>KQ964245.1:5523-1337952 GCA_001566295.1 Microdochium bolleyi
AGCGGCTGTCGAAGTGGTGGCCGTCGAAGTGGTGGCCGTCGAAGTAGCGGCTAGGAACGCATACACGCGGCTCTTAGAGCTAGATTTTGAAGGGGCCTGCCAAGGCACTTTGATTCCTTATCGGTACGCTAGACAGGGTTAGCACGGATCGCTCTCATGCTTTTCCTCAACCTTCCTATCCTGGAGAGACCACTGCGCGTCCGCTCGGCAACGACAAACCGCTTAGTTTTCACTACGTTCAAACACGGGGCAAAGTAGTTATAGAAACGACTCGGAGTAGAGGTCGTACGAGGAGGCCAGAAAGGCGCGCGCGGCGCTGTAGCGTCTGCGGCGAGCCCGAGTCATAATGCGCGTACGTCTGAGAAGGTTTAGTCTGCTTTTGGAGAAGAGGATTCTGAATAGTTTTAATGAAGTTAAGGCGTTATGATTGATTTAACTTATACATTGTCGTGCGAACACCTGGAGGGTGGCTCACTTGCTTGTGGATTACCTTAGACTAACCGCATCTGCCTGGCACCCCCCACTTCGTTATCTAGATGGAGTTTGAGATTTCCGCGGGATATGAGATTTTTGTAACGCATATGTACCGTTTGCCGTTACATCTTACAGTCGCAGTAAGAGTTATAGTAATGTCCTTCGCCTAGTGGCAGAGGGCGTATGTTATCGCTCTCTAACTCTTCGCGATAGAGTGGTCTCGTCTTATGCTTCGTAAACCTAACACGTAAAATAGGCAATACCGATATACAAGCAGGTGTAACGTCCAAACATCGAGTCGCCTTGTCCTTCATGACTCGTGGGAACGAGCGATGACGCATCTAGGGTGGTTAATAAGCAACGCGCGGGGAGTTGCGGGGACAAAACCCGAGCGACTTCAAATCCCGGCTCCGTCGAGAGGCAACACATTCTTTATTTAAAGATGATGTGACATGCTTATTGTGTCTATGAATCCCGTTCAGTATCTCCATCTCTCAACCACCCGGGAATTGCCAGCATAGTTACCCGCAATGGCCACCGAGTCGAGACCACCTTTGCCACCATTTACTCTGGAGACGGCGCAGAAGAAGGTTAAGGCTGCTCAAGATGCTTGGAACACCAGGTAAGAGCTTGACAGCCGGATACAAATACCGATGGAAACAGCGATACTGACGAGTCTGACAGAGATCCAGAGAAAGTCAAGATGGCCTACACGCCCGACTCTATTTGGCGCAATCGTGGCACGTTCCTCCAGGGCCGCGACGACATCGTCAAGTTCCTAACCGACAAGTGGTCCAAGGAGGACGGCTATCGTCTGAGGAAGGAGCTGTTCGCCTTTACCGATAACAAGGTCAGTAGGGTCAAGCTCGAGCACAGCGAAACCTGCGACCTAATAACAGCAACAGATTGCAGTGCAGTTCTGGTACGAATGGCACGATGAGTCTGGCCAATGGTGGCGCACATATGGTCTGGAAGACTGGACCTTCGCCGAGAACGGATTGATGAGGAAGAGGCAGATGAGCGGCAACGATGTGCAAATCGAAAATGAGGCACGCTGGTTCAAGGATAATGTGGATGTAAACACGGTCTCTATTAGTGAGAAGCACTGGTAGGTCATCCGTCGAGGGGCCCGGAGGCATACGGCCGGGTGGACGTCAATATCTTCGTACCGCATTCCCATTGCCTGGAACAAGCATAGCAGGGACGAGGCGAGGACCGGTGTGCAGACTGAGACAATTAAGTTAGCCTTGGTAACTTAGTAAGGGCGCGAAAAGGACGGTCACTCGGCTGCCGTATATGCATGAATATCCGCTCGTTCTGTTAACGTCAAGAACGCTCAGTCTGTTCCTACAGACGGCTGCCTCACAGTTCAATCGCCTCCCTTCAGCTTCGTACAGTGTCGCACCTAGAGAGAGCCTACACACCCCTCTCGCTGTGGGAATCCATCTAACATGAGGTTAGGTTAGGTAAGGCCAACGGCCCAGTAGGTTGGTCCGTACTATCGGCCGAACGTACCGTCCGTTCGGTAATGGCTAGATCGTATGCGATTTAGTAAGTAGTCGCCGGTCGGATGAGATGCTGTAGAGCTTCGGGCAAGGATAAAGTCCGACCAGAGTCCCACTCTTAAACCACTTGAGGGCCTCCTGTTTTGCGGTTTCTTGAAACCCCGCCTAACAAGGTTAGCTTGTGGCCCCGGACGCACTCTCCGGGTCCATACTGCAGCTGCATAGATCTCCATATCGGCTTGGCCAGGTTCGTGTGTTCCGGAATTTCTGCTCGTGTATTTCGGTATGTCTGTTTCGCACAACCGCCACTGTAACTTTCAAGCCATGGCCATAAGCACATTTGTCATCCCATCCAGTTTCCATGCGACCGCGTCCCGTAACGACCGAGATGGGACCTGCTCGTCCCCTAATAGATAGGTTAAGATCCGCATGCAGGATCAGCAAGAAATACGTTCTGCATCCAGATGCGAGCGTTACCTAAAGTCTCAACGGTAGAATATTCTTCTTCCCTTCACATTCACAGTTTTGAATACTCCAACGACGACACCACCACACGATGGGCGACTTTCACATCAGCAAACCTTTCAGGTTTCCCACTGGTGCTACCATCCGCAATCGCCTCGTCAAATCGGCCATGGCTGAGGGATAATGACATCTGACCTCCTGCCCAACGACTCGTACATAAAGAATTACTCGCGATGGGCGAAGGGTGGCTGGGGCATGCTCATCACAGGTCCGGCACACTCCAAGCCTTCAGGCAGTGCGTTTGATACAGGCCACGCACTAACACGTTGATGCATTTCAAACTGCACAGGCAACTACATGGTCGACCCGAACGGCCTCAGCGGCCCCGGCGTCTTCCTCGTCAATAACCCAGCTGTTACGCACGAGGCCCAGCTCGAGCGCCTCCGATCCTTTACAACCGCCGCTCGCGCCAACGGCAGCAAAATCATCGGCCAGCTCTGCCACCCAGGCCGCGCAGCATTGATTTTGCCCGGCCCCGGCTGGTGTAGCAAGAGAAACATAGCCCCAAGCCCGCTCCGTATGCCCATTGGCGAGGGCTTGGCCAACAGGGGCCTGGCGGCGCTGCTCTTCGGTACGCCACGCGAGATGACGCGCGCCGATATCGAAGACGTCGTGGACAAGTTTGCTCGCGCAGCCAAGACCATGGCCGATGCCGGATTCGATGGCGTCGAGCTGCACGGCGCACACGGGTACCTGCTCTCGCAGTTCCTGTCGGTCGAATCCAACCAGCGGACCGACGAATACGGCGGGTCCGGATCAACCGGACTAGGTTCGTCACGCAGGTCATTAAGGCGGTGAAAACGGTCGTCCCGGCGGGTTTTATTGTCGGGATCAAGCTCAACTCTACCGATTACCAGACTGATCGGAGTGGCCTGGCGGTAAAGGCGGGACATGCGATGGATGCTGAGAAGCAGCTGCAGGAGGTAATTCAACAGTCTGCCGCGATTGCGGCAGCGGAGGTCGACTTTTTGGAAGTCAGCGGCGGGACATATGCTGATCCCCGGATGGTATGTGCACACAAGTTATTTCTCGCTTGCTGCTATCTCTGACCAGTTTTGGCCCACTGTTATACATACCTGGTTCTACTGGAACGACAGAGTGACACAACACCATCCCCACAGGCCCGCGGCCCACCGAAGTCAACCCGCACCCAGAACCGCGAAACCTTCTTCCTGAATTCCGCCGAGACCCTGCGCGCCTCGTTCCCCGACGTCCCGCTTATGGTGACGGGCGGCCTTTGTAGCCGTGGTGGCATGGAGGAAGTCGTGGCTGGCGGTGGTGTCGTAGGTGTTGGCCGCGCCTCGATCATAAACCCCATATTGCCCATTGACGTTGTGCTCAACCGGGACGTCAAGGACACCGATGCACGTGTGGCGATTCTCAAGTCGAAGGTGCCGTGGTACTTGAACTATGGGCCTGCTATGGCTGGTGCGGGATACGAAAATGTGAGTATTCCACCTTACGTCGTTTGCTCTGTAAGTCAATATTATCGCTAATAATTATTGTCACCTATGAATAGTCCATGTATGGTAGACTTCTGTAGGCTCTAGGCACGGAGAAGGAGGGTAAGATGGTTTGAAACGAAGAGACGTTCCGCTCGCCTGTGAAGATATGGCCGGCTCGCTCGTGCTGACCCCAGTCTCCTTTGTCTGATTTCTAGAATTTATTTGCATTACTATCTTTGCTCTATGTTCCAATCTATGCTATGCACAACTCCAATACAAGTATGAGAAATCGATTGTCGCCGACAAATCATTGTCTTCGCAGTGCTTAGATCTACTGCAGCACGCCCAGCATCCTCGCTATCTCATCCACGCCACCCATCCCAAGTTTCTCTCCAGGATACCGCTTAGAGATCTCGCACAGGTCCCCAAGTTCCCGCAAAGATCTCAAATCGTCCCCGCTCGTCACCAAGTCTGTGCCGCCGGAAGTACCAGCCGCAGTAGCAGCATCAGCAGTAGCGAACCGCGGCCGGTCTCCACGAGCGCCGTTATCCTGGTAGCGGCAAGACCGCCGCTGCCGCCATGCGAGCATACTTTTCGCAACTGCGGCGACAACATGCGAGTCGTACAGCCCCCCCCGACGGCCGGCGGTCTGGAGGAGTGTCACGGCGCGCTGTACTATGAACATGTCGTTGCACTTGATTATTATGAGGAATAAGGTGGCTATGAGGCCCGTCTCGACGCTGATTGTTCTTTTGGGTGTTTGAGCGCCACCAATGGTGGTGGCGGTGGTATTTTCGCCTGGTGGATGATCCGTGGTGTTGGATAGGTGGATTAGCGATTCAGCGACGTCGAGCATGATCTCGACTGGGCTTCTCGGCTGCGCTATGGTTGGCAGTCCCAGGACAGATCCATAAATGGCTGATATGGGAAGTATCGTCCGGTAGTTGTAGAGGTCCCGGTCTTCGGGCAGGCTGGATGTGACGACGAGGTGGAACGTGTAGTAGAGTATGTATAGCACGCCGACCCTAGGATGTTAGGGTAATGTCGCGTCAACAGCGGGCCCGAGAACGGCCGGATCAAAAACTGGTGTTACATCGTTCCCATCCCAACCGTGGTATATTGAGGTAGAAGCTGAATTGATTCCGATGGTCGTGTAACTCTCGGGCCTCAAGTAATGCTCGGAAGCCATGTAGAGGACGTCAAGAAGGTTGGTAAACTGCATGCTCCATTGAACGAATGCTGACTGTAGTAGTGTCTTTTCCGTAACTATATCTGGTGGTAGCAATATCACTGGGAAGTTCTTATACTCCAGACGCGTACGCAAGAATTGAAGCACGCAGCTCTGCAACCGTGTCAGGACCTGCTGGGCATTCTCCTGCGTGTTGAATGTCGCACCGCACAAGTCCGATATCCTACTTGTCATATGTGGGTGTGGCTGACTGTCCCGTGAGACAGAGTTGCAGATCATCCGCGCGTACCGTGATTCGTCGACGATGGCGGCTTGCACCTCCAATCGCTCCAGGAGGCTTTCGAGACCGGTATCCTGGAAGGCATCCCCCCTAGTCTTTGTTGTTGCCTAGAATCGCCCTTCCGGCGGCAAGATGTTCTAGTGCGGAATCGACATTACCCTGCACGCTCTCGAAGGTGTAGAAGAGCACGCAGCAGATAAGCGGCACGATCCTGGATTGATGCCCGTCGATGTCACTTGCAACAGCGCTGCTAGCCTGTGTGTCGGTAGCTGATTCACCGCTCTGATTGCGCAGGTACCTCCTCAGCGACCTCATGGCTCTATGGTACGCCGCACCCGACTCCGACGATGCATTAATCTGCTTGTTCACGCAGGCAGCCCCTTCGCTGCGGGCCGTGTGCATCTGCCTATGGAGACTGCTTAAAGCAACGAGGGCCTGCCGCACCACGAGCTCATGCTGCGCCCGCTGCAGCACCATCCTCGTCCAGAAATTCGAGGGGAGGAAGCCCGAGATCTCGGAGGCCAACCAGACGCAGAAGTAGTGCAGGAGCTGGCGGTCGGCCTGGTTGCCGGAAACGCGGTACGAGATCGCATAGGATCTAAAGCTACGCGAGGCAGACGCGGAGGACACGGCTTGCGCGATTGCGCATTGCAACGTGCTTCCGACTCATTGTTCGGCAGCGTCAGAGGCGTAGAATGAGCAGATGAGGTCTCGCTTGATGCAGCGCTGGCAGGAGGGCCTCGCCTCGTCGCATTTGATGCGCCGCTGCCTGCGGCAGGCGTCAGTATGACTTTGTGAAAACTTGTGACCCGAGCCCCATCGTGGACGCCTACATCGACTCACTTGCAGTTGCTGCAGCCTGCGCGCGAGCGCGGGCCCCTCGTCGTCTTGCTTTCTCGTGTGTCGCAGTCATGGCGTCGCGTCGGGGGCCCTGGATTGGTGTGGGTTGTGTGTAGGCCTCGCTGCATACGGGAGCGCGGATGATCCTCGAGCCAGGGGGCGGCGCAATTAGTCAGTGGCAGGCTCCCATAGACAATACGTCTTGGCCTTATATGTCGCCACCGTTTCTATGTGCCAGGTTTCAGCATTCGTCTTTGTCGTGGCTTGACAGTCTAGAAGACGCCATCCAGACATGTACCCAGCCGGATGGGCGAGGCCAAAGATGCCATTACCCGACGTGGATTACTTCGTCTGACTTGGACAGGACTGGGCCGGTCTGGGTCTGCCACGTACGTGGTTTCACTCACTTCTTCACAGCCGCCTGGATAAATGAGTTACCCCACTTTCGTCCAGGCAAGCCGCCTCGTTGGGTGGAAGGCACGTCCGGAACACAAGGTCCGTGTACATGCAAATCACCTATCCATTTGCCCAAATGCATAGGCCTGACTGACTGAGCGTCAAGTCACTTTGATAGGCTTGTTGCTGCCTGATAGCCTTTCTTGCGAGGAGACTGCCTCGGTCCGACAGGAAAATACAATCATACACGGAGCTTGGTTGGAATGCACACTAAGAACAGTAACAGTACCGAAACAAAGCCGTACTACCCACCTCGGTCAACTATATAGAAAGTTCTCCAGTCTACTAAATTTTATAAGTAAATTAAGGTTGGTATATAGAGACCTCGTCAATAGTCACGGATCCATATTGAGGTAGAGAAATAGCCGATGCCCTGACGTCAAATACGAGGTCGCGCTGGAGGGAGACACTACCGTCGGCCGCTGTAGGTACGGTAAAGGGGAAAGGACCGTAGCCGCGATACCCCTCTGCGTTAGGCATCCAGCTCGCTGACCCGAGGAAGATAGGGTCGACCGCTGAGCCCTCGAGGGAGATGCGAAGCGGTACAAGGGAGAGACGCGGAAAGGATGCCTTAAACGTTAGCTCGTACTGCTTGCCCGCACAGAGCGTGATAGTCTGAGCCATAGAGACGCGGTTGCTAAACTTAAGGACTGATGGCATAACGGTGGTCAGAACCCTAGCACGGCCGGGGAGAGAGTTAGTAAAGTAGTAGTGATGACACTACGTCGCCTCTGTTCGTCTAGGGGCCAAACACAAGGGCGAGGTATAAGACTTACGCCGCGTTGGAACCGCTCTGGCTGTTTCCCGAGCCGACAAAGGCCAGTGATGCGCCGCCGCTTTGGGCCTTCAAAAACCAGGAGGTTGCACTAGCGCCACCATTCTCTAGGTTATCTATCACGACGCGAAATTAGCATTACTGGCTCTGGTTCGGACTACACCGTACAGAGTATGCCTTCGGGACAATGGACGGGGGGGCCAACACTTACCAAAACCACCGTTCTTAACGGCATCCGTGGCCAGGCACACTGGCGGCGCATTACCAGTTGGAGTAGGCAGTGTTAGCGGGTCGAGACACTTGCCCTGCCAGCAGAAGCCGCTCTGACAGACGACGCCACAAGCGCCGCAGTTGCGCGGGTGCGTCTTGAAGTCGACGCAGAGGTTGCCGCAGCGGTCGTCGACGCAATTGCACGAGCCGCCGCCGCACTTTGTCTTGAAGGGGCAGACGTTGCCGCACCCGCCGCAGTTCTTGTTGTCGTTGCGCACGTCGGCAATGCAGGTGCACTTGGACCCACGGCAGGCAAACTTGGCCGCCGTGTTGCAGGAAGAGCCGCACTCCTCGCAGTTGTTGTCGTCGGTGGACGAGACGCACTGGCGGCTGCCGCCGCCGCAGAAAGGGGCGCCGTTCTGGCAGTACGCGCCGCAGCGGGCGGCCGTGGCCTCCTTGAAGGCGTCACCGCCCTTGTACGTGCTGACGACGGCGACGTAGAACTTGGCCTCGAAATCGCACAAGCTGCGGTCGATGGGGTGCCAGAACCACGAGATATCGCTGCATACCGTGTCCTGCATGCACCGGTAGAAGAGGTAGTTGCAGCTCTCCCACTGTCCCGGGGCGCAGTAGTCGTTGTTGCACAGCTCGACCTTGCCCGTCGCGCAGTTGTCGTAGCAGTAGTCGTGCATGTTGCAGCACTTGCCGAACCCGAGCTGCGGGATCCAAGCCCGCGTCGAGCCAGAGCCGCAGCCGTTGTACGACATAGGCCGGGCCCCGATCATGCCGCGGGAGAACATGTTGGCCGGTGTCGAAGGCAGACGTGGGTACCAGCCGTCGGTGAAGGGCGACATGCGGCGCAGCAGCTGCGAAGACTCGGAATCGTACTCGAGCTCGGCGAACCGGCTGCTGTTGTCACCACGACGCTTGTTAGTCGCCGTAGGGCTGATGTCCTCGGTCGGCTCAGCAGTGGTGGTGAACAGTATGTCTGCAGCGTCGTCAGGCGTGCCGTCGATCATCATCGTGTTGACCCCATCAGGACCGATGCGCCATGTCATCGTCGTGCCGCTTAGAGAGCGTAGAGACAAGCGGCCCTCGCAGCTGAAGCCGAACACGCTTGTCACCACGTCGCCAGTCGATCCTGTCGGTACACTGGCATCAACCAGGACAACATCGCGGCTCTGCTGGGAGTAGCCGACGAACTTTGTGCGCCCGCCCAACGTTGTGGTCAAGTCGTACCGCCCACCCGAGGCAGGCACAAGCTTGTATCCAATGCTCTTGAAGTACTGCAAGTTACGCTCGGCCAAGGTTCCACCGGGATCCGACGTGGCACCGAAAGACGGGAAGTCGCTGGCCTCGACCACGCCAATGCGGTCCCCACGGCCACTGACAGCTGCGGCCTTGGGCACGAACTGGTTGCCCGCATTATCTCCGAGCCGCAGGGTCACAGTCGCCAAGCTGCTCGAGTCGACGACGCAAGAAGGAGGTGCCGTCTGGTCGATCGTTAGGGTGAATGTGCTGGTGGCTTGCACGGTGGACGGCGTTGCTTGGAAAGTGATGGGCAGAGTGACCTCGTAAAACGTGTAGTGCTCAGGATCGAACGTGCCTAGCTCCGAAACAGTGGATGACTCGGTCGAAGTCTCTGCGAAGGAAGATGTGGCTGTCTCCGAGGCCGAATTGGTGGTGGCCGCTGTCGAGGATGTCGTAGTAATGGTTGGCGTTGTGTCGGTAGAGCTTGTCGTGCCAGTAGAGCTTGTCGTATAGGTGGAGCTCGAAACAGAAACCGTAGACGAGGTCGTTGTCACAACGATTGACGATATCGATGCTGACGAGGACACGGTTCCGTCCTCCGCGGAGCTTGCTCTGGCAGAAGAGATCGAGGACAAGGCACTAGTATCGAGAATCGCGGTAGAAGTCGACGATGATGACAAGCTCTGCGTGCTCACAGTCGAATAGGCGCCTATGACCGAACCCGACGATGGTGGAGGCCTACATTTGCTCGCCGAAGAAACTGGTAGTACAGCGAACAGAGGCGGTAACAGGACGAGAGCTTGGACCCTAAGCGACCGCATCGTAGGCAACTATGGCAATTGAAGATGGAATTATTGAAACGCCCAATGAATCGTATGCGAGCAGCGGCCTTTGGGCCTCTTATAAGCAACCTCGTTCACGGGCGGCGAGATTCTTCCTCGTTCATAAGCAGTGGCGTTCTCCACGCGCAATGGGCGTTATTCTGGATAGTCCAGATTCCGCACTATCGAAAGCCATCGCGCCTAGAAAGCCTGGGGGCCCACAAGGGCTTCGCGGAGTAGTCCGAGCATGCTCCATGAAGCGTTCTCGAATTCTAAAGCCGTCTTTTTTCTTGAATTATCGCGGCAGGCGCTGTAGACAACATGAACGGGAATTTAGAAGAACGTCTGGATTTACACAAAAAGAGAAGCATGTCGCACTTCGCGAGCCGGCCATGTTGATGGGAATCAAGGATTCGTATTCACGAGGCTGGCTGAGAGTCCCCTGCTAAGCTGAAAGAGTCTGAATCGTTCACTAACAGGATTAGACGTGGAGACGCAGGGCAGTAAAGTGGATGCAGCCCCGTTTACGGGACTTTCGAGTCGGGCTAATGAGATTAGGCACAATAGAATTCATGCTTCTCATCGACCGTCCCTGCTTCGTTGAACTGGCCAACTCTGTCTGAGGCCGATTGCCGAAGCGCCTGGGTTACTGAGCAGTCTCGTCTCACGGATGCGGATGGTCCCAGAGCTAGCTCAAGCGCTCCTCTTTTTTGGATACAGTCTGGCTTTTTGGCGCCATCTCTTCGGGGGCATCAACGAGAGAAACACAGATGGTGCAAAGCGGTGAGTGAGCTCATCATAGATAGGGGATAACGGCCTCATCGGACTACGGTCCGGTGGCCGAAGGACAAGTTAAAGATCCACTAACGGCGCTTCGATCTCAGACTGAGATGGGTGGGTGAGCGTGCGGCTGGCACATCTGGTGGTAGGGAGTGAAATGACAGTATTAGCATCTGGCCAGCAATTGTAGATTGGTCCGGAATTTTTGGCCGTGTGTCTTCATTGGTTGCGTACTTCAGCTAGAAGGGTCCTAAAAATGGGAAACAGACGACGCTTCAAAGCCGCCACCCCTCTTTCCTCTACAAAAGAATATCAAATGCACCAAGGGGGTAAGCTTTATCTCGCTAACAGCACGTCTTAATAACGGCCGACCCGACCATCGGATCTAGGGCGAGACAGCGTAGGGGACAAAGACGCCACCATACTGCTGGGCAGTCCCGTCTCCAGCAATGTTCCACCGCGATGCGGCTGGGCTCTGATTCTCGAGCCAGTCAAAGCTCATGGTCCCGGCCCAGCCCTTACAAGTCAGGGGACATGTGCCGTCAAACCCAGCCGACGACGGCAAGGTGATGAGGGTGCAGACAACTCCGTGATAGGGCTGGCTGATAGTATTTCCATACACCGTGAACCGCAGGCCTGTGTTCTCGGTGTAGAGGTATCTCACCGAGCCGTCACGCACCAGGCCGATGAGCGCTCCCGGGTCGACGCTCCTGCCGATCGAGTCCATTTCGCCGGCTGCCGGCTGGCGGAACTGGGAGATCATGCTGCCGGGCGGCGTGCCTAGGGGGTAGAATTGAGCTTGGCCATATGGGGAGGGCATCATGATGGCCTGATCGGTGCGCGGAGACGCGCTGCCGGTGTCGGTGTACAGTGCCCTGAGGCTGAATGTGGGCACGGCGAGGATGTATGTGGTTGTGGTGTAGACTGTGGTGGTTTGTATGGTTGTAGCTACCAGCGCAACCGTCATGGTGTTTGTGATCGTGTTGGTCTTAGTTGCGGCCGGGGTAATGGCGGTAGTCTCAGTCTCGCTCAAGGGGACCTGTTATTTCAAATACAATATATCAGTATGTGTACTCCCCTCTAGTATCTTCGCATCGATGTGGTCATGTATCAAAGAACAGGACAAACTCACGGTTATTATAGCGACTGTCTGCGTAGCATTAGTGGCCGTGACTGTGACAGCAGTCGTGGATTCGGTAAATCCGAAACAGCTGCAGGCCTTCAAGAGCTCGGTCCCCGTGTATTCATTGATCGCGCCCGAAGGCGATATAGCAACCAACCTCTTCGCGGCTGTGATCGTACTCGTGGTCATTGGCGCTACACATGATGTGATGCTCGAGGTAAAAGTCCCTGAGACGGTCGTGACAATGGTGGATGTAGAGATCGCTGTCACAAACACCGTGCTCGTAGAAGTGGCCGGCACCGCAGTTCCCGTCGTGGTCTCTGTCAGTGTGGTTGTGCCTGATGTCGCGGACAGCGTTAACCTGTATTTGGGTGAGTAAGGATCAAGAATGGACGCGCCTCTTTTCTCCAGCGCCGATTTTCTTACTGCGTGGTAGCTGTCGCTATAACGGTCGCCGTCTGCCGCGGCATGCCCAGGTGCGAGGAGCAGAACGAAGTCGCTGCCGCGGAACCGCCATCGGCTGCAAAGTACGAGCTGACGGAGCTGCAGTACGGAATATTCGATATGGTGCTGGAGGTCAAAGTCGAGCTCGAGACAGTAACGTCTACCGAGCTCGTGATGGAGATGATAGAGGATAAGAGACTGCTAGCAGTGATATCTGACGAGGTTGTAGAGACAGTATGGTAGATCTGCGCTGGCGACGAGCTCTTGCGTACGCACGCCGCACTCGCCAAGACGGCAAAGCCTACCGTGGGTAGACCGCATGCTGTTGTGAAGCGCATCTCCACAAATTCAAGTCGAGGTTAGAACGAATGACAGAAGAGGTGAGTACTAGAGGGAGCGATCGATAACAGCGGCTTGAGGATCAAGTACTTGTTTTCAAGTCAAGCGTACAGCCGAGTAGTCAGCTTGCCGCGTGGACTGATGCGCACTGGAGTCGCTAGTCTCTTTTTCGAGGTCGCTTTGACCAGTAAAGACAAAGAAAGAAAAGAAAAAACAGTCCCTGAGATTGGGGGCGTGGCACCCAGCTACAGGAGCCACAACAAGATCCGTGCTAGAACGACATGCTGTGGCGTTTTTCTCTGGCCAGAATTGGGCTAGCCATTTGGACCGCTGTCTAATTCTCGACCAGCTTTTCTTCATTTGGGCTCACAGACCGACGCTGTAGGTACGTGGCTGGCTGGACCATCCCGCTAGCACAATTGTGGAAATGAAGGGCACGCAGGCATTTGATTATTAGTATCTTGAGGTCAGGCACACGGACAACGGCACATGGACGACAGTCGCAGCTCTTCCGCACAGGTCTAAACTTTTGGTTGTGGACGGTTGTTTGGTCCTTTATAATATGTGTTCGACAGGCGTTCGCGCGCGAGCCCAGACCGCGCGAACAAGCAACATAAGGCTTTGAATAAAATAAAAAAATCAAGCGCGTTAAAGCACGTAGATATCACAAACGGGCTGAACCCTTCCGACAATGCGGCCATTGCGAGACGCCGCCCGAATTTGACTGACGCTCCCCTGTATGCACGTTGGTTACTTGTGCAACTCACGGCAACCAACCCACACTCCTCACAATAGTGCCGCGCCCATAGCAAGATTCAGTGCAGCCCGCCACCATTGGTCCACGCTCACACCGCGAGTAGGAAAACATGTATAGGGGCGTGAGCGTTGTTGTAGCTAGCAGTACACTTATACCAAAGGCAGTCGCCTGCCATAAATCAGAGGACCAAGCTCCACGACCTCGCCCTCCCACCCCCGGCCGTTTCCAGCAGGGAAGACAGCTATTTCATAGCTGCTGAGAAATACACCGCACTCGCCACTGTCGTCGAAGATGGTGGCAGCCTTGCGATCCGTACTGATGTATACCAATCCGCCTTGGTTAAGGTCGATTTCCGAGAGATGGAGGCTGCCGATATACGAGTGTTGGGTGGATCAATGCTCTAATACAGGCAAAGGAGGCTGAGGTCAAAGCGAAATTTGGAATGTTAAATAAGAGGTTTTCTCTTCAGTTGATGTGATTCAGCATAGAGCAGACGCGAGGTCGTCACGCCTGCCCACCCATTTCTTGACCTCATAAAGTGAAGTACGTCCACGAATGATGATAGGGAAGGAAAAATTCCGACCCTTTGTCTCTCGTATACTAGTTCTTCTCGTTCAAAGTCGACATCCCAGCAATAGTGTTCTCACGCCAGAACCACAGACCAATCCATGAAGCGCCGGGGCCGACCATGGTCTGCGCTAACAAGACGAGACAAGCCGCGCGGATAGCCGTGATGGTTGTGATCTGGCCGAGGCGCCGCATCTCGTAGATGGTGTACAATTCGAAAAGGAGGATCGCCGGCGGGACCCGCATGAGGTCGATTATGGGGGATTGATTGACAAAAACATCATTCCCAGAGACAGTTTGTCCTGAGGAAGAGAAACTGGCTTTTACCAGAGCCCAGGCGTGGGTACTGCTCAATGCGAGGAAAGCGGCGATGTAAGTAGCGTTCAGGATGGGAAGCTCGAGACCTCTGTAGCGGTCGAAGATCTGGTCATCATTGCCGTCGAAAAGCTGGCTCGTAACGTCGCGATGGTTTGGTAACAGCGCCTTGGTCTTCCAGATGATGGCGGTGCCAAGTGGGAAAACAGCGGGCGCGAAGTGCCAGTGATTCGTAGGGTCCGCGACTCCATCACCAAGCTGAGAGACCATCACGATACTCGGGATGACATAGCCCACAAGAAGAGCTGGCAGAATCGATTTAACGGTCGCCGGCTGGATTGCGCGATGTGCTGGATTGAGTAGTGGCGATGTGGTCATGGCGATGGCATGGAGGAGTATAACCCGACTGATGCCAAGGAACGGGATGGCTGCGGCGAAGAGTGTCGGCAAGGAGACAAGACTACCTTGGTTGCCAGCCCTATAGGCCTCGACTACCCAGACCAGGAGGGGGGCGATGAGCTGCACCATGACCAGTGCAGCTTGAGCCTTGGGATCAGCCGGTAGAGTTTTGCCAACTGTCAGCAGATCTACCCAAGGGGCGGCCTGATCGAAAACCCGCGTCGTGAACAAGAGGAGAGCTCCCATGATAAGGCAGTATACAATTCGGATGATGGTGTGGTGTTTTGCACTGAACTGAGCGGCGGGGAGCTCGTGCTCGAACGGGATGGCGCGAGGCCGATAAGGAACGGGCGTATGCTTCAGCCTTGATCCACCAACAATTTGAGACCCCATTCGGGCCAGGGCATTCTCATCGCCACTCAGAAGATGCGTGCCTACCTGCAGGATTGCCTGGGAGATGTAGGGCTTCTCGTACGCAAAGAGGGCTTGTTGTTTGTGCGCTGCTTTGACGATCTCGGTGGCTCGATTGAACCGGACCTGCTGTACCTGCTGGAAAATTTCCTGGACTTCAGCGGTGCTGATGCCATCGAGACCTCCGGCTCGCCGATCTCGAACGTCAAGAAGATGGTTGAGGAGCTCGGCTGCAGATTCGATGGCACCGTTCCCACCCATGCCGCCGATCGGATTTGGCTGTAACGAGTGCTTTGTTAGCCACATTCACCTGTCTGTCGGACGCTCGGCAGAACGTATTGGGTACTGACCTTGTGGGCGGAATCACCGATAAGCATTATACGCTCGTAGAACCACTTCTCAAAGACGACCTCGTGAAGGGACGTCAGAGTAGAGCTGATGCGTTTATCGTAAACCTCTCCGAAAGTCAGGTTGTCCTTAATCATCAAGCACCGGGTCTCCTTGACCATATTCTCCTCGTCTTGCTTTGTGAACTTTGGTATGTCCTTGCCGCGCATGACTTTGGGCAGCTTGATAAACAGGAACCAGTAACAGCGACCCTCCGGGCCAGAGGCCACAAGGAATGACTTCCCGTGGCCGCAGGTAAATGTCTGCTCGCCTTGGTTCCAGTTCTTGACGTCCTGGGCAATGCCAAAGCTGCACTGGTAGTAGCTGGGAACGTCGTCTTCTTCTCCATAGGGGAAGTATCCGGGGGATCGTTCGTCCGCCAACCTTCGCATTTCTTGCCGAACAGTGCTATGAATGCCGTCTGCACCAATGACTATGGATCCAGAGAAGGTGTCGCCGTTTGTGGTTGAAACCTCGACGCCTGTCGGACCGGCGGTGATTCTTTGCACTCTCTGGTTTATACGGACCCTATCTTTGTGGCGAAGTTGGTCGTACAATACTTTTAGGAGCCACTGCCGATCGAAGAAAAGCATTTCATAGCCATGACTACCAAACGTCAGTCAGGTCCTAGTACTTACAAGCTCCAGGTCGTGATCCAATAGATTGTGCTTACCGCTTGCCAAGATGCTGAAAGATTGACCGTTGCACACTGAGAGGCCGCCCATTTGGATCGCGCGTGTAAGCCTCACCATCGTTTCCGCTTTCAGCCACCTTGCGGACTGCTTCATAACAACCAATCTGATCGAGCACCAGTAGGCCGTTAGGCATAAGCCCGATGCTGGCGCCCACAGGCGGCGTAATGTCTTTATAGGCCTCTAGTAGTACATAGTCAATGTCGAACTTCTCAAGCATCTGTGCAAGGGTCAGCCCCGCAACACCACCACCAGCTATGATGATTTTGAAAGGCTTGTGGGCTGCCATGTTTTGACGGTAAGATTTCGTGCTTCGAGGCGTGGTCGGCGTAAGGGACAGTTGTAATGTGATGGTTGAGAGACGTGAGCGTGTCAACGTTTCTGGTGAGGATATGTACATCTTGAGATGAGTGGCTCAGTCGAGATCTATATATCCCGCAAGGGATGAGCAGGGTGCTTGCAGGCAGCCATTTCGCCGCCGGCGCGTGGCTCTCGTAGTTAGTAAACAGGCTGTTCAAGGGTTAGACCCCGAAAACCACCTTGCTGGTGGTCGGAAGTTCGGTGATCGGGAGTCCGGTGGTCGGGAGTCCGGTGGTTGGCGAAACCCGTGAACCATAACGTTCCATGAGTTGCGTCACAGGAACATTACGTACATATGGAGCAGATGTGCGCTAGTAACACACATGACAAGGCTGGTTTGCTATGAACCAAAGACTGCCTAGTACGCACTGACAGCCGTCTAAAAACAAACCGGAACAAGACAAGAACCCAGCCCTGACAAGCTGGCCGAGCTAGCACCTATCACGAGATCTACCTTGTTCTACAGCGACGGACTTGTTTGTTCATGGACCCTCAACTGCTTCAGAACAAGCGAGACGACAGGTATGCAAGATTGTCGGGCGGCAGTCTCATCTACCGTTGTTGTGATAGCATATTGAAACAGGAGTTGGCCGATGCCGATGACTAAGCGGCGTATTGGCCGAGATGACCACAGCCAGACACTAGGCCAAGGCTCCCATAACGGACCGGCAATGCGCCGTCCCCGACAGCGCGGACGCAGCAAAAGTCCTAGGCCACGGTGTTCAGGGGCCTCGGCACGGCCGGGGTTTCGTCGGATCCGACTCGGTCGGCTCTAGGGCCTTCCGTCACTGCTGACGTTTTTCAATTTTCCAGTCATTGAACGCTTCGCGACTCAGTGTCTAATCATTGTTTCCTTCGATGCCGAATCTGATCATTGTTCCGTACCCCGACAAGACACTCAGCCACAGGCAGCGCGTTTCGAACATTTAAATTCTGCCGTCTACGATCATTGGCATTTGCCTACAGATGCTTTCAGGCCCGGTCGCGTCTCAGTCTTCCCGTATAAGCTCGGTGCTCACAGTTAGGGATATGATGCTGGTCCGGGCACGAGGCCTGTCTTTGTAAGCATCGCACCATAAACAGGCAAGTTAGACAGTAGGTGAGTGGCTGTCAGGGGTCGTGTTACAGTAAGACGAATTCTGAATATGGGAATGCTGCCTTACTCCCTCCTCGCGATCTGGAACCAAGTGGTACTGTATCGATAAGGAGACGGTGTGGCCAAGGGTGCGTGCACAGGTGCGGCACTGTAAGGCGACACGGTCCTACGGACCATGCCGACCATGTGCCGCACCGTCAATCTGCTACGGCCTTACAGCCCGGTAGGTCCCGACGCCTGGGCACCTCTGTTTTTGTGCATTCCCGTTGCTCGTCCGCTACCAAAGCTTAGCGACGCGCCACGGCGGGTGGCGCATCTGTTATGAGCCGTGGCGCACCCTGTGATCCTGGCGTGAACGATTGCCTGTGCCGTTCCAATCACAGTTCGCAACGTTGATCCCACCATGTCTCATGTCTCATGTCTCATGTCTTATTCCGCCTGCGACGGGCATCGCAGACTTGGTAGAGTTTTCAGTGTTGAAAAGCGTCCTTCATCCGCGCAAGCGCTGGGGAGATTATATAGCAATAAGCACGGTTCCACACCCAGCGCAACCCAGTTGCCTGCTTCGCATGGGAAACACAAGATCGTCGACGACATGCTTTAAGGAATTGCGCAGTGTTGCACTCCCGGATCCGAGCATGACCTCGTGCTCCCAGCCGGCGGTGGAGATCACTTTTTCGTCCCTCGTTTCACGGGCGCCTGGCCCGTGGCGGCTGAATGGCCCTAGATGAGAAGTGTCCAATGAAGCTGTCCTGTTGCTGCGATCAAGCTTTGTCGCTCGGGTCTAGGCGCGCTCCTCTGCATGTTCTTGCATCTCTCGACGGGTTGAGGATCATACCCGACGCGTCGACCGGTTGTGGGTGCACAAGTGTGATTGGAGCGCGCTCTGCGGCAGCACGAATGGCCCGAAATCCCACCAACAAGAGACGCCGCCCGTTTACCCCTGCGATGGCTGGTGTCTGGTGTCTGGGGTTCGATGCGGAGGGTGTGGAGGAGACCCCCGAGAAGCCCCAGCCGAGCCGCTCACTCGGGCGGGCAATCTTGTCCCGAGCCAGTCGGCGCAGTCAGCGCCGAGCCGGCACAGGCCAGGAGGCCCTTCCTCCCCGCTGAGTGGCTCGCATCAGCGAGCTGCTGCGGATCCTCCATGACGGTGTGGAGGAGGCTCTGGGGTTCTGGGGAAAGTGGCTGGCCCCTTGACCAGATTCGTCGCGGGGCGCGGATAATACCCCCGAAGAGGCGCCTTTGGCCGGCACAGGCTAAAAAGACGAGGTCAGAGTTTCACACGCATGGCATGTTGCCTCGTGTTACCCCGTGCTTGGTCTCGTGGCCGCACGTCTATTTACAAGCGGTCGCACCCCGCCGCCGCAGTCTCCAACTTTCTCTGCGACTTGTGGTCCTCTCTTCTCCTCCCCCAGATCTGCAGCCTGCAGCAACACCACGCACCAGATTGCCCATCATGAGCAACAACATCGAGCCCAAGTCGGGCAGCGCCATGCCCGAGATCGAGAAGCAGGAAAGCCATGTCGGGATCGACGCCAATGCCAAGCCCAGCGACTTCAAGGCTGGCGCCATGGAGGCTGAGAATGCCGAGATCAACATGGGCGTCATCGACGCCATCAAGGCGTATCCGATGGCTGCCACCTGGGCGTTCGTCATGTCGTGCACCATCATCATGGAGGCATACTGCGTCTTCCTCATGGGCAACTTCATCCCTCTGCCTGCCTTCACAAGGGACTACGGCACCGTCTTCAACGACAAGGGCCAGCCCCTCATCCGCGACGACTGGCAGGGCGCGCTTCAGATGGGCGGCCCCATCGGCGCTCTCATCGGCGTCATGATTGCCGGTCCCATCACCAGCAAGATTGGCTACCGCTGGGCCACAATCGGTGGCCTGATGGCGCTCAATGCCTTCATCTTCATCTTCTACTTCGCCAAGTCTCTGCCCGTCATGCTCGTCGCCCAGCTGCTCGAGGGTATCGTAAGTCTTCCGCAGAACCATGAGTCAAGCCCGTGCAGGCCTCGCTGACCGCACACCTGCAGCCCTGGGGTATCTTCATCGCCAATGCGCCCGCCTACTGCAGTGAGATTACGCCTATCGCCCTCCGCGCCCCCGCCACCCAGATGCTGCAATGGTATGTCCCTTATGCCCAACGCTTCCAGCGTCCGCCAGTCGCAGCCGGCTAACATGCATTTATACAACAGGTTCTGGGCCATTGGCGCAATTATCGTTGGAGGTGCTGCCTACGTCCTCAACAGCAGAGAGGACGAGTCTGCTTACAGAATCATGATTGCTCTGCAGTGGATGTTTCCGACTCCCCTTGCCATCCTCCTGTTCATCGCTCCCGAGTCGCCCTGGTGGCTGGTTCGCAAGGGCCGCCTCGAAGAAGCAAAGAAGTCCGTCCGCCGTCTGGGTCGTGCCTCGATGATCACCAACCTCGACGAGTCCGTCGCCATGATGCGCCGTACCATCGACCTCGAGAAAACCGAGAAGGAGCCCAGCCTCATTGAGCTGTTCCGTGGCACCGACCTCTACCGCACACTCATCGTATGCGGTGTCTACGCGGCCCAGAACCTGACTGGTAACCTGATCGCGAACCAGGCCGTTTACTTCTTCAAGCGTATGTCCACTTTCTCGTCCAACCACTGAACTCTCGGCTGACATTGCATTACAGAGGCTGGAATTGACACCAACACTGCCTACGCCCTTGGCCTCATCACCTCTGGCCTGCAGGCAGTCTTTGTCATGCTCTCCTGGATCTTGACAACGTACTTCGGTCGCCGGACAATCTACATCTGGGGTTCCGGCTTCAACACCGTCCTGCTCTTTGCCCTGGGTATCGCCGCCTGCTTCGGCGTGTCCAATGCTTCATCCCTTGCCCAAGCGTCTCTGGGTCTCATCATCTCTGTCCTCTTCACTCTCGGCCCTGCGCCCGCGTCGTGGGTCATCATCGGCGAGACCTCGGCCATTCGTCTTCGCCCTCTCACCACCGGTGTTGGTCGTGCGTGCTACTACCTTGTCAATATTCCCTGCATTCAGCTTTCCAGCTGGATGCTCAACGAGAAGGCTGCCAACCTCGGCGGCAAGTGCGGCTTCGTCTGGGGTGGTACCGGTCTCGTGTGCTGGGCGCTCGCCTGGATGTTCTTGCCTGAGATGAAGGGCCGCTCTTACCGCGAGATCGATATCCTCTTCCGCCGCAAGGTCAACGCCCGCAAGTGGAAGAACACCGTCGTCGACCTCAATGACGACGAGTAAACATGTCGCTGGTTGTTCAGTTTCCACATATGCCAACATACTTGCGTGTTGGTACATGCGACCCACACTGCGATCGTCATAAGCCTGGCTCGTGCATTGTGGACGCTGGGGGTCTGGTCTCGTCCTTGGCAGGTCCGCACTGCCTTGGTGTGACCATCCTTGAGCTTCACGCATGCAGCGGTTATATTATCGTTAGCACGCATAGTTAGAACCAATGAAATCAAAGACTTTGTCTTGTTATAAGTCCTGCATCACACTTGCTGACAAGCTGCTCCGGCATCACTATCGGCCTCGAGTTACGTTTCGTTTGTCTCACGATGGCGACCTGGGGCTCTGCGCACAATACTTGCGGCCGTGTCCCTCAGAACATGCCCAAAGTGCCTGTAATCCTATCGCTATAGAACTTTCTCGGACTTCGATCAAGTCGTGATGTTTCTCGCTTCAGGATTATTGCGATTTTGGAAGTGATTCGACCACGTATGGTCTTCTCGTGCGAGCCACGAATCTCACGACTTGAGTAAATATACCCGGATCGACATACCTACGAGATTCGCGCGCTCCGGGGCTGTTGGCGAGCCGTTTACGCATATTATGGGGCACGTTCAGCGTCACTAGCAATTAGTAACAGTCTCTTTCATAGGCAACTCGCCAGGGTCGCCAGCATGCGATCAGGAGCTCTCTGCTTCGAAGGCCGGGTCATGGGTAATTGGCACTATTGGGTTGCACAGATCAGATCAGTAAAGGGGTGTTCGGGCCTTGGTCAGGCTGTCAGAATCTTTTCGGCGCTCAATCAAATAGTTGAACTGTTGCGAACATCCCCTCCCATCACAGTCCCCTTTGTCACGGAAAGTGCTGTCTGGGGCGACATTGTACAAATACAGCATGAAACACCTGCTTTCCACATAAATATACTATTGATAGTAGGCAGGTTGTGCCTTTTGGTGTGTATGTGGTCCTATTGTAGTTTGCTCGTACGAAAGTCCGACCTCTCATGTAGGTCAGTGCGAAGTGCATTCTCTCCATCGAAAGCTTGTCGAGATCTTCATGGATCGAACGGAGAGACTGCGCGACGTCCCGTTAAAGGCTCGCCATCCTCTTCTGTCACGAGTATCGGGTCCTCCAGCCTTATGCCGAAGCCACGGTCCCACCCTATCCCCGGAGCTTGATCCGTGGTAACGTATATCCCCTGGTTTTGTTAGTTGGCTTGAACTAATCGCTTCAATGAGAAGGGACGCTTACAGGCTCATTTGTCGCGACCTCGCCAACGCTCAGCTTCTCGCTGTTGGCGCCATTCAGGTACGGGTGCTCATGCATTTCAAGGCCCAGGCCATGACCAAGCCTGTGCGTATAGTATGGACCCAAGCCTGCAGCCTCGACCGCTTTCCGAGAAGCAGCATCGATGTCGGAGCACGTCTGGTTTGGGAGCATGAGCCGGAAGCCAGCACTCTGCGCGGCATGCACCAAGTGCCACATGTCCCACAGCTCCTTGCTGACTGCGCCGCCGGGAGGGAGGATCGTGCGAGTGACATCACTGCCGTAGTCGTGGAGCTTCGAGCCGATATCGACGAGTACAAACTCGCCGTCCTGCAGGGTCTTTCCGTGCTTGCCGCCATGCGGGAAAGCGGCTTGGTCGCCAAAGAGCACGATGGCCCAGAAACCCTTGCCAACGCCAGCACGCGTGAAGAGAGCTCTCGCGCTATCCGTTACCTCCTCCTGCGTCATACCCACACGAATGCATGGCCGCAGCGCACGAACAAGCTGCAGTGTGAAGCTGTTGATGGCCCTGAGTATGGCTATTTCCGATGGCTGCTTGACAGCGCGCAGCTTCTGCACGGCGGTTGACATCGGCAGGACATCAATGCCAGCGTGTTCGAGACCAGCAGCAATCATGAATCGTGCGTGCTCATCAAGCATGACTTTGTCGAAACGGGAGTTCTCCTTGAGAACCGCATACGGAGACTTTGTCTCCTCCCACTGGATGACAGTCTTGGTCTTGTACACCATGTCCAGAGCGGAGATGCGGCCGGCCTCGAACGACGGGACGAGATAGGAAAACTCGGCGTCTTGGTCCAGGATGACGAGGAAGGGTCGCTCGGACAGGTCGAACGAGGCCGAGATGTTGAAATAGTAAGCTGTCGACGCTGATGGCTCGGCGATGAAAGCATCTACGCCTGCTGCCTTCAATGAGCTGGCCAGTCTCTGCTGGCGAGACAGGAACTCGTTTTTGTCGATGGGCGGCACTGACAGCAGCGAGGCGTGCTGTTCAAGCTCTTGCCATGCACATTTCTCGACCGAGGCGCCGTCCGCTCCGGAATCTGGGCTCATGATTGACATGAGGGTTGTTGTGGCTATGAGGACGCATAACGCGAGTATGGCACGAGCCAACCATCTTCTCCTGCCTGTGAAGGAGTAGCTTGAATGATCGGGGGCCGTGTGAGCGTGAGTGCTGGTATGGAGCAGAGGCTTCACCTCCCCCGACTGTCGTGGCGCAGCCTCAGTCATGGTTGCGTGTCTGGACGTCTGGGCCGCCTCGACAAGCTGAATCTAGAGCTTCGGGGATTGGGAAAACGGAGCAGGAAGGTGTCAACCAGGTCGATATCGAGCAGGGCTGCGAGATAAGGACCTTGATGGTGGAGCAACCACTCACCCAGACGCGCGTGATGCTTACATAAGACGTACATCATGAGGCGCGTTCAAGTACGTGCACGTGGGTAAGTCCTTATCCCTTCTGTAGCTCCTGGCCCATCGTGGAGACCAGTTACGTCAACACCGCGGCGAAGGCATTACCTCTCCAAAAAAGTACAAAAGACTTCACAACTGTCCTGCTTGTATGAGCGGCTACCTCTTCGCATTTCCACTTTCCTGATCACACAACAGCGACCAAACAATTAAGAGAACCACACAGCTTTTCAACTCCATCAGCCATGCCTGCCACAAAGGTATTCCTGTACGTACTCTCTCGGCCATGTCCGGGATAAATTTTCAGACGTGCTAAATACAGTACACAGCACTGGAGCTTCCGGCTTCATTGGTGGCGACGCACTCTATGCTCTTCTCGAAGCTCAGCCAAGCTGGGACTTGTCTATTCTCGTCCGCAGCAAGGAGCAAGGCGAGAAGATCCAGAAAGTCCATCCCAAAGTCAACTTAGTCGTCGGCAGCCTCGACGACGCAGACATCATCGCCGACGCAGCTGCAAGTGCTGATATTGTTGTCCGTGAGTATAGTACCTCATAATTCACTCTACCGCCGCATGAACAGCACGGTCCACAGCTGCATATCATGACAATTCTGCGACTGACGAGAACGTAGACACTGCCGACTCCTCAGACCACAAAGGCGCCCCACGGGCTATCGCTGCCGGATTGCGCCGGTCTCATTCTGCTTCCAACCCTGGCTATTACATCCACGTCAGCGGTACCGGGATTCTGTGCTGGTACGATGCCGACAACAAGCGATACGGACAGCCACCCATGCCAGACCAGATCTACGATGATTTGGACGGCGTCGATGCCCTCCTGAACTTGCCTGACTCCGCTTTCCACCGGGATGTCGACAAGATTGTGCTCGAGGAGGCTGCCAGGGACCCCGAGACCGTCAAGATTGCCATTGTGTGCCCGCCCACCATCTACGGAATAGGTCGTGGTCCCATCAACCCCAAGAGCCGGCAGGTTCCAATGCTGATTGATTCCACCTTCGACGAGGGCCTCGCCCCCATCAGTGGTGAAGGGCTGACCGAATGGCACAGTATTCATGTCTATGACCTGTCGGCCCTGTTTGTCGCCCTCGCTGAGCATGCCACTACTGGCAAGCCTTCTGGCAACGACTCTGAGATCTGGGGCCCCAAGGCATACTATCTCGCCGAGGACGGCGTCTTCAAGTGGGGTGACATCTCGAAGTTGGTCGCAAAGGAAGCCTACAAGCACGGTGCCATCAAGAGCGAGGAAACGAGGCAGTTCTCCTATGAGGATGCTACAGCCAAGGGCAAGTTTGACTGGGTGTCGTGGGGCCAGAACAGTAGAGGTACTGCACGGCGGGCCAGGAAATATCTTGGGTGGGAGCCCAGACAGCCTTCACTTGTGGAGACCATTCCGGAGATGGTCCGCAAGGAACTCGAAGTGCGCAAGACTTAGGCGACGCGTCTGCAAATTGGGACTCAAAACGACCATGTAACATTGTCAGTTTATCACTTCAGAGCACAAAGCCTTTCAATACCAAGCTGAAGTGCTATAGTTTTGTATCTGCATTAATCCTTCCTTGATACTGCAGTTTGCCTACACGCAAGATCACTCCCACAGACCAAAGTCATCCTAGAGCTTTGATGCTGTAGCTCTCTTCTTCGCTGCGGCGATCTCTCCCGCTTCGGCCTCCATCTTCTTGCCAAACTCGATTCCTTCGTCCCCCTCACCATCAAGCAGAGCGAGCTGCTCTCTATAGATGCCCTTTTTGAGCTGCCTGTACACTCCCGTCGAGCCCTTCTTGACCAGGCTCCGCTCCACGATGAGCTTCTCCACACCGCTCCAGCCCTCGGTGCTGTCGATGATGCCAGCAGCAAGTGCCGCTTGTGCTGACCAACGCTTTCCCTCGAGCACCGTATCCCGCACAAAGGTAGGATGCACCTTGATCTGATAGATGTTGAGCAGCGCGGTGGGTATCGAGGCACCAAAGTCGATCTCGTTGACGCTGAGGTAGCCCTTGGCGCCCGAGAAGACGCGGTAGTCGTGGTGCATAGCGAGCATGAAGCCGCCAGCGAACGCATGCCCGTTGACCAATGCGACAGTGGGCATAGGGTATGAGATTAGTCGGCTGAGCAGCTTGTAGAGGTGGTTCTCGAAGAAGCGGTCCACAGAGCTCAGGAGGCCGAGGTCAAGGCCGTTGGAGTAGAACTTTGCAATGGCCGAGGTCGTTACGAGCACCCCAGGCGAGAGCCGTGCCTCAACCAGATCGAGTGCTGTGAGCATCGCGGCGATGAAGTTGTGTGTCAGCCGGTTGTCTGCGGGGGAGTCGAATGTCAGCAAGTAGACCTGCGACGCCGGCTCTGTGCAGACGACAGCACCCCCTGGATGGTCGTCCAGCGGCATAATAGGCACTGCAAAATGCTGCTCGGGAGTCGACATGGTGATTGTGCTGCCTGCGCGGATCCAAGCCTGGCTCCCAGACGAATACCCTGAAGTGTCAAAGAGCTAGGTTCGTGCTGATTCCACAGAGGCATTGATGGGCCACGAACCGAGCGGTTCCGCCAAGCACTGTCGGCACGCAAGGGTTCACGAACCTCGGCCCCCGGAGCCACTACTCCACCTCCACTGCAGCTGGGGTAGGCTCCCATCACGACACCCAGCGACTAAGCACTACATGGAGCAACGTCAATTATCCCGCCCTCTGCTACTTCCAAATATTCGTCTCTGCGTTCAACATCGGACATGAGTAGGACTGACTCCATCGCGCCTGTGTAACGCATAGCCACGTGCAGAAATTTGGGGCGGCTTGTGCAAATTTCAAAACTGTTGTCTCACAAGTGCCCGGGCTTCATAGTGAGCTGAGGCAACTTCAAGGCGATTGCGAGATCCGGAATCTGGACACAACTGCGCGGCTGTGTCAGCAGTTCCACGAGAAAGTCTGGCAAAAGCACT
Organism: Microdochium bolleyi; assembly: GCA_001566295.1. Classification (NCBI taxonomy): domain Eukaryota; kingdom Fungi; phylum Ascomycota; class Sordariomycetes; order Xylariales; family Microdochiaceae; genus Microdochium; species Microdochium bolleyi. Next base: position 31,845 of record KQ964245.1, read on the forward strand.
GCAAGAGTGTTAGGCAGAGCATATCACAGTGACGTAGACCTTGTACAAACTACCGCTGCAACAGGTCTAAAATAATATGCTTCCATACAGTCAAAATCTCGCTGCGTTGAATGATGTTGATTAAAAAGGGCTGGCCTTTGTGTTATTATTGTGAGGGTCTCTATCGGTTCTAGTACGGCTTGTAGCTGCGTTTGAAAGGGAGCTTAGCTGCGGTTCTCACGATACTAGCCATGAGTGCTCACTTCAATATGGGCTCTTAGTGATAAGAAATGGCTGCGATATTGCATTGCCCACTCGCTTCAAGTTGTTACAAAGGATCTACATACGGTGCGTTGAAATGGCACGACGACACGAGCGACGCATTCCCGGACATCAGAATCAAAAGGTAACAGCAAGCTAGTAGTCACTCTTCATGGAGCGCGGTGTCTTCTCAAGCCAGCACATGTAAGCGTGTCCAAAGCCTACCAGCATCTCACACTTCGAAGAATTGAAGACCGTTCAGGTAGTACCCAAAGCGCTCATGCTTCAAGGGGGAGCTCACCATGACAACATTTCATGTCAAACCGAGCTGTTTCTCCTGGACTTCATGTCGTTGGCAATGACGTTGGCGGGGTGATCTATCTGCTTTACGCCTGCCTCTTCTCCATCTGCCCATATTCGCATCCCTCGGTGCAGAACATGGGTCGGATGCTGAGCATAAGTAACACACATGACCGCACTCCTGGCCACCGTTACGAATCAGCTCGCCACTTGGATGGCGGAGGGGGAAACGACTGTGGCGTCGGTCTAGGTGCGCCCCCGCATGGCTGGGGAGCTTGGGCTTCACGATCGATCCGCCTCCTCTATGTTCGAAGGACTAAGCTCCTGAAGGGCGATGGATTGCATTGGGTGGACGGCCGGGAAATAGGCGTGGGTTTCCGTCATCGCCTCATACCGTGAGAGCCTCGTGGCAGCCATATACTCACAAGTGAGCGAAGATGATTGTGAAAATGTGAAAGGATGAACCACCTTACCTAAGGTATTGCAATCTCCACAAGTGGCACGTGTCGCCTATTGCCATCATTCGAGGGCAAGGGGCATAATGGCTTCCTCTTGCTTTATGGAGCCCCGTTGGTATGGAAGCAAGCTGGAGGAAAACGCCATAGAATAGAGTCCGGCATTGCCGAGGACCACGAGGATGGGTAACAGGCTCAGTTTCGAGCGGATTCGATTTCCGGATTCAGGAAATGCCGTCGGTCATCTGCTGCAGATTACTGGGATACAAGACCCTCAGGGGTTTGCGCCTTACGATTTTCAGGTCTGGGCGAAGGGGTTCGAGCCCAGCACGCTACACTGGTGGAGCTACATCTTTCAGCTGCGAACGTGCCCAGCGAGTCGCAAGCCCGCTTGTCTCGGCGGACCCCACGAGGCGTTGACGTGTTCGTGGATCCCCCCTGCATTTCCGGCCACAGACCCCAGCTCTCGGCCCCCGACCCCGGATCGACATCACGAACCACGAGTTCGCCTCCACATCCCAGTCTGTGCTGTTCGCCACTGGGGGAGATTGTCGGTCGGGCTGTTCCGGGAGGGACCACAGTTTCTTCCATGGCGATCATGCCCGGGCGAGGCCATAGTGGCTGCAAGTTTGTGTGCTCGCGTCCCTTCCTGGCTGGCAACTCGCTTCTCGAGCTACTGACATGACAGGCAGAATCTAAGACAGTGACGAAACGTGAGACGACCTTGACCGCAGCCGTCGCAAGTCCCACGCCAAGCGGCAGATCTAACGTCCGCTAAGGACGTCGCATTGGTGGCTTGACAGAGTTGCAGCCCCTGGTTCCTCAACCCCGGAGAAGGCGTTCGCCATGTGCACACGCGGCAGCTGAAAGCCGGTGTAGGACGCCATGTTCCGGGCGAGTCTGCTTCTCGTGGACTCGCGCAGGAACGCCGAGGCAGGCTAGGGCCGCAACCCACCCTGCTTGTTAGTGCGAACGACAGGAGCCCGAAGGTCTGGACTGCCCATGGCGCCCCTTTACTCGTGACAGTCGACCAACAGGCGCAGCCAAGAACCCTGGATGCCACGAACTCAAATACAAGGCCTCCCCGCCCCCTCCAGATACGTGTGCTCGCACCGCTTCTGTCTTGACGTTCTTCTCACGTGGAGAAAGCCGGCCTCTCCTGCATTAGTGCACATCCACCTTTGGCCTCCTGCAGCCATGGACATCTACTTCGAGTCGAGCTGGTCGATCCTGAGCAGTATTGGCATAGCCAACTTCCTCTTCGGCCTCATCATCGTCAGCATTACTCGCCTTTCTGTCGTGGTCGCCGTCCCACTTGTCGTGTCGCTGGCCACGGCTTTGGCCAATGGCTTGTGCTACTACGCCTTCTATCAGAAGCACCCGCCGTTGCAAGCGGCGGTGGCTTCCGTCTTCGCGGATATCTTCTGGCTGGTGAGTCGCATCCGAGCTTTGTCCGTGATCGTCACATTACAACATCTGACTGGTGAGTGGGGAGGATAGATCCAGGAAGCCGGTCTGTCTTTCTACGGATACGTCATCCTCGCACGAGTTCTGCCGCGCCAGGAGAAGCGACTATTTGTGCCCATCTTCTGGGCCATTGTCGCCGCCATCACAGGTTGCCGATGTGGCATTGCGGCGATGCGCGTGCAGGCCGTCGTCTCGGGCGATGACAGTTACCAGCACATCATCAGTTCGCTACACACCGGATACTTTGTGTGCATCGCGCTGCTCGAAGTCGTGAGCGCCGTGTTCTTGCTGCGCAAGTTCGGATCTGCCAAGAAGGCATCGCAAAACGCCTCTATCCGCACCGGTCTGCTCAAGCATTTCATGCGCGGCACCGAAATAAGGCTGGCCTCACTCGCACTCATTGGCGTGTCGCGTGCCATCACATACTTCTTCCAGACATCACTACAGGCGGCGTCGTCCACGGCCAGCCAACTTGACCGCTTCATCTACACACTCGAGTGTGTCTATCCCATGATGTTCTAGTAAGTCTCGAATCTCTATCCAGTTTTGGCATCCATGGACCATGGCTCCAGACTTCTGACACGTGATTTACCCAAACACAGTATCGATGTCCTAGCCTCCCGAATCAAGTTCACGGGGTCCTCTCAGGAGCAATCCTACGGAGTCAACCAGGCCGGCCAGTCCGCCAAGGTCAAGAGTCGATCAACACCGCGCCGGACGGTACATCAGTACCCTGGATGGCAGGAGCTCGACGACGAGCACGCGTTTCCCATGGGTCTTACGAGTGTCAGCCGCGCGGCACCCACCGACTCCACGACAATAAGAGCAACGGAAGAGGCGCGGAGGACTGGAGCCTCACGGACTGGCATCACGAAAACGGTCGAAGTTAATGTGACCAAGGCTGGTGAGGATTAAGCCGAGCGATGTACGAGCATGAGACGTCTTAGCAAATCAATGTGCAAGCGATATCGTTCCAGAACAAACCAAGGGAGGAGCTGCACGGAGCTAGTCACACGTCCGGATGATAGCCTGTCAACATATCAGGCAGGACACATGGCAAGCTTGGTTATTTGCCGTGGCCTCGTCTGTGTATGGCATGCCGGATTGACATCCACTCCCCTCTGTCCTTCGTTGTGTGCTCAAAGGAAACAGGGGGTGACAGCCCATGTTCGACCAGCCAGTTCTTTTGCGAAAACCCTGGTTCAGCCGCACGGCTTGGCACAGCGCCGAGGCTCCTTCATCGTTCATCGACATCCGCGTTGGCAAGGACCAAAGACCTCAAGCCGGCCTGCGGACAGCAGGACCCCTTACCCAGGTGCATATGGGTTCCTACCAGCGTGGCCACAAGCAGACTGTCCTTGGCAGGCAGGCTGTGGTCAACAGTAGATCTGTAGCACGCCAGCCACCGTCAGACCTGCCCCGGGCTGTCATTGCGGTGGGGTGTGAGCATTTCGGCCGTGTCTTAGAGTTCCAGACTACACCACATCGGGCTGTGGCCGTCACGTCGATGGCGCGGATCCCAGAGGGGGGGACATGACTCTGCGCCCGCGGCTGGACGTCAAAGGCTGCTTGCAGGGAGTCCACAGTCTCCAGTTCCCCGGAGACGCTGCTGCCCTCCTTCCGAGCTCACCAGCCTCGGGGCCACCAACGGTGCAAAGCAGCTCGCCACGACGACAAGATCGATCGCAGACAGCACCGCGGCGGCCTCCTCCTGGTGGGCAGCACTGCGTCCGCCTGACGTGACGACGGCAATGGTCGCGCCGACAGCGTGCTTGCCGCCTGCCACGCCCCAATGAGCTCGGGAACCTCGGCAGCCCCGGTGGGCGGGACTCCGCTCGACGACATCTACGTCAACGTGCTGACCGTCTTCCTCAGCATCGCGCTGTACAACGTCCTCGAGCTGACGGCATGGATCCTCGGCACCTTCAAGCGCTGGTCCGGCCTCTACTTCTGGAGCCTCTGCGTCGCCACCTGGGGTGTCGCCTTCAACGCCGTCGGCTACCTCCTCCACCACCGCAAGCTCTCCGGCAACGACTATCTCAATGCGACCCTCATCCTCATCGGCTGGGCCACCATGGTCAACGGCCAGTCTGTCGTCCTCTACTCGCGACTCCACCTCGTCCTGCGCGACGGCCGCCGCCTGCGCGCCATCTTCTGGATGATCATCATCAACGCCGTCACCATGGTCATCCCCATCATTGTGCTTGTCTATGGCGTCGTCTCGGATAACCCGGCCCCGTTCCAGCGGCCCTACGAGGTCTACGAAAAGATCCAGCTCACCGTGTTCTTTGTCCAGGAGGCCATCATCTCGGCCGTATACGTATGGGAGACGGTCAAGCTCATGCGCATTGGGCAGCACACCCGCGACAAGGCCAAGCTGCGCCGCCTAATGAAGCGGCTCATCTACGTCAACATCGCCATCATCCTCCTGGACATCACCATACCAGCTCTGGAGTTCTCGGACAATTTCTTGCTCCAGACGAGCTTCAAGCCCTTTGCCTACAGCGTCAAGCTCAAGCTCGAGTTCAGCGTGCTCAGCCAGCTCGTTCGCCTCGCCGAGCGTGGTTCCCGCAACGCCTCTTTTCTGGATCGGGACATTGTCCTCGACTCGACCATCACACCCCCGAGCGACTCGCGCGACACAGTTCCGCGGCGCCGGAGCACCATAATGGCAGCATCGGTGCCATCCCCCGGCCGCCAATCTCGACATAACAGCAACAACACACTTGCTGCGAATAGCGCGGCGTCACGTCATAGTCCCCATGCACAGACGGATGGCAGCTTGACGGAGGTAGAACGGGGCGATTTGTTCTTGCGGAAAGCCAAGACCTTGAGTTTCGGCACTCCCTCCAAGTTCTGGGTGAGCGAAAGCGGACAAAGGCCGCCCAGATGACAGGCTTGTTTTCATTTCCACATTCAGGGGAGTAAACCATATTAGAAAAGTTTCTTTTCAGTAAATGCTTTTTATCGACCAGTAAAGACGTAACTATTTAATGTCTTTCCAGGGGACGCTTGGTCTCTTGCACAAGATACATGTCTATACTATAATCATCTCTTCATCCGCATTTGCTACTTCTCATGCTCCGTCCCCTGCTGATACTCAACACCCCGAGCTATATCTCCTAGTCTGTGTGTATAGGGCAAAATACGAATACTAGAGTATGTCCATGCCAGAGGATATGATTTGTTTCATTTATGTCAGAGACACTGGTCTACCCTGCCACTTTTGTAGTCGTTTCCACAAGGTGTGCTTATCCGCTGATCCCCAATTCTCTACATGCCGGCAACTCATTGACATCACTACGATCTGACTGCGCTGGCCCGCAACCGGTAATCAAAGACGACATTATAGCAAGAACAATGATAATGCTTTCTCTTTCCACCTATAAATATAGGCAAAGCGGCTTGTTGCACACGGTGTTGAACAGTTGAACTACTAATGCTTACAAGATCGAGGAAGAGAATCAGGTATTGCAAAACACATCTCGCCCTCGGAGTGCATTGTCCACCCCAGAAGAGAAAGAGAACGGGACTAGCACCACGAGGGGTAACAAACATATCTCCCGCTGATGTCAATGCTCCCCATCAGTCACATGGACACTGAGATGGGAGTGAGAACGGAGAAACCGCGTCGTTGGCACAAGTGTTTAGGAGGAATACTGCTCTCCTTTCTCCCAAATTGCGATGGATGTTGCTGTAGCTACTGTTTCAGTGTGGTTGAACCAGTGTTTCCATGACCTACAACTGTGCACTGTGCTCCTTGCGGTGCGTGGTAACACAAGAAAACGCTCCTCACCTGTAGAGCTTGGCCGTGAGTTCGGTACTTCGTTCAAGTGGTGCCCCGCAACTCATGATGCCGCGATCAAGTTCTGCGGCTCACTCCGCAATATTGCGCAACTGACCCTCTTTTTGCCTGCTCCCTGGCGTTGCTATTTATGGCAGCACCCGCTTGGAGTCGGAATGCCTGAGCCCCCAGACCGCTCGAGGTTTGTAATGCGGACTCGGCTTGGCAGGGTTTCAACCAAAGTGGAACACCATTCCTAGCAACAACACGCAGATGGTTGGTGGCTGTGCAGCGGCGTAGTGGAATAGTCACTCCGCAGCCCAAGCTTCTCACTGCCATGGAATTGGAGTGACCTTCGAGGTGGGCACGACGATTGAATGGTGACCCTGAAGGTCTGTAACCCACATCTGTTTTGATGTTGGAAAGATGACCTTACAGCTCGGACGGGATTATTGTAAGTGTCTCCTCACCGTGTACCACCCGAGAGCCAAGAAACCGCTGGGAAGTGAAGAGCCAGACAAGCTGCATAGCACAACAATATACCACAGGCAGGCTGGAGATCGGGGGGCCCACAGACCACGGTGATAAGCGGGCGGACGAAACGCTCAGGCCGTGGTGCCGCCACTCCCCGAAGAATCTCATAGGACCCCGGGAATCTCTCCTTGGACCGTCCCACAAGGTTATCGTACCTTAACCTTGTGTACGTGGTATCACAGGCGGTGCAGCATGCCGAGCCTCTTCCCGGGAGCGGAATGAGCTCTGCGGCCACCAGCCACGAAAGCTTGGCCCGACAGCAATAGGCGGTCGAGATCCATTTCTGGCAAAGAGCTTTGAAAGTCACGCGGAGCAGGCAGTGATGTCGGCGGCCAAGCGCAAATGGGTGGGGTTGTTCCTGGAAAGTCAGCATTGCCTGGCCCTTCATTTCGCGCGGCGTCCGGAAAGCCGTACTGGGGGCACTAGGAAGAGCCTTGGAAAAGTCAGAGGTCCATTGATCCTTCTCGATTGTCAGACTCGAGCAAGACGACGGCACCGAGGCAGGCCAGAGCAGACAGGGCGGTTCGACAGGGCCTCCTTGCGACGAGACCGACGGTGATGCCCTTTCGGAGCAGCCGGCGAATGGTAGGGCTGGATTAAGGGGTAGGGATGGGCAATAGCACAGATTGGCAGCCCACACACACCAGCCCGTGCAGCTGCTGCTAGCCTCGAAGAGGAAGTGCTTGACGGGCCAGGTGCGCTCTCGGAGGAGGCAATTGGGCCGGGTGCGTGACAAGTGCGAGCTGGTGCTGTCAGCATTTTGTGGACCGGCATTGTTGTCTCTCCGTCGGCGGTCCCCCTGGTTGTTCCTCTCCTCGTTTGACCGTGGGCGACCAGAGCGAGCGTGTCTGGGGACTTTGCCCGGCCAGTTGCGTTGCCACGGCTGGCAGCGCGTGCAAAACAGGACAGAAGACGCCAAAACCGAAAGGCAGAAGAGAGCTGTCGGACTTTGGGGGAAGTGACGGACCAGCGCGCACCAACCTCTCTGTCGACATGGTCTGGGGTTCCCACGAGAGGAGGAAAAACGCCTGACCTACTGCACGGTGAGCCTTGCGACACAGATGTCAAAGTTTGGAGCTTCCTCGCGGCAGCCCGCGAGGAGAGCTTGTGGGGGCAAGCGGGCCTGTAAATAACGTTGGCCGGCCGAGCCTGGGTGCCTAGGCGTCGTACCATCATCTCGTTGGGCCGCCGGACTCCTCAGCTGCGGCTGTCATGGCGTTTCCCGACAGTCATTAGGGTGTGCCCTGGCCTGGCTGCCAAGTGGGCTCTGGCTTTGGTGACAACCATGTCTGAACCGCGCGAGGCTTCCCGTTATTCCCTGTGCCTCTCTGTCTCTATGTCTCTCTCTCGCCACGTCGATTACAATGACAACCTTAAAGTCAATGCCGTGCACTGGCGGAGAGACAGACAAGGCATCAGCCCAAGCAGGAGGAGACTCAGCCAGACCGGAATGGAGAGATTTGGTGTGACAGCCTACAGCACAGCCCGCGGCCCATCGCAGAGAGCCTAAGCTTGAAGCGATGCTAGAGCTCTCCGCACGGGCTGGGCGAACCAAAGAGCCTAGAGCAGGCTGGGCAAGACAAGACCCCAGCCAGGGTCGCCAGGGTCGATCGACCCCTGCCCCGTCTCTGTTCTTCCTCGCCTCAACACCCGAACATACCTCGAGAGTGACCAGTGAGCGCGCAGGGGGCCCCGGCCCTGAGTATTCAGCTGCGTGGGGCCACGACCTGGCTCTGCATACGCGGTATTGGACCGCTGCAGCTTGAGCAGCGGCCAGAGCGATCAGCGGCAGCAACAAAGATGCAGTGAGCTACGCCGCCGCAAGTGCTTACCGGCCGCTTCTTGGGGTCCGGCCCAGGCCAGGCTGATTGTCACGGGCCCCATCCCAGCCGTTTCCTCGGGCCCCAGCTCCTCCGTGCGCGCTGTCGTGCTGTCTGGCATGTCGAGCGCAGATGCAGTCTCGTGTGTGGTCCCGAGCTGAATTGTATTCTTCTCTTCCTTCTCCTCCCCTCTGCTCCTCTTCCTGCCCGCCACCCCCTCTCGCTCGCCAGCATTGTCAGCGTCGACACAAACATCGACCTAATATCCACTCGGCTGTTGTGGGCCTCCCGAGCAGCAACCATAGTCACGACCGGTACCACGACCACCGAGCTCGAATCGGCGTCACAATGGTTTCCTTTGCCCTGGCTTCAGTCGCCGCGGCGGCCGTGTTCGGCAGCGGTGTCGAGGCAGTCGTCGCCGAGCTGCGCCTTGCCCGCCGCACTGCCGATGTCGTCGTTCCTGCCGCCCAGCCCAAGATCACGGCGCGCGCCGAGCTGCCCATCTACATGAGGCAGGTTGCGTCGTCGACCAAGTTCTCGGGCACATTGCTCCTTGCGCCCGACAGTGTCTGTGGATACATCTCAGGCGATCCCGGTATGTCCTGCCCCGGGCCGTCTATCGGTTCCTGTTCCTCGTGGCACACCAGTAGACTAACAGCAACCCCTTTACCACTGTGCAGCCAGAGCGTGGACCTGCAACACGGGCGACAAGTGTGCCTTTGCGACCGAGGCCGGTGGCTGGGCAGCGTGCTGCAAGGGCCTCGCGTGCAGTGCCAGTCAGCGCGGCTGCGTGGCCAGCGCCGACTACTCGACCAAGTGCGATGCCGCGTGCAAGAGCGACACGATGACCAGGAAATGGTATGTTGGCACCCTCTCGACATCGTGCTTTTACTCCTCGTGCGCCGCATGGTCTGACACCTATCCCATAGTACTTCCACGGACTACCCTTACTGCGGTACCCTCACCTTCTTCAACGGTATCCAGGACTACCAGTGTCTCAACAACAACCGGACGACCTTCCTGCCCGTGTCGACGACATACACCGGCCAGGAGACGTTCCCCAACGGCGCGACCGAGTACCTCATGACCACTGTCGTCGTCCAGGCCCAGACCACCTTCACCCAGCGCTCCTCCTCGAGCATCGTCTCCGACCCGGTGACCTCCCCTACTGGACCCGCCTCTACCTCTCCGGTGCCGGCGCCTGCTCCGGCCGGCAACTCGACCCCGATCGGCCCCATTGTCGGTGGCGTAGTCGGCGGTGTTGCCCTCATCGCGCTGATTGCCTTCGGCATCTGGTTCATGAAGTCGCGTGAGAAGAAGAAGAAGGCCGCCGCCGCCGAGTCGCAGGGCATGATGGCGCAGACCACCGGCGCGGGCGGTCCCGGCGGTCCCGGTGCCCCGATGCAGTCCCCGTACAGCACCGGCGCCGGCGGCTACGGCTACCCTCAGCAGCAGACCACCCAGTACACCGGCACCACCCACGACGGCAGCCAGCCCATGGGCGGCGCCTACTACCAGGATCCGTCCAAGCAGGGCTTCCAGCAGGTATGTCCAACAAACATCTCTCGAGACACATTTCGGCGTGGAACCAGTTCGTGGGAGAGGAAAACATGCAAGCTGACAGAACAACCAGAACGTTGCCCCAACCCCCGACTCGCACCGACAGTCCTACCAGCAGGGTCCCGTTCCGGCCGCCTGGGCGCAGCACACCGGTGGCTCCTCGGGGTACGGCCCGCAGCCCTCGCAGCCCACGCACACGGGCGGCTCCGCGGACCAGCAGTACGTCCAGCACAGCGGCCCTCAGCACACCGGGCCCCAGCCCACGTACCACGAGGCCTCGGGTGTCCCCGTTGGCGCCAACGACCCCAACCCCAACCACCGCGGCCAGCTCCACGAGCTCTCATGATGAGGTGCGGACGGTTTTTGGGTGGCTGGCAGCGAGTAAGGCGGGATGGTGGCTGTGCGGCAGGGAGAGGCGCGGCCAGTGGAAGAGTTTGGACTTGGCTGAAAACAAAGCAGAGCAGAGCGTGCGATTTGTATTTGGAACGGATTTTCACTGGTGCGCACCGGCTTATATCTTCACACGATTTGATACTCATAACATGCCAGCATTGTCTTCCATGCGCGCGTGTTGGACATGTGGTTCTATCACATTATAATGAACAAATTCTCCCTTTGGAAGAAACTGGCGTGCTCCTGCTTTCGTATGCACGGTGAAACGCTTGTTCGCCTGCCATCGTCATCGAGAATCCATTGCTCTTGCGGGTTCCAAGGGTAAGATGTAGTGCTTTCTTGGCTTAGCTAAGTGTCCTCTGTGTCCAACGACTGCTCTTTCCCGCAGCTTTGTATGGCGAGACACCCACGCGCCGTCCAGAACAAGGCCAAGGCCGTCGGCATGGGTGCACTCTTGATTGAGAAACGAAATCCGCTGCCATGCAAGGTGCTAATGAAGATTGTCAAGGCTGTCAATACATGCCCTGGCACGACTGTTACGGGAAGGGTTCTCTTTATGTGCCAGGTGACAGACGCACTCTCACGGCCACCGAATTTCCGCGCCCGCCACTAGCACCATTACGTTGCAAACCCTCAGCCAGCCTGTAAGTTGCAGCTGATGTGGGTGCCTAGACGTCACTGCTTCTGGCCAGTTCTGAATCATCCAATGTGAAGCAAGACTCAAATATGAGTTGGGTCGGGGCGGACGGGCACTGATGAGGAAAATGGGCATGAGCTAGATGGGTGTAAAAGTGACCGCCTCGTCACCAGTCCCACGTCACCTGGACCTCGGCCGCCGTGATACCAAACTCGTGCCAGTCGAGCCTGCTCCACTTGTCCGGGTCCTCGGTCGCTTGCGTGAAATGCTTCATCGCGAGCACCGTCTGAGCCGCCCACCGCTTGGCGCTGACCCTGCCGACGCCCGTCGCGATAGGGGTCATGAGGATGCTCCTGATCATGTCTTTCTCGTTTCCGGCCTGTGTCGCCTCGCGGTTGTGGTTGTCCACGGCGCACAACAGCGACCAGATGCACTCGTAGACGACCTCCCTGTCCCAGCACACTCTGGTGGGCAGGCGCATGGTCGGGCACAGGGCGACGCGGCGGGTGCCCCAGACATTCTTGTTGCGGGCATTGAACTCGTTGGGGATGTCGACGAGGGTGCATGTCCCCGGGGGCGCGAAGCCGCGGTGCCTGTCGTAGACGACCTTTTGTGCGGCGCGGGTCAGGGCCAGGTAGTCATCGGTCGCGTAGACTGAGCCACCGGGGACGGACAACGGTGAGAAGGCCCTGGAGATGGCATCGTCGAAGGCACCGTCGAGGCGGGCATACGAGTTTGCGGGGGAGACAATGGTGTCGAACTTGACGGTGGCGGGGAGGTCGGCGAGATAGTCCGAGTGGTGGTCGATAGTGACGGAGGGAGGAAGCTTGTGCGTGACGCGGGCATCCTCAAAGGCGGCAGCGAAGGTCTCGTCGATGCAGAGCAGCTGGATGTGCGGGATGGCTGAGGCTGGGGAGGTGGAAGACATGATGGGGTTTGCAGCTGCGAGGGTTTGGTGGTGGTGGTTGGATGCGGTGGCAGAGGGGAACCATCGCTGGCTTATGGACATGGATGCCAGTCAGAGTCGCAGTGTGGACAGCATGCATCCTCTCTGCCTGGGAGGGCGGCCGTGGACCGAGGCCGTGAGGAACAAGTCAGCCTTGCCGGAGCAGGCAGCCGCATGGCGGTGCACTTGGAGATTCTCCAACCTTACGCTTGGTTGGCGCCCGTGGTGGTACTTCCCGCGCGTTGTGGGGGTGGGGCGGCCTGCGCCTGCCCCAAGGCCATCACGGCATCGCTCGCGTGCAGCGGCACTGTGGCAGTCATCTGAGATTGCATAGACCAGACTTTCTCTTCACTACGATACGTCTCGCACGCTCTGCGTCCCTCTCTCGCCGCCATCCCCCAGTGCCACGACCGCACATGCCCGCTACAGCTTCACCTTGAGATCCGCCCGGTCGTCTCTGTCCTCGCTGACGGTGCTCGTGCCGCCCGCCTCGGCCTCGGCCACGCACTTGGTCTTGACAACCTCGCCCGAAGGCGTCGTGAAGACGAGCGCGTGCACCCGCAGCCCGGGGTACGGCGCGTACAGGTACCCGACCTCGAATTCGGTCACCCCGTCGATGGTAATGGTCCGGCTGTGGCCCGTCGCCACCATGTCCGTCAGGTAGCTGCCCACCACTTCGCGGCTGCGCTCCCGCCCGTTGTTGTCCAGCGTCATGTCGAAGATGTTGCCGTCCTGGTCCAGGATCCGGTTCCGGTGCGTCTGCCCCGTGTAGTCGTTGACCGAGTACAGGATGTTGTTGGCCAAGTTGTAGTCAACCGGCACATCGCGCTTCCGCGTGGTGCTGTTGCCGCCCCCGGATCCTCCGCCCCCGTTGTCGGGCGTGAGCACGTCCGTCACGTTGCCCACGACGTTGCTCAGCGTGTTGCCCAGCGTCGCCACAATCGGGTTGAGGTCGATCGTGTCGAGCACGTCGCTCACCATCTGCACCACGTTGCCCAGCCGCGCCTCCAGCTCCACCTTGGCGCTCACGTTCTGGATCAGCAGCGATACGCTGTCGATTGACACGTCTATGCCTGCCGTAAAGTGCAGCAGCTTCAGCACCTTGGCGTCCAGGTTGATCTTGGCCGTGATGTTCTCGACCTCGATCGAGATCTCGCCCACCGACACGTTGGCGTTGAGGTACACATCGGGCGTCTGCGGCAGCTCCACGCCCGGCGTGTTGGACGTCTCGTAATTGGTCGAGTCGTTGTCGCCGCGCTTGCTGAACTCGTACCCAATGTACCCGTTCTGTGCCGCCGCAAAGGGAGCGGCAAGCAGCGCCAGGCACGCATATGTGGTCGAGGTCTTCATGTTGACAGAATGATACGACTGTCAGGTTGCGTAAGGAAAACAAGGAGTGTAAGTGCTCGCGCAAAGAGGAAGAGCGAATGCGTTGATGTCTGAGGAAAAAATGACAGACGAGCTGACACGCAGCAGAGCCAGTGGAATCGCGGGTCTGGACTGGGACGTCCTCGTTGGAGATTATGAGGTATCCAGCCGACTGAATTCCATTGAGCCCACTCTCCGGAGCAGATCGTCCATCGTCATGCCTGACCAAGCAATCCCCCTGCGATCGCGGGCGTTGTGACCGGAAAATTGAATGCAAACCCATGCAGGTCCAGCAACATGAGACGGCACTTTACTGCACCATCCCTGCATCAAATTGACTATTCACCGGGGATGACAGGGTTCGCATTGGCTCATCGGATCACCACTGCCTCTTCCAGGCACCCGCAACCCCGGGCGGATCACACCGGCTGGAGTTCTGCATGATCAGGGATGCCAGAAACCTGTTGTTGCCATTGTCGAATTTCCCAAAAACCGGTTCACAGTCACATCCTGCACACATATCGGCGATCGGGAGCCCAGAGGCGTCCCAGGACACCTCCGCACTCGCTCCCCTTGGTATCAGCCCCTGTTACGGAAACTGCAAGCCTCAATCACCCGGCGGAGCTCATCCCCGACGTCCTGGAGGCAAACAGGCTCTCCATTAGTAAAAAGTTCCCGGTTGCTTGCGGGATCGCTCCCACAATATTATTCTTGCGTCGCCTACTTCCGAGGCTCCTTGTCAAGCAGAAGCCCAAGTGCCAGCTGCATCGTCACTCTCTCCGCCGTGTTCTCGTCAGTTTCGCTGCCCTTTTGCACTCATTCCACCAACCTCAGCCCAGCATCGACAGTATTTACCAAGATGCACAGATCTCTTCTCTGGAAGCTCGCCTGCAGCACTCTGCTGTTCGCTGGAGCATCCGCGCAGAGCTCTTCCACGGCCGACGCCGCGCCCACGGACGCCCCTACGGACGCTCCCACATCAGCTCCCACCCCTCCAAGCGTGACAGCTTCGGCAAGCGATGGGACGATCGTGCCAAGCGGGACCGCCTCCTCCAGCTCATCTGCCACATCTGGCGGCGGCGGTGGTGCTTCACCCTCGTCCCCCGGCGGGGGCGGCACGGACTACTGGGCTGGAAAGCCGCCGGATGTGATGCTCAAGGTGCCTGAGCTGCATGTCGGACGCATTGAGCTGGTGGTGGACAATCTTAAGGCCGATATCAATCTGGCTGCGCAGGTCGCCAGCCTCGTCGAGCTCAATGCCGGCGTCCAGCTTGGCATCCAGAAGGTCAATGTCACGATTGCCGAGGTCGATGCGGAACTCGAACTGACCGTTCGTCTTGGCAACCTCGTTGAGATTGTCAATCGCACTCTCAGCTCACTCAACCTGAACCCGCTGCTCATCAATGTGCTCGAAGAGGTGGGCGACCTTGCTGGTGCTGTCATTGGCGCCGTCGATGGCCTCCTCGGATCCATTGTCAACGGCGACTCAACCATCAACTTCCTGATTGACAACCTGGGCAACATTGTCCAGGAAGTGGTCGGTGGTGCGACTGGTGCCCTCAGCTCGATCGTCGGCAACTACAAGAACAACATGACCGACACCGGCGCCCAGGAGATCCTCAAGGGTGGTCTTATCCAGAAGACAGTGAGTCCGCCTTAATCATACACGTAGAGTTGCATGCACTGACAGTCGCATAGTTCTCTTACAAGCCACTTGGCTCGCTGGTCAACATCGTCTTCAATTCGCTGGGACAGGTTGTCAACGCCGTTGTTGTCAAGGGCAATGGAGGCGGCGGCGGCAGTGGCGGCGGTGGTGGCAGCACATCAACCCAGACGGCAAGCACGAGGTCGGCCAGCACAGTCCCGACCTCTACGCCCACATCTACAGCTGCTGCTCGCAGGAAGTAGAAGATTCCGAATCGGGCAAAGAGATGTCGAGATGGTGGAGACATACGAGACAATAAGCAGATGAAGAAACACTATGAAAGCAGACTCGAGACGTAGCCCCAACAATGCATGTTCTTGAGTGAATGCTGCATCTTGCGCAACCCAGTCTACCGATTTGATTGCGACAGGTAACGACTACGATGTGACCGGACCTTGTCCGGTGCCTCGACGGCTTTGAAGTGGTGAGGTCCATGAATGAAACGCTTGTTAAGACACATATCGTACAACTCTTTTGCGCCCATGACACTCAGACTCACGCCCCCATGTCGGTCCTCTCCGAGATCCTCACGTGCATGTGAAGTTGCCGCCAGAACATGGCCGCGTCCTCGACCCACGGCCTCCCCGGATCGACAAACTGCATGTCAAACTCGCGCAGCAGCTCAAAGAGCACTTTGCTGAGCTGCGTGAATGCGACCAGCTTGCCCGCACACATCCACCGGCCGCTACCGAACGCGAGCTCGATGACGCGCTCCATCTCCGCCTTGTGCGCGGCGTCGCTGCAGCCGCCTGGCTCCCCGACGATGAGCCGCTCGGGGCGGAACGTCTCGGCGTCGTCCCCGAAGACGTCGCGCGCCATCATGATGCCGAAGAGGTTGTGGCCGACGGCGGTGCCGCCAGGGAGGAACACGCCGCCGACGGTGTCGCCGCCGGGCGGGACGCGCTTGAAGTGGCCGTACAGCGCGGGCGGGCGGACGCGCAGGGCCTCGTAGATGACGGCCTGCAGGTACGGCAGCTTGCGGGCCTGCTGGTACGTGATGACCGAGTCGGCGTCTACCGCGCCGTTGGTCACTGCGGCCGTGATCTCCTTCAGCAGTCTATTGTATATCCGCGGCGTGGATAGCACGTAGAGGAGGGCTGTGCGTATCGTGGTGCCGGTTGTCTGGGGGCGCGTCAGCAAACATGTCGAAGTCGTCCACGTTGCGAGAAGACCAAAGGAAGAGCACACTTACATCAGCTCCAGCGATGATTTGCACCTGGCACTCTACTTCGCACTGTTTCTGTGAGAGACCGTGCCGCATGAACGAACTCTGCCAAGATATCGCATCGCCGTGTCAGTCTGCTGGCCAGTCTCACGCCCTCCCCGAGATTACTACAACTTACAACCATGTCCGCCCCAGCCTCCACCGACGCCTTCTCGCTTTTGAAGTGCCTCGCCACAAAGTCCTGTCCGATCCCGATGAGCTTTCCCATGCCGTCCTTGTCCGTGGCGCGGGGCATCATGTACGGCCCGAGGGGCGATTTGATGAGCGCGCGCAGCACGGGCGTGTTGAGCATGACGGCGACGCTGACCGTCATGTCGGCAAGCTGGGCGTTGAAGCCGTGCAGGTCGGCGTCGGCGTCAAGGTAGCCAAACGACTCGCCGTACGCGAGGGCCGTGATGCTGTCGAGCGTGAAGAAGCGGACCAGCCAGGCGAGGTCTGCCACCTTCTTCTTTGCCTGTACTGGCGCGGAGCTTGGGAGCGAGGAGGAAGAAGTGGGAGTGGTGTAGCTTCTCCGTATGAGCTCCTTGAGCTTGACCAGCGCCTCGTCGACGCTAGCCTCAATGTCAACGCCGTCGCGACCGCTGTAGCCTGCTGCGGTGCGTGCCTTGAGGTGGTCGTGCGCGGCGTTGTCCATGGTTGTGAGCATGTTGTCCACGCCCTCGGCATCGATCCTGAGCCCTTCCCACCACGAGTCGCGGACATAGCCTCCGCCGCTGGTGCTCCCTCGTGCGGGAGCCGAGATGCGTCGCAGAGCCTGCGTGTCGGTCGTCAAGACGTAGTTCGGCGCGATCCGCACCGTCGCGCTGCCGTACTGCCGGCTGATGCGCACCAGCTCGCGAGCCGAGATCCCCCGGGCATTGACGCGCATGAACCAGAGGTAGGAGAAGGAGGCGAGCCAAGGGCCGGGCACGTGCCGGAGGCGGAACCAGGACCACAGCGACGACGCCGCATAGTAGATGGCCACGGCGCCGGCCCCGAGGGCGGGGATGCTGGCGGAGGTGATGAGGCCAGTGTCAATCCCGAGCCCGGCGCCGATGTGGGCGGGGATGTCGGCGACAAGGGCATGACAGTCTGCGAAGGACAGCATCTTGCGGGTTGCTTCCTATTGCGATGCTGGTCTATGATGTGCTTCCGATCTGGACTTTGCCGCAGGATGGCAACATGGCCTTGGAGCCTCTTATGTTGAGGAGATCTGGCGGGCCAAAGGATGCACTGACACTGCTGACTGGTACATCCGCCCGCCCACAACCAGGCCGAGCCTCCCCATGTTGTACAGAGGACCGCTGAACAAATGAGTCACTCCCGCGCGGCATCCCTTCTCGTCGTCGTCTTCGTCGGCACATGATCAACGCAGAATGAGCGAGCCTCGCCCACGAGAACATGAATGCGTGCCCCCGTTCCGTGTCCACCCGGGCCAGCCCCGTTCGCCGCCGAGCTGACCACAGCGGGCGCCAGCCACCGCACTAAAGATGCCTGTCTACCTTGACGTACCTTGTGTGCATACTCAATAGCCTTCCCAGTTTGTGCGCGTGACGACGAAGCTGGGGCCTTGTTATTTCGCACACGCCATGGTTGGTTGGCGGCCCATGGCCACGGCCAGAATCGGTACCCTTTGGTGGGCTACTGTCAGGGGACCTGCGGATCGGGCCGGGCGTACCCTTGCCCTCAAGCCCTTGGCTAGGTTGCGGTGGCACTTTATTGCGGTGCTGAACGGAGCCCAGAGTACAGGTTCTAGTAAGTCTTGACAAACAATACCGTTGGGGTATTCGGGTATGCAAGAAAAGAACAAGCAGGGCAAACGACAACGACTTCCTCCAGAACGCCGGGCCTCGTCATTCACAATACAACTACACGGCGAGCCGATCCTGGCTCGCCGACTCGACTGCTTCTCCGCATGTTCCACAGCGTAATTCCATCATGGTCGTATCCCACTCGTGCCGTCGAGTCCTCTATGTTTTATTCTACATCACCTCGCAAACACCTTGACCATGCCGTCACCGCCACCGCTGACCACCCACCGGCTATCCTGGCTCCACACGACCGAGCACACGCCCTCGCCGCGCATGATCCGGCCTCCGGGCAGGTGCTGCATGCAGTTGCGCTTCTCCAGAGACCAGATCCGCACCGTGGCATCGTGCCCGGCAGACACGAGCTCGCGCCCGTCGGGGCTCAGAGACAGGCTGGAGATGGCGTCCGGGTGCGCAAGCATCGTGTACGTGCATTGACCTGCGTCGACAAGTTAGCATGTGTGCGGCCTTTGGCGGACAACGACTGCCCACTCCAGGTGACTTACCGCTGTTAGCATCGAACAAGCTGATGAAGCGATCTTCGTGTCCCGAGATGATGACACCTTCCACGCCACTGCCAGACGTGCCAGTGCCTCCAGTAGGGCCACCGGCATCCTCTTCGCCCATGCCTGCGGTGGAATTGCTGTCGAGGCTGGTAGTTGTCGCCTGCACAGCATTGACGCTCGTCGCCATTGTCCCGTCGTACGTCTCGCGGCTCGCCATGGAGCCCACTTCGTCTCCGGACTTGGTGTCAAACACGATGATGGCAGCATCCGAGTAGCTGACAACAAACTTCTCCCCATTTGACGCTAGCGGCGTGATGCTAGTCGGCGACGCGTTTGACCCGTCCGTACGCCGCAGGTCATGGACGAGCGTCCAGTTGAATTGTGAGTTCGAGGCCATGCTCGGCTGCGGCGAGTTGGGGAATTGCGAGCCTGAGCTCATCGAGTTGCCACGGACGCGGCCGCCGCGCCTGCCGCCCGTCGAGCCAGGCTGCGGTGAGGAGAGCTGAGGTGGCGCGCTGACTGCCCAAATCTTGACAGACCCATCAGCAGAGCCCGACACAATTAGGATTCGGTCGCCCTGCCCGCCATACTGCTCCGTAGAGCCAAACACGGCGCCCAAGGTCGCGGGAAGGACTGTAACCGCCCAGATGGCGTCTGTGTGACCTTCCAGGGTGGCCTTGGGGTCAACCCTGCCGCGCTCCCATACCCTGATCGTGGCATCTTGGCCTCCAGAGAAGATCCAGCCGTCGCCTTGGGCACGACCACCAGTCGCGAAGTTCGGAGACGGCGTCCATGAGGTCAAGCACAGAACGGCTCCATTGTGGCCGCGGTGAGTGAAGTCTGCTGTCACGTCGAGGCCCAACGACGCGGCGCCGCCGAGATGATTGGATGACTCGCGAGGGAGGTGGAAGCGCTTGACCAAGCCATCGTCACCGGCAGTACAGATCTCAGGCTCTCCTGGACTGCCACCGCCAGAGAAGATGACGCTGCGGACAGTGTTCAGGTGACCGCGGAGTTCGAATCGTAGCTTGAAAGCGTTCGCGTCCGTCCGCTGGGCCAGTGCGTTCTGGGCGTCAAGGTCGGCACTGCGTCTTCGGGACATAGAGCCCTTCCGCCGGTGAGAACTCGTCCCGCGAGTTGGGGATCTGGGGATGTTTTCGGCCGTGGGGAAGACGTCGGTATCTGGGCGGTGGGTGGCCAACTGTGCCTCGGCAGGCGGCTGAGAGGGAAGAGTGTCCGGGAAGGCGGCTTCGTTAAAGTCCCAGCCATCAGCATCGTTGCTCGCGCGGCGGTCTGCCGCCTTTCCTTGTGTCTGCTGGAGGAGGACGTCCGTGCCACGGTCTTTGTCCCGAGCGCCGATCTCATTGCCGAGCTGTGCAGCAGCTGCACGAGCAGCATCCTCATTCGAATTTTGTGGCCTTCCAGTCGAGGCTTGCCATTCACCAAGCTGCTGGCCAAACGGGGAAGGCTGCATGCTTTCACCCGAGCGCATCATCACAGCCGATTGTACATCGGGCGCCCCTCTGCCAGGCGCCGCTTGTCCAAGGTTCTGCACCTGCATGCCGGTCGGAAGGCTCATTGCTGGATTCCCTAAAGCCGATCGAGCTGCTGCGCCGCCGTCCTTGGGCTGCCCGCCCTGGTTGAGGCGCATGCCCTGGAAAGCGGCTTCGAGAGCCTGTTGATTGTTGTGCATGCCTGCTTGGTCACCTTCTCTGAGGTCTTCAATGACGGGGAGTGGCGGAGAGTCCCGCGGTGGCAGTGGATTGGCGGGAGTAATCATCAAGTAGGTGAACTCTGCCTGACACTGGTCGAGGAAAGACCTCAGATGCTCTCGCTCGTCCTCCTCCTGCGTGCGGTCGCCACCAACACCCTCGAGGCCCGGAATGGGCTCTTTCGGACGATCATCGGGTCCTACCGTTGTTAGCCTCGCTGAGCTGTGGGAGCGCAAACCTGTAGACTCACTCTTTAGTTGTTCCTGGACCATCGCCGCCCGGTCGAAGCGGGGAGGCTGCTTGACAGAGTGGTCGTCACTGTCTGCCGAGTGGACCGATGCAGCCTTGAGGCTTGTGGCCTGCTCCTTGACCTTCTTCTCCAAGATATTGACATAACGCTTCAGAGCCTTTTGTGTGGCGTCTGCCCGCCTGGCGGATCCCTCGAGGGCCGCTATCCGCCCCTTCATCTCCTGACGCTCGATCTCCCAGGCATTCCTATCGCGCTCGTGCTTGTGCCACTCCGTCTGGAGGAAGCGCATGACGCCCTGCAGCGTGTACTCGGTGGCCTGCGGCTGATTCGAAGGGTGGCCAGCGCCGCCAGCATGCTGACTGCCAGCTCCGGCCAGGTCTTGGCCATTCGTGCCGCCCATCCCCATGCCGTTGACCACGTTGGCGCCGGCGCCCATTGCGGAGACTTGCTGCCAGCTCATGTGGCTTGTGTGTGCGCGTCTCGTGGGAGCAGGAGAGCTCGGAGGTGCTCACGGTTGGCTGCCCCGTCGTTTGTTGTGCTGAAATGTCGGTGGGAGCTTGTGCATCAGGCAACGGGGCTACGAGCGTGCTCCGGTGGATTACTGGCGGTGATTGCGCAATGGCGCCTGTGGTGATGCTCTAGACGCGCCGTTGCGGTCGTCCAAAGGCGGTGCGAGGGCAGCGTGACCCAGGGAACGGCAGATGTGTCTCGTGGATTGCGTGAAGACGAGGTCGCGCGACAGCGGGTCGGCGTGCTGTGTGGGTGCTGTGGTTGCCTGATGCGATGGTCAGGACACGAGGCTGCAATGGCGTGGTCGGCGATGCTCCGTAAGCGACCCAGTCGCGAATCGTGGGTGTGGTGGTGATGGTGCTCGCTGGCTCGGCGATTGTTGACCTTGGCGTTGGTCGTGCCGCCAATCTCGAAGAGCTGTCAGGTCGAGTTGCCAGCCTTTGGTGTTTGGCGCCCAATCGTGCGCCCACAGTGCAGCCGTACAGATCCAAGCTGGGAGCTGACAGTGTGGGTGGGCGTCTGCACTGTTATGTGCGGAAAGGGGGATGGAGCACAGCTGGCAGGAGCAGGGGTCAGTGCCTGCTTCCATTGTTCCTGGCGCGACGCTCGTGACAAAGCTTGAAGCTCGACATTGATTGCTGGTGGTAGCGCCGGGCACCTGCAATGCTGTTGATTTGCACAACACTCTACTCTGTGCCTTGGCATCCGCCATCGCCGGACGTCAGATGAGGATAATGCTCGGAACAGTATCCTCAGCCGCCACGGTCTCGTGTACACTCATTCAATATTGCAGATCTCGAGGGTCACGGGCTTACCGGCACCTCCATAACCTGCAACCGTTGTCAGACTTGTTTGGCATCTATCCTGCTGCCAGTGGTGTAGCTTAGTCATCAAGCCTTCGAGACCCTGTGAACCTTCGCGACCAGCACGTTGGCAGCACCACCAAGTAAGCATGACGAGCCGAGGCACAATCTCCACTCCTGCTCGGCGAGGAGACAACGCCGACCTCGCTTTTGGCAGTCTGAAAAGGGAACCGTTTGCAGCTTCCTCGACCCAGCCTGTCAGTCTGCCACGCATTACTCCGGAGCGCTAGTCACACATTGCAATCGCCGGGTTCTGTCTCACGGACGACCACCAAGTCGGCTTCTGTTCCAGCACACCCGAGACAAGAGAGCGCCAGCTGCCCACTACGCAGTTACCATGGCCGGGAAAGCGCCCGATGTGTCGGGCAAAGGCGCACGCCAATCATCACCAGACTCAGGCTCTGGCGTCGAGATGATCGAGCTCTGGCTCGCGAGATCTCGCGATCAGAGTCCGGATCAGCAGGTACGCTGTCGGCAGACCAGCTGTCATCGCCAATGACTGACACAAAGAGCCAGGACTGGATGTCGACCATCATGCCACATGTCTCGATCGAGTCGCATTCTGCGGAGGGCCCTCATCCGTCAGTGACGTTCCGCTTCACTGTGCACCCCGAGCACTGCAACGCCATGAACAACATGCATGGTGGGTGCACCGCGACGCTGTTCGACTTTGCCACGACCATGCCCATCATGTTCTTGTCAAAGCCAGGCTTTTGGGAGTACCTAGGCGTCAGCCGCACACTCAACACGACGTACCTGCGCCCCATCCCCTGTGGCACTGCTGTCCTCATCGAGACCGATATCCTGCAGATTGGGAGGCGCATGGCGACGACGAGAGGGACAATGTACGCCATCAATCCGGATGGAACCAAGGGCGCCGTGCTTGCAGTCTGCGAACACGGCAAGGCCAACACCGACCCGCCCAAGATGTGAGGTTGGAGCAGGGTGCGTGGCATGATACATCAGAAGCTAGCGGACAACCAGACATCTTTCACCACAGGAGATAATTAGACGTGATTAGGACTTCAGAATCCACAACTCTATTGGCGGGCGGACAAGCCACCCACCCACGTACAAATACAAGCACGGCTTCCTTGCTGTCTGACAGTGGCCATCGTCACGCTCTGCCTCGCACATGCTGTACAGTAGGAGACGCACCCTCCCTGCCGCGCCTGCATCAGCTGAATGCTAATCACGATCTCCTCGCATTAGCTCAGCTGGCCCATGGAGCTTTTCCACAACGGAACGTTGCGCCGCGTCCCCCGCACTTCGTCATGCGGAGTAGCTTTGATGCATCGGCCAATGCCTGACGGTGGACGCCTTTCAAGCTCGGCCTGCGCCACGTTCTGCATTTTACAAGGACAGACAATCCAGGCTAGGACAAGAGCATGCTTACTGCCTCCCCTCACTCGCCCATTAGTGATCAGCGGCAACTGACTTTGCAACTAGCCATAGGACATGCTGGCCTCCCAGTTTTCGTCGTGACATTCGAGCCATTGAGCTCGATCGCTCCATAGTGCAACACCAACGCCTCTTTGCAGCTCGTAACCTTCTTGGGCTTGGTCCTTGATCATGATGACGTCGCCCCAAGTGTGGGGTAGCTTGCTCGCGTAGCGATTACACTGTTATGGCATGGCTTAAGGACTCATGACAATAGAGTTATAGGCAGGGCCTCGTCAAGGTTTGAGGTATAAGACTCTGCTCAGCTGGGACCCTCCAACGTCCCAAACCCTTCCCATGAGCAGACAGCCAGACTGCAGGACTGAGAATCGAAGACTTGCCGCACAGTACTTGTGGCAGACGTCATCGTTAAGATCTCGAACACTGACAAAGCGCTTGGACACACTCCGAAGATGGCGAGCGGACAGCCGAGCGATCCCTCTGGCCCGGGGCCTTCCGACGGTCGGATGCAATCGGTCTTCTCCACCCTCCGGGAAGCTCTCCGCCCGGGCGACGCCCGACGCCTCGATAATAACAAACAGCAGGACTCGTCCTTGCCAGCAGGCCAGCCGAAACAACGGATTCCTCTACGGCCGGTCGATCAGTCACAGCACGACCAGCAACAGCTGCGCGATGACCCCAACCCAGGGGACACTGGCAGCGATAATCGACCCCGGGCCTTCCCCGAGGCCCATCGCGACGCCACGGGCCATACATCGGTGCTCGAGAGCATTATGCCTGGCAGACAGGGCCTGTCAGGCAGGCCGGCGTGGGATCCCGTGAACGACCCAAACCCACCGCCTCCCTCGGAGCGGCGCGGCAGTGGAATCCTGGGCGCTCTCGACTCGATCCGCAGCAGGCGCAGGAGCAGCGCCACGAGCTCGCGAGAGGAGGTCGGGGGGTTCACCGGGTTCCGACGGTCGTCAGTCGGGAGCGGCAGTGGTGATGGCAACTACACGTACGACACGTTCTCGGGGACGAGGAGCAGCGAGTTTGCTAGCGCGAGACACCGGGCATCGTCAGCGGGCAGCAACGATCTTGCGCCGTTTGGCGGCAGTGGCGGTGGACAACCAGAAGCGATGCGAGCTGCAGCGAATACGCTGCCCGGCTCTGTGGCCGGGGAGAGCCAGGTTGGTCGTTGATCGTGAATTTGACAACGGGCAGTTGTGCCTGGAGTTCGTGACTTGTTACGGTTTCTTGTTTTCGACTGAGCAAAGTCTTTGCGATTTCATGCAGACGTAAGTGAATCTCGAAGTGGAAAAGGAGCGAGAATGGAATCCGCGAAAGACAACAAGGGTGCTCGTCAGGTGGTCTAATTGGTAACGCAAATGCAATACAGACTGCACCATGTACTATATAACCAAATTATATTTACCTCAGGGAAAACTCGTCATCCTCAGAAGAACGCTGTCAAGATTGTGCTCCTTGTTCCTCTCCTCACCTCTGATATCAGGCGTGTGGGGCACTTCCCACCACATGTGTCGTCATGCCTCATTCGCAAACAGCAGCCAGTATTGTAAGAAGCAACAACAAGGAGAACACGTGGAGAGCCATGCTCTTATGTGCACATTCGCGACCATTGCACATTACCATCACACCCACTCAAGTACTCGGCTCCTCGACGACAAACCCTTCAGAGCTGCTCAGGTCATGTCTTGAAACCCCCGAGACACAGACGCCTCAGCTCACCCTGGCTCACCTACCGCGTCCTCAACCATTCAAACCCTCAAATTCATGGCTTCCCCCAAGGAGCACCGCAGCCCTAGCCCCGAGCCCGGCGGTGCAACAGCAGAAGCAGCATCCCGCCTCGCCGCGGAGCTGGAAATCCTCTCTGCGATGTACCCCGACCCGGGCGCCGTGACCTACATGCCCCGCGGCCGGGAACTCCGCTTCACAATTCCCAGTCCCTGGATCGAGACCGGCACCGGCACCAGGGGCAGCACGGGAGCGGCCACGCTCGTCCTGCGCCTCCCGGAGCTGTACCCCGTCACAGGCCACCCCGAGATCCTGACCGCGTCGTCGGGGAACAGCCACCAAGACCTGAGGGACCCGACAAAAGCTGCAGTCGACGCTTTCGGGCTGCCGGCGGAAGGGGGCGAAGAGGTTCTCGACGCGCTGATACTGGCTTTCCTGGAGGTCGTTGAGGCCGAGCAGCAGCAGCAGACTACCGCGGGCAGTGATGACCATCATAAGGGCGCGGGAAGGCCCAGTGGCGATGTGGCAGACGACGGCACACACTCTGCACGCCAGCAGCAACAGCAGCAGCAGCAGCCAAAACGACAGCATAAAACGGTGATAATTTGGCTACACCACCTGCTCAACACCAACAAGCGGAAGCTCGCGCTGCACCCGACTCTCCAGCAGTCCCTGCCCCATACCTCACACACAGCTCCCGCCACGCCGAGCAGAGGGATCACGGGCGTCACGAAACCAGGATACCCAGGGGTCCTGCTGTACTCGGGGCCAAGGGACCTGGTGGCCGCGCACGTCGCCTCGCTGCGGGCGCAGCGGTGGCAGGCGTTCCAGGTGCGGTACGACAGCGACGATGATGTCCTGCTGGACGCCGCCGGCAAGGAGGGCGGGAAGGGTGCGGCCCACGTCAAGATACTCAAGAGCGGAGAGACAAAAGGCCAGCAAGCGAGGAGAGGGACGACGGATAATAAGGCCTGCGATAGCGTGCTGCCGCCTGGGCTCTGGGAGTTCGAGCACGGCCCGGACACCATCGTCGAGGTGGAGTCGATCTCGCTGGCGGCGAGGAGCATCAAGGTGGAGAAGCATAGGGAGACGTTCCTGGCTGTGATCGGGGTAAAGTAGTCTCGGGCAGGCAGGTATGAAATATCACAATACCAGCTCACCAGTTCACGTGGTGCAGAGAAACCAAGGGAACAGGTCAGAAAAAGAAGGACTAGCAGTCTCGGGTATATTATGATCTATGGGATGGCAGTGTGCATTGCACACTCACAAGGAGTGGAACGGCCAGCTCAGAAACAGTGAATGAGTGCGAGTAGGGGTGGTACGATCAAATGCCGGGTGTCACCAAGTCAACGCCCTTTGTCCGGTTTAAATGCCCCAGCGGGGAGCGTTCATGATGATACCCATCAGGCAGCCCGAGATCATGCCGGCGATAGGCAGGGTGAGGAACCAGCCCATGTAGATCCAGGCAATCATGCGCCAGTTGAGAGCACGCCAGTCACCGTTACAGAGACCAACACCGACGACGGCACCAGTGATGCACTGGGTGGTGGAGACGGGCAGCTCTGCAGGATTGGTTAGCAGGAGAAGTCTCTTGGTTCATACAAAGATTGGTAACTCACTAAGGCGGGTGGCGAGGACAATGGTGGCGGCAGAACCCAGCTCCATGGAGAAGCCACGCGAGGGGGACTGGAGGGTGAGCTTGTTGCCCAGGTTTGCCATGATCTGGTAGCCGTAGGTCCAGAGACCGAGCACGATACCGACACCACCAAAGGCGAGAATCCATAGAGGGACCTCGGACTGGTTGCCGGCGATGGCACCGGACTGCCAGATGTCGTAGATGGTCGAGTAGGGAGCAATGGCGTTGGAGACGTCGTTGGCGCCGTGAACGAACGAGGCAGTGCAGGCAGTCAGGATCTGGAGGAACGAGTACATGAACTCGGCCTTGTTGTCAAAGTGCGCGGCGCGAGCGTGGGCTTCTTCGAGGTCCTGGGCGAGCATGTCCTTCTTCTGGCTCTGCATGGTGACAATGTCCTTGTCGACACCGTGGAAGATGACGAGCTTGAAGTAGTACCAGAGCATCGCTTTGCTGTGCCAGGTGAGTCCCTCGGGCTTGGGGCCGATAATGGACTTGTAGCTGCTGGGAGGGTTGGGCGTGGCGGTGGTGGCAGTGGCATTGTTGTTGTTCGAGTTGGTCTCGGACGAGTCAGAGGCCAGAACGGCGTCCATGACCTTGGCCTCGTTGCTGGTGTTAGTGTTGGCCTCGACATCGTTGGCGGCCATGTTGGCGCGCTTTGCGTCGAGCTCCTCGCGGGTCAGATGGCCTTCATAGAAGTTGCGGATGACACCAGTGAAATCGGCAGGAGGAGGAGGCACCTCGCCGCGGCGCAGGAGGAGAGGACCCTGGAAAATGTGGAACCACTTGAGCTGCCAGTCGTCCATGACAACAACGCGCCAGAGCCAGGGAAGGAAGAAGATGGAGACGAGGACACCGAAGCCGATACCGGTACCGATGATGACGCCAATGACGCCCTCGTCAGACAGTCTGACCTCGTAGGCACCACCCTTCCAGAGCAGCAACATGATCAGCAGCATGGCGGTGATGGCGAAGTAGATAGGCACCATGAAGAAGGCCATCTTGACAGGGTTCTTGCGAAGCATGACACCGTACTTGGTGGCCATAAAGAGGATGGACGCGAACAGGGCAGAGAGACCCGGGGCGATGAGCCATGCGGCGAAGACGGAGGCGACTCCGGTGTTGACAACAGCAGTGCCCGAGGTACCGGGAGGGGCGACCCAGGTGATGCCCTCAGTGCCGACAGACGCAATTCCCATGCCGATGACACCACCCATGAGGGAGTGGGTGGTGGAGACGGGGAGACCGATGCGGGTGCAGAGGGTGAGCCACATGGCAGAGCCAACGACGGCGCAGGTCATGCCAAGCATGAGCACGGCGGGCGAGGAGGCGAACTGCTTGGGGCTGACAATCTTGGTCTTGATGGTGTCGGCCACACGGGCGCCGACACCAAAGGCACCGGCAAACTCCATGATGGCGGCGAGGATCATGGCCTGGAGCAGGCTCAGAGACCGGGAAGCGACCGAAGTTGCCCACGAGTTGGCGACATCGTTGGCACCTGCACAGCAGGAGTGGTGTTAGCATCGACTCTGCACAAGGTATGCAACAGCAAGACTTGGGACTGACCAATGTTGTAGGCATCGAGAAACGCAAAGATTGTGCCAATGGCAAAGATGTAGTCGTACTGGTGAAGAACCATGTTGGGCTGTGCTCGGGTCTTGGACCGCGCTGCAAGTCAAGTTGGAGTAGACTTGGGTGAGTCGAGTGGCAGGCGAGCGAGTGCCTCGTCGGATCCGAGGGTGCTGGAGCTGGCTGAGGAACACGAACAGAGAGTTTCGAGGACGACAGGCTGGATGCTCTCGGGTTATATAGATTGAGTTTGCGTTGCATTTGACGCATCGAGACGTCTCGAATCGCCAGGGTCTGCCCCACGCCGCCGCCCCGAGGATGTAAGTCTAGGTAGCCCGACATTGCTGAATTCTCTTCTTCATTTTTGTCACGCACTCGCCTCATGCCTCACTACTTGGCTTACAGGATGCAGAGGGAGCCAATGGGAGGGCCGGAGAGGGAGAACGTGCTCGATGGCAGCGTGGGTTGTAGCGGAGATGCCAAGCAGCGGGATGGACGTCTTGACTGGGAGTCGACGGAGGCCGCGAGGGACGATCGACGGGGGGCTCCGAGGAAGGCGAGGAAGGCGAGGACGCCGACGTGGGAGGTGGATCACGAAGTCTTGGAAGAGCTGAAGACTTTGATAGAGGCTGGCGGTTGAGCGGTTGCAGCGGCCAGGGATGGTGTTACGGCGACTGGCGGGCGTGGACGTGGACATGGACATGGAGGCAGCTCGGCGCCAAGTGGAGAGCCAAGCTGGGCGTGTTGCGCGAGGAGCTTGACCGAACTCGTCCCGAAGCGGGAGTATGTGAGATTCCAAGTCAGATGCTTGTCATGGCCTTTGGAGAGGATGGTGTTAGCCGCAGGAGCTGGGCGTGCGAGGTCGTGGGGGCTTGCCTCGAGTCTTGCAGCTCCTGCTGGGGCAGTCAGGTCATGCCCATGCCTACAGCCAGTCGTCTCTCTCTTTCATTTGGATCAGACATGCTGTCGCGACTACGGAGCATCGCTGCCTCTGATGGCCGGAACAACAGGCAGAGATGGCTTGCGGGAGACTTTGGTCCCCCGTGGGAGCGGGCGAAGGTGGTGGGTGTGGTGCCAGAGAAACAGATCACTAGTGGCGCGCCTGTGTGCAGTGCCCTGTGCCGCAGTTCTGGAGCATGACGGAGCAGAGGAGAGGCGTGTCGATGCAGTGTTGCAAGCCCGACGTTGGACGAGAGATAGGTTCCCAGGTTGCGCTTGGCGAGGCATTGGCAGGCCGCTTGGCGCGTGGCCAGTCAGCGGGCACCAAAGTGGTCGTGTGCCGCGTTGCCGGCTTGGTGCCAGCGGCGGATGGCAGGCGCGCCGTGGCAGGGCTGGGCGCTGGAGCCGTCCTTGGGGGCATCCCCGCCTCGCCCCGAAGAGCCGCACCAGGGACCTGCCCTCCAGCCAGCCTATAAGGCTGCCGCATCCTCCCACGTGTGCGCGCCGGCTGCGACTGACTGGACCCTGTGCCCACGCAGGGGTGCCTCTCTTTCAACGTCAACTCAACCACCACCACAGATCCACACATCCACAACCCGACGGCATCTACGCTGGGCAGGACACCCGGTCGGCAATGCGCTCTCACGGCCCTCAGTCGCACCTGCCGACCGTCATCACGGTGCTACGCCTGCACGGCTCAGCCTGACGCAGATGGCAGTACATCAGGATGAGCATCTGACAGTCCGGGCTCCAGCGGGGTCCACATGTCACGGCCGACCGATCTCGTCTCAGTTCTGGTTACGTGCCAGCCTGCTCGTCCAGGGTTCAACCGCGTGGCTCCGCTCCCAGTCGACTCGAGCATCCGTTCTTTCGGCTCCCGTGGCCGTCGGTCGTCGGCTGCCAGGGTCGTCGAGTTAGCGTCCAACTCGCAGGGCAGTACGCGGGACATTCTCCGCGGGCAGACATGGCATGGCGCGTGGTCTTCCAGCATCACCGTAACGAGGGTCCATATGTAATCTCGTCGCAGACAACCTCTCGTTACGAGCCTGTCACAATATGCCCTTGGCAACAATGCCTCTTACCCACGTGTGTCTCGGCGCAGACCTCGCTTGGCCGTAGCCATGGCCTTGGACATCAGATCCAGGCTTGGGGCTGCTCGCTCTCGCGATTCGCAAGCACACGGCTGTCGCCAAGAGTCTTGTCGCTTCTAACCTCATCTCCCATCCAACATGCATTTCGTCCAGTCAAACCGCATAAAGTCATCGAGCAGGAACCTTCGAGGGTGTAGTAGCCATGGCTCGGCGCCCGCAACTACTCCATTCGCGCCGCCACTCGAGCCCACGTGCGTCCCATGGCCTGGCTCCCCCAAGGACTGCGGACATGCTACATGTGCCGCTGGGTGGCATCGTCCCTCCCGCTATGCGCTCCCGCTATGCGGCCCGATTCAGCTCTGCTGCCTCTCGGTGTGCATGCGAGACGAGGTGTTCCATGCATGACGGCCCCGTAGCGTCCGTTCTCCCGGGATCGTTCACGTCGTCTCGAATGGTCAGCCACTTACAGCTGTCCAGCTCGTCGTTCCTTTTCCCCTTTCAGGCTCGGTCGCCACCGTGGCCTCGAGGGTCAGCCAAGTGCTGGGCACAGCAAGTATGGCGTCCTTGCATGTGAGACCATCGAAGATCCGGGCGAAAATCGCCTCCCACCGGCGGATACCGGTCGACTTGTGGCCAGTCGACTTTGGGACAGCTGAACAACTTGTACAGGCATGCCATTCGAGCGTCGACTGTGACAGCGAACTAATGGCCAGGTCTCGCCAACTGCGCCCGAGACCATCCTCCATCCTGCGCGTGGTTCTGCTCAAAGTGACTTTGTTCCCCCCAGTCTGGGCCGCTGTAGTCAGCTGTGGACAGTGATGATCCTCGCAATCCGCTATCTGTGCTCAGTGACAACACAATATTGCCTCAACATGATCTACATGACTCAGTGTATGAGCACATGCACTCAAGGCTATCGTTATGGCGCCGAGTCTCGAAAAACACCACTGGCTCTGAGTGCCTACATAGTAGTTAATGGTCAAACCTGGTCAGCAGCAAGGTTCACAAATCTACATCCACTTTGCCTGTAGCAGGACACCTCATATGGCTTGCTATGAGTTTGGCAAGGCTGGCGCCGGGCATTTGCTCCCAGCAGAGCGGGCGTGACAATCAGGGTATTCGCCAAAGCTGCCTGTGTGTCTCCCCTGCGCGGTAGCGCCCTCGCCATCCGAAGAAACGCAGGAATCGAAAGCAGGGATCATCACGATCAAATTCGTACTGTAGGGTAATCAGCAAGATCCGATGCCTGTCCCTCGTGCGGCACTCCCGAGGAATAGTCCTTACTCGTGCGTGGTCTCTCGCCATGACTGTGAAATTCCCGAAGGGCTCGCGGGACAATTCTCAGCAGACACCATGCTGATGTCGATATATGCGCTTCCTCCTCACTCCTCCCACGCTAAGTGTGTCAAAAGTACAAGGCCAGCTACCTCTCCTCTCTCCCTCCACCTTGGATAGCGTGGCGGACTTGCGTCTGGATCAGCAGCCTGTCGAGCAGCGTAGTGACCACTTTGTCCCCCGGTCGCTCGTCATGGTCTCGACAAGACTGCTCCCCTAGGATCAGCGGCTGCCCCGGCCTGAGATGTGGCGCCATACGACTGAAACTTCCAGTTAATGGTTCGCATAGCAGGGCTAGAAGACACAGAAAGAAACTTCAGGCTGCCTCACCGTCTCCCATGCTCGCGGGGCCGTTAGCGAGCCGGGAATCACGCCAAAGCTCTAAATGTGCTGTTCATGCTGGTGTCGGAAGTGGCGGAAACCCTTAGATAGGAAACACTAGACAGTCAGGAGCAGAAAGGATACAGTTCAGCACAATCTAAGACAGCTCAACAGAAGGATTGATATAGAGAGAGTCGGAGCGGTATCATCAGGGCTTCGTGATAAGTTACTATGGTAGGTACAGAGAGGCCTAAGATTGTCGCGTGGCGTCCGAGCATTCGACGGGCAGGTGACATCAGGTACGATAAATATCCAAGCGTTGCAGAATTCAATATATCAATTTTTGTCTCTAGATGAAACATAACACGTGCGCATGGCCTGTCTCGCTAATTCCAATCTTTTCAGTTTTATGATCTTTACCCGATTTTACTCTTCATTCTCTATTTGTTCGTTTGGCTCTGTTCAGCTTGCAAGCTTTGTGGCAGACCCCCCCCCCCCCCCATTTCTCAAATTCATAATGTTGTCGTTCTGGTCGCATGTCTATAATTTTTCTGGTTGGAAACTTCCACTCATTTTGTTGTGGTTATCATGTGCCTGACTGTCTACGAAATGTAATCTCGTATTGCACACGGACAAGATGCCTCACTCGTCTTACTGGGTAAAATTCCAATAAAAACCTGAAATATGAAGTAGTACATAAGCAGCGCGGATGTATGTATGAACCTCTCCGTGGATCCAACAGGGCTCAATTGATGATTCAGCACTCGGGGTGCTTGGTCAAGTGGGAAGCCGTTGAAACCGTGCGCTCACTACTGCGTGAGATCCAGATGGAGAGGCACAATCACCTACCCCAGTTTGGCCCAAATGCAGAATACATTTCAAAATTCTTTTAACAATGCTACAACACCAAACAACTATGGACAGAGTAATGACACCAGCAGAATGCAGAACGGCTTGAGAGCCATGATGTCCGTATTGCACGATCACGCGTCCTGCATCGTCATCTGGCACTGAAGCCATCTGCCGGACTCTCCTGCCGTGTCTAAGAACCGCCAGGACCACCAAGCAGGGCAAATCGGCGCACGATGCCGGGACCGTATTCTTGGTACTAGTCGCAAGTCAGTATAACGTTCAGCGATGGTAGCAACGGTGTGGAAACATACCTCAGCCTTGGTGTGGCAGTAGGAGCGGAACTCGGGTGTCTGACCAAGCAGACTGCCTCCGAACCAGGGTCCATGTCGCTGGCGCTTGTGCGAGATGACCTGGACCTCGAGACCACCGCTCTTGGCGCCACGGCTACGGACCTCGCTCGCCTTGATTCTCGCGTCTACCAGGTGCTTGATATCTCTTTGTAATCTGCGGCCGAAGTCCTTGTACAGCGTGCTGCCTCCGGAAAGAACAATGTTCTTGTACAAGCCGCGGCGGACGTCGATAGGGCTCTGTTGAATGACGTTGTCGACAACAACGGGAAGTGGCGTCAAGAAGTCAGACGAGTAGATCTCAGGGTTGAAGAAGACCTCGGGGGCGAGGAACCGCTCGTAGCCGACATCGATGGTGACTTCGCGGCCGCCGGGGTGTCTGACTGTATGCTTGGCGAAGCGGGTAGGGTCCCGGTCGAACTTGGAGAACTCCTTGACGATGTCGGGACACACATAGCAGTATTCCTCCTTGATCTCCTGGGCAGTCTTGAGAGAACTGTCCGGCTCTCCTCTGTCTCTGAGCAGCGATTGGACAAAGTATGTGAGGTCGCGACCGGCGATAGGTATCGACTTGATGGATGATCCAATGACATAGCCCTCGGCGACAGGAATGACGTGTGTTACACCATCGCCAGAGTCGATGACGGTTCCCGTGAGCGAGCGGTCGGACACTTTTGACGACGTCCATGAGGCAGCGAGGGCGAGAACCGCCTGCACGGCAATGTAGAGGCCGGCACAGTTGAAGGACTCGAAGAAGATCTCGGCAGTGTTCTCTCGGTTCTCGGGTGGGTTCAAAGGCTACTACTTGTCAGCTTCGTCACGCTGCGAGCGCAGGACTGCTGGCTTACAGGCTCGGTCAGGAGGAAGTGG
This sequence comes from Microdochium bolleyi, assembly GCA_001566295.1. Lineage (NCBI taxonomy): Eukaryota > Fungi > Ascomycota > Sordariomycetes > Xylariales > Microdochiaceae > Microdochium > Microdochium bolleyi. The sequence goes on from KQ964245.1 coordinate 65,999, forward strand.
TGGTCCTCGGGCTCGACACGCAGGTACTTGAAGATCGAGTTGGACCAGAACCTTTCCATGTGATCCTATGTGAAGCGGACTGTTAGCAACCTGGCACGCCTGCTTCCTCCCAACTGTCATCTGCATACCCAGTTCTCGATCTGACCGTGTCGGATGGGATAGTGGAGTCCGTAGCCTGATCCTCGCATTAGTACCTAGATTACAAGGAAGCTGGATATCCCGACGAACCTGGGCCATTGGCGGCGGCTACCGCCTCGTCGCCGATGAAGAAATCGAGATCCTCGGTGCCCCGTTTCATTGACAAGTGACCAGCAGGGCCAGCACCACCAGTGAGGAAGGAGGGCTTGTTGGCAACAGCCGGACGGCCGGAGCCGGTGCCGCCAGCACCGTTGGAGGCGCCCTTTGTGGCGATCGCGGTAGGAAAGACGAAGGAGGGAGAGTCGTTGCCGGCGAAACCTGGTTGCGACTCGGTCAGCTGGAGCGAGATGAGCGGAGTGGATGAGACGAGGGCTTACCGAGCTTCGAGAAACCCGTGCCGCTGTTGGTGGGATTCCATGTTAGCTATTGCAGTCGCCCATGGCAGTTCTAACCCGAACCAAGTGCGCGCGCGCACGCATTGTGGCCAGCTGTCGCAATGGTCGACAGGCAACTCCATAGGGGGCAGGTTGCGGGGTCTGGGGCGTGACGCACTTGTCCATGACAACGGCGGGTGTTTGGTTGGCCATTGCGAAGAGGTCGGGGCGCCTGGAGCGCCTTCGCACGAGCTGGCAGCTTCCAAGCAGAGGGCGGTGGTTGACGAGGTTGTCGTCGGGCTGGTTGGCGAGATCGGCGGGGTTTGCGGCGGAGGCGGGTGAGGTCGAGCAGCTTGGAGCTCGAGGTCGTCAAGCGGGAATGATGCAGCCTGGCGCTGCTGCATTACGTGGGTGGGTGGTTGAGCTGCGCAGCGATCGATCCCACCTGTGGCTGGACATGACCAGTTGCCGGGGGGGTTGCCTGCTGTGGCGGTGTACTCCGGACAACAAATCGCGGCTGCACCTGCCTGCACCGCTGGGTACGTCACACGACCCGCACTGTCGGAAGCGCCTCACTGATGAGAGTGTGCTCTCTTCTAGAAGCTCAATGTGCATGCATGTCTCCTACCCCTACTCTAGACCGCAGGACGAGAAGCCTCAAAATCGTGGTTGGTCAGGCCCTCACGTCGGAAATGCTTAGAACACACATTTCGCCGGCTCCCAGATCCTCTCTCTCCTCGTCGTTCGTGTGATCAGCATGGCCGATTCATCTGCCACCGGAAGTGAACTGTTGCGCGCCGTATCGCACGGCGTCGACACGGAAGGAGCACGCTCCTTCCTTTGACTACATGACTCCAAGCGATCTTGCCCTGAGCCCCAACCACCCAGTGTTTCTTCTTGATAATCTTCGGAGGCCTTCCCAGTCACGATCCTCCTCAATTCGAGCAGCATCTTTTCCCGTTTACGACCGTCCCTCCGGACCCCAACCTGTGGCTAGGGTATCAGGTCTCGGATCTCCTCGCAACATCTACGAACCTCAAGAGCTTCATACATTAGCCCTCATTCGTTGGATTCTCTGTCCACCACAGACAGCAAAGTCCGAGGTCGCCCGTCCTAACGGCAACGTCTGACCATCGACAAGCTCTTCAGCAAAGCAAGCATCATTACATCGTCGCTCGATCTGGTATGTCAATCAGTGGATAACATGTGCCAGGATGAGCTCAGTGTCTGTGATCTGGCAACATGTCCTGATCTGTCAGACCACCGACCTCCTTTTGCTTGCAAGGCCTTCGGGCGAACTTTATGAACAGGGTGCTGACAAGTCTGGCTCTCAGTTACTGCATTCGCATCTCCCATTGCCCTTGAGATCCTTGCCGCTCGTCAGTTCACAGTTGATATTTGTGCGGCGCGTCTTTCAATTTTGACGCTTGCGCAGTATCGGGCTGAACAACTCTTGCATCACAAGTCTGAGTTGACCACGCGCTCACGAAATGACACACATTACAATGAGTGTGCTCGGCAAGCGCAAAAGCAAATCCAGTATCGGCACGCACGAGTCTCCCTTGGGGCGGGATATCAACTCTTTCCGGGACAAACATGACATGCCGCTTGACACCGACGCCTTGGAAGGAGGTGTGGCTCTTGCCTCCACAGACGGCACCATCGACAAACTCGGTCATCCGAGACGCCGCGTCCCAGTCTCTGCAATATTCATCCATGCTGGTGCTGGCTATCATAGTATCACAAACGAAAATATCCATCTCCTGGCCTGTGGCGAGTGAGTCTTCTGTCCCCTACTTCCGAGCTACACGTGGACTACCTTCCTGACTTGTTGTTCAGAGCAGCTCGAACTGGCATGAAGGCTCTCCACGCCGGCTGTACAGCGGTTGAAGCTGTCGAAGCCGCAATCAGAGTTCTTGAGGACAAAGAGATAGCCAATGCCGGCTTTGGGAGCAACCTCTCGATTGAAGGGACAGTGGAGTGCGACGCAACCATTGTGGACCACATGGGTCGCAGTGGTGCTGTGGGAGCGGTATCAAGTATGTTGTCAATCATCTTGAATCATCTTGCCCTTGTCTGACTTTTGTGCTAGACATCAAGAACCCAATCTCGCTTGCCAGTCTTGTGCTCGAGCACAGCCGCAAACCACTGTCGCTACGACGCGTACCCCCAAACCTGCTGGTCGGCGAAGGCGCCAAGGACTTCGCCTCCGAACATGGCATGCCACTGGTTCCCAACTCGTGGCTTGTGTCCAAGAATGCGCAGGATCGTTTTCTGAAATGGGAGCAGGATCTAAAACGTGCCGAGGCCCGAGAAAGCTCACCATCGCCGGCGGTCACCAGTAATACCTTTGAGAGCTATGAGCGCAGAGAAACCCCGCTGGCGCACCGTGATCACACCAGAGCCATACAGACGGGTGTTTGGAACGAGGGCCAGTCTGACTCTCCGGCACTGAGCCCGCCTCACGACAGCAGACACTCGAACTCACCTTTGTCGCCTCTCCCTTCGCCAGAGCGAACAGTGGACCGCAGAAACCCCGGCCTTGCTTGGGATGCTCACAAGCCACCTGCCAGCAAAGACTATCCTCACAGCTCCGCCTCTGCTGCGCGCCATGAAGGTGATTCCACCTGCGATCTCTGCATGCCTACGCCGGAGCTCCTCGTTGAAGAAGCCCGGGCGGCACAAGATTGCATCACAGACACAGTGGGCGCGATTGCGATCGATTCGAATGGCCGTATTGCCGCAGCGTCGTCGTCAGGAGGGATCGGTATGAAGCATCGTGGACGTGTCGGTCCTGCAGCGCTGGTCGGCGTAGGCACATCAGTCATACCGCAAGATTACTTTGATGAAGACGGCATCAGCGTTGCTGCCGTCACCAGTGGTACAGGCGAGCACATGGCCACGACAATGGCGTCACAGAAGTGTGCCGAGCGGATCTACCAATGGACCCAGCGTGGCGAGGGCGGTGCTGATATACCTGCAGACGACGAGACCGCGATCCTGGACAGCTTCATCACCAATGACTTCCAGAAGCATCCTGGTGTCATGAACTCGACTTCCGTGGGCGCGATTGGAGTTATGGCAGTCAAGAAGAGCAAGAATGGCTTCTACCTCTACTTTGCTCACAACACTGACTCCTTTGCACTAGCATCTATGGCGTCCACGGATCAGGAGCCTATGTGTGTCATGTCACGCTTGAGGGAGGGCCGTCACGGAGTCTCGCAGGGTGCTCGGAAAATCCACCTCAAGTGAGGCGAAAGTCATGATTCACGAAGACTCTCTTATGTCGTAGGCCAGCAAGGGGTCTGCATATTGACATGAAGGCTTGACAGGGATCGCGTTGATGGCTGTCAGAATGAGCAGAGGCTTGAAGCAGCGCCGGACTGGCCTAGTTTTGACAGTATTATGGTTTAGCATGGCATACGACAGCATAGCTTAGCACAGCAGAAAGGATAGACCATCAAATTAACAGTCTGGGAGAAGTATTACGAGTATTCGTGCTTGTTCGTGATTCTTGAATGGAAGCAGATCCAAACCCGACGCCCCTGATGCATCTCTACCCTCACTGAGCTGAGGGAAGTCAAGTCTTTGCCAATAGTAGAACCCAGCCTCGCTCATCATGTCGCTGGTATTGGTGTCCCCGCGGCACTACCCGTCTCCTCCCTGCCGACGCCGTTGAGTAACTTCTTCTTCTTCTTCTTCTTGCGCGGCACGACGGCTGGCTTGGCGCCATAGTTGCCGAGCGTCAGCTTGTTGCCGCAAGTCAGACACTCTGCATTCTCGGGTACCTCGCAAAATATGGAGAGGCAGATACTGCACACGAAGCCGGTGTCAATGACGTTGCGGTGGCAGAAGCATGCGACGCGGAAGTCGACCGTGTCCTGCGTCGGCGCAACGAGGTGTTCGCGGGCGTCGCTGTCGGCGAGCAGGCCGAACATAAGATGCGTGAGCAGACCCCTGGGGTTCGATGACACCGATAAGAACGTTCCGCTCGTGATGTATGCCGCCTGCTCCAGGAACGTGGGGGATCCCGCAAGAGAGAGCGTGTCGAGCGGTATGCGGGAGTGGGAAGCCGCGAAGACGGCATTCATGGTCGGAATGTACTGCGCCGGGTCTGAATCGGACACGGACACGACGAGCATGCGCGAGTGCAAGTTCGGCGCCTTCTGCTGGGCGATGGCGGCGGTAGCCTGCTCGTTGGGGTCTGATGACGCCTTGGACGGCTCGTAGGCAAGGGAGGTCTTATTGATGAAAGCAAGCGCCATGGTCAACGCGCCCGAGATTAGGGTCGTGGTGCTGCCCTCAATGTCGGCGGCTGTCGTCTCGGCCATTAGCCCGCGGATAGCCTCCATGATGGTCGACTCTATCTGAGCGAAGAGCGGGTATTTGTTGGCGGATGTGCCCAGGTCCGCCGTGCCTCTGAGGGAGTCGGACGAGCCGTTATCGTCACCGTCATTCATGTCGACATCGCCATCGCGATCTGCTGCCATGCGGCGCGAGGAGCCTGTTGTCGTCGGTGTGCGGGGGTACAGCCATATTGCTCGATTTGTGTGCGCGGCGAGAACGGCGACCTGGTTCTCGTTGCCAAAGGCGAGATGGGCGTTGATGTAAACGAGGATGTTTGCGAGGGCTTGCGAGATGGGCAGCTCCGAGTTGAGGACGGCCCAGGCCCTCGGGTTGAGGTCTATTATGACGACGAGTAATGACGGAACCTGCGTCTTGAAGACGGTCTCGTCGTAGTGCGCCGAGGCATCGATGTGGTTCATTGTGCCAGACGGGCAGGGGAGCCTCGAAAAGTCGGATCACGACGGGTGTGTAGGTGCCGTGAACAGTAGGCCTCCGTGCGCGAAAATGGCGACGGAGCGTCGCGTCTGCTCATCTATAGTCGTCGATCAAATATGGCAGCATAGCGGCGAGGAGTGCCGATTGCCAGGAAGTTGGTGAAGCTGTGGCAGAGTTCGTTGAGAGTGGAAGGAAGGGGAGGTCGATGCGATCGGCCTGGTGGTGACGATGCACATGGAAATAGGTAATTATCGATAAGAGCTGCGTCACTGTCACAAGCAAACCAATAACGCCCGTTGAGAACCGACAACGAATCTTCCTGAACCGCATGATCTCTCCAAGATAGATTGCTGCAGCGTGTAATGTCCGACATGACGCATAGATTCTTATTTCCGCAGATCAATGTGCCACTGCAATTGAGCTCCTCGCGGCCAGCAGACGCCCTCTCTCTAAGTCCAGCCCATACCGGGACAGTGCACAGTGAACGGCTGGCATGGGACCAAAGGTCTCTGCCCGCAAGAAGATGGCACATTACAGGACTTTGAGACCCCGGGTTGCAATGATCTGTACGGCTATCGTAGACCTTCAGGATGCTCTGTGAGAACAAGCTTCTGCAGGCTGAAAGCTCCAAGCTCACCCTGCAAGCTCAAGCTCTGGATCGACCGCGCTGCCCCACCTGGACCACCAGTGCCTGCTTCGTTTGTGTGACGTGACAGCCTCGAATCCTCGACCCCTCTCACCCCACGGCCAGCAAGTACACAAATACAGAGCCAGAAAGGCTGTCTGGCTCACAACCACCAATGCACTTCTTCTGCCTGCACAGTATCCCGCACAGAAACCATTGACTAAGCTCCAGCTCGTCCCGACTAGTGAATACCGAGCCTGCAAGCCACAGTGCATCCTTCGGGTCTTAGTCGCAACCATGGATGAAGCTCCGGTTGAGGTCGCGGGCAAGCTCGAGGAGCTCGACCCCCTCGACGACCAGGGTCAGACCCAGCTCATCCTCGCACAGCTTATGGAGGGCGGCCAGGAGGACGACGAGACGTGTGCCGCCCTCGACAAGCTCACGAAGCTGCTCAACGACGACATCAAGGCAGCCTCAAGCAACAAGTCACACGAATCCATCACCAACATCATCGACGATGTCTGCGTTGACACCATCCTCAGCTACCTCGACATGCGACAGGCCGAGGCTGTGCGCGGCCACGCCACCTTGACCGTCTCTGCCTACCTCAAGGCCGGAGGTGACAATGCCGCCAACTTCATCCGCCAGTTCTTCTTTGACCGCGTGGGTCGGGGCACTTACGATGACTACATCGTCGCGTTCTGCGTCTCTGCGGCCCTTTTCCCCCTCGCACCCGACCTCACAGCCGAGATCTTCTTGACCGAGGGCTTCCTACCTAGCCTTGGCCAGCTTATGCGGCGGACTTGGAAGAGCAGGAAGGTCGAGACCGCTTGCCTGGAGATGCTGAATGCCGCTTCCATGAACATGGCTTGTCGTGATGCCATTTTCAAGTACTGCATCGATTGGCTGGAAGAAGTCGTTGACCAGAACCCGGACGACCTGCCAAAGGCCATCCACTCGGCCGATCCGGGCGTTGCTGTTACAGAAGGATCGATAGCCATGAGACGACACTCCGAGGCCGTTCAGAATCTGGCTGCCGTCATCCTGGCCAAACTGCGGGTAGGCACCCTGAAGCTTCCTCTGGCTTCACCACCAGCTTTCGAAAACCTTCACTGGAAATGATGTCACGCTTTGCATTTGTGCCGAATAGGCGAAAGACAGCATCAAGGCTGACCCGACCGCAATAAAATCCAGGCAGTGCCATCGCAACAGCAGCTTGATCAGGGTGGGAAAATACAGCCTGCGGTCACAACCGTGGAAGACCTCACCAAGAAATTCACAAACATTATTCTCGACAGCGATACTTTTGGCCAGCAGCATTCCGTGGAAGGCTTAGCTTACACCACAATTCAACCGCACATAAAAGAGGAAGTAGCAAGGGACGAGAAGCTCTTGAAGAAGCTTGTCACTGTGCTCCGAGAATCGCCTCCCAGATCTCCACTCATGTACGGAGTTCTCAGCATATTCAACAACCTCACACGATACCAGCCAGCGCAGTCGGAGGAGCAGAAGAGGATACATCAGCTCAAGGCTTATGCCAACGCGGCTGGCAAGATCCCTCCTGCGAACCCGCTGAACGACGACGAGCATACTTCGGCACGATGCGTCAAGGTCTTCAAGGCCGATATCGTTCCTGTTTTGGTCGCGCATTGCAGACAAGGATCTGCTGCATCACTTTCCATCATAGTCTCGATTCTGTACGCACTTTCCGTCACTGCATCTCTCCGGGGGCAGCTCGCACAACAGGGAGCTGTCCCACTTCTTATTGGAGCCCATGCTGCGTTACCAGATTCCGACATCCAGGGCAAGCGAACCGCAGCGCAGGCCTTGGCCCGTATATTGATCAGCATCAACCCGTCTCTTGTTTTTGGGGGAACGCGTGCCAGACCACTTCACTCTGCGATCCGGCCGCTGGTTGCGATCCTGCCGCCAGATCCTGCCGCAGAGACACGAGACTTGTTACCCACTTTTGAGTCGCTCATGGCCCTCACGAATCTTGCATCGACGGATGACGACACTCGCAACACAATTATACGAACCGCATGGGATGCTATTGAGGAGCAGCTGCTGTCGTCCAACAGCAGGGTGTGCAAGGCTGCGGTGGAGCTCGTCTGCAACTTGATGCAGAGCGTCGAGGGTGTGGCCCTGTATGCAGAAGAGACACCACAGGCTGCCAACAGACTGCATATCTTACTGGCGCTGGCAGATGCCCGGGACGAGGGGACTCGCAGTGCGGCAGGAGGGGCATTGGCAACATTGACACCGTACGAGGAAGTGGTAAGGGCGATACTCAAGCGGGAGAAGGGCATCGATGTGATCTTGGGCTTGTGCAACGAAGACAATGAGGACCTGCGACACCGCGGAGCTGTCACAGTCTATAACATGGTCGCCTTGGACGGCGATGACGGCAAGCGCACGCGGGAAAAGATCCGCCAGAGTCAGGGCGTGGAGATTCTCACCGAGTGTGCCAAGCAAAGCAGAAGGGCAGAGGTTGTCGAAGTCACGGTACAAGCACTCAAACTTCTCCTAGATGAGGAGAAGTGAGAGGACTAGATGTATTGAGCCAGTCTTTGATGCTTAGTATCCATTGGTCATCCTTCACAATTTATATATTGACTTGGAAAAGCATCCGAGATGCGAAGCCAAGGCATGGGAGCGCACTGGACGCTTATCGAAGCCAATAGTTGGGTGCCGATTAGCAAGAGCCGGCCGTGTGGGTCAGGGTCCCGGCAAAAAATGGAGACAGTCCCGCAGAGAAATGTTTGGCGGCAGGAACAAGGCCGAATTGGTGCTAATGGAGCGACGAGGAAAGAAAAAGACACCACCTCGTCCCCTGCTTCAAACACAGAGTGTAGACCAATGAGTCGCTGGTTTAGGACAATTGAGACTGTTCTGAGCTCTCGCTCGCCTCTGTCAGCCTTTGGCCGCACCGTCTCAAAGTCCAACGGCACCCGTACATTCTCAGGCTTCCAGGCTCACTACCAGCAAGGACGACAGTCTCAGTGGAACACTGAGCCACCTCGAGACCGCGCTCGGGGAAAGCAGCGACCAGACAAGGCGCCAAAAGACTCTGTTCTCTCACGAGAAGACTTCCTCTCCATCTTCAACGATAAGGTTGAGGTTGGCCGCATTTCGTCACAGAGAAGGCCGCCAGCACGGGCAAGTCCACCATCACGCGACGCCGTTCTCTCTAAGGACTCGTTCCTCGCCACTTTCCACGGCAGGTCGGAAGAGGATCCACGACACAGGATGGGACCCAAGCATGCTGGTGGCGCCAAGCGCGCGCATCAGGGCCGAGGGAAACCGGAAGGGGAGCGGAATTTCAAGAAGGCTCGCAAGCGGGAGCGTGATATGCAGAACGGGTCCCACGAAGAGGTCTTGCGATTTGATGTCGAGGCTCTTTTGAAGTCTCTCGATGAAAAGCAGCCAGCTGCGATAGGAGAAAGCGCAACAGCCGAGAGCGCGGAACAGCCGCCCCTGCCAGTAAAGGAGTCGCAAATCGACGTCGAGGTCCTCGAGGTTTCGTCCACTGGTGACGGACTGGCTGTGCACAAGGGCTCCAATTCAAAGCACATCTATATCGTGCCTTTCACAGTCCCCGGAGATGTGGTCAAGGTAAAGGTGTGGAGGCAGGTCAACGACGAGATGACTGAGGCCGACTTCATCAGCGTTGTCGAGCCCTCGCCGCTGCGCGACGACGGCCGGATCAAGTGCGGCTACTTCTCCAAGTGCTCAGGCTGCCAGTTCCAGATGCTCGACTACGAGGAGCAACTCAAGCATAAGAAGCGCATCGTGGAGCGCGCCTTCAAGAACTTCTCGCAACTCCCGCCCGAGCTCGTGCCAACCATCGGCGACACCATCGGCAGCCCGCTCCAGTACGGCTACCGGACGAAGCTGACACCGCACTTCGAAGGGCCCGCGGGCTCGTACAAGAAGCATGTCCAGCGCCCGGCTCTCGAACACCGGCCAGATATTGGCTTCATGCTCAAGGGCACGCGCAAGACAATGGACATCGAGGACTGCCCGATCGGCACGGACGCGGTGCGCCGGGGCATGAAATCTGAGCGCGAGCGAATGGAACGTGAGTTCGGCAAGTACACACGCGGCGCGACGATCCTGCTGCGCGAGAGCACCCAGCGGGTGTACAAGGACGGGCGGCCGTCTGGCACCGCAGCCAGCGTGAGCGACGTGGCCGATATTGAAAAGGCCGTCGTGGTCGAGACGGACACGTATACCGACTACAAGACGTGCGTGACAGACAACAAGGGCAACTCGACGGAGTATATTGACGACTTCATCTTCCACAACCCGGCGGGCTCTTTCTTCCAGAACAATAACTCTATCTTGCCAAAGTTCACCGACTACATTCGGCAGCACATCCTGCCGCCGTCGACAGCGGCTGACGAGCCGAGCCCCAAGATCAAGAATCTGATCGATGCCTACTCCGGCTCCGGACTCTTCACAATCACGCTGTCGTCCCTCTTCTCCGGCCATGCCACGGGCATCGACATTGCCGAAGGCTCGATCGCATGCGCGCGGCGCAACGCCGCCGCCAACGGCCGGCCCGAGAGCCAGACCAACTTCATCGCGGCCGACGCTGCTGAGCTGTTCAAGAGCGTGGTAGGCAATGACCAGTACAGCGCCGACGAGACGGTCGTCGTGCTCGACCCGCCGCGCAAGGGCTGCGACGCGAGCTTCCTGTCGCAGCTAATGCGCTATGGGCCCCGGCGGATCGTGTACGTCAGTTGCAACGTGCACACGCAGGCGCGGGACATTGGGTGCCTGGTCCGGGGCAGCACGAGCACCATGGAGACTGGAGACAGCGACGGCAAGAGTGCTGCAGGTGGTTCCCGGTACGAGATGGAGAGCCTGCGCGGGTTCGACTTCTTTCCGCAGTCAGCCCATGTCGAAGGCGTAGCCGTGCTCAACAGGGTCGACAGTGATGCTGCGGCTGCCCCAGCCGCTCCGCCCTCGTAGAGCAAGATTGACGAGCAGGAAGAGAAACAAACGCGTTGGCTAATAGGCGAACAATACATTCGAAAACGGTGCCCATCGTATATTTCATCTTTCTATCTATACCTGTGCCATAAAATGTCTAGCTCCGCGTGACGCCACCGTGCCGGTTGCGGGAGATAACGCCTAGCGTACACAGGTTTGTGTTCTTAATCACAGGCAAATCTAGACCGTCAACCCGCCACTATTCCGCTGCCTCGTCTCTCCGACAGCCTCGAACCCTTCTCCAGCTTCCAGGACCCGGATCCCCTGCACCGCGCTGAGCCCCTCGCGGACCCAGACGACATTGTGCCCGCGGGTCGCGAGGTCCGCGACCGTGGTGTTGTCAAATGCCCACTCGAACATGGTGTAGTCGGGCATGAGCTGGTCATGCAGCCGCGGCTCGCGGATGGCCTCGAGCATCGTCATCTTGGTCTCAGTCTCTCCCTTCTCGGCCACTCTGCGGTCTTGATCGCGGCGACGGCGGACATAGCCGTTTCCGAGTAGATGCCACACGACCTGCGTCGTGCTGCTGATAATCCGCGACCCGCCCGCCGCGCCGACCGTCGCGATCAGCGCGCCCGTGGCCTTGTCCTCGATGATGACGGGCGTGATGGACGACAGAGGGCGCTTACCGGGCCGGATATAGTTTGCCGGTGCGGGTGCGTAGCCGAACTCGTTGCGCCGCCCGGGGATGCTGAAGTCGTTCATTTCGTTGTTCAGGATGATGCCTGAGTCCGGCGTCATTTGGAGGTTGCCGAAGAGCAGGTTCACCGTCGTCGTCGACGAGACAGCCATCCCCGAGGCGTCGGCGGTGACGACGTGCGAGGTGCCGTGCGACTCGGCAGCGTAGTAGTGCTCAAGGCCGGTGTCGGGCAGGTAGTGCGAGACAGGCTGCGTGCTGTTGTCGAGGATGCGCTTCCGGATTGACGCGGCAGTGTGGGAGGACAGTAGAGAGGCTTCGAAGGAGTCGACGTCGGAGAGATATGCCGGGTCGCCGAGGACCTGGTGCGCGCCGTCTGTGGAAATTAGCCTGGTCAGTACAATGCAAGTCTGCAGAGGAATAGGAGACTAGTAGCAGAGAGAGGTACATACAAGCAAAGCGCATCGCCTCGTTGAAACGGTGCAGTGTCGTGTTGGCGTCGACCTCGTCACGATATCCCTCCATGATCTTGAGCGAGTTGAGCAGAACCGCGCCGCTGCTGGGCACACCCGACGTGTACAGGTGGTAATTGTCCTTGTACGACACCTTCAGCGGCTCGCGGAAGACTGCCTCGTACTCGGCCAGGTCGCGCAGCGTCATAGTGCCGTTGGCGGCCTGGATGAGGGCGATCATCTCCTCGGCGATGTCGCCCTTATAGAAGACGTCCGCACCCTGCTTCGCTACTTCCAGCAGGGTATCGGCGTATCTCTTCCGCGTCATAGTCTCGCCGAGCCTGAGCACCCTGCCTGTGGGCGCAAAGTCCTCTGCCCACGACGCATCCTCGACGAGGAAGTTGTAGCCCGCATATTGCACCCCAGCATCCATATACCGCACCAAGTCCTCGGTCACAGGGTACCCGTCCCTCGCGACCGCTGCGGCGGGCTCGACAACCTGCTTCCAAGGAAGCTTTCCGAATTTGACATGCGCTGCCTCGAGCCCACGCAGCTCTCCCGGGACAGCTGCTGCCAGACCGCCCCAGATACTGCCGTTGACATTGCCGCGATACATGTCCTCGAAGGCCGCGGCGGGGGCAGCCTCGCGGTAGTCAATGACGTGGTGGCCGCCGTCGTTGTCGCGGATCACGGCGAAACCGCCGCCGCCGAGGCCCGAATGGTGCATCCCGATGACGCCGACGCAGAGCTGCGTGCCGACCCAAGCATCAACGGCGTTGCCCTGGGTGGTGGTCAGTCGGGGGCTTCAGGAGGGGAGAACGGGAGACACTCACGCCGGCGGCGAATAGATCGATGCCGATCTGGCTACATATCTTGCTCTCACATGCGACTGCGCCCTTCTTACCACTAGACGTAGAGGACGAGGACGCTTGTGAAGAGGGTGATGCAAGCGGCTGTTGGTGTGCAGGGCGCTGCTGAAGGAGCCGTGTCTGCTGGACGACTGGCTCGGGGCCGTTCTCGAGGAGAGGCAGCCAGGGCAGGGAAGCCGCATCGACGACGCAAGCCGCGGATGCGAGCAAGAGCCCAACAGGGACGCGATGGCTGGCTGCACGCACTGCGCAATCACGCAACAGTCTGGGTCAGTACGGGGATCGCCAAGGTCGAGGACATGCACAGACTTACTCTCGTGTTTGCTGGAGTGAGCACAGTGAGGTACGCAGCTACAGATCACGAACGGCCCGCGAGGTTGGAGTGTAACAACGCCAAGGTTGTGTCCGGGGAGGCAGATGCAGGATGCAGCCGCCGCGCGAGATCGGGCCTGTGACGTGCGGCCGTGGTTGATAAGCATTTGCGAGAGCAAGGGTCATGCGGGACCTCTGGTCCGGGCTGGCCGGCGCAACTTTGACTTAGACACAACCACTCACTCCACATCAACACAGAAGCCTGGCAACAGGTCTCAGAAGCAGATCACAGAAATGGTAGCGCGTAGAGTACGTCACCCCAAGAACCCCCCTCTCCGAGCAACCTGGCGGTGCGGACCGGGAGAAGAGGACACAGCCTCGCAGAGCGAACGCGGTCATTGCTATATTAGTCTATAGAGCCACAAACGCCATCGCTTTGTCTTGTTCAACACGTTATGCAGTTTATCCCCTGTTGCGCATAGACACCAGCTTCTCCAGCTGGGCAGTCCACTTGTGGGCAAACTCCTCCTCCGAGAACCTCTGTGCCGACGCCCTCGCCCGCCTCCGAACCGCCAGCGGGTCCTTGAGCGACAAGGCCTTCTCAAATCCCTGTGCGTAGTCGGACGCCGAGGTGGCGTGGAATCCTGCGCCCGCAATGTCAGTAGCTGTTCTCAAATGCTCGTGTTGGCGCAAGGACTCCTTACCAGTCGGCTGTCCGTCCACATCAACCACTATGTCCATCTTGGGACCGCCGCTGTCGTGCACTACCGGGATCAGGCCCGCTGCCAGGTATTCGACCACTCCGATCCCGAAGTGCTCGTTCCACATGCCGTTCACCCCAATGTACCCTCTGCCCAGGTGTTGCAGGATCTCAGACCACGGTGCATCCAGCTGGAACACGACGCGGTCTTTCATGTGGAGCTCGTTGACCAGCAGCCGTAGCTTGTAAACCCTCTTTGCATCGCTGTCGCCCCGGACGCTACCCAGAAGGACCAGCGTTGCGTCTTTGCTCGCCGGTGTCCCGCTCCGAATAAACTCGTGGAAAGCCTGCACGATGAGCTGGTGGTTCTTCTCTGGTCGAAACTGCGCAATGTACACCAGCGACTTTGTCCGCAGCTTCTCGCTCTCTTCCGAGACTTCGACCGCCTCTGCAATCTCATGCACCGCACACGGCGGGTATACGACCGCAATCGAGTTCTCCTTCTGACGCTGGGCACGCCGAGGACCCCACAGGGCGTCGATGTGTGCCTGTGTCCAGCTTGAGTTCGTCATGACCACGTCTACAGATGCGCCCATCCACGAGTAAACTCCAGCGAACCAATGCCAGTAGAACTTCTTGATGGTGCCCTTTAAGCCGACGCCCTGGCCCGCATTGACGCCCTGCTGGCCAACCGCATTCTTCGGATCTAATGAGTCGAGCATGTCGGTCGAGATCGTGGGATAGTGTACGTAGGCGCCCGTGGGCATGGTCGGGAACAGGAGCTTGCAAAGTCCTAGCGCGAAAGCGTAGCCCATTGTGTCGATAAAGATATCAGGCACGACGAGTGAGAAGGCGTCCCAGCCAAGAATCACCGAGCCTATCGACTGGCCAAGAAGTGTTGCATGAGGCCACGTAGAAGCGAGAACCCAGTGCCTAGTCGAGAGGTACAAGAAGTGTATTGTCGGTGGGTAGATGTCGATGCTAAATGTGTTCTGCATGGCAGTTGAAGTGTCAGCTCGCACGTTGCCTTTCCTCTCCTCTTTGGAGGTTGTCACAAACCTTGACCCGGTTTAGGATCTGCTCCTTGGTAACCTCGTGGTCGCCCGTGTAGACAACAATCTTCGCCTTTGGCCACCTCTTCTGCGTAGCACGGATGGCTGCCCAGAGGACTCGCTCACCGCCACCTCCGGCGTTGCAAAATGGGTGGAAGAACCCGACTATGCCGTCCCAGCTCGGATCCTTTGTGTCTGAGCTGCGAGCGGCCGCCCCGGGCCGATCCTCGACTTTGTCCCAGTCGGTGTCGCTACTGTTGTTACTCTCGACCGACTGTGTTGCATTGGCGATGAATGCGGCATGGCTCGTCTCGAGCTCCTCCGTGACTTTGACGAGCCTCTCGCGACGGCCCTCGGTCTTTTTGACAAGGTAGTACCCTATCGAACTTCCGGCTGTCGCGGATAGGGCGTGGAACAAGACGGGGGCGAGATAGTTCCAGAGTAGAAGGCCGATGACAGGCGAGCAGAGTAGCACGACAACAGTCGTGACAATCACGGTGAACGCCATGGCAGGCACCGCCTCGGCGTAGGCGGCCGTCGGCGTTTGGAGGCACGAGATCGTGGAGTGGCTGGTCGAGATGCACAGCTCTGTGAAGCCTTCCGGTAGGAGAGGAAAGAAGTCCGCCCTGTCGGGACAAGTAGCGTGGTAGGGATAAACAATCTAAGAAGAGCAAAATGGACAATGGGGCAGAAACGAAGGTGGTGGGGTTGGACGTGAAGACAAAGGTGGCCGGGTTTGGCTGATGACGAGATGTTGCAGCCCGCCAGTGCAGGTGCACTGATCAGCGGAGGTCCCTGAAGATGCAGGAGGGGCAGCCCTGGGAGGGCAGTGATGCTCCACTAGAGCTCATGGAGCTCCATGGTGGACAATTGAAAGTTGAGAACAAGAGTTCGTGGTGCGGCCCACTCACATACCTGACTTACGTCCATCACATGTCCACCACTGCCGTCGCCCGACCTTTGATACAACGGCGCCCAGTCGGCGCATGATCCTCTGGGATATTACACTGGCGTGTAGCGATGGCCTGTCATGAGTCTCTCCAGCCGCTGCCTCCGATCTTCGCCATGGCAGCCTAGGCGCCTTGCCTTGGCCCAGCCTTTAGCACGCCGCCAGCTCTCACCATCGCTACAGCAGCGCTCGTTCCATGGACAGCATGTCATGACCTCAATTCTGGATAGCAGCCAGGCACTCATCCTCGGCCTGCACCACGCCACCGGCACTCCGTGGTACCTCACCATCCCGCTCGTCGCTCTCGGCGTCACGGCCGTCTTCCGGTTGCCGTTCACCCTATACACCCAGAATCTGATCCGCTGGAGGACACGATACACACCCATCATTCAGGCCTGGGCTCCCAGCATCTTCCGCCGCGTGGCCACTGACGCCGTGCCGCCCGCCGAGCAGAGGACAGTCGCCAAAGCCCGCACACAAAAAGAAATCAAGCGGCTGTGGAAGAGGGCAGGTCTGCAGGAGTGGAAGCTGTACACCGGCCTGACCAGCCTGCCAATCTGGCTGGTGGTGATTGACAGCATTCGGCGGCTCTGCGGCGGTCCCAGAGGTCTTCTCGGGACCTTTTTCCTTCCGCCAAAGGAAACGCCGGCGCCAGCCGATCCAGCTCGGGGTGTCTCAGCACCACCATTCGATGGAGCTGCTGCTGGCGACGTTGTCGATGCCGCATCGAGCGCTGTGGAGGCAGTCACGCACACGACTGCCGAGCCCAGCCTCATGACAGAAGGCGCACTATGGTTCACCGACCTGACTGCAGCGGACCCGTACCATATCCTACCGTTCGCGCTGTCCGCTGTCTTGGTAGCCAACATGCTCCCCAAGAACAACGCACGCTTACGCGAGCTCCTTGGCATGGAGATGGCCAGCACAGCGTTGAAGACCTCACCCACGGATGGTCAAGGAACGGAAACAACATCAGTATCAGGAGGGGGCGGTGCCGTGCGGCGCGGACTCGGCAGAGGAATGCTTGTCGTCTCGCTGCTCATCGGACCACTGACCATGGACCTGCCTGCGGCCGTTCATTTGTACTGGCTGACTTCGGCCTGCGCCAGCCGCATGACCTCGACCTTGGTCAACAAGCTCCTCCCACTCAATAGTAAGACAATATCACCGTGCAGGGGGGTAGAGCTTCCCATCATCAGGCCCCGTGGAAAGCAATCTGTTCAGACAACAGAGCAAGATACAACTGGATGAAAAGGAACGGTCGCGAAATAATAGTACACCGGGAAAGTATGTATATTGTAGTGTAGATTCTAACAACCATGTACAAATACTGTACTTCGTTCTGCAATTGATTATGTACCAAATATTCTGTTCCCCGAGAAGCCCAAAAACCCGTCCCGGAAGTATACGAGACATGCGCCCAAACTCCTAGCGATGAAAGCAGCTAACCACTATGTACTAATTCAAGAATGATTCCTCCTTAAACATGCGCACGACGAGCTCAGCTCAAAGACACAGCCAGGATGATGATGGTGAAGATGACAGCCAGGATCAGCATCAGACAGCACGCCTTGCCGCGGGCTTGCTTCTGGTATCGCGCCGCGCTGCGCAGCTCGTAGTCGGCGCCGCGGGTGTCGTCGCGCACGCTGATGGCGTTGTTCTCAATCGTCTGGAGCTGCTCCCCCTGCTCGCTGACAATCTGCGCGACCTGCTGGAACAGAACATTCAGGTCGCCCACGCCTTCCTCGATCTGCCGGATCTCCTCCTCGCGCTCGGTGATCAGGGCCTCCTGGAAGTCAACCTCGTCCTGGGCGGCAAGGTGCGCTTCCTGCTGTTGGAGCTGCAGCTGCTCGCCGCCCGAACCGGACGTGGTCTGGCCGGGTGTGCCGGATGTATCGTCGTCAAGTGCGGCCTTGGCAGCAGAGACAGAGGCGCGAGTCTTCTCGAGGGCTGTGCGCTGGAGGGCCTGGAAGTCGCCCAGGGCGGTCTTGAACTCGCGTGAGAGCTTCTGCTGCGAGTACTTCTGTGTAGGCTGTTGAGTGAGGTTCATGGTCAGTATAAGGTCAGACCGAGATCGCTCTGCACCCTCGCAGTGGACATACCGTGACCTCCTCCCACGACTGGACCTTCTTGACGCCCTCGCCAACCTCCTTGAAGTGCATTGTCGACTCGTCGAGCAGGGTGTGCACCCGCTCGCGCAGTCTCGGGTTGTCGCGCCGGGTGCCGAGCAGGCCGACGTCGGTGCGCAGCTTGGAGATATTGCCCTGCAGGTGGAAGAGCTTGTTCATGAGGTCTTGCGACAGCTTCGAGAACTCCGGATCGTCGGCGTAGCCGCCGGTGCCGGTGTTGTTGCTGCCACCACCGCGCTGGCCGCTGCCGCGGCCAGACTCCATCGAGGAGAGTTGATCAAATGACATTGTAGTGGCCGGCTCTATGCGATGTGGTTGAAAGCAGAAAGACACGGGAGTAAGCGTTGTTGTGGTCGACGGCGCAATGTGCTTTGAGAAGAGCAGAGAGGGCAAGTGGGCTGGGGATGGTGGAGACGGAGGCAGCAACCAACTGCTTGAAGGCTGCAGCTCACCAGGTTCCGGCGCCAGAGCGGAGGGGATGGATGCCGGGAGCGCTCTTACGTCGTTGGGTTGCACCGCCACCTGCTCAGTGGTGCGAACCAGGCACGCAGATGACGGTGGAGCTTACCTAAGCGGCGCGCGACGGCCAGACGAGTCGCGTGGCTGGACCTGGGCGACCCCCAGGCGAGCTCCCTGTATCACCACACAGCAACAAGCTGGACTTGCATTGGAGCTCTCAAGCTTCGAATTTTCTATTTACTTTCGAGACCCGCCCAAACACATCACCACCCACACTTGCCACAGCTCAAGGCGGCGCGACGACAGCAATCGCCCAGCGACTCCGGACTCCTCCAGCACATCTGCCCTGCCATGATATAGCCGTCCACCAGTCGGCCTTTGCTGTCACCATGGCTGTCCCACGCAGGGCCCCGTACAAGGACTTCCTCCAGCCAGCTCTCCAGCGCCGGTTTGCATCCACGGTCGGAGTTCTCCTGGGCCTCGCCTACCTCGAATCATTGACGCTTTCGAGCTGGAAATCATGTACGTCTGGATTTTCGCTGGCCACTCCACACGATCGCAAAGCACTGGCCATCCTCGAGCTAACAAAGACAACACAGTCATATGGTCGTGGTTCCCCATAGGCGTGCCTGGCATCCGAACACTCGGCATCTTTGGCTGCGCCCTGCCGATCATCATCCTCCGTATCGCCCACTCCCACCTCGGTAGACGTACGTCTGCGTCGCCCATCGAAACCCTCCGCCGCGAGGTTACCTCTTTGGCCACCATCGAGACCGTCCTGACGTACATGATCTCTGCGTGGCTCTTCAGCCAGTTCTATCTCTTTTCGCTGCCCGAAGATGCCAACCTGAGCTGGATCACTTACCAGAGTGGCGATCGCGCCCGTCTCAATGAGCGCGCCCTCTTTTATACCGTCCACCTTGTTCTGCTCGGCTTGGTGTATGGGATCATCCATGTTGCATTCGACCGGGATCGCCTGACACTCGGCATCGTCACTCCCAAGACGGAGGACGGACCAGCAAAAATAGTTCGCCAGGATCCGTGGGAGAAGCTGTCCAAGGACTTGCCGAGAACGATTGTTCGGGTCACACTAGTCTCTATGACTGTGGGCGTCGTCAACTATGTTTTTATCTACAGCGTACTCCGGCGGTCTGCATGGAGCTGGGCGCTGACGTTCTTCCGCTGGTTCTACAACCTGCCCAAGTCCAATATCCCGCCTCAGAGCGCACCTTGGAGTGTGTGGATGCTCATTCGCTCCATGTGGGCAGGCTTCCTCTTGGCCCTTCTTTGGAGCATCAGCGATGTCTTTCTCACAGTACAGCTGGCGAAGGAGCCGCTCAAAAATAATCTGCCCCTGACGTCTGAGTCCAAGGATCCCAACGGCAGCCTGTTGAACGGTCTAATGACCAAGAAGGCCCGTCCCTCGGTAGGTCTTCCTGTATTCCGCATTCTTTTCTGACAAGAGATCTCTGCTAACGCACCTGCACAGGCTTTCGCCATATGGGAGCTCGCTTACATTGCACGGGACTTCGATGACCGCCGGAAATCCATCTTTGAGGACATTGATCGGTCAGATGGGCCTATGTGGGCGCAGATTTATGCGATCTGCATTGACAAGGTCAAGACTGTCGAGAAGGCAATTGACGAGTACGGAAAGGCACCCGCACCGGCGCCGCAAGCTGCTCCTGCACAAGCACAACCTTCACAGCGTGTTGTGCCACCACCGAGCAACGAGGATGTCTGGGCACCACCAAAGCCTGCAACTGGGCTCAGCAGCAGGGTTGGTGGGGTCGTCAAGTCTATGGGCACTTCACCAGGCAAGACTCCGGCCGAATACCTCGGCACTGAAGCCCGGCGACGCATTGGGCAGGCCACCGATCAGTACCTGACCAAGGAACAGAAGGAGATGATGAACCCGGAGCATCTGAACTCGTCCGCCCGGAATATCGCTCTTCGTGTTCTCTCGACGCCATGGATTGGTCCTGCGTTCCAACAAAACTTCCGGCGATCGTTGGTCAAGGCAGTCCTGGGCACGCCGTACGCCGAGGTGAGCGTACCAGTAAACGCCGCATTCATATTATCACAGCTGGCAGTGTCCAGTCTGGCCGAGGACAGATATGGCAATGTGCAGCGGGACGTGTCAACCATTATCCGGACATTCACCGTCGTCATCAAGAAGCTGGAGAAGTTCAGTGGCGATTTCCCTGTGCACTGGACCGACTTGTCGGGAAAGCGAGAGTGCCCAGAGGTCGACAGTCTGCTCGAGGCGCTCAGGGATGGGCTCGGGCGGCTCGTGACAGCTTTCCAGCCCTATGCTACCGACCTACGCCTCAGTCGAGCTGACATGAGGCTGGCGAGAGAAGCAGCAGAGAAGCCGGTGCCCACGCTGGTTGCTGCTGCACAGAAGCCAGCAGAGATGGAGCAAGTCAGGTAGCAGAGTCAGGTTCAGTGTCGTGGGCGTGCCGTTGGACCAGTGACCGGGGATCGGCCGATGTACATCAGCATATAGAAGCCAGCGTGCTACAAAAGTCCCGTTAATGAACTCGGTATGAAGCTCGAAAGCCGTGCCCACGGCCATGGTGATTGAACCATCAAGAACGCGCAACTGCAACGTTGACCTGAAAGACCTCGAATGTTATTTCCAGCACCTGCACGCAGATGAAGCTCAATGCAGGAGCAGGAGCAGGGACAGGGATGCAGCAGAGTGGGGCTCCATGCAAGTCAGCGGAGTCCATGTGCCGTTAGGGAGCGGATTCCAGCCGTCGTCATCTCAATGCTTCCAGCTTGTTGGAGCCAGCCAGCTCGCCAGACCACTCCTCGCTTCAGGTTCCTCAGACCAACGACCTTCGCTTCAATCACTCCACACATCACGCCCTTCAACACATACGACCGACGGCACAGCTCGATCCGCCTGCCGGCAGTGCTCATGCGCTTGTCTGCGCCAGCAGTCGACTTCACAGCGGCAATGGCATCAGCGTCATAACACCATCGCGCGCTCTCCAAGACACGACCATGAGCCTGCCCGTCCAGCTTCACGACGCACAGCAGCACGGTCGAACGCCATGTCGCCCACGCGCTTCATGTTCCGCATCGTCTACAACTCCATCTACGTCCTCCTCTGCATCATCACCAGCGCCCTCCTGGTCGCCGTGCCGGGCGACATTGCGATCCAGGCCATCTTCACTACCGACCAGTCATGGATCAACATCATCATCCTCGCCATCACCTACTCCCTCGCCCTCCTCATCATCCTCTTCGTCTACATCACCCGCCTCTATATCACCCGCATGGCTCTCGCCGCCATCCCGAGGGCTTGGATTCCCATTGAGAAGGCCGACGTGTCCAAGGACGTGCGCGAGATGATCATGTCCGGTCTGGGCCGCAGCGCAGTGGTGGCTTGGGCGGCCAGGCCAAAGGTCACCTCGCTAATGGACCAGCAGCTTGCGGGTGAGCAGGTCAAGGACACAGAAGATGAACTAGACATTACAGTCACGGCTGAGAAACCTCCTGTCCATCACAAGTCATTCCGGGCACTGCGGCTGCGCAAGCGGAGGACCACCGAGCAGAAGCTGGGAATCGACCTGCCTGTGCTGCAGCCCGTCTGGGGTCACATTGAACACAACGGCTGGGCATCACCCAACTCGCCCGATCTGCCAAACCTACAGTACAGCACGGTGCTCGCGGAGCTCCCCAACCTCATCGAGGCGAAGGCCATCGCCCAGGCACCACCCAGCCATGATAACCCCGACGAGCTCCTTGCGCTCGACCCGGAAGCCGTCGAACTGCTCGCATTACAGCAGTCCATGTCGATGCGTGATTACGTCCTCCACCTCGTCGAGCTCGGAGTCCTGTCCATGTCCCAAGATACGGCCGCCTTCCTGGACATTTACGAGAGAACACGCTTCTCGGCACGGCCCATGTCTGAAGACACCTTTAGGCAGCTGATGCATCTCTTCGCAGAGCTCCTGCGCAGCATGCAACCCCTTGATCTCTCGGTCCTGTACGCCTCGTCGACCAGCCTCGACGACGACGGAGAGGGATACGAATATACCGACGACGACGGCCACATTGACGACGACGCACCGCAAGACACAAGACCCACGACCCCTGCCCGGAGTATAAGGAGCTACCAAAGCAGTGTAGAGTCTCGCGTCAGCCCGCATCACCTCACTGTCGCGGGCTACCAGCAGCGACCGCGGACTCCGCAGCAAGGAGACCATCTTCAGCGGCCGCACCAGCATTTCCGCACTGCACCGACAACACCCAGGAGCAGGCTCGGCCGCGCCACGTCAAATCAGTCTTTCAACACGGCGTCTACCAGTGGGCGCAGCTTCGCGCAGACAAAGAGGCCGTACCCCGCGAGCCAGAGCTCCAGCTCGATGAGCAACGGAAGCCTGCGATCTGGCGCGAGTGGTCATGGCAGTGCTAGCTCGCAGACTGGTTCTGTGATCCGTCTGGCTACGGCAGATGACGAGGGTGATCTGCCGTATGTGCTCACACCGGTGCACTCGCATACCTACTAGGCAGTAAGACGAGATACGAGGCGCGATTAGGCTTGGTAGTAGAATTTTCTGCCCGCGAGGAAGTGTAGCTCCTTGAAGAGTTAATGAACGGCATGATACCCACATCAGAATTACACATACACACAGGCACAGCACAGCGATGGCGTTTTCTTCCCAATTTTTCTCTTTCTTTCCTTTACCACGTTTGTAATCACCCGTCTTCGTCTATTTCGAAAAGTTGAGGATTCAAAGGCGTACTAAGACCGCATTGTAAGATGGCAGAGTTCAGTAGCTCTCCTGTTCACATGGGCCATTAAGAATAGAAAATTGTGTCATGATGCCCTTCCTCTCGCCCGAAGCCTCACCACGACCCATGTGTCTCCGTTCCATCTGTTCCACCCGTGCCTGAGCGAATGTGATTTGTCTTAGTTTTGAAACTCGAGCAAACAGGCAGGGTACTTGTGTGAGGCTGACGGGCCATCGTCGCGGGCATGACATGGTCCTGATCAGAGTAATACCGTGCATGTCCGGTAACCACTTCATCCCAAGTCGTTTCCAACATTGCAGAGAACCGCAGGCTCTCGGTGTTTCCTCGCAAAACCGCTGGTTCCTGCTGCCAAGCCCACTATTTGCTCTCTCGGGCCCAGACCAGACGACACTCAAAGGCTCTACGTTACCGCGCGCGGCCCAAACGTGAATATGCCAGATTCTCCGGCCTGGGAAGCAAAGTCAAAACCACCACAAACCGTCGGACTGCCGCTCAGAGAAAGCTGGCGGATCATGGCTGTGAGTTCTATCGGGGCTGCGGGCGTGGCTGCCGCTGCCTTCGACTGGGCTTGGACCTGGCTTCTCTGGATCTGCCTGCGTCTCCGGACAAAGTCGCGCGCTGCTTTACTGAGCCGGCTCTTCCTGTCTGGCCTGCGCGGCTCGAGCGTGTTTGCGCCGTCCACGGCGTCCTGGTCCCACGCACATGCGAGAAGCGTCATTGGGAAGACTCTGCTTCTTGGTGCGCCGGGACCGCGCGCAGCAGTTGCGCCAGGCTGGAGTTGGCTCTGGCTATGACCCTGGTCGTCGGGTTTGCCGCTGCTACTGCCGCTGTTGCTGTCAAGTTTGCTCTGGCTGCCGGGCCCTCTACCCTCGATGAGACCTTTCTCACAGGCGTCGCGGAAGGTGTCTTGAATCCAGTCGAGCGTTGTTGTGATGTTGCGGCCCAGAGTTGCCGTAGATGCTTGCACCTCGAAGTAGTACCGCCCAGCGCCACACTCGACTGTCTTGTACTCTACCCGTGAACCTGCCATTTTCGACGATTAGTATTATTTGCAAGCGGCGGTGTCGTGTATTGTTGCTTGGAGCAAGATCTCTTACGCGGGTCCTTTCTCCATCCTGGTCTTTTGACGGCAAAACAGTCAATGAGGTAGAACATTTCCAAGTTGGGAAACAGGGAAAGGAACTGCATCAGATGGCGCGGCATCTTGGGCTTCTGCCGCCTCGCTTCGTGCAGCCTCCCACACTCCTGGCAGATGTGTCGGTCCTCGCTCCATGTTATGTGATAGCGAATGGCCACGTGCCTGATCTTGCCAAAGTGTCGCTTGTCGATGTTTGCCGACCACGGGCCGAGGAACTTGCTGCCCTCTGCCCTCCTGATGTCGGGATAGTCGATGCAGACGATGTCGTAGGCCATGGCCATCGCCACGAGCGGCCCCGTGCTCTCGTCGTGGGTCTGTCCGTAAGAGTGGTCCAGCCGCATGTTGTCGGGGTGGCTGATCGCCCGATCGACCAGATGGCGGGCCTCATTGCAGGACCGAGCCAGGTTGGCAAGAGCCTGGTTCCTCTGGATATAGTGAGACGTGTCGCCTGCCGCGCTGTTAAAGACAGGCCTCAGGAAGCTTGAGTACGGGAACTGCTGTGGTCGCGACTCTCTGGGCAGTCGTTTGCTGCTGACCCATTCGGCCAACTTGAAGTCCTTGTTGGTCTCCATCTTGAGGAAGTGTATGCCTGGGACATAGATGGCCAGCTCCCAGATTTTGTGACGAATGTCATACGGCAGCTCTGGAAACTTGGGGAACCGCTGAAGGCTGAGCGGCATGTGGAAGTGCAGCGCCCTTCCAGCCGTCTCACGCGTGGCTCTCTTCATGCTGCTTGCCGCGTGTTTGGGGGCAATCTAGACAAGGTGGTGCGCAGAGTCCAGCTTGGCTGCCGGCTGGCGACCGACTTCATGCGCACAATGGGTGTCGTGCCCTGGGCTTCGGAATATTGTGGTGTCTCTGGACGGAAACGCTGGAGGAGGAAAAGCGGCCGAGGGCCTTGCCTTATGCGAGAGCTGACGACAGACGTGTTCAGCCGCGGGCGGCCTGAGGCTGACACTGTGTGACAGGACAGCAGGCAACGGAAGGGTGAGGCATCGCCCGAGAGTCGTGAACAAATGGCGAGCAGCAGAGTCGTACGTGAGGCAGATGTGAGGCAGCTAACCACGTGAGCCAAGCCAAGGTCTCAGCTGCGAAGATGGGAGTTCCTCATATGCTGGTGATGCCAAAGAGCTGTCAGGAAGACGGGCAGACGGGTAAATAGGGGGGCGAAGTCGAAGATGAGGCACCTTGATGGAAGCCGCAGCGAGTGCCAGTGAGCCTTTGAGGTATCCAGCACGTGAGGTGGATCAATGCCCTCGAGAGCCGGGGCAGGAGAAATGTATCTGTCGAGAATTGAGCCACGCTGCGCTGCTGCGCTGGCTGCCTCGCCGGTTCCGTCCCATTTTGGCCGTGTACCTGCATGCCCTCGATGCATCGGCGCCTTACAGAACAGAGCGGTCACGATGTCCAACGGGGGCGGCGGTCGTGGGTTGGGGCAGCCATTGGGAGTTGGAGAAGGCTGTTGTTGTTGAGCCCAACCTGGACGGACCCCACGATCTCTCGCATCTGCGCATTTGGGCCTGCCAGAACCAGTGCCCGAAGATCGCACTTGCGCATCTGGTGATCTGTCCTTCTTTGATTTCTCCGGAAGAGACGGGTAGCAACTCTTGGCCCGCTGCAAGTTCGTCAATTTACTTTAGGCAACCTGTCTCGCCTGCACCACCAAACATGACGTGACATCTGGGGCCACATGTCAACTCGCGAGATGGTGCCCAACACAGCGCTCGTGGCGTCCAGTATTTCTGAAATGCAGGGACACAGTTGACATGCAGCGAACGAGATGACCGCGAACCATCATGAATGTCCGCTCACATGCCGAAGTAAGAGCGTATCGTTGCTCAGTAATGGAAGGAAACTGGCATTCAAATCATGCTTGGATAATACATGGATTTATGGGCAAAGCTTCACTGTGGTGCAGGATGACGTGCACCTCACATGTAAGTTGTCCACATGCGAGCCGCACCTGAGCCTGCCCAGGTGTCTTGCTCCATCAAACATTGTTCCGTCCTGTCCCTGTGACAACCCGCAACCTCAGAACCGCACACTGTGCTTGTTTGACGCAAAGTGCCCCCTCGACGCCCCGTCGCTCTCGGCGCCTCCGACCTTCTCTCTGAACTGGCTCAGGACAGCCTGGTTGTCCAGCGGCCAGGCATATGCCCACTCTCCGCTGGCCTGCACCTCGACACTGCTGCCCTTGAGCCCGAGGTCCTCCGAGACGACCGGGGGCCCCAGCTCGAGGTCGTTGACGACAGCCTCGCCCGGCTTGAGGGTGACGAACTCGTCCTCGGGAGGGGGCATGAGGCGGCGGACGTTGATGGTGGGCAGGTCGAGCGGGGTACCGTCCTTGTAGATGGACAGCACGCCGAGCTTGAGGGCCATGGAGTCGAGGGGTGTGTCCCAGCGGAGGACGGTGACGGGCTCGTTGTGGTTGTTGGTCACGGTGAGCTTGATGCTGGGCGGCGACGATGACGAGCCGGCGTCGCTGATGCTGACGCCGAGGGCCGTGGAAGGGTCAAACTTGGAGGAGGAGGACATGATTGATGAGAGTGTGGTGGAGGACTTGCCCGTGTTCCAGAGAAGGAGGGTGAAGATGAGGAACGCAAGGACGGGCAAGAGGGTGCGAGGGCCGGCAGTCAGTCCCATCGGTCGGTTGTGACGTTTGTCTCGCTTCTGGCTCGTTTCCTGGGAAGACGGGATGGAGAGGAGGAAGAGTCGGTGCTTCTTGAATGACGACAGCCCGTCGCGGTTTGCACAATAAAGCACCGTGACGGCGGCCTGCTGTGCCCAGCACAAGCACGCGGGGCCCGCCCACCTCAGTCCGAATCAGGCAGGTCAGGTACGTACCATTCGGAGAATGCTACACCCAAGGCCAGGGTCGTGAGAACTGCCGGGAGGCAGCCTGGACTCGACGTAACTCGTATCGCGGGACTGCGCGGGCTGAGCTTCGGAGGTGGCAACAAGGGGCATAGCGCAAGGTGTCAAGGCTCCAAGGTTGACAGAGTCCCTCGTCGGGGAGCATCGACAGCTCGCACGCCTTCCGCATGCGACGTTTCCCCACTCACCTTGAAACCCGTCCCGATATTGTGTGTTCCACGGCTCTCGACTCTCGGCCATGCCTTCGTTGATGACTCGCCATTTCTCCGACAAGCAAAAACCGCCAGACGCCGCACGATCATGGCTTCTCAGCAACCCCTCGCTATGCCCGCGCCGGGGGCCAACTGCTCCCAGCTCCAGGAGCGAGCCGTCAGGCATGCAGACCTCGACACCCTCAAGCTCCTCTCCGCCCAGGGTGGCCGGATCATAGACATGCACAGCTTTGGGTACCTCGCCTTCGACATCATGAGGAATTGGTCTCCCGCCATGAGAGACACCCTCGCCTACCTCGTCACTACGTACGGTCTATCACCAGACGTGACGTTCCCAGCCTACCCTGGTGCTGACCAGCACGTCAACCTTCTACAAAGGGCATGCGAGGAGCTCAACCTCGAGGCTGCCGAGCTACTTCTGGCGTGTGGCGCAGACAGCGGCTGTCCTCATCTCGAGCAGACGGCGCTGGACTACTTGAAAGTCAAGGCTCGGACCATGCCGCTGAGCATTTCCCAGTTCGCAAGCCGCTGTATGCCCATCATACGCCTGCTGAGAAACAAGGAATCATCCAGAAGTGAACAGATCGAGTTCCCAGACAAGGAATACCACCATCCAACAACCAAGTGTGATGAAGTAAGCACCAGGCCATTGGAAAAGGACTTTGCCTGGTCGGAGGCGCAAGTCCGCACAGAAAGCAAGAGCGACACGCACATTCCATGGCTCGAAGAAACTGGCAGCTGTTTCGTGCATGACCTTCTGCCTGAAGGACACATCAGGCTGGTTGAACTGCTCCCTTCGACGACTTCCACGGACCCGATCGAGTGTAAGCTCCTTTCTACACCGCTCAACGAAGCTCCAAATTACGAGCTGTTGAGCATTGCATCGGATCCCGATGTAGCCACTCTGCCTATCACTATCGAGGGGAAGTCTTTCGAGATCTCTCACAGTGTGTGGGATGCGTTGCATCGTGTTCGGCTGGACGCCCGCCCAAGGCACCTGTGGATTGGCGCTTTATGCATCAACACTGAAAGTGCAGACGAGCGTACCCGACATGCTGGGGATCGCAGGGCGATATACCAGCGTGCATCCCAGGCACTCATCTGGCTGGGAGCCTCTGGAGATGGCTCCGACCTCGTCTTCGCTCACCTTGACAGGTGTCGTGAAGAGGGAAAGATCAACTGGCCACAGTACCAAGGAGCCACCGAGGACGCTTTTCACCGGCTGTGTCGGAGATCTTGGTTTTACAAGACCGACTCTGCGATCGTCCTTGCATTCGCTGGAAGCACGAGCATGCTTTGTGGTGCCGACTTGAAATGCGAGTTCGAAGACCTGCTCAGATGCACATCTTTCCGCTCAGATCACCACCCGGTCTACGGTGTCCATGGACCAACTCACCTGCAACACCTTAGGGACTTGGTCGAATCACGAGGAATGATGCAAGTGACACGATATGCACGCCTTTGTGACGACGCATCTCCGCAAGATAGGATTCTTGGTATCGCTACATTGCTCGGTGGCCATGATGGGCTGTTGCGAGAGGATCCGTTGCTCACTAGCGGCAGTCTGCGGAACGCCTTTGTACAGAGCACCATATCAGAGGAGAGCAGTATCTCAATTCTACATTATGCTGGTGCAGGACGCCTTCGTTCCGACGATGCACGTTCCTGGGTGCCCAGCTTTGCCCACCAGAGAGCTGTCTCGCCACTGCCCAGGATCTATGGCTCCCATTGCTACAGCTCCGAGGATTATCCATGGAAGCTAGCTACGGAGCCAGTCTTCCACGAGAATGGGGCGATGACCCTGAAGGGACTCGTTTTCGGCAGAATGCAGGCAGTCGGTGAAGCTCTCGAGCCCTCAATTTCTGGTACCAGTGCCGGCAGCCGGAAGTTCCGGGACGTGATTCGCAGCTGGGAAGTCATTTGCACCTCACACCTCTCGAGCAGTGACGCGAAGACTCGATCCGTGGCAGACGCTTTTGCTGATACGATCCGCGCTTTCGACGACCATGAGCAAGTCGCTGAGAGCCGACCAACCATGACAAACCATGCGTGCGACTTTGTGCAGTGGTACAAGCAATACGGCTCGGGGGTTCTTTCGAGCGCGGAACAACAATATTTCAACGAGGTGGAAACAATCAGGGCATGGCGGAGGCAGATCCGAGGCGGATCTGACAGTGAAGACGCATCACGAGCCACTCGCTTGACGTACACGGAGGATGTCGAGAGAGCCATCTTCGGACGACGACTGTTCGTGACCGACAGTGGCTCGATGGGTCTTGCACCGGCTGAGGCCAAACCTGGTGACCAGCTTGTCTTCTTCCCTGGTGGCCTCTATCCTTGGGTCATCAGGCTTCGCGCAGATGGCCAGACGTACGAGCTGATTGGCGATTGTTATGTGCATGACTTCCGGGTCGTTGAGATTTTCCATGGTCTGCAGGAGATCATGATGAACGAGGTCACTTTACTGTGAGCACAGGGTCTGGTGCGAAAAGATGCCAGGGGTTTCGGGTCGTCCCACGGCCAAAGTGTACATGAGCTCTTCGTTCTTGGGTGGATAACTACCCTGAGGTGGCAGACTGGCCGGAGGAATGATACCGAGTTCATCCTGCGTTGTGCTCCTTGTTCCTTCGAGGCAGCCAAGAGTCTCACTTGATTTATGTCTGCTCGTCTCTAAGCTGGTCTCCACGCGGCCAGCAACACACATCTGGACTAGACTCATCTCCTTCACCATCACCTTGAGGAAGAACTGCCACACGAGATCCAAAGCTATTTCAAGCACAACGAGATGAAGCTCACGGCTCACCTGAGCTTGCTGCTCGTGCAGATTGTCCTCATTACGCTCAGCACTGCCATTAGTGATCGCCATGGTTTCCACCGCCGCGACTCTCACGACGGCCTCATAGCTTCGACCGCCACCGCCATAAGCAGCTCAAACCATGACGATGACTCCTCCTCCTCCCGCTCCTCCTCGAGACTACCTTACGAATGCCACCACACGATGCCGTGAAAAACCGGCCTTCGTCACCGTACTGACTTCAACGCACCTCCCCAGCTTCGGCAACATCGACATGCGCGACCACCTCCGCCATGCGCTCGACAGCTACGCGACCTCCGACACCAAGGTCCGCCGCGTCGGCGCCATCGGGACGGACATGTGCCAGGACGTGTCGTCGGACGGCGACGGCACCACCAACGGCGAGGCGGAGATCGAGTGGCTCATCTACTCGTGAAGCTGCTTTCAGTCGTCTTTTCTCTCTCGCTGTGCTCATGATCGATTCTCAGCCAGCGAATCCTGGATGCGAGGCGAGGGCTCACTAAAGATCTGCTTGATGAGCACATTTTGTTGACTGAGACGACGTAGGGGCTTGTTTCTTTTCGTGCAAGGGAGTGAAAAAGGGGTCTTGTTGATGACGTTTATTCGAGACGACCGGGGTATTTCTGCAGAGCCCCTGAAGCTGTAAGCAATCCGGCCAGACCGTGGAGGCATTGCTTTCTGCCCGGTTACACGCATGACGTGAACAGTCGCAGTCCTGCAACTAAATTATCACCAAGCAAATTCTCAACTAAGAGTGCCCGGTATGAAGTACGCTTAGAAGTCAACTCATTGTGCTTGTCACTGGTTCACGCTTTATTTCCATTAACCACGCCCTTTGAAACAAACGCATGTCTGGGCACCCTTTTACGTGTCCGTTTTGGAATTTTCCGAGAGGACCACAATGACTTATTCATTAAGACTATTCTAAGCCCGCCCATATGCCGAAATCAACGCTTCCCGCCAGGCAAAATATGCAATAAAGAGTGGCCTCACGTAGTCCCATCCAGATCGTCCACCACAAGATGGCCCCAGTCTTGCCATGAACGTGAGCATCAGATGGGCATCCGACTGTCCTCGGACATGTCAACGCTGATCCTGCTCTTCCCACTGACGCCGACACCCCGGCCGAAGCCGTAGCGCAGGCCCATGTTGCGCACGCGCGCGTCCCGCTCCTTCTTGGGCAGCCTGCTCACGCCTCCCTCGAAGCCGCTGAGCATCCAGCTGTCGCAGACGTAGTACATGGTGCCTGCGATCGTGCTGGGGTCCATCGGCATGTGCGGCCACTTGATCGCGAAAGAACCAATCAGCGCGAGGGCCATGACGCCCATGATCCCTATGGCGCCGTACGTGCAGGCGCGGTTGACAATGTAGAGCTGCGTGCTGCGGAAGGGGGTGTTGCACAGCAGGATCGGGAGCAGCTCGGAAATGATGAGGATGAAGGAGGTCGAGGCGAGGAAGAAGTCACCTCGTCGGAGTCCAGCCCAGAGTCCTGAGAAGCCGTTGCGAGGGGGGCCGAGCAGGATAGACCGCCGGGCGGACCGTGAGCCCTTGTCGAGCAGTCGGAATGGGCTAATAATGGCGATGCCTGCATCCGCATGGATTAGTTCTCTACGCGCCCGTGCGGGTGTAATATTTGGTAAAGGGAGAGACTCACTGTCAAAGAATGAAGACCAGAACAGGGTGATGACGACGCCGGCCCCCGTGAACAAGAAACGTACCCCAAATCCTTCTCCGCTCATGAACTTTTCGAATTCGGTCTTCTCCGAGCTGGTCTGATAGTATCCGATTACACCCAGAACACCAAGCAGGATGAACAACAGCAAGAGCCGCCCCACGTATCCGAGCATGAGGAATGGCAAGTGGTGCTTGTGATCAAGCTCCGTTAGAGGCCCATGTTTCTTCAGCATGTTGTCAACATCCCACGGGTCTCCACCGAAGACCTTCTCGCTCAGGGTCCGCCCGTCGTTTTCTGCCAGCACTATGCCGTACTCAATGGTGCCACTGTTGGTCCCATAGAAATAGCCCAGTCTGAACCTACGGTCCTCGAAAATGGATTCAACGACTTCCTGTGGCAACGCGCCGGCATCGATGCCGGCTGGAAGGTTCGAGAATAATCGACGGACATCGTCGTTCAGGCATAGAGAGGCAACGCTGCCAATGCTCCACGGATTGGCAGCAACACCTGTCTTCCAGCGGCCCATGAAGATAGCCATGCCTAGCAGGATGAGGGCCATAATGCCGAGAAGACCTATGCATACAATAGATCCAGTCTGAAACGCCGTTGTGACAAAATAGCAGTTTTTGTTGGTCATGGTGCCAACCTTGCAATTTGGGCCCTGCAAGTCGATGCGGATTGCCTCGGACGATAAGGGCACGAGAACACTTGCGACGATGGTGAGGATCGTCGTACCGAATAGCAGCCACTGCCCGCTCGAGAGCACTCTGAAGCCCTCCATGTACCCATGCCACCCAAAAGGCTCTAAGCATATCGAGCGCTTTCCGAGGGCACCCTGAGGACGGGCCAGCTGGTGCCATGGATGGAACACCCGGGCATTCGTATCGAGAATACGTATAGGGATTGAGAGAAGTACTGCGGCAACCGTAGGGATGAACATGCCGAGTAGATACGACGCCACAGTCGTGGTATGCTGGAGGACCATCCCTTTGGGCGGAGTGCCAGTGACTGCAGTCGGCAGCATCGGGTACTGCGTTAACGTCTTGGTTGGAACCCCCTGCTGGTTTGTGAGTACCTGGAGTGAGGGAGACATGGGCCTGCTGGTCACCACGGTTGTAAGTTGGCCCTGCGCGTTTGTCATAACGGTCGTGACTGGTGTCATGACGTTCGCTGGCTGGATGATAGACGTGTATGTTGGTTGACCTGCCGCGTTTGTCAGGACAATCCCCGAGGGCGCACCATAAGTCACCCCCAGTGAGCCGGTCGCGGATAGAAGCAGCTGGCCATAGCCAGAGCTAGGCACGGCGTTCGTAGTGGGCTGATTATTTATGCCACCATTGGGCTCAGTTGCTGGATCTGGCCCATTGAGATCACTAGCCATCGACTCCGGCGGTACTGTCTGTGCCGGTATGCTGGACCATACAGGTGGTGGTGTGGGCGTTGGATCCGCGAAAGGGTCCTCGAACAATGACGGGTCGACATAACCAATACTCGTGGTAGGCACCTGAGCATCAGGAGGGCCAGAGTTTCCGCCGACGTCAATCGGAGTTGGATCGCCTATTTGTCCCAGCTGGGGTCCCGGCGTCGGCGTCGGTGTCGGCGTTGGCTGCACATCACCCATCATTGGCTGTGCGGCCAGATCCTGACCATTGCCTGGTCCGTCGAGAGTTCCAAAGTCATCTGGGGCGACTGTCGGCTGGGGAGCCGTCGGTGTAGAACTAGAGTCACCTGGACCAGGGCTATCGGGAGTCAGACTCCCAAAGTCTTCCGGGGGCACTGTCGGCTGGGAAGCCGGTGGTGGTGTGCTAGAGTCATCTGGACCAGGGTGGCCAGGAGTCAGACTGCCAAAGTCTTCTGCTGGGACCGTCGGCTGGGGAGCCGGTGGTGTTGTGCTAGAGTCATCTGGACCAGAGCTACCAGGAGACAAACCCCCAAAGTCCCCTTGGGCAGGAACGTGAGTCCCCTGCGACTCCCCATTGCTCACTGGCTGGGTCACGCCCGAGTCCGGGGTTGTTGGTGATGATGCCGTGTCTGGGTCCGAGGTTCTGAATCCATCGCCGTGAACCGCGGGTTCGTCCACCGGGAGATCGCCAAAGAGGTCCGCCCGTTCCAAGAAGTGGACATTGTGAACAAGATCCCTCCGAATCATGGAAGCCTTGCTAACCGGTAGCTTCAGCAGGCCAAGGACGAGTGCGGCGATGGCCCCAAGAATGACGAGTAAGAGAGCAACCAGGAAGGGCCGCCTGAGTGCCGTCGGCTTGTAATTCGGCAGCGGCTTGTCGTAGATGGGCGGGCTGTAGCCATTGTCCGGGGGCGTATTGCTTGACCTAGGCAACTCATATGGGCTGGGGGCAATAGCCTGAGCAGCCGAGCTGTCCGAGACGGTCCTGGTATGGCTGTAGCCCCTGCTGTGGCCAAAGTAGTCGTGTGCAGCAGAAGTAGTGGCCGGGTCATACGGCCGCTGATGCTGCGGATGGGGCTGCGAGTAGTGCTGCTGTGGTGGCGACGCATACGGGGAGACTTCATGGGGCTCTTGATCGGCGTAGGGATGGTCGTAGCCGGCGTCATGGTGCTGGTAGTGACCATGGTATGAGAGGTCTTCGTGGTCTTCAGGCAGGCTGGCGAAACGGCCTGACCGCGCGCGAGGAGTTGCGGTGATGTGTGACATGTCGATCACCCGCGTCGCTGCTCCTCATGGTGCACCGAGGAAGACAGAGAGCCTCAATGGCTGCGGCCAGAGTAATAAAGCTTGCCGTGGGAGTCCTCTCGGCAGAGCTCTGAGTGCTGCAGCCCGTCCGGAACGCCTCTGGACGCCTCTGGACGCCTCTGGTCGAGACTGGCGAGCAGTGGCTTGCCAAGAGGCTAGGAAGAGCGCCATTCCGAGGGCTGTGTGTTTGGCTGCTGCCAGTGTCTGTGTTCAGAGGCATCCAGGCATAGTAATCTTTAGAGGTGGCTGGCCTGCGCCTTGTCTTGGGCTCTAGCCTCGAGTTTCTCCTGTGGATAGCTCCAGAGCGACAACTGGAGCGAATCAAGCGAAACCCGGCTTCCTGGTTCAGCCCTGGCACCCTGGTGCGGTGGTCTATTGCGTTAGGCTCGGGCAGCGCCTCTTCAGCCCGTCGCCCATCGGAGATTGCCTCTCTTGGAATAGTCCAGGCGGCCACTCCCACGTCCTGGTTAAGCCTGTGTGCGGCCACAGGTCGACAGAGCATCTCGATTGCCTGAGAGTAGTGGTTGCAGCTGTGGATGTCTGTAACAATCAAGTGCCAACAACGGCTGCCCGCGTCGGCCACGACCTTCATCAACTTCAAGGTCGCGGCAGGTGCGACCCACCCTCTGAACCTGCCCCCGCTTGCGCTCCAGCACCGAAGAGGACCCCTTCCGCAAAGATCACACCAAGAGCACCGTGGACGCCAGCTGTCTGTGGGCAACGGCACATAGCACTGCGATGCAGCTGTGCCTCTGGTCCGGTCGGTCGCGATCATGCCTCACCGAGTATTAATATAACGCTGGATAGCACAACGTGCAGTATCCAGAGACCTAGGAAGCCACCGGAAAGAGCCGAGGGAGTCGCGGCCGGCCTGGCTCCAAGCGGCTGAGAAGCCTAATTCCAGTGAATGCCTGCCATCCTATTGTAACAATTCTTAGCGCATAGCATATCACTAGCCAACACTTAAAATAGCTTCATGGTGCACGTACTTTTATCTATACGTGCTCACACCACGTCCGATGCCCGCGTAACGTATGCCGGCTTCGTTTGGCTCAATGATTCGGTCGAAGTATGCACAACCTGCCCGAACCTCTTCAGCCTGGTCATTCACTTGAGAGGATGCAGCTCTGCGTCATGTGATTCCGCTTTGGATTCCCGGACCACTGTGTCCAACTTGATTCCAGTTCCGTAGACTGTCAACCGATATGCTCGATGCTCTATATTGCGGGCCATCCCGCCGCCGCGTAATGGCAGAAGAAGAACATTACTTCGTGCTTCTGCCTACCCTCTCCCCCAAAGTCTTTCTCGTTCTTGTATTTGACCTTTCCTCCCAATTTCCTGAGGCTGCTGCGGCCTAAACGAAGCACCCCCCTTCTTTTCCTAGCGCTCTTTGCGCAGAGTCCCTATCGCAAGGCCTGATATCGAAGACTGTTTACCACGCATGCGCTGTTACTCGAGTAAAAGAGCGCATGGGAGGTCAGCCAGAAACACACAGGGGCGTGCTCCTCTGCACAGCAAACATCTGAATGTAGCGCGCATGCATCATTATGGCGTGACCATCGTCAAGGGGCAGCTCTACTGTGCCTGAGGCAACCGCCATCAGCAGTGCCTCAAGCCTTCTTGGTGCGCCCCAGAGGGTATATAAGAGTTTGCGTCGTGATGCCGTAAAGTGGTTGCTCATGTGTTGCTGCTGTATGGTATCGCCAGGACGGACTGTCATCGGTCTTCAGTGCGAGCACAGAACGGCATGCTACCTCTGGCCAAGGCCCTTCCAGGGTACCGCAATGAAGCTCGCAGTTGGAGCGCAATTCAGAACAGTAGAGAATGAAAATAAAGAAGAAAATAACGGCGTAGTAATCGGAAACCAAATATGAATCCAGCGTACTAAATGCAAGAAAGAGACCATGGTATTACAACGCGATATTATAGATCTGTTAGTCGTGCAGATAGTGATGTTCGAGGGTGCGGCAGTCGAGTAATAACCTCTCGGCATACGCATGGCGTCAAGTAGTATCTGCGCGTGAGCATCAAATTGCAAAGTCGTAAATCGTCTCTCGTCGAATGTGTGATAATGATGACAGAGATTCGTGGCACAGTTCTTTCCTCGTTCAAGTCGTGATCAATGGAATCGTGAAGGGGTAACGGTATTCCGGGCGGCGTCCGAAGAATCTAATGAAGAAAAGTCAGTCGATATTCCATTGTAGCAACATTGATCAAAGGACTGTGGTGAGTTGGAACTGACCGCTACCTCTTTGCATGTGACCTCGGCCGCGGCTGCTGAAACCCTGCCCACTGTCTCCCCACTCAGGGCCGCGAGGTTGACGTTCTGGGGCATTCCGTGACGAGGTACCATTCGCACCAGGACGTTGGCTGCCAATGGCTCCTGGAGCCTCCCGGGAGCGCAAGTGTGAAGCCGCGCCATCGAATCCGAGGCTCATGGACCCCATGCCCCCAGCCAATAAAGCATCCGTGCTCGAACCGGCGTTCTGGGTCGATGTTGGAGTCAAGTTAGGAGGCGTCGCCAGCGAGTTCTGGGAGAAGTCGCTGTAGCGCGCACCCAGGCCGTTGCCCAGGCCAGCGTAGCTAGAACCAGAAGGAGCGGGGCTGGGACTATGTGTGCGCAGGTCCGCAAAACTCTTTGCGGCGCGCAAGTTGTTGGGGATGGTGTGCTCGGGACTGCCCGGGAGCTCCAGTGTAGGGCCCTGGCGTCCAATTGTATGGTAAGCACCCGAGGCCATGCGCGACTCGGAGAAGTCAAAGGTGGCTGCGCGGCTCAGACCTCGGCGGTGGTCTTCCCACGAGACGCTGGACATCTGGTTCTGTGCGTGAGCCGGAGGCGAGTGTTGTGGGCGCTTCATGATCTGGATCTGGCGTCGATCAGCCTCACCAACAGATCGGTGCTCGAGTCCCATGTTATGGGCGAGAATGTGGATCTGTCTACGCTGCTCTGGAGCAACATCAGGCGAGAAGATGAAGACCTCTCTGGACGGGTCATTCTTGAACAGCGTGAGCTGCGTGTAGAACTCAAGCGTCGACGGATCGTTCAAGTCGACATCTCCTATCGATGGGGTCAGCGCGCGGGGCTTGCTGCTGGCGGGGGGCTCGTAGCCGTGGGCGAGCTTACTGAGGGGAGAGTTCGCAGGCTGCGGCTTGTTCATGTTGACACCAAGAGCCTGCAGAGCGCTCTGCTGATGCATGGGCAGAGGCGCGCGGTGCTGCTCCTCCAGCTGGCCCCGTTTCTCCCTCTTCTCACGATCGATCCTCTCGCGCTCGTCCTGAGGAAGCATCTTCTTGTATTCGACTCTCAACTTGCGACCCATCACCTCCAACCCATTCATTTTCTGTATGACGATGGCGGTATCCTCAGGGGTGGAAAAGTTTGCGAATGCGAGGCCACGGAACACACCCTTGTCGAAGTGGTAGTTGAACGCGTACGGCTGGGGCAGGTTCATCGACGCCATGAGACCTTGGAGGATCTCCTTCCTGCATTGGAACTGAATGTTTTTGATGACAATGGCGGTTGGGATGAGCTGTTCCGAGTCTGCGGAGCCAGGCGTCGTCATCATTCCTCGCGTATCCTGTGCAGAGCCTGCGATGCTGGACAGGTCGTGCTCGCTGCCGTTCATCCCCATGTTAGGGTCGTACATGTGCGAGACCCCGAGGTTTGGCTGCTCGGTCCACGTCTACGCAGTTGACACCGGATAGTCAGTATTTCGGCCCGGGCAAGGAGAGAACAGCACTGAGGCCAGAATGGAATTGACTTACAGTAGGCAAAGCTGCACGACGATTGACGGCTCTGGAGCCCAGGCGCCCCGTACCATTCATTGGACCGTTGACAGTCGCGAGACCTCCTCCATTGTAGCCCCAGGTCTGGCTGCCATCGAGCATGTAGGGTGACTGCATGGCGTTCGGTCTCATCTGGTCGAACCGAGACAGGGACTCGTAGCCCGAGTTGCGCTCGTCCGGAGTGTAGAGGGCTGGAGCTCCCATGTTGTGGCCAAAAGCATCTCCAACTCGTGGGCGCCCGTTTCCGAGGCCAGAGTGCATGTTGATCGTGGCATAGCCTTGTCTCGAAGATCCCGGTGACCGACTCGTAGTCGAGGGATAGTCTGAGAACATGTCGTGTTGGTGGTGATTCATCACTGGCTTGGGTCGCGCTGGACGTCGAGGCCGTTGCGAGGAATTGAAGTTGTTTGGAGCAAAAGTCGATGGTTGGTGGCCTAGCCTATTGAGGCAATGTTCAATCCGATTCGGGACGCAAACAGATGTGGTCGACAAGATGAAGCGGCACAAGGGGGAAAATGAGGTACTCGATGCTGGCGACGGCGGCGGCGACGACGGCTCTTGGTCGCGCAGGTAGGAGACAAAGGAGGCACGCTCCTGTTGCGGGCCAAAGTGAGCAACAGGCCAATGAGGGAGCAGTCAGGAGAGTGAGTTGGAACAGGGCGGACGTGGCGGAGTCAGAGCCGGCGCCGAGTCGACAAGCGCCAGTCCCGGGAGACGAGGGAGCAAGGAGCAAGGAACAAAGTGCTGGGGGAGTCGTGAGCGAGTTGAGCCCGGGCTGGAGAAGCGAAGCCGGCGACGACGAGGGCGACGAGGCAGGCGATGGAGGAGGGAGGTGGGATGTGTGACGGGGTGGACTGGACTTTTGGGGAGAAAAAAGCATGCGGCCAGGAAATGGCGGCGAGGAAGGAGCAGTCGAGTGGTAGGCAGTGGCACTTGCAGCGGACAGGACGAGGCCGTCGGTGCCCTCCCAGCGCCCGGCTTGGGTCTCCAGGGTCGCTCTCCCGAGCTAAAAGGGGGGTCAAGCTTGGTGCAAGCGCAAGTGTCCACCATTTGCACCACAATACATACACCTGCCGCCCCTTCAGGCTTCATCCCAGCTAACACGGCCCCATCTGTCCGATCCAGCACTGGAGGAGCCAGATGCCTCGTCATGGCGTATCTCAGAGCCGCTCCTGATCGTCCATGCGGCCATGCTTCAGACCCTTGATCAGCCCGACGGCATACCACTGCAACATGAACCGCCAAACCTCAACTGTCAGCCCGTCGCCATGCGCAACTCAATACACAAAAGCGGATCTCAGTCAGGAGAGCGAGTGGAGCTTACCATACAAGTTACCACAAAATGCAGGATGCAGGACGCAGCCAGGGCGAGAGACGGACTGGGGCAGCCTGCCCAAACTCTCAACTCTCGGAAGACTTGCTTGTGTCCCCTGGCAGATCGTGTTTTGCTTTTCCCGTGCCCGTCGCCGCCTGGCTGCCTGGCAACGATACTGCACATCACGCAACTCCAAGATCACCGCAAAGGCCGCAGATGACCCGCCCAACAACTCATGCGAGCTGCACGATGCAAGACACTCCAAACTCCAAACGACACACGCCAAGGTTGCGGCAGTCCGCACTGCGTACGGCTAGCCCTCGTGTCACCTGCGACACCGAGCAAATGACGGATACGGCAGCACCCTTTTGTCAGGAGAAAACTCCCACACCGCAGCCAATCTACAGGCCTCTCTGCCTTGCGGTGTGCGGCTGCAGGGGTGGCTGCCAGGTTCGCCCGGATCGACAGCATGACGAGGATCCTGGCTCAACTACTATCCTTGAGGAAAGCTTCGTGCGAGCCTCGACTGCCGACTGCCAGCTCACTTATCATTCCTACACAAGCATGTCCGAAACATCAACAGTTGTACCGCTTCAGAGCCAACAAGCCCCAAGCCCCAAGCCCTGACCTGATATGGCTTGCCATTATCCCTGCATGGCATTTGCCAGTTCGTGTCGATCGATTTGGTGCTGCAAGTCAGCTAGCTCTACCTACGTTCTGTCGCTGCTACCTACCTAGGTACCTATCCTTTGCGTTCCTGTGCATCTTCGCCTGGTGCGTCCTGGGTCCCTCCATCTCAAGCCACAGGCTGGCAAATCTCGAACCCTGGGGCCCTTGACAGATCCGCACGACTTCTCTTGTTTGCGGACCACTTCCGGGATGCTCGCGTCGCTTTGAAAAGCCCCCTTCACTCAGACCATGCAGTATTTATTGGGAACGCAAGATGATCGAAAACCCCTCACCACTCTGGACCGTGGACACGAATGTCTTCGTGGACAGGGTGAGGGGATGGAAATTACGACTCCCCACCCGCGTTGCGGGCTGACCTGAGCTTCCAGAGCCTTTCCTTTTTCAGACAAGCAACGACAACATCTGGGAAGCGGGCCGCCCATTCGCCTCCACTAAACGCGGCCGGCCGAGTCCCCGGTGGCGGCAGCCGTTTCCATGGTAGCGGGCCGCTAGGCCCTTGTGCTTCAGTCAGGCATTGCAGGAGTGGTTGGGCGGATGCAAATTCGAGCCTCAGCTCGAGGCGACGTCATACTACCGATACCATATTCCACGCCTCAAGAAGGTGCTTGGGCACCTCAGGCAGCCGCGACTCGGTTATCCAAGGCGGGTTTGTCGAGAAACAATGACGTGGGTGCGAGCTCGACGGCACATGCACGTCCGATTCAGCAACCACGGCTATCTACTTTTTGTCCTTGGCGGACAGTCCCGACTCCAGTATCCTACTCCTTTTGGACGTATACAATTGAGATGCTAAATATAACTGTGGCGAGGCCACCGTCGGCACGGGCTAACCAGTATTCAAAGGCCTCAGGCTTCGAGGATGGTAGGAAAGCTCATTTGGCAACCTCAGTACTCTGGGATCGGCAAACGTGGCTACAGGGAGGCGTCAGGTCAAGGCTCCACCCAAGTTTTCCGGTCGCCTTCTCGAAGCATGTTTAATTTACTTGCGTGGAATGGAGGATGAAACCACCTCATTCGACACTCATAGAATCCATGACGGGCCGGTGCACTCTGCGGAGCCCGCAATGTACGACAGATTGGCCATGGCTGGTTATGCCATCCACGAAAAATTCTGGGAACTTTTGGATGATACTTAATCTGAACCCAAGTACCATCGACCCCATCCCGACGGGTCACTCTTGACATTAAACTACACTGCCACTATGTACACGGAGGGGGCTTCATCTTATTCTAATGTGAGACTGAGTCCGGATCTCGACAGGCGCTGCTGGGGACCCTGACGCTGAACACAAATTGTCACGAGCCCCTGACTCCCTGCGTCCCCGGGGCACACGGTTCGAGTGCTGGTGCGGCGGGCTGCCGCTTCATATCGGAGTTGACAAGGATTCACTTTGGAGCACAGTGAAGGTTCTGGAACCTCATGGCTTTGACACGCCGTACCCGCCTCGTTGGCCCTTCACAAACACTCTATACTTTGCGCACGAATCATTGGACCGGATGCATCACAACTGGTAGGCCAGCCTTGGTGGTCTGTTCTCCCTTGACGGATATTGATCTGCAGGCGTGGGCGGCAGGTCTTAGCACACAAGGGAAATACGCAGAGAGCTCGATTCAAGGAGAAGAGGGAGAACGAAGTGCAACCACACCTCGATTGTCCCGCGGATGTCGTCTAGATGGTGTTGCAGTTTCCTGAAAGTCCCGGGAGTTTTGTGACTCGCGTTGGCTCTCGTGCTTCTCCCTGCGCCTTGGGAACAAGACCCGACACTAGGACAGGACTTTTTCGCGATACTCTTCAACTGGGAGACATAGCAATGTCATTTATGTCATGACTCGAGAACAGACATGTGGTCAAACTAAGCCATGAGAGAGGCACGCAGCGTATCTGCCACACGACCAAGTCCAGATCCTCACACAGGAATAGACAAGAATATGAGAGATTCCATCATCTTTCTCTACGCCTGAAGTCGAAGCACCTTACTTCGGCCTCCAGTTTGGTCAAGGCAACCCAGAAGACGTTGGTGGGGAAGCTCTCAAGCTCTGACGTTGTGGGGGTTTACTGTTGGAGATGGCGCGGAGAAGCTTCCGGGGGCCAGGGGCGGGGGCAGTAGCGTGGCTGACATATGTGGCTCAGCCAGCTGTCTCGCAAGGTACGAGCCACCGCCCGATCCAAACCTGGCCTCAATCCGTGATGTCGATATCCAAGGCCCCTCGTTGCCCGTCGTGAGGCGACAGCGTGCCAAACACCAGCCAAGCTCACCACCAACTACGTCTTCCGACAGCACCAGCTGTCTTCCCTCCACCAGTCTCTCGGCACCCAGTCTCCTCTGCGGCACTTCCTGTGCCTGCACAGAGCACGATGCCGCAACCACTTGGCCGAGCTGGCTGAAGTCGGCGTGGCGCTGTAAGTTGCACAACAGGCAATCCTGGTTCTCACCGAGAACAAACTTTGCAGGCACAGCAGATTGGACTCGCCCTTCGTCGTCATACTGTCAAATATCAGCAGACGAGAGAGCCAGGGGAACGTCGTGCTCGCAGCTCACCCCACGACTCCCTGACGCTCGACGTCGTCTTGTAGCCATCACAATGTGGTGCCAGTTTGGCCCCGCTTCCGTCCAGCCAGCCATCTGCAGCTGCCAGAAGGCCCACCAGCTGCCAGCGTCGAGACGCCCCTGCGGAGCAGTG
The DNA here is from genome assembly GCA_001566295.1 of Microdochium bolleyi. NCBI lineage: Eukaryota > Fungi > Ascomycota > Sordariomycetes > Xylariales > Microdochiaceae > Microdochium > Microdochium bolleyi. Next base: position 109,139 of record KQ964245.1, read on the forward strand.
CTCAGTCTCGATCCGGTGTCCTGGCAAAGCCGCCCTTGCAAGACGTCAGAGTTTGGAGCTCAGATTGGGCACAGCACGCGCAGAGCTGCTGGAGACTTTGGTCAATTGGCGAGTCACCGCAGACGAAGCCAGCAGCACAGGGAGACACGATGGACACTTGGCGCGCGAGGAGAGGGAGCAGGACCCCGTCGAGCCCGGCAAGCTGGGCACAGGAGCTCCCGAGCCCTGAGCTCAAGGTCGAGCAGCCTGGAGCAGGCGCCAGCCACGCTGTGCTGTGCTCTGGACTGGTAAACAACAAACATTTTTCATCGCCCGCCTGCCCGCGCCGCGCCTGCACCCGCCCATCACCACCGCCGCCAACCACCACCATTTGCACGCAGCCACCACCTTAGCCTTGCGCAATCCTCCACCAACCCCCCCACGTCCTCGATTCGGCCACTATCGGTCCACTCTCCAACAACAACAACTTCTCCATCCCAACCCTCGCCGTCGCTGTCGTCGTCCACACCCGACTCCCCAACGACAGCCCAACCACCCACGCCGACTCACCCCATCCACTGATTCTCCACAATGGCCGGAGGCAAGGGTAAATCGTCCGGCGGCAAGAGCTCTGGCGGCAAGACGTCTGGCGTCGATGGCCCCAAGAAGCAGCAGAGCCACTCGGCCCGCGCCGGTCTCCAGGTAAGCAGAGTCCTCGTCGCGACCTCGTGTCCGCCCATTCTCGTCGCCGTCGTCGTCGCCGTCATCGTCGCCATCGACGCTCTTCTCTCGCGCACGTGTGCGCCGCCTGTTTCCCGCATTCCGACGTCTCCCTGTCCAGCGCACGCGCGCATCAACCCGACCACACGCCCACGCCGTGTCACGACGACATCCATCATGCCCCTGCACCGCCGTCATGTCAACCGCAGCCGACGCCCGTAGCAACCCGAATCCATCGTCCTCCATGTCACGTTCAGCTCGGTTGATGCATGCCCCATAGCATCTCGAATGGCTGCAATTTTGACAATGCGTTATTCGCCGACGATGGACGCGCATTCCGGATGAGGGCCTCGCGTGCGCAGGACAACGCGGTCAGGCTCTCCCCGAACTCTACTGTAGCAAAGGCAAATATGCGCACGGCATTCTCGAACGAGTGCGATGCTTGCGACAACTGCGATGACTACGGCGCTGCGATGATGCTGGGCCAGATTCACGCCAAATGCCTCGTCTAGGACTGCCCACTAACTCTGCTGCCTGTAGTTCCCCTGTGGTCGTGTCAAGCGTTTCCTCAAGAACAACACCCAGAACAAGATGCGCGTGGGCGCAAAGGCTGCCGTCTATGTCACAGCCGTCCTCGAGTATCTGACGGCCGAAGTCCTCGAGCTTGCAGGCGTAAGTACAGCAAATCTTCTGTGGCGAAGCTCTGACTCATCCCTTTGGACGGACGGACAAGCTTCCCCCACTCCACCCGCCAGCCAGGCACCAGCTGATATCTTGTCCCTCTTCCACAGAACGCCGCCAAGGACCTCAAGGTCAAGCGCATCACCCCGCGCCACCTGCAACTCGCCATCCGTGGTGACGAGGAGCTCGACACCCTCATCAGAGCCACCATCGCCTATGGTGGTGTCCTGCCGCACATCAACCGCGCGCTGCTACTCAAGGTCGAGCAGAAGAAGAAGAACAAGCAGATTGAAGCATAGAGGCGGCATATCAAAGCACTTGATGTGGACTTGACGAGTTAGGAGATCCCTTGTGTGGTTGCGCGACCTGTCTGTACTGCTTTTTGTTTCGATGAACTTCGCCAGTGGTGGGTGTCATCGCCGTGGACCATGGCTGGTATGTGAATGCGTCGCTCTGAATGGAAATTCAAGTGGTCCTCTTTGATGTGGGATTCAACTCGGGGGTTTTTGTTTTCCTCAGTTTTTTTTCTTGTGCGGCGCATGGGGACAGACGCCGTATCACTCGGGAGGTTAGATGGAGCGCTAATGGGACGCAATGTATGTGAAGAGGGCCGAGCCTGTGTGCGGCGGGAATTCCAGCCAGCTCACGCTGGTCGGCATTGGCGCGGCCCTCGTCATCTTTCCAAGTTGTGTCGCTTAATTGTAGTAACAATCAAAAACAAGAAAAACGAGAACCACGGACAGGAGCAACCTGGCGTCTGCATGTGTGCCGATCTAGGCGACTTTGAACGAAAGCGAGAGAGCCCGGCTGATGCGTCAGCGCATGGTGGTTTCTGTACGTCCTCGATCGCGCGACGCCAGGGTTTTCCGCACGTTGCCTGCTACTCCGTACTGCTCATACTGATGACGATGATGGCGGTGCTGCCGACGACGTCGAAGACCGAAGCTACTCAACCTCAAATGTCTGTCGTCTGGAGTGTTCCTTCCCTGCTTCGCTTCACCCTGGAGGGCTCCGTTGGAGGACAGTTCCCCAACCTTCGCCAACCACGGCGGCGCGGCTCGTGCGTCACATTGATCGACAGCCTTCCACTGTCAATCTATCCGTACATGAAAATAGTTGGACACGTCTTCTTTCCATGCGTATTGCTTTTCCCGCTGTCAATCAAAACACGGCATTAATTTTTAAAATTTCAAGACTCGGTTTCTTGTGCTTCTAGCATATATTGGAAAATAATAATGAAGAAACCCCGGAGGACTTTGGCACCCTCCATGCTGGCGTCATTCTACTCAGCAGGCAGTGGGAACGCAAGGCCTGGCCGTGCACCCACCCTTGATGAGGCACATACATGCATGTGTGCGTTTGCATAGATACCCAAGCAGACGCATGTAGTACAGGAAAGCACAGGCTAACAGTGGCATTGAGACCTCGAGCGCGTCTTCCGCGATCGGCCGATCGATGCTGTAAAAGATAGACTGCGATGACATGCTATGGTATTAAATCTGTGGACCACTACACATGAGATAGGAGATCAAGGCAGAAAGACCACGCGGAGCCACATACACAGAGCGTAGTCCGCGCGAATCGGCCATCCTCGAGGCATTCCCATCTTGGTCTAGTAGTCCAGGACCGTGAGAGAAGCATTGCACATGGCTTCCGCGCAGCTCGAGACAGCTAGTGGGAGGCGATCTTAGACGATGACGAGAGGTGAACTGCCCTTCTCCCCTTTCACTACGAAACCGACCGTCTTACTTGAGGCTGCTCTACTGGCTGGAGTAGACAGACACCCGGGCTATGTTCCGTGGGATAACATGAACCCACCGTCGCAAACGGGCTATTCTTAAGATCACACATGACCGACATCGCAAGTCTATTTTCAAGCTCGAAGCGTGGCTTGGCTCGCCTCCGCCCTCACGACCATCACTCCAGATCACGCACACGGAAGACAGACTTTGGAGACGTGTATCGGGTATTCTCCCTGGCAATTATTAACAAGTCTTGTCATGGAGCAGAACAAGAATCGAGAACATGAAAATACTATGTACAAGCGATACCCTGCCCAAATATCAGAGTTCTACGCCAGTTCTATGCATATATGAGAAGCAAGATATATCTTAGGGCCGATCAGCCAGGCCAAACCATGTCAAGAGTTTGCTTCTGATGCCGCAGTGCTGAGCAGTGGGCGCGGTAGAGCAGTGCCGTTCACGTCACTTGCGAAGCAAGTAAGTGGGCCCCAAAAGCCGCGACAATCGGCCCCCGTGCCTAGCGAATCGCCATCTAGACCTTCTCCTCGACATTCTTTCTCCGCGACTCGTCGGTAGGCTCCGAGACGTCCTGGCTCTCGTCCGAGTCGTTGGGGATGTAGCCGTCGAAGATGACGCTGCTGAGGCGGCGGCGCTGGCCACCACCCTCCTTCTTAGCCGTGCGCCGGAAGTAGACGCGCTTGGCCCACTTCCACGTCTCGATGCCGCCGAAGAAGAGGACAGCCTCGACGATGACGATAGCCCACTCCCAGGAAATGCCGGTGTGCAGGAAGACAACGTGGTTGAGACCGGGGACCTGAAGGGGACAATGTCAGCAGCTGTCGAGACAAGCAAATCAAAGAGGGAAAACAGAGGATCAGGACTTACGTAGAGAATGATGAAGATAGAGGCGAAGCCGAAGAGGACGGACCAGAACAGGAACTTGTTGCGCCAAACATCAACCATCCACTGGGTGAAGTAGCGCTTGCTCTTGGGTTGCATGCGGAAGAACGAGCGGCGGAAGTTGATCAGCTCCCAGGCGAGGAAGAGGGAGAACCACGTCATGGACACGAAAGTCGTGGCGCGGGCACGGAAGACTGGATCACATTCCTCAGACCACGCGCGGTTGCAACCGATACCGGTGATGCCCGGACCCCATTGGTACAGGACGAGCGAGAACGAGGCCAGACACAGAGCCGCCATCCAGAGACCATAGACGATCATGTCTACGCATAGCTCGATGGTGAAGATACCGCGCTTCAGCGACTGAGGCGGGCGTTGGAGAATATCGGGAGCAGCAACCTCGAGACCGAGACCCATGTCTGGAAGACCAGAGGTCACCATGATGACCCACATGATCTCGACCTATTCGTGGGATGAGTGGTTAGCGGTGCAAATGACGTGATTTGACTGGATAAGCGGTACGTACTGGTGACAAGGGGAAGACACTGAGGCCCTCCTCGTCCTTGAAAGCAAGACCGATCAGGAGAGTGCAAGCCTGAGCAATGTTCTGGCTGAGCAAATGCAGCACAAATTTTTGGATATTGTCAAAGATGCGGCGGCCTTCCTCGACGGCGTTGAGGATAGAAGCGAAGTTGTCATCGGTGAGAATGATGTCGGAGGCGTCCTTAGCAACATCGGAACCAGCTTGACCCATAGCAATACCAACGTCGGCACGCTTCAGCGAGGGTGAGTCGTTTACACCGTCACCAGTCATGGCGGCGAACAGGTTACGGCGGTGGAGAGCGTCGATCATGCGCACCTTGGTGTTAGGAGCGCAACGGGCGATGACAAGAGGCAGGACAGGCATGGCGTCAATCTCCTCGTCGGTGAGCTTGTCAAACTCGGAGGCAGTAGTGACGATCTGGTTTTCGCTCTGCTTGGAGATCATGTCAAGACGCTCAGGAACGATACCAATCTGCTTGGCGATGGCGAAAGCGGTACCAGGGTGGTCACCGGTAAGCATGTGGACACCGATACCAGCCTGGTGACACTTCTTGACTGAGTCCTTGGACTCGGGGCGAGGAGGATCAAAGAGACCAATAAGACCACGGAAAGTAAGACCAGACTCGACCTCGGCACGGTCCTCGTCGGTGGTGCCAGTAGAGCCGGTGTGAACCTTGGATGCGAGCGCAAGAACGCGAAGACCCTGCTCTGCGAGAGACTCCATGTTGGAGAGGATGTCGTCCTTGATGTCCTGGGTGAGCTCGACCGTCTCGCCTTTGCCCTCCATGTCGATGTTGACGCAGGCCTCGAGAATGCGCTCGACGGCGCCCTTGGTGAAGGCGTACTTGTTGTCGTCTCCCTTTCGGGACATGATGACGGACATCTTCTTGACGTCACTGGAGAAAGGGTACTCTGTCACGAGCTTCCACTCGGCATTCTCGCCCTCAACCTGCTTCAGGCGGTTCCAGCCGAAACGGGAGCTGAAGACGAGAATGGCGATCTCCGAAGGGTCACCACGAGCAGTCCAGCCCTCGCCCTCTGTCGATTTATAGACAGTGGCGAGGTTGGCCAGGGAAGCAATCTTGAGGAATTCCTCGAGAGGAGCATTGTCTTTGAGCATCTCTTCTGCGCTCTTGCGCATGTCGGTGTCAGGAGGCATCTCGTCGTAGGCGCCCATATCGTAAGGGGACTCCGTGGTGTGTAGAAGGTCGCCAACGGTGGGGTTCACTGGCTCGTTGCTTTCGCCGACCGAGTATGTACCGCGGCTGGGGATCCATGCCTTCTTGGCAACCATCTTTCCCTGAGTCAGGGTACCAGTCTTGTCGGAGCAGATATCCGTAACGGCGCCAAGGGCCTCGAGGGCGTTCAGCTTGCGAACGATGACATGACGCTCTACCATGCGCTTAGTACCAGCGGACATGGTGATGGTCAGGACGACAATCAAGGAAGCAGGCAGCATAGAGAGACCAGTGGCGACGGCGTAAATGATGACTTCCTGATTGTTGGTGAAGTTGTTGGCAGCCAGCACAATGATGGCGAAGACGACCGCGATGAAGAATAGACCAATGGCCAACTGTGAAAGCTTCCTCTGCAGCGGAGTTCCGACATTGACACCAAGGAAATGACCGGCGAGATCCTTGGCCGTGAGAATCCACGCTTGAGCCTGACGATGGGGCTTAACCTTTCCGTCAGGCGTTTTCTTGGGCTCACGAACGCGCGAGTTGGTTTGGCGAAGAGCTGCTGCGATGGAACCAATCTCGGTGAACATGCCGGTAGCAAAGACAACACCGCGGGCGCGACCCTTGGTGACGGTGCTGGACGAGAAGGCAATGTTGAGACGATCACCGGGTCCAGTATCCTCACTGTAAGTCTCGTCGGCAACCTTTTGGACCGGGAGAGACTCTCCAGTGAGCAAGGCCTCGTCGGTCTCGAAGTTCATGACCTCGATCAGGCGGATGTCAGCGGGGATGGTGTCACCAGTCTTGAGCTCAACCATGTCGCCAGGCACCACGTGGACAGTCGCAATAGTCTCATTGTTTCCACCGCGGATGACGTGCGAAGTAGGCGAAGAGAGCGAACGGAGCGAGTCCATGGTCTTCTCTGCCGAGAATTCCTGCCAGAAACTGTGCGGAACGCGTGTTAGCGACATGTGCAGCCGGAGACGGGAGCGCAGGGGGATGAGCTGCGCTGTGCTAGACGAACTTACCCGATGACAATGTTGAGAATGATGATGGCGGCGACGACGCCACCTTCGATGTAAGAGGCGATGCCGAAAGACACAGCCATGGCCATGATGAGGACGAGCATCATGGCATTGGCGACCTGCTTGAGCAAGATCTTGCCCGGGTTGACGCCCGGACCATTGTCGAGCTCGTTCTTGCCGTACTTTTCGAGGCGCTGCTCAGCTTCGGGGGCCGTCAAGCCATCAGAGGTGCTGCACCCGAGCTCCTTCTCGACCTCTTCAAAGGTGAGGCTATGGGCGGGCTTGGACATTGGCTCATTGGCCTGTCCGGGGACATGGCCCTCAAGGGGGTTAGGTTTGCCCATGGTGTCTGTACGTCTTGCGCTGGCTGTTTCAAGGCGTTCTGATGAAGGCTGTCCCCATCGAAGAGTGCAGTCGCGGGACCGTGGAGGCACTGGGGAGGGATCGCAGTCGTGCTAGGTGGACGGGTGCCAAGAGTCCAGAGAGCGATGAGTGCTTATCGGAGGGCTTGCAGAGGAAAGAAAACAACAAGAGAGGCACATGAGAGTCTTGGACGAACGGGGACCGGGCAGCCTAAGTAGTCTCCGGGATTGGGAAAGAGGCAATGTCTATTTGCCATGGGAGGGGCAGATAGGACCGGTCGCCGTGGCAGGGCGAGAGCGCGTTGACGACATTGTTGCTGCTGGAGGCTGCAACCCAGCACGCTGGAGCTGCTGGGGCAGCGGTGGTGGGGATCTCAAGCCTCTTGGCATTTTCTGAAGCTGCTCGGCAGCGCGTGGATCGAGAGGCAGGCTAGGGACCAACGTTATCATCTTGCGCGTCGACGATCTTGCACCCGAGCAGTTGGCTAGGGCAGGCCGATACGACGGACGGCCGGGCAGGGAGCGGCCCTGTGCGGTGGGCTGCAGCAGCCAGGCGGACAACATGAGGCTCCCCGAGGCTCGAGGCTCTCTGTCTCCCGCCGACCCCGACTGGCAACTACGTAATGCGGCTGCTGGCGACGGTTGTGCCAAGGGCCACTAGGATGGCGGTGGTGAGAATGGATGCGGTTTCTCGAAGCAGCATGCCTGGGCGGAGGTCTGAGGTCTGGCAGGCCGGCTAAGCGGCATCCGGCTCTGGCGCCGAGCATTGCACCCACTTGTCTGCCGGCCGGGGTCCCGCGAGATGCCTTGGCGGCTCCGCGGTTGTCCGCAATGCAGCCGAGCAGATCGAGCAGATGTGCTCCGTGGGATGCAGCTGGTGCGAGTCAACGGCCGTCGCCTCGTCGTGCTGCTGCGAGATGCTGCATGAGCCGTGCTCGTCTTCGCCACCCGATGACATCGCCCGGCATGGGCGCGGCCTGTCTGATGCGCGGCGCGAGGGGCCCTCAAGACACATGACTAGTCGAGCATGCCAACATTGTCAGTCAAGGCCCCCAAGCTTAAAGTGTAAATCGGCGGGCGGGCGAGTCACCAGCAGCGGCGTGGGGTTCGGGTGGTGCTGGAGCACGCCGCCAAGAGGCGCACTGGGCACACCACCAAGCACCAAGAGGCGAAGCATGGCGCTGCGCGCTTGGCTGCTGCGACAAGCGCTTGGCGTTGACATCAGTGTCTGCTCACCCTGTGCCGGGTACCCGGGCGAGTTGGGCGAGTCGCGAGCCCATGGTGATTGTATCTCGGCAGCTGGCCCTACAGTGCGGAGGCGGGCTATTGGAGAATGGACGATGGAAAGACGTGCGCCCCCGGCCTGCAGTGCAATTGGCATCGCAGTGATTGGAAGGCGCAACCGGTCTCCTGTGACGTCACCTGCCTCCCTCGTCCGGGGAAATTTCGTCTGGACCGTCCTCCTCGAACTGCCATCTGACAAGCCCAAAATACACCAGCCTGTTCGCACATCTCCTAATGTGGTCGTCCGCAGGGCCCATTGAGAATAACGCGTCGAGACCGCTTCACTTCCTACCAGCTCTCCCTCGCGGCAACTAGACAGTCACGGCAGGCCGAGGACAAGGCATTGCCCTGTGGTCCCGCACTTCTCCAACATTTCATCAACCCCAAGCCCTTGGCCGCCCCATCAGCTCCTGCGCGGTAAAATGCTAGCGCCTCGGAGCGCATGTCGTATCCATATCTCGCCCGCCTCGAAGAACAATCTCAATCTGTGTGCAGACTTGGCAGTTGTCAAGATGCCTCAGGGGTTCCCCCTCCTCAGAGCCAGTCTCTGCAAGCCTTGAACCAACAGTCTTTTCATCACGTAACACTCGTTACCACTCGCGCCATGGCAGCCTCTTGGCAGCACTCAGAAAGGGTGGGAGCCGTTCAAGTTCTGATAAGAGACAAAGAACCAGCGCAGCCAAGCCAAGCCACAAACAACTATCGCCAGCCTCAACTGTGTTGTGTCGGTATAGTGTCGCAACTCAAGCATCGTACCCCAACAGCCTTTGTCGACTGAGGACGACAGCGTAAACTCCGCTGCTGCAAGCAAGGTCCAACAGGTCGGTGACACATCGTGCAATCGACGGCACGGGTGACGATCGAAGCACTACACTCCTGCGGGCAAGCTCCGAGTTCTCGCACCCATATTGTCTTGTCTTGTCCTTGTTGCGGACAGGTGGTTGGTCGGCAGCCCCGATTGCGTGCTCTGCCCCGACCCGCTCTGCCCAGAGTCTTGGAGTTCTGCAAGAGACTGAACCCAAACGTGTCAGACCAAGAAGCTTGGCTGGACAAGTGAGACCAGGGGTCCATCGCAGCCTTCTTCTCTTGGCTCTCACTTTTTCTTCTCGCCGTATGTCTGTCCTTCCTTTGGTCCTTGCGTGCTTGGTATTTTTTTTTCTTCTTTTTTTTCTCTCCTCTCCTCTCGGTTCCCTTAGTCGTTCGTCTCCTTCTTGGGGTTGATACTGGGTTCCCACCTACCACCCCCACATCTCTCCATTTCCCCGCTGGGCGGATCTTTTGCTCGCAAGTCGACATTATGGAGAACTGCAGCATATTCTCCGTAGCAAGTCCCAAATGTTTCACTTTTCCAGACCCCAGGGGCACAGGTTGTGGGCAACCTCCGCTTGACCGACACTACGATACCACAGTCCGTTCGGCTTTCTTGGTGTGTGGTCCTTGGACTTGGCATTCGTGTGGAGTTGTGATTCTCGACGAAAGAGTGAGTACGTGCTAAGTCTGGACGATACACGCTTGCGGCCAGTGGCTGCTTATCACCCACATGCCCGCAAGGCCTCGCGAAGCACTGTCACCTTGACAGGGCCAAAGTTTGAACAACCCGACGATGCGCTCCTCCTATAGTAATTCCCTGTCCTGCTCAACACACGACAGTCTCTACATAGTTGTGTGCGGCAGGTACTGTCCTCAGTGTGCACCATCCAAAACAGCACAGGTAGGTGTGATTTGAAAGGGGACTAGCCAAACCAGAACACGTGTAGATAGGCCCGGAGGTCGGGTTCATGAATTGGTCCCCGGGCAGGTGCCGCTGTTTCCGCCCTCGCCGGGACCCGTGGCGTTGTCGGGGCTCCTCTAGAGGCGTTGGAGATGTATGTGGCCACTGGCCCGGCTGTGCACTCGAAGGATTCCTTTCGAAGCTTTGTGGAGAGCACTCTGCAACCAATAGCGGAGCTTCTCGGACGCCATTTCCTCGAGACCCCGGCGACCAATCCAGGACGAGGCCCGCGTCGGTTGGGATGCGAGTGGGCGCCTTCACTACTACTCCTGCTCTAGCGAGCACGGATACCGAGGATGTGTAGTACTTGGAAGACATCCCAGCTCTCCCAGGACAGTATTGAATTACCCGCACCTTCGTAGATGCTACAGTATCAACCTCGCCATCAGGCGTAAGCAGATCCCCGATTAAACCCCGAGTGGTGAGTTGTAACCATTTCATTGATATCGTTTAGGCGACATGCACACGGCACGTTCCGAAAGCTTCCATTCGCCGAATCCTGTCGAACCCGGCTGTACATGTCCTTCCGCCTTGCTATTATTATGTGCTTGGCCTCAGCAGGCGGCTGCCTTTGCTGCTTCGGACACACGTGGATGGTGGTGCTTTAGCAAGGTCGAAAGAAGTCTGGTTGCACAGCGCCGCCGCTCCAGGCGCTCCTCATCACCATGGCCACGGACAGTGGCGGGTCCTCACAGTCAATCAAATACAAGATGGAAGACAATGTTTAGAAAAGCTGCATTTCGATAATCCCCCGAGGATCCATGCCATCTATATGTCCTATGCTGTCCAAATGTGCTCTCCTCGTTGCGCACGCTATATACAGTTGTTATATGTACCCTGTTGTCAGATCCTCTATTTCTCCGTCTCCTTCGGCGGCACTGGACTGCTCGCTCGCGTCGGCATGTAGAACTCGTAACGGTCTGGCCACAGTATCGTGTTGGCCATCTTGAGCACCTCGACCTCGGCGTGTGTCGTTGGCGTCAGCGACCGGTGGTGCGGGTGGGGACTCTCGGTCCGCGCGACAGAGGCGGCATCACCCGCATCGCTGTCCTTGCCATCGCTGTCCCTCCTCTCGAGGCTGCTGCTGGGACTGCTCGTAGGTGGGCTCGGCATCTTGGGCCGCACAGGTACCACGATGCTCTTGCCTAGGTTCCACGGCGCGAGGCCCATCGCCTGCAGCGCCTCCTCGCCGCCGACTTCGCGAATCTCCTTCTCACCCAGTCGGCCTGTGTGCGGCGCCTCGCTGCCAAGCCCGGTCCCTGTAGAGTCAAAGTCCGGTCCGGGATGGCCACGCAGGAACGCCTTGCGCTGCCGCGCAAGGAAGAGTGCATTCGTCTGCGTCAGCGGCGCCGCGGGCGAATAGACGAGCATGGAGGTGCTGTTCGACTCTGCCGATGGCGCGCTGGCACTGCCTGCCCCGGTCCCCGGCGGCGTCGGGAGCGTGCTCTCGCGGTAGTTGGTATTGGAGAACTGGTAGGCCTGGTCGGGATGCCAGACAATATAGTCGCCGACCTGCAACGTCGGCGGTGTCACCAGGCTCTTGTCCAGCTGGAGGTGAGGATGCCACGCGCCAGTAACACGCTGGGCATGGCCGGCAACAGCACCATGTATGATCGTTGACTGCTCCTCTTCCAACTCCCAGTTCTCGGCAGCCAGATATTCGTCCCACTGCTCCTTTGTCGCACTGGACCCATCTGGTGCGCTCTTCTTCGGCGAGAAGAACGGGCGCAGCAGGAAATAGACTGTCGAGAGCTTGGGTGAGGGTAGCAGCCTGATCATACCAGGCTCCACCACTGTCAGCGCCAGGATGCCCTGGAACAGACGAAGCATGGAACACGCGCCTGCGCCATTATACAAATCTGTGGTAGCACTGATTCGGCCAGCAGGGTCCCATGGATTGTAGTCTTCCCACTCGCCCCTGAATATGGCATCATAGAGCCCGCCTCTGCCATACCCATCCATCTCCCACCGCTCAAGGCTTCCGTTGTCGACTTGAGCGATCTGTGCTGACGAGGTCGCCGCGGCAGCTGCAATGAGGTTGTCCTCGGCAGTCTTGGCAATTGGGATAGCGCTCCCGTTGACGATGAGCTTGCCATCAACAATGGATTCTATGCGCAAACGATCTGCATATGTGATGGGAAATCTGGTCGCTAGGTTGTCGTCGTCGTTGGTATCCCACAGACCCATGGCAAAACGCTGAGCCTGCAACACGTTTGGATGTGCGCGGCTGCGGACCTGCGCCGGTGTCCAGAAGAAGTCAAAACACGTAGGATCCTGCGCGGCTGGGGGCTTGAAGTCGTGTTTCGTCTCCAGATACTTGTTGGTCTCTTCCACCCAAGCACTAGCTTGAGCCGGGGGCACGACGCGACGAATGACGCCTATGCCATGCCGCTTGAGAGAGTCTTTGAACGGCGCCACATGGTCGGCATTCTGAATGTCGGCAAAATCAATTGAAGGAATGAGATCTGAGCCGTGCTCGAGGATGTGGTCGACCTCTGTGCGTAGCGCCTTGAGCAGGCGGGTCCAGGACGCCTGTAGTGCCTTTTCGCGACCTTTGACCAGACGGCGCTTGACATTGCCGAAGCGGGACGGCAAGGGCACAGGCTCTGTGCCGTAAAAGGACAGCACGGGGGGGTCCATGGCGTTGAGGGTCAGGTAGTGGTCGTCGCCGTTGGGCTTGGACTTTGTTGACCTGCCGGTCGCGTTGTCTGCGCTGCGGTGGCGCTTGAGGCTTGTGGTCTGGGGTGCAGCTGCGCCGAGGCCGCTGTCCACGGGGCCGGCGCCAGTCGCGGGGTGCGTGCGGAGGAACGGCGCACCGCTACCAGCAGCGGCCGTGGGCGGCGGAGAGAGGGCGGAGGCGGCAGGGCTGGCGGACGAGGCCGCTGGCGATGACATGGACGATGCGAGGGCGGCGGCGGCGGCGGCCGAGTTGAGGGCGGCGGCGATGGAGATGGAGATGGCAGAAGGGGAGGGCGCTGGCGAGGCGAGAGGAGAGTGGAAGGCGGAATGGTGGTGGTGGTGGTAGTGCATGGAAGGAGCTCCCACGGCGCCAGTCGCACCTGCCATGTGGAGGGCCGCCGCCCGCGTGGCTGCAGCGTCCATGCTCGTCGTGGCCCGGTGCCCCAGGTGCCTGCTGCTCAGGGCGGCAGGTGCGTGCCCATGGGCTTGGGCATGGGCCTGGGCGTGGTGGGCGTGTGGTGTCGTGCGTGCCGAGGAGACCCCGTTGGCGTGGAGCAGCCCATGCCCATCGTGTCCGTGGCCTCCTCGTCCCGTTCCTGTTCCAGCGACACCTCCGACGACGCCTCCAACCCCAACACCCTCGCTCCCAGCTGCTGCCCCGTTGCCTGCCAGCGGCTGCACCACCTCGAGCTTCGACATCTGGCTGTGCTGAGCGGCCTTGCGTGCTGAGCTCCAGGTCAGTCCCGGTCTCGCGTCCTGCGGTTTGCACTCTTCACTCTCCGCCGGCTTTGTTGTTGTTGTCAGATCTCGAAGGGCCTTTGTCGATTGGTGCAGGCCCCGGCTGCGTCCCTCTTTGGTTGGGTTCCCGGGCAAGTCGTCTTGGAAGGAGAGTCTCTGGGCTCCGGGATCTGCGTGCGGTGTGTGGCTCCTTTTGTTGCTTGCCTGTACAGTGTCGTGGTCGTGTCCTTTTTCCCGTCGGCGATATGTCTTGCTGATCGCCTATCGCATACGGCTGGCTCCCTACGTTAGGTATATTAAGTGCGGCAAGCAATAAGTCGCCTCGGCCACTGATACTCCGCTGCACTCGAGTGCCGCCGCGATGAAACCCCGCGGGATGGAAGGGCCCTTGGCTAAATACGGAAAGCCCACACGGGCGAGACGGGGTCCCCACCCCCTGTACGCCATCTGCGACGGCGACGGCTTCCCGGCCCGACCACGCCCCTGCGCGGGGCCCTCCAGTCTTCCGGCTCGCAACTCCGGGGCCTTGAGGTTGCCACAGGAGCGATGTCCTCGCGTGTCGAGGCCGGCCTCGAGGCCAGCGAGGGCGTCCCTGCACGTGCCACGGCTCGGCAGCTGATAACGACTGACTGATGGCCTGCCTGCCTGCCCGCCTGCGCTTCCGCCACCGCAGCGCCGCTGGGTTCTGTAACAAGTCAGGGCGAAGCTCTTCCAACATCTACTGGTCTTGGAAGCTGTTATCGGCGCGGCTGCCGCTTCCGCCTCCAGCCCTTCCCTTGAAAGTTGGTGCGGTGCCGGCAGGGTGGGTCTCGGCTGCCATGCCACTCCATCAGGAATTACTAACACGCGCGAATCACAAGCAGTGCTGGCGCATGTTCGAGGCCTTTGCGGCTCGTGCTCATGCTCATGCTCGTGCTCTCTCATCAAGGCTGGCTGGCTCGTCGCGATAAGCATTCTCTGGTGTTGCAGGAAGCCCTGCCTGGGCTATATCGTCGACGTTTCGGCCCCTGATCCAGTGCCCAGCTGTCATCCCATCGGACACCACATGCATTCGAGGACAAACAGGATCGGATGAGTCTTTCGGATCTCGGTTCAATGTCTATTTCAGTCGAGCCAGGTGCAAGCCCAACTCTCTGGGTATGGTATGCATTTTTGCCGTCGTGCTGGGCCTCCGGTGCGCTGCACGAAATTCTCCGCAAGCCTGATCGATTTGCTGGGCTGGCCCTGGAGTGCTGCCGGCTTTGGCATGCAAAGCGACATGGCAGACACAAGCATTGCGTGTCTGGTCGGGATCAGGACCCATGCGAGGCCATGCTGGGCCAGTAGCAACTTGCTCACGGCTGCTGGCCGCGGGCGATGCGCCATTCGCCACCTGCGGCATGTGACCTGGGGGCTTTCTGGCCGTCGTCGCCGCATATGCTGGCCGGCGGTCCGGCCTGCAGCCCGCCCTGTCGGCATAAACTGACACTTTGGCTGCAGATCAACCCCTGCCCGCCTCTTGCATGGCAATCGGGTCTTCGTTCCATCAAAGCTTGCACCACGGAGCACACCCTCGCTTACGGCTTGTCTCGCCGCTGTCAGCCCCGGGCCCGACGCTTGCCAAGCCCTGCGCACGCAATGCAACGTTCAAACTCCCGGCACTTCCCAGGCTGGCTCCGTCGAGCTATGTAATGTATTCCCTTGCGCTCGCACTCCCTGCAGATCTGATATCGAGGCTCGCCTGCGGATATTTCGCGCCGCATCGCGCCTGTGCTCTATTGGATCTAGAATGTATTTGGGCTATCGCCCTACACATGAGACGCCCTTCCCGAGCCTCTGCAGCGGCTCCATGTAGAGACAAAGTCTAAGACTAGACCATGTTCCGTCTCTGCCGACTGGTTGCAACCAGGCACACCCCAACCCCGAGCATGATAATCAGGTCATTGCGTAGATGTCGGCGTTGCTAGGCGAGCGGACACGAAGTTAGCATTTGGAAGTCACTGCGACTCGGCCACCCAGGTTCTTCCACGAAACAAACGAGCAAGGGCGGATGGGATCACTTACAATTTGCCGAAGCGGTCTCTGCCCGCAGCATCCCGGTTGACCCAGATGGACACCGATGTGCCCGGGCAGGGGAACATGGCGTAGCCGTCGTCGCCAATGTGCACCTCGTCCTTCTGCCAGCCCAGGACATCTGTCCAGACCTCGCCGCTGTGCATCTCGCCAACCGCCATGCGGATCTGCCCGGGCTCGGCGTTGCTCATGACACAGACCAGGCCGTCCGGATGCGCGGCCGTGCCTCGCCTGGCGAACCCGATGCAGTTGGCGTCGTCCCAGTAGTCGTTCTGGTCGCCGTACGCGTACAGCTTGCGGGCCAGGGCAATGTCGGCCAGCTGGCCCCCGCAGGCCGGCGGCTCCTCGTGCTCGCCCTTGATGCCGTACAGGTCGCCGTAGAAGATGCTCGGGTAGCCCTGGTTGCGGAGCAGGATGAGCGAGTACGCGAGGGGCTTGAACCAGCCCTCGATCGGGGTCGCGACGGTCTGGCCCGGCTGGGTGTCGTGGTTCATGACGACGGTGACGGCGCTCTCGGGCCGCGCCTGCACGAGCGAGCCGTCAAAGACCTTGCGCAGGTCCGCCTTCTCGGTCTGCGATATCCGCGAGAAGTTGTACACCATGGGGCTGTCGAACAGCGAGTACCGGTGGTCCATGGCGTCGAGGTACTTGAGCATCTCGCCCGCGTCGGCGGACCAGAACTCGCCCACGTTGAACAGGTGGCCCTTGCCAAACTCCTTGTCGAGGCTGGCCATGAACTCGGCCGTGAAGCGGGCCGAGAAGTGCTGGCACGCGTCGAAGCGGAAGCCCTTGAGCCCGAGCTCCTTGACGACCCAGTGGCCCCAGTTGATGACGTCCTTCTCGACCTCCGGGTGCGAGAAGTCGACGTCGGCGAACATGAGGAAGTCGGCGTTGCCGCCCTCGTCGCCGACCGAGGCGCTCCAGTACTTGCCGTCGCCGAGGATGCGGAAGATGGCGGTGCGGTCGTTGCCCGCGTCGTAGTCGGTGCCTGAGAAGTGCTCCCAGTGGTACTTCTGGCTGCTGTACTTGTCGCCGCGGCCGGGGAAGTTGAAGCCCAGCCACGCCTCGATCTCGTGGGGTTCGCCAACGTCTCTTGTCCGGTCTGTTTTGTTCACACACAAGGGCAGCATGTTAGCCAACCGGCACACACGGAAGAACCATATTTGTCCGCCCTCACACTCCCACCAGCTGGTGTCTGCTCTCTGTCTCTCTCTCTCTCTGACTTGGGTCATACATACCACCCTGCTCGACCTCCTGCACGCGGCACTTCTCCGTCTCGTCCGCGCCCGCCTTGTGGTTCAGCACCGCGTCAAAGTACAGCGACACGCCTTTGCTCTTGGCGTCCTCGCACAGCTCCAGCAGCTCGGCCTTGGAGCCCCACTTTGTCGCCGTGCTGCCCTTCTGGTCGAACTCGCCGAGGTCGTACAGGTCGTAGATGTCGTAGCCGTTGGCCTTGTCGCCGCCGGCGGCCTTGCAGGCGGGGGGAAGCCAGAGGTTGTCGATGCCGACGGCCTTCATGTCAGGGAGGGCGGCGCGCAGACGCTTCCAGTGCTTGCGGTCCGCGGGGACGTTCCACTCGAAGCCCTGCAGGAGGCAGAAGTTCTCCTCCTCGCCTTGGACCTGGGACCCCATCGTGACGAAAAGAGCGGGGGTTGCTGTAAGTGCTGAATGCTACACGCAGGCTGACTGTCGAGGTTTGGCTGACAGGCACACTTGGTCCCTGCTGAGTACTATGCGGTATGTATGAAGAGCAAAGTAGCAGAAGAAGAGTCTGAGCATGCGGGATCACAGAAAGAATGAACCAGCCACACGAGTGAAGAGCACACCAAGGTCTATTTAAACAGACCAACCCCTCCCGCCACTATCCGTGCCTGGCACGCATCGCGCCGGGCCAAACATTGCGCCGTCTATCTCTTTTTACCTTCCAAGTTTCTCCTGAGCGCCTCTGCAGCAGGGCCCTTTGCTCAACTCGGGCAAGCGGTTTTGCACCCGCTAGCAAAGCGAAGCCACACACACACACGGGGACCACACCGTCGCCGCGCGCGTCAGTCTGGTGTCACTCTGGCTGCTGCCAGGCCGCTGCGTGCCTAATCTGGTGGGAAGGGTATGTGGGAAAAACGCTGCTGTGGTCGAGACATGTGCCTTGGAAATGAAGCGAGAGTGACGTAGCCTGCGGCGGATGGTGGCGCTGCAGGCGAATCAGAGGCCCGGGATAGGGCCCGGCTCGGTGGGCCGGAGCGCACGCATGGCGGAGTGGGGGGGGGGGGTTTCTCTGCGGCATTCTGGACTCTCGCTTGACAGACAGCACGCAACTCTCGCCCGTCGGGACCTGCGCCAGCCTGGCAAAAGGACTTTGTTGGGGCCTTGGCACTTGCTCCTGTCGATCTCCCGCGATGCCATTGCCCCCCATCGTGGGATTTTCCATACAATGCCAAAGAAAGTCCCATACTTACCCTAGGGTAGTTGACAGTCCCGCTGTAGCGGCCAAAGTCTCCGTCTCGCAAGGCAGCCCGCCCCAGACAGCCAGACAGACAGCCAGACAGACAGCCAGACTTGCTCGCCGGCCTCGCCATCATCAGTCCCACCTTCCAACGCATAGAAGATGAACGGAAAGCTTCTTTGCCCCTGCTCCTCGTGTGTATTTCCGAGTCGGGACCGCTCATTCCGCAGATTCCCAGACACCTCCACGCGCGAGCGCATCCAAGGCAGGTCTAGAACCATTCCGGCACGCCATGAGACCCACGTGCTGGCAGGCATCGATCGGCACTAGCCGGTGCCGCCCCTGCGGCTGGCAACAAGCAAGTGGCCTTTCCTGCTCAATGACGTCGTCGTCGCCGTCGTCGTCTTTTTCTTCTCCTTCAGCGGCTTGTCGCCGCGTTGCTCATGTCGGCTTGTGCCGGGCTGCACCAAATCATCAATTGGGACTCAGCGGGGTCACATGTAAAGCATCAAGAACCCAACCACGTGCCGTCCAAAGAGTAGATGGCTCGCCAGTTTGTCTGGAGAGTGGTTCATGCAACGGACCTCGCGTCGCCTTTCCTTCGTAACATGCCATCAGTTGTACGCAGTCTTTAGAGCACGTTGATGGCTTCGCAGTCATAAGTTATCTTCCCTTGGTTCAATGCGTGCTGTTTCCTCTTTTTCCCTGGTTTTTCAATTTCTTTTAATTTTCTTTTTTGGACCGCTCTCGTTCCAATGGAAACGACAATTGGCCAACGACATGTAGAAAGCGTCAAGCTATTGTCAGTAGCATGGTTCCCCGTCGATATAGCCACGGTGTTACACATTTTCGTAACTTCGACAGCTACACTATATTCGGAAACTGTTTATAAGGATTAAAATGAAAATGAAAACGTCAAAACCACTGTTAGCACGCTGTGCCCCGTACCACCACAGCCTGATATTCCAGACAACATAATGAACCACACAGAACCGATTTTATTTTTTTCTTTCTTTCTTTCCTTTGTGCTTTCATTTAGGGAAACTAGAGCCAAAAAACCCTATTCAAGCACTGACCCGAGAGCCTGTTGTCTCCTGATAAAATCTGTCGAATTGTGCTCCGGTGGTAACCCGCTCCACTATGACCCATGGACCAACTACCAGTTTAGACAACGACTCGCGCTGTGATTGGTCCCTCCAGTCGCCGCAGCCCTGCAACTGAACTATTGTCAACTGTTGCGTCGAGAGCCTGCGAAAAGGGAAATCTCAAACAGGAGCGAGCGTGGCTCTGCGGCTTGTCCATAGGCGTCTTGGTGATACAAAGTCACTAGGTCGGGAGAGCCGACAGCACGGAACTGGAACAACTCCCTCAGGGTTTGGAGAATCATGTGAGTTGCGACACTGATAATATCCGCATAGCGTGGTTTAGCAGTTTCTTTTAAAGACCATGATGCCCGTTCTTTCGGGGCTTTATACCTCCAGCTCTCTTTTCAACATATGTCTTGACCCCGGACGGATTCTCCTCTACAAGAACTTCTCCACAGCGGTCCAGAATCCCTCCGGGCTCTCGCACATGGGCAGATGACCCGCCTCGGGCACGATTGCGAGCTCGACGCCCTCCTCCTTGGGACCGATCTGGCCCCGGAACGAGTCCATGGCCTTCACGAGTGCGCCCTTGCCATCGCCCTCGCCGACGACCATCAGCCCGGGCACCTTGCAGCGCTTGATCTCCGACTTCATGTCGTAATCCCACAGCGCCTGGCATCCGTACCGGAACCCTTCAATGTGGTTCGCAGCCACCATGTCCGTCATCCACGGCACCACGGTGTCTCTCTTCTGCGTCATGGTCGTCGGGTGGAACCACCGCTCCACCGTCTGTGCAGCGAGGTGCTCGATGCCGGTCTTGCCGGACTCCTCGATGCGGGCTGTCTCCGCCATGGCGATGCGGCCCTTCCAGGCCTCCGTGTTGGCCGCGCTTGACGCGGCGTTGAAGTCGCACGCAACATACCGATCGAGCCTGTCCGGATAATCGAGTGCGAAGCGCAGCGTCGTGGCGCCGCCCATAGACACTCCGATTAGCGTGTCGAGCTTGTCGATGCGCAGGCTGGTCATGAGGAAGGCCAGGTCCGCGGAGACCATGTCCAAGGTGGCCGGGGTCGGCGGCAACGGGATAGCGTGGCGGCCGCGCGTGTCGTAGCGGAGGAGCTGGTACTGTGGCCTCTTGGATTTGAGGATAGCCACAAAGGGGTCCCACATCTTCAGGGAGGTGAGGAGGGAGTTGCAGAAGGCGATGACGGGTGCCTTGGGGTCCGTGTTACCCTCGAGACGGTATGGGATGACGAGGCCGTCTGGAGTTGTGACCGTCGACTCAATGACGGGTTCGGGGTCGTTGGTTGTTCTCGTCCGCGAGTCGGCGGATGTGAATGTTGATTGTGCCCGATCGAGCTGCGAGAGGTGCTGCAGGTCGCGCGAGCCAGCACCAAAGACGTAGAACAGGGAGTATGTCCTCTGAGACTTGATCTGGGCAATTGTGCTTAGAGATTGCGCTGAACTGGGCGGCAGGACCTGCTCGGTGTTCAAGCTGGTGCCCTTGGCGAAGTCGACAAGAGCCAGGAAAGACGCCGGTCCCTTGCCGCCTTCCAGCCTCGAAGTCTTGTAGAGCCGCGACCGAAGCCAGCCGCCGGCCTTCGACATTGCCGGCGAGTACTCGTTCTTGTACCACTCTTCAAACTTCTGCCCTGCACTCGCCGAGTCTTCGCTAAGAGTGAAGTGCACCGCCGCAAGACTGATGCCTTCGGCCTCGTCGTTGGTGAGCCGCTCGATAGGGAGAAACAACGGTGACAGATCTGTCGAGACGAGGTCCCAGAAATATCTCACAACGTCGACCTGGCCGATAGTTTGGGCCTCACGTGGCGATCTGTTTGCTCTAAGCTTGAGGTATGTCTCGGTCTCAAGATGGGACATGTCCGTGACGTCATATGCAGCGAGGAACGTCGGCTTCTGCCCATCTGTGGCCTGGTAGCGGAGGCCGTTGGCAAAGATCTCAGGGATACTAAGGCGGGTCGGGCCGTGCTCGTTGTTGTACCTGCATTCACATCGTGTAGTTGTCAGTGGAGGAGGCTCAAGGAAGGTCAAGCTTGGCGCAGATTGGGCGTAGGTGCCGAAGCCGGGGGCAGAGCTCACCACTCGTGGAATTGCTGCGATGGCAGCCCCGGCTGGGGCTCCATGGTAACGTAGAGCTGTCCTGGTTGTGCCATTGTGCTTTGCCTGGTCAATGTGTGCTCGGGCTCAATCGCAGCCTTTCATTCTCCGCGTCCGGATTCAAAAGGGACGGGCCTTTGAGCACTTAAAGAGCTCTCGTGGATTGGTGGGGTGCGGCGCCGTCGACTTGCACATCGGCAGTGAGGGGATGAATGTTCTCCCCTGAGTTCTTGTCTGGCAGTGGGGCCCCCGCAATCGGCACCCTGCGACGGCATCTTTCGCACCGTGAGTGAGCACGGCCGAGCAGAGCTGGCAAGTTGTCGGAACACGCTTGAATGTATATCAGAAACTCCGAGGCGAGCATCAGCTGTGCTGGGAGTTGTTGCTGTTGTGACCCCTCAGCACATATCCAGTGATTTGGTCAATGCTTCCACAATTGGACTGGCTGTCCTAGAGCAAGCTCGCAAGCAACAGAGCAATTTATTGTTTGACCGTGGGACCCATGTCGTCGCCTGGGGTGGTTGGCCAATTGTCGCGACTGTTGATGACTGTTGTCGGCATCAACCATGAAGGATCTGAGATGCTGGGGAGGCTGGCGGCTGTGCCGCAGGGATGTTGGCTCACGGAGACCCTGAGAATCGGGATCTGGGACTCCACATTGCGGAATGCAGCACCGCTCGCGTTGCCGGACGGAGTACGACGGCGCTTCTCGGCCGGAGGTGGCGCTGGGCTCGTCGGCGTCGCTACATCGTGAGCTTCTCTACCGTTCTGGTCGGAGTGGCGGATCAGCCGGATCGCAGAGGTGGCCATCCGTGATATCTTGATGGTATGCAGCCTGGTTGCCAAATATTGGCAGGCGTCGGCCTGCATGATTGTAATACGGATGCATCCATGGATTGCTCGTGGAAGAACGCTGTCTGCTTATCTCCAGGCCAGGCCACCCAGGCCCCCCAGGCCACCCAGGCCACCAACGACGACCTCCCCAGTCCGGCCTGGTCCTGGTGTTGGTGCTCCACACCTTTTTTCTTCTGTGGCGCTCCATGTTCTTCTGCCCGCTGGGCCTTCTCCGAGCCTGCCCTGCCAGCCAGCCGAGCCAGCCAGGCGTGCTCCTTGGCCGCAATTTGCCCACCTTTCTCCACGCCACCCACCCTGCCGCTCAAAACCACCAGCCTGTCCTCAACCGTGCGACAGCTTCCTCTCTTGATCCTCACGATCGCAAGCTTGCTTCGCCCTCCGCCCTCCGCCTCCCTTCTCTCCATCCCGCCTCTGCTCGCTCTCATCTCGACCTCGGTCATCCAATTCCCTCAAAATGGCCGGTCTTAGCCCCCAGGTGTAAGTCTGCTCTGCTTTCCCCGCGCTGCCGTCGCCTCCGGGCTGTGCGCGTGCCTCACTCCTGGCGCACATGCTAACTCCTAATGCTCATAGTGTCAACATCGTCATCATCCTCGGGATGATGCAGGTGTCGAAGCGCGTTCCCTTTGACAACCCTGATGTCCTCAACCTCGTCCGCGCCGTCTATGTGCTCTCCAACATCATCATTGCCGGTCTCTACATCTACTCCCAGATGCAGATCAACAAGAAGAAGGGTATGTCCAGCCGCAGTTTCGCCTAACCCCCTCATGTCCACATCTCCAGTGCTGACGAGTATTCCTCGACTTCTAGACCTCACCACCCTCAAGTACGTCGAGCCGGCCCCCGTCGGCTCCGCCGAGGAGCCCAAGCTTGTGACCACCACCGTCCACGCCTACGACTCGCAGCAGATCAAGGCTGCCTTCCGCACCCAGGCCATGGGCATCGCCATGATGGGCTTCATGCACCTCTACATGAACTACACCAACCCCCTGCTCATCCAGTCCATCCTGCCCGTCAAGAGTGCCTTCGAGCACAACATGGTCAAGATCCACATCTTCGGCCAGCCTGCCAGCGGCGACCTCAAGCGCCCCTTCAAGCAGCCCGCCGGATTCATGAGCGCCATGAGCGGCGCCACCCAGAGCGACAAGAAGGCCGTCGAGGCTGCCGAGCGCTCCGGCCGTGGCGGTGCCAAGGAGGAGTAGGTGTCTCCGTAGGGACAAGGACCGCACACCATGCATCTCTGTACTATATACATCATTTCAAGGGCGCACGCGTGGCCTGAGAGCGCCAAGGCATTCTCATTACCGGAACCGTCCTCAGTGGCGCATGCGCAATGTATAGGCGAATAAAAGTGGAAACGACTCAATGAAGGATGCTGCAATACTTCAAATTCCATCGGCAGGGTACTGCATGCCGTCCCATGATATTCGCGTGATCTGAATGCCACGTCTGTGGAAACGAGGACATTGATGTCCGAACCATGCGACATGTGCGTGCAATTGCATGTGCTTTTGGCCGGACTTTGTGCTCCCGTGCCTGGGCGCTGGGGCGACCAGGGGCCGGCCCTGAGACCCTGCCGACGTCACTAAGCTTTTAGTGGTGGCGGCATCCAGATCTTTCGTGTTAGACACCACCAGGCTGCGATCACTTCTCCAAATTCACACTCTCCGACCACACGCGCCCATACCTTGTGCCTCTCTTGGGTACAAAGGTGCGACTGTAGCAGCAGAAGCCCAGGACCGCGACACCCTCGTATTACCACGCACAACCATGGACCGCCCCTCGACGCCGCCGCGGCGCACCCGCGCCGCCACGAAAGACGTCGCATCACCACCCACGCCCGAAGTCACACGCCGTATTGTGAGTAGATAGACAGAGCCGATCGACGCTCCATTGCCCAGGAAAAGCTAACCCTGCTCTGTGTGCACCCCTCAGGAGGAAAACAGACTCAAAGCCAAAGCCCTCCGAGACCAGCACGAAGCCGCCCAGCGCGCCGCCGGCGTGCCGTCCCTGTCGCGCACGTCGTCGGGCTTCATCGCCACCGAGGACGTGCACATCCCGCGGCAGAGCCAGCAGCAGTCGAGAAAACGCGGGGCCGGGGACATGAGCGGCGCTTCCGGCGCAGACCAACACCCATCGACAACACCACCCGCGCCTGTGAGGACATCGGTGCGAATATCCGGCAACGCCCCCTCTACGAGCCGCGATGGGCGACTAAACAATGCGACTACCTCCTCGGACGGCACAAAGCCCGGCGAGGCCGAGGGCGCCATCCGTCCCGCCCGCAAGTTCACAAAATTTGTCGACTACGACTTTGGCAAGATGGTCGACACCAAGGGCGGGTTCCTCTCCGCCGAGGACGACCCGTGGAACAAGGCCATGTCCGGCTCGGTCACATCGGGGAGTACCGGCCCTGTAGGCGGCCCGCCGGGCATACCGGGCGGGGACCCGAGCCAGGAGCAGCGGCCCCAGGGGATGAGCCTGCGCGACTGGGAGCGGCTGCAGCTCCTGCGCAAGCTGCGGCGGGCGAAGGCCGGGCCGTTCGAGCCCGGGCTGAGCGTGCTCAAGGACGAGACGGAGCGGAAGAAGTGTCGCGAGTGCGGGAGTCTGGAGATCGACTTCGTGTGGGAGGAGGTGTTTGGACTGGCCGTGTGCGGCGCGTGCAAGGAGAAGGTGCCGGAGAAGTACAGCCTGCTGACCAAGACGGAGTGCAAGGACGACTACCTCCTGACAGATCGTGAGTCTTATTCCTCTTTCTATCCGTCCATCCTTGATCGACGTCCCTCCTCGTGCCCCGAGAGTCCTTGCCACTAGCTAACCCAAGCGCACAGCCGAGCTCCGTGACGACGAGCTCCTCCCGCATCTCTCGAAGCCCAACCCGCACAAGTCGCACTGGCACGACATGATGCTGTTCCTGCGGTGCCAGGTCGAGGAGTACGCCTTCTCAGAGAAGAAATGGGGCTCCGCCGAGGCCCTCGACGCCGAGTTTGAGCGCCGCGAGGTCGAGAAGAAGAAGCGCAAGGAGGCCAAGTTCAAGGAGAAGCTGCTCGACCTGAAGAAGCGGACGCGCACGGACGCGTACCGGCGGCAGGCGGGCAAGATCGGTGGGGGTGGCGGGGCAAGGGGAGGCGGAGGGAAGGATGCCAAGTTTGGCGACGTCGTGGGTAACGGCGGGAAGCATGTGCACGAGTGGGGACGGGTCATCGAGAACGCGGACGGCGCGACGGTCAAGACGTGCTCGCTGTGCGGGATGGAGGTTGAGGAGATGGAGTTTTAAGGCTGTCGAGAAAAGCTCGAGGCCAGGGACGTTGCTAGACGTGTGACGAGGAATGATACACTATGATACCCCTTTCCAGTATGCCTGACATCGCTTCTATTCTTAGAGATGGTGAAGCCTCTGCATGACACTGTGTCATTTGGCGTGCCACATTTCAAGCGAAGTGACAGTATTACGAAGCTGAGGCGTCACAGTTACGAAAACGGGGAAGACGTTTGGATTGCAAGGTGAGAAGAAAGTCCAGAGCAGCTGTTTCAGCAGATGAATTGGACAGACCGCCTGTAGGAGATGCAAGGATTATGAGCTTTGTGGCTGGAAGGCTGTCTAGATTCTGCTTATTCTAACGGCTGAACATCGTTGCGGATCCCTTCTGCTTACACTAACTCAAGATATGGCCTCGTCTTGGGTTCCTTTCAATGGCCAGTGATGCGACTACCTTGGCGGTTTGGACAAGTGTCCGAAGTATCAGGACCTCAATGAAGAGTTATCCAGAGTCGTGCTTGGGAATCTACAAGCACTTATACCAAGACGAATTGCTGTGCCACGGAGCCATCACCACCTGAGTCGACATGCGTCCAATGTGGCACATCACGGCGGTGTTGCTACTAGTCGAGTGTCTCATGCCATGTACTGCAGGCTCTGCATTGCGCGGTCCAACTCTCGAAGTGCACAAGCAGCGGCAATGACTTTGAAGCTCTCAAAGTTGCCATCAGCGACCAGTCGGCGCGACTTGCGCGAGATCTTCTTAGGTCTGGTCGTAGCCACGTGAAGACAAGCCAGACTCAACTCCAGAGGAGAGGAGGCCGCGTTGCGACGAGGGTCCGGCCCCGCGTGGTCATAGTAGTCATCCTCATCCTCAATATGATTCTTCATCCTATGCTGTCTCATCAACGACTCGATCCAACGAGTGACTCGGTCAAATTCGTCCTTGAGCTGTAAAGATCGTTCGCCCTGGCGCTTTGTGGGTAGACCTCGTGAGCTGAATAGACTGCCAGTGAAGATTTCAACCTCAGTGATAGGCTCTCCTGCGCTCTCAGAGAACTCTAGGGTCAGTCTCCACAAAGTGTCATTGTACCTGTCGGAAGGATGTAGGTAGTTAGTCACGCAGTATTCGCGTTGCTGCACAATACCTGAAACTCACGTGTCATGGATCTCGCCTGCTTCGGTCAACGCATCTCGCCAATTGACACTCCCAATCACCTCACAGCTCCGCTTGATGTATTGCAGTATTTGATCCCAGATCGTGGCGCCTCGTCTCCGCTCATGGACCTGGATGTCTTCCTGCCAGATCTTCTTTTCGTCAATATTCCGGTACAGCTTGCCGAGGACCCTGTCAGACTTGTAGTATTCGTATTGGGGTCCCGAGTCATCATCCTCGTCAACTTCCTCGGCAGGCTTGAGGGGCGTCTCAAAACAGATCTCCGTTCGATCCTTGAGGTTGGCGGGAGGCACCGGAGCCATGCTTCGTCGAGTCAGTGGACAAATCATCGCTAGTGTGGATATAACACAATCGTTCAACTCACAAATCAGGTCGATATTGTGGTGTCTTAATCTTTCTCAGCTCCTGCAAGTCGACAGGCACCCCAGTCTTGCTGTAGTCCACGGCAGTGGAGTGAAGCTGAGCGAGACTTATACACAAGGAGTCCAGGGTTCCTTCAGACAGTTGATCCGCGTAGATCAAATGCCGGTTTGCAATGAGGCCCAGCCTGCAAAGGATCTGTCAACACATGTGGAGATGAGACTATGTAGTGACAGCAAGTCTTACTGGTCGGTTGCCATGAACTGGACGAAGAAGTTGATCATGTCGGATATCTCGACTTCGCGACCAAGCTCGAGTGGTCGGACTCGAGGATAGTCTGCCGGCTCATGAATCTTTGTACAGCTTGCAACGGCCGCCATGTCCTGATCCAAGTATGATTAGCATTCGTCGATCTCTCACATCTGGGAACCCCTGATGCCGGGCTACCCAGCCACTGCAGGTATGAACCAACCCAAATCACGCTGAATTTGTCTCCATCAAGATCACCTCCACTAAGCTGGCTAGGGAGGTCACGCGCTCCCTTCTGACTGAAGACAACACAGTTGCGGAGAGAGCGAAGAGGATGGCCCTCGGGTGGCAAGACGTTCGTGCAGACCTGGATATCGCCGGGATGAAGGGCTGGTGATCGCGTCAGGATGCACTTTCTCTGGTGCAGATCGTGATAGTGCGTTCCTTCGAGGTTTTCGAACGTCACAAAGACTTGATCTTCGCCAAGAAAGCCAAACTCATCCATGACTCCAAAGAGCGTGACACCCTGCTCAACGGGAATTCGCGCCTTGATCTTCAGCAAGCGGAGCTCGCGAAGGACTGCTGCTTCGACCACACTGCACAGGAAGCGATCGGTCTTGTAGTTAATGTTGAGTTCGAAGAGCTTCTGTAGGAAGCCAGAAAAACGCATCTGATCACCAATCTTCTGTCGTCTCAGAAATGTTACAGTATTGTTTGCATCCGAAGTGATCTTCCTGAGCCTTGATATCTCAATGCTCTGCTCTCGGAGAAACCAATGGTTTGGCACGGCCATATCTTCCAGAATCTTGATCATTTGGCGATTGAGTACCAACGGCGTGGCCTTGCTCGCTGCATCACAAATCTCCAGGTTCTGCTCGTCGCTACTCTTAAACTTGACCATGCTCTCGGGTCGGATCCTCATGATGAGTCCCGGCAGAGTGCTATCGAGAGATAACATTCCCTTTGCACCTGCCCATCGCACCTGAAAGCACGTGGCTTGACGCATGTTCTCAGGGACGTAGTCCTGGATGACCTCAAGGAAACCACGACTGATGGTACCGACGCCGTCGCTGAAGACACGGTTGCCATCAGCAGACTTGATGTCCGGGACCATCTGAACGTCGACGTTGTGGTTGGACAAGGGAACCGTGTAGGGAGTGTCCGAGAACGCCTGCCCAATCCGAGCA
The DNA here is from genome assembly GCA_001566295.1 of Microdochium bolleyi. NCBI lineage: Eukaryota > Fungi > Ascomycota > Sordariomycetes > Xylariales > Microdochiaceae > Microdochium > Microdochium bolleyi. The sequence continues at coordinate 137,517 of KQ964245.1, forward strand.
GCCCTTCGAGCTGGGGCTTGAATATCGTGAAAAACGCCCAGCTCGGATATGACGTTGGCGTAGGTCCTCAACTTGCCAATTCTCATGTCGAAGAAGGATGCCATGGACCAGACAGCGTGAGCTCTAAGCGAAGAGTGAGAGAATCCAAGGAACTTGTAGACCCTGCCGCCAATTTGGATGCCATCTCGCAGCACACTTCTGTATCTGTCCCAGACAGGGTCCATGGAGATCTTCGGATTGAAGAATATATTCTGGCCGTCCTCTTCGGTGAGCTGTATCCTGGCAAAGTACTCGACGTGGCTCGGAAACTTGCGTAGCACTCTGTTGTTCGGTTCCAGGTCGGGGCCAGCGAACAGTAGGCGTGTCGGTGTGACCTGGACTCTGTATACCACGACCATGCTCTCGCGACCGCGGTCTGAGACGAGATCTCGTGATAATTCCAAGCGGATGGCCCTCTCGTTCTCCAAGAGCTGGTGCCAGAGCGCATCAGAAGTGAAGGTGTTAGCTTCGATTCCCGGCCCAGCAAAGTCGATGAGCAGCAACTTCTTCACAGCAGCAGCCGAGAACGGACAGTATAGTCGCACATCCCGGGCATCCGCAGCATGTGCGGCATCGACCGAGAACTTTTCAAGGCGTAGCACTAATGTTTGGACCGTCTGCGGCAGGATGTAGCCACCATGTGCCAGTGCGTGGAATTGAAACGCGACGTCGAACGGGATGTTCTGGCCTACCTGGCCCAGTATTTGATTGAGTGTGGCCATCGCGTCTCCCATTGACACGAGACTTGGAGTGGTGGCGAGTGTTTTATAGGACCTGCAGAAGAGTGACTTGTCCTCGGCAATCTTGGTCATTTTATGATGCAGATCAACACTGGACGTCGTGAGCTGATAAACCAGGGACTGGCCGACGAATCTGCTGTGGTCGGACCTGCGATGAAACAGGCGAGTAACGCGTGAGCGGGTTGGTGCAGCCTGCTCCTGGCCACGCTCGGCTTCCGCACGAAAGAAACGCGGAGACTCCCACAAAGTGATCGTCAGAGCGCGAGGCTTGGTTGAAACCACAATCTCTTCGATGATGCGGTACGGTATCTCCACCCTCGACACGCTACCAAGCTCATGGTACGTGATAATGAGCAAGCTCCTGGCAAACTTGATCGTACCAGTACAGACAATCTTCATGTCTTCCATGTAGGTGACTTTGCCGCCTGGATAGTCGTAGTGGCCGCAAGACAGACCAGCGAGTGAGATTGTCGCATTGGTGTTCATCTCGGTCTCAAGATCCTTAGTCTGCTCACGGTCCTCCATCTGCTTCTCCAGCGCCTTGATTGCTAGGACTTCGGGGGCTTGGTTGCTCTCCTTGCAGTAGACAACAGTGTTGAGCAGTGTGAGGCGCCCGTGAGTCCTCTGCCGCCCGTTTCTCAGCGGAGCACCTGGTACGACGACCTCGCCATACTGGCGGAGAAACTTCTGGCCATCGCTGCGGCTGTGGAATGTGATTGTGGCTAAGTTCTTGCCTCCTTTCTTCTTGCACGACCAGTCGTAGATGCCGATTGTGGTGATCTTGTCTCTGAGCTGTGCCTTGAGGCTGTGATCTGTCAAGTCCTTCGGGACCTGCCGCATGAAGACCTCCATCCTGGAGGGGGTTGTGGAGAGTCGCTGTCAGACTCTGGCTGTGTCCTCGTGTCGAAGATAGCTGATTTGTGGTGAGCTCCGGTGCTGTTTGGTCATGGAAGTAAGAGGCTGCCCGCGAGGACTCGGCGATGGACTGAGGTTGATGACACAGAAGTGTTTGCGCGACGGGAGTGCGTCTGGTCTGGCCGAATCACAATGATCCGCGTGGTTCTGCCTGGCGGGCAATGCACCCGAATCATTTGCTATCTTGGCGGAGTTGTTCGTTGTTCAATTGTTGCTCCGTTTGCTGGCTGTTCCCCGCAGCTGGGCTGGTCGCGGTCTCATGGGCAGCCATGCATTGTGTAAGACGCCCCTTCACACCTCGGCAACAGACTGAGCTGCCTCGAGAGCGAACGTTCAGGACGCTTAAACAGCGAGTGTACATGGTGACTCTTCTGATGGGAAAGAGAGAGGCCCAAGATCGTGTCCGAAACCCCCAAGTGCTAGGCGGAAGTGGAGAAGGACCTGTTGCTAGTGATATCACCTGTTGCTAGTGATATTCGTACTTCCCAGCGTGGACTTTCAAACTCCCCCTTGCACACCTTCAGGAAGGAACGAGCAAAAGGCTGGAGCACTCGCCTATCAATGTTTGACGTTCCAACTCTGATTAGATCGCATTCAGACATTATCGTTTAACTTGGCCAGCGCAGACTCTACAATGATTATCACTATCTGCCCCCACAACTTGCTCAGACTGCCTCAGCGGGTCGCACTGGCTGTGCACCCATCACGCTGTCCGCATCGCCGTCTCTGCCGCGGTGGACAAACGATGCACCAAACACTTCTGATCGCTCGCCAGCACCACCCGGAGAGATGGCCTCGTCCACGCGCGACGCCGACGTCTTTGCGCCTGTGCCTTTCCCAAGCTCCCAGCTTCCTGACCGGGCATGAGCAGTGCCGTTCTTGGCCAGCGTCACATCTTGATCGCCCTGCGGCTTCCCATCCCCCTTGAACCCGCCTGAGTCACCAAAGGCGGCCTTTTGAGAACCCTGGCGCCTGACACGATATCCTCCAAACACAGCAGCGGCAGCTCCTGCGAGGAGTAGGACGCCAATGCTGCAGCCAGCACCGAGCAGGCCAGCCGCTGTGGGAGACAGTGCTCCGCCATAGCCTCCTGCGAAGATGCTTGAGGAGTTTCCGCCAGCATTGTCACCAATCGACTTGATGCCGGTGCAGTACAAGGTGACGGCGGAACAGACGTTGCACCACTCTGATAAGTCCTTGATGGCGAAATTAGAGACGGCGCTCGTGAAGTTTGCAAAAGGCATCTCGGGATCCGACAGCGCTCTGCCGAAAAGAGGATACTCGAGTAGAGGCACACCGTCGGCGGTGCCATTACGATACAGGAACCGGACGCGCAGGTCGGCGTCGGGGGACAGTGGACCATTGTCGACTTTGCCTGGAGTGAATAGCTCGAAGACCATGGCTGCACCTGCATCAGGAATGCTCGAGAAAATCCGATCTGGCTGTGTGCCAGCGAGACCCAGCAGTGCGAACAGGCCCAGGAACGACTCATATGAGCCAAAACTCAGGCTCAACTTGTTGCTGGATCCGCCCGACCCAATGTTCGACGAGAGCTGTGACACGATTGCCGCAGCGAGAGTGCGGCCTGCAACGGCATGCACCTTGCTGCCTGGTTGTCCTTGCGAGGAAGTGAGGTTGCCGTTGATGTCAAACTGCTGGACGTTTGCAAGCTGCCGCAGCAAGGCCAGCTCACTGCCCGAGAGCAGAGCCCGGACGGTCGCATTGTGCGTATACTGGTACGCAGCGTACTGCCACAGGTCAAACGCATAGTTGTAGTTGACCATGGAGGCAGGGAACGACCCCGGGAAAGCCGTGTCAAAGATGGACTTATACATGACGAGCGTCTCATTGTACATGAGATTATTGGTGTAATCGAGCTGCGCCTGCACTGCGACATAGTTGGCGCATGAAGCCTGCCCTTGGATCCTTCATCACCGAAGCCTTTGTCAGCGTCACGGATACCCGGGTTTGATGGTCGCGAAAGACGTACCAGATCGAGCTTGGATCCAGCACAGAAAGAGTCCTGATACTTGGGTACTGGTACCCGTTGAGAGGAGAGACAACCATGCTGCCATTTGCCAGATAGCTGGAGTTGGCGGGCCCGTTGCCTCCAGCCAGGACTGCAGTGGTGGGTGGGTACAGACCCTGTGTGAACGCCAGCGCACTGCCGAACACCCAGTCATCCGCGCTGCTGGAGATGGACAGCTGTGACGTGAAGAGAGCATTCGAATCGATGCCAGCAATGGGGTGGCTGGCTGAGCTGTCGGACGAGTCGTTGCTGGCCGATCCGGGCAGGTATCTCGCCTTGAAGAGGCTGCCTTGCGAGAAGAGTTGCTGCGCACCCAACGATGTCAAAGCAGGCTCCGAATCGGGCCTTGACGGAGTGCGGTCGCCGTACAGCACATATACGAACGAGGACCAGATGGTCTCGGAAGATGACTGCGCTGCCACGCCAGATGACAGCACCAGCGCGGCTACGGCTGGGATCACGGTCGGATGCATCGTGGCGACTGCAGTTGACCAGCGAACTGGAAGTCGGTAAATCTGAGAGGAGAGATGGGAGCCAGGTGCGCAGTTCAGCTAAGCTCAGGCATGATGCACTCTCCCAGAGGCGGGCGCCCAAGACGGTCTTATACGCATGCGAAGGAGCGGGGGCTACCCGAACCTTGAGCACCGAGAGACAGTCCCTTCCAGGCTCTGGCCCTTGCAGGCAGAGATTACGCCAGGTGAGAGACTGCACCGGGAGCTAGACTAGCATTGCATCGCATCATTGACGCATGGCCGACTGACCAGAGCGACCAGGTACCGCACATTGTCGATCCGCTTCCAGTCGACCATATCAAATCGTCGCGATAGTGGGAAGCGGGATCCAGGCTTAGAATCTTGTCCGGCCGCATCGCGCAGGACAGAGCTGTTTCCACCGGGCCACACCGTATGGCCGAGGCTACGAAACGCAGGTATGCTCACATTCCTCTCACATCTCTCTCTCTCTCTCACTGTCTCTTCGAATGATAACGGCGCTGAGTCGTTCCCATGTGCGGGGAAGCTGAGGGCAAGGCTGCATGGGCCCCCCTGCCCTGTCGGTCGATGAAGTGGCCGCTCGTGGGCGACTCCACTGGCTGGCTCAGACGCATGCGGCCCAGCGTGCCCAATAAGCAGGCACTTTGCCTTGCATTATCGGCAACCAACTGGCATGGTGTCATTGAACTCAGTCTGACGAGTCCTCCAAAAGCAGGAGGTTGGGAACCAGCTCGGGTCTTTCCGTAAGGCTAATGTACTCTACCGTGAATTGCACTCTCGCGCTGTCAGTGGCCATCTGATCGGCTGCTGCTTCTGCTGCTGGCTACGACAGGGGGCCGAGTAGGTGAGATAAGAAGCCGAGCACAGGTGAACCAGCCTGAGCAAAGATGACCGAATGGTGCACTGCCACAGAAACAAGGAGTTTCTGACTGCCCTGTGTCGGGGAATTCCCTACTGTACCTTGCGTGGTCTTGCGAATGCATCCTTCTCGGATGTGCGTGGCAGGGGTAATACTGCTCCTAGAACACTGGGCTCCCTGCGATTCCAGGACACTTGGGTGCCACACTTCACCTCGATGGCGACGAATTACTGGAGTGTATGACATGCGAGAATATCCGGACCTTGAACAACGCCTCAGCATGTCAACCAAAATCTCTAGACGAACCGGAGCTCCGCAGTCCTGCCAACCGGGCAGTTCGCGATGAAGCTAGTCGGCCAGCGGGCTGAGCTGCCAATGAATCATTGCGCCTCACGCTCTGTAGCTCGTATTGTGTTTTTGTTCTGAACGATAAACAACGAGCTGCTTTGTCTCTAGGGAGCAGTCGCAGCCATCGTCACAGCCCATTTCCGTTGCCATTGCGGCATCGGTCAGGACCCCTGCCAGCACACGCACGAACGCCAACCACCAAACTCAATGCACTGACCAGAATCATATGAGCAGAGACGGAACAACGAAACAGTGGCAAAAGCAAAGTGTGCTTAATTACCAGCCCTTCATTCATAAACTCTGCACTCTGAGCACAACACGGGGTGCGAACTCATCAACTCCGTGCCTTTTGGTGTCCGAGCCAAGCTGTGAGCGTCGGACCACGACAAGTCCGCATCCACGGTGGGGCCGTGCCAGAGTCGGCTCACGGATGGACTGCGAAAACGCTGCTTCAGACGTCCACGCCGCACAGCAATACAAGAGCAAGACGGAGGAGCACTGAAGATACACCCATTTCACACGAAAGAGTGCCCACCCACGCCTCTAGCCGCCTCACCATGGACACCCCCGCGTCTCCTCCGGCGGACAACGCCGTCCGCGAGAGACCGAGCATCTGCATCCCGGACATCCTCTACATCATCGCCTCGCTCCTTGATATCAAGGACCTCCGGCGCTTCCGGCTATGCGGGCGCACCTTTGCCGACGCGGCCGCGCCGTTCGTTCACCGGCGGATTGTTGTCTACCCGCACAAGCGTGACCTGGACATGCTCCGGCGGCTCTCCCTGGATCCCGTGGCGGCGCCCAACGTCCGCAACCTCGTCTACGTCGGCCACGTCCTGCAGCGGCCCAAGCTTGAGTACGAGGCCTTCCATTGGCAGTTCGAGGGCGCGCGCAAGATGAAGCGCATGCTCACCGACTACCGCGCACGCAACAACGGGCGCGCCTTCTCGGGCCCCGCGCTCGTCGAGACGGTCCGCAGCCCGGCCCAGATCGAGGCCATGCCGCTCGACGACGTGAGGGCCATGTACCGCGAGTACTGCGCCACCCTCGTGGAGCAGGACTATATGCTTGCGCACGACCTCGACACCGCGACCCTGCTCGAGGTCGTGCCCCGCTTCACCTCGCTCCGCGAGTTCACCTTCTCGTCGTACTGGGAGTTCCACCCCAAGGGTGCCAAGACGCCCTTCGACGGCTGTCTGCTGTTCCCCGGGCCGACGCCGCCGCCGCGGGGCTCGCGGGAGGCCGTCGCGTTCCTTGAGGCCGCGGCCCAGCTCGCCGCCTCGTCCCCGTCTGGGAGCACGAAGCTCGAGTCCCTGACCCTCGGCCTCCTGTCGTGGCGGTTCTTCGAGCAGTCCGACACGGCCTTCCTCGCCCGCGCGCTGCAGACCTGCCGGGACCTCACGGCGTTCCGGATCTGCATCGACACGGGCATGAAGGAGCGCGCGCTGGGCAACGACGCGTGGGCGCCGCCGGCGGACTACGACCCGGACGAGGACCGCGACGAGGAGCACCACTTCGGCACCGAGGTCGCCGAGTGCTCGCGCGTCATGGCGTCGGGCATGCTCCGCGAGTTCCTGCGCTGCCTGCAGCACCTCGAGACGCTGCAGGTCTCGTTCCTCTACAACTCGGCCGAGTTCGAGTTCCCAGCGCTGCTGGGCGACGTCATCCAGCCCAAGCACCGCTGGGAGTTCCTGGCCTCGCTCAAGCTCGAGAATATCGCCTGCGAGCGCCAGGAGCTGCTATCGGTGCTCAAGCGGCACAAGGACACCCTCGAGTCCCTGTCCCTGCACAGCATCTCCCTGCGCAGCACGAGCTGGCTCGTGCTCCTGCCGCAGATCCGCAAGCACATGACTGGTCTCGTGAGCGTGAGCATCGGCGGCGAGCTGTTCGGGTGGGACGAGCGCGACCTCGAGGACGAGTACTGGGATCTCAACAGGGACAGCTATGCGGCGGAGCTCAAGTTCGACATCAACCGCTATCTGAAGAGCCAGGTCATCACGAGGTGTCCGCTGTCGAGGGAGAACAACGAGGCTTAGACTTGATAGAGAGACAATCACAATACAAAGACAGTAAAAAGTGCAGCCGTCTGCACGCCATGTGGTGTTGCTTGAACCACGATCATGATTGTCATGACTGGATGGCCAATCTCGCCCGGGGAACCATGCTGGCAATCCATCCGACATCTCTCTTTTGAATGTTCTTCTCGAGAACAAGAAGGCAAGGACCAACAATGGAAAGCGCCAATTCGGCTATGACAGACACTATTGCTCACTTCCATGCTCTGCGAGGTCAGATATGATCTTCATGGTCTCGTGATTGTTATTTTTTCTGCGCTTGGATTCTTGGTGTTCAGCCGCCATCCATTACCGCATTCTCAACCCATCAGCTCACATCCCTCCCTAACTATCCCCACCACGGCTCCTGTCTGGATGGCCTCGCTCGCACCGCCTGAAACCCTGTACTCGATCTCCGCTAGCCCGTCCAGCCACCGTATCATCGCCTCGGGCTTGACCTCCATCGTGACGAGCTGCTCCGACAGCGCCGTGATGATATCTGCCAGCGCCAGCCCGTTTGCCACCTTCAGGGTGTTGATTGTCGACAGACATGACGTGACGTCGCTTGTCGTCAGCAGCGTGTCGACGATCTGCATTATCGCCTCGGGCGGCGGCGCCGCGATGCAGGTGTAGATGGTCTCCTCGGTGATTGTGTCCCTGACTACGTCCTTCTCCGCCACCTTCGGCTCGCCTCGCACCTGCAGCGGCGCACTCGAGGCGTGGCACGCCTGTAAGACATTCAGCGCGCGGCGCATGTCGCCCTTGCTGAGCCGCACTAGCGAGTCGATTGCGTCGGGCGCGATCTTGACGTTCTCCTCGACAATGACCTTCTCCACGATCACCCGGATATCGGCCTCCTTGAGCGGGCTGAAGCGGAAGCGCGTGCAGCGCGACAGTAGGGCAGGGGACAGCTTGTGCGTGTAATTGGCGATGACGCAGAAGCGCGTGTTGGCCGTGTACTTCTCCATGATGCGGCGCAGGGCCATCTGCGCGGTGTTGGTCATGGCGTCGGCCTCGTCGAGGATGATGAGCTTGTAGCCCGCCACACCGCCGGGCCGGGAGGCTCCGCCCATCGTGAAGATCTGCTTGGTGGAAGCAAACGTCTTGATCTGCTCGCGCACCACGTCGATTCCGCGGTCGTCCGAGGCGTTGAGCTCGAGCACCATCTGCCGCATGTTCTCGACACCATAAATCCGGCGAGCGAGCGCGAGGACGGTGGATGTCTTGCCGGTTCCCGGCGGCCCATAGAGTAGTAGATGGGGTAGCCGGTTCGAGTCGACGAACTTATTGATTGTGGCGAGGATGTCGTGATGGCCGGACACATCGGCGAGGGAGACGGGCCGGTACTTTTCAACCCACGGAAGCGTGTCCTCGGCTTCCACGGGCAAGTTGGCGGCGCTGCGCTTGCCCTTTGCGGTGTTGTCGGAGGAGAAGGTGATGTCCTTTGACGGCGGGGCGTCGACGTCCATCTCGTCCTCGTAGTCGGACATGGCGGCAGTATTCGTGGTAGTACTGATGATCTTGGGGTGCGATGGTGTAATGACTGGTGTTTCTCTGTGGGCCGGCTGCTGTGGTTTGTTGCGTGCCCAATCTGATGGTTTGACTGCTCAATCGTGAAGGCTTCACGAAGCCAGCTCGACGCGTAAAGTGGCATAGAAAGCGCGTCTGAGGAGCCCCACTCCACGGGCAGCTGCCTCAGCTGTGGCTTGGTGGGCAAGCTTTCTTTCTTCCCGATCCACATTTTGAGCTCAAACACACCTCACAAGCAAGCACCCCGCAACATGGTAAACCTCCAACAACGTGTTCTATCTTTCTGAACGCAAGCGTTTGGCCTGTCCCGCGATAAAGAAGCAATATAAGTCCACGCCGGGAGTAAATGATAATCGGCGGGCTTCGGAGGGGTACAAGCTCTCTACGACAACCGGTAGGGTACCTTCCGTGAGGAACAAACGACGACAATACAGTCCGACTCGGGCAATGGCCCAGCTGGCATCCTCAATGACTGAGACATCATCATCGCGCTCGCAGTCTCGGGAACACGGCCAGGTACGTCCCGCTCGACACCCGACGCACTACGAACCTTACCGAAACAGACCCTGAGCGTTGCACACAGGCGCTAGGTGCGGCTTGATCTGAGCTTGTCCCGAGGCCAGGGTCTGCGTGGCTCCACGATGCAGCGCCAGGCTGTCGGATGACGTCACGGCGCGGGCACAAGATGCTGGTGGATGCAGGGTCTGGCTCCTCTGTCAACCACCACCGCTCTCGCCAACCGAAGCTGGCACAGTCCGCAAAGCTCCGATACGTCCCAGCTCATGCGCTGTTGTGTCAGATGGCGGTCAGCAACCCCGGCCATGCAGTCCATCGCTGCCATCGCGAAGCATCCATCATTGCGTCAGGTAATGACCTGCGGGACGCGGAGCAGCCGAACGTCGTCATCCAGCTTCGCAAGGCCGGTGTCGTTGTGATGATGGGGAGAGACGAGACAACGCAGGTAGAGAGGTACCAACATCGTGAGAGTGCTCTATCGGAGTATTCAGTCCCTCGGCTATCCGGTGCGGCACACGCGACCTCGTGAAAGAATAGGCGACGGCCTCCTTTCAACAGTCAGAACCGCCCCCTGGTCCGGTGCCCACGCGCCGCTCCCCCACCCTCATCGTCATCAGCTGCCGGCACTCACACTTGAGCAGTTCCTGTGACCAAATAACCCCTCAAATGCGCCGCCCTGCCATTTCTCTCTGGCCGCACTGTCCCCAGGGATCTTATCTTCCGTACAGGCTCATGCCTTATTAACTCTAAACCCCGGATCCCAGTCCCGTCGATCAGCACCGCTTGGCATCCTTCTTGTCCCTTCTTGTCTGCTCCTTAACGCCCAACTCCACCACTAGCGCCATACAAGCACGCTCTCCTTGACACAGAGCGGTCTGTTCCTGTCTCCACATACTGTAGCTCTCCGACATAACAACCACGCAGACACCTGCCATGTTGTAGTCTTGTGCTCTCACCTCTCACAGACTATCGCAGTACAATATCCCAGGAGTCAGCAGCCATCAGCTGCAACCAGCCGCCCATGATGAACTACTCGAACATGATTGAGGAAAAGAACCTCAAGAAGACATTCATCATCGCCACTCTATGCTCCACCCTCATCGGAACCTTCTCCTCCTCCATGGGTTTATGGGAGCGAGTGCAGGACAAGCGCAAGCAGAAGAAGAAGGACTTTGCGCAAGATGATGAGATCAAGCAGCTCAAGAATCAGATGACGGAGGCTGTCAAGGGAATACAAAACAACACAGCCGCCCGCAAACAACATGACGACGTCGGCGATTCCCTAGAACGGTCCGGGGCCATGATAAGGCGCGAGTTTGACGACGGCTACGACCAGTTCGGCCGTCGGTTCGCCATCGGCGACACCATCACCGAGAACAGGCTGCAAGCACAGGTCATCGCCTTGCAGCAGACCGTCATCAACGTGCTCCAGGATGCCCTTATGACGGGTCGTCCTCTCACAAACGCAGACATGAAGCAACTCGTCGCTGCGTCGAACTCTGCTCGAGACGGATCTCTGGACGCCTTGAGACAGCAGAGAGAGCGGCAGATGAGAGCGATCGAGGGCCCACCACAAAAGGCACTCCCTCCTGCAAAGGCCTCATCTCGAGCTTCATCTTCAGAACGCTCCTACGCACCGCCGAAACGTGCATCGACAATAGTGGACACAGATCCGCTCTTCTGCCGCTACAGTCTCGACATACAGTACATTAAGAAGAAGCCTCTTGCCGCCTCTTTCGCTCCGGGCGGCGAGTGCCGCTGCCCGGACTGCGGGCTGCGGCTGGACGTCGAGTCAGACGACTTCTGGGAGATCAACAAGCGCGTGCCAGTCGTTGTTCCCGACGGGAGAGGCTACGAGAAGGAAGTCATTGAGGAGCGCTCCTTCCACCTTGGGCAGCGCTTTGTTGTCAAGTGCCATACACCTGACGGCGAGTACGCGTGCGTCCTGTGCTCGAGGCATCGCGACGCAGATGCCATCTGTCCGACCATCGAGACCTTGGTCCACCACGTGGGCAAGTTCCACACCATGGCTGAGCTCGAGAAGGACCCGGATCTGTTCCTCGAGCCGCCACAGCCTCAAATGCTGGCCCTTCCAGCACCTTCTGTGCCTTCGCCGCCGCTGTCAGTTCGTGCTGATCGGGACGACCGGGCATCACGGGTCAGCGACATGGATGCTCTGGACAGGCGAATTCCCATGCCATCAAAGTATCGATGAGGGTCTTGTTGACTAGTTGACACCTGCTTTTGCAGGCTTTTCTTGCTGAGAACGCGTGCCAACTTAAAGACGACGAAGTCGATGCAATTATCGACAAGAGAGAAATGATAACGAGGCCATGAAAAGACAATCACGATTCAATCCATGTACTCTGCAACGCAGACACACCACATATATAACTTTATGTACATAGCAAAGGCGCAATTTACGATCACATAAGGCTCATGCTCTGGATGACCGGTACCATGTTTATTTCAAGACTCTAGATCCAATTGTCTGGGCTTCAACGCTACTATACTTTGACTACTACTCTGCCTTTGCACGAGCAGGTCTACTTTTTTATAATGTGGTGGTGATGATGCGTGTCAACGGTCCGCATGCACAGAACCGACGCGGTATACCAATGTCGATGTCTGCGCTCTCTGGCTGTTGGCCACACTTCTGAAGGGACATTTGTCGAAGCGAGACCAGCTCAGCTTGTCGTCTTCTACCTAGAAAACACTGGCTTTGTCTAATTTTGCGAGTATTTTCAGTGTCTGAACACGGGGTTCAGCCGTCTCGCACTTTGCATTAGTTCCTCATGATCACTGTCCCGTCCTCCTTTTTTGTCGCTGTTGGCCATGCTGATCGCCCTGAGCACTCTATGCCTGCACTGTCCTTCATTGGGTCATAGCCCGCCGACCCTTCGCGACCTTGTCCTCATGCCACACCTTCTCGGCCGCCTCGCTACGACGCTTCTTGCGGCACTGGCGCACGTAGTCGCAGTCCATGAGGCAGTCGTGCGCGAACTCCTTTCGCCAGTCCTTGAGCGTTGGTCGCGGCGGGAGTTTCGGCAGTGCCGCTGCCTGTTCGGGCCGTGGCGTCGGAGGCGGACCGGGGGCGATAGTCAGTGCTGGTGGCGTAGGCTCATATTCTTTCCTCTTCTCATCCTGATCTTGCGCCTCCTGCCCCTTCTGCTCCGCTGGGGCGGTGTCGGCCAGGCTCTGCAGGTGCGGAGGCATGGCGAAGACGTCCGGCTCGCCACCAACTACGCCGCCAGGCCGCGGGAAGAGCGTGCCCACGGGGGACCTCTTCGCATGGGTAGTCCCCTTCTTCAGCATTTCCCGCTCCCGTGCCAGCACCGGAAAGATCTCGTCGAACTCGCCGTCCGGGCTGGTCTCGCGCAGGAACAGCGTGTCGACGCGGGAGTTGGTCATCTGGAACTCCTTGTGCTCCTCCGTGTGGTCCTGCGGTCCTCTTCCTCCCCCTCCCTCTCCTCTTTGGCCCCGTGCGTCTTTCAGGGCACCGTCAAGAGCCTCTGCGATGATCTCCCAGTCCACGCTTCCCGTCTCCTTGACAGAGTCATCCTCCTCCTCCTCCTCCTCCGCGGCAGTCCTGCCCTCCTCTTCCCGTGAAGCGGCAAACATCGCCACCGCCAGCGCGTTGCTCCGCGCCCAGGACTCCTGCTCTGCTCTCTCGCGATCCATCTCGCGGATCACGCGCCGCCGCTTCTCGGCGCGGCGCCATTCGCCCCAGTCAGCCCATCCGGCGTAGTCGAACGAGGTTGTGCACTTGTCGAGCCCGGCAGGGCGCTTGCGCTTGGAGGTTGTGGTGCCCGGGGCCGTGGTCGTTGAGGTGGAAGCTGTGGTGGTGGTGCTGGAATTGCCTTGCTGTGTGCTTTGCGCAGGAGAACTTGAGCCTGCGGGAGCTCGCGAGGTGGAATCTTGAGCTGACGCTGTTGGCGATGCTGTTGAGACATTGCCATCCGCTTGTCCACTGTTGACAGAGGTCGTCGTGATAGAGTCGGCTCGTTCTTGTGAGGTTGAAGCTGCCACAGACGCCGTCCTGGTCTGGGAATCTAGTATCACTCCACTCGCCGCCCTTTGCGAAGGAAGGGCGGTTGCGGCCGCGACGCTCTCGGTATCGACATCTGTACCTATGGCCTTTCCCTTGCTTCCAAACTCCGTGTCTGTGTCCAGTAGCTCCAGAAGTCTCGTTCTCCCCAGCTTGTCATGGACGCTGTACCTCTGCTCCCCTGGTCGCCCACGTCCGGACAGGATGCTCTCCCTATGCCTGGTCACGGAGCACGTCAGCATCGTCTGTGTCAGTCAACGAGAGGAACCGGGCACCCCTTGCCCTCGTCGCAGTCCTGGACGTACAGTCTCTGAATTCTCTTCTTATGTTCCTCGAACCCGAGTCGCTCCGCCCTGGGCGACCGCGCCGTGCATCGCGTATGGCCGCAGCCGCGCAGGTCCCGGCGCGCAGCCATGGGGAGCGACCTGCCGCAGCGGTGGCAGTGCCACTTCCAGCGTCGGGGTGATGGCGGCGGTGGTGGTGAGGAAGGCTCTGAGGTGGAAGAAGCTGGTGATGATGACGGCGATGAGGGCTCGCTTGTGTAGACCATTGCTGCTGGGTCGCACAGCGGGGAAGAGTTAGATGTTGAGGAAGTTCGTGACGGTGATAGTGACGATGGTGGTGCTGATAGTATTTCAGTGGCGCAGATTATGGCTTCTGGGTCATAGGGGGTTGAGGAGTCGTCTCCGGTGATCTCAGGGTTGGCAGTTTGTGACATTGTGCTGAGGTTCTCGGGATTGAGCGTGATGGTTCTCTTTCCACAGCTGTCTGTGGTTGAAGTTGTTGGCATATTTACAAACTCCGAGCTCTGAGTTGAGTACACTGATGGAGAGTCATGTGTGTTGTCCTCAGTTGTTGTTTTCGGTCCTGGGCTGTGTTAGTGAGACGGTAGTGAAGACATGCTAGGCATTCCGTGCAGGTCAAGTCCGCGTTCTCATGAATGAGAAAGGTCTCGACACGAAGGAAATTGTGAAGGATCGATTTGTTCCGAGATGTCCAGTCCAGCTAGAAATGCGAGTGTGTGTGTCTTGTGTGTCAAGACGTGAGTGACATGTAGTTGAAGAAACAGTGTTTGTCCACTCTTTCTTTCTTGGAAACTGCCGGCGTGGACACTGCAGTGCATCGAAGTGTTGGAGTGTCTATAAATGAAATGAGGTTGAATAAGAAGGTCCCGGTAAGAAACTCGCTGTGCAATGTTTGTCCTGCAAACCCAGCTCGTGATGTCAGAAGAAGGTGTTGGTGCTTTGGAAGTTGTGTATCAGAAAGGTGGTTAGGGCCTATCAAGACAGCGAGACTTGCAAGTATGAAGTGCACCAGAGAATCGACAGGACCACGCTGAATGCCCATTGGCGATCATCCTTTTGGGAACAATGTGTTTGAATTGGTGAGTTCAGACACTGCACCCTGATCTGAGTACCGTGCTATTGTTATTAGTCTCGACCCGATCTGGACGAGACAATAGTATTGTGCTCAACTGCAAGACGGGATAGAGCACAATGCGAGATTCCCCACCCGGGCCCATTGACGATACTTGACCGGCATGGCTTCCTCATCACAATCCTTGCCTTCAGTCTAGAAAACGTGGAAGATCCGCGACACAAACAGCTTTGGCTATTATAAGCACATTTCACTGGCGTGGCATTGTTGAACACACAAACGCTACCACAACAGAGCAACCCACTGCCACAGCCGCGGCCAAACAAATCTGGCATATTCGAGAGCAAAAGGAGAAACCTACAAAACTACAGTGGCTGCTCGCCATCACCAACGTCCACCTGGACGATTAAAAAAGAAATGTCATGAGATGCCCACTACTGGAGTCGAACCAATTACCTCCTCATTACTAGTGAGGCGCTCTACCGATGAGCCAAGCGGGCAGATTTACGTAATCAGATGGTAGAACCAAAATCGTATCGTATAATATAGCAGCGTTGATTTGAGAGAACGCCATGTTCTCAGACCCGACCGCACCCCATCTCAGTGATGCACAAAGCGAGGACCGAAAATGCGTCAACAGTGTTCATGAGAACGAGAAATGCCGTCCCAAAGGTGCAAACTTCTTCGAGCCGGAACCACGGCTGAGACAGCCGCCTAATCGCGTGGTGTAGCGGTGCCAAGCGCCTGCGGCTGTGGCGAAGCGCTGTCAATCTGGCAGATGACATCAATTAGCAACGGTGGGTGCTGAATGGCTGCAGTTGTGCACTTTGGGCAGTTGCGATGGGACGGCAACCATAACTCTATGGGTGTCCTTGAAGTCCCGGGCTTCGACTCCTTTGTCTTTTGTGGCTCATCTCTTCGTGCTCTGGATTGCTCTTGCACAACTCGGCAACACACGCATCATGACGGACTTGCCATCATACCAGGAAGCCATCGCTGAGGCCGACTGGCTGGGATTAGCCGCCTCGTATGTGCCAACTGCCTGCCTGCCTAAGTGCTGCCTGGTCAGTCGCCGGTTCTACAAGCACTTTGCACCACGTCTCTGGCAGGATCCCCTCTCGACTATCCGCCGGCTCGGGCTCGATCCGAATGATGGTGGGTGACCTTGGACATTTCACCACTGCTCCTTGACTTCCGGCTAACCCCCCAACACAGACCTCGCCTGGTACCGCCGCTTCATCCACAGGCATGTACCAAAGACCCGAAGTGAAACCCGCGGCCTCGTCCGGTCTCTTGACTTCCGCTCCTTCGCACTCCGCATGTCGGGGCTCTACTCAACGGAAGCCAGCGAGCGCGCCATCTCAGAAAGCTTCAGGGCACTCCCGCAGATGTTCCCCAACCTTGTCTGTCTTCTCATCCACGACCACCCAGAGCTCGACCCGAGTCACTTGGCCGTGCAGAAGCCGAACCCAGACACCATCTACCCGCTACAGCTGCTCGATCTTGCCTACTGCACTCAGGAGCTGAGCCACAAGTTCTTCCGCTCGGACTACCTGTCAAACTTGGTGTACCTGGACGTCTCCCACATTCCTGGCTCCCTACGGCCGGCACTTCAGACATCGTTGACGCCTACTTGGCTGCCCCAGCTGCAGGTGCTGAAGGCTTGCGGGCGGGAGATGGACGACGACACAGCTAGGCTCCTGTTCAAGACCTTTTCACGGCAGCTGTGGAGTCTCGACATAAGCCAGAACAAGCTCACTGACGCCATCATCAATGATCTGGCAGCGCACTGTTTCCCAGCAATGACCATACGCTCGGACGCATACTTTGAGAGGGAGGGCAAGCTCATTCGCCCCAAGGATATCGGGACACTCCGACACGGCCCCTTTGACTTCATCGAAGAGTCTGAGTTCAGTGAATCCCATCATCACCCAGAGCAATATCTCGCGGATGCACCAATGTACTCTCGGCATTATCAGGATGAATTACAAGAGTGGCAAGCTGTCCGTGGAAACGGGCTTGATTCTGCTCGTGGAGATGATGCGCTAGCCATTAAGGACCGGATACTACGTGGCGCGCTTGCTGCCACGACGGGAGATGCTCGGCTCGGCAAGTCGTCAGCCCACGAGTCGCTCCTGCAGGACGGAATCACACATCTCTACATGAATGGGAATCGCTTCACGGTCTCAGGGATCGAGAAACTAATTCGGATAACGCCAGGCACACTCGAGCATTTCGAATGTGACTATCCCTTATGTCTGAGGAATCGTCCAGACGAGGCCGATCGTGAGCGAGCGAGGAGTATCCGTGGATACGGGCTCATCAACTCATTCCACCTATTCCGCCCGGTGTTCTCCTCCAATATCCGCTCTCTCCGTGTCCACCACTCTTTCGTTACGCGCGTGCCGACACTCACCGTAGAGAACGCGTCCTTGGCATCATCGCTCCGCCTGGCGGAAGCGAAGATCTTTAGCAACATTCAGCGGGCATATCCCAAGTCTTTCGTCCCTGACACAAATCCGCGATTGAGGAAGCTTGTCTTGACGAATATCCCGGCAAGGACGATTGGGCCCCTCATTGACCAGATTTTACGATTCTTGAAGCTTCTTGCGCAGCAGCAGAGGCAAGTTCGCGATGCTCAGAAATCCTTTCGGGGTCGTGGTCCCTCATCTCTGCCAGGGCTCCAGGTACTGGGTCTCGAGGTAGAGCCCGATTTCTCTGAAGACTATTCACATACAGCGTCGAGGAATGATGTCGACTTCGACGCTCTGCTGGACCCCACAGCTGACGACGAAGCTGATGAGAACTACTGGACAATCACTTCGAGAGGTGGTGACGGCAGCAAAAAGCTGAACAACCAACGGCTGAACCATGCTCCTCCAACGACTAACAACAACAATCCTGCGGCGCCATCCTCATATGGGACGTGGACGGCAGGTCGCCTGAAGTCGTACCCATTCTCTGAGACAGATACCGAGTACGTCAATTGGCAGCCGCATGCATCCGACTCTTGGACCGGTAACGTCTTCTCGGTCCCGATATGGATCGGTCCAGGTGTGCTCGGGTCTCATCCAGGCATAAACGAGTACATGTGGAATGTCCAGGACTCTCGGCTGCGCCAGAACTTCGGGCCCGTTACGCCCAACCACGTTGCCGCTGGCATTCCTTCAGGATCGTACATCTTTTACGACGCGTGGGACGCCATGGTTGTGCCTCGCAACATCGAGACAGCGTTCAAGTCTGCGGCCGCAACGGCAGCTCCGCTGAAGGATGTGGTCGCTGCGATCAAGGACTTCCGCTTGTGTGCACGGGGGACGGAGGAGCATTGGGATGGGCGCATTGAACTGGTCCGGACGGACATTACCACACGTTATGAGTCGTCTGCGTACTGGTATGGTCCTTGAAATCAAGTCCCCTAGGCCACGTCGTCAAGCCTGTGGGTTTTCGAATTCTGTGGACGATTTTCTATATGGTGTTGCACTTCGCTCCCTCGGGCCTATCTCGTGCTGAGCATTAAACAAGTGACAGAAGAAAGGGAGGTGGCAGAAAACAGACAAGCCTCCAGCCCCTGTGTCTTCACTTGCCCCAGATATTGAAATCAGACATCGGAAGACATGATAAGGGGGCCAATGACGATCCCATCAATGAACGCGCTCTTCCCGGTAAAAGATATCCAGCCCCAACCAAAGGAGCGGGCATGGAGTAGGACGTGTGGGGCCTGACATTGGGGGTTTGGGGTCGAACCCCGTGGGGAAAGACGTCAACTCGGCCGCGGCTCTAATGTATCCGACCCAATACTGCTAGACCTACCCTAACTGCTGGAGCAAGTACTCCTGTTCGCGGGTTCGGCTTTATGGCAAGCAATTATGTCACTTTAGTGTATATCGACGGATGTAGCCCTACTGCCTCCTACACTATCGGAGGTGAGAAGCTTAGGTTCCGGTGGCATCAATTGGTTCTTCAAATGGTGTTGATTGGCTTTCGGAGCAGCTTTATCTGTCTTGCATCTTTCACTTCTGCTCCAGCAAAACGTCTTGGTTCCATTCTTATATTCTTGGCATCCCTACTTTGAAGTTACCACACGGTTGACATACGGGTCATCCCTCTCTGCCCATACAGTAGAAACAACAACACCAACTCAGTGCCTCGGGCTTTTCTGGGTTCTTCGCTCAAAAGTAGACGACCATGCCTACGCGAACACGACACAAGGACCAACGGGGACTAGGGCGAGCCACAGACCATGTCGCGACTGGTGATGATCCCGTGCCGTCTCCTGTTGAATATCATCAAGATGTTGAGGCGCAGCGGACCCATCACCACAACCACCCAGACAGCGGCTCGGAAACGGCCCGCGCTCCCGACGAGGAAGTCAGTAGAGAGAAGGAACCACGACAAGCGTCCATCGCCACGAATACGGAGGTGGCTGACCCGAATGTCGTGGACTGGGACGGACCAGACGATCCAGACAACCCTCTGAACTGGCCTCCACAGAAGAGGTGGACTACCGTGGCAGTCGTCACCTTCTTGACATTCCTGGCGTAAGTCTTTCCTCTCAATTGTGGTCAAGGAGGCCATACCCCATGTCCGACAGATTATGGCTGACGTTGTCATCGGTACAGGCCACTAGGATCGACTATGCCCGCCCCGGCCGCCCCGGCGATCTGCCAGGATTTCGGCGTGTCCAACCCCAAGACCGAGGGCGCCCTCATCACGACGATTTACATACTCGCGTACGTATTCGGCCCGCTGTTCCTGGCCCCTCTGTCGGAGCTCTACGGCCGCCTGCCGCTCTACCACATCTGCAACACGCTGTACTTTGTCTTCAACGTCGCCTGCGCCGTGTCGACCAGCATGAGCTCCCTCATCGCGTTCCGGTTCCTTGCCGGACTCGCGTCGGCGTGTCCCCTGACCATCGGGGCGGGATCTATCGCGGATATCGTCCCAATCGAGAGGCGTGGGCTGGCAATGATGTTCTGGGTGATGGGGCCGCTTGTTGGGCCGACCCTCGGTCCACTGGGTGAGTTTCCCTTGCTTGTATCACTGCTGAGGTTCGTAAGGGCCTCGGACTTCTGACTACGTGTCTTGGGTGGTAGCCGGCGGTTTTCTTGCTGAATCACAAGGATGGCATTGGGTCTTTTGGTTCATGACGATACTTGTAGGTACAGTCTGACCAAAGGGCAATGAGCTTGGAGAAAAGCTGACGTCTATTTTCACTACCCTACATAGGGCGGTCTCGCGTGGGTCGCGAGTGTTGTCGTTCTCCGGGAGTCGTACGCAACCGTCCTCCTGGCTCGTAGAGCAGCCCGACTACGCAAGGAGACAGGCAACTCGGCGCTCGTCTCGGTGCTCGACAACGGCCGCACGCCACGGCAGCTCTTCTTCTTCTCCATCGTGCGGCCGCTCAAGATGCTCTTCTTCCAGCCCATCATCTTCATGATATCTGCCCACATGGCGCTGATATACGGCTATCTGTACCTCCTATTCACGACGTTTCCGCGCGTCTTTGGCGGCCAGTACGGCTTCTCGACGGGGTCCGTGGGCCTCGCGTACCTCGGCCTGGGCGTCGGCGCGTTCCTTGGCCTCCTGCTCACCGGCGTCATCTCGGATCGGATCATGGCGGAGCTCAGCAAGCGCAACGGAGGCGTTTTCAAGCCAGAGTACCGGCTCCCGCCGCTGTTCATCGGGGCATTCCTGGTTCCTGCCGGGCTGTTTATGTATGGGTGGACGGCCGAGGTGCGGGCACACTGGATCTTGCCCATGATCGGCGGGGCCATCATGGGGTTCGGCATGATGACTGTCTATGTAAGGTTTCCTTTTTTCCTTTATTCTTTCCTTCAACATAATTGGAAGCATGCGAAAAGTTCAAGAGAAATGGATTCGTCACATGTGTTGGCTAACAGCTCAACAGACGCCCTCGACAACGTACATTGTCGACGGCTTCACGGTGTACGCTGCGTCCGGGACGGCTGCCGCGACTGTGCTGCGATCCCTCCTGGGCGCCGTCCTGCCTCTCGCCGGCGAGCCCATGTACGACGCGCTCGGCCTCGGATGGGGCACGTCCGTGCTGGCGTTCATCTCGCTGGCCTTCATACCCGTCCCGTTTGTCTTCTGGTTCTATGGCGAGAGGATCCGGATGAGCAAGCGTTTCCGCGTGGACTTCTGAGGTTGTGTCCCATGAGAGTTTTGCGTGCTACTGCGACTAAGACGGGATCCTGTGGGCGAATGAAGCTAGTTGGTATCCTATGTAGAAAAGACCCCTAGTCAAGCACATGGCACAGGGTCATTGATAAGTCTATACATGGCCGTGCTCATTAACAGGCTGAGAGGAGCGCTCCTGCCGTACTATCGCCGCAGATTAATAACACACCTACCGGCCGAATTTTTGTGCATCCCACATTCAGAAGCAGTTTTATTTATGAAACAATGCACATGCTAGCTTGATGCAACGATAACGACGACGGCAAAGACCGTACATCGCTTGCTCGAGACGAGGCAACCAATCTTGGTCAGACACACGGGGATCAGATATTGTATCACCATATCGTGCATGTCGAGCAAGGCATACTTCAATCATCCATACTGACCGCCAGAGCCACGCCTCCGGGACCACTGGTCGTGCCTTGGTATTGGGGGCGGAAGACGCGCTGGAGCTGACCAGGGTGGGTGTGCGCAGCGGAATTCGCACCGCCCGACCGTCAGCACTAACGATTCTGAAGTCGCGGGATTCCCACGGAGGGGACGCTGCACCAGAGGCCTCAGTCAGCCCGCCTTGTGTGGCCTCCGGTTCGTAAAGAATGTCTCCCGAAAATTGTGTGGGACGTTGCATCTTCGAAATGTCGCGAGGATGTCGAATGTAGACATGGACCGGAGGAGCCACGGACGGCGACTCGCCATGCCATGCAGTCCACCTCGTCAAGGCTCGTCAAGGGAAGAAAACACCACGAGCCTCACGATCTTGGCGACAGAGTTCCCACCATGAGTGCCGCACGCTATCGGGTGCCTCATAACCAAACAGCCACGAGGCCTCAGAGTCTGCTCGGGCGCACACCCGAACCCACGCCAAGACACCAAGGACATGGATCCCTCCCCCCGAGGACATGGAGAGCAGGCTGGAAATGGCAATGTGGGGGCGGCCGGTTGACAACCCTGCTCTCTCCGGCTTGCCAGGGGTCGTGAGTGCCTGCGTGCGCGGGACTTACTCCGTATAAGCCAGCCTGGCTGGGCGACCTCCTCCTCGCCCATGGCGTGTTGTCCATATCATACGCAGAGGCTGCTGACCCTTACCCTTGCACGGTCCTCTTTTCATTCGCGACTGAGATGGGATGCAGGGGTACTTGATTTTCGGCAGCGGATGATCAGACGCCTCGTTCAAAGCATAGAACCGACGAGGAGGCCGGGCCACACCAGCCAAACGACGATGAGAACCTCCCAATTCTTGTAGGGAGCCACGCACCCAGCAGCAGTCAAGCACAGGGCTCCCCATCACATGAGCTGTCATACGTGCCCATCTGTCTGCCTGTCTGCGGGGGGCCTCTCGAGTGTGTGTGCCTCCTCACCCAGCCATTATTGAGCTGTGGTGTCCTCCTCCTCCTCCCACCGGTCTAGTTGGGCCCCTCCACAGCTTGTCGAACAATACCTTCGTAGTCCAGCAAACGATGCATCGCGAAAACTCCCTCATGAATCGCTTCTTGGAACAAGAGGCAGGGTCGAAGCCGTTATTGTCATCTCAACACAACAACTAACACAAATTGTGTTAGAAGAAGAGACTGCTCACCTCCTGGAGGGAGACATAACATACATATATTTTGAGATTGTGCAATAACGTCACTCAATGCGAGCATGAGAACAGGAAGAAAAAGATTGGGATTCATTGTCCTGTCTTGACAGGATGATATTGTTAGCAGCTTCCCCAAATCCTGTTTATGCCAAGGCAGTACCCTTCTTACTTCAATCTTTTCCGTATCATCTTTGCCACCCCCCTTCCTCATCACAATCTTGGTCCCCTCAGGCTGGCCTCTGGTGCTTTGCTCTTGCGAGTGAGTGTGACCTTGCGTCGAGTCGGGGCCACGCTGGACGGGCCATGTGCTGTCACCGGCGTGGACCCACCAGGCAACCACCAGGCCTCAGCCTCGCATGCCTTGGCACCACCCACAGCCCAGCAGCCACGCGCTGTCGGTTCACAGAAGAGAGGCCCGTCCTCAGCCTTGTGCACATCCGCCACTCGTCACATGGTCCAGGGTCCTGTGAGGCCGCGCAAAGAGTCATAGTTCCTCGCGCCACGATCGTGACGAGCCCAGCCTGTCACCAGGCAGAAGTGCCAGGCAGAGGCGCTCGCGAGAGGGAAATTCACATATAAAAGGGTCGCCGAGGGCCTCGCAGATGCCAATAAATATGATGAATTTGGAAGCTATGCTGAGTGGAGTATCAAGAGATCTAAAATCGAGACGGTGCCGCCCAACTCTCGTCGCAACCCTCACGATGGGGCCCGAAACAGGATCAACCTGGAGAAAAGAATATGGTGCATCGCCACACCGCGGATGCTAATCTATAAACAAAGAGTCGAGAGAAAAGGTGAGAACAACCTCCCAGAAGAAACTGAAGATACAAAACTTAGACCACATGCGTCTGCGACTATCCCCCCAAAGTCAAACGAACGGCCGACCTGGAGCTACCTGGAGAAAATCAAAAAGGAGTATTCAAACACGCGTACGCTTTCGCTTGGATGCAGAATATGTGGAGAAACAGGAGAGGGTGAAGACACAAGATGCAGAATCGAAATCAACAAGTGCGCGCGGCTGACACACTCGGCCATCAGGGACGGCTAATCAGCGACGCCTGGGGCGGCATTGACGCCGTCAGAAACTGTCGGAAACTTGTCGAGTTGGCTGTCAACAAGTCGAAGAAGACACCAAAGTCGAGGGTGCCGACTGGCGGATAGATCTGAGCACACGGGGGCCGCTCGCCGTTCAGAAGATCGTCCTGATCCTCCATGAACTTGGCCAGCTCAGCACGCAGAGCCTTGGGAGTCAGTGGAGAGTGGTACAAGACGTTGAGGCCCTGCAACTGCATGCGCCTAACGTGTCCCTCGCCCTTACTCTCGTGGAAGTGTGGGTTTCGGGTCTGGATCTGGAGGACCTGGACGATGCCAGAGTCGGATCTTTTCAACGACGGCGGCGATGCCATGGTTGGCACGGACGGGTTGGCCATGAAGCCTGAGGCCCCGGTTGAGACCCTGGAGAGTGGCGCGCCAGGTCTCGTGCTGGACTTGCCATACTGCTCAAGGATGTTCAGAAGCTCGTAGGGCTCGATGGCATAGCCACCGGCAAGGCGTAGCTTGAGGCCGAGCTCCAGTGTCATGGCGTGCTCACCAGCATTTCCGGTCACAATGAGTTCGGAGTTGAGGTGGTCTGTGTACTCGTTCAGAAGCTTGTTGAACCACTCGTTGACGACGCGCGAGCTTCGGCCTCTTTTGTCGAAATGGATACGACCATCTCTGATCTTGGGTTTTGAGTTCCATGAGATCCGCACCATGGCCCGGGGAGATTTGGCGGCGTAGAGGCCAGCGGCAAAGACCTTGCAGTATTCGTTGACAGACCCAGGGACGAAGTTATCGGCATCGACATAGCCAATGTACTTGCGCCCAGTGAGCGCAGCAAGCGCCATGCCGATAATCATCGCCTCGCCTTTGCCAGGGTAGATGGTGCCGGCGCTCGACACGAGCTCGGGCATGCCGGCTTTGCGGAAGGCATCCGCAGCCTCGAGATCCTGTTGGTGGATGATCATTGCCGCTCTCTGAGTCTCTTTGCAGAACTGGCTCAGGACTCTGACCTCGGCCGCATACTTGTCGTCGAGGCCTCGATCGCTGTTGGAGACAATGATGACAAGGCAGCCACCGGGGATACCGGACAAGACACCTTCGATGACAGAGTCGTCCTCGTTCATACACGCGATCACTATGACCATCTGCTGCTGAATAGCGGCGAGTTCTTCGATGGAGATGATGACATCGCCAGCAGGTGTGACGGGGACCGGCCTGACGGTGCTGGAGGTGCTATCGATCTCGATAACTCGCTGGACAGGGCAGATCTGGACACGGCCGAAAAGCTCGCATGGTATTATTGGGCCGAGCCTCATGGTGACTTGAAAGGGTCTGCTGGTGCAGACGGTGTGAAGGCAGGCAACCCGTTCAAAGTCTTGGGGTTGCGGGTTGTATGCCTAGGAGCGAGATGTGTGAGTTGATAGGGTGGTATGGAAGGCTGAAAGGCTGTAGCAGGAGGTAACTGTGGTGTGAAGAGGCCAGAGGGTTCTGAGAACTGAGGGATTATTGGCTGAGATGCTGATCAGGTTTGAAGGAGAAGTTCTGCCTGACCGGGCGAGCTCGATATATAACCATCAGGCTCTAGCCCAAGGCACATCGCTCAGCCTAGGATGAGTTGAGAGCACCAGTCCACGACAGCACAGTCGAGGGCGAGGAGCACGCTCGCGGTGGATTCGAGCCGGGGTCTGGAGCTCTGGGGGCCAGTGACGATCTGACAGGCGCTCCGCGTGGGGCGGGCGGGCCAGAAACATCTCGCAGTCGACTCATTCTGAGATGGCCGCTGTGCGCGCAGCACGACGAAGAGCGCCATTGCGCCGAGGGCAGGCGATGGAATGGCGGGGCGGCGTGTGGACGAGGCCGGCGGAGGCAGAGACAGAGGCAGAGGCAGAGGCAGACGCAGTGGCAGGCAGGCAGGCAGGCAGGCCGGCCGCAGGCAGCGGAGATGAGGGAATGAGTGGGCACTGGGCCTGGACGTGACAAGGGACCCTGAGCCTGGTCGGGGGGTGTCGTCGGTGAGGGCCTGCGGCTTGGGGGAGTGAGAGTGTGAGAGCGCGAGCCGCGCCTCGTCCGGAGCAGTCGTTGTGCAAAGTCCTGGAAAACCGGGGGCGCACACCTGCGGCGGCGTGGTTGAGTCACGTCTGCGGCCGGGTGATGCCGCTGGCGCAGACGACGAGACAGGCTTCGGAGCGGTGCACGGCGGAGGTCGCCGCCGCGGACAGCAGCGCAGTCATCGCATGCCACGGCGTGAGTTGTCGAGTGCAGCGTCGCGGTGCGGAGTGTCTGTTTAGGGCTGAGACGAGACAAGGACGCCCAGATCTCAGACAACAACCTTGGAGCTCTGGACTCTGCAGCTGGGCAGGCCGTGGGGTGTGCGCGGGGAAGTCGCAACCCACGCGTCCATCCTCCCTGCCTGGGCCACCCCAGCGGGCGGCACTTGGTCGACAATCAGCCCTACAGGATGCGCTCCACCACCCACCACCCACCTCCCACCTCGATCCTCGCCCATCTCTGCCGGCTGGCCCTGAAGGAAGAGGGCGCCGTGCACTCGGTGGTGGCCTCACCTTCGACTTGCTCCATGACGTCGGGCCGGCAGAAGACAATGCCAACGGCCGTGGCGCCTCGCACAGCCACCTGCCCACCGACAGCTTCGACACCCATCACCAAGGTCACATCAAGTATCCACCAAAAGTTACGACGACCCATGCCCTGCCCAGGGCTGCCCAGACCGAACCGTTCTACAGCGCAATGCAGGCTCGCCCTTCGACATTTACGAGCCTGGCAGCCAATCAGCATCCAACGTGTCACCTACCCTGACCAGGTACTCCGGAGCAACACGCATCCCAGGCAGCAACCCAGCCCTGTCACGGCATCGAGAGCAGAGGCACGATACTTGCCAATTTCTACATGTCCCGCACGTCGACTCATTCGACTCCGGTTTAAGGTTATCTGCCTGGCCCCCGCCCGCGTATCTCTCGGCACTGCGGTGTCCTAGCATTGATTCGCCAGAGTCAATGGTTCACCCAGGCGTCGAGCTGCAAAGCACTGTCGTGACTCTTCCTTGTCCCGAGTTACCATCGGCTGAACGCGGTTGATGATGCAAGCTTGGATCCGCCTGCCAAAGAGCAGTGCAGCGTGCAGGCCGCAGGTCACTGTCCAAGCAGTGTCGGGGGCAGAGGCCGATGTCAACCTAAAATTCAGCAGTGAGGAGTGAGCCATGCAGTCCACAGTCTCGGCTACGGTTCCCTTTCTTTGAGACATGTCTTTGTCTCAGCTGCGACTTTGCCAGACAAGCCTGCGGTTCCAAGCTCGGATCGCGGCGGCCAACCCTGACCAGAGAACCACATGGCATCATCCTACCGAAACGCAGGCACGTCAGCCTGCCCAGGCACTCAGTCGTTTGCCGGCATCGCAGCCAAATGCAGTCGATCGATTTGGTTACGCAGAGTCGACTTGTCTTGCTGCGCCTGGCAATCCACCAAATTGTGCACTTTCGCCATTGACTCAGAGAAACCAAGGCCTTCAAACCGCTTTCGCCTGCGGTCACAGGACTCGGCGTCGTTTCGGACGATGAGCGCAGCTGTGGCCTGCAGCTGCACCGATATGATGCGAGGACGGGGCTCTGTGTGTGCTAGGCAGATCTCTCGCTCCCAGAGCCGGACCGATCGGTCACTGGAGACTCGACTTTGTGCCTCGTTTCGGCCCTGCAAAGTGCCCTCCAATCAGCGCACTGCGAGGGGGGCCCGACGGGGTGGCTCGTGGGTTCCAGGACAGGGTTGTCATACTGTGGTGAAGGCCCCCACGGCTGTGTAACCGCACTCGGAGGCATTCTCAGCCACATGGGTTATTCCATGAGTGGTTATCATTGGACCTGAGGCGTGGTTACCGACAGGCTATCGACTATCTTGTTCAATTTCCAAAGCTCTCACGCATCAACCAGGGGTGGGTTTCTCTAGTGGCATTTGAATTCCATTGGGGGAGGACAAGCCGTTTTCAGCCACATTGACTGGAGAAACGCAATACCATGGCTTCGATGACCTACCAAGTTGCTCGCAGGGGACCCAGTCCAGGTGCCATGTGAGACCACCCGAATTGGTCCAGATATCACATCACTTCTCCGGCACGTCCTGCTTGGCCTGGCCGAGCAAGCTTGGAACAGGTGAAGCTCCTCAGGATTGTTTACCGATGCCGAGTCTGCAGTCAGACTTCAGGGTGTACGTGGGGAATGTATTGCCCAAAGGTCGACGTTCCATCGCCACTACACAGGAGGCAAGAAATCTCCGGGCCACTTGGGCAGGCGAGGGTCGCAGGGTTGTTGGAGTGACTCGACCTGCAAGGTTCCGAGTGGTCGGATGCCCATCGGATTCGAGTCAGCAAAGCTAGACACAGTGCACAAAAGTGCCGAGATGAAGCAGCACGTCACTAATAGTCCCCGATCACGGCATCATCCTAGGATACCTGGCGCTTGATATCCACCCTCGGCTCTGATGTACCTTGGCTCCAGGGTCGAGACTCTGGTAGGTACACACTCCTCCGCAAGGTCGACCAGTGGTGGAATCTGAATTGGATCGATGAACGGCCAGACATTGGCTTAGCTTCCCCATCCAAAGCTCGGCCGTCGGTTTGGATGCGAGAAAGCTGGTCTCCTACTCTCAGATGGCTCAGGCAGAGAGGCTGTGAATTCTTGGTTCGCGAACCACTTGTCATCATTGGCTGTTGGAGTCAAAGCATCGCCCGAGCCGATATTTCGGGGCAGAAGCAACGCTCTCTCTACCTCGCAGTGTTGCGCTGCTGATATGTTTTCCGCCGAGGCAACATAAAAATCCACTGTTAGAAATCCACTCTGACTGTTGAGGAAGCACTTCGCAACTCTCGGGCCGGCCTTCCCCAGGCTTTTCGATCTGGTTCTGGCTTTTAGTGTCGATGCACATGACCACTTGCTATCGCGAGCTGCAGGATCTCATTCTTAAGATGCTCTCGGCGATTGAGCATGAATGCAGCAAAATGTCACCTAGTCACAAGCAAATAGGCTAAACTCTCGACGTGTCTCCCTGTGAATTCGTGCCACAAAGAAAAGCCTAGGTCTCCAGAAATGCCCCCAGTTTCCAGCTAGATTTCGGTCAACAACAGGGTGCCAAGCGCGCTGTTCGTATGTTGTATGAGAAAGGCATCACAAGGCTTGCTGTAGACGCGCTCCAAGCAAAAAATAGTGCAAGATGGTAAGGTCATGATAAGCAAAGCACTCTTGACAGAGGCTTCAGACGTGACGGGGAAAAAAGGTACAAGAAGATTTTGACAGGCAAAACCAAAGGAAGAAAAAAAAGTAAAACCAATGAAAGAGAATATCCAGGGTATCTATATCACGCCATTTGTTTTCCATACACGAATACCAGGATCGCAGTGCCCCGACACCCCCGAAACCTCGGTTTTTCTTAATGCCACACACTTCCACCTTCCCATATCTCTCTTTTATAATCACTCTCCTCCTGGTCTCCAGACTTTTGCTTTGAAGTCAGCTACTCAAACTCCCCAAGATTCAGCCCCGGACTGAAGCTCAGCACGTCGTTCGGATAGTAGTCCCCGAGCCAGCTCATCATCTCGTTCTGCCCGAAGCTCGTCAGGTGGTGACCAAAGTCGGCCTCGTTGTAGAACGTCACAAAGTGCAGATCTGATCCGCCCGCCGTGCCAGCAGTGGTCGTGGTCGTGGTTGTCACGGGCCCCGAGGCGCCTGGGGGAATCGAGTATGAGTAGCCACCCGATGCCATCCCGCTGCCGCTCGATGCGAAATTCGACGGCTCGCTGCCGTCTGGCGAGAACATGACCGGGTGCATCGCTGATGTCTGCTGCTGCGAGCCGGGATACCCCCGCTGGCCTGCAGTCAAGCTACCCGCTGCTGGAGACGCTGATGGCAGGTCGGTCCGGAAACTGTAGGTCCCCCCGGCAGGGTCCGCAGGATGCTCGTTTGTGGTGTACGACGAAGGGGGCGCCATCGACATGTTGCCTCTTTCCGAGACTCCGCTCATCCCGGCGCTACCTGTGCGCAGCCGTGTTTCACGACCTGATGATAACATGCTCGACTCATCTGCAGATGTTGTCCCAAAGTCACGGGAAGAATCATGCAGTGTCGTCTCCGTCGACATCCTGCGGGGATTTCCAACGGAATGCCTGAGGTTTGACGTGTTGGGCTGCACAAACGGGGATGTGGGCGGGAACATCGTCGTGGATTCCGGCAGACTCTGGCGAATGGGGTCATATATCATGTTGCCCGGTGGCGTCGGAGCAGACTGGGGAGACGAGTGAGCGGCCGCCGCACCCGCGGTCGCCAGTCCATGCGGAGTTCCTGATCGTGTGACGGACGCCCCATTGGCAGCAGGTGTCTGAAAGAGCAACGTCAAGCTCGAATTCGGCGAATCTGTCGTGCCCGTGAGGGACCAAGCTAATGGCGGTCCAGCCTCCGTCGTGGGCGCCGTGCGTAGGTGCTCCATCTTCGGGCCAAGTCGTTGAGCAGCACTAGGCAGGCGCGGGCGCTTCGTGCTTTCGTACTCCTCGACCGTGTACGTCTCGCAGTCCCATTTTCCTTCCGACTTCTGGTCAAGTGCTGTCAGGATATAACGCACGCCGCCCCAGTAAGCGTGCATTTGCTTCAGAGCCTTATAGCAACCCTGGTAATTCTGATTTGCTGCAGAGGCTAGCAATGAATGCCTGGCAGAGTGTTTGCTGCTGCCTTCCGGCTGCCCCGTCTTGTTCTGCTGTGCTGCTATCGAGGTCGCCGCCTCAGGGGGAACAAGAGGTGAACTTGCGTCCCTTGACTCCATGAGGAAGGCGTTCGCAGCAATGTAGATGGGCTGCGAAGTGAAAGGGTTGCAGATGGAGCAGAGGGGATCCAGCAATTCGGCGAAGGCAAGAATATCGGCAATCGTCTTTGCACTTGACATTGACAACTCTCGACTGTGAGGCTTCAGTTGGCTAATGCGATTGACTGCCCCCTTTCCCGTCAAGAGTGTAGGCTGGTGCAGGACGATGATAAGCGCATGGAACCAAACGTGCAATAGTATGAACGTAGTGGCATGGCCATTCTTGATGTAGGCCTGAAAATTGTTTGCATCAAAGCGTAGTCGGCGGTCCATCTTTTGGTGAAGCTTGGTGAGCTCATTCTCCATCTGCCCCAGTCTCTGTAGTTTGTCTTGGGTAAGGTCGTGGGCATGCCTGATTTTGTTGAGGACGTCTGATACCCGGCCGTACAGGTGGATGATCCGGATCAGAATAGGTAGTGGGAGTGGCCATCCAGACTGCGGGTCCAGGGTTGACTTTGGCAGGTTGTGTTCAAAGTCTTCATCTTTGAGTGTGACGGAACGTCCTGTGCCGGTGGAAATGACGCGGTCGAGGAAGAAGACGGCCCAGAAGGTATCAAGCCGCTCTTGCTCGAGCTGCTTCTGTTCCTCGAGGCTAAGTGGATGCTCCGCTTCGTCTGCCTTGGCCACATGCGTATGTTCGCCATGACTGCTTTTGCGATTCATGGATCGTGTGTACCAAGGGTCGATCTCGCCGCGGAATCTCACCCCATCCTCTGTTGTCAAGCCAAGATCAACAGCCATGCGGATTGCAATGCCCAGGTACATCCAGAGAGCGCTGTCCTGATCCGCACCGAAACTGTCATAGGCCATCAGCAAGCATGCCTGGATAGCCGCAACCGATGGACAGGGAAATGTGTCCACGATCGCCAGCTTGGCTCGTTGCGTGTAGGCATGGCCGTACTCCGACTTTGCGACCTTGCCGTCACCACCCTTTTTGAAGATGGGTAGGTCCGAGAAGCGCGCCCCAATAGCACACACGGCATCAACCAGGAGAGGCTCGACTCGCTTTTCCATGACCATCTGGATGAACTGGTTCCGTCTCAAGAATGGATGATTACTGCCGAGGTAAACGAAGAAGAGATCAACAAGACTCAAGATTACCGGCGAAACAGGTTCATGGTCGTTGACGTCGTAGAAGGGCGGCTCCTCGGCCTGCGATGCATCTTGATCGGACACGATGGAGCTCAAGAAACCTGTGTAGACGGAGCTCGTGCTGGGCGAGGTCGCAGACATTGAGCTCCGCCTGTCTTGGACACGAACGACCATCTGCTTGAATCCAGGCACGATGGCGGTGGGTCCAAAGTAGCGAAAGTATGGGACCACGCTCTGGCTCTCGCTGCTGTGCGTCTGCAATGGCGAGCGGCCGATAGAGCTGCCACCATCCTCGGTCGAGAAGGAGTTTTGCCGAAGATCGGCGCCCGATGGACGTCGGATTGGCACCGGCTTCTGTCCTCCTTCTCGAGGGCTATGCTCGTCCCACCCCGCGATCTCCGACTTCACACGCTTGGAGAGTTGCGCCTGCTCTGTCCCATCCCGGCCATTTCCATTCTTGACTGAAGATGTGTGGGAACCGTTGGACCGTTCGCTTTCCCGACGCTGCTTGCTCTCATGATTCTGTTCCGATGTGGCGGCTAGTTGGCCCTGCTCTCGGCCATCTTCATCCTGATGCTCTGCCTCCTCGTGGGGATTCTTCTTCCTGTTCTCTTCCGGATGGTCCGTATAGCCAAGGCACTCGTGACCGTTTTTGGTGCATGTGGAGCAGACGGGGTGCTCGCCGGCGCAGCGAGTCTTTCGTTTGCGGCATGTGAGGCAGCTGTGCGACACCAGGAAAGCCCGTCATTGTTAGTGCTCTGCACGGGGACAAGGGCAAAAGAACCGTTGCGGAGCTCGGGACGTACGCTGCGTTGATCCTCCGGCGCTTGGTCGGAGGCTGGCCCTGGTTGTTTACGAAGCGGATCTGTTTCGGGGCCGGCATGCCCTCCGGATGGTGGTTGACCTCAAGAGCCGCCATTGTGCGTTCGCGGGGGGCGTCGGGTTCGTCGGCGGCTGGCAGTGCTGGACGCTGGCCGTGCTCATGTTCGGTGCGGCATGGGGTTCGTCGGCGTCATCGAGAGCAGGTCTGTCCTGCGCTCAGGCGAATGTTGTGCTCAGAGCATAGTCGCAGCTTGTGTGTCCCCGCGCGCAGGTCGTCGGCGAGGGAGTGAGCAGCGATGGTGACGACGGGCGCGGCGGCAGGACGCAGCAGAGTGGAGCAATTGCTGTGGAAGTCGCAGGGTTGAGCTGCAGGCTCGGTGGGCTCATCCGAGGAGGATCGAGGGCAGTGTGGAGGAAGAAGACGAGAAGGGGGACGCTCTGTGTTGCTGGAGTGCCGAGGGGAGTTCCGCACGGTCGACGACAATAGAACGGCACTCTCTGAACTAGGAAGAAAGAAGGTGCGGTAGATGGAGAACCGCCGGGCGGGCAGGCACCTAAACGGGGAGCTGCGGGGAGATGGGAGCAGCGGGTCCGCCCGCGTGGATGGCCCCGTCGAGGGCGTGGGCAGGGTGGGCCAAGCCGCCGGGCGAGCTTAAATAGCCTGCCTTGCACTTAACATGCTTCCCCAGGGTGGGCTGCCGGCCGCGTCAAAGTGCGTCAACGTGCGGGCGGGTATAATTCACCGTCCGTCTCCTGTTCGAGACGGGACCTTGGCTCCAGCCCAGTCCGAGCACACGGCCCGTCCTCACTGGCGAGCCAGAAAGCCACAATAACGGCTGTGGGCCGCCTGGGGAGAGGAAGGGCTGGGGGGCGAGGTCGGAACAGACGAACGAACAGGTGAGCAACTTCCGCCTATGAAAGAGCGGCAATGCCATCCTATTGCACCGCCGCATATAGCAGGGGTCGCAATCTACAGGTATGGCCCGTCCGTGCCGATCAGGGTCGGCTATCTCGCCAGCGTCTCAAGAAATGCAACAAAGGCTACAAGACCGCTTTTGAACAACGAGGATGGCATTCTCACACGCACGCTAGATCGTACCCAACTGCATTACCAGAGAATGATTCAGCCTCGCCTGACTGTCATGACCCCAAACAGCCTCACGCCTGAGCGAGGACCGTCTTTGCAGACTCAAAATATGCATAGCGAATTATTTATATCTCTCGTCACTATCTGGATATCATCATTTTTTGGTTGCCCCTTTGTGCAAGGACAGCCGACGCCAACCACCAAAGTAAAACAAAAACGCCTGCCAACCCAGTACCTGTACACGCGCGGACACTTTCCGTACGACCGCTGCCCATCCGCCTTCCCAAACGCCATCGTTATGTGCAATACGCTCCCGTTCGCCAATCCCCCTTCGTTCAACACCTCCAACGATATCGTCACCCAAACACAATATTTACGCCCATCTCCGCGCTGACCCTCCTCCAAAGCTGCCCGTCGTCAAGCAAGCCATCCGTGTCGGTGACCCCGGCGCCCATACCGCCCATACCGCCCATGCCGCCCATGCCGCCGAACCCACCCGCCATGGCCGATGTGATCGTCTCGCAGATCGCTTCAGATGACTCCTCGTCGGCACCTTCGCTGCTAGTGCTGCTGCCGGGACTGCCGTCGCCACCGCCCTGGCGCGCGTCCAGCCGCGCCCACACCTCCTGCACGACACTCCACGCCTGCTCGATGTTGGTCATCCCTTGCCGCAGCTCGACCTCGCGGAACGCCCGGCCCGCGAGCTTGCGGTCCAGGTCGCTGCGCGCCTCGCATGCCGCGACGAACAGCGGCCACAGCAGCGCCCCCATGGGGCCCTTGTGGCTCACCGTCTCGACGCAGTGCCGCAGCGCCTTGTGCGCGTGCTTCTGCACGAGCGTCGACCCGGGCGCGTACTGGTAGATCGTGCGGTAGAGGTATACGAACGCGCTGTGCCGATACGCCATCGCGTTGTGGAGGATGGACTGCAGGCGGGGCAGCTCGTGGTGCGGTGGCGAGTGGGCATCCTGACCACCGGATGTAGTCGCTGGCTCGGCGAACGCCAGGCTTTCGAGTTGTTCGTCGTCGTCGGCGCCGCTGCTCCCGCTCGCAATGACCACGCCCGGCGGCAGGCACGGCTGCCACTGCTTCAAGGCCATTTCGATGGCGTGCGATGTCTCGTCGTACTCGGTCCGAAGAACAGCGACTTTGGATGTCTGGTTGGCTTGTCTGGCACCCTCCAGCTCGCCTCGTAGAGACAACAAGCCGGACAGGCGGTGCATGACGGGCCATAACGTTGTAGCCATCCCGAGAAGGGTGTCCACGTTGCGCAGTGGTGATGCTGGAGCGGCATTCATGGGCGGGAATGGCAGCAGGCACCCGGCTGCTGGAGCAGTGGATAGCGGAGCGGTGCCGAGCGACAAAGCGGTGATCACATCGTAGAAGCGAAAGGCCTGCTCAGGACTGTCAGTATTCGGGCCAACCACTATTCGTCTGCTAGTTGGTGAGACATACCCGTTCGAGGAACAAGCCAGTCGCATCATTTTGATCCGTGGCAGAGGACATGACAGTCAACGCTCCTCTGAGATGGCCATCGACGATACTCGAACGGCCGCGTTGGACAAGCTGTGAATCACACGATCAGCATACAACGCCGGCCCGGCGCTAATTTTGGTGGAACTCACCACTTCGTAGTACACAAGCAGCATTATGGCTGCAAGGATCTGGTTCTTGTCGACAGACGTGCCGACCTCAATTAGCTGTGCCAGGCCCTGAATAGCCTTGTTGTGGAAATGTATTGATTTCTCATCATTCTTCACCCCGCGGTACTCGAGATGTGCACTGGCGAGTGCGAATATGGCGTTCTGCACTGGCGGGCTGGTATACGATAACGGGAGGACCAATTGCTGAAACGGATTGCCCGACTCCTCGCGGAACACTATCAGATGCGACAGGACGTTGCAAAAGTGGTCAACCAGGGCACGGCGGTTGCGCTTTTCGGAGAACTCCTGGAACGCCGGAAGGCAAAACTCGAGGCGTGGCGTCCCGACTGGACACGGTGAGATCATCGCGAGGTCGGGATGTTTTGACCTGGGGATCGACACTATGCTCGAGGTAGATTCTCGCCGCATCTTGTAGGGGACGAGACTGCTGTTGTCGGTCCAGACCCCTTCGAACCCCAGCGGACTCGTTGGCGACAATAGTATGTCGTCTGCAGTGTAAAAGCTGTCCACGCTGATATCTTCTACGCCATCGACCGAGACCCCGGACAGGTCGACGTATCCGTCATCGTACTCGTCGTCGACGGCTTCGTCGAGGTATTCTGTCGTCCGGAATGGCCTCTTGCAGTCGCCTGAAGCCGCAAAGTCGGCCAAGCCGCTGACCGAGTCCCGCGGCCTGCGCTGCCGCGGCTTGACTGCTTCGTAGGCACAGTCGAGGCCTCGCTCTGCGCACCTCGCACATTGCGGCCGCGTCTCGTCACACTTCTTCTTCTGCAGGCCGAGACGGCACCGTTAGTCTCTAGACTATGCGCGAGCGTAATTCATTGGGAATTGCATCGCGTTACGTACTTTTTCTTTGCTGCGCGACCACAAATTGGTTGGGTTGAGCCAAGACGTTTTGGAGTATGATTGGTGGGGAAATGTTTTCTTACCATGAAGTACAGCCTAAATTATGACGAGGTTAGTAATTTGCCCCGTGTTTCAACGCGAGCATGTGGAGGACGACGACTGACCAGCTCTCGAACGCCGTTTCGGCACCTTAGGCGGCGCAACCTTTGTGTAAAGAAGCATCGTGATGTGAATTCGTGGGTTCTGGGGACCGACTCAGGGGACTGTCGATCGTCGCCGAGGCTCGTAAGTCCGTTGCAGTCTGCAAGTGGGTAGCCGCAACCCCGCGGCACATGTAAAAGTCGTTTGGGGTGCCGCTGTTCCACCTATTCCGCGGGTCTCCGGCCTGGTGTCGGTCGAGGTGTCGACGGCAGGTTCTCGAGCGTGTCTGGCGTGTGACTCGGGACAGGTGAAGACGAGGTTCGGAATTGCAGAGCAAGATGTCAGTCAGGGTGGACGAGGAAAACGAGGGAGGGATTGCTGGTGGGCAGCGCTAGGTTTTTGGCCCAGGCGAAAGAGAGAGCTTTAGTCAACCCCATGGAGCAGCGGCCAGGACTTGTGGAGCAAGCATCGTGACCATTTTAGCGGGTGCTGTTGGAGACGCGGAGCTCTTTTAGGGTGGCAGGCCGATGTGCGGGGGACTTGGACTTCGCAGGAACCGAGCCGACCGGCTGCATGCCATCTGCGACTAGGGTCCTCGCACGAGCGGCGGGCGGGCAGCCCTCCATGGATGGGATGAGCCGAATGACGCCGTGCTCGCCCCTCGCACACATGTGCTGGATTGCCATCGCCATCGACATGCAGCCAGGCAATGCAACATGGAGCCGACCTCGCCGACCACATCCGCTCACACACCCCTTGAGCTAGTCCCAGATCGAAGACGCGGAGAGTGTCTCCGCCGTGGGAAATCAGACGAATCATGCCTCCCCACAGGCGGCGTGGGCACGCGGGGGGGCGATCCGGGGCTCAGAGTACCTCTGCGTGATGCTCAATCAGAGGGGAGCAATGCGAACCTTGCCTCATGGCTGGCGATCGGCAGTGTCGTCTTGCCTAGCGCTCGTGTCCGGCTCCAGGATCAACAGCCCCTGGACGTCGTGAGAGGTGAGGCACTCTCGCCGTGCACAGGGTGCTAAAACAAGATTTGCGCCCCACGGAACGTTCTTTCGTCCCCGCATGTGTTCCGTCGCTTAGACAGCCACAACGACCTGCGGCTTGCCACACCGACTCTCCAGTCTCGAGACTTTCGTCCTCGCCAGCGCCCAGTGGAGCGCTTGACACCTCGACGACCTGTGCGAGCTCGCGGGGCATGGCTAGCACAACTGAGGCGCACGGGCTAGGCGAATACGGTAGAGCCCATTCCCCAGACCCGGCTCTACAACCCTGGAAGACCTCAAAGACGAGTCATGACAAGCTGCAAACTGCCGGCCTCGGTACACCTCTGATTGTTCTTGGCTTCGAAGGCCGGGTGCAACTCTGACCAACAGTCTCGTAAGTCTTGGGCAGCCGCCGTCCTTGATCCATGGCCATGCCATGGTAGCGGCCTCGTTTACCCCACAGATCCATGAATGATCTAGCCCCTTGGTACCCAGCTGCTTCTTTGGGCCTGGTCTGCGCGGGAGCATGCTGCGATGCTGGGTAGATGGGCCAGGATCTGCCGGTGACTGCCTCGACTACCACTGTCTGCGGGTCATGTTGCCCTCTAGTCTGCTCTCGAGGTGAGAGGGGCGCCAGAACGATCAGGGTATCCGGGCCGAATCGTGCTAACGGCCGTCAGAAGTACTGCACTCCGCACAATGCTCTTGAGCAGCAGGGTTGCACAATGGGGATCTGGGCGCCATGCAGGACCTGGGCTGCATTTGCAAATGACCTGTACCCCAGACAGGTGTGTCACCTTGTGGATTGAGAGCTTCGGGAGGTTCCAAGCGCTGTCGATAGTCCAACCGAGATCCTCCCAGAGAAGGTAAGCTCGCCGATATCGTAGGAATTGAAATTTCTACGTTGCGGCTCCGAATTGGTGTACACATCGCGGAGAAGCTCACGCGTTTGGCCGACTCGACCAGCAAGACCATCAGACGCCAGCTTGGGGATGCGGTCACAAGTGGCGGTTGGCACAACACACAGCGCATCGAGCGCGACGTTCAGTGAATTCGAGACCGGTGGCCTCATGCTCTGTCAATGAAGGTATCCGGCGCCTCTCCACACTTACAGTAAGTACTCGGCCTGCTTAATTCAGGAGGCAAACATTATTTGACAGTCGGCAAGATGGAATTGTCCTTGGGAGATGTCGCCAAGCGCCGCAGTGATTTGATTTTCAGAGATCCCGTCATTGTAAGCGACCATCGCTCCTTGGCAATGCTGTACCGCCCACGCGCTCTGGGCCAGCTTGGTACGAGCATCATGCATTAAGGCGAAGGTCGATTGTGATGGGCCTTCGACCGGGAAGAAGTTCTCCGCTCATGTGTGTACAGTGCGCATGTGAATGCGGTGTTGGCTGCACATACCGTGCATCCTGCGTGGAAGCAGCCGAGGCCGCTCATGAGGTTGGCGCTGACTGTCCATTCTCCGTACAGGGGTTCCCTGAGTTGCTGGTCAGCTGGACATTCTCCCATGAAATTCTACCATTGTCGCGGCATCGAAGGTGGAGTGGTGGACTTGTCAGCAGCCACGCTCAGTCGGTATGTCTGCCTTTCTCTCCCTCGTCGCGGTGTGTTGGCCTGGGTGTGTGCTGCGAGTCGCGCGATGCAAGTGGCTCCAATGATATTCCGTGATTGGGTGATGGGCGTGAGAGATGCATCCTGCGCATGCAGGCTTCGAAACTCGACCACTCAGTGTTGCTTGCGTGGACGACCAGGCTCCCACGTCTGCGCATGTCAAAGCCCATTCTCTTGCATCGCAATCTTTCGGGGGGTTGCAGATGCCCGTCGTCTTGGGTTTGGCCCGGTCAGGACAGCCTGCTCTCCCTGAGCTCCTGGGATTGCTTGGCTCGCCGACCTTCATGTAACCTCTTGCCACCACCATCGCATTGTCCTGCTGTGCACGAAACCTCGACAGATGGAGTCCATACCTTGCTGTCTTGTCGTAAAAGTCATCCTCTGATGCGGCGCAGCCAACAAGGGACTTGGCGGCCTCAAGGCTCCGCCCATGTCAGCCTGTAGAGCCTGACCTGATGTCAGCCGCCCACCCGACAGTGTTTGATCTGCCTGCCGACGATATTCCTCACTTCAACGCCAGCTTTCGCCTTGATCGCTATCACCAAGCTTGACAACTCTCCTAGAGTGCGACCAACTGTGCCGGATCACACTTGCTCATCGAAGCTATACACGGCCGAGCATCGAAAGAGTGTCGCTTTTTCTGGTGGCACCGAACATGCGAAGTTCAAAATAAGCTTGGCAACATAGTCGATCACCATGTATACGGTCCGGCGCAAGCCGCCTTCCCTGACGTGGCTGCTTGCGACAACTGCAATCGCGCAATCTACCGACCAGGTTCTTGAACCGTACCGAGTCCACGAAGTAAAGAAAGCAGCCACAACTCAGTTGCACATGCGACGCGAGGCGACCTGCGAAGTTCAGGGATGGTCGCTCTGTCCAGCGGATGTAGGAGGAGGTTGTTGTCCAAACGGATACAAGTGCGATTCGTCGTCCTGTCATGCTACCACCGCTGGGCCGACTACAGCTTGTGGCCATGCAGGCTATTATAACTGTCCCATAGAAGCTGGTCCTGGTATGTGTCCTTAAGCCTTTTCAGTCCGCCAGCTGCTGCTTTTGATCTGTCGTGAGTGTCTACTAATGTCGTGCTGTCGACTCCAGGAAGTTGCTGCCCAGTGGGTCTTATATGCGCCAAATTCGGCGGCGTCTGCACTGCACCCGAGGGAATGACGATGCCGACATGCCCGACGAGCTATTTGCCGTGTCCAGTGTCGCTTGGCAGTGGATGCTGTAAGTCAGGTATGGCGTGCGGCAATGGCTTCTGTTATTCGGCTGCTCCACAAACCTATACGGTCAGCGTTCCTCAGACCACAACGGATTCGAGTGGCAGCACGACCACCCAAATGATCACCACAACCACTGTGATAACTCCCAAACCTGGCGCCACAAATGTGGGACAGAGCACGGAGAGTATACTGCAGCTTCGACCGAGCACCATCCCCAAGATGCCGGCGCTGGAGACTGGAAGTAGCAGTGCCGGGGGTGGAGGAAGTGGCGGGCTTTCGCAAGCCGCACTTGGCGGTGTCATCGGCGGAAGCATTGCGCTGCTGGCCATCATTCTTGTTGCAACATGGCTGATTCTCCGAAGACTGAAGAAGACACAAAGGGCGGCCGAAGCAGCGGCAGCGGCCATGCAGGAGTCATCGAAGGGGACCCGGCGGGACAAGACGACGAGCTTTGGCCAGCCGACAGTGACAGAGATATTCTTGGGCGACGGGACCGATCCGCTGCAGTCACCCAGCGTGCGGCCGTCATACCTCCGGAGCGGGTCAGACGGGAGTGCTCGAGACTCTTCACCAGCGCCAACGTCGCGAATGCGTGCCTCTGGGACATCGACGCCGTACGGGACCTGGCCTGGGCAGTACAACCCGGTACCGACATCAGAGGCGCCGGATAGCCGCCGGCAAAGTGTCGAGACGAATCAGGTGTATGATGTGAGGAATTCTGAGCAATCTGCACGGCAGCAGCAGCAGCAGCAGCAGATGCACCACAGAGCTGGCTCGCATGACTCCCAGGCCACAGGGTACAGCCAGAATCGCCATCTGAGCTACTCGAGCGAGCTAGAGGGCATGCATGGCTGGTCAGAGCTCGAGACGGAAACCACTGCGGGAGGACGTCGGCGATCCTCTTCGGGAGCGGTCATGCCGTCGTCGCAGTCGCATCGTGGAAGCGTGGAGTTGCCAGGCTCGCCCCGGTTGCGCAGCGACAGCAGCACAGGCGTGGGAGGTGTTGGTGGGACGAGTGCTGGCACAGGTCTTGTGACAGTGAGCGAGTTCAGCGAGCTGCATGGCTACTACGGACCCGCGACGAGTGCCGCAGGGCAGACCTCTGCCAGGCTGAACAGGTATCCGTCGATTGCGCCGACGCCGGTCGATACGAATCTGCCGGGGAGGCAACTCGGTTCCGATGATGTGCTGCGATGAGAGTGTCGAGGCCGTTGGCTACTGGTCGTGGCAATCGGGGGCTAAAGTGGTTCGAGAAAGGAAGATCGGGCAAGAGGTGTATCGTTTCGGTCTGGGAAGGAGCGTCGGCCATCGGGAGGATGGCGACAGGCAAACGGACCGCTGCAAGTGCGGTTGAGGCACATCTTGGCGCTCAGGGCAGCCTGATGTGTGTCAGGCCTTTCATTTCCTCCTACCTCTCTCAGATAGCTTCCCTTCTTAGTTGTCATTTTCATTTGTCAAAGGCGCCCGGGTCTTGATTTATTCTGCACCAG
Source organism: Microdochium bolleyi (assembly GCA_001566295.1). Lineage (NCBI taxonomy): Eukaryota > Fungi > Ascomycota > Sordariomycetes > Xylariales > Microdochiaceae > Microdochium > Microdochium bolleyi. The sequence goes on from KQ964245.1 coordinate 179,103, forward strand.
ATACCCCATCGCAAATACACTCGCTTCATTCGACTAATGATATCTGCCTAATACGTTTGACGGGGAACCGGTGCTCTCTTTGCTTGCATAACCTAGGGGCTGTCCGCTTCTCAACAGTGCAAACGCCTTGTCGGACCCCTAAAGGCTGCCCATGCCTGCCGCTCATTTCGATGGCGGAATATAAAAACAGAAGCCATCTCGCATACCTGACTTGATATGTCCAAAACACACGTGTCTACACTCTTCTCGTGGAATATGAAGTGTCCATCGTGTTCATCTCGATCACACCACCCGGGGCGATCCGCTCATAGTCTGATGCCTCCGCATCGCTGAGCAGCGCCGACTTATGCTGCTGCTCCTTGCGTGACGCGGGCTTGGCATCCGCCCACTTCTCAGCAAAGCACACACCCGGGTGGAACACGGTCAGAGCGAGTACTGCCAATATGATCATGGGGCCCTCGAATATCATGAATGTGACCTCGTCGTTGGCGAGATGGCCCTTGAAGCCCTCTGAGAGCTCGGCCACGCGGAAGGTACAGCGGATGAAGATGAGGATGGTCGCAGTGGCGAGGGCTGCGAAGGGAAAAACTTGTCAGTTGTGCACATTCTTAACAGTCCAATGAAAGCAAGCAAGAGGGCTCCGTTGCGCGAAGTACTCACCATAGAGGAAGCCTCGGAACTTGAAGGAGGCTCTCATCCGTGCGAAACCGTAATCAAGCAGCTCCCGGTGGCGTCTGATGCGGAAACCGTACTCGGTGCAGATGGCCATGAAGGCTGCTAGGGAAACGACCTGGAACACAAGACCGGCGATCATGATGTTGACCCCCAAGTCCTTGGTAGCTGTCGTCTTGGCTGTGGCGGTGATGCCACCGCCACCGCCCTGCAGGACAAGTGAGATGAAGTCGCACGTCACAAAGATGTATGTGTAGGTGCGCGGCTTCAGGCGTGAGGCCTCGGGGCCATATGCCACGACGATGCGAGCAAGACACAGGTAGATTGATGCGCTGAGGAATGCCGGGGCGATTGTGAGGCCGATGAGCTGTCTACAGTCGATCTTTACGTAAGTCTGGGAGCCACTCCGCGATACTCGGCATCCCGTAAAGAGTCTGACTTACTGCAAGAAAGGGTCGAACTTGAACGGATTGTAGTGCAGTGTGACCCGCCCTGCATATCCAACGACTTCCAGACCGAGGCCGCCTATCATGCCGGCCATGAAGCCCCATGTCTTGTAGCGGATGCCCAGACCGAGCTGTGCAGCCATCAACAGGCCGAAGATGACAGCGTAGGCGACGTTGCCGCCGAAGCTCGGTGCATAAGTAACCTGTGCATACTCTATGGGACAGGTGTCGAGAGTGCAGAATTTTGGGTTGAAGGGAAGAGTCATATTGGCCGCCATGATGATGAGTAAGTTTATCCTTATTAGTTGAACGCAGTCTTGTCGGGGTTGAGTGTTGTTGTCGTCGAACGAGTCAATGTGTGACGGAAAAGCTGAATGACTCCAGGTATACTCGCTGATCGCTGTGGCCTTTCCAGCCGGGCCTTTTATACGTCTCTAATCTATCTCTATCGACTGATTGCCAAAGAGCCAAAGTGACCCTTATTTCCAACAGCATCAGCATCAATGGCGACGAGCGCAAGGCCAGCTCGGAGTCTGTGGGCCATCTTGGCGCTCGCTTCCCGGCAAGGGCAAGGGGTCTTGGGCCGTCGCAGACTGAATTGGGTTGAGGCTGGAGCTTGAATGCGAGGGTGGGGACATTTGGTTCCTGGAAAAAGAGGGCATCAGTGCGAGCCGCCCTATCACGACTCGGGACGGCAGGCCAAGGGGCTGTGAATTCATGGCACTGCCACGACCCTGAAAACTGACCACCCTCCAGGTTTGACACTCCCGAGCACTCTCTCAAGGTAACAGTGCCGAAAACGGACGGGCAATGGAGTATGTCTGGGTACCTAATCAGGCATCAGCCGCAGCCCTACAAAGCTTGGTCCTGTCCCCACTGTCCAGCTTCATTGCGGGCTGCTAGCGAAACCGTTAGACCTATTTGCGTCGGCGCATCCCCCAGCATTATGGGCAAGGAGTGCGGAATTGGTCTGCATGGCGAGTGACGAGGCCGGAATCCGGCACAGCACGGACGCGGCGCAGTCTTCCAGCTCTGGTGCCTGGAGTTCCAGCTCCACTCATGGCTCGCTTCTTGTGACACGCGGAGACAGCCGTCCCTTCAGTGGACGCATCATGGTCGGAGCAGGCTCGTGTGGTTTCGCGAAGTTGGAGGTAACACAGAAGCGCTGGCGGTGGACCACAACGTAGGGGAGCGATCCTCAGTAGACGAGACAAGTTCTTGTGTTCTCCCAAACCCCGAGCTTCTGCCTTCGCCCCGCACGATTTTGCATCACCGTGGGAAGCAAACGCGACGACAATATCCCTAACCCCGCAGAAAGTAACACAACACACCAGCAGGCAACGAAGAACCCCTGCCCCGTTTCGTCTGGGGCACTTGCTGGCACAAACCGTTGCATATGAAGCCATCATGAACGCATATTGATCAATTCTTGGTGACTCGGTCTCCGTCAGCGGCGAAGGGGATCCCGGACAGATGTGAAGGCCCCGGGCCGTAGTGGAGTAGACAAGCACGGGAGCCGCTGTCGGGTCCGGAGCTCCCCCAATTACCGGCGCCCCACCTCGGTCTCTGCGGGGAAGCGAATTGGGCTGTCATCAGGCTTCCTGCCCGAGGGAGCTCAAAGTAGGTAGCCAGAGATCTGAACAAAAGCGATTCAACAGGCACAACAAACACGGGGCTGTGCATAGAGGTCATGTTCTTCCCAGGACCTAAAGCTGCGAGTCCGCCGACGAACACAACTGTTGGACGCGACTGATAACCGAGACAGGAGTTTGCCCCGCATGAAGTCGGACACTTTGCCCAGGACGCTCCTGCCCTGTCTACCCGAACGACGCGACCTCAGCACGAGTTTTCTTCGCTCTACGTCGGTCGCCCGCAATGGAGTCAACGTCAAGCTACATGTTTTCCCGCTCCAAGAAAACACGACCAAGCCTCAAGCCTCACGGCCCTGACAAAATCCGCGACGACGGCAGCAGTCAGACACTGTAGCCGCCTCCAAGCGAGACTTACCGAACGAGCACCGCTCCCGACATAGCCAGAAGAAGCCGATAAACGCTTAATCTGAACGCAGAATGCGAATCTCTTCAAATAACAGTATCTCAAGACGTTCAACTCTTGATCCATTGGAGCTCCACGGCAAAAAGCCCGTGTCCGGGGTGTCTACGCTGGGAATCGATGACCATGAGACAAAACGGCCTTGGCACTTTTGCGAGCAACTACAGAGCAATACACAGCGCGAGCAACCATCTCAGCGGCGATACAGGAGTCCACCCTGCTGGGATAGCGATCGCGAGCGGCTGATGTCTCAGATTGTGTGCATTGCGATGCCAAAACCTACGATTCGCAGCTCGAGGCGGTGGGTAGACACTAAACACCAAGGTGTCCTCGTCTTGGTGACCTGCCCGGCAGTGCGGCGAGTAGTGCTAGGCTACGATCGGGACAACGCGATGGGTTGGCCAATCACGTGGACCAGGCCCCTACACAAATACGACACATCATCCAGTCCGACAAATCGTGTGATCCTCCTCACCATGGTTGCTTTTCTGAAGGAAGCCTCGTTGGTGATGGTGGCTTTCGCATCGGCCCACCGGAGAATCTAGCCTTGTGTGACAGCGCTCGTGACTCGGCCGATCTTGGAGGGATTGCAACCGACAGATGAGTCAGGCCGACAAGGAGAGAAGGCTGGCGCCCAAGAATTGTCTTGGACGTGACCCCTTCCCCATTGAGCGATCCTGTCCAGTCCACCGGTAAGCTCACCTTGGCAGCCAATGCCATCTGCAGCTTACCTACAGGTTAGCCCGTGAGATCTTCGGAACAAAGTCTCGGAATTGATTCTGATGACAATGCTCCGAAAGAAGATGCATCGGGCCCACCATCGCTCGCCCAATGCCAGCCCGGAGCAGAGACGCTTGCCAGGATCCAGAGTCAGAAGCAAACACCCGTGGCAGAGCCGCTGGGCCCGGATCAAGCAGGAGGACCTAGCCGGCTGCAACCCGGGCCACAGCCACGTACAGAACCGGCTTCCTGCAGAATGCAGACGCACTCCAGCAAGGCATCGCGTGAGTGGGTAGCATGTTTGTGTGTTTGCGAGCTGCGCTAAGAACTGCATGCAGGGATGGGTGATGTGGTCTTGCATACCGTCCTGGCAGTCTGGTTGGATGCCGGCAGCGACGACCTGCAAAGCCGGGGTATGGACCAGGGTGCAATGTCTGACCCTGACTCCGGCAGACGGCGTCGGCGACGAAAAGTGCTTGTCCCATGGTGAGATCATATTTTTTATGTATTGTACATGTCCTGGACACCGACTCCGTGGGGCGCGAACAATGGCTGTCGTTGATGACGCCTGGAATCTGAAGGCTCCTGCTGCCTAGCGCACGCTGTCTCCAGGCTGCTTTCTTCAGCGGTGGGAGCCCACATGGCTCGCCGGACCTCGTTAAAGCGCAGGAACACCAGAAGGTATCCTTTGCCGACTACGCGTACTAATCACTCAAACTCAAGAGTCGCCATTGTCCGTGTGAGACAATCACCAGTACCTCTCGGCGAGTATCCGAAATAGGCAACAGGGTCAGCTCCACCTTCCCGGCGGCATTTTCCAGGTCGTGCCTGCACAACTCGTCTGTGCAGACTACAAAACCACGGCTGTCACTGGGATTTCCTCGATTACTCCCACTACCAGCAGACAGTCTTTACCTTTCTTCGTGCAGAATCTGACAAGTCGTCACCTCACCCAGAACACAATGTCGCTCGTCGCAACACAGTCCGGCGCCCTCGAGAGTCCACTGCGAGATGTGGCCCACCTCGCCCCGCCAGTACACCTGGACAAGTACATGATCTCCCCGACAGACTTCATCCGCCAGAGCCAGGGCCAAGTCCACAGGCTCGTCGCCGCCGTCATCGTCATGCACATCGACTCGTCTTCGGGCACACCCAAGACCCTGCTGATCCAGCGCAGCAGACACGACTACATGGGCCTCTGCTGGGAGATTGCGGGCGGATCGTGCGAGGACGATGACCACAGCATCCTGGTTGCCGCCGCACGGGAGCTCGAAGAGGAGGCTGGCCTCTGGGTGTCCAATATGATCGATGTCGTCGAGGATGACCACGAGTGGCTCGACCAGGGCAAGGTCTGGCGGAAGATGACGTTCTTGGCTGAGGCGGTGGCAGTAAAATGGGAGGTGCCGATGGAGTATGCGCTCGACAATGCCAACTCGAAGTCAAACAGCACAGCCATGGCCACTTCCAACGGAGTGGCAGCTGCTACAGACATGGCCACCAATACACTCGAGCGCCCGATGAAGAATGCAGCCTCGGATCAGACGGATCAAAGCCAGAACGGCAACGGGTCGTGTCTCAGTCGGCAATCAATAACGGGCAACGGCACCAAGCCCAAGGACTTCCCGATCGTCACACTCGATCCAAACGAGCACGAAGACTTCGTCTGGGCTTCAGAGGCTGAAGTAATGGCTGGACTCTGCGAAGGACGGACGTTAGTGTGGACCACGAAAGAGCAGCAGCTGGCGATACTCCGCGCCTTCGAGATGATAAGGTCATGCGGTCGTCTATAGTGTATGGATGCCCTCCATGACATATCAATCTACTTTCTATCGAGGTTGCTCCTTGTATTCCTGTTGCACAGCTCGGCATGATAAGCCTGCTTTGAGCCCTATCCTACTCCTGTACCCAACCAAGACGTCAAGGAAGACGTCCCGTGAGGAACACACAAGCGACCACCGCGAGTGGGATAGGACGAGGGCAGTCACAATACCATTAGAATAAAGTCACTCATCCCCGACCGGAATTATGCCGAACCATCCGACATCATTGTACAGCCAGGTCAGACACACCCGTCTAATTACACATGGCACGCACTTAAGTTCTTGTCAGAAACAGTGATATAGTTCATAATAGTCATATATTGGATCTTGTGACAACAATATCTCGTAATGCCACGGTCGTCCTACGAAATGTGCTCGGAGACCTCGGCTCGCTTCTCACACTCCAAAATAGCATTGCTTTCTCTTCTTGGAGACGGAGCGCGACGGGAATGACGGCGCCGAGAGAAGACATAGGCCCACCCACGACTGCTCGCACGGCACGCCACCTCCCACAGAAGAAACTCGCTTAGAGGTGCTTGCTGTCGTGGTGTGACTCGGTGGCGATGCCCATGCCCTCTGCCTTCTCGACCTCTGCGGCCGCAGCGCCGTCGACGTTGACGATGCCGACCTGCGTCTCGGTAAAAGCGTCGGCGTTGTCACGGTACGCGGGGACAAAGTTGACGGCGAAGCTGTACGTGCTGGCCATGATGAAGAAGATGAGCGGGATGACCATGGCGATGTTGTTGCCCTTGTGGTCGGCGACGACGCCCGTGAGGGGCGGGACGACGGCGCCGCCAAGTACACCACCGACGATGAAGCCGGAGCCGCGCTTCGAGTGCCTGCCGAGGCCGCGCATGCCGAGCGCCACGATGGTCGGGAAGCAGATGGACTCGAAGAAGAGGACGACGAAGAGCATGGCGATACCGGCGTTGCCGCCCACGGCCATGGACGGGATGACGAAGATGACGCACATGGTCAGGAAGACGAGGAAGACGATGCGGGGCTTGACGAACTTCATGAGCGCGACACCGACGAAGCGGCCGAGCGCGAAGCCGCCCTGGGCGCCGGCGAAGAACTGCGCGGCCAGCGGGGTCGGGGTTCCGGGACGGGTCTGGACGACGTAGTTGATGAAGTAGGCGGCGATGGCGACCTGGGCGCCCGTGTAGCAGAACTGGGCGAACGAGGCGTGGAAGAGCTTGTACTGCTTGCGGAAGGGCTTGTCGCCGCTGCCGGCGTGCGTCTCGGCGGCCTGGAAGGCCATGTCGGCGTCGGTGATCTCGGGGATGTCGCTGAGGAAGAAGAGCAGCGCGAGCAGCAGGACGAAGCCGGCGATGGCAATGTAGACCCACTTGACGTTGGCGATGGCGGTGGCCTCGTCATCGAGGCCGAAAAAGGCCCAGGAGCCGATCAGGGGCGCGAGGATGGTGCCGATGCCGTTGAAGGCCTGGGACAGGTTGATGCGCATCTCGGAGTAGCGAGGGGGGCCGCACACGGTGATGTACGGGTTCGCGGCGGTCTCGAGGGAGCCGAGGCCGTTTCCGATGATGAAGATGGCCAGGCAGAAGCCGGCGAAGGAGTGGTGCTCGATCGAGGGCCAGGCCACGAGGGCGCCGATGCAGTAGAGAACCAGGCCCCAGATGAAGGTCGCGCGGTAGCCATAGTGCCGCAGGATCCACGCGGCGTGTCCCAAACTAGCCAGAGGGTAGGCACTGGGTTGAAGAAAAGAAGGTGGTTAGTCTACAAGGGCTGGCAAGATACGAGAAGATAGTCCAGGGGGGTGGACGGATGCTGGGGCACTCACCCAAAGTAGGCGGCCTGGAGACCGGCGGAGCGGGACTTCTCGATGCCGAGGGTGTCTTGGAAGTGCTTGTTGAGGGTGTCGAGCAGGCCGTAGGAGAACCCCCAGAGGAAGAAGAGGATGGTGACAAGGCAGATGGGGTAGATGGACTGGCGGAGGGTGAGCTCGGCAGCCTTTGTGCGCTGGTCGTCCGGGGCGCGGAGGGACCGGCGCTTCATGAAGTCCTTGAAGCCCATCTCGACAGTCGGGAGGAAGAGCTTGACGTGTGAGGGAGAGGTGAGGTCGGGAGACAAGACGTGTGGACGAGAGTGACACGGCAGAGGTCGAGACAGCAAGAGAGTTTGCAGTGGGGGCGACGAGAACGTTATATAGCCCTGGCGAGAGCCCGAGAGATCAGCACGCGCATCTCGGAGTGGTTGCTACCTTGGAATCTGCAGCAGACTACAGACGCGCTAGAACAGGCCTCTGTGACGGCGAACATCACGCCAGCAGTGCACCGAGTATGCGATGGGGAGGACGAGGAGCTCCAACTGGCCCGCATCATGCAAGGCTCCCCCATGCTCTTCTCCACCCGCCTCCACGGCCATTCTCCACCTCCTCACGCTCCACCTCCATGGGGAATTCCTGGCCGGGCCCTGCCCTTCTCCACCCCGCGCCCACCACCACCACCACAGTGAGCGGCAGTGAGCGGCAGTGGTTGGCAGTGGGCGGCAGTGGCCACCTGGTGACGTCCGTCCTCGGGGTCCTTTCCCCGTCGGGTATTTCCCCTTTCCCCCACGATGGATAATTACCCGTCTCTAAATTGCTCTGTGCCGTACCTAACGTACTTTAAAGTACCATAGGGACATTTGAGGCTCATCCCGCGAGGGGAAGCACGCCACAAGACAGCTTCACAAACGAGAAGCCATGGGGATTCCACGAAACGCATGCGTTCCTCTGGCAGCCACCTTGGACAACACCCATCCACCCACCCACCATGGAGTCCTCCACAGGAGGCATCTGGGCGAGTAATTACCCTGGCCGTGCGTCGGCCCAAAGCTTAAGGTCTGGTGTGCATCCCAACAGCCCAGAATATCGCGAGGCGGGGCCCCCGAGCTCCCACAATTACACCGAGCCCTGCCCGCCTTGGCACCGCTCCTCTGCTGGTCTTCCAAGGTTCTTCTCTGCCTCCTTCTTTCGCCTCCCGTCTCCGTCCCTCTCGCCTGCTCCCGATCCTCGTGCGCTGATGGCCCGAGCCGGGCTCTCTTCCTCCAATCGGCAGTCAGTCTGCTGCAGATTCCCACTCAAATACCCTTTTGGCATCTGCTTCTCCGGATCATTAACGACTTGAAGCATCTCCAGATCCCCATACAGCTTCAGCTTCACCCACGGGGTATTTCCCCAGATTCTCGGATGCTGCCCACCACATCACTAATGAGGAGCCGCTTCTCCATCATGTCTCCGTCCCTTTGATCTAGACCTCAGCCCTGCATGCGTGATGACACCTGCATCCAGCTCGTCCCAGCACTCGCTAGGTACCCAACGGAGTAGACCGAGACACTGCATCGACGTGGAGTTGACAGATGCACTGCAACTGTGGATTTCGCCGAGCGCCTCACTTCCCACCTGCTGGGGAGAAGGCATGCAGTACACATGTATCGCTGAATTGCTCGGGCGGCCGCGGCGCCTTGCCCGACGTTGAGGCTCCTGCGGGCAGCCCTCTCCTCGACCCTTGTCTGAGCTCACCTTGCCCTGCACCCATGCTCGACCACCCGGCGAACCAACTGCTGCTTGGCGTGCGGCACTTGTTGTTGGAGTCGAGCCACACCACACCGCACCAAACATCTTCCCCTCACGACGGAACTAAACGTCCCTTGGCAAGCTTAAGAAACGCCACCCACTCGCCCGCCCGCCAGTCCTCGCTAGCCCTCGCCAGCTTTACCTGGCTTGCGGCTGCTCAGGTTGCGCCACGCCCGCGGCACTATCACCTCGTGTGCACGACCCTTCAAACTTTGTGTCTGAGTGCGAATCGGCTGTTTTGGACGGTTTACCTGGTCACAATGACGAAAAATACAGGAGCTGAGCACACGCCGTGACCCGACGTGATTGTGCCTGGTGCCACCACGCCTGTCGCAACCTGACATGCACGCCGGCCAGCCCGCCCGTGGCAACCACCACGAGGGGAGGCTCCGTGCAGCCGCGTTCATCAGAGCACACTAATGCGATATCTAGAGTAGTCGAACCATTGAGACAGAGAAGCCATCGAACCACACAATCGGACCTTTTATCACGGTGATACACGCTCGGCGATACTCCCAATCTCGCAACAATATTCGAAACATTCGAGGGATATCAGTAGCTCAAAGCGATCTCGCAAGCATCCATCCCCCATACTTGAACCTGGGGTAGCCGCGTACTCACCACATGACTTGCCGACGAGGGGAGGTCAAAGTGTTCCAGGGGTAGGGTTCGTGGTCCAGCCCACCCCCTGTCCGTTTCAATGCTCCCAAGAACTTTGTCGGAGCGACAAGCTAAAAGCACGTCAACTGTGCACCAGCATGTTCTTGGCAATGAGGGTCTTCCCCTGGTTCGTAGTGTGTGAGATTGTATGTATGTAAGACGGTCTCGCCCTGGATCGGGCAAGTCGATGCGTGATGCAGAGTAACGACATATCCACCCACCACTCACCAGCTGGGTCGCTGGCTGACAACGGCAGATCGCGCAACATGCATCGCTCAAATAGCTTCATGTCGCCAAGTCGCCGTTGCGCCGAGCATTTGTTTTCCCCCTGGTATCGGATTCGAAGCTGCTCACCGAGGATGGGCCTGTTGTGAGGTCTTCTGTCTGCTCACCGAGCCGGACTGGCGGCGTCGTGCTGGCTGACACGCCCGCTCAACCAAGTTCCACGGCCGGGCGACGGGATCCATGGTCGCAAGCGGAGACAATCCAAGTCCACTCGATGGTCTTCTGCGATCCGGAAACCCTCCCCACGAGTTCTCTCCGACGCGGAAGTCACCAGTTGTGGTGGTGAACTGACAAACGGCTGTTCTCAGCAAACACGCTCGATCGCGATGGGCAAGGTGCGGTGACGGCAAAACCCTGGGCTGTGCCTTACTCCCCGTCCGCCTCCACGAAGGTCCAGTGCTTACGACGTGGCCATGATGGCTGCGCCGGGGCGAAGCGAGCCGTGCGTCTTGGTGGAGATTCGGCAGCATGACAGTGGCGTCGTTCGCGGGCACGAGCTTTTCTCTCATCGAGGGCAGAAGTCTTCCACGTCGAGGAACGGATTCATTCCCCGCGACTCTGTGGGCCATTTCAACATCCTCACGTGGGCACCGCTGTGGTTGTCCCTGGTCGCTCGCGATGTTGCAAAGACTTGAGCGTACATTCTCCCAATGCTCGACCCTCTCCGAAGGAGGGATACCGAAGCAGCCGGTCCAGCAAATTGTCACCTCTCGATTCGGGCCCCTCTAGAAAACGAAAGGATGTTGATACTGCGTGCACGACTCGCATGTCCGAACTCCATCTGGTCTCGTGGCTTCGTCTCGCATTCTAGAGACAAGGGCCAGCGGGCCTGAATACCGATGCTGTCCTGCGCTGACAGAACTGGCATATTCTTCTCCCCTCCAGGAAACAGGAAATACAGTTCATTTCTCTTCACGGACATTGAGTCAAGGCCAAGAAAACCTCATCGCATTATGGTCTATCTTGGTAGACCCCAGATCAGCTAACACGGATAGTCTACCATGTGTATTTGTTGCGCCAGCTTTCCGAAACACGACTTCTTCCTCTTAAATCTCCACGAAAAACAAACGCCAAACTCGGCGTCGCAGATCCTCCTCACCACCGAAGCTTCCCCGGAATATCCCTCGTGACAACCGCCCGCATGCCCTTATCAGATGCCGTCCAGCCTTCATCCAACAAGACTCAGCGCACCAATAAAGTAGACCCACGCCGCACAGCTAAGACTGCGAGATAGGATACTCTCAACGACAGAGTTGGCAGAGGCCCGTATCCTTTGTATTGTGCAGCGTGTGTCTGCTGGCGCACGCTCTCATAAACATCCAAAATCGGCACGGGAGCAATGAGAGCGCCAGCTTCCCACTTCTACCTCGCGTCAGCACCATGGCCCTACTGACCCCCCTCCCCCTCCTGCCCCTCAGGCACGTGCAGAGAAGGCCTGATCGGCTCAAAATACCCCTCGACCTTCTGCGCCGCGCCCTCGCTGATGTCCCCGAAGCTGTTGACCCTGATCCAGACGTGCCGCCCGGTCTCGTAGCCGGGGATGTGGCCGCTCACGCCGTCGCGGAGCACGTACGCGAGGCTCAGGTCCGGGATCGGCCGGCGGTGCTGCAGCTGGCCCCAGGACCGCAGAGCGGACGCGAGGCGCTGCAGCACGGGGATCCCGTCGAGCCCTCGCGCCGCGGCGTAGTGGTCCGCCAGGAACAGGATGGTGCCGAGGGCGCGGCTGAAGTCGCGCGCCGCAGGGTCGAGCTGGTGCCGGTAGCTCTGGGATATGGCGGCGCAGCCGCGCAGGGTGCCCAGGCCGAGCGAGCAGATGCAGAAGCTCGTGTGCAAGGGGTCGATGGCGGCCGCCGTGCCGGGCCCGCCGTGCTCCAGGAGGGTGGCGAGCGTGGGGAGGTTGCACTCTGCGTGCACTGCGGCGACGGGTCGGAGGTAGATGTGCGGAGGAGGTGGCGGTGGTAATCCGTTCTCGGGAAGTTCCGGTGTGGTGTTGATGTTGTTCGTGATCTGATGGTGAAGAGTATGTGTCAATTTCTTGTTAGTGGCAGGTAAGTCGACAGCCAGGCTGTGACACGCGCGTCTGTCTTGGTCTGAGCCGCGTACCTGGCCCGGCACGGCTCCGGTGAGGTTTCGTATGGCCTCCGCGAACTGCTCGCTCGAGATCTCCTTATTGGACGTGCCGGCTTTGGACTCGTCAGTCATCATGGCAACTGGATCGTCGTTGGTAGCGTGGCCATGTGGTGGGCTGTCTTGCTGGTCCGCCATGATGCTGGAGCTTGTCGTTCTCGATTAGTCAAGGTCTAAGAGTGTGTCGCAGGCCGGCTCGTCGGTGTTGTGGTGGTTGTATCTCTCCAGGGGCTTGTGGGAGAGGGAGCTTGGATCTGCTCAAGTCGCTGCGCGTGATGGGAGACTTTCAAATAGTAGAGTGAGCACCTGGTCAGAACTTCCGGAGCACCAAGCCCCCGAGACGGTTCGTTTGCTGTTCTACAAGCTGTCTCTCCGCCTGGCTATCTTCCTGTCAGTGTTTGCGTGCTCGTCGCTCGGGAACGAGGCAGACAATTATCAAACGAGCCTGTCACATATACGATGATGGCTGAGGAGTAGCCTAGAACTGCGTACTCATACTCGCGAAAGTGTTTTGTCACCATGGAGCTCTAGTTGAGAACTGGATCTATATGCCGCTCTGCAGCAGTTCTGACATATCCTTGCAGCTTCATCGTGTGCTGCGAATATGGTAGCTTGGCACTTCTTAGCCTTAGCCGCGATGTTGTCGCTCATGGTGTGCGGTTTCATTGCCGAGTTTCTCTGCTCCGCGACTTTCTTCGAGATTTCATTTCACCCTAGCTGTCAACATGACTCTAGACGAGGCGCTCGCTTCCCATACCGCTAACCGATGCGTCGAATGGCGTATTGCCCATAAGGATGCAACCCAGACTAAGATTGTCGACAAGAGGATCTTTACTTGGAACCCTATATCCGTCACGCTCTACGATCGGTCATTCACGCCCCGAAGTATCCGATAATACTCACAGCTGTTCTACTGAGCCGTGCATATACAGCGCCATCTTCAACACCCACTTATTAGTCGATCCTGTTTAGGTTCTTTCACAAACAATAGATCCGCCCGTGAAGACCTGTTTGTCTGGATATGTGCTTCTGAGCTTAGAAAGATAAATAGACCATTCCATAACGGGCGAATGATACTACTGCGAGTTTACATATGTGGCTTTCGATCCTGTACGAAGTGATATGACCGACAACCGTGCGCAGCCCGTTACCTGCAGCGATAGTTAAGAAATGCAACCGAGTAGACCAGGGAGACACAAAGGAAACGGCATGAAAAAGTGCTTCGTTGAAACTGTCTGTGTGCTCCACGAAGATAAAAACAATAGCAATGTGATGATCAGGTCCCAGCCTAGGATTAAGAACATTCCTATGGCTACTTTGCGACTTCAGATGTATAAAGGACAGACTGAGAGGGATGACCTCCGGACGAGGTGTTCACTCGTAGTCGATGCGCTGCCGCTCTTGTGGAGCCTTTTGCCCTCGAGTTCTCGGATCGAAAGACCGTGGACTCTTACGCTTCTCTTCTCATCTTTACAAGGTGGATAACTCCGCGAAACCTATTCTCGGGTCTGGAGTGTTGCGGGCGGTGTAGTATGAGTGCGGCCGCAACTAGACCACGTCGGCAATTGAGCCCAGATCTTGGCGGCGAATCGCGGGGATTACAGGGACCGCGCCGTCAGACCTGCGGCAAGTTACCACCGGTAACTGAAAAGTATACCCCGGAACTTAAAAAGTCGGCCCCAGAATAGAACCCCCTGTCAGGCGATTGCTGCCCTAAAACATCCCATTCTGGGGTATCAGTGTGGCACCACGTCACTACAGTAGGGGGGACCTTAAACATCCAAGACAGCACCCATGAAATAAGCACGGCCAACCAACCGGGTTTCATGTCGCGAGGCTCTCACTCGAGTTGGGTAGCTCTGCTTTCTCTTTCAAATTGATTCAACAGCCTAGACCCAAACATGGCGCCGCCGACAACAGCGATTGCCTCACACGGCGATCTGGAGTCGAAGCCCAAGGCCATCTACGGCTCTGGCAAGACCATCTTGCGCATTGGGTGAGTGACTTCCCACAACACTCGTCAAAGTGACTGAGAGCAGGTTTGCGAGACTCGGTTTACAACGGCTCACTAAACAGTCTTCATTTTATGCAGAAACGGAGGAGCCGGCGCCACGGGACTCCTCGAAGCACTCTGTCTCGACTATCTCTCAACCCTTCCCGAGCCGGCATCTATCACCTGGGTCGCGAACCACTCCCGGCACACGCAGCTCGCCCTACTGAACGACTACATCGACATTGCCCTGACGTATGAGCGCAAGGAAGAAGCCGTCGCCGAGGCGGAGGGCTGGTCCATCACCTACGGCCCCGTGTTCCACGACCACTTCTGCGTCGTCGGCCCCGTGTCCGACCCCGTGGGGATCCGGTCCGCCCGCTCGCCGCACGAGGCGCTCGCGATGATCGCGCGCAGCCGGCACCCGTTCCACAGCCGCCGCGACGGCTCGGCGACCATGTACAAGGAGGAGGACCTCTGGGGCTTCAGCAGCCTGGCGCCCTGGGAGAGCGACGGCGAGGCGGACTGGTTCAAGAAGTCGCATCTGCCGCCCGCGGAGGCGCTCATCGGGGCAGACCAGGCGGGCGCCTATCTCGTCACGGACCGGTCGACGCTGCTCCGCCAGACGGGGCTGGGCATGATCAGCAACTCGACCGTCTTCTTCGAGCCGACATCGCGGTACCACTACTTCATGAACAGCTGCTACGCGCTGTCCTCGCCGCTTGCGCCGGCCGAGACCAAGAGGCAGGTCACCCTGTTCATCGAGTATCTGACGAGCCCGCGTGGCCAGCGGGTGATTGGTGGCTACGGCATCGGCGATGGCTGGGCGCTGTTCGCGACGCTCGAGGAGAAGTGTGCAGGGACACTGCTGCGGCGTGGGCGGCCCAAGGGCGGCCGCTGGGTCATGCCCTCAGTGTTGTAGGGTGGTCCACTTGTTTCTGAGCCTTGTTTGATCTATTTCTTCACAGATATTTTTCATCTAGACATCATCTCATGCCGATTTAGAGATTTCTCTTGCTCGGTGTATTGAGCCGTGATACACATTCCCACAACCGTTCACAACTCGAGAGGCTCGCTTGCTCAAGAGTCTTCCTCCCCGATTTCCCCTCACGACTCCGCCCGGGTAAGTTCCGTGGGTACAGGTGGAGAAACAAAGTCGCAGGGGTTCGGGAATTGAGCATTCGGAACCAGAAGGCTATCGGTAATTGCTTCGGACCGGGGACTGCAAGGCCTGTAAGTAATGCTTCTCCGGCCTGGGCCACTGTTCTGCAGGCTTTCGTATTGTGAGTGCCAACAATGCCTTCACCGTCATCGGCTTGACACGGCCGGCACCGATCGGGAAGCGCCGCAGTAGGTAGTGTTGCTGGTGCAGTTTCTGTACTAGACAGCAAGCATATGGCGGCAAAGCGGAGCCCATGAGCGATGCAGGGCATTCAAAGGTTACGCTACCTACGCGTACGTTGGCACCGAAAGCTACTCCGCACAGCATGTGTCGGGACCAGCTGGCGAGCTTTCCCGCTCCCGGTGCGCCGTTGGGACGCAAAAGTGTAAATCACTCTTCAACCTAAAGATAAGATACAATAAGAGACAATACCCACGATACCTGACATCTTCAGAGGCTTTCTAGCACAAATATCTGCAAATCATGAATACCTTCCAGCTTCGCGAGGTGGACAACCAGGTCGTAGGGCGCCTTGCCCTCGTGACAGGCGCAAGGTATGCCAGCCAGCTGCCCGATTTCATGACCTTGAAGCGCCCGGCCACTACGCATGTTACGGATACTGACGGAAGTCATACAGCGGTGGCATCGGATCGCATACAGCCAGAACTCTCGCTGCTGAGGGTTGCGATGTGTTGCTGCACTACTCGGCCAACAGAGTAAGCCAAGCCAGCTGCCGAACACGGAGAACATGGCGATCCGATCATACCTGCAATTGGGTCGACTGACGCCTTTCTCTTTCCAACAGGCCTCGGCCGAAGCGCTCGCCCAGGAACTCACCACCAAACACCCGTCCCAGCTCTTCGTCCCCTGCCAGGCGGACCTCTCCGACCGCGAATCGACACGCACATTCGTGACCCGAGCTCTGACAGAGAGCCCGAGTCTCTCGACCAAGCACAGCGCGATATCGGTCCTGGTCGCCAACGCCGGGCTGGGCCGCCGCATCCGCGATGTCGCCGACATCGGCGAGGACGATTGGGACGAGATGTTCGAGGTCAACGCCCGCAGCCAGTTCGTCGTGGTCAAGGCGTGCGTGGCCGGGATGAGGAAGCAGGGCTGGGGTAGGGTTGTGCTCGTGGGGAGTATTGCGAGTAAGGGAGGGGGCCTGAATGGGTGTCACTACGCTGCGACCAAGGGCGCCCTGAGGTATGTTGCGAGCAGAAGGAGATCCTTGAATCGTGCGGGAGGATGCGGCAAAGTCGATTGTCGCCAGATCACGGGATTGAAGGGATATGCAGAATTGATGACTGACGTCCTTTGCTCTACAGCTCCATGGGTCTCAATCTCGCGACCCTACTTGCACCGGAGGGCGTCACCGTCAACATTGTAAGTGGCTAACGCTGTCTACCTGTTCCATCACTGGCTCTGCGGTGATCTGATAGGTCGGAAGCTGAAATCGTGTCAAAATCCAGGTATCACCAGCCATGATCGGATACACGGGAATGATTCCGACGCCTAAGAGCACGTAAGTCATGTCCTCATGCGATTCGACTCAGCTGAGAAAGGTTTTAACAATGCGAAATTCTTGGCCTTTCGCTCATCATTTAATCTGAGAACAGCTCCTGGTCTCCTGAGCAGTGCGACATTGAGACGTTGAGGAAAGAAGACCCGGGCCTAGCCATCGCCTCGTCAATACCGGTGGCCCGGCTCGGCACCCCAGAGGAGGTTGCCAATGTTGTGCTCTTGTAAGTCATCATACTTGGCTAAGGCCTATACCCCGACTTGACTCATCTGCTTGAGATCCCTTGTTACTGACATGTTATACATCCCAGGTTTGTCAAGTCTGGCTACATGACTGGCCAGGATGTACAAGTCGTTGGTGGACTCAGATGATGATCTACGCAGAGGCATTGCATACACGAAAGCTCTTGTCTTGAGGCATTTGAATGCGTCAAATAAACCCAGTATCTCTTCACAGATTGCGACAGTGAATGCTTAGAACCTTGCTGAAAGATGTAGTCTAAATCAAAGGATAGATGTGGGCATGCCCGAGGACCTGCTGGGCAACCCTCAATTTGTGTGGTGGGGCTGGCTCAACTCAAACCGGGCTTCCCCAACTTACAGCTCCCCATCCTGCATTCTCCCGCATCAACCTCGAAACAGACATCATGACAGACGAAGGTCCACGGTTCCAGACATGCGACCCAGCCTTCGCCGAGGTGCTGGGACCGCGCCCTGGCATCTGCGTCTACCTGCAGCATGACGAGTACCCCTGGGCGCACGAGGCATGCGTCTTCGTGCCAGCCACAGGGGACCTGTTCATAACGAGCAACCGTGTGCTCAACCCTGCCGACAAGGACGACCAGAAAATCGTCATCACAAAGATCAACATCACAGGCAATGTCACAGCGCAGCGGCAGGAGCTGGCCCAGACCGACATCGCCATGGCCAACGGGGGCGTCAACTACAAGGACGGCATTCTGTTCTGCGGCCAGGGCGACCACAGCCGGCCGGCCGGCCTGTGGCACATGGACGCCCACCCACCGCACAAGACGACGCCGGTTCTCATCTCGTTCAACGGGAGGCCGTTCAATTCGCCCAACGATGTCGTCGTGCACCCGCAGGACGGCTCGATCTGGTTCACAGATCCAATCTACGGCTCCGAGCAAGGATTCCGGCCGCCGCCGCAGCTGCCAAACCAAGTCTACCGGTATGATCCGGCGAGCGGCAGCGTGCGGGCCGTAGCAGATGGGTTTGATAGACCGAACGGGCTGTGCTTCTCGCCAGACCTGGCAACCATGTATGTCACGGACACAGGCTACATACACGGGGACGGCACCACGAGTTTTCAGAGACCAGCTTCCATGTAAGTCACATCCAGTCCTGAGACGACACACCTTCTGTGTTGAGGATGGCTAACACGTGCGACGGCATAGCTATGCATTCGACGTCATCTCCAGATCCGGTCAGCCATTTCTCGCAAACCGGCGGCTTTTCGCAATGGCGGACAACGGAGTGCCAGACGGGATCAAGACGGACGAGTCGGGAAATGTCTACAGCGGCTGCGGCGACGGCATCCACGTGTGGTCTCCGGGAGGCGTGCTCTTGGGCAAGATCCTGATCCCCGGCGGCGTGGCCAACTTCTGCTTCTGCCGCCGCGGGGAGATCATGGCGCTCAACGAGACGAGGCTATGGCAGATCAAGCTGTCGGATGGGTGCATCGGGTCGCTGTTGAAGTTGTAGTTATCCACCCAATGATGATGTTCGGATTAGAAGAGACGGGCCACTGCAATCTATTTTCTTTGTGACATTACGTCAATCGCCGCCTGGGGGGAGGAAACAGTCGAGACTACCCGTAGGAACAATACCAGTTACGCTTGGTTACGCTTAGTCTGCCATGATGGAGCACACCAAGTCTAAAGGCATGTGTTGAGCCGCCTCCATGGTTTCTACCATCTAGTCGGCTTCTTTGGCGGCTTCAGCCCGGCATTCACGTCCCCGTTGCCAAGCCCGGGTCTGACCACAAGGACGGATTACTTTGGGTCTTGTTCAATAGCCGACGTCGGCGAATGGGTTTCCAGGGATGTTGTGAGCTGTGGCACATTGCTTCCGACGGCTCAACGGGCGCTAAGGTGTGCCAAGCCCGAAGGTCGAACGATGCAGATTGCCCCCGTCTCGGGGCCAGTCCTTGACCGGCTCGGACCCGGCTCCGAGGGTCTCCGAGCAGCAATCTGGGGTAGCGTCGCCCATCTTTAGACCTCGATAGCCGACAAGGAGCGGGTTTTGAGTTGCCTGCAACTTGAACCTGCATCAGTATCTGCGATGGATGACCGTTCATTCGCCGCGGCCGGGGACGAGCACAGCAGCCAACCACAGTCACCGGCAGCACTTCTGAACGGCAAGGACAAAGACCGTCGGGCTACGAGGTGAGTGCCTCTGGGACAATACGGGGTTTTCTTGCAGCGTAACTAAGTGAATCCAGAGCTTGCTTGGCCTGCCGGGCACGCAAGTCGAGATGCGACCTCGTTGCCGGCCAGCTCTCTTGCCGCAGGTGCCGCTCAGAGCAACGCGAGTGCGTCCTCACCGCATCCCGTCGTGGAGGTCGTCGCGTTCGAAAATCGGCTATCTCGACAGTTGATAGCGCACAGCGGGAGAATGCAGCACAGTCAATACACGAAAGATCAGAACCACCTAGCAGAGAACGGGCGGAAGTGATAGGGGTCCCCCATGTACATCAAGACGAGCCGGTCCAGTGGCCGCCTCGAAGCACCGACCCAGCAGGAGACGGCCCTCGGTATCATGGCGGTACCCAGTCCTCGTCGCCAGCCCGGGATGTGACATGCCGTGTCAATCAAGACCACGGCCATCAACGGCCAATTGCAACCGCCGGCGGCGGTTCAGCTGCCACCGACAACTGGATTCAACAATCCTGGACACAGGAGAACGGACCAAGAGACTCCCACGACAGGTCCAGGCAAGACGAGCATCGCCAGTCACAAACACGCCACTCACCACTGGAGGACAACATCGAAGGCCACATCACATCGGCAGACCTGATCAACCCGGCTGACGCGCTTGATCTTTTGGCACAGGTCGCCCAGCGCTCAGGCGAGGAGGAGAGGGCAACTGACGTGCAAGAGCCGCAACAGCAATCCCGTCATCAAGGCTATGGACGTGGCGGCTTGGGGGGGCCAGATCAGGCGGCGGATCAGGCCGAGTCGACAGACTATCCTCCCATCGCTAATGGGCAGGTCACTGTGGCCGAAGTGCGACGGCTGTTGAGACTGTAAGCACACTTGACAATTCTTTGACAACTCCCTGACCAAGCAAAACTCATAATTCCGCCATTTACATATGATAGATACGAGCAAAAGTACCACCACTTCTTCCCCGTAGCCCACCACGCCATCTTCGCCGAGAACGTGAACATTGCCGTCCTCGCCCGGGAAGAACCCTTCCTGCTATCCGCCGTGCTCACAATCGCATCCAAGAACGAGCCAACGGCAGCGAAGGCATTCGCGGCGTGCTCGGCGCACACAGAAGTGCTGATATCTAATGTGATCTACCGAGGGTCTGCCAGCGTGGGGGCAGTAGAAGCTCTACTCATCCTGGCGGAATGGCCGCCGCAGAGGCTGCACTCAAAGCGGTCCATTGGCCGCGGGGAAGAGGATCACGGTGCATGGATGCAGGTTGGATGCGCCATCCGACTTGGGTATCTGCAGGGGCTGGAGCAGACGGGCCTGTTTCCAGGCAGGTTAAGCGAGCCGAGGAATGCGAACAGGAAGCGGCTGGCTTGGGCAGGTTAGTTCATGTATCCTCGCTGCCCACATTCGATCAAATGGCTAATCTTGAGCCAATATGGCAGCCTGTTATATGAGTGATAGACAAATCTCCATCAGGCTGGGAAAGGGTTTCTGGTCTCGTGGACCAGGTCCATCGACGACACTGCATGCCGCAGATTTCCCGTCGCTGAAGCCGATGTCGGCCGGCAGCGACGACTTGTCTTTGCTGTTCAAGGCACATTTGGAGCTCACGCAGCTATTCAGCAATGCGCACGACATACTGTACTCGTCCTCCATGCATCGAGAGCATCTTTACTCGGGCGGCGAGTATGTCAGATACATCGTGAGTCCTTCCAGAACATGTGAATACTTGGATGACGAGAGCCTCCAGATGGCCCCGAGACAGATTTACTGATCTTTGGTCCTCAGGATGACTTTGCTTCGATGCTGAGGAATTGGAAACTCTTATGGGGGAGCCTGAGCTGTATATCCTCCATGCCCAGATAACCTCTGAATATCAGGCTGACCAGACCTCCCAGTCACCCCCCACGTCAAAGCTACCCTCGTCCTCTCATATGACTACCTCCGCCTATACATACACGCATTCGCCTTCCAGGCCGAGCTGTACCGCGCCTCCAGACGTGCGAGGCGCGAGAACCCTACGTCCGACCCGCGGGGCGCCTCTCTCAAACCCGGCCCTCTCTTCACCAACGTTGCAACATCCCCTGACGCGAGGTTCATCTACGAGTCCATCGACGCGGCGAACTCGCTGCTGTCGACACTCAACAGCTTCATAGATCCAGTCGCTGGCCTGCGGTACATGCCGCTCAAGTACTACCTATACATCATATACGCAGCTGTCTTTCTGTTCAAGGCTCGGCTGGCAGAGGCCATCACCTCCGACGGCGAGGACGGCGTCCGTCGCACCATCGCAGTCACTGTTGACCGGCTGCAGAAGTCTGCCACGAACCGTCAGAGTCCTGGCTACCGGTACGCCAGGCTCGTGCATCAGCTCTGGCTCAAGCCGCGGAGTCGCGAGAGCACTGTGTCTAGAGGTGCTGCTGGCGTCGCATCGGAACCCCGGAACAGAGGCTCACGAGATGGTGAGAACGAAAGCGGCCGGCTACCGACTAACGGTTTTCACGATCCTGCACATAGCCGAAGAGAGCCGCTCGCCGGTCGCGTCGACAGGAGCCACCATTCTCGTCAACAACAACAACAGGACCCATACAGTCAGTCTCCCGGCGCTGGGAAACAGGGGCACAGGAGGACTAGCGTCGCCAATCATGGAAGGGATAGCAGTGACAAGACCAGGAGGCCGCCTGCATCCTCTTCTGCACGGGTTGGCGGGCCGCTGAACCTCAGTTCACCAAACATTGTCGATTTTGACGCCGTGATGAATGACTTTTCCTGGCGCGACCTGCATGCCGTAGGGGAGTTCATCACCAACGACACAAGCACGGCCGAGAGTGTGCTGCCCAGCCCGGATTTCGACCAGAGGCTGGCCGCCTCACACGATGCCACTTTGGGAAGCAGAGACAATCTGCACACTGGTGGAGGCCCGCAGACTGGGCCAATGCCGGAAGAAGGGGCTGTGGATGACTGGATCACATCGTGGATGGGGACTGATGTGATATTCTGACGCTGGTCAAGGATTCAAGATTCTTATTGCATGGTCCATAGATAACTGAAGATATGTCTTGAGCATATGAGTCTATCTGAATACATACACCAAACTTTTTGCGAGCCGTGGGAATCACCGACTGCCGTGCAAGTCAACTTTCGAACAACTCTAACTTGTTCACGATTTGTGGCAAGAACCAAAGTGCAGAATCTTTCAACCAGACCAGTGGAATGTCTCTGGAACCGTGACCACGATGTCCTTCGGGATCGTCTCGATCCAGTCGCCAACGCCCCTGCTGCCGGCGAAGAGCACCTTGTACTCGCCGGCCTCGGCCTTCCACTTCCTCGCATCCACGTCCCAGAGCTTGAATGCCTCCCTGCTCAGCTGCAGCGTCACGGCCTCTTCACCGCCGTTCGCCGGTAGCCGGGGCGTCTTCGCAAACGCCCGCAGCTCCAGCACGGGCCTGTCAGCAATCGAATCAGACGGCGCCTGGATGTACAGCTGCACGACCTCGGCGGCCTCGACGGGTCCCGTGTTCCTCACTGTCACGGAGACGGCCGTGTCCACGCCGCTCCCGAAGACTCGGAAGTCCGTGTACGCAAACGTCGAGTAGGAAAGGCCGTGCCCGAACGCGAAGAGCGGGTCGTACCAGCCTTCCCGGCCTCCGCACGCGCGGTATCCGACCGACAGACCCTCCTTGTAGATGATCTTCGTGGTGGTGCCCTTGGGCCCGTCTGTCTTGCCCGTGAGGTCCCCGGGGCCCGTGTTCTCAATAGACCGCGGGATCGTGGTCGGCAGACGGCCGCTAGGGGACACCTTGCCCGTGAGCACGTCGACAAGGGCAGTGCCGTACTCTTGACCTGGGAACCACGCCTGAACGACGGCGTCGACCGAGTCGATCCACGGCGTGCAGTCGACGGGCGAGCCCGAGTTGATCACGACAACCGTGGGGACACCGCCCTGCGCAGCCGATTCATTGGCGACTGCGAGGATGAGGTCGCTCTGCCGCAGTGGCAGGGCGTACGAGACGCGGTCGAACCCTTCCGACTCCCACTGCATCGACGTGCCGACGAAGACGATGTTCGCAGAGGGGTTGTTCGCCCTGACTGCCGCGGCGGTCTCGGCGATGGCCGCGTCGTCGTCCATGACGGGCGCGAAGCCCACGCGGCTGCCCTGCACGTAGAACTCGCGGTTGATGTACTTTGGCGAGTGCCGCGAGCTCTTGCACACGACGACGAGCTCGTGCCTGCTGCCCGCCTCGAGACGCACCGGCACGTCGAAGCACTTCTCCAGCCGCGCCCGGTTGAAGATGTAGTCCTCCGTGACGACCTCCTCGGTGGAGCCCGACCCGGGCCCGCGGGCCACGCTGGCGATGAGCTGGCCGTCGAGGTAGGCCTCCTGCGTGCCAGGGCTTGTCAGGCTCAGCTGGTATGCACCAGAGACTGGCGCTGTGATGGGAATGGTCATGCGTGTGGCGAAGCTCTGGATGTCGGCAAGACCTTCGTGAATGTCCTCCATCATCATGTACTCGGACTTGGTGAGGACCTCGCGGCGGAAGAGATCGGCCGAGTCAGAGTCTGCGCTGCCGGTTGTGTTGTTGAACCACTCGAGCTTCAGCTCACTGTCTGACGAGACGATCTCGGACGCGAGACCGACTAGCCGTTGCACCCATACGCCTTGCGAGTAGGTGGCCGAGGGAAACTGCTCTTGTAGAGCGGAGAGGGGTGTCGAGATGTGTGCAGGCCGCAAGGATGCGGAGCCGCCGCCAAAGATGGACGGCTCAGCGGCAGGGCGGCCGACGATGTTGAGCTTTGATGTATTTTGTGAACCAAGAGGTAGTGTGTTGTTCTTGTTCTTGAGCAGGACCATGCCGTCCGCAGCTGCGCGGCGGAGGAGAGCAATCGTCTTTTCGTTCGTTACTGAAGACTGTTCCGGAAGCTTGCCAGCAATGTCGACCTCATCAGTTAAGCCGATGCGGCCTGTCGCCTTCAAGGTGTCGACTAGTCGCTGGACGGACTTAGCGATGGTGCTGATCTCCAGCTCGCCACTCGCAAGGGCGTCCTCGATCATCTTCTGGGTCCTGAATTTTGTAGGGCCAGCCATCTCGAGATCCATGCCGGCGTTGAGTGCCTCGCTTGTGCTGTACGTGCCGAACCAGTCGGACACAACTAGGCCCTTGAACCCCCATTCGCCCCGGACAATGTCCTCAAGCAGCGCCTTGGACTGCGAGCAGTATTCACCCTGGCACGCGTTGTATGCCGTCATCAAGGCAAGCGGTGCGGAGTGCTTGATGAGGATACGGAAAGGCTCGAGGTATATCTCGCGGAGAGTCCGCTCGTCAATGACGCTGTCGCTCCACCGGCGGCCGTTCTCGACCTCGTTCGCGAGGAAGTGCTTCGGGCAGGCACTTACACCCTGGCTCTGGACCCCGTTGATGTACGCCGCAGCAATGAAACCCGAGAGGAGCGGGTCCTCGCTGTACGACTCGAAGTTGCGGCCGTTGAGCAGGTAGCGGTGGATGTTGACGGTCGGGGCCAGAAGGCCGTGGGCGTGCTTGCCGAGTGAGTCCGTGGCGATGGCCATGCCGACTTCGTGGACAAGTTTCTGGTCGAATGAGGCACCCAGGCTAGTTGCGCACGGGAAACACACGGCGGCCTTGCCGTCTGTCCAGTTCTCGCCGCGGGCGCCGTTGGGGCCGTCGCTCCATTTCAGCGAGGCAAGACCCAGCTCCGGCATCTCTTGTGTTCGCCAGAAGTCCTTGCCGGCCAACAGGCGGACGGCCTGCTCGAGGGTGAGGGCGTGCTGGCGCACATCGCCGGGTGTGACCTCGTAGGAGATGCTGATAGTCGACATTGTGCTAGGTTCGGCCAACTCTGTATGGGCCAGCGCGAGGATGGGATAGCACAAACCGAGTAGAGGGAAGAAGATGATATGGGCTGTGCAGCCAGACGTAGTGCGGCGAATATCCCCTGGTCCCCACGATGTCGACCGTGCCTCTCCGCATTCCCCAACCATGAGCCCCGCGACACGATTCTCCCGGCTTTGGGGACATGCGGGACCCGTCTCGGAAAGCCGGCCGTCGGCATCATGTACGAGGGGTGCAGGTCGGGGCGTCGGCCTTTGACGTCGGGGTATGAGGCAGATCCCTGAGATTGCCTGATGCGGAATTGGCCGGCCGGACGCCTTCCGACCGCCGGCCGGGACCCCGGCCGATGCCGAGTCAGCAGCCCCGCTCCGTTGGAAGGACAATAAGTCATGCAGGTGACCGTCCCGAGGACTCTCCAAATGGTCGGCATTTCATCGCCTTGTCGATGGCCATGCGGCTATTGGGATACAAGACCGTTCCATGTCTCCGGCCCTGTCCATCGGGTCCACCCACCGCATCGACAACACTGGGCAGACCCTGGGGCCCCATCTGGGGAGCATCGGGTACCTCTACACATGCATGCTACAGGATGTTGCCTCAATCTTGCTAGCCGTGCTGACTTTTCTCTTGACTCCCCATGTGACTCCTACACTCCTGCACCCCAGGTTTATACCCCGGTGATTGTTGCCCCAAAGCACACCTGTTATAAGAACTCGGCTGTGCCCACCCGACGATCGCTTTTGGACTGCTACCCATCCCCTCGGAATCACCCAGACAGTCGTCCTGTGTATTATTCGAGTAGTATCGACACTGCACCTCGTGCTCAACTTGTCAGCCATGGAGCCCATCAAAAGCACGAAGATCGACCAGGCCGCCGTCATGGCGGCGGCTGGTGGCGAAAGATTCTACCAGAACAAGAATCTTCTCCGCCTCTACGGCCTTATGATCCCCGGTACACTGATCGTATCAGCCACCATGGGATATGACGGGTCTATGATGAACGGCTTGCAGGCTGTTGCACGGTGGAACGTCTGTAAGTGAATGATCAAGGGCCCTGCTCCGAGGATCTGTCTTGCTAAAAACTGTACCGCGAAGACTTCGGCTACCCTACCGGGTCGCTGCTAGGTATTATGAACGCTATCCTGCCTCTGGGTGCCGTCTTTGGTATTCCTTTGGCGGCGTGGATCTCTGATCATTATGGTCGTCGCTGGGCCATGTCCATCGGTGATATTATCATGATCATCGGCGCGATCATCCAGACTGCCAGCATCAACAGTGAGTCTCTCGTCTCTTTTAGTTCTTCACCTCACTATACAAGACAGAATGGACAAAGCCAGTTACTGATTTAATTTGCTACCATCTAGTGGCCATGTTCCTGATCTCGCGCTTCGTCATCGGTTTCGGTCTCACCATTGCTGGCTCGTCCGCCCCCATGCTCACTGCCGAACTCGCCCATCCGGCCTCTCGCACGACTATCACCTCCATGTACAACACTTTGTGGTACGTGGGCAGTATTATCGCCGCCTGGGTTACCTACGGCACTTTCCGCATCCAGAACGACTGGTCATGGCGCATCCCCGCCCTGCTGCAGCTCATCCCATCTGTGATCAACCTTGCCGGCTGTTGGGCCCTCCCCGAGTCCCCGCGCTGGCTGATCGGCAAGGAGCGCTACGACGAGGCCAAGGCCATCTTGATCAAGTGGCACGGCAACGGCGACGAAAACTCCGAGCTCGTGCGCCTCGAGTACACCGAAATTTACGAGACCATCCAGCTCGAAATGTCCCTGGGCAAGCAGTCGTGGAAGCAGCTCGTCAACAGCCCTGGCAACCGCTACCGCACGTTCCTCGTGCTCTGCTGCGCTTACTTCCCGCAGTGGTCCGGCGTCGGCCTCGTGTCGTACTATCTGGCTCCTGTGCTCCGCACGATTGGTATCGTGGACCAGGAGCGCATTACGCTTATCAACGGCATCATTCAGATCTGGAACATGATCGTTTCCATGACCGGCGCCAACCTGGTGAACCGCCTCGGCCGCCGGAAGATCTTCCTCGGCGCGACCACCCTCATGCTGCTCACCATGATCGCCTGGACCATCGCCGGCTCGCAGTACAGCGCGACCAAGGCCAACGGCGCCGGTGTCGCGGTGCTCTTCTGCATCGTGCTGTTTATGTCGTCGTACAATTTCGCTTGGAACCCTCTGTCCGTAGCATACCCCGTGGAGATCCTGACATTCCCGATCCGCGCAAAGGGCGTCAGTCTCCTCGTCGGCGCGGTCAAGAGCGCCAGCTTCTTCAATCAGTTCGTCAACCCTATTGGTCTCGCCGACCTCGGCTGGAAGTTCTACATTGTCTACTGCTGCTGGCTTGGCGTCGTACTCGCTGTCATCTACTTCTGCTTCCCCGAGACTATGGTAAGTCTTTGTTCCCCATGACCTGCCGCGAACGGTGCCAAGAAGTTGATGCTAACTGTAACTCTCCTATTCAGGGCCGCTCGCTTGAGGAGATAGCGCTTATCTTCGACAAGGACGTTTATGTCAACCGGACAGACGCCGAGAAGGTTCTTGCTAAGAAGAGTGAGGAGCGCGACAGCACGGAATTCGGCGCTGCTGATAAGGCTGCCGCGGCTGTTGAGACCAGAGAGAAAGTCTAGGAAAGCAAAAGTGGCGTAGATATATAGCTCTCAGCTTCTTCAGTGCCCTGTAGGATAACCTTAAAATACTTTCCCACGGGACATGTGACAAGTATTTGTAGGCATCCTCCAACCCAGCTTGCTGTCTGACTTGACGAAGAAGTGTGTGTCTTAGAAAAGTGTAGACTGCCCAAAACTTAGAACAGCTCCCTCGGGAACACATTTCGCGTTCGCACAGCTGGACTGAGTTGACAGGGCACCAATACAAATCTGCATTGAAACATGATTTTTGTAAACTTTACTTACGCCAGCTCTACGTGTCAGAAGATGTAATCCAGATATAAATCCCCCGCGGTACGATGGGTTGGTTGGAAGGGAATGTCATGGTTCGTTGAAAAAACCACGGCAATACACCATTAGTCGAATTCCGCTACCAACCACTGATCGCAAGCAACAAGAAACGACAAAGCATCGTGTATTCTCGCTCGAGTTCTGTGGTTTGTGTTGTCAGCGCTGTATTGGCAGGGTTTAGATCCATACGAGTGGAGGGAAGCTTCCCAGGCAGGAAGGCTCCGGGAAATGCGTTTCTCAAAAGCGGATCAGATCCACTACCTTGTACGGTGTAAGATCCCAGGCGATCATAGGCTTCAAACGAATCTATACCGTGTGCTAGTAGCTTGGACAAGTTTCGATGATGCCTCAGAAGAGACACGAGGCCATTCTGCAAGTTATCTGGCGCGGGTCCGCATCCATAATGTTTTCATGGCACTTTTCGATTCAGGTTGCGTCCTTCTCTCAACTCGAGCTCATACAGTTCAATATTCTAGTCTCCAGATATAGCCACAATCGCAACTCTATAAAAGGCTCAGGCTTCGACCTTCCGTTGAGACTATTCAGATGATCTATTAGTGTCATAACCAGTGGGTTTCATGGCTTGCGCTTTACCCCTGCTGCGTTTCACGCACTTTTGGGGACTTACAAATCTCGTTGACAACCTTGGGAACTCCCCTGACATATGAGCATCTGTCAATGCTGACCGGAAGACCCCATAGATTCAATTCCAGTTCGAGTTTAGTTTGCGATCGACCGGATGCTGGCACAAGGGCCTGACGGAAACGCATCCCCGTTCATCAGTCGCCTTCACACGGGTTGGCTCACACTCCACAACCTTGCCAGCCAAGTTGTGGGGTGATCATAAGACGCACGTCGATATCGACTTGCATAGCCCGTGCCAGCCCTGCGGTTCTGACACTTCCAAGCTGCCGTCAAGCCTACCTCGTGTTGGTATACACCCACGCGCTTGGACCGGCCGGTGAGGCTGGGACTGGGATGGTCGGCCGGGGTAGTATGCAGTTGGTTCTGCGAACCCCATCGAGATAGGAAGCTGCCCCTGCATTCCTGTCACACGGGCGACCAGGAACCCTGACGAGCACGTATGGAGAACCGGCAATGCTGCCTTGCACTCCTTGTTCCGGCCGCTGCCTGCCGCTGCAGGAATGGCGCGATACTCCCAAGGCTGAGTTGAGGGGGCTGGGCTGAAGTGATGGTGAGCGACAATGAGAGCGCAAAAATCCCCAAACTCGTTCATTCATTGCGTGTCCCTGTGACCAGCAGTGTGCCCCCTCTCTCGAGTGGCCTAACGCTTCATAATATGCCATGTGGTGATCGCAGCCTTCCTACGGAAACATTCTGCTACCTTCAGCTCCAACCAGCACAAACATTGCCATGTCTGCCCTTATCGAGCTTGCTGTGGATGGGATTTCGTGGAAGTTCACGTCTCTCCAAGATGGCTTACTGTTCTTGTTTGATTCACAGCAGAAATTACGCTGTCAAGGAGGCAGCGACAGAACTCGTTGTGATCAGCATATTGAACTGCGCCATGTCGAACAAGTCTTGATTGCCGTTTGTCTCAAGGGCAAGGCACAGAAGGACAGAATCCACGACGATGAATTTTTATCAGCTGTTGCAGCAGCCGATGCTCTTAGGCAAGACCTGAAGGACTCCACCGCCAGAGACGGGTACATCAGCAAGAAGATGGAAAAGAGTGTTTTCGACACGCTCATATTCTTCTGTTGCTGCGAAGAGCACCGAAACGGGCGATTCTACGACGCACGGAAGAGACGACTTCGAAAGACGTTGATGGACATGATCGCTGAAGAGAGGAAGAAGATAAGACTTGCCACGGTCACGCCCGAAGAGCTTCGGCCGAAACCAGTCGCTCTCGACCAAAAGCCTTCAGTGCAACTTGGTAGTGCTGCCAGTCTTGAGGTCATAAATCCTGTGACTCCTGAGCGGCCGTCACTAACACGCAGACACAATGGGCGGGCGTCATCAAGGATGCAAGTGGGATTCAACAGTGCCAGCACGACAAGCTCGAGCCACACAGACGTGTTCACCCCCATCTATGACTCCACCGATCGTATTGTGCCAATATTCGATGGTCCGGAAGGCTCCCCCACCGAAACACCTCCCACGGGGGCTTCAACGCTCTGGCTAGATCAGACACCATTCAAGGACTCCGGTATGCGATACACACCGGTTTTTGAGGACAACGACAGTGACGATGAGTTCTTCTCCGCTGTAGAAGAGCAGCCGGAGCAAGAAGCAGAGCAAAAAGAGCCACACTTCCCACGAGTTCGTCGAATACTTTTCCCGGAAAGTGTCCCACGAAGACCTCCTACTGAAGCCTCCGGTCTCTACTTGGCCTCTGAAAGTGTACCGGAGACAAATCTCGGCTCGACTGTTCCAGTCTCTGCGCTCTCACCAAGGTGCCCTAGCCCAGCGGGAAAGAAACTGGCCAGAGTTCAAACCATGCCAGTTGTGGGCTCACGACATCGGCAAGCAGACTTTGGCGCTTCTTACGTCATCCAGCGCAGACACTCTTTCCATAGTATCAGCAACTACCATGGCTTCGACTCCCGGTTCGACGAGCTTACTGCTGAAGCGACCGCAGCTGCTTGTGCGACGGGACGGCGTCAGCGACCGTCCTTCCACCTCCCTTCTGTACTTCAACCGCCTATGACCAAGCCCGAGTCCAAGCCCGAAATCGAGGAAGCGGTGGTTAAGGAGAACTCTCCCAAGGAGAACGCTGTGTCCGCCTCGCCCGAACGCCATTACTCAAAACAAGACCAAGTTCAGGTGATTACAGATAAGAAACCGAAGACTCCTGCACAAACACCTGTCGGTCCGAACAAAGAGGTTCAACTATTTACGCCTTACAAGCCAGGCGGAGAGCACGATGAGAGCAAAGATTCACCTGCCAAGAGTATGCTCAAAGCAATCTGGGCAGGTTACAGATTTGAGCCTAGACAGAAAGGCGAAGGCCCCAACAAGACGTCGCCCGGCTATATATATGCCTACGAGCTTAAAAGCTGCCCGGGATACATCAAGATTGGCAGATCCATTTCCACGTCACGGATAGATGAATGGGCCAAATGTGGAGAAACGCCAGTGGAACTTTTCTGGTGTGAGATGCGGCATCGCACGTGGTTTCTGGAAGACATGATACAGTTTCACCTGGGCCACCTTAGAAGGAAGAAGGAAAAGTGTTTCGGCTGTGATAACGAAGGTAGGGTGCACAAGGAATGGTTCGAAATTGACAAAAAGAAGGCTCAGGAGTGTGTGGAGTTCTGGCAACGGTTTCAAGAGGTTCACCCCTACTGGGAGGACACAGGCTTGATCCATAATGACTGGTCCATATGGATCAAGAAAACGTTGGACAAGTTGTCCGTCAACAAAGTCAAGACTGGGGCGCAACATCAAAAAGATGTGGAAGATATCATCCAGTGGATGAAGACAAAGATGGACACAATGGACAATCAGAGAAAATTTGCGACCCTGGCAGTGAGGTAGGAATCCAATCATAGCCAAGCCTACACTCAAGGATGAACGGTATGTGGGAATTGAAGGGTAGAGGGGCCCATCCATACAGCGATGACGAGGCGGTCCGAGACGCATGGCGATAGTTTCGTAGTGGGCTTCAAGAGACTTGTGCATGAATGATATGACCGTTCCCAAGTACCCTGGACCAATAAGGTCGTTTCAGAGTTTCATTAAACGTTACTAATTATTAACTCAGGCAAACACATTCCAGCAATTGTGGCGAAACTACATGGACGAAGGAGATATGGGGGTGGTACGCGGCATTATTGCATTCTATGTAGTCCACGGACGAGGCTTCAACTGGAAGCGTGGCGGTTGAGTCCGGAAAACGTCTCCCCACACTAAATCAACCAACGTCCATCATCTCCCCGCCCCTGAACTTGGATCCAGTGCGGTTTAGCATTTCCGAGGACTCCTCACGGCTTCCCCACTGAGACCGCCCGGAATCGAAGTTTAAGCCCATGAATGCGGCAGTATAAGATGAATTACATATGTGCAACTTGTCGCATTGAACTGTTGTTCGATTTTGAGGCGAAAAAACGTTCGACAAGCAAATTACTGGACGCTAAGTGAACCGGCATCCACTTGGAAATATGTCAGACCTCAAAACAGCACTCGTCTTCGGGGCCAGCGGTGTCACGGGCTGGGCCATGGTGAATGAGATCATCAACGACTACCCGAAGAAAGGTACTTGGAAGAAAGTGTACGCCCTTACAAACCGGCCTCTGTCCCGAGAAGCTTCGTGCTGGCCAGATGACCCCAGACTTGACATTGTTTCGGGCATCGACTTGCTGCAAGGATCGCAGGATGAGCTCGAGCAAGTCATGAAGGACAAGATCAAGGGTGTCGAGAACATAACACATGTCATTTACCTGGGTAAGTCGGGAACCAATCTACACACACCCCTGACGAGTCTCACTGAATACCCATAACACCGTCCCACAGCATACAAAGCACAGGCGGACATCGCCGTCGAGCTCGAGGAGAACGTGGCCATGTTCAAGCGCGCCATGACGGCCGTGGACAAGCTGTCTCCGGGCCTCGAGTTCGTGGTGCTGCAGACCGGCGCGAAGACGTACGGGTGCCACCTCCTGGACGAGCACCCGACGGACTACATCCACGTGCCGCTCCGGGAGGACATGCCGCGCCTCAGGCAGCCCCACCACAACCAGCTCTTCTACTACCCGCAGCTCGACTGGCTGGCCGAGTTCTCCGCTGGGGGCAAGACGTGGGGCTGGTGCGACACCCGTCCGGACATCATCGTGGGCTTCGTGCCGAACCAGAACTTCTACTCGCTCGGCTCCGCGCTGGGCGTGTACCTGAGCCTGTGGCGCGAGAAGTTCGGCGAGGGCGCCGAGGCGCCGTACCCGGGCAGCACCAGGGCGTGGCGCGCGCAGAGCATCGACTCGAGCGCCGACATGATTGCGCGGCAGACGCTGCACGTGGCGCTGGCGGCGCCGTGGAGCGCGAGGCAAGGCGAGGCGTGGAACGTGGCGGACGCGCGGGCGCCGAGCAGCTGGGAGGCCAAGTGGCCCGTCATGTGTGCGTACTTTGGGCTCCGCGGGGTCAAGAGGCCAGAGGACAACCCCGTCGAGGTGCGCACGTTCATCAAGGAGAACATGGACCTGTGGCGGCAGATGGAGGCCAAGTATGGGCTGCAGTCGGGTCATGCGGATAGTGACCGCATCTTCAAGGGGTTCGAGTACTTTTTGTTGACACTGTTCAACTTTGACCGGCAGTACGACATGAGCAAGATGTATGACGAGGCTGGCTTCACGGAGGAGCGGTCGACGAAGGAGACTTGGGGTGGTGTTTGGGATCGGATGAGGGCGGCGAAGATCATTCCGGCTAGCTTCAGCTGAAGGGGAGCGTGACTTTCAGCCGGTGCGTGCTCGGAGGAATATTGTTGTCATGGAGCTGATACAGATCATGCTGAAAAGTGAGTAGGTAAAAGTATTGCCCAGACATTGCTCAAACATCTAATGCTGCAATGTGACTGTGCCAAGCAATGTGAGCCGCTCGCTGCCATGGATTGCAAGTCCCCTCCCTGAGACATCCCTCGGCCTGTAGGTCGCAAGGCGAATTAGCGAAGCTCTTTCGGGTCGCTCCTATGCTGCGTTTTTGACTTCAGAAGTCCCTGGTGAGGTAACCGATTGCAGGCACATGATCAATCAAAGGCCACAGATGGTAGGAAGGAATTAGATGAGTCTATTGTACAACCTCTAGGGTCAAGGTCGTCAAGCAGAGAGGTAGTCTGCATTCTCTAGCAGAGCTACCGTGCTTGCCGGCCCGTGCTTCTTTTGTCTTTTAGTCTATGCTGTAATTTGAAGCAAGTTCTCAGGAATGGCTTTTCCCCCCCAGAAATACACAGTCGCTCTCGTCTTATCCTCAGAGCGGGCGCAAGGTCTTCCCCTTCAACGTCGAAGTTTCCCTTTGCTGTTGTTGTGACAAGAGAAAATGCAAAAGTCGTGATGCTCCGGGGACAAAAAACTTGGTGTATCGTAAATGAGAAATTCCAGCGCGTGTGGTGGTCGTGCGTTGGTTGCGCGCCCGTCAAAGACTTTCAAGGACGGCTGTGTCGTCCCAGGTACCCCTCTGCATGATTGGGTCTAGCATCGTTTGGGATCGTTGTCGTCGAATTGTCGTAATATTATCACCGCCTTCTCAGCCGTTCTCGAGCATCTTCAGATGCTTTTCTGAGCTCGGAAAGATGTTTACTTGGCAAACTCCACACCGCCGACAGCACCCATGGCCTAAATCAAGCGAACGACGTGTTAGTGAAGCCATTCAGAGGTTATGGGATTCAAGGACAACTCGTGATATTGCTCCGAGTCGAGGTTTCGGTGGACGTCAAGTGGGACCGGGACGAATGGGAGTCATGCACGCGGGGAACAGTGGGTTCCTTGCCACTGTCTACCACAGTCCGGCCCACCCGTACGCGTCGTAGGGAAATATCTGGAAACTCACCTTCTTGAGGTCACCGAAGATGGCGAACTGACCGGCAGTCAGGGTGCCGACCATGAAGAGACGGGCACCGATACCGCCGTAAGAGCCGCGGATGCCGAGCTCCTTAGCGATCTTGATCAGGCGGCTGGTGGTGCCCTCACCGGGAAGGCCCTTAGTCTTGTTGATCTTGGAAAGCATGGTGTCGGCGGGCTGAGAGACGATGGCAGCGGCGAAACCGGCAATGAGACCGGAGCCGAGGTTGACGGTGGTCTGCATGCCGTCGGAGAGAGTGTTCTTGGGCCAGAAGCCGAAGGCGGCCTCGGCGACCTTCTCGAAGACGACGAACTTGGCCATCGTGTAGGGGATCCTGGAAGATGTCAGAAAGATATTTCACCCGGATATCAACAAGACCTCGGACTTACTGCTTGAACAGAATGGGGCCGAAACCGGCGTAGAAGGCGCCGGCACCCTCGTTCTTCAGCATCTTGGTGAAGCCACCGACCAGGCCGTTGGCGTAGGTGGGCTCAGAGACGAGGCGGATACGGGTGGCCTCGAGGGGGCAGAGGGCAATGTCGGCGAAGAACTCGGCAGCCGCGGACGAGGCGAGGTAGACCGGAGTGCGGTACTCGGCAGCGGTCTCGTAGCCGAGAACGTTGACGGACTGCTTCTTGAAGAACTCGTAACCTCCGAACTTGAAGGCGCCCTGGAGGAAGTAGCCGGCAAAGGTTGGGCCGAGACCAGTGAGGAGAGCACCAGCACCCTCCTTGGCAATGACCTGGCGGAAGCCGCCGATCATGCCACGGTTGTAGGTGGCCGGGTCAAGCTGGATTCTCGTCTTGACGCTGTGGATTGGGGCCTAGAGTCAGCGGGAGTCATCTCGAGAGGGTCGGATGCCGTCGCGTGTCGCGACTGAGGGCGAGGGCTGGCATGACGTACACATCGACGGGAGTGAGGGCGCCGTGGGTGATGGAGCAGCAGAGGGCACCGGCCAGAGCGAACTTGCCGTAGAGAGCGGCAGAGCTGCTGGTGGGCACGGGGAGCTTGGCGTCGACGGGAGAAGCCATTGTGACGGTGAGGGGAGATGTGTCTAACTGGGGAGTTGAAGACAGGAGAAGCTGACGGTGAGCGGGAAGAAGGGAGGAGGAGGATCAAAACTGAGCAGGACGCCGCCGCAGGAGACAGATGGCATGGCCAGCCCACGCTCTGAAAATTTCTGGGCGGCAGCGTTAGCTGCGGCTTTTACGGGAGCAGGGGGCCGGCGGCGCTAGGCCCAAAGGGGCCGCCACAGGAAAAACACGGCTGCGCGGGTCAGAGACATGCTCTGCCATTCCCTATCGTAGCCACGGCAATTTTCCGGGCGGCATCCCCGGCCCAGCCAATGACATCCGCCTCTTTGGGCTCCTGGCCAGGCTGGTTGGCTCTCCGCGCCCCTTTCCACAGCGTCGCGATCCAGCCGGTTCGTGAAGCTCGTCATATCCTGGCGCCGAGCCAGTTGTCGAGCCTTTGTGCCTGTCTGCCTGCGAATTGGCTGGCGAAGACTGAAGTTTTCAGGTTTAGTGCTTGGCCTCGCACAAAGTCAAAACCCTCCCCGCTGAACACGCGGTCTCGCGGGTGTCAGAACCCCCCACAAACCGCCAACAAGTCAGGCTCTTACCAGAATAAGCATACAAACACGTGCTGAGGCATCAGCTATTGCGCTGGTCACTCATGATGCTGCCGTCAACCAAATTCTGGCGTACTCGGGACCTCGGGCTTAGCATTGCGTCACTTTCACCGCTGGAGCCCACTCCACACCCCATGCCCATGCCTCAGTGTTAGCTCCAGACTGCCCCTCGTCACTTCACTGTGGAGGGGGGCACGTCAAGTTCAACTTGAATACCCTACCCTGGCCAACAAGAATTTGTCGGAATCACGACCGTGTCGTAGCCATCTTAGCGCTCGCCCAATAGCCGCGCTCGCGAGGGAAGCGCTGGCACTTGCGTCAGCCTGCAGCCCAAATCCAGGCACGCGAATGCTCACACACCAAGAAAACTCTCCAACCCGCCACTTCGGTGCCCCCGGCGGGTGATGGGCGGATCGGCCAGGCGGATTTCCAGTCGCGCCTCGCTGTTTCCGACTTGCGGCTAGCGGCGCTGGGCTTGCTGGCGGGTCGGCAGCTCCACTCCGCCTGGGCATGAGTTCCACCCAAAATCGTCAACAGCGACCAATGAGGCACAACTATGCGCCAGCCACTAATCCGCTTGTTTGCCCGGCAAGTTGCTGCTTCCAACCTAGAACCCAGACGATGCGTTGAGCAGCTATGCAGATCGCGTGACCCAGAGTCTCGTTGGCCTCTGACAAGGTTGCGCCCGTGCGTGAGGCATCATGGAGGATTCCGGACTAGGTGTTCTTCCTTGGGAAACGAAGTCCTGACGAGCTGACCACAACAATTTTTTGTACTTTTCCTTTTCCTCATCGAATCTGTACTCGGACGACGTTGCGTCGTACTACAAAAGAGGAGATAACTAGAGGTACATGCTCGTGAGAGGACCACTCAATGTGAAAAATCAAGCCCGCATTGCACAAACTACTCATGACTCCTCCACCGACCACCAATCGGCCTGGTCCATCGACCTGAACGTGGGAAGTTCGTCAGTTCACAGCCGCGCGGTAGGCCGTCGTCCTGAACACGGCATTGCTCCCCACAAATGGCTCCGTCCCCGCGCCGAGACTATTCAGATACTGGCTCGCCGGCAGGCCCTGGCTCGAGGTCAGATACTTGACGAACGCGTTCAGGTCGCCGCTGAAGTTGGTCTGCTGGCTCGGCGCGACGAAGCTGAACACCGTCATCGCGCCGTTGGGGCCCTTGAACAGGTTCCACTTCACGCCGTTGATCGTGGGCGTCGCGATGGCGCTGCCCGTGCTCGAGATGGGACCCGCGCCGCCGAGGGCTCCGAGCCAGATCATGATCTCGTACTGCGGCGTCGAGCTGGCGGACGCGACGGACGAGGTGAAGAGGTCGTAGGCCACGTTGGCGACCATGTTGTTGCCGGTGTATCTGCGGTGAGGTGTGACGTGATCAATGAGTTAGCACGCATCCAGATTGTCAAGTTGCGAAAGGGAACTGCCGGAAAGACCAGGGGCAGATAGCGAGGTAATGCATCAGAGTTGTGAACATACGACCACTGCCACGCAGAAGGGATGCTCTTGATAGCAGACAGCTGCTTTGGCGCCGCGCTCGTGAGGACGGCGTTTGGGTACGACTTGACGTTGTAATTGCCGCCCTGCCAGGACCAGCTTGTTGACCATTGCAGATTCGATCCGGACATGCCGGTGAGGGTCGTGCACTGAGAGCCGGACGTCGCGGCACCCTTGCCCCAGAGGTTGTTGTAGACCGTGTAGCCGCCCGTCGCGGCCGAGTCCCAGTCGCCGCAGAACGTCGTCGCTCGCTTATCGAGAGTTGGCGTGGGCGTTGCGGCGACCAGGCCGGCCAAGGCCGGGAGCAAGGTGGCGAGGATAGCTGTGGTCTTCATCGTTACTGAATTGTGGATAGAAGTGTTACGGACCCAGGACTGTGAACTTTGTTGCTGCGTAAAGCGAGGCTACTTTTATATACAACTCGTTCGTCCTCCAACTGCATACTCTTCGAATTTGACCGAGCCATGACCGGAAGTATACAACCCACTGTTCGGACATGGGGTTGGAGTTCTTTGATTATGCCACCTACCAGATGGCTCGCCTGTGAGCTGCGGGGTGCAGATCGTCAGTCAGGTTGTGTTTCTGGAACGTGAGCTTCCGTCGTCCGCGAATGACTAGCCTACCCAGGAACATCGAAGAAACATGTCACCAAAGATCGCTCAGTCTCCTCGCGCACATGGGTCCTGCCGAACGCGCAGCGGCCGGATCGAACCCCATGCGTTCATGTGTTCACAGCCAGTCTTTGGGTGGAGTAGTCGTAGTTCCTCGGAACGGAAGAGGTCAAGGTTGTGACTGGTGGGTCTGACAACTTCCGTTCTGCTGTGGTTGATCGTTTGAGCATGTACGCTGCTTGGGCTTGCAGGCAATCCGTTGGCTGGATTGAATTTTACCGTCGCGGCTGCGCTGCATGATCGGTCGCATGGCACAGAGTAGCAGAACTCACTAGACCGGCTGAGACTTTGGAAGTGCTTGCTTTGGGGTCAACCACGTTGTATCCTTGTGTTATTCCGAGAGAGAAGATGGGTGCACGATTGGGCAACCACCCTTGCTTGCCTACCCGAGGATATTAAAATTCTTGAGCCTTGAGAGGGTTTGTGATTGGGTTGGTGTTTCCAATCAAGTGACCTACGCTATTGTAGAAATAATGCTGTGAGGCTAATTCAACACCCCTAGCAGGACAATTTATCTAGCAGCCCTTGAGCATACCGAACGCGAGGAAAGTATATCTTGTTTCCTTTGGAGATACTCTCGAAGGCTTGAATTTGTCAGCTAGTATGATGGCCGATACGAATTCGAGTTGCGAATGAATCAACGACACTGAAACCTCGTGAGTCTGTTCTACCAGGTGACCACTGAAGCTCAGAAGACGCTAGCACGGCTTCCCCGGGCCAGCAGCCTATAAGAGGCGCTGCCGCCATGCCGCCAGGGGACGAGCCTCGGCTCCCCAGCGCGGAACTGCTCCGCAAACCCCAGAAACCTCCACTAAATACCCCAAGCTCCAGCGCCCCGCTGGCTACACCACCTAGCAGCTGGGGTTCTCGGGGAATACGTCGGAGTCGCCGCATGCACACACGACACGATCCTCCCAGATTCCCAACTCACAGCTTCCTCAATCTTGTAGCCAGCGGTATTTCACTTCCTCGTCTCCGACTCTGACACACAGACACACACTCCACACAGCCAAACCCCACCACGACGACCCCAAAGACCACACCAGTCTCACCACCATGGCTGAGCAGGCAAAGCAGAGAGTCGCCGCGTTGGGCAAGCAGCTCACCGGCTCCGCCGACGTCCCGCCGCCCATCACCAAGGTCGCCGGCCGGTCCGCCGGCGCCAGGGTCGAGGGCAAGGTCGTCATCGTCACGGGCGCCAACTCGATCCTCGGCATCGGCCGCGCGAGCTCGCACCAGTTCGCCGAAAACGGCGCCCGCGCCGTCTACATCTGCGACTTTGACGGGTCCAACCTCGAGGCGCACAAGCGCGAGATCAACGCCCTCTACCCGGCCGTCGACGTGCACGTCCGCCAGTTCGACGCCTCGGACGAGAAGGCCGTGAAAGCCGTCGTCGACGACGCCCTCGAGCGCTACGGCCGGCTTGACATCTTCTTCGCCAACGCGGGCATCGTGGGCCCCCACCAGTCCTTCGCCGACATGTCCAAGGCCGACTTCATGAAGGTCCTCGACGTCAACGTCTCCAACGTCTGGCTCGCCGCCAAGTACGGCGCGCCCGCCATGATGAAGACGTCGGCCGACAAGCCCGCGTCGGGCGGCAGCATCATCGGCACCGCCTCCGTCGCGGGCCTGCGCTCCAACGCCGGCAGCACCCCTTACTCGGCATCCAAGGCCGCCGTCGTCTCCCTCGCCCAGACCATCGCGTACCAGCTCGTCGGCACCAACATCCGCGCCAATGCCATCTGCCCCGGCATCATCGAGACCGGCATGACGGCGCCGACGTACGAGGCCGCCCGCAAGCGCGGCACCGAGAAGAAGATCGGCCAGCTCAACCCGCTGCGCCGCGGCGGCAACGCCGACGAGATCGCCCGCGTCGCCCTGTTCCTCGGCAGCGACGAGTCGAGCTACGTCAACGGCCAGGCGTGGGCCGTTGACGGCGGCCTCAGCAGCGGGCACCCGTTTGTGCCGGGCAAGATGGCGTAGGCGTTGCGGTGGTTGAAGGGCAGGTAAATGCATATAGCGAATAGCGTTGAAAATGATATAGAATGGGACGAGATCTCCTCGTGCCGGGCTTCCTTCGCGGTATTGAACTCGTGCAAGATAGCTTGCTGTTATCCACGGATGCGACCATCATAATATAAATCGGGTGTAGAGTTCCTACACAGCTGTTGCTTGCGAAAGTCCCAGCGCTTAATCTATAATTCCTAGATCGAGCCTGTCGGTCCCCCTCGACAGACCTCTATCTAGGATACTGTTCTATACTACACCGGAGAATCGCACACTGGCTTGCTCTAGTGATTGCCCTGGGAGAGAAGTGCGAAGAAACATCAAACCGCATACGCACATCTGACAAGCATATCCTTCCGCCAGCTTGGCGAACCCCTGAACCTGGCAAATACAAGCTCATTGTTGATCGGTCAAGAAAGGTCCTGATCTACGCACACCAGACGTTGCCATCTGCTGGACGTAATTCAGCAGGCGCTGAAACCCCACGGATAAGCAAGTGGCCTGCCATCTTCGGCTTTGTGAGAGCCGCGACTTCGCGGAGAGCATCGAGAGCTGAATCATGGCATAGGTATATGTACCCAATCGGCCAAGGCGGCATTTGCGAATGCATTACATTTCTGACAAGAACGCCATGACCAGACCGGATGCCGATGTCCTTGCCGTCTAAGTGGGAACCCATACAAACTCCTCGTCTTCCGCGTTTCGCAACGTCTTGAACTCAGACAGAACCTAACAGAAACAAATTGAAAATTAAAAGCCAACGCATTGTCCAAAGG
Source organism: Microdochium bolleyi (assembly GCA_001566295.1). Lineage (NCBI taxonomy): Eukaryota > Fungi > Ascomycota > Sordariomycetes > Xylariales > Microdochiaceae > Microdochium > Microdochium bolleyi. The sequence goes on from KQ964245.1 coordinate 220,467, forward strand.
CCTGAACAGCTGCCCTTGGTTCTGGTCTAGACCACCACTCAAACAGCACTGTATCCACCACGACTCCCGCTTCCCTGGACAGTGTTCAGCGCCCGCCTCAGCCAGTCCTTAAGCAAGTACGGCACGTCGCGGATGGTATCGCCGTGGGGCAGCAGATCCCAGCCCCGAGCGCCATACCGAGTGTAGTTGAGCCAGGAGCCAAAAACGAGGTACGCAGCAGTTCCGAGGAAGACACTGTTTCATCGCCAGACAGCAGTTAGTGACTTGCGAACCATGAACGCAGCCCCACGGAGGGTGGTGTCGACTTACAGCATGAACATCCACGTGAAGAATCCCCAGCTGTTGCTGGGCGGCGCGCTGCCGTCCCCATTGCCGCTGTCATCGCCTGGCTTCTCGGGATCCGAGGGGTCCGTGGAGCGGCTGGCACAGGCGTACTTGGTCTTCCAGGTCAAGTGGAGCTCGTCGACGTTCGGGTCGCTCTGGGAGGGCCCGTAGCTGTCGTAGAGGAGGCTTGCGGCCTCGAGGTCGCCGAGCTGGGATTCCTTCTTGCCCTTGCCCTCATCCTCATCCTTGTCGTCCCGCTTCCGCGAACTCTGCGTTGGCGCAGAGTGGGCATCGTACTTATCAATCGGCTCGAACTCGCCCTCGGTGCCCTCGCGCTTGTCGTCGCAGACGAACCGGATGACGGCCCGCTGGTCGTGTTTGCGGCCGTCCTCGAATGTGTATGTGCCGCCATTGAAGGTGACCTGCAAGCCCTCGGCGCCCTTTTCGGCCTCGGGCACGAGCACTTTTGTCTTGGGCTCGAACGCGTGGCCGCCGGCCTCTGCCAGGTCACCCGCGATGGGGATCACGGCCGACACGATGTCGAGCTTGTCGTCCTTCTTGCCGATCAATCTCGTGATTCCGCAGACTGTTCAAAATCCTGTCAGCACCAAAGTCTCTCTCTCGGGCTAAGTTTCACTGCTGGCCCGATTCCACCCATCATCCGCTTCCTAATAGTCCTCCAGAACGTGGTGCGGCCTGTGGACCTACCTCTAGTACCGTCCGGACACCGCTCCTCCTTTGGCGCATCGCCGGTCTTGACGAGGGACTTGCAGAGGTCGAGTGTGTACGTGGTGTTGTGCAAGTTCGCGCCGTTGGGGTTACTGACGACGACCGAGTGGGGTCCGCCCAGCTTCGAGAGATCGTACTGGCGGTCGTTGGCGATGACCCTGTTGCACCACGAGTTGGCGGTGGTCTCGGTCGCTTCGGCGTTGGTAGGCGTCGTCGCGAGGAGGACGGAGAGCAGGGGCAGGAGCACCTCGTGGGACGCGAGCGTGAAGGGCTTCATCGTCGGTGTGATGGGAATATATTGCCAGGCAGAGGAGTGAGGGATCGATCCGAGATTTCTCGACGAGGTCGCTACTGAGCGCAGCTGAGAGGGTGGTTGTCTCCTCGAGGCGTTAAAGGGGATCCTAAAAAGGCAACGGGCGCGTCTTCGGTGGATTTGCCTGGATGTGTCGGGAGTCTGTGAAGAAAGTAGAGGGACGGAAGGGGAAATTAGAATGAATGAGAGTGATGAAGCACGGTGATGTCGCGTGATGAAGCTGGCCAGGCGCAGGTTTGGGGCAGGCGCTCGTCAAAGTGCGCTTGGGAAACCGGCACGGGCAAGATGAAGCTCATGTGCCTGAAGCGGAATGCCTGTCACAAACGAGTGGGTCCTGTGGTGTGCCGTCATCGTACATGTGGGGCCCTCCCGGTTTGTGATGCACACGTCCATGTGGTCTACAAGAGAGGACTTCAGCAGAGGTATTGCCACTAGGAATGACAGCAATGGGCAGAAGAAATCCAGCAATTTTATTCATGAAGACACTATGCATGGGATGGGGGGTATACTATCAAGAGAAAAAGGAAAAGAAGAGGAACCCCGTAAGAAGAACGACCCCAAGGAAACCGCCCGAGAGAACAAGGTATGGATGAAAGCCTCTTAGCATCTCGTGCAGAACATGCTAAACACCAGAAATCTGCATAGTTGCAGCATCAAACGCCAAACCGTCGTGTAGAGACTTTCAAGAACGCCAAAGTAATGTTTTCCGCGGGAACCCGGTCTGGCGGCACTGAAAAGGAAAAGCCAGCCCAAGACTCGTCCCCATCTTGTCCAACATCGTACTTCATCATACTTCATGCGTGGCTCATGCATGGCCTTAGTGAGCAATGCGCCGACTACATGCCCTGCTGCATCATCCCACCCATGTTCTGCTGCTGTTGTTGTTGTTGTTGTTGCTGCTGCTGTTGTTGCTGTTGCTGCATAAGCATCTGACGCTGGAAGATTTGTTGCGACAGCATTTCTCTAGCCTTCTGCTGGCACTGTCTCTTGAAGTTTTCCATCACGTCGGCAGGAATCTGCGTAGGCCCGCCATACTTCTGTGCGAGGTTCGGCATGTTTTGCTGGAACAAGGCTTGCGACTTGGCGCGCACTTGCATCTGCAGAGCGTTTTGCGGGTTCTGCTGCTGCTGCTGGGCTTGCTGCTGAGCTTGTTGCTGAGCTTGCTGTTGCTGCTGCTGCTGCAATTGTAATTGCTGTAACTGTGCAAGCTGCTGCTGTTGATTCATGCCACCGTTCATGCCCATGAAGTTCTGACCGCCCATCTGTTGGCCGCCCTGCATCTGGGCCTGTGCTTGGGCGTGCTGTTGCTGCTGAGCCTGCAGTTGTTGCTGATACCGCGCAGCGATTTGCGCCTGCTGTGCAGCCATCATATTGTTCATGTTCTGGCCACCGTTCCCGTTCTGCATGTTGTTCAGCATTTGCTGCCGCTGCATCATCTGCAACATCTGCTGCTGGTTGTGCATTTGCGGATTTTGCCCATTCATCATGCCGCCGTTAGCAAGGGCCATCTGCTGTTGCTGAATGCGTGCCCGCTGCTGATGTGCGGCCATCTGAGCTGCCAGCAATTGTTGCTGCGTCATATTTTGGCCCACGTTCTGGCCCATGTTCTGCATGTTCATCATGTTTTGTCCCATTTGAGAGTTGACAGCCATCATACCAGGAGGCGGGCTGGCTTGTGACATGCGAGGAGTTGGCATCGGCCTGTTGATCGGCGTTCCGTGAGCCATCTGGGGCGTCGAGTTTGGCATCCTCGGGGTGCCAGATGGATGGCTTTGCTGGCTTCCGCGAGCTGACATGCTCGGCGCCATGGGAACACCCATCTGGTGAGCCTGGACAACCGAGGGTGGCCGAGCAGGACTGCCTCCCATTCCAGAATTAGTCTGTTGCATCGCCACATTCCCGACCATGGGTGACGACATGTTTTGTGGTGTCCCTTGTTGCACAACAGGCGAGGACACTGGTGGTTGCGAAACTTGCTGGGGAAACCGATGTGCTGCTGGCTGTCCTGGCATGCCTCCACTCGGCATACCGTTTTGAACGGGGTGGCCGTGAGGTCCTTGCATCTGGTTGGCATTTGGCGGGGAATGAGCTGCCTGTACTTGTGCCTGGTTCTGGTTCTGTGCTTGTGCTTGTGCTGCCGCACGACGCTGGGCCGCCTGCTGCTGGACAAGCAGCTGAGCCTGCCTTTGCTGTTGCAGCTGCTGCTCTCTCTGCGCCTTCTCTTCCGCCAGACGTTGCTGTTGCTGCTGTTGTGCCAGTGCAGCAGCTTCTTGTTGTTGCTGTTGGGCTTTAGCCAGCTGCAGCTTGCGCTCGTTCTCGGCCTGTCGCACTTTCTCCAGCTCCTTCTTCTCCGCATGATCCCTCTTGATATCGTTGATGACCTTGAATCGAGCAAACGATGGATCAAATGCTGCCGCGCCGGACTGCCCGCCAACATCGGTACCATCGGCAGCGCCTTGCGACCCGTTGGCCGCGGAAGACAGCCGTTCGTCATAAGTGAGCATGTACTTCTCCTGGTCAGCTGCCAGTGCCTCATCGGCTGCTCTCTGAGCAATAGTCCTCTTCCGCGCCTTGGGTTGCGGCTGTTGCTCATACTGCGTCTGCTTAGCCATCCTGTCGAGCAAGACTATCAAGTCCTCCTTGCTCTTCGTTGGCTCAAGGTCAAGAGGCGCAGCGGTGGCGAGCAATATTTGTCCTTCAGCGGCGTAAACATTCCTGCTGTCCAGGACTGCCTTGTCTCGCTTCTGTTTTTTGTTCGGCGGTGGCATGGAACTATTTGTCGGTGTTGGCGGCACGGCATTGACAGGAGTCTGAGGCGGGGCCGTGGATGAGTCGCCAATTGCCTTGCTATCGCCAGCTCCGGCGGTGATCATCAAGTCAGCGTGCACAGTTTGCGCGGTGGGAAAAAGCACCACAGTGAAAACTCTAGACTTCGCTGGCTGCTTGCTTTTCGTGTCCTCATTATTCGAACTGCCCGCAGCCGTCTCTGCTGACCCATCAGGAGCCGTTGTAGTGTCGTCTTTGATTGGAGCATTGGCCTCAGCCGAGGTCGAGTTGTCTTTCGGATATGGGGCCCAAGGCGAAGGCGTGATATATGGGTTGTAGTTGTGTATTGAAGAGGGCGCCGCAGTTTCGGTCTTCACGGCAGGCCGTGCAGCATCCTTGGGCTGCGCTGCCGACTTGTGATCGTGAACCTGAACAATCAGGCATGCTTCGTAGAATGCCACCCCCCAGTCGTTGAAGTATGGTAGCAGGTCGTGTGGCACGGTCTTGGTTCGGACATGTTCGAGAAATATCTTCATTGGCGTCTTGTAGCCAAAAACACCCTCCTGGTTTTCGAACTTGAAATGCCGGTCGTGTAGATGCACGACTAACGACGGTGCACTCCCTCTGTACTTCTTGAGAATGTAGTTCTGTGTGAGATCTGCAGGAAAGCCCAGTATCAGTAAGCAGGAGCAAGGGTCACGCTGTAGGGAAGCAAGACACTCACGATTGGATCTTTGCGATAATGGCGTAGGTATTGTTCGCTCGATCGCTTGCGCAGCCTTGGCGTTTACAGGACGATTACCCCGCGCGACGCTTTGCGATGTATCGCGCCGCACCTTGGATATGCTTGGTCTGTTTGTGCTGTTCATCCCGTTGGTGACTACGCCATTGGCCGCTTGCTGCTGAGCCTTTGCAGCAGCAGTCGGCGCCTTCTTGGCGGACATGAGGGGCGATGGTGAGGACTGCACAGCCCCAGCGCCTCCATTCGTCTGAATGTTGGAAGGAGCTGGCTTCTTTGCTTTCGATGATACTGGCTGTGTTGCTGTAGGAGCAGCAGCTGCCACGACCGGAGCCATGGCCCCAGTGAAGGCTTCCGGCGATCAGGGGATTGAGGCTGTCTCGGTATCCGGTGAAGGCGATGCGAAGATCTCGTAGGAGTCTATAATCGAGGAACATGCAGCATTGGATAAGGCGCTCCGGTTTGCTCCGTGGTCATGCAGATTGCTGATGATGGATTGGTTTTCTCTGGAGTTGCGATGCGATGGAGTCGAGTGACGTCGGCAGGCGCAATCGCGATGCGCGAATCGGGAGGGCGCAGTGTAGTGCACTACAACGAATGTTGGGGTCGGTCCCATCCAGTGGGCTGAGCGAGCGTGTGCGGTCGATTCGCGATGATTGTGCGGTGGGAGTAGATGGCGAAGGTCGATGCGGTGGTCGTGGCCGAGTCGTCTTCGCGTGCGGGATGACCCTGTCTGGCGCGTGTGCGGTTGTTCGTCGTTGGGGATCGCACACCAAGCGGAGCAATAGAGCAGGACGCTCGGCGGCCTTGCGCCAAGTGGGCCAGGACCGATCTCCTGCGCCCCAGCCAGGGCGTTCCCCGGCTTTTGACTGTGGCGCATGCAGTCTTGGGCTATGCGCACCGCCACATCCGTCCATGGAGGAACAACCGACAGGGTCCCGAGGTCACCAAAAGTCGAGATATGATCAATGCCGGAATGACAACACCTGACCATTTGGACGTCGTGAGCTGTGAAGTCGTTCCTCAAAAAGTGTCCTGCCCTCCCAATTGTCTGCGCTGCAATTCCACAACGTCACGCTTCGCTTCATGATATAGGTCCATAAACGTCTGTACTGAAGCGAGCAACACTGGTCCTTCATGACTGAAAATTGTGTGGTAACGACAGGCTGAAACACAATATCACGGCCAAGCATTGCATATCAACAAAGACCTATATACGCTATATACCAAAGCAGGAATCAGTACGTTTGCCCGCCCACGATCGCTTCTGCGCCTGCTGTAAGTATTCAAGTTCGGCCCAGAATTACTGTCTATTCCTTGCCCTGGACCCGACGAGCCCAGTCGTCCCCAACACGCAAGCTATCCACGACCACGACGCCGCGGCCACGTCCGACCCTGTCCTCGCGGTGCCACCAAGCCTCCTTCGTCTTCTCGGGGCGCTCTGCTTCCGACTCGCTATCTGCGAGACCGCCGTGACCGCCATCAGCGCCCACGACCAGGATCACGTCGTGCCTGAGCCACGTCTGCAGCTGGGTGATCAGGCTGCCGTCGGGGCCAGACAGGGACTCCTGCAGGTAGACAACCGACGGCTGCAGGTGGCGCAGGATGTGCGTGTAGCCGTTGGCGGTCGTGAAAGGCATGATCATAGACTCCTTCTCCACGAGAGCCTGCGCCTGTGCGTAGACAGCGTTGAAAGAAGCATCAACGTTCGAGGATGAAAGGCTATCACAAATCAGTTCATGCTCATAATGTAGTGGGTAGTGACGGAAAAGCTTACAGCGGGCTCCTGCCCTCACTTGCTGGGGTCTTGACTTGCTCGTTACCGATGTTCGAGAATGATGAGCTCAAAGATGGTGGCGGTAGAGTGCTAGCGGGTCCAGAAAGCTCGGCCTCCTTGAGGCTGGGAGAGTAGATCAGGACGAACAGCTTGACCTTGGAGAAATCGACGTTCTTGGGGATGTGAGAGAGCACAGACTGTGCGGTGTCAGCATTGAGGTTGAATCAGGTTGCGGCGAACACAACAGGTTTGAACTTACTGCATGCTCGTGGAAGTCATCGGCGTCCAAGTCTGCCAGGTTCGCATCAGCAGAGACCACAATGGCGACGGTCTTGCGACGCTTGCTTGGATCTTTTGACGATGAAGAGGGCTTCGACCTCTGGTTCTCGACTTCCTCGGACCAGGTCTCGTGGTCCGCATACGCGTTCTTGTCGTCTTCCCTGATTGAAGCGAGGGCGCTGCCGACAGCTGCGCCGATTCCAGTCATGCCGGCAGCGACTGTCCGGCTAGCATTGGAGAGGAATTGCTGCGGGCTCGGGGTGCGGCGGAGGGCGCCCGACATCTGCGCACCCCATCCTGTAGCCGCCGCAGCGGATTCGGCATGAGGCTCGGTCACACCATAAGACGAGTTGCCATCTCGGGGGACGCCGCGGGAGTTGCCAGCGGGTTTCTCTCGGGTGGCCCCATAGGCTGGGTTGTCGCCATAGTCGGCGGTGTTGTAGTCAAGGCCGCCGGCTTCGGCGCCGTGTTCCTCCTCCTCCTCTTCGCTGCGCTGACTCCAAGCCCAGGCGGCAAGGCCAACGGTGGCAATTGTGACGGTCGCGACGAGCGGGACCCAATGGGTCCAGACGCCGCGGCGGCGGGATCTCGAGTCCGATGACATTTAGACAGGTGAGACCATCGCAGGAATGCAAGGGTGCTGGAGTAGGCGGTGGGAGGACGCGGCGCGAGGTGGGAATGGACCGATCGTGTAAAGTGTGGCGGATGTGGTTGCGAACAGTGCGGCGCGTGCGTCCACGGGTTGGACGCTGTTCTCGACTGACGAGAGGAGATTGCCGCGTGCGTGGAGACTGGTCACCAGTCTTGATGAAATCGGAGGCTGGGAAGCGCAGCCGTGACGGCGGAGCGGGCAGGACATGCATGGCGAGCATGGTAAACATCCACTTTGCCGGCAGCGCGGTTGGCCGGTCGGCCCAAGCTGCGGCTGTTGTGGGGTTTCGTGTTGGACAGGGGGCTGGGCGGCCCTCCTCCAGCTCGCATCAACAAAGGAGGCTGTCCAGGGCTGGCCTTGTCCACCACCACGGCCTGCCAGGCACGCCAGCCGAGGCTGGATTGGTTGGCTGGGGGAGAGGCTGGCGTCCGGGATGCGCGGCACGGGCACGAGGCTGCTTATGTCACCGGATCTTATCGATATGAAGATTCCCCATCGTGCCCCTCCATGGCCACTTCCGATTCTTGTGACGCGGACCTGGATGCGGGCGTCGCAGGTGTGACTCTTCGTGCGCGGTGACTGGCTAAATTTGAGATCTTGACGGGAGGCTCTGTCAACTCGCAACAGCGCTGGCGAACCTCGACCTAGCTGATTGTGACAGCACTTTGTAGCCACAGACCGAGACTAAGCTGGTGGCCGGGCAACCTTCAAAATGCCACATGCCGTGTCCATGCCGGCGACAGGTCTGCAGGCCATCATCCTCTGCGGACCTGGCTCGTCCTTTCCAACCTTCACAGCAAATCCAGATGAGCACCCCAAGGCTCTGCTCCCTATTGCCAACCGGCCGATGGTCTGGTACCCGATCGAGTTCTGCTACCGCATGGGCATCACGAGTAAGCTCAGTAGCCATTATGCCGCACGGCACCAACGACTGACGCGGCTGTAGATACCACGATAATATGTCCCCCATCCGCCGAGAAGGCCATGTCTACGGCTCTGCACACCAACCCTTTCCTCACAAGCTTGCCGCATCCGCGGCCGGATCTTCTTGCACCCAAGGACCTGGATCAAAACACCGGCACGGCGGAGATTCTCCGCATGCCAGAGATCAGGCAACTGATCACCTCGGATTTCGTGATACTTCCATGCGATCTCGTCTGTGAACTGGGTGGGGACAAGCTTTTGCAAGCATGGATGGTTCAGGCATCATCGCAGTCGGATCTCCTCGCCGACGACCTCAACTCGACTCGGAGCGGCGGGCTCGGCGTGTGGTACGACACAAAGGCTAGCAATCCCATCAAGGGCGAAGAGACCGATTTCATCGCCACGACACCACTACCGAAGCGGACAACGCCAGCCCCAAAGGACTCCTTGCTTCCCCACCTGTCGAGCGTTGCGCTCTCCATGCCTACGGACTCTCTCAAGGATCTCACTGATGAGAAGAGCGGTCTTCCCATCCGCCACGGTCTTCTGCGCAAGCACCCGAAGCTGCAGATGCTCACCTCACATCGGGATGCCCATATCTACATCCTGCCGAAGTGGATCATGGATTTCGTTCAGCAAAATGAGCGACTCGAGAGCATTGGCGAGGACGTTATCGGCTGGTGGGCAAAGGCGACATGGCAAGATGGCCTGTCGAAGAAGCTTGGGCTGCAGAGCGTATTGGGCGGCGGCACGCCTTCAGGAGTTCAAAGTCCAGCTTCGCCTTCTCGGCTGCACGACACGATGGAGAGTGTTCTCAGCAGCCACAATGTCACAGACAGCAGTGTGGCGAAGATCCCGCAGATGCTGGCTTATGTACACCCAGCAAGTGCAACTGCTCCCCTCATCCGACGCGTGGACACGGCACAGATCCTGCTGTCAGTGTCCTTGCAGATTGCCAAGCTGCCGTCTCTGGAGGAGACAGGCGCGGACAACGCTTCGCCGTTTGCCCACGCCAGGAAGGTTGCCTACCCAGAAGGCGTGAAGTCTCGGACGACAATCACAAGGCAGGACTCTCTGGTCGCGGACAATGTCATGGTCGAGGAGAAGACGACCATCAAGGAGTGTGTGATTGGCGCCAACTGCCAAATCAAAGAGGGCGCCAAGCTGTTTCAGTGTGTCCTAATGGACGGCGTTACCGTTGGCAAGGGCTGCAAGCTTACGCGCTGTATCCTCGGCAAGCGGAGTGAGATTGGTGAAGGATCCACCCTGACAGAGTGTGAGGTTCAGGAGAACCTCCTCGTTGAGGCAAAGAGTAAGTTACTGGGAGTGATCGTTAATTGCAACTATGAAGTACTGACGTGTTGCAGCCGAGGACAAGGACATGAAGTTCATGAGCTCTTCTGGTCTGGAAGCCAGCGAGCAGGAGATCGAAGCTTCTATGGCAGACCAGGACGACGAAGAAGGAGCAGTAGAGGACAGCACTGTGGACTTGTAGACTTTTGGATGGTAAAGATAATAAGACACGTCGATGTTCCAATTGGTGTCCTATCAAGGTTCAGCCATCCCGCCCGCGACATTTTCTGCTCTCCATGCTACATGCGAGGACTGGCCCCATCATTATTCCAATCACGAATCCTTACAAGACCATATGTCAAGGTAGGCGCAGATATTTGTGGTCTTCTCGTGAAAGTGTTCGTTGTCCACCTGACTTGGGGCTCATCCTGTGAACAAGCCAGGATAAATCGCAATGGTGAAAGTGTGCTTCTCTTAAATGACAACCACTTGGCTTGCTCGATCCCCAAGAGCATCTTTGAGAATATGCTTCAGAAGACTCGGCATTACCTCCACTATTTTCTTGGAAAGAGACTTCCGGATTCTCTGGATTAATGAGAGAGTGGCAAGATACCCGGCTCTCGACTCCCGGGTCTACCAGCACTGCACCCTAAGTACAAGTTTTTCAGGATTTTGTGTTGAACGACATGTTTACTCTTCGTGTTTCCTTTAGAGCTTTACGCACAACCTTTGTGGAATTTGAAACCGGTCCGTGTCAACACAGGTTGTCATAATATTCACAGCACCGTTGAAACATGATCTTATCGGTTTATTGCAGTCTACAACATGGCTTGGTCTGTTCCTGGCGTCTGTCCCGGTTGATCGATCCATGTGTATCACCTCGTTGTTTGATTGTGTCTGATTAGGATTTTTTTTCAACCCCTCTGAGGAGCCATGGCGCCGCCAGATCTGTACGACTGGATATGTATCTGTCTTTGCAACAATACTTCCTTTCTTCATGTCTGGGATTTTTACGTACAGGCCCATGAGATACAAAATGAAAATAAAACAAACCATATTCTCGCACTTGATGGCGTCGAAGCAGATGACCGCCAAAATTCCAGAGTTTCCTCTTTTCCTTTGTGTTATTTAAATAATGAGAATGGCAGAATCGTCACTGGTGATGATTTGCGAGGGTGTCATGCCATGAACGAGAAGTTCGTAACCATCTCAGTGTGTCGTCACTCGCGCACGAATATCTTTGTTACAAGCTGTTGATGTTGGATCGCAAGGCTTCGTCTATCACTGTGAATTAAATCAGGTTTCATCAAGCATGTATGTACTGACCGCTGAATTTCCAGGCAAATAAAACTTCAAATCATATCCTTACCTCGAGCCAGCGATAGCTAAAGATTTCATTCCATGTCACTTCATCAATCTGACAATAGACGGCCATTTGGAACAACCACTCAACATCAAAGAAGTAATGGGCAACTCAACGTCCAACGACTACCATGATCGTGGGCCGTGCAGCACACGCGGCTTCGATTGTGATCTCTCTTGTTCTGTTTACTTGTTTGTTTCAACCTGCTGTTTTCACAAACCCAGCTCTGCCTACTCTTCCCTCATACTCCGCCGCCTAGGCAATGACCCAATGGCTTTGCAACTAGAACAAAGCACATGCCGCTGTCATGCAATACAACCTTTGCTGCCAAACCTTCTGCATGGGAGTGCCTGCCCTATCGTCTTGTGCGCAACGATGCCTGTAATGACCTGCATCAAGCCACTTTGGAGAGCGACTGCAGCGTGGGTATGCCTGCTTATGCTACGTGATGTTTGCTCCTGCTTCTACCCAGGTCCCTGAGCGTTCTCCACGCATAGCGACGTCGCTGCCAGTGTGATTGTGCGACGCAAAGCTCTCCTCTCCACGCATGAAGGCGGCGTATGTATATGTGAGCGTGTGCTACACTTGCGTTTCACTCGTTGCGGCTGCATCTGTGTCTGCCTGTCGCTGTAAATAGAACACTTCTGTCCCAGGCACACGTAGTCGTGTCCTCGTGGCACTGCTTGGGGTCCGGGGAAATGATGTGATGCAGCCGAGATGAGCGCACGCGAAGGGCAAGCAGCGGCGGTAGCATCAGTGGTGGCTGACATGCCCGCTGATCGTAGCTTGCCAACCTGAAGGGCGACGACATCACAAAAGTCAGTCACAAGTCTCCGAGATTTGATTATGACCAAGAGAGACTCTAAAACCATGTAGAGGATTGACGTGAAGCTGACCAGATCAAGGGCATGAGAACAAACAGTCAAAAGTCAACACCACTCAAGGCGAAACGGCGAGTGTCAACACGACAATCATGTCCATGTCCAGCGCAAGTGGCAAAGTCCACGGCACACACACGAGTCCGACACAGGTGCGGCGATTTATGACGATAGACACAAACTGCAGCCGCAGCAGATCCCGCCACACACAGCGGGATTTGCTCATCACCACACGTTGAACCCGCCGCCGGTGTGGGCTCGCCACCATGGAGTCAACTCCCGTGGGCGCCTGCCCGCTTATCTTCCGCCTCGTTTCACTGCGGCACGTCTAAGTGAGGCGGTCCCTGCAAGCTTGCGACGATTCGCCGTCGCACATACACGAAAGTTGATGCTGGCAGTCGTGTCACCAGCGGAGTGCTGGAAGTAGTGCTGTACATCTGATCTCAGGAAGGCAGGCAAACCTGCTGAGCACGCACGCCACTCAACTGCGCTCTTCACACCGTGTTGTACTTTTGTCTCTATTCTTGGCTCACTCTGCGTCTGCTACGACGCAAGTGCGCTGCCCGAGTTCGGGAGGTGCAGTTCTATCAAGACTCGAGCTGGCACAACCCATGGCACGCTTGACAATCGCAAGGCTGTCAGTTTCCCGAGGCCGAGTCCATCACCAGTGTCCGCTGCCAAACGCCCGGGCCATGGGCGCTCTCGATCTGCTTTAACCCCCAAGGAACAACCGCTGCTGCAGTGGGGATCCATGCAACGCTCGTGCATCTGCCTGTTGCACAGACTGAACACCCCTGATCCCTGAGCATGACGAGAAGGCGGGGGCCATTGTGGACAATGATGCGAGACGGCCTGTTCGCCAGAGTCAAGGTTTCGTCATGAGATTCCACCATCCGGTGTCTTCAGGTGAGGAGCCTGGTGCGCGAACTCTATGCACCGGACTGAATCATCGTCGGTGGCTCTCATTCCCTCTCTGTGCTCTATGTCTCGGAGTTTTCCAGGTCAATAGAACAGGGGGGGAGGGGGTGAGCAGCGCATCGGTGCCCGTCGTCAACGGTGGTGGGTGGCTCGTGCTGGTAAAGCTGCGCAGAAAGCCGGACTTCCGAACCTCGTCAGTTGGGACTCCGTCACTGCCTTCCAGTCGCGGCTGTCCTCACTCTTGCCGGGTTTACCCGGTATCTTGCTGGGCGCCCATGTTCGTTGATGTTCACAGGGCTGACCATATCACGCTTCTATCCGGCACCGAAGGATTACGAACGAGGACTCTCCAAGTTCCCAGAACACGAGTGGGAGCCCAACCCCGGCAGTCAGGTCAGGCCATGTCAGGGTAGTCAGCAGGCTCGTATCAGGCCATGTTTACTCCGCATGCAGAATGTCATCAATAGTCCAGAATACACAGGGTACCCCTCCAGCTTCTCGCGACTTGTGCTGTGTACCAACAACGGCGACGATGCACTAGGGGAAGATCATGGCACGAAAGGAATGTGTTTGCTACTTTGGGCCAGGTATCCCTGCCTGCTGCGTCCAGATCGAGAAAACACCCTGTTCCCTGTCCCTGTAGCCGACTGACAGGGCCGGGGTCCCCCGCCTGTCCGAGTACCCGTCAAGTCGACCGTTTCCCCGATGACACAAGGACCAGGGCCCCTCCACTCTCTGCCCTCCAAGGTCTTGACTGATAGCCATTGTTGCGGGGAACGACTCGGAGAGGAGAGGCGACGAGAGGAGACAACGGTGAAAAGAAGCAAAGGACAGAGAAGCATCTGCGCTCCACCTTCCTCGCTCCCCTCACCTCCCCGTCGACGACCCTTTACGGGTGTGCGCACTCTTGCAGACCACTATTTGGGGTTCTGAGCGCCCTGCAGTTTCCCAAAGGAGTATGTAGATAGAGCTTGGGGAGGTTGGGGGTGATGCTGGCATGACTAGCGCACGAACTGCGGGTGCTGTGGAACGCTATTCGTGACATGTATCCATTTATTATCGTCCCATCTTCTGTCCTGAAAAGGACCCTCTTTCTCAGTTGTGTTCACTTGCCGATCGGAGCTCGTAACGGTCATCTCATGGCCTTGAGGGCGCCGATCGTGAAAGTCGAACTTTGGAGCACGCGAGAAGGGGGTTCGCCAGGAAACCAGTGACCCCTCTCCCAGGAATCAATAGTGCCATGCACCTTGTCCTGTCCCTTCTCTTGTTCTCCATCTTCTGGTCCCAAAAGCCTAGCTTCAGCGTGGTAGAGAGAAAGTGCAGGAGGATGTTGCAGCAACACTACGGGCAAACCCGTTCCGAGGCGGGCCGTCGTCAGAAGAGCGAGAAGACGCAAGGGCAGCACCTTCACTGCTTCCCTTCCAGCCAGCGCCAGACACATCTCCCCGCAGAGTCAACATTTGTCTATTGTTCCTGCAACGGTCGCCCACATCTGGCCGGCGCTTTCCGGCAGGAGGCGGCCAAGACAAAGAGCTGCGAAATATGCAAGCTCTTTGAGGAGACTTGACTTTTGCGCGGACTAAACGTCATGACTAGCGTACTGAACGCGTTGTCCGTACATAAGTGTACGTCGGTTTAGCGGAGACATCGACCATCCGATGCCTCTAGCCCTGCTTGCGTCGAGACTCCGGAGTTTTGCCCGGACTGCTAATGTCGAGATATTGGAGCGTGGAGGCCGCATGCCGCATCAGTAAGTGGGATTCATAGCGGAAATCCGGTATGCAAGCAATGTGGGATGCTGCAGGAGCGGACCTCGCGTATCACATGCCTGGCCGTGAGCTTGCTCGCATAGCGACCCGCTCAGCTCTTGTCAGCCCGGGCGTCTTTGCGGCGGAGAACCTTCTCAAGCCTCCAGTCAGGGACTTGAGACTTTGAGCTAAGTCTGTGGTGGTTGCGCTCTCCGGGTATGGCGAAACAGAAAACAGCTGTTGTGGCTGTCATCGATTCCGCGCCCTGCCAGCCGGGATATGCGAGTCACACACAGCCATGCCAGAATTGGCTGAAAACAAGACTCGGCAAGTGGCTTCTCGAGTGCATGATAATGTAGATACAACCGCGAACCCGACCTTTGTCTCGGTAGGGCACAGGCGCAGGGACCTGCCAATCAAGCGCGTGCTCTGTTCCCACGCCATGCAGGAACGTAGATCCAACGCCACCCACAAAGGACTGGGCTTGACTAATCTAGAACACGCTTATGCATGTATCACTTGTTTGAGCTCTTGCTCTACGGCCCTCGACAGAACTGGCAGAGGAGCAGAAGGGAGGCGTCCCCGTGCCCTTGGTTCCTGGGGATCGCCGTAGTTCATGCGAGTCTCTGCCGCCCTTCAGGGCACCGCATCTGCTGGGACAGACCTCCGGGGACACGGCGGAACCCTTATTCTGGGCGACCGGAGGAGCAGGAGGGTGCTTTCCGAGATGCCTTGAGAGGGTAGTGGCAGGGGAGGGACCACACAAGACAAAAAAGAGACTGAGCTAGCCAGTCTCTGCCAGCGTGATAGCGGTTCGGAAACCCCAGCTTCGGTGCTGGTCCCTTATTGCCGATAGTCCCATCCATTGTTCAGTTTTGCCGACAGAGGGGGGTGTACATGACACTTTCGAGATGTGGATGAGAGTGCCCTATTGCGAAACTCTAATCTAGACGACCGAAGAACAACCAGAATCTACAGAACGGCATGGGAATATCCAGGTGGACATCAACATCATCAGATCAGGCCACATGGACGTCCTGAAATGAGGAATGGGGCAGGCAGCTGGGTGATGCGGGGCGACGGTGGTGTTGGCGATGATAGTGTGCCGTGTGGTGGCGGTAGTGGTTCCAATGTAGTTGCGCGGGTGGGCTTACGGTGTCGGAAAACGCAGCCGGCGGCGAATGGCGAGACTTGAGAGAGGAAGGCGGCCCAGGCAATGAAGTCGAAGTTTGTGGTGGTGAAGGCATGAGGCTGAAGCGTGTCAGGAATGTGCGGCCGCGGCGTAGCATCGCTGCCCAGGCAGACGTTACCATAGGCCAAGGACCCCTCCAGAAACGAGGACGAGGGGATCGGCCACAGGAAGCCCGGGCCACAAGCCTAGTCGTGTCTTAGAGGGCGACTGCGCGGGATTGGTGGGATGGGCTGGGCTCGACGGTGCCTGTGTGGGTGTCTCGGCCGTGGGGTGCTTCATGCTTGGCACACTTTGAGTCGGCAAAGCCGTTGCTCGTGTGCCTCACAGACTCGTCCACCGTGGTCCTGTCCTGCTTTGACCAGAGTCCCTCGGCTGCGTTTCGCACAGCGCCGGGCGTGCAGGACGGTGCGGGCTGAACCGCAGCTAGGACAGGCGGGAAGGTTCCCGTGGTGTCAATCAGTAACAAGGGCGAGGGGGAGAGCGTCTCGAGGTTCCTAAGCTCTGTTGTCCCGCGCCGCTCCGAAACAACATGGGACAAGGTGGAAAGCCAGCTGTGCCGGATCCGGATATGCGCAGCTGCGCTTGGCCAAGGCAAGATTGAGTTTTAGGGGACTTGACGATAGCCGAGTCGGCAGGAGCGAGTGGCCGAGCCAGTGATGTCGTGACTGATGGGCCGGGTGGCTTCTCCTGCTGTCTTGTCGCACGCCCATGCATGCAATCCAAGACATCCACCATCAGCGGCGAGCAGGGGCCGGCCGGCAGGCCCAGAGCTGTCATTGGGAAAGAGGGCCGGGACGAGGCAATCACAGACAGCCAAGGTGCTGCTGCGGCGAGGACAATGGGCAATCATGCCATCTTGGACTCCGCCCCTGGGAGGAACTTTACCACCCACAGCCAGGGGGGCACGTAACAATAGCGCCAGCCAGCGCTCTCCACAACGAACTAATGGGTAAAGATGGAGCAGTGCGAGCCCTCGGCCAGAAGTCTACCACTTTCTTGCTTATTCTTGCATGACCTTTCCGGCGATTTGGCCGTACTCTCGTAACCCACTAGCCGCTGGCTTCCTTGTCAGCTGCGTCGTTGTTCCGTACCAGCACTCGCACTTTGACTTTCATAGACCTGGCGAACCATCATTGCTTTGCCCGGATCATTCCTATCTCTTGTGGGGTGCTTCCTCCCCATCTGTCACAGTCCTGAACTATGGGGATCCCCCCTCTTTCACGAGAGAGAGAGAGAGAGAAGATCATCACTCGAGAGAGATCGCCCCTTAGCCCCGGGGGCTAAAATAGCGTGACCTCACTACGGCCCCAGTCCCGAACAGACATATATGCATGTCGCACACACTCTGTGTCAAACTGGTCCCACTTTTCTCTCTTGTCAAAGTCTCAGTTGCGGGGCGTTAGCTGGTCTCAAGTGTCAGCCAAGTCTCTTCCGACAAGAGAAATCCCATGCAGACATTTCGTTCCTTGGGGAACGGGACTTGGTATTGCTGCCAGTGCTGTGTGTGGTACATGTCATGCATGTCTGGGGTCGATTAGACTTTCGGTCTCGTCCTGCCGCTCAAGTACCTACCTAGGTAGGTACGCACTGATCTGGTCTGCAGATGCGAACTATCTTCTCCAGGGCTGCGTGCACGTACCAGAGCGAGCCGGGAGTCCAGTCTTTCAATATTCCCCACCCCATCAGGCCTCTGCGGACGAAATTCCGCTGCAGGTGGACTGCCTGCCTGGTCTTGTCTCCAACTGAGCTCCGTCCCAGAACAGTAAACACATCTCGCTGGGTAGCCTCTCCCTGGTTATCACGTCACCATCCCCAGCAGCCGGCTCCCAACCGTCCCGTCTGCTATGCATGTCAGTCTCCCCCACAAATGTCCGTGCTGTGCGCTGTGCTGCGTGTTTGCCCTTGCGGGTGTATCCACGGGTCCGCTCTCAAGGCCAGGTACCCGTCCGTCCGTTCACCTTGCATACCTACCTGCTCTTGGGAAGTGCATGGTAGTAGTTGTAGTCAGTTGCTGGGGCGTGCGGAAACCGGGACCTGCAGCTTGCTCTCCCCGTTGTGCTGCTTCAGCAAGCAACCCAGCGTAGACAGCAAGTACCCTCCCTGGTGGGCAGAGCACACCCGCACGGAGGCCCTTGCTGTTTCGTCGTCCAGGGACGCTTAGCTCAGCCTAGCTGATCAGGCCTGGGCTCGTCGTCTGTCCTGTCTTGACGTTTCGCCCCCCCTTGCCCCAATCTGGGATGCACTGGAATGCAGCAAGGCGCGCGCCCGCGCGCAAGGTCTCTACATTCTTCGCGGCCGGCCCACGCCCGCAGCTATATGACGTGTATCGTGTTGGATTGTGCTGGTTTTGCCACTTCAAACACATCAAACAGATCTGCAAGTTTGGACTCTGGAACGTGAAATGACCGCGTCCTGTCCCACGACAAAAACATGTAAACGCGTGAAGATGCTGCGCCATGATGATCGCATGATGCGTCAAACACATTGTCCGGGCGTATTCGCGTAAGTAATGAACTAGAGCGGCAGCATTTCGTTAGTTACACTCCAAACTAGGAAAGCCCGTCTGAGGCTGCCACTGTGGAGGCATTCAAGGTCGAGGAGGTCGGGCTCTCAGTTGCAACGGAGTTCCCCCCGTAGGCCAGAAAGCAAGCCAGTATAGTGGGCGACGTAGGTTTGTTGCGGCATGGCAGTGCGGGAGGACAGAGACTCGGGCGGGTCTAGACTGCCTGTCCAAGTGAGCGGGAGTGGAAGCTTTAAAGTACGCCTCGGCCTTGGCCGAGCGGCGCTCCACGCCGCCGCACCGGCTGGCTGCCGCAACACTCGATGATGGCGAGAGTGCCGGCTTGGTACGCTTAATTCACAATGTGACATTTCTTTCAGCTTTGTTTTTGGAAAATGTTTGTGTGTTCGCACGGAAGTTACTATCGAGATATCATCATGTAAGAAAGATAGCAAAACGCCTGTCAACGCCTGAAGTTGCAAAGCCCAACCGAGATACACCGGAACCATAGTTCAGCCGCCCAAATATACAATATAAAACGACCAATGCAAATTTTTGTTGTTTCCCATAACCAGCGGAAAAGATAACAAAGCCACCCGTGCCAAGCAAGATGTGAACGATGAACAGCAAGAGACAAGGGGGAGTGGCATGTTGGTGCGTCACCCCACGAGCGCTGATTTTGTCTGCTTCCGCCAGTCCTCAAGGCATGTTCACAAGTATCGTGATAGTCATACAGTCCAGCCGTGTTGATTGATGGAGAAAGGGGGGTGAACGTCACTCATCGATCTCGATGCCGTGGCTGTTGACCTTCTTCTTCTTGAGGAAATTCCGGTGCTTGGTGTTTCGCATCTCCTCATCGTACAGCGCCAGAGCGCGGGGGTCGTATCGCGTCCGCGAGATGGTGCGGTCCTTCTTGGTGTGGAGGAGGAGATGTGACCGGTAGTTGTCTCTCCGGTTGAATGTTTTTGAGCAGAAAGGGCACGAGAAAATGACACCGTCAAGCTTGTGCTTACTGTGAGATATAGAGAGTCAGTAAAGTGCATTCGTACAAGGTATTCTTCGAGAATGGGGTAATAAAGACTTACGTCTCCTTGTGCCTCTTGAGGTGCTCTTGCCTCTTGAAGGGCCTCCGGTTTGCACACTCTGGGAAATCACACCGGTACATGCCCTGGGGTATCCGGGTGAAGTCCATCATCCTGTCCCGCTTGCTAAGTTTGCCCTGCTGCACGCGGTGCAGAGCTGAAGTCTTCAGCTGGACATCCTCGAGGTGGATACGCCTCTTCGCCTGGTGGTGGTGATGGCTGAGGTGGTGGTGGTGCGGCGTCATGGGACCGACTGGAGAAGGGAGACCGCCATAGAAAGATGCAGGGCTTTCGCTGTGGCAGCTCGTCCAGGCAGAGGCATCGTGGCATGCTAGGACATCCAGCGAGAAGGAAGAGTTCTGAGCAAAGGGTGTCGTGTTGTACGGCTCAGCGTAGGCAAACTGGCCAAGAATGTGAGTGTTGGTGGAGTCCATCGTGGGAATGTGGTGGTACATCTGAGGATAGTCGAATTCCATGCTGTGTGTGGTCTGGAGGCTTGGTTTCCGGCTTGGAGAGGAAGAGATGGGGTCGTACTCGAGGAGTTCGGGGAAGCTGTTCTTGATGTCTTGGGGAAAGTAGCCGGAGAGGGCTGATGCTGGCGGCGTCAGGTCAAAGGCACCGGGTCCTGAGCATGGGAGGTTGTCGTAATCGAAGGTCCTGATCCGGTGTGCTGGAGTTGAACGACCTGATGTTGGCGTATACACCTCGCAGGATGAGCTTGCCGCAGAGAAGCTGCTGGCTGAGGAAGGACAGGACAAGGATTGGTCCTCAAAGTAGCAGCCATCCTCGAAGCTCATTCGGGAGTCCATGGTTACACGTTGAGGCAAGGTGGAAGTCGTGTTAGGGAACGGGCCAGTAGTCCTTGAGGAAACGAGGGCTGTTGCTGATCTGAGTAGGGAACGAATGTTTGATGATGTTTCCTTGGTGAGGGGAGAGGGAAAGGAATGAGGGGATGGCCGAAAGATATACAAGTGAAGCCCGTAGGTTCAATATTGCTTTGAGACTTATTGGATAGCGTATCCCTTTACGAGTGTTTGAGACTGCATGGGAAGCACTCTAGATAGGAAAGCCGATCCAATATAGGCACAAGTCAAGGTCGGAAAGCTATGGGGCCCGAGAGCCTCTGGCAGGAATGTACCTAGTGACGCGTAGCTTTCACAGTGGGCACCGGGCAGCGCGAGGTCTCGTCCGAGGAGGAGTGACTGGAAGAGGCCGGTACCCTGGCGAGCCTGGGGACAGTCCACCCTGGAACCATTGTCTTCAAGCCATGATCCTAGTGCACTTTGATGGTAGGTGAGTGCCCACACCCCCATCACGACTTCGCGTCCACTTCTCAATCAGTGCTGTCTCACAGAGACCCACGAACCACCCGTTGGCTTGAGTTGGCAGCTCTCGTCCGATCTGGTTACGATTGGTCGGTGCCCGTAGCAAACTTGAGCTGCTCAGCAAGGTCAAGCTGGCTTCGAGCGTTGACAGCTCCCGGGGTGAACCAGGCAAGCTCTTGATGGACCCTGGCCGTTGCGGGTTTACAACCAACGATGACAGGCTGTGCGCTGCGGGTACCGTTGTGAGAGGCGCCGGACCTGCAAGACTTGCAGTCGTTATTTTCGGGCTCTAGCAAGCTGGGTGAGCCCCCGATCTGGGTTCGCAGCGAGACTCTGGCTGTTGCTGGGCAGCCTGTCTGAAAGGGTGTAGCAAGCAGTCCGAACTAGGCAGTGTGCATTAGCTCCCAGCCAAACTGGTCGGGGGCTTGCAATAAGCAAGCAGTCGTGCATGAGTCCATCACCATCCACAGGTACGTACCCTTGGTGGTGGTCTTGGCGCGGCTCTTCAAGACAGGCCTTGAGAAATACTGGGGCAGTTGGCGTCGCCACCAGGCGAGGAGTTCCGAGGAGGTCGCGTCCAAGGAGTATGGAATGAAGCTTCAGGAATGAAGCTCCTAGTTTTTAAGCTAGAACGCGTCTCCAGCAAGACAATGAAGGAGAGGCCGTGGTGACGCGAACCGAACACTAATGGTAAATGGCTTCCTTGACAGGATCCCCGAAAACTCTGCGTGGGAGGAAGTTCAAGCACTGCTTTGTCTCCAAACTTGTCGTTCTGGACAGTGCTCTAGTCGATATGGTCAGAAGCTGTGGCCCAGAGCTCAACTGCCAACCGTTGAGAGCGCCATGGGTTGGGTGCCATTCACCTCATAGAGGGGCGTCCACTGCACCGACCGCGGGCATAATGTGCAAGGCAACGCGACGAACTGCGCTTGAGACATGATTGAGGAGGATCTCACTGGTCCAGAGCCATGAATGTGCCCAGAGGGCTTTGTGGGAGGGCTGACATGCCGGAACCCATCTGCCGAAGCCATATCGACGGCGAGGCACCCATCGTCGCCCACTGATGGCCCCATCCCCCCCTGCCCGACATGGGGATGACTAAACATGGGACGGCCTCCACGCCGCGCGGAATCTTGCATTGCATGTCGCCTGCTAGGCCGCTGCCGAACGTTCTGGCGCCAACGACGATGGCAAGCCGCTGGCCGTCATGCATGACATGACCTAGAGTATGCCGCGGGCAGAGTGTCCCTTCTGGCTGATGCCATCGCAAGCCGGCGAGAGCGAGGGCCCAGGCTGGGCCGGGTCGTGCTGCAGGTACGAGACCCCATCCCAGCAGGGAGGGCCAGTCGTGTGTATCATCGCAGCGATGCTTCCCTGTGGCTGCTGACAGGGCAGGGTGGTTGCAGGCCTGGCGTCTGCCCGAGTCCATCATCGCTTGGGGAGACTGGAGGCGAGACAGGCAGTTGCGGGGCGAGTCGAGGGCGCTGCAGGCACTACCGGCAAAGGGCAGCAATATCGAACGAGGGGAGACGGCGGAGGCGACTTGCTGCCGAAAGAGGGCAAAGGCAGGGGAGGGGCTTGTCGAGGGCGCGGGACCTAACGTTAGTTGGACGTGGCCGTCGCCGTGGGCGCCCGGGCGGAGCGAGGAGGGATGGGGATTCTGCGCGGGCAGGACCTGCGGGCAGAATGCCATGTCGAGGGCGATGCCAAAGCTGAAGGGAGAGCGCCCCCCTCCCCTCCCTGCCCCATGCCCAGGCAGTTCGGGGCAGGTGCATTAGTGGGCCGCCGCTGCGGAGACGGCTCCGGGCCTCAGGTACCACCTGGGAATGGCCTCCTCTCGCATCGACTTGACACCATCGTGACTGCCCGTCGCCCGTCGCCCGCCCAACGTTCCAGACTGGGACCTCGCCGCCGCTGCGGAGCCCTGGTGGGCTTTTCATCACTGACCTCATGCAGAGCATCACGATCGCATCGTCACGCCTCTGGCTGCTCGAGCCACAGATTCACTTCTTCGCCTTCCGAGGGCGCTTCCGACCTCCAACTTGCCGTTCCAGCTAGCCGTCACCAGAGAGCCAGCACGAAGCCAGCACGCCCAGCAGCGAAATACCCTCGGGGATCATCAGCAGAGGCCTGCAGTGGAGCCTACAATGCCCCAGGATCATTGGCAATCAGCCCCAACGGGAACCTAAGCGTCTCCCATCGTCCAAGCCGGCGAGGATGGATCCTGGTGGGACACCCAGCCTTGCACAGTCATCGGACACCGGAGGGGAGATATGTGGTAAAACCCGACACCGGGTCATTTACGCCCTCAGCATGGTCCACTCGACGAGGACAAGTCGTGCGTACACCTACCTTGCTGAGACTGCAGGAGAAAGGCTCAATGAGCGCCTTCGTCCCAAAATGGACGTTGCATCGTGGGATTATGGCCCGCCGCCAGCCCCGGGGCCGGGAACCCCATCCATGCCGGCTGGCACCTTGACCCTGGCGCCGATCGCCCTCCCGCTACACCGAGACAATGCCCACTGGAGGGGACCAGAAGTATAGCCGCAGGAGGGAATCTTCCCGCTTCAAGAGCGGGGTCGGTGGACCAGCCGGCCGCACCGAAACAGCAGCAACAGCCGGGCGACCACCGAGCGCGACGACGACGACGACGACGGCGCAAAGACGAGGCAGCAAAGGAACAAGGAGAAGAAGCCCGGCTCCACCCCCGCCCTTGTTGCAGCAACCACCAGCACCGATATCTGAGATTCCTACAGGGGCCCTCTTTTGTCGACTCACTTTTGGAGCCGGGGTCCCACCTTCGCACCGCGCCGGCTCACATAGGCAAGGACGAAAGACACCAGTAGCGAGACCTGGCGATCCAAGGCCTGGGCTGCTCGAGCCTGCCTCGCCTGCTTCAGTGCCCCTCCCTGCCTCCCTCGCCCGCCCAGTTCTTAAGCATGCGGTCGCCCTGCTTAGCCCGGTGTTCGACATCGAGATCTCGATCTTGCCTCTACTATGCGGTATCCTCCGTGGCCAAGCTCGCTTGAGCTCCCATCGCGTGGCATCTCCGTCCCTGCAGCCCGCCAAAGTCCCTGCAAGATCCCTTGGTTCTTGGGACCTACAGGTCCCCTTGTCTGATCGAGCACTGAGCACACACTCCCAAACAGGGTCCCCTGCAACACTGCGCGACCCTTACTCGCACTTCGACTCGTCCCTCGGCATTCCAGAACGACCACGACCAGCCCGCTCCAAGCTCCTACGCCTTTCCCGCCAACTGCCAGACTCAGGACGACCCGTGGAGCTTCAGGGAATCACAGTTGGAAAGCCACCACTTCCCAACAACCAAGCTCCTGTCGCTCCTGCTGCATCTCATCTTCAATGATGAGCAGGACTTGATCAATGTCGATAAGTGAACGGCAAGTAAGCAGCCTTGTCCCTCCATGACACGTTGCGCCGTCATCACACTGTTGGTCTGCCTCAAATGTGTAGTTCCTCTCAAGTGGTGCACAGCCAGTCTCTTTCATCGCAACGCCTCAAGGCTACGAACGCCTTAGCTCCTTGTAGACCCGAAGAGCACTCCAAAATATGTCGGGGCCGCTGTCGGCACCCAGGTCAGACAGCGTGGTAAGTCATCCCTCAGCCAGGTCCAAAGTGGGATGGCAGCGAACCAGATTGTACCCAAAAATGGTGGTTGCCAAGGGATCTCCTCCAGGGTCGGGTGCGCTCTTTACAGGCCTAGGATAACCCCTGGTCTCCTTGCAACCCTTTCGAGCTACTGCGGCCCGACCGAGCCCTTTCGAGTCGTCCCAAACTCTGTCAGCAGCCTGTGGGTGCGGGGTGCGTAAAGTGCTTGCAGTGCATCTGGAGACTCGGCACTCATGGTGCGCCTCT
Source organism: Microdochium bolleyi (assembly GCA_001566295.1). Classification (NCBI taxonomy): domain Eukaryota; kingdom Fungi; phylum Ascomycota; class Sordariomycetes; order Xylariales; family Microdochiaceae; genus Microdochium; species Microdochium bolleyi. The sequence goes on from KQ964245.1 coordinate 245,142, forward strand.
GTCGCACCCTAAGACTGACACGATGCTCGTCCTTGCGTCGTGCCTCGAAAGGTAGAGACACCCGAGCCATCGAGCGAGACAATGACTATCCAAAGACCCCTCCGACCTGCGACATGGACCAGATCGACCGTTCTGTACCTGACTATCATCTCCAAAGGGGGTGTGGGGCTGGTTCGTTGCAGACCAAACCATGTCTACTAATGCTGACGCTCATGTCCATGGTCGTATCCCTACAGGACTGGAGTGGGCAAGTCCTGGGGCGACAAGCTACCTATCCAATGCGAACACATCTAACCATGGATGACTCCCAGAGAAACGACGAACTGGTCAGTACAGACTATCCGCATTCCCCTGGCCTGCCTGAAAACACTTGATGGTGATCAGAATCATTGTTCGTAAGTTATCAGTCAACAGCAGACTCGTTTCCGGATGGCCCCGCACTCAGTCTGCCCTGTCAAGCCTGTCGCATACACCAGTCCTAATTAGCTGCACATGTAGTGCGCTCAGCATACTCCTTGCAAGCGCGATCTTTGACTTGGTCAGCGCATTCTCCCAAGAGTCTGTGACAGGACTCAATTTATCGCGCAACAGCTTGTGCTGCTCTGCAAGAAAGCCACTACACTTTGGCATTTCTAGTTAACAAGACTTGGTTTCGTTCTCGGCCACAATCATGACTGCTTGACCAACCAGCTGGGCGAAGTCGTGGCTCACGCCCAGATGCGGGTGCGCAAGTCAACGTCAAAGCACACAATGAGAGGTAAGCCTCTGAATGGATTTTGTCAGTCAGAGCTAATGAACTCTCGATAGTATATTCCGTTCCGTCCGCGTACCCACAGAGCGGCGGGCTGACGAACTACCTTAATTTTACCTACTCCCGACGATTCCGCTGCGGCACTACAGCCACATGGCAAGGCATGGTAATGCGACTCGATTTAGGGGACCAACATCCCTGTACTACCGACGTAAACAGCAAATGATTCATTGAGCCACCTGCAGCTTCGTTTCAATATATCCAAAAGCAGTCAGTGCATCGAGATGATGCAGACACGGCCAGCCGCTCGACCGTTGCATGCCATAGCTGGTGGAGTCGATCGAAAGGGCCAGGTTGTCATCCTTGTTCAATCATCCGGCGGCGGCTGCACTATTTGAAATTTCTTCGCCAGGATCCTGGCCGTGGTCCGACCTGCCAGATGTGACAGCCCGAATCATAATCCTGGAGGAGATCCGACAGCTTGGGTCACGCCAGCATAGCTTGAGGCGGCCGCCTCCCGTGCTGCTGTCGCTAACTCGATCCTGTTAGCTTCCGACACAAAAGTGCGAAGCCCCACATTGGCAACGAGAATCAGACCACAATCCACCTAAATCAGAAGGCAATCAACCGCTTTGCATCTCTCTGGCGCTCAATCCTCGTCCGAGTATGTGGCTGTAGTTTGCAAGACTCGGCCGAGTGCCGTTATGCTGGCAAGCCCATGCACGAGCAGGTGCAGTGCCTGGTCTAGAGACAGACCTCTCGAAGACAAGTGAGGCAAGCTCTAGCGTGAAAGCTCACGGCTAACCTAGAGTTGGGAACAAGACCTTGTCCCTGGCTCTCTCAAGCTCTTGTGGGCCTATCGACGACTATTCAAGTTGCCGGGCGGGACCAAGTTTAGTACCTCCGGTTGTCCTTGTCGTCCCGACTTGTCTGGGCCAGGATTCAGCGTCTTGATGACAACTGGTCTCCATTGATTCGTCAACCCCAGTCAGATCCATTGGCACTAAGCCGGAGCTCGATGTTGCCGCATTGATCCTTGTGCAGTTGTCAAAGGTGACGACCTCGACGATGTTGCGCTGGCCGCATGCTGCTCCCAAGCACGATCGGAGGCCCTGGCCACGCACAATCCGATCCAGCGCTCTCTGCGTCTGCAGTAGCACTGTTTGCGTTACACGGGCCAAGAAGCCTCCAGCAGCTGACTACTCGCCGGCTGCCTCAGCTGCTGATATTGGGATGTTAAAAACCTTCGCTGTCTCTGGGAGCTATTGCTCGCTCTCAGTGTTTTCTATTCTTCGATAAGCTCTACATTGATCTACATCACAACGTTTCTCTTTCCTTATTAGTTCCGCTCGCTTTCGCCATGTGTTTCTGGGTACTCCTGCTCGCCAACTGCGAGCACATGTGCGAAATTAGCAGGATAAAGAAGCTGTGCCATTCCCCCCAGTCCTGCCATAACTCTGCCGAAGATCGTGAGCCTTGGGACGGCGGCCTCATTCCCCAGGAGACCTTGAACGCCGGACCCTGCCCCAACAGACACCCTGAGATGCACGCCGAGACAGGCTAGGAGGACCTGGCTCGAAGCTGGTCACCCTGAAAGGTACGTGAAAGTTCCTCGATGAGCACAAGGAGAATAATCTAATACTGTAAATACACAGGAATGTCCGAAGCACGCCACGACAGGCGACTCGCTAGGAGCTAAAAAGGTTGGCGTTGTGCCTAGCATCGGCTAGATACTCTGAAGGACGTTGACTACTGGAGCTTTACAAGATGAGGCGCCCCTTTGGCTGGTATTTAGGGCAAGCTTGTGGGACCGGAAACAAGCGCTGGCTTTCCATTCTGGTTCTATACAAGATATCTAGGCATTCCGACTCTATCACGAAGACACCACTGTGGCACTTATTTCCCTCGCCACGATTGCGGCTGTCTGTTGTTCCCGGCCTCTTCCCTCGCCACGATTGCGGCTGTCTGTTGTTCCCGGCCTCTGTGTTGAAGCCCTTGAGTAGTTGTGGCTGGTCTGCTGTCAAATGCGGGTGGCGAAAACCTGTCGCACGAAACCGCCTCTTCATCGAGATTGCAATCCACTGAGGACCGGGCTGCAGTCTCGCATATGCCTGGGAGCCTTGGGGGACCTGCCTGCCCACGCCATACTTACATCATGACCTTGCCCTCGAGGACTGTGAGCTGTTGGGCGATGGCCCTCGGCGACGGGTAACAGTTTCTCCTTCCGGCGCGGCCAAGTGACATAACACTGTGCTTGCTTTCTCGACCCAAGGCCAATTGCATCGCATTTAACGCACGGCCAGGATCCACGACCACCGCTGCTACCTTTGCTTCTTACCCTGCCATACTGTAGCTAACAATGGGCCCTGGTCTGCATGGCTCTGGCCCACAGCATGACCAGGTCCATGAGATGCGGCCTCCCTCCAAGACAGCACACAACGGTATCTCCAGGCCAACGACAGCATATCCTCTGCAGGAGGGGCCAGCTGTGTGCTGTGAGGCACGTCCGGATGCACAAGGTGTCGTCCCCCGCCTGCTCGAAAGCTGCCTGGCTGTTGGCCCGGATGGGCCGTCCCGCACCCAGGCCCACGGGGCGGAAAGAATGTCACATTTTGGAATGCTGTGCCGTGCCTGTTTGCCGTCGGCGAGGCCTGCCTTGCCAGACAGACGAAGCTCCCCCCCCCCTTGTCCGTCACATATCCGAGACAAAAACCACTTCGCAAAGAACGGTGCTTGTGCAGTCCTGTCCCAGCCCTTATCTCCAACGATGGGAGCTCATTCGTACGCCAGGTACGTACCGGCAGAGCGACCGCTAAGAGAGGCAAGAGCCGGCGAAACGACAAAGCAAAGCTCTATAGCACGTTGAAAGGTCCTAGACTAAACTTGAGGAGGCGCAGCCCCTGGAGTGCCGTCGTCGTTGCTTGCCGTGCCTTTGACAGGCGGGAAGAAGGCCAGGTAGCCGTGATGGCGCCATGCAGGATGCGGCTAGTTCTTGCGAGAAGTTGAAAGTCGCAGGCGCGCGCCTCGCCAGAACGGCTATTGAAAGTCAGCTATCGGCACCACCGCACGTGTGATGACCAGCCGGCTGGGGTGGCGTGGACGCCTTTCCTGTCTCCTCCACCACCACTAAACGGCTGCACTGCCGGCGCCAAACATGACGGCTGCTTTGGCGGATGGGCCTTCCCCCGAGCTAATTGCACGCTTCATGTGTAGTGCCGATCATTGAGAGAGCTTAGTCCCCGTGAACGTGGTGCTGGCTGCTGGGGGACAACGATGGGGAACCGGCTCGAGTTGCTTCTCTCTCATGATTGGCGTGTCTCTCCGGACCGACACGGCTCCTCCGCAAAGCACAGAGTCACGGCCGGCTTGAAAGACAAGATCGGGCAATTGTGTCCGCCATCGAGGGTGCGAAAGCAAAGGGGAGGGCGACGGAGGGCCCGAGGTCTAGATGACTCTTCATCATCGCTCATCCCACGGTTCTCCAGCGAAACGGAGCCTGTCCAGTGCGCGGACAAGCCTAGCTCGCTGCAGAGGAACAAAGGAAAACACTTCGGCGTCCCCTTCTAGACAGATTTCCGTCTGCCGGTACTCCGCTTGTGGCTTGCCGAAGTGAAACCCTTCCTTGGGCATTACGCCGTCTTTGGCCGGGTCCTGAGCCCGTTTCACTGTCATGCACGGGCGGCCTGAGGCGCAGCGCCCGGCTATGCCTTTTTCCTACATACCGGCAGACAGCGGACGAAAAACGAATCCTTCGGGCCAGTCCCTCCAGCTAATAGCAGCGGGTGGCGGGTGGCCTGGCCGGGCCCGGTCTGCTCGAGGAGGGAGTCGGCCAGCCAGCCTCCTTGGGGTTAGTTCCAAATGATTGTACCGGCCAGCTGGGCCGCAGCAGGACGCCTCCAACTCGTTCGTTTCTTTTTCTTCTCTTCTATGTGCCTCGGGACGCTAGCTCGGAATTGTTTCCGATGCTCAAGGTGAATAGTTTGCTGGCATATTGCTTTGCTGTCGTTTTCTGGCCTGACAATGCCTTGGAGCAGGCACTTTTACGGTCATGCATACATACACGGTATACAACAACTTGGCATATGGGAGCTGTCGATGGTCAACGGGCCTTGTGGGACAGAGCGAGCTTACCTCACTCTCCCTTTTTCTGCTTGCATCCGGGCCATGGAGGCGACAGGAGCCATGGTTACGGACCGGTGCGATGCCCTTGAGTATCAGTAACCTGGGAAAGCTATTTCTCTGGCTGGCGTCGCCAGTGCCCTTGAAACCCCCTGTCTCGCATCGACGTTGCAGAAAGTCCTCCCCTCCTGCCTCTCCAAGCCCTTGCATGCCCAGCTCTCTCTTGACAGCTGCATGCAGTATTTACTGATTTAGTCTCGGGGCCAGCCACGACGGCCGTGCCGCTTGGGTTCTGTCCTGGCCGGCCGGCCAGCTGTACGAGCGCAGGTAGGTTTGTGCGGCGTAGTGTGGTGCGTGGCATTGCATTGCATTGCAGCTGCACCTGCGGACATGGAGTAAGCATATGCGGTAGTGGCGGCGGCCTCTCGGAGGACGGAGGACGGGAGCTCTCTCCGATTCTCCGAACAAGATGCCGGAGAGCGCCGGACAAGCTTGATGACTGTCTGTCCTCGTTCGGAAATACCGTTGTAGCATTGGTCAATGGGGCCGAAATGAATGCTGACGGGGACCCTAGTCTCGTATTCTGGAGTATGGTCTGTCTCCCAAAAAATTATTGGTTCTGGGACGTCATGTGCTTTCCTAACTTGTAACAGAGCGGGCTCGGGAGAGACTCCGACGACTGTCAATGGACAGAGCCTAAAGCCGGGGGGGGGGGGGGGGCCTGTGTGCCTTTGTTTGTGTGGCGGCCGCATCCTTGGATGCGTGTGCGGCTTGGCCGTGCCGTGACAACGTCGACCACGCCCACACGCGCAATTATGTGGCCCATCCACAAAACCGGCCCTGAAATGAGAAGCCACAGCTGAGCGGAGCTGATCAATAGTTCAGGTGTTCTGCGTCCCCATCGGCATCTGCAGGCCCATGCTGATCTGCACATGAGCGTCATACATGCACTCGTTTCAAGGCCGTACAGCAGCGGCCAGCCGCCCGCATGCTCTAGTCCGGCTGGGCGAGGACATCAGGGAAAGATTAGTCACTCCGGAAAGAGCAGAGTTACTGCTTCGGGGTCCCGTTGTAGGCAGTGGCCCCGAAAAAAAGAAAAAAAAAAAAAAAAAACCGGACTACCGCAGCAATTGATCTGCCAATCAGTGTGCCAGTTTGTCTGGGTTTTGGGCACGCGCCTCGCCGTTCAATAACAGAGGAAATTCCAAGATGGACATGTGACTGGCGGGTGTGGAGGGATCACTGCTAAGAGGAAAACAGTTGAATCCAGGCGAGCCTGGCGCCGCGGACACACAATAGCCATGGCAACTCTTCAGCTTTGCACCCGAAGTCTCGCTGCAAGGTGTCGGAGCTGAGCACGTGGTCAGCTATACTGAGGGCTCCCCCGTGAACGCGGCACAGTACAGCCCCTTCCTCAACGTCCCTACCATCACTGCACTCCTCAGCTAGTCTAGGTCCAGGCTGCCCGATCCGCCAGGCTTCAGACGCAGTGCTCTTTGAGCGGGTCCTCGACGACCTTGGACCACGGTGGGCGGAGAACCGTGAGCGGAGAACCTTCCCCCTCGCCCACTTGAAGCGCAAGGAACGTTTCCGATTCTAGCTCGATCTGGTATGCAGTGCACAATCTTGAGGCCTTTGGCGTTATCTCTCGGGAAACCCCTTACTAGCCTGGCTGCTGCTTCTAGGCACTCGAGGATGAAAAGTGCCGGTAGATGGTTCCTGTCCGCCATCTTAGCCGTGGTCTACTCACTAGGACTTAAGGTTTCGAGCTACAGACAGTCCTGCGCGAGGATCAGTCAGCTGCGAAAAAAGGGGACTCAGGACCACTTGGGATGGCCGCCGTCAACTCATTGTGCGGCTGCTACTTAGGGCAAAGAAGCAACCGACAATGCCAAAGCTTGGTCTCCACACGAGACGCTTGAAGGATCTGCCGCTACGGGCCTTCCCGCGGAGGGGTGTGTTGTTGTCGACAGGGACCAGGGCTCTTGCTTTATTTATTCCTCTACCCAGGGACTCCGCGTCCTATGCCGTCTTTCCGCACCCTCTGGACTGCTTGGCCTCATTACCCCCGCCGCAGTCATCCCGCCCTGTCACAAGGGTGGTGGTCCCTTGGACGCCGGACACGTGCGTGTCATGCCTCCTGACATTCTGCCTAAACTCCCCCACCGTCAACACAAAGGCCTCGCCGGGGGGTTGGGGACGGCCGAGCCGGCTCATTCTCTAACGCGGCGCTTAGCACGTCGTACTACCGGGTCCCACTGGCGGCCACTGGCACGGCAAGAAGAGGCGCGCGCGTCATCCCAGGAGCACGACCCCTTGGGAGGGGAAGGGGGGAGGGGAGGGGGAAGGGGCAGCATTCCGATACGGCCGTTGTGGATTAGACTTTCCACAGACCCGTTCCCTTGGGTCCCTGGCTTGCTCCTGGCTTGCTGCCTCGCACACACAGGCAATACTCAATCACTAGTGCCGCCTTTGCTCTGTGGCGTCGCTCCTTTCTTCTCGTCGCATATTCTGCCATGTGCCAGAAGTGTATGTGGAGATGGAACTTTGAGGTCGAGCGCCGCAGCGGAGAAAGCGCCGTTCGAGTTTACGCCATGGTTACATCATCATGGCTCAACGGACATTCGACTCCTGCATAAACACATGGATGATCACTCGCTGGCCGACGGCAATATGCAATCACTCCCACACCCTCAGCTGGGGCAAGATCAGACAATGGCACGACTTCTCAGCCCATCCGCTTGACTCGCGCAGCTCCGGCACTCTTGATGATCGGCCGTGGTGGGACACACGGGGAATGCGGGATCGCAGATGATCGTCGCTGCTACCTGGCGTGGTCAGTCGCCGGCGCCGGCGCCCCCATTGTCTACTGCGTAGAGAGAAGTCAAAGAAGTGGGATCCCAACTTGCTCGCCGGATCGTCCAGCCGCCAGTCCGGAGTTGGTGATGAGTGGAGAAAGCGTTGACAGCTTTTCGTCGCCTCCTCCTCCTACGTTCGCGGGACTGTGGCTTGCCTGCCCACTACAACCACTATAACCGTTGTCATGCTTGTGTAATAGGCACTGTCTATGTCGTGGTTGTTGGTGGCTTGCAAACTAGTGAGGATGATCACGTCTCCTTGCGGGGCCGTTCTGCTGATCTGGCGTTGTGGCAGCGGCAGTGTGGATGTCGCATGTGAAGCGGTAGCCGGCGAGGTTGCTCCAATAGCTTAGTCCTGTCGGATTCGGGTCGGATGGAGCCTGGAATAATGCGAATATCCACATTGGCCGGAGGTGAGACCGGGACCATGAGCCCAGCCAGATGAGGCTGCGTGCTGGTCCGTGATTCTCGGTCCCGAGGCAGACACTACCGTCACACTGACCGGCCAAGCGTCGACAACCGAGGAGCCGGGCAGGCCAGCCAACAACAGCCTCACACGAATATCGGGGGAAGGGCAACGAACCAGGTCATGTGAAGAGTGAGGCGCACGAGTCCGGTCTGCGTCCAGCCTGGCGGATCCTGGGATGATCGCCCAGGGAGGCCATCCACTGCGCAGAGAGTCCATTGCGGAGCAGTCATGTCGTTTGTATGGCATGTGTTCGTTGCACTTTTGCTTGGGAGTTAGCATAGATCTGCACTCGTTGTCCGGTGTCGGGTGAGTCAACGAGAGGCCACGGAACGACGACCCTTGACTGCCAAGCACTCTCGTACCGGCGTAGATCCGGTCATGGCAGCATCCGCGGCCACAGACATCCTGCCACAGTGGGCTCGATCGTCAGGTCCCTGGGCACAGTGGTCGGCATCGGCATGGTGTGCCTCGTCTAACAGCAGTTTGTTTGCTTCTTGCTGCCTGGGATGTGACACGAGGCTGACGGGTTGTCATAAGTGGGTAGCTATCGGCCGTGATGACTCCTGTCCCGGATCACTGTGCAGGTCGATGGAATGAGTGACACTGCAGGGCCTTCGGCTACGTTGCTGCTGTTCAGCCGTAGCCACTGGGCCACGTGCTTTCAAGGAGAAGACCTCGTCTGGGAGAAGATGACACTCGAGCCCAGTTCGATCCTGATGAGAAAGCACAGAGAGCCACACATGCTACAAGCGTTGCTGAGCTGTCTTTCGTGTCCACATGTACTGCATGATCAACTAGACGATTTATGTGTTGCTCCAAGACCATGTCTTGGTGTTCTGAGCTACTCTGAAATCCGCGTTCTTCAACGATCCCCATTGGGTGTTCTCAGAAATGGGACCGCCTCTCACAACTTCGGCCGGGTATTTTCGTGAACATACCTGCCCAGTGGTTGGAACTTGAGGTTTGTGACATCTTGTTTTGTATTCGATACATTTCAGAACAACCAATCGGGCGACTAAAATTCCCAGAAAAGCTCGGTGATAGCTTTGAATCGATCCATTTCTCCGCGTGTGGCCTGGAGGCTTCAATCGGCAGAGGTTTATCCTTGTCTGGGGCTTGATGGTCACTCTTTTGCTGTTGATGTATCCATGCCACGTAATTCATCCTCGAAGACAAGCAGGTCCTCGTTTTAGAAATTCCATGTGAGGACAGAAACTGATCATTTCATCACATTGTTCCTTGATATCATGTGCTCCGAACCTAGAGGAAGCCATGATTCGAGTTCTTCTGAGAAATCAACATGTCCTGCTCGTAATTATATGTCTGAAGAACCATTATCTCTTATAGCTTCACTTTCACAAACTTTGAATTCATTACCAAACTCAACGAAGGTCCCACGATTTTCAAAGTCAGTTCACAAGCCCTCCCAGAAGCTTCTATATGAGATGCGGTACAACTATTCTTACACACCGCCTGGAATGCTGTTCAGTGACTGGCAGGAACCTTATTTAAAGTATCGCATGTATCTTGAAAAGCTTCGCGACCAACTTCATCCTTCGCCGTATCATCCCAAGGGGGCTGCTCAAGCTTCCCGCTCGGCAGACCTTTCACTATCACCCCCAAAAATACAAGGAAGGCGGCCTGAAGCTATCTACCATTGATGGGTGTGTCACAAACACATGTGATAAAAGGCAAGTCCGTGCCAGGAACTGCTCGCCTCCACAAGACTGGCATGCTAAAAAGGATGCGGGCTACTCTGCAGTCTGAATATGCCATAGTGTGCATAACAAGGCTGATACGGATAAGAGGCCTCGCCTTTGAGAGCCGAACAAGAGTAATGAGATATTGATCTTCTCTCAAGCTCCGCCGGGAAACCAGACCAGTTATGCGTCCCAGAACTGCTTAAGGATTACCTCAAAGTGTTCTTGCGACAGATTGAAAGACAGATCAGCGAGCGCAGCACGTGCAACTGTTGACCAGAGCACGTGGCGGCAACAGTTCGGGGGTGCAAACGGAGATGGCTCCGCAGGTTCAGGCACGTCTCTTCGTAGGGAAACTGGCTATTTGAAAGGGGTCGAATCCTATGATATGATATAATATGAGCATACATACTGATGTGAAAATTTGAGCGCTGAGCCATGTCGTATCTAATCCGTCCGAGAATAAACGTTCCCCAAGGTTCTACTACTATCTTCTTTGCAGGCAACATAAACACTTGCTGAATCACTCCAACGGCAGCTCTGGAGCTGGCCAAGCTGCTGGCTCGAGGGCAAAGGTCAGGGACATTAGTCCGACGGCCGCAGTGGCGAGAAGTAAACCAGGGCTCTGCTTCCTCGAAGTGGGAAGGCAACTGGACGCTGGCGCCGCCCGCAAAACGAACCACTGAAGCCAAGCCGTCGAGCATATCACCGAGCATATCGTCTCAGAGCCCCAGCCCCTATGAGACTTCTTGAGCCTCCCTCAGTACACACCCGGAATGATCACCCACTTCTTGTTGACCTTGTCCGCACCAAACTTCTCCCGGTACCAGGCGGCACCGCGCACGGCGCGCGGCAGCATCGACGTGATCTCGTTGAGCAGGAATACCCTGGCGGGCGTGAACGCGAGCCCGCCGGCGATCCAGAAGCCCGCCCACTCGATCCACTCAAAGAAGTAGTGCGGGTACAGCATATACTTAAAGAGCCCGTTGTTGGGCAGCTCGTAGTGCTTCTTGATGCCGCCGTCCTTCTGCGTCGCTCCTTCCCTCCTCAGGCGCTCCTGGCGGCGCTGCTCGGCGCGGCGGATCTCGCGCAGCTCCTCGTCGGAGAAGTAGTTGGCCGTGAGGCCGATGTAGAAGAGCGCGAGCCCCAGGGCGAAGCGGAACACGGTGAAGCCCTGAGCGTCCCATTCGGCCTGGGAGGTCGGGCCATACGCAGCGAGCCAGGCGCCGATGCACGCGCCGTTGCAGACCTGGAAGACGACAGCGCTGGCCCAGACGATGACGTGCAGGTCGGCCATGGATGGCGCGATGAGGGGGAAGATGACGGCGCGGTACGAGTAGTGGATTACGAAGAGGCCCGCGAGGACCTTGTTCTGCCAGGGCAGGTCCGTGTGGCCGTGCTCGGCGGCCAGCGTCTTGAAAGTGTAGAGCAGGACGGATGCCCCGGGCACCTCCATGGTCAGCCAGCCGATCTTGCCGGGTATGTTGAACATGCTGTTGGCGATGGAGCTCTTGCCCATGCCGCCAAAGGAGATGATCCATTGGAGCGACGCGAACTGGGCAAGGCGAGGTCAGGAATGAGCTGCGAGAAGGATGCTGTCAGACCGACTCACGAGCGGAAACAGGCTCCACCAGAACAAGAGGAAGTTGTAGTTGTCATGGCTAAGAGGCAGCCAGTCCTGTACGATGGCCATGGTGGGTGCAGGCTGCGTAGACGCGTGTTCGCACAGAGGAAGGTCCGTTGGTGTGTGCCTGTCGAAGGGTGAGGCTGGTCAGTGAGCCTGTATCCAGCGAGAGCAGGATCTGGACCGGTTCCCCAGGACTTGAAGACACGTATCCGTATAAGAAAGCGTGTTTGTAGCAGACAGCCTTTGCGAGTGACGCGGCGGAGAATTATTGTACAAACCTTCCAGGTTACGGCCAAGAGCGACTGCCGGCGTTGCGAACAGTGGAGTGGGCGTCATTGTACCTGGATTAAGCGGGGCCACGCCGGGATCGTGGGGGAAACGTGCAATTGTCCAGCCCATCCATCCAGGACTCGGGCACATCACGCACACAGACAGACACCAGGGTGCCGTGCGCATCTCTGGCTATTAGCAGTGCATCGAGCCATGATCCGACAGTGAGGTGCAAGCCCCGAGATGGGGAAGACAAGATGGACGGCCCGAGCCCCGGGGCGTTCCAGCTCGTTGGATGTGGGCCTTGCGGGCTCTCGCAACGGCGAGAGGCCCTCCCTCAAGCAGGTACAATTACCATTCTATCCTCTCGTTCTGAATGTGGTCATTCTCGAGTGGCATGCGGGCGGGTGGATAGCGTGGATGGAAGAGAGACAGGAGGAGCTGGCAAGCAGTCAAGGTGATGGCCCCCCGCTCTTGCCTTTATTGTTCCGGGTCATGCCCGTTTCCTGAGCTTTCCGGGCCACCTGAATGTTGGCATCCCCCAGGTGGTCTAGAAATCACATGCTGGAAGATGAACCAGGTGGACAGCGGCGAAAGAACTGGCCTGCCTACGCGTACGTCATGGGTGGCTGTGCTGTGGTCAGTGGCTGGTGACGGTGATGGATCGCGACATTGCGGTGACCATGCCCAGATGTGTGGATTGTCTCGTTGTGTTCATTCCGGGCAATCTGGCCTGGTGCACTAGAACACACAGTCTGCTGCTGTTGCCTTCACGTGCATTCATTGTGCAGTCCCTTCCCGAGATCTGGCAATTCGGCTGCCTGCAATGGCTCAAGTCAAAGGTCTCTCGCGGCAGGGCCGGGACATGCACCGCCACACGCGGCAAGATGCAGTCGCCTCCGTTGGCTCCCTCCATGCTCGCCAGGCTCCCACTTAGCTGCCCCCAGTGCTGATCCACCACTGCGCCGCCTGCCAAGCTGGAAGCCGGCCATTGTGCGACAAGAGTCAGGCCAACAACTCCCGGTCCTACTCGGCCTCATAAGTCCTTCTTCTGCTTTGGCTGGTCTCCAGTCTCTGATTGCATTCGGGTTCGGCCTTCTCCCTCTCCAGAGCGTTCCATCACAGCCTTTGCTCCCTCGAAGCTCTCCCACCGGGTTCCCCACAAGGCGTCCCCTCTTCTTGGAGCTACCCCGACGGATGACGCAGCTTCACAGGCGTCGACAACCATACACCTCCCGAGCATCACGCGCAACCCATCAGGCATCTCGAACCGCTCGAAACGCCCACCCGGCGAGGGCAAAAGCCAGCCCTGACATCTCCAGCGCAACACCACACTGATGGCTCGACGAGACAACCACGACGGCGACGATTCCGGGGTTTGGGACAGCCGGCAGGGTGCTGGCAGCTCTGTTCCAGATCCATTGAGGCCCGGCGTAAGGCCCGTTACCGGCCCAGACTTCGCGCAGGACGACATCAATCCATGGGGAGACGCTGAGCCGAAAAACACCCCAGCGCAACCTGTCGACACATCCAACCAGATCCCACAATCTCTGCAGCCTGGTGTGGCGAGGAAAGAGACGAATCCCTTCAAGAAGAAGCCCGTCCCGGACCGCGCCCGCCCTCAAGATGTGCCGGCATCTCTCTCTGTGCCCTCGAGACCTCCTCCGTCCTCGACGACTCCGCCCGCCACGTCGTTCTCGCAGATGCGCCTCGACGAGCCCGAGAACAGCTCCAACCCATGGCAGCCCGCTGTAGACGACCGCCCTACTCCAAGCTACGCTCCTCCTATGCCACCATCACTTAGTCCGGAGCCCACGAATAATGTCTGGGGCTCTGGGCCAGCGTCCGGAGAGGCGACCCGGTCCGCCACTCCAGCGCCAATCCCCATGCAAAAGACGGGCGAGTCCGCGCCATGGGCAGACGAGGCTCTTCCGAAATCAACACTTCCATCTATGCCGGCCACGTCCACGGCAGAACAAAACCAGCTTTCTGGTGACCAGCATGCCTGGGGCGATGTCCCATCCGGCAACAACGGCAGACAGCCAGCGGCAGCGAGTCGTTCGGGCGGAGACAACTTGAACCTCATAGATCACGAGTCGATGCCACCGAGGGAGCCAATGACAATCTCGCGGCAGAGTTCATGGGAGAACTTCATGGACGCCGACGACACCCCCGCTGGACAACAATCAGTCCAGCCACCCGCGAGGTCAGTCTCGCCGCTGTCCTCCGCCCCGCGTGTGCCGCGCGTGAATGACGTGCCGTCCTCGCCGCCCCCGCCGGCACTCCCACCCAGAACGAACACGGCTCCACTGGAACAACCGCAGTCGCACTCGACACGACCTCCGCCAAAGTCGGAAACCTACCAAATCAAGAACATCAATTGGTACGACGCAAAGATCAAGAATACACGCAAATCACCGATACTCGTGCAAAATGTCAACGGGCCATGTCCGCTGGTGGCCCTGGTGAACGCCCTCACCCTCACGACATCCCCCACAACTACTTCGAATCTTGTCGAAACATTGCGATCGCGCGAGCAAGTCAGCATCTCGTTCCTCCTAGAGGCTGTGATCGATGAGCTTATGTCTTCAGATAGACGCGACCCCGACGCAGATCTGCCAGATATGGCTGAGTTATACGACTTCCTCAAAGGCCTGCAGACAGGCATGAATGTCAATCCGCGGTTCCTGCCCTCACCCGAGGCTGCGACGCGATACAAGAGAACATCGCTAAGCCATGTCCACCCGCATGAGCGTGACAACATGATTCCCGGCACCTTTGAGCAGACCAAAGACATGGTTCTTTACGCCACGTTCTCGATACCACTTCTGCACGGATGGTTACCACCGACTGATGACCCTGTGTACGATGCCTTTGGCCGGCACACTGCATCATACGATGATGTCCAGAATCTCCTGTTCCGTGAAGAGGAGCTGGAGTTCAAGCTCAGCACGACTGCGGAAGGTCTCACTGAGCCTGAGCAGCAGTTATACCAAGATGTCATCACGATAAAGTCATGGCTATCGAGCACCGCCACACAGCTGACGTCGTGGGGCCTTGATATCGTGACCAAGTCTATCGAACCTGGCGGCGTCGCTATTCTTTTCCGCAACGACCACTTCTCCACTTTGTACCGGCACCCGCAGACCCTGGAGTTGCTCACCCTGGTGACGGATGCCGGCTACCACAAGCATGATGAGGTCATCTGGGAGTCTCTGGTCGACGTGCGCGGGGAGAACTCGGACTTCTACTCTGGAGACTTCCGTGTAGTTGGTGGGACGCATTCACAACAGTCCGGTAGCAGCTCGCAAGATCAAGGTGGGGCGTGGCAGACCGTTCAGGGCCGCAGGGGCAACAGCAACAACAACAACAGCAGCAGTAGTCAACAGAGCATACCCCAGTCATCGGCGCAGGAGCTGTCCCAAGCCGAACAGGAAGATCGCGACCTGGCTTTCGCCCTGCAGCTGCAAGAGGAAGAAGAGCAACGCCAGCGAGACGAGCAGGCGGCCCGCCAGCGCCAGAGCGAACTTTCGGAACAATATATAGAGCAACAGGGGCTGCCACCACAACAGCCTCCACGCCCCGGACAGCCGGCCTCGGACCGGTCCCGAGCGAACAGCCGCGTCAGCATCCCTGTCCGCGGCCCCGGCTCGGCCACCGGGACTACAGCAAGCACCGCCGGCCGCAGCCCGCGAACAACAACACAGCAGCAGGCCCCGGTTAGAAGCCTCATCCCGCCGCGCACACATCGGCCTCCGGAGCAGAACGTGGACGACGCCCCGCCCACGTACGAGCAAGCCGCACAATCGACGCCGTTTACGCCACCCGCAGGGCACCCTAGCCACGCGGGGACTTCGCCGGGCGCGACGCGTCGATCGTCTGGGCAGCCTCCGGCAGCAGCAGGGTCGTCGGGATACCCGGGCGGGCCTGGGCCAGGAGTGGCTGGTGCTGGCAGAGGCCGGTACCCGAACATGGTGCCCGCTGGAGCGCAGGGGCCAAGGGATGAGAAGTGCGTTGTGATGTAGCCTTAATCAGGGGTTATATCTTCACCAGGAATTGAGTCGAGTCATAGCCTCGATTTTATGTAACAGACGGCTGGAAGACGAGCAGAGTTACGAAGCGTAGCATGAGAGCGTGTTTTCCCCCACAGGCGGAGTTTGAAATGATATATTTAGTCCATGGACAGTTTATACAATTCTTTTCCACTACTCCTAGACTTCTCATTTCCATAGATTCGAGCGACCTATTTGAATTATTATGGGCTTAAGGTATAATCGCCATCTCGTCGTTACAAAAAGCGGATGAGTGTCGCACTAAGGTGCCGATTTCGATACCAAAACACAGCCTTACTTATCATCTCGAGTCTGCCTGTGCCGGTCCGGGGATCGCGATGGAGTTCTGACATATTGTGTCGTGGAGTGAACATCTGGCCTAGTCTATGGATCAGGCCTCTCTACATTCCGTGCTGATGTACGGTTACGCACGCCTCGTTTTCTCGCGTTAGGCAGGGCTTTTGTCCCGGAAGCGGCCGGCCAGCTAGTCACCCAGTCTGGTGGAAATTCCCGCATTGCAGCGGTCAGGGCATCTCTTGGTACTTGGGCATATATGCAAGCGTTTGGGAGTCCCCTGGTCTTATCTCTGGATAGTAAGACGTGGTCCCTGGGTAATTAGACGTGGTCCCTGGATAAGCAAACATGGTCCCTGGATAAGTAGGCGTTGTCCCTGGGTAGGAGGACGATATCTGTGGGCTGGTGGATGGTATCTGTGGGTAGGTAGATTCTGTCCCAGGTTGGTGATATGGCATCTGTGGGTAGGTAGACGTTGGCCCTGGGTACCCGTAGTTATACGGCAGCTGCCCCCCGGAGGGATACGGAATGTAGAGTTCGGGTTCAGGTTCAGGCCTTGTCATCTCCACATCGACAGCCATCATCACGACTCCCATGATGTTCTCGGGACGCAGAGTCACCGACGCATGGAGCTCTCGCGTGATCTGCTTCTTGCCCTGGCTGTGGGAGACCTCGCCCGTGAGGGAGTCGGACTTGAAGCCGCTCGCCATTAGCTCGTAGTCGGGCGTCGGGCTGATGACCCCGTGGTCGCCCAGGCCCGGATCTAGCTCGCATCGGGCCGCGTATCTGGCGGCGTCCAAGGACCCGAACTGTTTGGATATCATCCGGCTCTGCATCTCATGTTTGAAGCGCAGGAAGAATGCGCGGTCCTGGATCGAGGCCTCCCTGGTCATGGGGATCTCGTCCTCGCGGAGGATGTCGCATTTCGTGGGCCGGATGAGCACGGCGAATCGCGTATCGGTGACAACGTGGTTGTGCTGGTCTTCGCGAGGTCCAAGCCCGGTGGCGGACCTGTGAACGACGAAACTTAGGACTGCGATGGCACAGGGCTTGTTGATGGTCATGCGGGCCTGGTCCCAGTGCTGTGGCGGCCAGACATGATCGAGTCTGAATCCGTGCTGGCGCCAGTTGCCCCTGAGATGATAGGCGTTTTGCCTGTCGGAGAGGTGGAACTGGGAGTTGTCCGGCTTTCTGATGAATATGAGCTTGCTGACTGCGTCCTTGGCGATAAGGTAGGGCACTACCTCGTAGGCATTGTCACTTTCGAGTTGATTAACCTTGCCCTGGTCAGCGACACGAGTGTACGTCGCTTGGCCGACCTGGCGGAGCCGGATAGCAGCTGGGCCAGAGAAGTCGCCTGACTGGGAGCAGTTGAGGATGCCGAGGACCACGTTCGTCCGGTACAGTGGGTGACCCTTTGGGGGGTTCAGAATAGGCAGCTTGAGATGCAGGCCCCGGCTGGTCATTTTCCAATCCGACACATCTCTGTCTGGGTCCTCAAAATACCTCACTAGACCTTGCGATGCCCAGAACTGCCCCGGGTGGGGAGCAAGCGGCCCGGGGAACGCAACGGAAGAGTCTGTCCAGGCGAGAATCGACTCATCATCAGTGACGGCCAGGATGGCCTCCTGCAGCCTCTGGAATGCATTGGCGCCTTCACCGTACAAAAGGGGCATGCTGACGCCAAATATCCCGAGCAGGCAGTAGGCAATGTCCTCTTCCCGGGTTGTCTTCCGTGTGGCAGCCCAGATCATTTTCTGGGCTGTCATTACCGAGTCCAGGCTCCGTTTCTTGGTCAGGACGTCCTTGTCGATATGCTCTCGGCTGGCTATCTCGAGAGCGAACTGGACCTTGGTCCCTATGAATGTCCAATCCTTGTCAAAGAAGCCCACGATACTCGGTGCAACGAGCTCCTGGAGCGTCCAGCCGCGTGTCCACCACCGACTAGCGAATATATACCCTGGGTCGTTGACGGACGCCGACTGCGTGGGCATCATGACGTCAGAGAGATAGACGTAGCAGAGACTCGACTTCTCATACCACTTGTACATGGAGTTGATGGCCTCGGACAACTCGGCGCTGCTCTCCTTGTCGATGCAACACGTGTCGACCCAGCCATGGGCGAATCCGTCGCGGGCCGCAAGGGCGCAGAATCTCGAGATCTTCTGGAAGCCCTTGCGGCCCGTGCAATCGGAGACCTGCCAATCCTTGCACGTAACCTCGTCGTCTCCCCATGTGTGCGAGAGGATGGCGTACTTGTCCGGGGGCGCAATGAAGCTGACTAGCGCGAGGGTGGCCGTGTCCAGAAGCCACATGATTTGTGCTCATATGAAATGCGCATCTCCTGGCAAGCAGTCGCAGGCTCGTCAACAGAGAGAGCTGAACAGTTGACGAGTCAGAGGGTATGCCAAAGGTATTCATTGAAGTTACGAGCTATCTGCGGCTGAGACTGTCCTGCCAGGGTCGAGTCTGCCTTCCGAGGTTGTCTCCTGCACAGTCCCATGCTGATGAGTAAGCACCTCAAGTACGCACACGGAGGCCATCCTCTCAACACCATACTGTATTGCATTTGGCCACTACCGTATTGCCATTCGACAAGGAATCTAGGATCTGCTGCCGGAAATATTTCATCGTAGACCGCCGGAGAATCGTGTTACTACTGCTTGTCCGTTGCTTGACGATACCTAAACAAGTGATAGCGGCTAACCACTAAACCGAATGACATCTGTTGTCTTAAGAGTCCAGAACTAACGGAGTCACTGTTATATCTTTGGGGTATTTGGCGTTTGTCCGAGACGCGTTGAAGATGATTCGGCAGGAAGCAATCAGGTCTCAGGGGTCCCAGGCATCTAATTCGCCTGCGCCGTAGCCGGGCACCTCATTCAAGATATTATTACATGCATCTCATCAGTCCCGAAGACCCTATGTCTGCTGCACCCTCCTTCTTGCGTTCGTGATACCTCCTGCGTCATTCCAGCAAACACCCGCCAGTGACCAGTCAGAAAGCTTTCGCGGCAAGGTTGCCCGTGTCTGTAAACACGGCCGCCTGGGTCACGCTTCCGAGCACCGTGCCCCGAAGCCGTTCGTCAACGGGAAGGTGTACTGATAACGCGTCATCATTGTCATGGCGGGTGCCGGGCTGGCTAAAGACGGGAACATGGTAAAACCCAGCCTTTGACCCAGACTCAATATCAAGCTACGAGAGCGGGCGAATCCCCATCGACAGACAGCTAAGTACGATATCGCATTAAGTGTTCAACAAGGCCAAAATGTCCACCGAGAGGCAGTAAGCAGTCTTCCATGCAACCTCCGTGGCTGTGGCTCACTCGAATACCCAATCTTCGATCTGATTCTTTGAGGTTTCTTCGGTACATGGTAACTACTACAACTAAACATCAACTCTGCCTGCAAGGGATGAGACATAGACGCAAGCCACTTGCGCGCCCATCATCTTCCTCTACTCGACCTCCTTCTTCGCGGTCGCGGACCTCCAAAGACCTCTTCCTCGTCACCATTATCGTCTTTGACCTGCTCATTATCTCCATCATCTGCGCCCTCCTCCTCTGCGAGCGCGTCGGCTAGTTCCCTATTCTCGCCTTTAACATCGCCATCGCAATAACGTCGTCCTTCCATGACGAGTCATTCAACAAGGCGTCCTAGGCCTTCTCCGTGTCTGGGGGTATCTGCTGCGGCGTCTCGACCTAGGCAGATGGCTATATCGCCACCCGCAAGACCTCAAGGCTTCGACGCCGCATTTAAGGACGCAGACTACCTTGTTCACTACAGATTGCTACGTCCCCGCATGAAATACTAAGGAACACCCCGACCATCGCCCAGAGTAGTGGTCTCAAGAAGGGCCACGAGGTCGTCACCTGGCACGCGCTCCGGCCTCATGGGGAAGGAGAAGTCGACTGTCTGTTCACCGCTCTGGGACAGCCGGGCGCGCAATTAGAAATCAGTTTCAATACTTCTCGTCCTTCTCCCTCTGCCGATACCTTCACACGATCAGGCGATCTGAGCCGGCGTCCAGCGCACGCTGACGAAACACCCGGAATTTTATTGTGTGGCTCAGATCTCCGGCATGGGGCCGTCGCTAGAAATGCCGATACTGCGCAGAAATGCCAAGTATGGTATCTTGTGTTGGTGCTATGTTCTTTATGTCGGAGTGGTGTCTGTTTCTGCCTGGCGTCTAAATGTGCCAGCCTGTTGCTATTTAAGGACTTGCCGGCACTGTCTATTGGCTGGTTCTGGTTCGTGACCCCAGCGAAGCGGCCGCGTTACGGGGGGCCCTCCACTAACACTCAGGTCGATGCAACGCAACCCTGAACTCCAGTGTACGCTATCGTAGGCAACAGCTGCGGAAGCAGGCGCGTCAGTCCCAGGATGGCCTGTGGGATTGAAGGTCGTATGGGCGGAACCCTGGCTACGCATACATATCGTTCGACCTGTTCCACCAGAACAACGAAAGGCTTATGGAGTGACGACATCGCTGTGTTCTTTACTTGTCTTCTCTCTCATCTCGATGCCCAGAATTGCCCTAAAGTAGACTTGCTCTCAAGGCCGTAAAAGAAAAGGCTGCTGGCTGTGTCGTGGCAACATCTACCCATGTGAGGCCAATGGGACGAAATTGTAACCAACATGGACGTCACCTTTATACTTACTCGCGCCACGCACGTGCAATTTCAAAAGATAAGAATACCAACACGGCCAATGGAATATAAGGATGTAAGCAACACAGCCAATAGGATAATCAGAAACAATTGCCAGTGTCAGTGTTGCAGGGGTCCCCGTTGATCCCTGAGCCCACCTCTTCACACGCGGCTCGATGGAGTTCGGACCTGAAAGGGCCTCTTGGGGGCCGAATGGTGGACAGATGATGTATACGCTTTGGGGGGGTTCGCCGGCCGCAGCGTCCAGTTACGATGAGTTTTTGAAATTGAGTCTCCGCGGTCGAGGTCATTCAGGTGACGCAGAAATACAGCGGCTGGAGGCGAGCTGACCTCGTCCGTCTGGGAATAGGCGTAGGTTCCTCAGGAATGTGTAAATTCTATCCCTGGAAATTTTGGTTCAGTAAAGGCCTGGCCAAGGATACACTGGGACGAATCAGACGAGCGCATCCGCCCCCAGGAGGGCATTCGGGTCACAAAAAGAGCTTCCGCCCTGGTCACACGCCGCATGCACGTTGGAGGTGGCCGCCACGATGTTGGTCCGGACCGTTTGGGCCTGGCATGCTCATAATCTTTGCTTGGGCCTGCAAAGTTTCCGCATGGGAAGTGTCGACCACCAAGTGCAATTTTACAGCGACTCGTACTGTATTTCCTTGTCGACAGGTCCCAGCGACCCGAGTCCAGGCAGGCATCAACATGCTCTTGACTTCCTCTCAGACTAGCTCTAGCCAAGAAGAGTAGCCGCCTCCGAGGACCTCCGTGTGGACGGCTGATGCTGCTTCTCGATCCCGTGGCTCTTGACAGCCACAGAACTGGGTGCTGCGTCATAACCTCCCTTGGCCTAGATACACAGGGACCGTAAGCTGACAAGGTGCAGCTATGCTGGTCTACCGGAATCAAGAAGAAATGCAGTGTCCTTGAAGGAGGGCTGCGGCCGCTCTAACCTCACCAGCTTCTAGCGGCTTGAGCTGCAGCGTGCTGTGGATATGTGCTATTGTTGGTTGAGGTCACAGTATCGATCCAGCTTTGCAGGTGTTCATCGCATGGAATCATAATGGGCTTATCTGGCTGTAGTCCCAGTGCAACTCGATCATTTTTCCACATACGCCCCTGGTATCCTACTTCATTCTTCCGCATGTATTTCCCGGATTCCATACTCTTTTTCCCTCTTTCTTCACTTGGTACTCAGCACTTCACACTGACGAGGCGACACTTCCATCTCGTGGGGTATATCTTGCATCCAAAATGATCTTCGGCTCAAGAAAACGGAAGTACCAACACAGCTTCCACGATGACGAAGAACTCCACGACATCGCCGTCCGACCTAGGGCTTGGAACTCGAATATTCGCGAAGACGCTGTCGCCACACTCAGGTTGGCAAGGAACACCTTCTCTCAGGGCCTCATTCCAGCTGCCAAGGACGTCGTCAGCACTCTCGACGTGCACGACCCTCTCAGTCGTTTCATCCTCAACGGGCTAGTCGGCAAGCTCTGGGGATCCATGCCACATGGGGCGCCGAGCTACAGAGGTTCCAAGTACCAGTACCGCGCGGCCGATGGCAGCAACAACAATGTTTTCCAACCCGAGCTCGGGGCGGCCGGGACTCCCTATACAAAGACGGTACCAGGCGCCCGTTCCGCACACGGAGCCATGCCAGATGCAGGGGACGTGTTTGACCTCCTCATGGCCAGGGACGGCGAGGGTATCGAGAGCTCCACTGGGCTGTCGAGCATGGTGCTCTGCCACGCCGCCCTGATCACTCACGATTTCTGCAACACTGATGAAGTCGACCCGAATATAAATGCGAACTCGTCATACCTCGACCTTGCGCCGCTTTATGGAAGCTGCGAGGCTGACCAGATGGAAGTTCGCCTGGGCAGGCTCGGTCTGCTCAAGCCTGACACATTTTCCGACACAAGGCTCTTGCGTCACCCGCCGGGAGTTTGCATCTACCTGATTCTCTATAACCGCTTCCACAACTACGCAGCACAGCAGATCCTGGAGATCAACGAGAAGGGCCGCTTCTCGCTCCCAGAAGACTACGCACAGCTGCCCACGGACAAGCAAGCTGCTGCTGAAAAGAAGCTCGACTACGACCTCTTCAATACCGCCCGCCTCATTACCTGCGGGCTCTACATCCAGATTGCCATCCATGACTACGTGCGCTGCTTGAAGCTCGTGCACAGCAAGGACACAGCCTTCACTCTGGACCCACGGGACGCCTTCGCTGAACCGAACAACGACCAGCGCGGGGTCGGCAACGCCGTGTCAGTCGAGTTCAACTGTCTGTACAGATTCCACTCGCCCCTGTCGAACCGCGAGGCGAGGTGGACCGAGAACTCCTTTGTGCAAGCACTGCAAGATCACGACATGGTGGCCAAGGACGACGCGGAGGAGGCGAACAACCGAAGGAAGTTTACGAGGGAGGCGATCGTTAACGGGGAGATCCCACTCCCGGCGTTCCGCCGCATGACCGAGCACACGAAGACCACTTCCAGAAAATCGCGAAAAGACCTACCACACTTCCCAGCTGGGCTCGATCCCGTTGGTGGGTGGTCTGAACGCGATCCCGAGAATCCTCACCAGAGTCTCGACGGCCCCAATACGTTCCGCTTCACGCGCGGGGTCGATGGAAAGTTCGACGACGCCCAGCTCGCAGCCGAGCTGATACGTATCATGGAGGACCCCATCTGCCAGTTCGGCGCGCAGAACGTGCCCAGGGTCTTCAGGTCCGTCGAGGTCCTGGGCATCCTGCGGGCCCGCCAGTGGGAGGTTGCCACGCTCAACGAGTTCCGCGAGTTCTTCGGCATGTCGCGGCACACGCACTTTGAGGACATCAACAGCGATCCGGAGATCCAGCAGCGCCTCCGCGACCTCTACGAGGATCCGGACCTCGTCGAGCTGCTGCCGGGGCTATTCTGCGAGGGTGAAGGACGGAATATGGACCCAGACGCGTCATTGCCTGGCAATGAGACGATTGCTCTGTGGCGTGCCATCCTGAGCGATGCCGTCTCAATTGTTCGCTCGGACCGGTTCTACACAACCGACTGGAGCATCGCATCTTTGACAGCCTGGGGAATGGCCGAAGTGAAATCGAACCCCAAGATCAACAAAGGATCGGTCATTCATCGCTTGTTCCAACGCTCCCTACCCGGTTATTTCAGCTACAACTCGTTGCACTTGTGGCAGCCTTTCTACACGCCCACCAGGAACGCCCAGCTAGCTCAGGAGCAAGGATACTTGAACTTGCTCGATCTGAGTGGCCTCGAAGACGAGAACGGAACGGAGTGGGAGATTCAGCTGCGCAACGGCAAAGTGTTGACAGACTTCAAATCCGAGTGCAAGGGCAGCAAGGGTCGAAAGGTCCGCCGACGTCTTGACGTAGAGTTGCCCGACGTCTGGCTCAACAAGGACTGGGAGATGCAATATAACAAGGCGGCCAAGGTTGGAGTTGGACAACACGACTACCCTTGGCGTGGAGCTGAGAGAGCACACACGACTGGGAGGCCAGTCGAGGTCGATGATTTTGAGCTCATACGGGATGGTATCCTTGCTCAAGGGAGCATCGCCAGCTTCGACAATCCCTCCGTCCTTAGTTCTGACGATATCCATGGCACCGTCCTTGGAGCTATCATGGAGAAGGACTGGGACAAATGGGATGAGGCATCTGCCATCATTTCAGGAGCTCTTGGACCTGATTGGGAGCAATCTTTCATAGGTTACTTCGTGGATCTCAGCCAGGAGATCCGACTTCGCGAACAACGTTCATTTCAGAGGTTTACAAAGCTAGGACAGGTGTTACAGCTCGATGTAGTTGCCGAGTAAGTTTAGACTGCGCACAAAATCCTGTAAACCTCACTAATCCAGCCTAGTTATGCCATCCCCGTGGTGGTTCGCTTCATAGCGGACTTCCTCGGCTTCTGGTCGGAAATCAAAACGCCACATTTCCTTGACCGAGCATTCTCAGAGGATCAGATCTACAGGCTTCTCGAGAACTGCCAGAACTATGAGTCCCATGATGAAGATCCGGCCAAGAGTTGGGAGCGTCGTATGGCATACAGGGATTCCATCAAGACACTCATGTCCCTGGCTGATCAGGGGATCAAAAGTTACAAACCGTACCTCTACGAGCAGGGCATCTTTGGTTTTGGCACTCGGTCATACGGTTGCGAGGGCGACATCGAGCAAGTCCGCCGCGTCCGAAAGATTGCAGTTGCCATCGTGCGCGCTCTTAGCGAGTCCAGCTTCAGCCACGAGGAGATCGTTGCGGTCATGCTTTCGACCGCGCTCGAGGCCACCCAGAAGGTAGTGGCCACTTTCACCGAGACATTGGCATATTTTCTCAACCCACAGCACAAACCGATGGATTGCGACGACATCCCTGACACAAATACGACGCGTGCGGAGCTGTGGGGTCAAATCCAGACTCTCGCCGGGGAAGATGCTCATGAGATGTTTGATGGCCGTCTCCAATTCAGAAACAACCTGGACGTCGACAACAAGATCCTCGGCTACATCCTAGAAGCTCAGCGTTTCAACCCTTACATGAAGATCCCTTACATTTACAACCCCATGATTGAAACCGATCAACTCGCTCCTCCAAGCAAGCTCGAAGCCTCACGAGGCACAACAATTCTTCTTGATATGGTATGTGTTCTCGCACAACCGGCCACCTTTGTGACCGGGCACAACCATCCTGACAAACGCTAACGCATATCCGCAGTTTACTGCATATAAGAACCTTCCCCAAGACTACGCACCCTTCACAAGATCCCACGACTTTATCCATATCCGCGACCGAGCCTCATATCTTCTGTACAGAGGCACTGACAGTGGCAAGTTGTCCTTCGCACAACGCCTCCCCCTGATAGCCATAACAGGCATGGTCAAGCACGCCGCCCACCTCAAACACCTCCGCGTCGCGCACGAGACAGCTGGCCGGCTAAAGCGCGTCCGCAACCCGGAGGGGCAGTGGCGGTACGCCACGAAACAGTGGGACAGGCTCGTTGCGGCGCCGAGGACGTGGAACCTGCGCTTCGACGGGTCGGGAAAGGTGTCTGGACGATGAGGATGGGGCGTGGCAACGCCGGCCATGACCATGGGCAAGCCCAGCTGGCCCATGCTGCGTCGAGAAAACCGGATGTCTCCTTGTTGGGTGATGCATTGACGACGAGCGACTCTGGTTACTCATCGTCGCGAGACTCGGGTTCCCCTGTTTGAGTAGAGCGATACGGAACAGATGGCTCGGGTTTCTGATACGAGTTCGGCCAAGGCAAGGTGGTCAGGAACCACTACTGAGCCTAACACAACCGAGAATCCACAACTGTTATCATAGCTTTAGGAAGCGCAAGTTTCCATCGCAAGTATTTTACAGTATTTAGAGATATGTTTCGCTAGAATCAACCTATGAAGGCCATGCCTATCACCTGTTTTGTCGGTACCATTCACAGGGACTGTCAATGAATTGTAGATCCCCAAAAGTTGTGGAAACATGCAAGTCTAGAAACTCTTGTATAAGCAAGAGACAATCTTGTTCTAAGCATTCTTCTACGAACAGGAACACACGGGCAGCGAGACATTCCACGTCGTACTCACCCATCACCAATGAACAGCATGGTATCCATGCCATCCCCCGCCATGACCACCATACTGTCCATCCCAGCCCGTGCCCAGCCCCCCTTCCATGCGCTCCCAGCTGTACCGTCTCCGCCCTCCTCTCCTGCCATGATCATCTCGGCCCCCGCCACTATTAAGTCCGTTCGGCTGATGCCATCCAACGTCCCCATTGTTGTGTGTCGGGGCTAGATGCACGTGCTCTCGACAGTATCCCCCGTTATTAGCTCTCTTGGTACACCTCCACCAGCGCCGGCGTCGTTGGCCATGTACACGCCCCAGCGCCGGCGGTGGTGACAGGTGAGGATGATTCCACCAGTAATTATCGTGGAAGTTCTCGGCGGTCGGGGCCGTGTAGTGGCACCGATGTGCCTCACAGTATATGACTTCCTCGCCAACTCCCTCCCTCGCTCTTCGTCGAGCGCCACGCCGCGCCTCGCCATCGCCATCATCACTACTGCCGCTACTGCTGCTTCCACGCCCGCGAGCACCGCCGCTGCAATCCATGCCCATCCGCCGCGCGGTGCAGCCCCTGGAGAGACATCGATGCGAGTCGCAGTACATACTGGTCGGGGTTGCGGGCGCGGGAAGGATCCCCGCTTCCTGTAGCGTCTCGAGCACGGCTGCATCTTCTTGTTGTTGCGCATTATACTCGTCGCCAGACGCAGAGTCCCTGCGCTCATCAGGGTGGAAATGCACATGTCGTGTCCTGGACCTGCGACGGTGATCAGCGCGATATGTTGTGTTGCTGTTGCGGTTATCGTTCTGAAAGAGCCGCAAGAAGCCTGCCAGTCCGTTCCGATTCCATCCTGTGCCAACACGGCCGGCGCCCGTGTGATGATGTCTACGCTCATGTGCGCCGACTACAGCTGCTGCTGCGGTGACTGCTGCCGGCTTGTTGCCCAGTGCCCCTGGGCTTGGACAGCGCGAGGATGGGATCACCGCTGTTGACCGTGGGCTATGACACGACTCCTCGATGCATGCATGTTCTCGGCAATGTGCTCCCCCTTCCACATTTCGCAGGCGGCCACAGCTACCGGTCGCGCAGCGGTGTAAGTGGCACCCTCTCGAGGGTTCTGGGTCAGGCCTGTTTTCGCAGCCCAATGGCCAGTAGCATCTTCGTCGTGGTGCGTCTGTACGATAGGTACATGTTAGAACAGACAGCGAGATTCTGAATCACTATGTGAAAATTGGGGGACGAAACAAAAGTAAGGACAAGGGAAAATATGAAAAGGGGAGATAGAAAAATGCTTCTCAGGAACGAGGCAAGTTCACGAGACCGGAGGAGGCCTACTTACGCTCGGCACAAGTCGCAGTAACCCTGCCATCATCAACCTCGCAGAAACCAACACAGTCGGGCATAGGGCACGGTCGGTGGTCCTTACACCACGACGGGAACGCCAGGCAAGTCCTGCCCGGGACGTTGGTCTCGACTTGTACCTCATTATTGCACCGTCTGTCCGGCGGCGCCATAGCACCTCTGTACTCCGCGCCCCATCTCCCAGCGGGAGCCAGCCCCCAAACCTGATTTGCTAGGCACATGTGCTGTGAGCAGTAGTCGATGCCGGGATACTTCTCCAAAGTACACCCATCGCGCTTGCACTCGTGGGCCTTGCAGTACAGACACGCCGCCACATCAGCGGCGTCGTCGCTGGGATCGGAGCGGCTTCGTCTCGGATGGGGACAGTTCGTGTGCAGCACCGAGCACTTGTGCGCCGCGCACGCCAGGGCCCTAGGTGCCGAGGCGTTGGCACAGACTTCGGTCACGAGCTGTAGGCCCCCATCGGTCCTCATGGCGAAGCACGTGTGTGCTTGACAGTAGTTAGAGATACGCGCAGCGTGCGCCGGGCCGGGCGAGAGATATCGCCACAGCGGCCTGCCACAGCCCTGGGGTTCGCCTTCGAGACCTGGGCAGACCTTGTGGTCATCGCAGAAGTTGTCTTTGTGGTCTCGATTGTCGTGACCGGGCACCTCGGCATCGCATCCACGTCTGTTGCAGGTGTGCCTTTCGCAACGGTTGGGGCTTCCGCGAGGAGTGCCTTTGAGGTTGTTGCACTGGCCGCCTGCCTGAGCCTCGCAGACGTGCTCCGGACAAGCCGCTGCGTATTCATTGAAGGCACCGGCCGGGCGGCGAGAACTGTTACAGCCGTTTTGCGTGCATTCGTCTAGATGAAGCGAAGAAAGTGTATGTCAGCATATGTACGATCGATAACCTTTGAGGACCGATATCTGTAATCCAGAGTGGGGGAAAGAAACAGTAGCGAACGTTGTCTGGCGCAAAATGTGTGGCCATGAGCCTGATCGACAGCCTCCGTACAGCCCAGTGCGTGGCATTTCCCGTCTACATGGAGAACCCACTTCAGTCAGCAGTGGCGACATGGCAATGTTATATCACTCCAACTTGCGCAGGGAGGCCAACCTACGATCATTACAGTACCGAACTCCTCTTTTAGCTCGGTTGCGGCACCTCTGCGTGCCGCCTGCCGGGTCGTACCAGATCAGACAAGTGTGATGCTTGCAGTGCGGACTCTGAGCTTCGCGGCAGGTTGTTGGAGGTCTGCCGGGCGCCGTGACGACTGTGCGCTTGCATTTGTGGTAGCTGCATTGCGGCCGGCGGACGCACCACAGCGACATATCCTTCGTGCTTGCTATCAAAGGCAGGGAACGCGCTCTTCAGGAGACGCAGACAGAACGTAGTCGCGGTGCTTCCGACAGAGGTTGCTGATGGCGTGGGCTGATGGTATGGTAGCTTGAAGCGCTGATGGCCATGGAGTCAGAACAAACCTGAGTCGATCTTATGTAGAAAACCCATATTGAAAGTAGTTCATAACAAAATGGTTTGCAAGAAGAGTCATGAGCGTGTACACCCTATGATATTGTCGTTAGCACGGTGAGAGTTGTGAAGACAATGGCTGAAGCTGGCGTCTCCAGATTGCTTCTGAGGGATTTTGCTTGCATTTCCAGACACTCGGTAGCGAGAAACAAGGCCGTTGTGAAACGGTGTGGATGACACGATGGGCCGCGACTGAATATTCAGACTGACCAACTATTTATGCGGAATGGCGTCAGGGAAGCCGTGACACGTGTTGAGGGTGGCACAGGAGGAGCCATCGTGTAACAAAGCGCTGGCATAACGGCAGACACTATCGAGTGGGAAAAGGCTGACTCAGTCGCAATCGACGTATGTGTTGGAATCTATGTACCGTTGCTTGCCATGCCTTAAAATCCGTCCTTTAGACCAACGCATCCTAGAGCACACCCACAAGCGCTGTATGCAACGACGGAGAATGTGGGTAGGCTCATTGTGTTCACGGAAGTGCATGATGAAGCAGTCTTCGATTGGGCAGGCAAGTCCATGCAACAACACGAGCATCTGTTATAAATTGGAAAAGTTGACTTATATTTGTCTCTTAGTCGCAAGAGGCATTCGCTGCTAAATGGTGCTGTCTTGGGGTATCAATTCGCGATATCGTATGTGCAAAAACGTAAGTTTGTTCGCTGGAGTAGTGGGGATCGTAGATCAATTGGTAATTGTATCAGCACGAGGAAAACATGCTTGCTCCCTCGTGCTGCAATAAAGCTGCGTCTAGGCTGTAGTGCTGCTCGTTGCACGATATGGCGTCACGTTTGTCACCGGCTCTCGCTCCAGCGTCATTTGGAAGTCCATGAGAGAGTCATCAGCCTGATGGTGATGGGCGCTCTCATCGGCGGCCGCAGCTTGTGCTGCTTCGCGCTCGATGGCAGCCTGGATGTCAAACAAGTCGGTCTCGCTCTCGCCAGGGTCTGGCATGAGGGATTGATGATCTTCCACGGACGCGTTGTTATCGTTGGCCTCCTTCTCGATCGCAGCTTGGAGGTCAAGTAAGAAATCATCTTCTTCCTTTTCAAGAAATCCAGATTGTTCGGTGGTCGGTACTGTCAACTGCTGCTGTGCCACGGAGCCGAGACTTGTATCGTCTCTGGTCTGAGCTTCAGACTTCTCGCAGCCCACATTTGGTACTGGCTCATGATCAACTACAAGAGGTGCGTCCATAGACGAGTCTCCGTTTAAGGCCGCCGCGAGTTCTCCATTAATATCGCCGGTCAAGTCATCAGGGATATCACCGTCGAGGAGTGCCTGCAGATCCATCAGGGCAGCATCCTCGATGCTGAGGTCTTCCTGTGGTGTCCCTTCCACCGACGCCCCTGAGAATGCCGCGTCTGACAGTGCGGATGTTGTCTGTGGTGTGGCCTGAGTGCTCGGTGGCGGCGGAACTGAAGCAGCTGCCGTCCGGGATTGCTGAGGTGATTGTAGCATTTTGACAGGCAAATGGACTGGCTGCGCAGCGAGAAACGGTGGCCTTGGAGCTGTAGATGACATCGAGACTGGTGGCCTCACCGAGTGATGAGTTCCCACGCCTCCACCAGGCAGATGGGGGTGGGTGAATCTTTGGGACGGCGTGGTGCTATGAGAGATTGGCGCTGCAGCGGTTGGTCTTGCTGGAGTCTGCGGATTGTGAAGTGCGTTGCTCTGCATGCTACTTGCATGCGGGTGCACGCCATTGACATGGGCTTGCTGCTCCTCCTTTGCCTTCTCCTCGGCTTCCTTTCGTGCCGCCTGTGTTGGAGCTCGAGTCTTTAGCTCGCCTGTGACGCACTGCAGGTAATAAGGCATTTCTGTGTTTGCTTTCAGGAAAAATAGCTTGAGGTTCCTGGCCTTATCCTTCAATTGGACCTGGGTGCGATCCGCAAGTATCTGACTGATGGAGCCATTGGGTCCGAAGAGACCTAGAATCTGAGACCAATGCGGCCCTTTGACCATGTCAAGACCCATCATAAGGGCCTTCTCTTCCTCAGGGCTCCAGGGTCGTCGCGTAGAGTGTGTGCCTTCCCTTCGGGCCTGTGTCGAAGATCGCGCTGCCGCAGCTTGTCGCGCTCTTTCGTACAGCGCAGGAGTTGAATCACTCTGGTTCGGCGGGAGGTGATCGCCTGGGGCCCGGTAACTGGGATGAGGCGGATGTTGCGGGTAAGGGTAATATTGTTGAGGCTGTCTTTGTTGGTATGCTGCTTGTGAAGATGAGTGCGGTTGTGCTGTATGCGTGTCAGCATGAAACGATACATTCGGCGACACCAGGTGATAACCTACAGTTGGGTTGATGACCTGGAGGTGGCACCTTCGGGTCGTCATGGCTTCCTTGCATACGCTGTAGAGCCATCATCGTCGCCTTTGAGGCACTCTCTGCTGCTGAAGTGACTTCTCCTGGTTGGCTGGCATCTTTCTCTGGTGCCTGTGCCTGCTCGGCTGCCTTGGATATGCTGTCGGTCAGAAAGGCTGTAAGGTCCTCGTCGTTCTTTGATGGATCCGAATCGGGGTCCAGATCGATCTCCGCAGCTCTGGAGGCTTCTGCAATGGCCGCATCAAGATCAAAATCGAAGTCCAACTCGGGGTGTTCTCCGTCGTGGGGCTCATTGTGCTCGAAGCCTGGGCGCAGTTCTATTATGCCGGCTCCCTGCATTTTAATGCTCTCGATATTTTCGTTGAGATATGTGTTCAGGCTATCGAGGAACGTCTCGTAGCTGAACTGCTTGCTCAGCGCCTCTATTCACAATGTCAGTCACTCGTCCCGCAATCCGAAAATAATCTTTGCGACATACGTATACTATCGGCATCGTTCGACTCGTTTCTCAACATCGCTTTCCGAGCTTCAGCATCTATCAGAAACTGAGTCTCGATGCTGTTCAGCGGCCACCCAATATGGTGTGATTCCAGTACTGCTCTCATGGTCGTGGGGAAGACCTCGTCCAGGATCTCATCTCTCGTCCGTTCTTGCTGGCCATCCAGCATGGCCAGAAATATCTGAGTCTTCAGCGCAAGAAAGATATCGGCTGCATCTTGGGACAGATCGTGGCCTTGCGGTATGAAGATCGTGAGGAACTGGTCATTGACTTCCTCGAGGCCAATATCTAGCGTGCTGAAGAGGCTGGCGCATGATGCGGCAAGATTGGCGACCCTGACGATCTCCCGGTCGCCGTCGTATACACCGAGGCTGTATGGGTCTAGCAGGAGACTGTCCTCGGAAAGGCACCGGCGTTGTGCATCGAAAGCGGTTTTGAGGCACACATATTCTCGGGCAACGTCGGAATCGCGGTTGTGGCATAGTGTCCGGATAGTATCCTCCAGGGACTGCTCGGACCAAGCTACTAGCACATCGACGGCCTGTCATGGGTCTTCGCCATCAGTCACCATTCCTCACTGGCCGAATCCACCCGCATCCTCTAAAAGCCCAGGAGGGTCGGGTTCGAGCACTTACAAGACTACCCAGAGCAGGAAGTACGTGTTTCCGGCGTGTGAAGTGATGTGTGCCATTCCATATGGACTCGGACCGGGTCGGCGGCATGCTCATCAGGGCCTCCTCCAGGTCTATTATGCTGACGGCGGCGGAGTCGAGAAAGTCGCCTGTCGCGCTTGACATCGGGTCGCCTTCGAGCTGGAGGTAGTCGTCGTGCATGACCGAGTCCTGCGCCTGCTGCACCAATCGGGCGAATTCGTCCATGTCCTCGGCGCCTCCCACGACAGCGCCATCGTGTGCCACAGGCTCGGTCTTGAGTCGCTTGTCGTCGCGGAGCTCGGCGTCCTGGTGTTCGTTCGGAGATCGCGACCTCTTCAACGGTGACGCGGGGCGCTGGTCTTCGACCCCGGGCATGGGGATGTCCTCGGCATTAGGCTCGGGCTTTACGGAGGGACCTACGGAGGTACTGTTAGTGAATGATGGATGCATTCAATGGCGTCCGAGGTGGTACAGCTGTCACGAAAGCTGGGTAGGAACATTGTAACAACGCACTAGGAGGGGCGAGGACGGCATCGCTTGTAGGGGTTTGCTGCAGCATGGCAGGAGCTGGGCCGGCCTCGGCGGCCTTCTCAGCGGCTGCAATGGCATCTGCAAGGTCTGCCATAGGGAGCGATCATCTGCGCGGCAGTAGTGGCATTTGAGAAGTTGGTTGAAAGTTAGCAAGAAGTCGCCAAAAAGGTCTTACATGCCTACATGACGACGGGCTCTGCTGGAGGAAAAGTCCCGGCAGTTGCGATGCCCATTATTTTCTGCCGGCTCCTTATCTTATCGGACGATTCGAGACGCACACAAATGCGTGGTTCGCAGCGACAGCAAAAAGTTTAAGTGGAGACAGGCAAAGGCGGAGAGCACGGCGGGCACGACGGAGAACGCCTTCGTGACTATCCCGGGCGTTGCAGAGCTTGCAATTTGAGGCATCGCAAATCATTCGGTGGAACATTCTAATTATGAGAAATCTTGCCATGTGCGAGTCGTCCGCAGAATGCTCTCAGGTCTTGCGGATGGCAAGCTCGTCGCCTTGGGGTGCACCCGGGACTTTCAGCTCTAAGTTCACTCATGGGTACTGAGCCTTGGCAGGGTGATATCTTGATTATGTTGAGCGTTGGCTGGGTCACCACACTCACTCGGTTTTATTTTATTCTCAAAATTTATCAAGCTTATCCTCTGGAGCTTTAGAAAAACCACAGGGCCTGTGCCCCCTCCAAGGTCCCTTTCAAGCACGCCTAGACTTCCTGCTCTTGTAGAAGAACCCTTCGGCCGGGACGACTCATCTGGGGGGAAAGAAAGAGATGCAGTGCTCCTGGTGATATCGTGAAGACAGTGCTGAAAGCAGAGGCCAGCGTCTTTTACACGGGTCTCGGTATGCATAACGTCGGTGTATAGCCGAAGCCAAGCATCCTCCTGACAGCACCCTGACGACGGAGAAAGAGTTTCATGCAGCTACGCCGGCCTCCACCGGTACAGTGCCCGGCTAGGCAATGCCATGGGTACAGTCGTGAGATATTATAATCATCTCTAAAGGCAATCAATACTGTGCATTGACGAGGCAACGTGCTGGGCGTTGGTTGGCATCACAACGGCGTGACTGGGGCCAGAAGGGCTCGTGCAGACTTGCACCGAAGCACCGGACCGGAGTGGGGCTCAGAGCCTCAAACATGTGGCCTGGTCCCACGCTCCTGTCCAAGCAATGGGCCGAGTCAGACTAGGTCGCATCCTCCTGGGCCGAGCATCGCAGAGTCGAGCTCGTGCCGGTGTTGTCTGCTACTGTTTTTTAGGGATGGGGTCTGTAGGTCCACAGATCTGCTCGGCCTTACAAGTTTGCTAGAACCGCCAAGCCAACTGACGCCGACTCAGGAGCGAAGACGGAAAGGCTTGACGGAATGTCATTGTTGCCAGGATCCATGTTCGCGGCTCCAACCAAGCAGCTTCTCAGAATCGCTTTTCTGCTTTTGGCACATGAGAAGTCCCCGTACGTCAATAGTTGCAGGGTTGACAGAGCGGTGTCCATCCCCTTGCGGAGGCAGGACACGTACTCGAGCAGACGTTGTGTGGAGTTGAGAGGCCGTGAAGCGGGGTAGACGTCAGCTAGCGTCCATTTGTGCGGAGAGGAGCTCGAAGGAGAAGCCAATTGCACACGAACACCATTTCAAAGCTTCCAGTGCATGGATACGCCGACAGCGTAGTATTTCCCCAGGCGGCGGGCCAAAATCGACCCGGCCCAACCCGGATAATTACCAATCGAACGATGAAAGGACGGACGGCCAGGAGAATCTTGGCAGACCCTGGCAGTGCGTGAGCTGAGTTTATTGCTGCCCTCCTGCACAATGCATCCATCCCCATCTCGCCCATCTCTTTGTTGGCTGCGCGTGGCAACCCTGGTGTCACCCACGGACCTTGCGGACCACACTAGAACACCTGGAAGGGTGTGCGGCGCGGCTGAGCGGATCGGACGTCAGGATCTTGGCCGGGAGCTTAGCCTAGAGCTTGGAGACATGATTTGTTGTCCTGAGCCGAGGAGATTCCAGGGCCTGTCGTGCGCAGCTCATCGGCGTTAGGACAGCATCTTAAAGCCTAACGAAGCGTATGACGGGTGACAGGCGTTTGTGGAGATGGCAGGGAACCCCAGAGAGGCCGGCAGATGAAGCACGAAGCCATGTTCAAGGATCGACGCAGTTCCGAGCAGGCATTGGCGGAACCGTTCCTTTTGTGGAGGACTGCCTGATTACCAGTGGCGAAGTCTTTCCCAGATCCTGGCTGCAAGATCTAGCTGATCAGTCATTTGCATCGTTGGATCAAAGGTTCTGCAATGCGATGCACTAGCCGGCACTTGGCTGCTCATCTCATCTGGGGATAGAACGGGCTATCCGTCCTGGAGACCAAAACTCCGACTAGACTAGTCGACATCTGCCCAGCAGCCGCGATGCAAAGAGCCGTGAAGAGGTGGCCGTCCTCTGGCGTCTCGCCTCGGGACAAGAGGCGACGGCCGTGCGGGGTTGGGGCGGGCTCCGCGTGGGCCGGTGGTGCACAGTGGGAGGACCCCAAATGCCGTCAGAACCCGCAGGGCCGAGCCACCCCGCAGCTCCGAGCCACTGCTTCGCTCGGTCACGGCGTGCTCCACCGCCGACCCCGCCATAACCAACCCACACAGCATCACCTTCTCCACCTCCCCCACCACGACGGAGCCGGGTAGCTGGAGCAGCACGCGCGCTAGCTTCCCTCCTCCACGCCTGCACCCATACCCGAGCAGGTGTGGCAACGACCCCTCTTCTCCTTGCGGCTTTCTCCAGCGAGC
The DNA here is from genome assembly GCA_001566295.1 of Microdochium bolleyi. Taxonomy (NCBI): domain Eukaryota; kingdom Fungi; phylum Ascomycota; class Sordariomycetes; order Xylariales; family Microdochiaceae; genus Microdochium; species Microdochium bolleyi. Next base: position 281,183 of record KQ964245.1, read on the forward strand.
CGCTTGTCCTGCGAGGTGCTCATGCCCGCTCCCGCGCCGCTCCAACCTTCTTGGTTCCTATAGATAGTCCTCCGCTGCCTGCTCACACTGGACAGTTCCCTCCCCCTTCCCCTGACCAATATCTCTCTGCTTTTCTCCAGATACCCCCATCAAGTCTAAACCGTCAGTTACAATGTCTCTCTCCGTCGAGCTCAAGACGCCCATCACTGGTGCCTACCAGCAGCCGACTGGCCTGTAAGTCGAACCTCCCTGGTTTTTCGAGTTCAGATCTTCTTGCGACAGGGCCTGCCGCTGACATTGTGTTATTCCTTACTTTCTAGGTTCATCGACAACGAGTTTGTCGAGAGTGTGGACAAGAAGACCTTCGAGGTCATCAACCCCACCACAGAGGAGGTTATCTGCTCCGTCTCAGAAGCCACCGAGAAGGATGTCGACATTGCCGTCGCCTCGGCCCGCAAGGCCTTCGAGGGCGCCTGGCGCACAGTCACCCCCGGCCAGCGGAGCCAATACCTTATGAAGCTCGCCGACCTTGTTGAGCAGAACCTCGAGAAGCTCGCCGCCGTCGAGTCCCTCGACAACGGCAAGTCCATCACCATGGCCAAGGGCGACGTAGCTGCCGTCGCCGCCACCATCCGCTACTACGGCGGTTGGGCCGACAAGATCCACGGCAAGACCATCGACACCAACCACGAGACCTTCACATACACCAGACCTGAGCCGGTACGTACTACTATCTACAATAGCCACGATTAGACGTAACTGCGTACTGACAATGCATCCTAGCTCGGTGTCTGCGGTCAAATCATCCCCTGGAACTTCCCGCTCCTCATGTTTGCCTGGAAGATCGCCCCTGCGCTCGCCACTGGTAACACTGTTGTCCTGAAGACCGCCGAGCAGACCCCTCTGTCCGCCCTCGTCTTCTGCACGCTCATCAAGGAGGCTGGCTTCCCTCCCGGAGTCCTCAATGTCATCTCCGGCTTCGGCAAGGTTGCCGGTGCTGCGCTGTCCGCCCACATGGACGTCGACAAGATCGCCTTCACCGGCTCCACCCTCGTCGGCCGCCAGATTATGAAGGCCGCGGCCTCGTCCAACCTCAAGAAGGTCACTCTCGAGCTCGGCGGCAAGTCACCCAACATTGTCTTCAACGACGCCGACATCGAGCAGGCCATCTCGTGGGTCAACTTTGGCATCTACTTCAACCACGGCCAGTGCTGCTGTGCAGGCTCCCGCATCTACGTGCAGGAAGGCATCTACGACAAGTTCATCGAGGCCTTCAAGAAGCGCGCCGAGCAGAACGCTGTCGGCGACCCCTTCCACGAGTCGACCTTCCAGGGCCCCCAGGTCTCGCAGCTCCAGTACGACCGCATCATGGGCTACATCCAGGACGGCAAGGACCAGGGCGCCAAGGTCGAGGTCGGCGGCGCGCGCCACGGCGACAAGGGCTACTTCATCCAGCCCACCATCTTCTCCGGCGTTACTCCCGACATGAAGATTATGCGCGAGGAGATCTTCGGCCCAGTCGCCTCGGTCGCCAAGTTCTCCACCGAGGAGGAGGTCATCGCCCTCGGTAACGACAGCAACTACGGCCTCGCCGCTGCCGTCCACACCAAGGACCTCAACACGGCCATCCGCGTGTCCAACGCCCTGCGCGCTGGCACCGTCTGGGTCAACTCTTACAACGTCATCCAGCACCAGGTCCCCTTCGGCGGCTTCAAGGAGTCCGGCATCGGCCGCGAGCTCGGCGAGGCCGCTCTCGCCAACTACACCCAGAACAAGTCGGTCTCGATCCGCCTGGGTGGTGCCATCTTCTAAGGGAAGGAAAATGTGTACAAATTCGAAATGGGAAACAAACTAAGCCAAGCCTTGTGGAGTTTTGATTTTTACAACGAATGAAATGAACAAAACCATTCTTCATAACCAATGTGTCTCTCTATTTCATGTGATACCCCAGTTTCCGCTTTGTGATGTGCTTTTGCCCGCCACACTGGACGGTGTGGCATAACTCGCCTGCGCCTTCTGTCGCGTGCATGCCTTGAATGTATCCAGTGCACTGCAGTCCAAACCGACCCACCTGAGGGATTATGGCAATGCATATGAGTTGCAAACCAAGTTTACCCTGTGTGCGGTGCTGTGCACGGCGTGGGGCTGTTGGGAGAACCCATACCCAGGTGCTCCAAGACAAGATGTAACGTTTGAGCCCGCGTTTCACCCACGACATGTGCCGGGCGCCAGGGGCTGAGCGGCCGATGACCCCTGCCGTTCTCGAAACTCAGGAGTCGCTCCTCTGCAAAGGGGGAAGTGGCCTCGCTCACGCAGACCCGGTTCTCCAGTTCCTTCTGGCCGCCGCTCAAAATTTCTCCTTCACTTGCTTGCTTGATGGCTGGTTGGGGCGGTGATGATGTGGAATAGATAGATGTCAGCACTTGGGGTCTCAGTAAGCGTTGTGGCACTGGCATGAACTGAGAGACCAACCAGTTACCCCTGTCGTGAGCTCGAATGGCACGCAGGGGTTGTGCCGAAAGAGGAAATGCTGGAGAAGAGACAAGGGGTCCCGGTTCCTTGCTTGCGTTACAACAGGAGTCATTTCAGGGTATCCTCAGACTTGTTTGTCCCGATGCGGCACTGCTTGCGGGATGGACATCTTGGAACTGCGCAGAAGTCAATCCTAGCCCATGTTCATGAGCGGAGCCACGCTTCGAGATAACCATGAATAGAGTTGCATAAGAAACGCGAGCCGCTGCTCCTTGGGATGGAAGGAGAATAGTATAGCCAGCGGGGGACAATAATATAGCCTAGGATGCAGCTTGCGATGATCATGATAGCACGAGGTGGGAAGCTCTGTAGAAGGATGAAATCCGGCTAGGGCCAGAAACACTGTAGCATTGCTTCCTAGCCCAACGTGAGACTACTGCAACTAAAGAAACGTGGGACGGACGGGCATAGCGCTGTCTCCCATGGTACATATGCGGCGGGATTAAAGCAACCATCTGCACCACATGCATAAAGCCGCTGATCGACTTTGAACATTCCACAACAATCAGCCTACGTCCGGTGCCGCTGAGAGGGGGATCTTGAGCACGTACCTCTGATGCCAGCAAGCTTTCCCAGCCTCCTGGAGCCGCACCCTCAAACGTTTCAGTCTAGGCGGTACAATCTGCGGCCCGGATACTCTTACTATAGCACACAAGGTCATTGACTCGATCGAGGCCGGTGGGTTACTGGTTGTCGCAGGTGTAGCCGCGATCAGGCCACATAGACGTACTTGAGGGGCAGACAAGCCCTCGGGCCGGGGCCGCGACTCAGCAGCGATCGACAACAAGAGGCTGGCTTGGTGTAGCTGAACCGGACGGCTCTGGTATCTGCGGGATCTTGCTTATCTGTGTGTTGGAGCATGGCTTTAGCTAGCTGAGTACCCTGACCCAAGCCGAGACCCGATTGCTTCGGGATCTGCGGCAAGGTTACAGATAGATTATGGTTGATACTTGTGGATTGGCGGGGGCCTCCCCCTACGGTGGCTGCGTCGATCTGGATACGATATGGACAGTTGCTGGGTGAAGAGGAGCACGGAGCGGCTGCGGCAGACAGAGGTGCAGCATTATGATGATGAGTTCGAGATTGCTGGAAAGAGCTTTCAGAAGGTACGGAGCCGCCCGTGAACCATCTTCCTCATTGCCGTTTTGAGGGAAATTGCCCACCTGAAGGTACCAAGCTGTCTTTCACATCCTTCAGGAACCCGCAAGCCATGCTCTGCATCCTCGTCACCACGTGCAGCTCGAGGCACGCGGCTCTCGCTCATTCGTACATCCCAGCTTCATGTGGTTGCAGATCCTACTACTTTCTCCCCATCGGGACAACCAGATTCATGCACGCCGTTCCAGGTTGGCCTGCCGGGACCCCCCCCCCCCCTTGGGCGCGATTGCTCACAGCCCGGCACATGAAGGTCGACGACTCCTGTTCACACCCTAACGCCTGTGGAATCAGCCGCTGAACTGCTCTTCGTCCAATGGGCATCGTCCCTACATCGACTCCGTCCTGTTTCTCGCCAAACGACATGCCCTCTGGGTCTACAGGCCCGGCTGCAGACCTTCCCCTTTGTGTCAGTCATCCAGCCCAGCGTTACCCCTGCAATTCCGTGTCGGATCTGCTCGACAGCCCTGGGCACAATCCTGGGCCATCTCAGGTGCGACTGCTCGCCTTGCGAGCGGGCCTTTCCCGCAATCCCAACGTCACAGAGACTATAGCCCAGCTTGCACGTTAAGCATCAAGCCCATGCCGCCCTCAGCTCGCGGCTCTTGACCAATTCGGGATGCCCAGTCCAGATTGGCTCGCCTTGACTCGCAATCCCCTGCTGTGCTCCGTACCGGCGCGTCTACCTGCTCTCGCCGAGATCCTGACACTGGCAGACTAACCTTCCCCTCTCCTCTTCCTCCCGTCACTTGTCTCGTGTGAGTGGGTGTGTTCTATGTTGTTGCAAGGCTGGCTTTCGAATTCCCGTACTCGTCTCTCGTTTCTCTTCCCCACGAGCTAGCCTCGTTTTCACTTGTTTGGCCCAGCCAGCCCTCCCTTCGTTTCTGGATTAGTCCTGAGGACTAGTCCGTTCTACTGTTCTTCATAACCCTTTGGGCGTGGACGTCCTTTCTTTTGCCTCTCTTGTTCTCTTCTCCCTCCCACCCCACGGTGTCGCCGCGTTGACGTGGTTGAGTAAGCCTCCGACTTGACTCCATCCGTCCGCCTGGACCATCACTCAGCAAGGAAATGGCCACGAGCCTGTAGACCACAACGTCATCCCAAACTAAATAATATTCGGCTTGCTGTCGGTTCTTTTTTGTTCATATCGAAGTGGCAGTCTTTGTTTCTTCTCGGAGCCGATACCTGGACCGAGTGTAGGGACGACCCCGTCGAGCAGAAGCAAAACTGTCTAAAGCGAAACCACTTCTTCGGCCATGGCGACCTTCACAGCAGCTCTCGCTGCGCTGACGACAATCTTCAGGCCGCCCTGCGAGACTTCCTGGCTGATCACAACTACAAAGGTCCCTTCGCAAGATCCTCCTTTTCCGACGGCTGGGCCTTCAAGCTGCGATCCACCGCGATGGGCCGCCAATCTCGAGGATCCCGGATTCCAGTACTACTCGCCCGCCATCTGCCCCAGTGGCTTCGCTGTCGGTCCCCGGTGCCAGATCAGAGATGCTCGGACGAATGAAGGATTCCCTGCCATCACCGAGGGGGAGACAGCAGTTTACTGCGTACCGAGGTAGGCTGTCACATGACGTGTACACATTCGGGCTCGGTGTTTAGACTCAAGAAAGGAGTGCGAGGAGGACACACACCGCCACTCGATATCCCGTAGTATTCTGCTGACTGTTACTACTTGTTCCAGTGGGTTTACTTGCACTTCAGACACAACCGACTTCCGGGGCGGGGTATGGGGCGTCGCCGGCAGGACCAATGGACCCGCGAACCGAATCACGGTGACCGTGGCACCAGCGATGCAGATCCGATGGCGAGAGGCAGACCTCGCCATTTTGCAGACCCATCCCCTGACGCCCGGTCTGGTCTTGTTAACGCCTCCGGGACGGACGGCACCGCCAAGCCCACCGGGCCCGACAGCACCGCCTGGACCAGCGCCACCACCGGGATCAACACAGCCTCCCGGAGAACCAAGCACGGTACAAGAGAGTTCGACCCCGGCCACGTCACCGCCCGTAGTTCCACAGCCGACGACGGCACCAGATTCGACGCAGCCCGGCAGGACAGACGACGCACCGATCATGACCTTGACTTCCACAGCAGGACCGGGAGTCTCTTTTGTGCCGCCGCCTGTTCCTCCCTCAACACCATCGAGTCTTTCGTCGCAATCCACGAGGAGCCAATTATCCCAATCGCCCAGCAGCCCAACGAGGAGCACCACCGCCCCCATCGGCACAACGACGGCGAGCTCAACAGCGACACAGGCGCCTGGTGGCTCAGCACTCCCTGACGGGAGCAATATGGGCACGTCGGATGGGCCGGCCCGGACTTTCGACTGGCGTGTCTGGGCAGGGGTGATGGTGATCGCAGTGCTCCTGGTCGTCACGGGAGTTATGGTTTTTGTCTGCATCCTCCTTCGGCGCAACAAACCGAACGACCCATGGAGCCGTTTCATGAGAAGCCCAGTTGGCCGGTTCTTCCTGAGGTTACGCAATGTGCTCCTTGCAAGCCCGCCCGGCATATGGCTCCAGAAACGCGCCGCCCAGGTGGGCCAATCTGCAGCAGGAGGATGGGTGAAGGCTCGGTGGGCTAGAATCCGACCTGCCCCCCGGCCACCACCAGAGTCGCCTTCGGATAAGGTGTATGATATCGAGTATGGCGTGCCCGATACACCCATAGTGGCGGAGCTCGATGCCAACCAGCGGATAGGCTCGCCGGGAAACCCTGCCGAGCTCGATGGTTCCCCACGGTGGTCCCCTCTGCGCTGGAGTCGCAGCTCGGCATCGTCTACCTCCTTCGGTGTCGTCAGCAGAGTGAAGACATGGCTGGTAGCTTCGACTCAGCCCAAATCCGGGTGGACAAAGTCGTTCCGACAATCCAAGTTCGACTCTGACGGGAGGGATCGGCCCACGTCCTTCAAGAGCAGCAGACCCACATCTGAGAAGAGTACCTACTCTCTTCGCGGATCAGCCGACTGGGGATTAGCTTCACCTGCCTCTCTGAAAGTCCCGACAGCGGCTCATATCACCCGTGCCCACGAACGCAACAACTCGCTAGCGGACGTCTTGGATGCAGGCGCGAAGTCAAAGGCTGCCAACGACAAGGGCAAGGAGCCAGAAGTGGCGGCCCAGTCATTTTCACCCCTGCTACCGCCTGACGCAGACGTGATGAACCGCCTGAGCGCAGGCACTTTCGGGGCTGGACGTGCTAGCCAGGTGATGGAGGCGGAGTCCACTCATACCACGGAGCCCGTACCACCATGGCCCCTCAGGGACACATTGCCGTCCTCTCCTGCCCAGTTCTCCTCTGGCAGGAGAAAGGAAGACTCGTACATAAACAAGAGTTAAGAATAGAGCGCCTTCTATCCAGTACCCTCGCGCTATACAGGCGCGATATTGGCGCGATATAGCTCCCACGTGATTAGACGGCACGATTACACATGCCAGAAAGACAAATGGCGACTCAGGTCGCCTCCGTCTTGACCCCATAGATGAGACCCTCCAGGCTCGTGCCCCTGCCCATCCATGCTGCTGGTATGGGGCTGGCACACGCCGGCGGCGACGTCGACGTCCCTCGCCTTACCAACTCCATGCAGGCTTCGTGCAGGGCAGCAGCCTGCCCGATCCCCTTGACCTGGTGGCAATACCGGAGCATGCCGAGGAGGTACTCGCTCTGCGCGCTAGTTGTGAATGGTGACATGATGGCAGCTGCCATCGCCCATATGGCGAACGAAATGGCCTGTGCATCTCTGATGCCTGCCACGTCGAGAAGCTCTCGGGAGGAACTTTTACCAGTCATGGAAGACGGTAGCAACCCGCAGAGATATGGCACGCTGCCGACAATTTCGGCGACAGCTCGTTCCCCACCGGCGCTGAGCTCCTGGAACTCGTTCATCTGTCGGAGACCATGGCTGGCTGGCTCAGGGACCGACGATACGAGCAATGCCGCCTTGGTAGCAGGGTCTAGGTATGTCAAAGTCATCGCGAGCCGGAAGCCGGCATGGAGCATGCTAGAGTAGACGTATATTGGTGAATCGATGAACAACACCCAGCCGTCGACCTCGCGTACCATTCCGGCAGGGATGGGCTGAGGGGGTGCAGCTCCCATGTTGTAGAGTTCTGATATGGTCCTGTCCACTTGTGCGAACCGCGCTTTTGTATCTAAGAACTGCCTCAGCACGCCTGTGAGATACTCCAAGCCGGGGATTAAGGTATCTGTCCCTGGAGGCGGAGTAGCAGGGGTGTTGCTGTCGCAGATGCTGTCCTGCTCAGATCGGCTGTCATCTGGAGACGGGTGACTTGAGACACCACTCAGAGGGGAGCTTGATGCCGTGCTTGCACCGATAGCACTGTCCTCCATGGCCTGGTATAGCAGAGCCTTGTAGTGCATGAGCGGTCCGCTCATGACCGATGCCGGCATGTGGCTGCGAGCGCTTAAGGTCCACTTGTCGAGCCCCAAGGCATGAAGCCACTGTTTCCAGGGGTTCAGATCTCGTTCTATGCTAGACAGCGGGGTAAGGAGGACAGTTTTCATCTGACAAGGTTAGAACTGGTCGGCTGAAGTCGCGCAGGATATGCGCGGGCGGTCAGGCACTCACTATTTCGTTCCGTGTGAGAATGAACGCCATGGCACCTGTTGCAGTCGTGAATGGTCCATTCGGCCGGTTCTTCAAGATCGTTGCAGCGCCAAGAATGTGGTTGTAATAGCCTGTGAAGTGATTCGACATAAACATCTGGAGGTGAATCAGTAAACCTGTGTGTCTTTGTGGATTTCAGAGCGGGCATGTCACAATACCTCGTAGAGGGCTAGGATCAGAATTGCGGCCAAAAGTTCGTCGTTCTGGATAGCAGAAGCTTGCCGGAGGGCCTTGTTGACTTCGACGAGAGCTTGTGAGTAGACCTTCTCTGCTCTGATCGCCAATGGCCTGGCGTTGGGCCGTCTCGAGAATGCAGCAATACTTGTTGCCGAGATGGCCGCGGAGAGATACCGCGGTGGCTTGCCCTTTTGTACGATGGTCTCCAGCACTCCAGAGAATCCGCTGTCCAGGTAGTGGTTCGCAGCGCCCAAGTAAGCAGAGAAGAGGTACGAGATCGCGTGTTGGTTGACAGACACTGGCGGAGGTGGCAGAAGCTTGGTCGCCTCTCTGTATTGCCACAGTCGCTCGTTGGTCGACTCAGCCTTGATCATTTTCCGTCCTCGGTCCTGGCGTGACGACTTTGTTGCGAAGGCCAGAACCCCATAGTTTGGAATCGTGTCCGAATCTTGCAGACCGTCCGATTTGCCTGGGGAGACGGAACGGTGCAGGCGATCGGGGTCGTTGTGCGAGTGGGAGTCGGGGGAGCTGGTGGATGATTCTTCTGCAGTGGACTTGTAGCGCTGGATGGTCATGGCAGTCATGTCCCTGAACTTGACCTGGGACGGGTCCTTGTACCCCAGGCAGGTGCGATTCGAGTTGTGACATTTCAGGCATGACGGCCTCGTCTCGTCGCACTGGCAAGATGTTCGCAACGCAGGTCAGCTTTGCGGGGTCGCGGCGGGCTGGACAGGTCTGTCTGGCTCTGCGGGGGCTCACCTTGATTCTTCGGTTACGGCATGTCAGGCAAGCGCCCGACGGCTTGCCCGTGTAAGGCATGGTAGCCACTGCGACAAGACGAATCAATGCATCCGCCCCCTGGGAAGCACCCGTAGAACATGGAGATACATCTGCCTGTCCGTGGACGGTGGGGGGAGGAGGCAATCAGAAACAGGACATGAGGTGTGGTCGGCTGGAGAAGAAGATTGAGGGCTCGGGTCGAGTCGAGACGCTTGGCCGGGAGCGGGTAGCGCCGCTGGCGAGGACGGCGAGCAGGATGAGGTGAGGCCGGAGCATAGGTGAGCTCAAGACATTGGACAAGAGCAGGCAAGGCCAGGCAAGAGGTGAAGCAACAAAACACCGGTGAGAGTACTCTAAGTACCTTAAGGTATCTAGTTGGGGCGGAGAGCCGGATTGTGGCCGAGGAAGAGGCTCCAAGGTCCAGAGCGAGCTGATGGCTCTCGTGGTGGGGTTGGAGGGAGTCGGCGAGTGTGTGCCGCGCAGGGTCCTTTGGCAGAGGGATCGTCAAGTTGAGCCAGGGTCATGGAGGTCTAGAGCTAGGTAGGACTTGAGGACTCATCCCATCTCCCACTGCCCGCACCGGGGCTCACCACCCGCCGCCTAGCGCCGCCACGGCTTGCGTTCTGGCGTCATGTCACACAGTGCCTGTGCTAGGAGTTGGTGTCGTGAGTGGCTACCACGAGCATTGACTAAAGCACGTCTGCTGCTCACTCGGATGCGCGTGGCTCTCGAACCTCGCTTGCACAGACTACGGACGGCTGGCCACCTAAGGTGAGGTGCTCATTGCCTAAGGCCAGGTCATCGGAATCGGCGCGGCCATGAGACGCTGTGCACTGGCAATGGCTCTCGGGCTGGCGCACCATCGGCCATGCTGCACACCAACACCCCAGACGACAATCCGCTGATGGACGTGGCCGGGCCTCCGGCGTGTCGCAACAAGAGTGAAGAGACGGGATCTCCTGGCAGCTTCGGTCATGGGTGACAAATGCAGAGTGGCTTGTTGGCGGCGTCCATGTACGTGCTTGGCATAAATCTTGGGCGGAACTTGCCGAAAATGGGCATTTCGCCCACGAGAGTCCAGCTGCCTCGTGGCGGATACCATTGGTGGTTCGAACGGAGGCTCCAATACTTCAAGATATGCTGCAGACTACCCCATCAAGCTGGTCGGTCTGTGGCGTGCGATCTGGGAAGGCAGGCATCACGATCTGGCATGGCATCAACGAGCCGGCACGAAGCAAAGAGTTGCCTCCAGCCATGCCCTTGCATCGCGAGTTGCGGGGACGGATCAAATGGTCCTGTGGAACGACAACAAGCAACGCACAGCCACCCGTCTCTGCAGCTCTGAGCTTTCAGCCTCGCCGCGTGGCTGAGCATCCTCAACGAGCCAAGAACGATAGACTTCTGCTGCAAAGACACCGTGACCCCTGACCTTGGGAAGTGTCAGTGTCCGGGTGCGTGACGGAGGTGGCACGGGACCCCTGCTGAGGCCAAGCGGGGGTCCCTCCCGTCACCTTCGACCACCTCGTCCTTGAACACTGCTCGCAAACATCGCCCGGTTGCCGTGTTCGTGTTCCCATCGGCAGCAGGTAGCGAGACACAGCAAAGACACCGCTCTGGCCAACAACGACTGACCGAACTCCTCGCCGACAGGTCCTGCCTGCAGCGGCGACGACCAGAGCTCCGGCCAGCCCATGCTTCGAGACCCGTGCACGGCTGAGGTGACCTCGCACCTCAGCTGACCAGCCTCGCTGGTCATGCAGGCTTCTCGCGTATATACAGTGCTGAGCGCTCGCGGCCGTTGCAGTCATTCCTCTAGGCCCCGTCGACCTGAGCTGCAGGCGGGCTTGCCGGACCACATCATGCACGCAAGGCACCCGTCCACCTGCATGCTCCCGCCTCCGTGTGTGCTGCATCGAGCCGCCCATGGCGCAGGCCGCAGGCTTGCGGCCTATGGAAGGTTGCCGCCATCTACACCATCTACAGCAAAAGCCGACAAACGGAACGGCAATGCCCAGTGTTAACCGCATTCTCGGAACGGGCCATCAGTCCAGCTACAATAGCTCACTCGGCCTCGGCGTGCCCACGGCAGTTCGAGGGCCTCGGGTCCGAACGGCCAGCCAGATCTCCATTCTCGCTGGCACATCGGTCAACCAGACGAGGCAGTCTCCAGGCAACACACCCAGAACCCCAGCCCCTGACCCGACGGGCCATGTGCCTTGCGCCGCCGCGCCGCCAGGGCTGCTCCCGTGTCGTGGCCATATGATGCCGACCTCGCCCCTGTGCCTGTCCTATTCATAAACACTTCCCCAGCACGAGCTGTACGACCAAGGACGTCTTGTCGGTGAAAGGTCCTGTTGCCGGACTCTGGCTACCCACAGCCACGACGGCTGCCTTTGTCCTACAATGCCACTTGATCAGATAACGTGGATGTGTCGAGCCGTGTGGTGGTTGCCGCGTGCCAATGACAGAGTCAGAGAGTATTGTCTTGTGATGATGTTCCTCTGTGGAAGAGCTGTTTGCTCTGATGGGATGCTGTGCAAGATGTCCATCGCTCCAACTTGGCCACCATCAAGCTCTGCTCGTATTTGACGTACTTTTGACCTTCTGTCTTATAACCCCATGGACATCACATCGCGTCATCTTGAACTTGCAACTTGCAGCTCTTTTGCGAATCGACTTGTCACCTCGTGAAACTCGAAGACGTACCCAGACACGATCCCAGATCCCCAACAAACACAGCTCGAGTGCAGCCAATACTCGTTTGCCAGAGTTGTTGTCTTAACGACACAACGCTTAGAAGCACCATACCGGAACACACAGTCCCGCAGTCCGATTGCATGCCGATCTTTCAAGATGCCCGAGTACAGGATCAACACGTCCATCGGTGGCAAACCTCAGTTTGTCCGCTCCCGTTCGTTCTCACACTCTCACCACCACCACATGCGGGATCACTTCCCGCATCTCCACTATGGACACAGCAGCGATGACCTACCGCACCATCACCTCGTCGACCACCTCCTGCCTCACGACCACTACTACCGCGTCGAGTACCGCCGCGGCGACCATCATCACCATCACCACCCGCGGCGGCCGGCATGTCCCACGAACTGCGCCTGCATCACGCGGGACGAGTGGGCGAACCTGCTCGAGCAGAACCGCAACTACGCGGCCCTGACCAAGAGCCTCACCGCCGACGCGGCCAAGCTCAAGAAGAAGGCCGACGCGCTGGCGGGCGACAAGGCCGCCGCGGAGAAGGAGGCCCAGCGGCTCGCCTGCAGCAACGCCGAGCTCTCGGCCGCGCTGAAGAAGCTGCAGGACGAGAACGCCGAGCTCCGGCGGTGCCTGACCTCGCAGAAGAAGGACGACTGCGACCTCGTCGAGAGCCTGCGGCTGCGGATCCGCAACCTCCTCGCCGAGCTCGACGGCAAGGACTCGGTCATCAAGAGCCTCGAGAGCAGGGTGTGCGCTCTGAAGAAGGAGCTCCACGACCTCAAGCACCGCTACAAGCATCGCCATAGCCACGGCCATAAACACCACCGCGGTCACGGCGGCCCATGCGGTTGCCACAGTTGCGGCCGCAAGAAGGCCGGCGGCAAGGATGACGACGGCTCCTCTTCCTCCTCCTCATCCGACAGCGACTCCGGCGGCAGGTCCAGCAGGGGCATCCTACGCAAGCGGCTCGCCGAGATGTCCGTCTCGCTGGCCCTGTGGCAGCGCAAGGCCGAGTACGCCGAGAAGCGCGCGCTGGAGCTGCAGCGCGACTGCGACGCGGCGCGGGCCGAGGTGGCCCGGCAGACGGACCTCGCGGACCGATTTCGCAGCCGGATACGTCGCCTTGAGGATCGGCTCGGCTGTCGCGAGAGGGGTGTGTGGTTTAGCTGAAGTCGGCTGTGAGGTGTGGCGCCAGGTCAGGGAGATCAAGGCTGCTGAACATGCGGCTGCTGCCGCTACTGATACTGAGTCTGGAGGAGAAGACAGCAGCGAGGGCAGCAGCGGGGAGGAGCAGGAAGAGAGCGAAGCTGCGGGGGAAACAGGTCAGGACGACGGCGATGAAGGCGCATCAGAAGTCCAGCAGTGACAAGCCACCGGCCGGAATTCCTTTCTCCTCGCCTCAAGCCAGTCACGAACCACCATGCCCAGTTCCGGCCAACGCATCAAAGCAACCACAAACTCACGATTCACGACCATACAGTTTACGTTACTTCGTCAAGGGCAACTCCACCGTACTTCTTCGTGCTGTGCCTCGACACGCACCCCCGTTTGCGGAGGTCATCATCTTGTTTCATTGCAGCCCCATGTTGTGGCGTGTCTTTTATTTTTCCAAAGCATGTTGTTCTCACCAGGTGCAAGTTTCACCAAATCATGTACACAGACAGAACTCATTCCATAGAGTCATTTTTTCCCCCTTCCCTTAAATACTTATCTCCTGAGATACCCCCAAATGCAACCATAATCCTTCATCTTTCCCTTCTGGAAAGATTCGCGTCGTTGTCAGAGTGACACTGTATGCCCAGAAGCTCGACAGTCCAGTCTCGCGAGATTAGCTCCCATCTCTCCTCTTGGGTTGTGAGTGTAGTGAGATAAAAAGACAAAAAGGTCAAGGGTGTCGCTAATATCACGCGAGCACGACCCACGCTACTCTCGGGCTATGTACATACCACCTGCGGGCAATGAGACACTGTGGTGGCATTTGGTTTGATCTTTCTAGCCCTGTCCATGGTCACTTGGGTCGTTGAAACCCACAGAGCGTCTCTCTATTTGTTCCGCAGACGACAGATACAAGCGAGGGCCTACAAAATCGAGGACAGTTAAACGCTCAGAAATCTTTAGGTACCTGTGGCTCTCTTTCCTCGTCCCGTAGACCTGGCTTTTTCCTTTTTCCCTTTCTTCTCCTGGAGTAGGGAGCCGAGAGCAAACACCGTGTTGATCAGGCAAGTGCTGCTGGGCTTGAAGACCTGCGAAGCTGTGGCTGGCTGTGCTCCAATGAAGGCGAATGCTCTGTTAGGCTATCACGGTGACTCAATACCGAGACTAGTATTGCTTTGGGTTACAACGTTGACTGGGTCAGCATAGTCGATCGGACCATCGCCGGGCCGGATTGCACCTGCTCAGCATGGAGAAATGCAAATGCAAAATGCTCCCACTGCGTCAACTAATGGGCGGACACGAGGGACATACATCTGCGTCTATTTGGGAGGGAGCATGGAGAGCATTCCGACTGGAGGGAATGTGTCGCGTGCAGCTTGCCCACGTCGTGACCAGAAACAGGCACGGGACCTTGCACAAGTGCACGATGCACACCCACTTGCTTCTCCGCCATTTACAGAGAACTCGGCAGGCGCATACCTTGCGCCTTGTCGAGTCAGCAGCTTCTGGCCTCACCCACGGAGCGCAGCGGGAAACACGCACCAGCGCCCACGATGCCTCTTCCAATCGGCTTCGTGACCTCGCTGCGGAGGTGTGTCAATGCCCCATTCCGCCCATGCTTAGTCCGGTGACGCCACGTGCATGATGCAGACAGCGGGATGTATGTACGGAGCATGTATGTACCCTCCTTGTATGTACGAGTGTCCACGGGTGTGTGTTCAGGGCCCTTTAGAGGATCAAGAAACGTGTTCAGATGCAGAGCGAGATCCGGCGCAGAGTGTCATGCCGCACGGGATCGGCAGGTCAGTCGCCTTTCGATATTGCAGCTCTACTCCGTACTTGGACCAGATTGTTGCGCAATGTGCCGACTCCCTGTCTCCGACGAGTCGCCTACCTTGAATGTGTGCAGCTGGCCAAGAACACGCTAGACGGTCTGAAGTGTCGTGCCACAGGAGCCGGGCGAATGTTTCATTTCCAGACGACAGGTCTTCCTGGTCACAGCCTCGAAACCTCGGACGGCGCTCGAGAGCCACAAGCTTCTGGAAGATTGCTGCGACATGCGCAGAGCTGCTGGGTTCGGGTTGTGGTCAAAGGGCCGGCTGCACACCCCCCGGGCCCACAGCCATTGGGTGCGACGCCAGGGGGTTGGGCTGTGTGCGTTGATGCCCAACGGCGCCGGGGAGAGCCAGGAGAAGCGCAGGGCGAGACGCATCATAATGCATGACGGGAGTTAACTTGGCCAAGGGGTTTCAAATGCTTTTATTTCGCTCACCGGCAATCTTGTTTGACCCGGGAGGATGCCGCCATTGGAAGCGCAGCACAGCATGGATGGTGACGCCCGGGCCAGAGACCGGTACAGCCGCTGGCTTTGGCTGACGACTGTCCCATTGCCCGGAGCACCTACCTAGACGGCCCGGAGCCACCGGTATTGGCTCGTCGCTTGCCAGAAGCAGGGTGACCGTGGCCTTGCCTGGTGCTGGGTGAGACATCTTGCGCCGAGGTTGTTGTTCCGGAACCGAGAGAGCACACAAAGGCGAGCGTGAAATGGCTGCGGCACAAGAAATGAGGGAGCCGACAGCGTCTGAGATATAAAAGTCGAGAGAAGACTGCCTTGCTTACTGGTGCTCCCTGGCCGCCCGTAAGCACTTGAGCCGGACGGGCAGCGAAGGAAGGGGCGGTGCGCGATGCCATATTGACTGGGGCAGGGAGGCAGGGTGGCAGGCCGGCCACGCTAGGATGCGGATCGTGCCTTCCATAAGGTAAGGTATGGATGCCACTGACAAGCGGCGGCGGGCGGGAAGGACCGCGGGCCCCTCTGGGGTTTTTCCACTTGACTTCCCCTTCCAGCGTTGGTGGCCCATTGCTGAGCGCACCCCCTCCCCTTCCCCCTCAACTTTCTTTCGAGCTACCCGAACTCCATGAGCACCACTTTGGGCACGACATCAGCGTCATTGAGCGGAGTGCGAAATTGCGGAACCAGATCGTCGTCAACAACCCGACACTCTCTTTCTGGCGGCACGGGCCTGTTGCGACAGCCTCGGGAAACAGCACATCACCTGTCGTCGTGTCCCGCGAGGTGAGGACGGTGTTCTCACCTCCAGTCCTTCGCATCTATTACTGGCAACAGTGTGACTCATTGCAACGTCTCGAGGCAGTGAATTGCTGCACGCTCGCCGATTCGTCGAGCTGCCCTTCCCAAACTGTCAGCGGCATGCCACCGATTGCGGGTGCCTCAAGGCTGGCCACTCCCGCGGCTTTCTGACCCTCCTTGTCGCCTGTCCTGCGTCCACAAGCAGCGAGTGATATCTTCAGAAGTCTTCTCAGCGCATGTCTGACCGACACTCCCGTCCGCGGACCACGCTTGAGGGCTGCAACGACAAGCAGGCAGCCTAGAGCAGGCAGACGATGACGATGGCGCCCTTCTCGTCAGACCCCTCCCCACAGCAAGTTCGCATTCCCGCAGCTGCGTCTGCTGCAGCAGCCTGCGTTACTCCCGCAGGATGCAGTCCTCAAGACCATACCGCCATGTTATTAAGCCGATGGATGCGCGGTCAAACGCTTGCCCCTTTCTTTGCGGTCACTTCTCGGAGACACGTTAATGATGCTTCCAGCAGGCCATGACCATGCGCCTCTTGCTTTTGTCCTGCCACAAGATGTTGCGTACAAGGATTCCCACGTTGGGCTCCAAAGCTGTTCAATTTCGCTCGACATCGGAACGCGCTAGCTGGGCCCTGGTCGGTGTTCAAGACACACCCACGGGGAAGCTACCGACACGGCCCATGGGCAATGGGCGACGACTCTCCGTGAATGAAACTGGCGCTCAGGACGCTTGGGTACCGTAGCCCGCACATGCGAAATAATTTTTCCATGCACTTGCTGGCAAACCCCTGTCTCCCAACGGCAGGGAGTCGTGCTGGGTGCAGGCCGGTGCCCACAAACCCTGTCGACCGCCTTCTTGCCTTATATAGCTCCTGGAGGGAGCCTGCCACACCCTCCTCACGCTGGACAGCCTTCCTCTGCCCACCGCATCACAACGACCAGATAATGTTGCCAGCAAAAACCACACAGCTTACATCCTCGCCACTGCCTACCAGACGTCTGAAGGCAGCAGTGCCCCCCATAGTCGGACACTGCCCCACAAGACAACAATTCTCGACTTACACCTTGCCGCAAGGCTCTCACCAGCGACTGGCGCCCTCTTACTGGCCAGGCTGACTTCACAGTCGCGGCGTATAAATACATATCGCTCGACCAATCCTCTGCTCAGAGATAGTCCATTGGCCCGCAGCCTGTACGGATCCCCATCCCTCAGCCTTACAACTCGGAGACAAGACACCTTGTCCCACCTCTCCATCTCGGCGCATCGAGATAGTTCATTCCGAGTGTAACCTCGGTGAACACAGGCGACTCACTTCTCCGAAACGACTCGTCTTCCAAACCTGCCAGGACAGCTGCTGGTCTTGGCGCCGACAACAACATTTCGAAACAACACAGCATCAACTCAAAGACACGCCAGCATGTCTGACCGCTCTGATCGATCCGAGCGGAAGCGCGTGAACTTCTCGGACTCGCCCCCAGCCAAGGCATCTTCACGATCCTCCGTACGCAGTCGCGACTCGGCCATCGGTTCGTCGTCAAGTGACCAGGCTAGTTCAACTGGAGGCAGACCTGATCACAGATTCACAGTCGCAGACTACAATGAGCAGCGGTCCAATGTTCGCGCCCTCCAAGAGGCGCTTGACACTGCCAATGCTGAGGTCGAAGAGTTGAAGAAGCTCCTGGCTGGCAAGGACGAAGCTCTCAAGCAGGCTCACAAGGCCAACCGAGAGATGGAAGCTCGTCGCAATGCCCTGGACAACTTGAGTGAGACCATGGAGCAGGACAAGAAGGAGCTACAGAACCAGCTCACAGAGCTCAAGGAGCAGAACGCCGAGCTGAAGAACGAAAATGCGGCCCAGAAGAAACAGATTGAAGACTTCAAGTATGACATTGATGAACTACGCGACGATCGAACCGAGCTACAACAGCGACTCGACAGCCTGGCCGACCCGGTGCGAGAACCGGTCATGACGGGCGCCGGGAAGTCGGCATCGAGCAAAGCCCTCACCAGAACCGCCAGCAGAGGCAAACGCGACAGACCAGAGCCTAGGACGGAGAGGTCAGAGCACCGAGGCGAGCACCGTACCGACCGGACAGATTATAGGAGCGACCATCGCAATGACCGGGAGCACCGGAGTGACAAGGCCGAACGATCAAGCGGAAGCCGGTCCCAGAAGGAAGAGCGCGACAAGGACATGAAGGAGCGCATGAAGGATCGCTTGAATCGGGACTCTCGGCCCCCTCTCGTAGACAGCCGCCGCATGAGCCGCCGCATGAGTGTCACCAACGGCAGCAGCAGCAGGCCCTACATCGAGGAGCCTCCCACCAGCCCATCGTCGAACGGCTCAGGACACTCGCCACATTACATCCTCACACACCCTGAAACAGCCAGGTCTACTGGCGGCGCATACGGAGCGACTCCACGGACCCGCGGCTCGGCCAACTCATCGGGATATACTTCGCCTGACCGCCACGAGCCTGGCTCATACGTTTTCCACCCTCTGCCAGATCAGCGCGGAAGTCGCTGAAACAAGCTTCTCCCGCATCTTGACATTGTCAAGATGCCAGCCGCCTCACCGCCAAACAATGCTTTGTCTCAACGGTACTGTTAGTGCACGAGATACTCGACGGCTACGGTGTAGGCGGATCCCTGCAATCGGGGTCTTGGCACCGCCAGCCAGGACAACTTTGTCGAGTCAGCGCACGACAAATGGCCATGATCTGGCTCGGCTTCTCCTAACCACTCATGTCCTGGAACGTGGATGCGGCTGTCTTCACGAGCCGCTCCTCATACAACACATCTTCTTTTCCAACTTTATCTCTTCACAGCCTCTCCCTATTCAGGGGATCTCTCGAATGTTCACCGCTTGCTGTTCCCTGCTATTTATCCTCCCGTCACCCCACGTACCCCACCTGCGCATGCTGTGCTAGCAGCAGCGGAATCTTGATCATGGTCGCGTACTTCCCTTCGCTGTCCGACAGTCTTCGCGCTTGGGCACAGGCACAAACAGTCTTCTTCATTGCCTCGGCTCCCACACATGGCAAGCACGTCAACGTCTCCCCGAAGGGCTACACGGATGGCACGTTCAAGATCCTTGGCCCAAACCTGTGTGCGTACGTAGACCGCACGGGCTCTGGCAACGAAACCATCTCGCACATCTACGAGAATGGCCGCGCGACGCTCATGTTTTGCTCTTTCGGATCCCAGCCTCGCATCATGCGCCTCTTCTGCCGGGGCCGTGTTATCGAGTGGGACAGCCTGGAGTTCCAGCCATTCTTGTCAGATACCATGAAGCTCGAGAAGGTCGACGCCGCCCGAGCCATCATTGTCCTCGACATAATC
This sequence comes from Microdochium bolleyi, assembly GCA_001566295.1. Taxonomy (NCBI): domain Eukaryota; kingdom Fungi; phylum Ascomycota; class Sordariomycetes; order Xylariales; family Microdochiaceae; genus Microdochium; species Microdochium bolleyi. The sequence goes on from KQ964245.1 coordinate 300,772, forward strand.
AAGGTCCAAACGAGCTGCGGCTACGCCGTGCCCCGGATCCGCCAAACGGCGCTGGACAACTCTGCTGTAGGCGCTGTCGCACCTCAGTGCTCTTCTCTCAGCGAAAACCTGTCCCCTTTGGAAGAACGCCTCGCCAAGGAAAAGAACGACATTGGCGTGGCGGCCTTCGAGGAGCGCCCAACGCTCAAGTTCTTCAACAGCAAGCGCGAACGCGAGGGCACCGCGCACGATTACCAGAACGAAATGAACACGTCCAGCCTCGACGGCCTGCCCGGTCTGCGTGCGGCCCGACGTGACACGGGCGAGAACTTGCTCGTCGGGGATGTACTGTGTCTCGCACGTGGCGTCCTCGCAACCCAGAGGGTCGGGATTATGCTCGGGATATTCCTTGCTGTAGTATTGCAATTTTGTTTTGTTTTTGCTTCCAAATGGTTGGGACTTGGAGGTGGGCTTGTGTTTCGATTATTTGGACTTGATACCTCGGGGGACTTTGTATAGATTTCATTCACGACTGGCTCGCGCTGGCAACACATGTCTCTCTTTTTCTTTATCAAAACTGTATAGAATTCCTATCTGTGTCGTTTATACCCCTGTATTGAGTTCTGTCAGTTTCATCGTTTTGACTGCGCCTTGTAACAAAAAAGTAAGCCAGAGATGATTACTTCATCGACGGTTCTTCATGTTTGATTGATCATTCTGCATTCCTAGGCGTAAAGTGCTTGTTCGTTCATCAAAGTCGAGTCTGCTGCATTTGCACAAGCCACACAAACTTCTTGTCGTCCCAATAGACGAAGAGTGCACATGTAATAGCTGAAGGCCCGGAGTCGGAAAGTTCATATCCGGACTTCTCCATAATACTTGATTGGCATCTTTGCTGGCCTGGAGGGATGGGTCGAAGGCAGATGGGCTGTGCAGATTGCCGACACGAGGATCTGAAAGAATATTGTTTCTCAAAAAGGCCAATCGGTGGCTGATACTGACTTGTAACGTCTACATAGCGGATCTGCCTGCAGAGCACTCGCTACATGGGGAAGGGTAGCGTAATGTTCGTGTGCTGATGCTAAGAATAAGTCGGCGGCCGACCGATAACGTCGCTTGGCGTCAAATTGACCAGATCCTCCAATCGCAAGGACCCAAAGTGATCTCGGAGGATTGTTCTCCGCAGCTGGTGCCATGAATGCCCGTTTTCTCGAGTACATCGAATAGCGGTCAACACGTATGCGATGAGACATCTCATGCTCCGGAACATACGAAAGAGCCGTATGTCGGTGCTCCACAACCTCTTTTTGAAGATGTTGACGCAGCCCATCTCGTGATGGAAGCCCGGGCTGCATAACGCAGGCACTTCCCATAAGGATTGCCCGCATAAACGATGAACATGTGCAGAATTGCAGGTCCGAAGAACTGCACAAGTGGACCTGCGTAGAAAGACGGACCGGCTGTGCAGACGAGCATTCTTCGTATGCCGCAATGGATTGATTGGCTGTAGGGCCGGAGTTGTTGGGCCGTCATCCATTCTGTTTCTGGACCCGCGGATTGGTGATGACACCGGGTCCACGGTGCTCTTGCAGCTTGCAGCGTCGTAGTGGGCTATGAAATATAGCTATACGATTGCAGAACCATCGTATTCACCTCTGACGTGGAGAGGGCACGATACGGGCTGCATAGTCTTGTTTCGCTGCATCATTGTCCGAGCCTTGGGTATATTAAGTCACATCGCCGCAACCAGCTCTGCGAAACTGGAACATACCCGAATTCAGTCTCAGACCAGCAACTCAACACTCGCTCTCATCACACTCTGCCACCCTCCTCCAAGACAAGAAAGGCTTTCAATCTAATCAATAATCCTGATCCCTCTCTACCAAAACAAAAATAACGATGCTCTACAACTCCGCCATCACGTCCGCCGCCTTGGCCCTCCTCCTCGGCACAGCACAGGCCGCCCCTGCCCCCGCCGGCACTTGCACCTCGCAGGGCGTCAAGCTCCGCATCCAGGGCCTCAAGACGACACAGTATCTCGGCCTCCAGCGCATCGCGCTGGGCGTCAACATCGCCATCGCCAGCTCCAGCCCCTCCGCCAACGCCCCGGTGTTCTACCAGAACGGCGCAGCGGGGTCCAAGACCTCCACCGTCGTCACGGACATCCCCGGCGTCTACCCCCTCGCCATCTCCGTGCAGGGGCCGAAGGAGTTCGACGCGCAGTTCCCCAAGGAGCACAATGTCAGCGTCAACCTCAAGGGTGCGACGCAGGGCTTGGTCATCAGGGCTGCGGACAAGGGCGGGCTCAGCGGCCCCGCGGGCACCAAGGGCGCCGCTTACATGGTCTGCGAGAGGGAGATGTTTGTCGGCGGGCCCGCGCCGTCGACGCTGCAGGTCCTGAGGGTCAGGTATGCCGGCGAGCAGCTCCCGGCGGGATGTGTGGAGGTCAAGCTGGTCCCGGAGTGTGCTGTGCTGCCGGCGCTCCCGGCGGGCAGCAGCTGGGACCACAAGAAGGTCGTTGCGGTGCCGTGCAGCAAGGCCTGAATCGAGTTGCACTCTGGACTACCACGAGGATAGATAGCGTTTGTGGTTCATCGGATGCAGAGACGGCGAGCGGGTCATGGAGGGTTGCCCTGATGCACTGGGATGTTGGAAGCCCAACATACGGCACGGAAGTGCATGCACAGGAGCGCCGGGACTATGGGAATCTTAGCATGCAGACTTCCGCCTAATGATAATTTGTAATCGCCTCCAATGGACTATTGGTTTTGTCATGAGCGAGTGTTAGTGGTTCATGTTCACTGTCCATGCCGAACGTTGAGAGTCCGACGCCGACCTGTTAACAGCGGGGCACTAGCTAACTCCGAAGGTATCGTCGTTCATGCTTGGATCGCATACCGTCAAATCGCGACAGAGGTTGTGACTTGGGTGACCGGACATAACATGAAAGCTGGATGCTTAATAATTATCTTTGTTCTAGCGTCGGGGATGTTGGATCAAGCGTCGTTATAGTGGCTCCTAGCTCAAGCCTCAACCCCATGTCAATCGCATAACGTCACCAAGGTGGACTCCGTGACTGTGGGTTGCGATCGTGGCCTTGAAACATATAAGGAGGTCGTCTTCGAACTCTAATGTTTGGTCAACTCTGGTCACATCCCTGAATGAACTGGCTCGAGGCTTCTCACCGACCTGATAGTAAAACATCTGACGATCTCCTTCAGACACAAACAACAAATCACTTATATCAGAGAAAACAGCAACCATGGCCAAGATATTCATCACCGGCTCCGCAGATGGCCTCGGCTCTCTCTCCGCCCAGGCCCTCGCCAAGCGCGGCCACGCAGTGTACCTACACGCCCGCAATGCGCAGCGCGCCGAGGACGCACGCAAGGCCTGCCCGGAGGCCAAGGACGTGTACGTCGCCGACCTCTCGTCGATGGAGCAGACGCGCCGGCTGGCCTCGCAGCTCAGCGAGAGCGGCCCGTGGGACGCGATCGTGCACAACGCCGGCATCATGGCGCAGCCCAGCGCGGACGGCGGCTCGGCGGCCGACGACAAGCTCCCGCCGCTGTTCGCGGCCAACACCGTGGCGCCGTACCTGCTCACTGCGCTCGTCAACCCGCCGCCCAAGCGCTACGTGTTCGTCTCCAGCTCGATGCACATGGGCGGCGACCCGTCGGACGCGGCGCTCGGGAACCCGCAGCAAGGGTGCAGCTATAGCGACAGCAAGCTGCACGACGCACTGCTCACGTTCTTCTTCACCAAGAGCCTGGCGTCAAAGGGCGTCACCTGCAACGTCCTGGACCCCGGGTGGGTGCCCACGAAGATGGGCGGCAGCGGTGCGACTGAGGACATCAACGATAGTGTGGGCACATATGTCATGCTCGCGGAGGGGTCTGGGGCAGCCGAGGGCAAGACGGGCAAGTACTGGAAGACGAGCCGCGAGAAGGAACCCATGGCAGAGGTCAAGGACGAGGGCAAGCAGCAGATTCTCGTGGACAGCCTGGCGAGGATCACTGGTGTTGGCCCGCCAAGCTAGAGGCTGAGTGTTCTTACAGTGTTGGGTTTCCAAATTTCAGCACTAGACTTTCGGAAAGAGCCAGCTCTGGTTCCACAAATCCTGGCTTGTGCTGGAGTAATGTTCCCTCTACGTGACTCGCAAACTCAATAGTGTACTAAGGTGGTTAGTGACCAGGAAGGGATTTGGCGATCTGCCGACCGGTGGTGTTTAATCGAGCAGTGGGACTCGCTTCGTTGCAGCGTTATTGTGCGATCTCGACGAGCTGTAGTTGTGGCTGCATAACGCGCCCGAGTGGGTTTGGAGCGATCTTGAGAGTGGCCGTAAGAACCAACGAACTGGACAGAGCATACAGAGCATTCGGAATCGTCATTGCCTTCGAGATAGAAGTCTGTAGGACCCGTTTCACGGTGCTGCACGCCCTAGCGCGACGGCGGGGCAATCAGCACCCTTCCGGCCTTGCATGCAAAGGTCACTTCTGATTGCGTCCCAATCCCTTCACCACTTGCCCGACAATCGTCAACCTCCAGCTGGATTCTGCCCAGTCACCAGGCATACGCCCGACACCTGCGCCCGCTCTGGGATTGCAGAAACGCCTGTCGCTCCTCTCTCAACTCGCGCGTCCGGCTTCGCACCCGCGTGCACAGGTCTTCGCGGATAGACCTGCGTCGGCACGACGTCATGGTTGGACACAAGCTGAGCAACAAACTACGAACATACGAAGACCTGAAGAAATCCTAGCGCGCAACGGCAATCTGCGATCCCTGATCTCTGTGGCACACACAACTATACACGGAAGTCCGTCAGGATGGCAGCGGCCTCCGTCGCGGCAACCAAGACCAATGGAGTCCTAGCTGTCAACCCGTCCCAGGCCAACTCCGGGGGTGGTGGGAGGTCTGGTAGAAGAAAGGCAGTCGTCGTCGGCAAGAAGGTGGTCGTTCGTCGGCTGGCGCCTGGAATGACCGAGGAAGAGTTCTGGACGGCTCTCGGAGACGATTGGAAGAGTGGCCAGGGCAAGGTAGACTGGACCAGATGGGAGTCTGGGAAGATCACCAAGGAGTAGGTTCTTCTTATCCGTGCGATCTCACACGTACGGGGACTCGTTACTCATGCTACTTGCTTCAGTCCTTTCAAGCCGTCGAAACCCTCTCGGTGCTACCTCCGCGTACTCAAACTCGACGACGTGCCCATTTTGTCCGACATTGTGCGCAGCAAGACATGGGTAGATTCGAAGAACACCTGGAACGATGCCTGCCTTGTTGGGCCGGCCTATGTCGAGGTCGCGCAGATCCAGAAAGTCGCCGCAAGCAAGAGGAGAACAGATCCACGTCAGGGCACGATTGACCAGGACCCCGATTTCGTGGCGTTCCTGGAATCTCTTGACAAAGCTCAGAATGCCTCCAAGGAGCCCAAGGAGCCCGAGGAGCCGGTGACCGAGGATACACCCAAGGAGGCCAAGGTGACCATCACCCCGCTGGTACAGTTTCTTAAGGAGAAGAAGGCAAACAAGGCCAAGGAAGCTGCAAACGCTAAGAACGCGAAGCATGGCCGCCAAGAGCCTGGAGGGGGCAGGTCAAAGGCCCAAGACGAGGCGGCCAAGAAGAAAGGCAAGGACAACAGGAACGACAAGAGTGATGGCAAGGAGAAGGAGAAAGCGAAGGAGCCTGTGAAGCTCCTCACAAAGAAGGCAGCACAGCAAGAAGCCGCCGAGGCCGCAAAAACTGTAGCAGCATCCAAAGCCACCGCTGAGAGCAAGACCACCGCATCAAGAGAGGAGCCCACGCCAAAAAGTCGCCGTGCTGGTATCGCTGCGGCAGCAAAGATTTTGCAACGCGATCTCGGCCTAAGCCCTGGAAGTGCTCATAGGAGAGCTCGCCAGGATGCTGCCAAGGCGGAGGTGTCAACCAAGTCTGAGCCTGCCAATGCCACAAAAGACCCTAAAGAACCCACCTCAGCGAGCACTTCTGTGCCTGCGAAACCGAGCGCCTCCTCGCCGGCAGCCGCAACGTCGAGCCGTGATTTGGAGACCCAACCATCCACACCGAAATCACAGGCGAACGAAAGCAACCGTCGCGCTCGCGGCAAGGGCGGCAAGCAGAATACTTCCGGCGCCGATAGTGCGAAGGGTAAAGAAGTAGCCAGCAATACTCCAAAGTCGACTGCGGCACCACCGACTCCCGTGATACTCAAGCGAGAGGACAACGTGAAACAGGCAGCTCCAGCGACGCCGCCTCCGGTATCGACAGCTGCTCCATCAGCTTCGGCGTCCCAGTCCACCTCCTCGGCAAGTGGCAAGGGCACTTCTGCCAAAGCGTCGAAGGGAAGCAATCAAGCATCGCAAAAGAAGAATAATATCCCGCCCGGACATGCAGCAGCTGGCAGCCGAGGTTTCATCAAGCACGCGAATCCCTCTCAGGGCATCACTGAAGCGAGTCTGAAGCAAGCCATGGAGGCTTTCGGGACAGTCACATCTGTCGAAATCGACAAGCGCAAAGGATTTGCGTACGTCGACTTTGGTGCACAGGACAGCCTTGCCAAGGCGATGGCGGCCAGCCCCATCACAGTCGCCCAAGGAACAGTGCAAGTACTCGAGCGCAAAGACAACAAGAAGGCCGCAGCCTCTTCGGCTTCATCCGCACCAGCAGCGAGCACGTCTGCACCTGCCCCTTCCCCTGCAGCACAGCAAGCGTCCGTGGACAAGCCAACCAGGAATGAGAAGCCTGCCCCTGAGAAGGCCACGCCCGAAGGCCAAGCTGACCGGCCAAAGCGTGGCGGTCGCGGTCGTGGGCGGAAGGGGGGAGGCAATAGCGGGAACACAGGTGGTGGAGCGAACGTGGCCCCAAAGAACGACTCATCAGGCGGCAAGGGACCTTCGACCTCGGCAGCAGCGAGTGTAGGCGGCAGCCATTCGACTGGATGAGTGCTAAGCACAAGAGAGAACATACATCTTCGGCGACTTGCTTCAAAGGTCTGCCGGGTAGTCGTCGTCAGCTCCGAAATGAGTCTTCTGTCACTTACAGCTTAACGACGGCGGGTAACTCGCTGCTTCTAGCGCGATTCCCAGCAGTCTGAGGCGGCAAGGTCGTGCGAGCCCAGTACCCGCCAGCTAGATCATGGCAGCGAGCCCAGCGTTGACCGTCTTGCCACAGATGCACGGGGGACCTCGAAGCACATGGGAGAAGACTATAGCTCGATCTTGCTGCCAGTGCCCATGGTTGCTCAGCTATTCGACCAGTTTCTGTGGACGGGAGCGAACTCCAGAATGTGGGATACACAGACTTGATCTGTGAGGACCAAAGTCAGACCAGTGGCTTCGCTGACGACTTGGTGATAGCCTACATAAGGTAGGTAGACAATACATCTAACAAATGTGCGGGCAGCCGATTTGTTATATTTCACGTGCATGTACAGATATTGATATAATCTGGCTCCCACGTGACGGAAGTGGTTTTAAGTGAATGAAATGAGTTACTAAATTGTGTATCCTGCAATGTGCATGGCCTGGACGAACCGGTCGGACGAGGATGAAGCATCTGGTGTTATCTATGCGATGTGCCGCGCACGGGCCATCTACCTGGCTGGCTGATTCATCAAGCTGCAGCTTATCCGCGGGCGCTTCAGCGTGTGCAAGGTTCACAGCCATGTGCCACAGGGCGGCGCCGTCTTACCTAAAGGGGGGCAAGGGTCGAATCCAGGCGGATCTCCGTCATTTGGCACAGCAGCTTGCTTCCCTGGCCCAACCCGACATCCACCGTCTGCACTCTCGACACTTGACGAGGCTCCTCAGGTCTACAGCCCGACAGCAGCACCCTACGCTCGAACGTGTTTTACACTCCCGACAGGGCCGCTACGAACCGTCACCACCAGCGGCCTGCGACGCTACGTCCCACCCCCCGCGTCCCGATTCACAGCACCTACCTACCCGGCCCACAGCTGCACGTTCGGGCACCCCGCGTGGCCCTCTCAGATCCAGACTGTATCCCGCCCGCGCTCGACCACCTACGTTACCTTAGGTGTCCCATCGAGCCTCACGTAGGACACCTCACCGCGGACGGCCTCATCCTCCCAGCACGAGACCCGCCCATCACCAGAAACACGGCGGCATCATGCGACCTGCAGCCCGTGCCGGCGTGCCCAAGCCGGGGCCTGCCACCCTGAGCGCAAATGCCCACCTAGACGAGTGGCTCGAGGAGGCAAAGCAGTGTCATTACCTGCCCGAACCTGTCATGAAAGAGCTCTGCGAGATGGTTAAGGAAGTCTTGATGGAGGGTATGTGTTGCCTTCATCATCGTTGTCTCAATATGATGCTTCACTACGTCGAATCTTGGCAAAGGTTGATTTATGAACCGGAACTCATCGATGCTGACATGCAGTTGTCCAGAGAGCAACATACAACCGGTCTCCACACCCGTCACAATCTGCGGCGATATTCACGGACAATTCTACGATCTCCTCGAGCTGTTCCGTGTAGCTGGCGGTATGCCTGGTCAAACGGCCACTGAAGCCCCCGCGACATCGACTTTTTCCATCAATCCAGCCGACCTCGAGCCTCCGACGTCCATCACAAAGCCGAAGCTCCTTAAGAGATTGAAGAAGGCGCAGCGGGCGGCGGGCGGCGAGCTCAGCAGCAGTCCTGGCCAGGACTCCGTACTGAGTGAGATTTCGGACGACGAGAGCCCCGATGCACATCAGTCTCCTCCGCCGACATCGGCAGACAACACTGCCGGTGTGCCAGCCACGAATGCGGCCCAAAAGTTCATCTTTCTGGGTGACTTTGTTGATCGGGGATACTTCAGTTTAGAGACATTTACGCTTCTGATGTGCCTAAAAGCCAGGTAAGACCGAGGAACAGGACGAGTTGTCTGTCTCGTTCAAGCACGTGCTGACTGTGCTGAACCCCTCAATTAGATACCCTGAGCAAATCATCCTCGTCCGTGGCAACCACGAGTCAAGGCAGATCACGCAAGTCTACGGCTTCTACGAGGAATGCCAGCAAAAGTATGGCAACGCCTCGGTCTGGAAAGCCTGCTGCCAGGTCTTCGACTTTTTGGTCCTGGCTGCCATCGTCGACGGCGAGATCCTGTGTGTGCACGGCGGCCTGAGCCCGGAGATTCGGACAATCGACCAGATCCGCGTGGTCGCCCGCGCCCAGGAGATCCCTCACGAGGGCGCATTCTGCGACCTGGTGTGGTCGGACCCGGAAGACGTTGAGACGTGGGCTATCAGCCCGCGCGGCGCCGGTTGGCTGTTCGGCGACAAGGTGGCCACCGAGTTCAACCACGTCAACGGGCTCAAGCTCATTGCGCGTGCCCATCAGCTCGTAAATGAAGGTTACAAGGTATGTCAAGGCAATGAACTGAACTTCCCCTTGGGCCCCCAGAACATCACTAGCTGACAACAAGAGTCAACTCGTGTAGTATCACTTCCCGCAGAACTCTGTCGTGACGGTGTGGTCCGCGCCGAACTATTGCTACCGGTGTGGCAACGTGGCGTCCATCATGACAGTCGACAAGAACCTCGACCCTAAGTTCTCCATCTTCTCGGCCGTACCGGACGACATGAGGCACGTGCCTGCCGGCAGGAGAGGGCCTTCGGATTACTTTTTGTAGAGCAATGTACTCCTATACACGCATTATAGCCGGTAGTTCCTGTGCCCTCTGGCCGGTCTGACGCTTGGCGGCGGTGGTAAGAGGTGACTACGACGGACGCGCACAGATATACACACACGTTCCTAGATGATACCAGAATTCTTTTTTTTCTATCTTCTTTGCGCATGGTCGGTCCATGCGTATGCACCTTCGCAGATGCACTTTTGAGGTATTTCTCGTGCTGGGACATGGACGGTTTGAGGAGGGAGCCAAAGACTGTCGTTATCATTGCCCTCGTCTGACTTGCGCCCTGATGACAAGAAAACTGCTAAAACTACTTGCGTATACTGGGCATGTGTCCCTGTGTGGAGATGAAATGGAGGCACACGCTGGAATGGCTGAGAGCAGCCCCGCAGCAGCACCGTCCACAGCTCTTTACGGGGAAGGACCCCGCAACCCGTTCAAGTCGCGTACCACCCCGAAGCTTAACACGCGATTCTGTTGCACTTTCGCTTCGCTTTGGTTGTACCCCGGGTTGCCACGACGATATCCACAAGCACAAACGCATACGGTTCCTCGTCGAGTACCGCAGGACCTGCTTCGAGTCCCAGAGCAGCCCAGAGCTGGTGAACATGTCGCACTACAACCGCCCAACGTCCTCAATGTCCGCCTCGGGCGGTGGCAGCGGGAGCACCAATGTCTTTGCCGGCAGCGGTGCAGGCGGGCCAACAGCCACGCGCGAGAAGACGTACTTTGAGCAGCAGCGGGAGGCGCTGATTGGGGAGATTGCCATGGTATGTCGTTGTTGCGGACATGAGTTTGTGTCTGTCCTGCGCAGACCAGGCCAGACCAGGGAGGAGAAGGGGTGGGAGGGGCTAACGATCGCTTCATTGCATGTGCAGAGCTTCGAGCATGTCCTCGCGAACATCAACAAGTTGAACCGGTCCCTCGAGGCGGTCATCGCCGTAAGTCATCCCGTCGGAGCCCTCACAACGACTTGAATTCTCGAAGGGCGGTCGTCACTGGAGAGGTCTCATTAGAATAACCTGTTCTTTCGGCGAGCCAGGTCGGCAACGAGTTCTCCTCTGTCGAGGCGCTCTGGTCGCAGTTTGAGAACGTCATGGCGAAGGAGCCTGAGGATGCTGCGAACCCATCCACTGCTGCTCCTGCGGGCGAAGCAGTGGGGGCCAACCAACAGCAGCAGCACATCAAGACAGAAGATGGAGAAGGGCAAGAACAGGCCGGCAGCGAGCACGAGACCGGTAGCCGCGGGCGTAGTAGAGGCGGAAACGGCGAATGAAGAAACCCGATTGGAGCATACTTGCCTTTCCACGACAAAAGCCGACAGAAAGATATGCGGCAGCCTAATACGACGCCGTGCTGTCGGGCAACCCAGGACAGCCACTACGCGGCTGTGGCAGTTTCGGTGGGGACGAAACAACGGCGGTCAACGACGGGAACAATACAGAGCAGGGCCATGGCCAGCAGTATACTCGAGGTCCAAACTTCACAGGGTGCCCTGACAGCTCCTCGGGTGGAAGCAGGGTCGGACGTGCTCCCACCGACAGTCACAGCGCGATAACTCCTCGATGACATTTCCCTCTTCCCGATCATCACACAACGGCCCCGGCCTGTATTTGCAAGACGGACCAGCACAGGTTTAGACCCGACCTTCGGAAGGTTTCTTCCTAAGACACCACCCCCTCGGAGGAGTAGAGTACCGGGGAGTCGTTCGTGCTGAATGCTCATCCTTGCGTTGAACACTGCGCGTGGAAAAAGTGAGCACAGTCGAGCCTGTTGTTTCGCTCACGCCGAGGGAGAGCTTTCGTGGCGACGCGAGGCCATGCGCAACAGTCTATCCTCGTGGGAAGGCATTTTTGGGGGCCAGAACGCGAAGGTTCGGGCAGTCCATGTCGAGTGCGGCGGGAATGGCTTTCGTCACCGAAGACCGTGGCTGCTCGCTTCGGGATTCTTCGTGCAATCGAGAGCTGAGACTGTGGTCCCTCGTACCAGCGCCCAGCAGATGAGATGATCACGGAGTTGGCATATGTTCAAGATAGGTATCTATGGAAGACGTATCACGGATGAGTTATGAGTTCATGGCCTCATATGGATTATTCGTGTATAGTGTCAGCTTCTGTCTAAACGATTTTAGACGGAATGCCCTAATGTGGCTCATCGCACAAAGCATCATTGTCGGCCAAATAAATACATAGGGAATACTCTTCGGATGTAATCATGGTTACAGACGAGGAAGCGAAGTTCTCCAGGCCGAGCCCAGACGACAGGCAGCTCCAGGGCTGCGCAGAGCCGGTCGTATATGAAGAAGCAGCAGTGTATGAATTCCAGTAACGATAACGCCGACATGTGGTTGGGAATCTTGGACCTGGTGGCCGTTTCCCCTCCAATTCTTCATAGACCTCCCATCCATTTGCTCCCATGCAGCCCATTAAAAAAAGAATCCTTCGTTGACGCCTTCTCGAAGGTCATGCGGCGTCCTGAACATTGTGCCCTTTTGAGCTCCCACTTGAGACCCTGCTCAGTAGGCGAGGGAGATAAAAACACATCCGAGAAAGTAGAAGATGTCGTGCAATGCATATATGCAAGAAAAAGATCGTGAACCACGTCAGCCCCAGGTGGGCGCTCGGTGCTGGTCAGCCTTTTCCCGAAGCCTGCCTGCTGCTCGCTGCCAGTCCGCATTGCTCCCCGGAGTGGGAAAGCCCTTTGTGTCGGAAAGCGCCTACAAGATTGTGCACCTAGACTTCTTCTTACGGGCGCCAGGCAGGTAGGCGATATCTTTGGGCGGGGCCCCAGATTTCGGCGCGGCAGCCATTGCGGCTTCGATGTTGCGACGGTCATTTGCGACGACGGTGTTGATGGCTCGCTCAAAGATCTCGTCGACTCCAATCATCTCTTTGCTGCTGCACTCCATGTACTGGGCACCCATCTTTTTGGCAACAGTCTGGCCCTGCTCGGTGGTGACCGGAGTGAGGCCTTGTGTCTTGAGCATTTCGATGCATGTCTTCTTAAAGCGGAGGTCCGACTTGAGGCCGACCAAGATCAAGGGAGTGTAGGGGCAGAAGTGCAGGACCTCGGGGTACCACTGCGCAAAGATTAGTCGTCTGTCTTGATCGAACTGGGCTCTGAGATCTCGCGAGTGCTTACCTTGTCCAAGACGTTCTCGAGCGAGTTTGGGCAGTCGATAGCAAAGCAGACAAAGATGAGATCGGTCTCTGGGTAAGAAAGCGGGCGCAGTCTGTCGTATTCTTCTTGCCCGGCTGTATCCCACAACGCAAGCTCGACGCTCTTACCACTCGGCTGGTGGGTAGGATAGGTGATGTAGTTTTCGAAGACAGTCGGCACGTATTTCTGGCAGTATTTATTAGTTGCTGTTCTCACAAGAGACGTGTGGTAGAGGACATACCTCTGGGAAGTAGCCCTGGCTGTAGCTGATCAAGAGGCAGGTCTTGCCACACCCTCCGTCGCCAACGACGACAATCTTCTTGGAGTAGGATGGCGCCTCTGTGGCCGTTGTGCCGGAGGACTCGCGGCCGGTGGAGGAACTCATGGTCGTGCTTGTGGTGCCGTCGCTGGTTCTGGTGCTGCGCTGAGTAGTTCTGCGGTCGCTGTTGGTCGGCCTCCTCTGGATGCCATGGTCCTCCTGGTAGTTCTGGGCACTGTTGCCGTAGTATGAAGAGCGATTGTAGGCTGCCATGAGGGGCGGCTCGCAGCAGGGAGAGCAGCGCAACAAGTGTGAAGCGATAAGTTTGCCTCGGGGCAAGAAGGCAGTCTCCGCGGCGGGCTGCAGGATGGGGCTTTGACTGGAATGCGGGTGAGACTTGTCTCTTAGGGACCCTTCTGGACGGCGGTGGTCAGTCTTTGTCGAGCGGCAAACAGCACTCGCGGTCCACATGGGCCGCAACATGGAGGGAGCTGGGGCACATACCTCTTGCGGGTGAGCGAGGACGATGCTGGGAGGATGCGCGATTGCTTGCCTGCGGTGTGCAACGATGTTTGTGTCTGGAGACGGCGGAGATGTTGATGTTGATGTAGCGCGGTGAGAGGAGCGGGATGCGCAGAGGACGGGCGGCTGGTACAAATGGGCGAAATAAGCAGGGCGGCAAGGTGGTGTCATGCAGGATGCAGGTGTGGTGCAGATTGTTGGCATCGCAACTGGGCCACTCATGCACGCACTTGAGGGCCTGGGCTGGCGCTTCCAAGGCACTCGAGGGCGGCGGTGCCTCCCCGGTGCGACGTCAGTCAATAAGCCAGCCTGTTGACCCGGCAACTGCGACGGAGTCCCCGGCGACCCCACCATGCACCCGCACCTTCCCACTGCCCCGATGCGCTTGTGCCCCTTGGCCTGTGCTTTCCATGTCGAGGGCCTTGTCTGCCACGCACGACCGCCTTTTCCTCGCGTCTCTGCACTCATTCACGATACATATCTTCGCGACCCGGAACACACCACCTGCACCATCCCTCACTGCCAGCACTCTTTTCACTCGCGTTCCAGTCGACCCTGTCCCGGGTCGCAGTTTCAGCCATGGACCTCGACGAGTCTGCGCCAAGCAAGTACATCACGCTGGTGTCGAGCGATGGCTTCGAGTTCGTCGTCATGCGCGAGGCCGCCTACATCAGCCCGGCCATCAAGAGCATGCTCGACCCTAAGAGCCAGTTCTCTGAGGCACGGACTGGCCGCTGCGTCTTTGAGGAGATCAAGTAAGTTCAAACTAGTCCGACGTTCATTGTCTTGCCTCAGCCCACCCTCGCCCGTCTTTGATGAATTCAATTTATTTCGCTGTGTTCTTACTGACAGACCAAATGCCATGGTCTGCATGATACCCTTCTACACTTGATCTGAGACCCTCACCCTACCATGATCCTTTGCACCTGGATACACTTCCCTCACAAAGATCGCCTCCCGTTATCGAGTTCGTATCGCTAACTAGGCTCTAAATAGCGGCATGGTGCTAGAGAAGGTCGTCGAGTATTTTCACTACTGGTACAGAAACAGAGATCGTGAAGATGTTCCCGACATGGATATCCCAGTCGAGCTGTGTCTGGAGCTGCTGCTAGCGGCGGACTACCTCGGTCTTGACAGTGCGTCTTCTCTCTCCCACACGGGACAACCCAACGATCCATTATCATGATGCTAACTTGTCTACCGACAGAGGCAACATGAGAACCAATCCCGCATGGTGACATCAACCGTGCTCCACTGCGATGCCACGTTATCTGATGGCACGCTCCGTGTACACGAGGTCTATAACACTATCGCTCTCCACGTACCTCACCAGCTATGGTGCCGAGGTCTCGCGAAGCGGATGTCCTCTGGATATCCTCATCATGCAATGAACGTGACGTCGCCGACTGCTCTTCGAGTACTGGGTCATTGGTTTCTGAAGGCTGTGTTCCTCTGGCATCGCCGGCGCTTCTAGCAACAGTCATGGTGGCAGAGATCGGAGCCACCCGCCGTACTCTTCATCCGGCCTCCGAGTCTGAAATGGTAAGCAGACGGCTGGTCCAATAACACGAACGATGCCAGTCTCGTGGTATGCGTTTTGAGAAATTACTCTGCGTCTATGTAGCACCATTTGAGCATATGCGGCCTTTTCTCTTGCTCCAATGGATTGGCACGCCTATTACAGATGGAAGATTGATCATTTGTCCCCCGCACTCTGCGAATCTCGTTGTTTCTCTGTCGAGCATGAGCTTTTTAGGAGGGGATACAACCTTTCAAGTCGAAATATTTTATGCATCCGATTCGGTCCCGTCTACCAGTTGGGTTTCCGATCTCATGATCATATCAAAGTTAGTATTAGCTGCTCATCAATGCTAGAAAGCTTCAAAAAAAAACAGAACATAATCGAGCCTTTCCTGAGACATTTGCGAGGATGAGGTAACCCGTTCCAGGAGAGGCTTCGTAAGGCCTTGCGTGGTGCATCAACAAGTCTGTCTTTCCTTGAAGTGAAGAATGTGATCTGTTTATTTTGAAGGTAACATTGATTCATCGTCCCCTACCACGACCACCGCGACCTCGCCCTCTGCCTCTACCGCCGCCACCACCGAAACCACGACGTCCGCCTCCGAGCCCTCCGCGACCACCTCTTCCCCCACCCCCACCAAAGCCTCCCCTATGTTCACTTGGTGGAGGCCCCCTAGCCATCCGCTCCGCCCGGTCCGTCTCGCTCGCGTCCCAGATGTTCTCGAGTCCGAGCATCGTGCAGAATTCGGCGGTCTGGTTGTTCGTGTACTCCTGCGGCTGGTAGTCGACCGTCTCCGGATCGCCCTCTTGGTGCGGCGGCGCCGTGATCTGGAAGTTGTGCGGGACGTCGAGCTTGTCCAGCGTGACAATGTTGGATTCGATCCAGGCCCGCTCGGTGTCGATCTGGGCCGAGTATGTCGCCTCGCCGAGGTCCGGCGGCGGCATGGCGCTGCGATCGCCGATCTGCAGTGTTGGGTGGAAGACGCGCGTGATGGCGAGCCACTCGGGGTCGTACTGGAGTTTGTAGCGGCAAGGGGCCGGTGTCGATGATGAAGTAGGGTCCTGCTCCTCGATGGTCGCTGCTGGCGATGGTTCAATGGGAGGATAGACTGTGAGATGAGCTGGATCCAGCGGGCTCAGGCTCGCCAGCTGGATGTATTTGCGGCCGGGGAGACACTTGTCGAGCGCCAGGAATCGGGTTGTGGTGTTTGTGATTGTGGGCGGGACTGGCTGGCCTGGTGTCGACTTTGGAGCTTGGGGTGCGGGTTTGGCGAATGACGCTGGCAGCTGGGCTCTAAGCTCTTCTGATATGCCGGCAACTGTTGTGTCGGCTTTTGTGGCGCCCGCTGGCTCTGCTGGCTCGTGGGTAGATGGTTTCTCATCCTTGACTTCAGTGTCGATTTTATTTTCGTCGCTGTCGTCGTCGTCCATGTCAAGGTCAATCTCGTCTGGGTTCGCTGCCGTCTCGCTGGCTGTAGAGTTTGATGTCTGAACGGCTGCAGGAGCGGGCTCCTCGGCCTTGTCTGAGCTATCGACACTTTTATTGACACCATTCTGTGACGAAGGGGCATCGTACGTCTTGACCGCGGAGAACTTGCAGTGCATGTGCGCCGAGAACCAGTACGCAGGCCGCAGGCGATCCATGACATATGTCGCCGCCGGGTTGCCCAGGCTGCCGTCCTTGCTCTCCCGCTCGAAGTCGGGCTTCATCTTCCACAGCGCCCGGGCGTTGCCATGGTTTTCGACCGCCCTCGGCCAGTCGTGGCTCAGGCCGACGTCGACCTGCTCGCGGATCTGCAGCAGCTTGCGCACATCGACCTCGCGGACGTGGTAGAAGCTCTTGATGTCGTCCTGGCTGAAGGGCAGTCTTTCGTGGTGGGGCTTGCGGTAGTCGAAGCCCTTCCAGATGCCGCTCATGCCGGCTATGCGCAGGGGGCCGAAGCGCAGAACATTGGCGGCGCCGAGGTAGTAAATGTTGGGCGCAACCCAGCCGCCATAGTAGAGCTCCCACAAGTAGCTGCTGGCTTCGTGGTTGCCGGCGATGAAGATGGTCAGATATGGCGCAGTCTTGGTGCCGTTGTAGTATGCCGGGAAGTCGCCGAGCTCGCGGTACTTGACCGGCACTGACATGACCGAGAGGTCAGCAGCATTACGCACGGCCTGGCGAATAGAGCATTAGCATTGCTGGGACCAGAGTGGCTTAAGAACGGGGTTGGGCACCTCGAAGTCGCCGCCGATGATGAGCAGGTCGACGCCATCCCATCCTCGGGCCTTTGCCGAGTTGCCAACAGAGGCGTAGATTGCATCCAACGTGCCGTGTCCCTGTCAAGTGTATTCGTAGTCAGTAAATCTGTGTCATGATGTGTGGCCCTGTGTGAGCCCTTACGCATCCTTCGACGGCAACCCTGACCCCCTCACTTTCGAAGGCGTGGCTCTCCATGATGCCGTGCAATGTTGTCGATCACGGCTGGGGCTGTTGTTGGAAGTACCTCCAGGGCTGGCTTTGATGCGACCCATGTACGGCGGTGGTGGTACTGTTTGGATGCAGCTCGTCCACACGCGCAGATGGAAATTTGAGTGGGCCTTGCCATGGCACGCTCCGGGTTCTACCTTCACAGCTCAAGCATCGGGGAGCGAGTTGTCATCTACCACGTCTCAATCAGATCTTTGTATGTCTCACGCGGTGCCGCCTTTCTCAGTTCTTCTACGTGTAGCTATGACTCCCGAAGGCTGTTAATCCACGGCCTCCAAGTCGTCAGTCTGGGATCTTCTATGGCTCGCTGTGGTCATTGAGAAGCCAGTTCCAGACATTGCTCTATGTCCAAGCTGAAAGACTACTAGGACCAATCTGCGCCTCCTTCGGCCTTCTGCTTTCTTGGGGTGTTCCAAGGGATGCAGCTGGAGCTATGGCATGCTTGCGGCTGCGCTTGCCCTCCCTTACGCTGGGCCCGGGGTTTTCACACCTGCCGAGCTGGCTGGTCGCCAACGAACTCGTCGTGGAGAACGGCTTGCATACAGCCAACCTTGGAAGACGACTCGAAGCAGCGACCTGGAGCGACCTGCAGAAGCAGCACAACGACAAATGACCGATTTCTTCGCTACATGTGCATATCAGACTCGGCAAGCTGCAAGACCAGTAGCTCTCCCGCGTGGCGCAAAGCGTGTCTCAATTGTCGCGCGCGCCTGAGACATCAACGACTGCCCGGGTGATGTCGCACACCACGGCGTACTACGATTCGCCTTGTCAACCTTTGCAGCGGAGCTACAGAGAAGAAATTCCATGTGTCCCTCCAATCTTGAGCACGCACTTTGACGTCTCAGGCAGATCCCGACTTGGCAGTCGCCCTCACGCGCGTGCCTTCCCTTGTTTCCATTGTTCGGTCCACGCAGCTGCATCTCCTGCCCAAGTCCCCCTTTTGTGACAATGCCGGGCAACCGCAGGCCTTGCCAAGTAATCGTCCTCCTCCAATTCAGCCTCGATGCTGGATGCCGGCCCTGATCATTCCATGATTTCAGGACTCGACCCGGTCACACAGCACGCCGCAAGATATCTCGCCCAGGATCTCGGGCCGCGATGGCTGGCGGTTGTCCAGGTTTCAAAATGGTCCCCACGCTCACTTCAGTTCTGCTCTACCTCTGGCTCCTCGCCAGTCACGCAACACGCGTCTCTGCCGACGCGTCTGTCATCACAGATGCCGAGGCCTACAATCGCGGCGACTATGGCCAGTGGCCTACGCAAACATACCACACGCTCGATGTCAGGACACCTCGGTGGTTCATCCACCACTTTGACCGCGAACGAGCCAGCCCAGAATCACACATCTTCATGGCCCCCATCATACGCGATCAGGGTCGAGCGCCGATGATCTTCGACGCCAATGACCTCAGCCTCGTCTATACGGACCCTGCATGGCGAGGCGGCAACGACGTCAAGTTGCAGTGGTACGAGAACAAGATTTACATGACCTTCTTCTCAGGACAGGACTTCACCACCCACGCCAGTGGCGGGGGCGTCATGCTCGACGACTCCTACAACTCCGTATTCAATATCACCACTGTTGGCTTCCAAACAGGCGCAGACAGTCATGAGTTCCAGCTAACGGTAGATGGCGGCGCGATTCTCATCAACTACCACACCACCAACATGAGCACTACCTCTATGGGAGGAACAGAGAATGGGCTGGTCTTCACCTGCGCTTTCCAAGAGATTGACGTACGCACCAATGAGGTGCGTTTCTCGTGGAAAGCGCTGGATCACTTTGACATCACGGAGTCCCTTGGCGACAAATACAAGGAGAGAAACGACGGTTGGGATTGGTTCCACTTGAACGCGGTTTCAAAGACAACGAACGGCGACTTTCTGATATCCGTCCGCCATCTCAAAATGATTGCCCTGATCAGTGGTCAAGATGGACACGTCATCTGGCAACTTGGCGGTATCAACAACAGCTTCAAGGATCTTAGTGGTGGACGGGCGACCAACTTTGGTTTTCAACACAACGCGCGGTTCGTCGACGATACCATGACTGAGATGACGCTCTTCGACAATCAGGCAATGCACCCTGATGCTAAGACGCCAGGCTGCAAAGAGAGATGTTCCAGGGGACTTCGTCTCAGACTCGACTACGACAACATGACGGCTGAAGTAGTGTCCGAACTGCGGCATCCGCACAGCGTGCAAGCTTGGGCCGAAGGCAGCTACTACTTGCTGCCCAGTGGCCATGTCATGATGGCTTGGGGTGTCGTTCCGTCGTTCACAGAGTACAGCCCCGAAGGAGAAGTTGTCATGAACATCCAGAGCGCTGCATGGAACACAACCGAGATTGGCGGCAGTCATATCTACAGGGTGTATAAGGCCAACTGGACCGCTACGCCTGAGTGGGCGCCGAAGATCGCAGTCGCCGACGCCATGGTTTGCGTCAGCTGGAACGGCGCCACCGAGGTCAATCAATGGACTCTGGTACATCTCATTCGTCGCGTATTTTGTTTTTGCATAGCTAAGCTGACACTTCACAGTACTCTGGCGATAAGCGAATCGATGTCAATGTTAAGACCGCGACAGTTTTCAAGACTGGATTCGAAACGTGCATAACACGGCCTGGAGAAGCTCCATTCCTGCGAGCCGAAGCCTTGGATCGGGGAGGCGAAACGATTGGTCGGACTGACGTTGTTGAGGTGCCTAGTGGCCGCCTCAAGCCTGCTGGCCTTGGTCCTCGACATCACCATCACCACTCAAACCCGCGACAAGTGAAGTCATGATCGGCATCACTCACGGTCGACACCGCATGTATTGCCATTGATAGATTTTCGTTCACTCATCGCAAGACGTAGCCTCTATCTACGGCAACCACATCTCATGAATATGTATCGATCAGGTCTCGACGACAGACATGCAACCAGCGCAACTAACCACAACGATTTTTACGACTTTATACTTGCAAGTGTCCACTTTCGCGTAAAAGTCATGGACATTCCTGTGATAGTTTTGCGCGCCCACAGAGCACAATAGCATCGTGGACTCTGGACCCTAATCAGATCTTTGTTTCATCGCAGGCGTTCGACACAGAGTGTAGCTTTCCGTGTGCATCATGAAATGCTCTGATGATCTATCAGCCTGTCAATGGAAGAATTAAAAGTTGCAACTTACTATTACGGGAAACACCTTGGTCAGAGCTTACTAAATCTCCATCATGCAGCGAAGTGCGCTACTGCACCACCCACCATGACATAATGTCATCAAATATGGGGTAGAAAGTGGTCACCGAATCACAACTAGTCACCCACCCGCATGTTACGATCATCTGCCGGCCTGCTGCCTGGCGTGTGGGTATCAACCCTTCATACATACCTGTTTCTGTCCAACAACGAGGAGAGATACTGTCGCAGAGCAACAAGCAGTAGAATGCCAAGCATCTGCCTGGAGGTTGTACTGGCTTTTCTTCAACCCCGGTAAACGGAGCACCGTCATCTCCTACAAATCTACCTTGTCTGTGCTACCTTGTGGTTTCTCAGCGTTTGCTGCGGTACGCGCCAGCCCCTGCATGAATTCCGAGCATCTCGGACAGTGAAACAACTCCCCAGGGGAGACATTGAAGCCAGTTTGTGGTATAGCCTTATCAGCGCAACAAAGACGCGAAACATTCGCAGAAGCGAGCAAAAGATGGAGCCGGTCACCATCTTGGGAAGATACTTCTACAAGGGAGATAGACGGGTGAGTGCCGCCCGTTCTCTTGTCACTCAAACCCTCTTTGTGTTTTCGACAACACTGTCGCACGGCCTTGCCCCTCCATATCTTGTGGCAGACTTCCCTTGACGGTATTACATGCAAGGAAATCTTGATCGTGGCTCTGAGTTTATATCATTGTCACAAATCCGTTCCCCCGAGAACTAATTACTCGTCTCCCATCTCTCCCGAGGTTGCATCATGACTTGCTAGACGCTGACCCTTCGCATTTCACAGTTTCTCCTCAATGGCGTCGTGTACCAGCTACACCAAGCCAGCTCGGCGGCTCCCGCCGGCGAGCCGCGCTCGACGAGGGACGCACTGGCCGATGAGAACTTGGATACTCTCGAGCGCTGCATGCCGTTGTTCAGAGAGCTGGAGCTCAATGTTCTGTTCGTCTGTAGGTTGATTCTTCCACATATATTTCTGCCTGCGTGAGCGTGTGAATGAGTTGGGGCCGAGATCTTGGCTGGCGTTACCGGACGCGATTCTATGGCCCAGCATGACCGCCAACGGAACAGACAAGGAGACCGTAAACTCCCTCGAACACGCAGATTGACGTGTAGACTTGTAGTCTGGATTGATCCGAGGAAGAACCATGACGCCGCTATGGCCCTACTGGCAGAGGCTGGGATCTACGTCCTCGTCGTAAGTCTGCTCTCCTACCCGCTTGATCATTTCCGTGGCATATTCTCGATGATTGGCCTTGCTGAACATCCTATCTTCAATAGTCCGTCGCTGATCCTCACCACGCGGTCAACCGCGCCACGCCGCTGGCGTCGTACAGCGATCCGGTGAATCTGCAGCACTGGTTCCGCGTGGTCGACGTAATGGCGCGCTACACCAACACTCTGGGCCTGCTTGTCGGAAACGAGGTCATAAACGCCGTGGCGTCGACGGGACTTGCGCCGCCGGTGCTACGGGCTGTGACGAGGGACCTAAAGCGGTACATGCGGCTGTGTGCGGAGGTCGACGCCGGTGTTGGCGAGGATGGAGACGGTGCTGGCAATGGTGTCGAGGGCGAGCAGCCATCGAGTTCACCGCGAACGCCCATGGTTAGTGGATCGCAGACTTCCACGGGCAACAGCGCTGTGATCACATCGCAGCAGCGACAAGAGTACAAGCGACGAGGCAGACGTGTCCTGCCGCTCGGATACTCGGCTGCCGATGTGCTCAGTGTCCGGCAGCAGACTTTTGACTATTTCGTTGCCGGGCCGGAGGTGGAGGCACTGGATTTCTTCGCCGTAAGATAAAAACCTTTTCCGCCTGTCTTCCTAGCGTTCTTGTGGTGTTCATTCACTAACGTATGTCCGGTGACAGTTTAACAACTACTCTTGGGTCGGGCGAGCCTCGATACAGATCGCTGGCTGGGACCATACCGTAAGTGCCAGGCGATATGCTATCACCCTCCCAAGCTCTTGCAAAGCACGCAAGCAGCACAACAACCAGGTTTTTCTTCTCGTAAGAAGGATCTCGGGAAGACCACCAGCCTGTCCATTCATTCGCGCACGTACACACGAACCGAGAGAAGACCCGCATAATACACACAAAGACCACTAACAAGACTGCATTGCGACTTGAACAACACAGATCCGATCGTTCTCCCACAGCCCCGTGCCCGTATTCTTTTCCGAGTACGGCGCGCAGATCGGCCAGCCGCGCATCTTCGAGGAAACGCGCGCGCTGTATTCACCTGCCATGACCGGCGTCTTCTCGGGCGGCATCGTGTATGAGTGGTTTTACGGCAGCAACCGGTACGGGCTGGTCAATCTAGCGAGGAGGATTCCTGCTGTTAGAGAAAGACCGAAGCAGAGGAGAGAGCAACCGCTGGCAGGGGGGTTTCAGGACGGTGAGAAGTGGACAAAGGGCAGGCTGCGGAAGCGAGAGGTGCGACGGGAAGAGCAGTTTACACTGAGGCAAGTAGAGAGCCATGCTGCAGCGGAGGCGGTGACGGCGAACACGAGCCGTAGCCCTACGAGAGACGAGGAGGATGGAGACCCGCCAGAGAGCGACAATGACGGTGGCGAGGACAGCGAGTATGAGGGGCCGCTGCCACCCGCCGGCGAGCCTGTCGAAGTCCTCCAGAAACGCATCGACTTTGAGAACCTACGGCGGTCGCTCATGACGTGCCGGGATAAGCGTCACCCGTCGTCGACAGCAGCGGCCGAGGTGGTCGAGGTGGCGGATCGGCCTCCCTTCCCACCGACCGGTCCCAACTGGCACGCAACGCCCGATGGTGTCCCTCCAAGTCCGCTGGACTGGGATGAGGTGCGCGCTCAGTTACTTGCCGATCGGGAGTGGGTAGATATTGGTGCTGAGATTGGTGTTGATAGTGATGGTTCGGGGGAAGAGTAAGAAGTCCGGCTCAAGGGAGAATCAAAGACTGTTTTCGGTCATTTTTGGCCTTGTCGGCTTGCAGAGTGACCCTTTAAGCTCCATTACGGGGACTGGAAGTGCCCTGTCTCTTTATTACGCGCGGTGTCTGCGATGGTCGCCGGGTCTGAGGACTTCAACTCGAGGCACAATTTGAGCCGCCGTACACAGACTCCAGTATACCGGTCCACGAACAGTGACGGTAGACAAGACGGCCCAAAAGGCGCCAATAGAAATACTGTACAGTCTATAAATGCGAAGTACGAGAGAGTGGTTGTTCTTACCAAAGCAAACTTCCAGCGAGACCCCAGACGCCAGAACAATGCAACACCATACACCGGAACCAGATGGGAACCAAACTTGATCGAAACTAGCCCCTCAAGGTACTTTCCAATTACAGCTGCTCCAGGAACCTCGCCAACTTCTCGGCGCCGACCTCCCACATCGTGTCGTTCTGCAGGTGGTGGCCCGCGCCTTGGACATACGCGAGCTGGACGCCGTGGCCGGCGTTGTCGAGCTCCGAGCCGGAGCCGGAGCCCGCCGCCACGAGCGGCCTGATCGACCCGTTGTCATCCTTGGCCTCGATCCCGCCTTCCCTCCCAGCGATCTCCGAGAATGCGGTTCGGAACGTCAGCGCGGACTTCTCCTGCACGCTGCGCGTCATCAGCTTGTCCCCCGTGCCCGCCATGATGAGCACCCTCTCGCCGCCGCCGCTGCCCCAGCCGGTGATGTTACGCAGGATCTTCCTCGCGTCGGTGAAGGGCAGCAGCATCCCCAGGGGCCACAGGAAGGACTCGTAGCGGTTCAGATGGGCGGTGAACTCGGCAAGCTCGGCGTCCGGGTAGGAGTCGCTGAAGAATGCCTGGCGGACCAGGAAGGGGTGCGAGAGAGGCGAGTTGGAGTGCCACCCGTGGAAGAGCATCCGGATGGAGAACCAAGGGTCGAAGCACGCCCAGTTGAAGTATACGCCGTAGCTATATCGTGGGCATCAGAATTCCATGTCAGTCATCGTTCGTGGATGAGCGGTAGTGGTCCTAGAGAAATGACTTACGAGCCGGTGCCCGGCACCGCACCGAGCAGGGCCAGACCCTGGACCTTGACGTCGCCCTCGTTGAGCAGGAGCTGGCTCAGCCCGCCGCCGCTCGAATGGCCCACGAGCACGACCTGCTTGCCGCCCTCCTTCTCCTCGACGGCCTTGATGCCCGCGACCAGATCGTCGCCGAGGTCGCGCTTGGTCACGGTGTACAGCATCCTCAGGAAGCTGGGGTGCCAGCTGTTGCCGTGGCCGCGGGTCGACACGGCGTAGCTCGCGATGCCCCGGCCCGCGAGGTACCGCATGTAGGGCGTCCAGACCCAGGCGCAGCCCATGCCGCCGTGGGCGAAGACGACGGGCGGGACAGAGCTGTTGCGTTCGGCGGGCTGGATGGAGAGCAGCTCAATGTCGCCGGATGGGGTCTTGATGAAGTCCCGCTCGAAGCCCGCGGGAGGGGGCGGGACAGGGCCCGAAGGCCGCGTCCAGGAGATGTAGTTGTAGCTCAGGTAGAAGTTGAACATTTGTGGTGCTGTGCTTGAGGGCTGTTTGTTGTCGTTTGGAGTTTGTGTCTATCGTGTCTCTGATAACACACAGAGCGGTATGAGGCACTGTCACGCGGGGGGGTCGCGACTTTTATATCACCAAGCAAGAGGCCGGGACATGAACACGGCGGAGGAGACCGGGCCGCACAATGCACGAGCGAGCCCGGAAGAGTCACACCTCGGAGCAGGCCGTGTCGTGGTTGGAGGCAGCTGAAGACGAGGCGCTGCTTGGCGTCACAGCCCAGCCACTAGGCTCCCTGCTCACCTTGGGGGCAGGCTCAAGCTTTGAGAGGGCCGGCATTGCTGGAAGCGTGCATTTGACGCTGGCGCGTGGAACGTGGTACTGCGGCTGAGAGGTGTCGATTACCCACCCTAGGGTGGCCTACTGGTGGGTTTTGTCCGAGTCGGACCTCAGCCGCCTCCGTGCATGAGCATGACGCAGATTGTTTGACGAGGTCGTGACAATGTGAATTTGAAGGCCGATGGTCGAAAGCCGACATCAGCGAACGAAGTCCGTGATGTGGTTTGATGAGTCGAGTGCCTTGTCGACCATTCCAAGGTCGAGAATGGCTGCTGCAGAGTGGGTCTGGGCCATCCGTCCTCAAGGTTTTCTGCCACGCTCACGAAGCGCGTCTTCCACGACTGCAACATAACACTGGCTGCTGCTTGCGCCCTCCCTCCCTCGCACAGCTGCAGCTTCAGGTCCGCGATGGCTGCCCTCACAGACAGCCTGCCGGCCAGCCTGGTCTTCCTCACCGATGCCGCACACCTGCTGGCGGCCTCTTCCCCGGAAACGTCCGCCCATCTCATGGCCCGGCGCAATGCCCTCATGGCCGGCACCGGCCTCGTCGTCTCAGACACCCAGCGCCAGCACGCCTGCACCGCCTGTGGCCACATCATGGTCCCTGGCCACGGCGATGTCCTCAGCCTCGACTCCCAGAGGGCTGCTCTCCGCAGGCGCACAAGGACGCGCAAGCTAGTCGTCAGCAACAACAACAGCTGCGGCAAAGGCCGTTCCAGCTCCCCCAGAGACCGCGCTAAGCGTCTCGAGTGTGCCATGTGTACGAGCTACACAGACATCAGACTGCCTCCAGCTCCCAAAATCACCAGGCACCGCCATCCTCTTGTCACAGCCGCGAGCAGCAAGACTGCGGTTGTCCCCATGGCCGCAACCCCGGCAGCTGCTCCGTCTTCCGCCGCCACACCGGAGCCGCCAAAGCCGGCATCGGTCAACGCCAGCAGCAAGAAGCGGGCCAAGAGCAGGAAGCAGGGCTTGCAAGCTCTCCTCCAGCAGTCCCGCTCCTCGACGCCTCAGTCTGGTCTTGGCCTGAGCCTGGCCGACTTCATGAAGAAGTGACAATCTACGGACGACACTCTGCATCCAACCACGATTATCCTAGGCTGCCCTTGGGTACATATGGCATTCGTTGTGGCTGCTTGTGGTTGGACGGGGAATATTCTCGAAGGCTGTAGCACCCTGAAGACCTCCACAGCGCGTGTGGACCCCGGCCGAGGCGCTGGTCCCTGCCCGGGCTAGTGGACCGATGACATCGCAAGCGCTGCGTGACCCCGCGTCGCACCCCAAAAATTGCCCCTCCAAAGTTTTTTTTCTTGCCGTGATGGCCTGGTTGATAAGCACGTCGCCAGCAACAGACCCGCCAGTCCAGTCAAGCTCGACATCACCAGTTCACTGACCGCATTCCTCGCGTCATTTACTCCAATCGACATCTCACAGCCGATATCACCGTCGCGACACTCGAGTACACACAGAAGACAGATCGCCAACCTTTCATACACAATGTCCGCTCCCGAAGAGCGCGCCGCCCCGGTACCTGTCTCCGGCTCCGAGTCCTTCCAGACCATCGGCCAGAAGGCGGGCAGGCTCGACAGCACACCTGCTGTCAACGGCGATGCTTCGAAGACGGAAAGCAACGATGATGACGAGCGAATCGTCGAGCAGATCGAGTCACTATGCATGAACTGCCACGAGAATGTATGTTCTGCAGCAACCTGAACCCGAAACACTCTGGGCACGCTTACTGATACTGTATCCCTCGTACTACAGGGCACAACTCGCATGCTTCTCACTGCTATCCCCTACTTCCGCGAGGTCATCGTCATGTCCTTCTCCTGCGATCACTGCAACTTCAGCAACAACGAGATCCAGGCTGCTGGAACGATCCAGCCCAAGGGCTCCAGCTACCTCCTCCGACTCACCGCGATGCCCGACTTTGAGCGAACAGTCATCAAGTCCGATACTGCTGTCGTCAAATTCATCGAGCTGGATCTTGAGGTCCCTGCCGGCCGCGGCCAGCTGACCAACGTCGAGGGCCTGCTCTCCACGATCATTGACGATCTTGAGATCGGACAAGAGACACGGAAAGAGCAGACACCTGAGTTATACGAGAAGATCGCGGAGATCATCACCAAAGGCCGCCTTATGCTGGCCGGCGAGTCGTTTCCCTTCCGCCTGTCAGTAGACGACCCGGCCGGCAACTCGTGGATCTCGCCAAACATGCGCGATGGTGTCGGAAAGTGGGAGAAGCGCGACTACCTGCGCACAGCAGAACAGAACGAGGCCCTGGGCCTCGGTGCCACAGCATCGTCAGAGCCAACAGGCGCGAACAACGAGCTGGGCGCCGATGGTGACATCATTCCCGACCAGGTCTACGCCTTCCCTGCGACGTGCCCAGGCTGCATGCATCCTTGCACAACTAACATGAAGATGGTCGACATCCCGCATTTCAAGGCGGTCGTGCTCATGTCCACGGTCTGCCACGACTGCGGGTACCGGTCCAACGATGTCAAGACGGGCGGTGCAATCCCCGAGCTCGGCAAGAAGATCACCCTCAAGGTCGAGACCCAGGAGGACCTGGCACGCGACATCCTCAAGAGCGAGAGCTGCGCGCTCGAGTGCCCCGAGCTGAGCCTGCAGGTCAACCCGGGCACGCTTGGTGGGCGTTTCACCACGGTCGAGGGTCTCCTGACGCAGGTTCGCAACGACCTGCACAACCAGATCTTCGAGGGCGGCGGCGGCGGCGACTCACTCGAGCGCCAGGAGCGCACGCGGTGGAGCGAGTTCTTCGACACGCTTGACCAGGCGATCCGCGGCGACAGGAAGTTCACCGTCATCCTGACAGACCCGCTGGCCAGCAGCTACGTCCAGAAGGCTGTCGATCCGGATCAGGATGACCCCCAGATGACCGAGGAGGATTACGAGCGAACAGAAGAGGAGAAGGAAGACCTGGGCCTGCTCGACATGCAGACCGAGGGGTATGAGCAGGATGGGGAGAAGAAGGAGACAGATGCTGCGCCGAGCTCATGATTGTCGGCTTGACTGTTTCGAGAAGTCGCTAAAGGGAAGCAGGTGGGAATAGATGAGTACACAACTGTTGGATGGCGCATCATAAGATACCACGGGGGCCGGATTTTACCAGTCACGAGACAGAAAACACTCAAGTTTGCATTGTGACATGTTTCGAAATAGCCTGGTCGCGCAGATATGCCATTACAAGCTCACGCAATATTGTCTCCAAACATAACAGTTGCACATTACAAGAATCATGATATTCGTCAAGTCACACATGCAGTGTGAAGTCGCTCGTCGGCCGCAGGGGCAACCCGGCCGTGACGTACGCCATGTCGAGCATGCGCATCACGTCGAGTGAATCCTGCGCGCTGAACCACTGGCCCGGGTTCCGGCCGCGGACCTTGTTGACAAACTGCTCGAGCTGGTACCGGTAAGTCGTCCAGCTCGGGTCGCCCCTCTGGCCTTTGCCCGCCTCCTCAAAAGTATACGCCCGCACCGTCTGGCTCTTCTTCCAGCGCTTCACGACGCTGTCACCCCTGCCGCTACCTCTGATCGAGATGCTGCCGCTGCTGCCGAGCCGCCTGGCCGTGCCACCGCTGCCGGTACTGCTGCGCGTGCTTGAGGATGTGAGCCCTTCGTTGTTGTTGTTGCTGTTGGCGGGTGCCGCGCTCCCCCTGCGGCTCGTGCTGCCGATCTGCTGCAGGGTGTACTCGTCGTCGATTTCTATAGAGTGCATGAACGTGGGCATGAGGAAGTGGTTGAACTTGATCTTCCTCACCCTGACGATCTCGCACCCCGCAGGGATGGGGTACTCGACTCCTGCTGCGCCTGCCGCCGCCGCCGCGGTGTTGGCCGGGACGACGACGGGCCGGTGGACCACTGTGACGACGGGCTTCATCTTGTCGATGGGCGCGCGTAGGTAGCCCTCCATCTCTCCGACACCGCCGTTAGGAAAGCGGTACCGCGTGCGGAACTGGCGGTCGCATCTCTGGTCCAGCACGGACTGCTCGGTCTCGCACCTGGTACAGTCCACTGCCACTTGCCCGAATATCCGCAGCAGGGAGCTCGCCGTGTAGCCTCCGAGGTCCATGAGGGCACCTCCTCCTAGATCAAAGTTGAACTTGTTGCTATCGGTGCTGAAGAACACTTTCGGGATGTACACCGCGACCTTCGCGCTCGCCACGTTTCGCGGGTCCACGTAGTCCATGAAAGTCGACCAAGCTGGGTGGAACAAGACGTGCATTGCCTCAAGCAGTACTGGAGTAACGCTCAGGTCGCCGCCACCCACGAGCAGGTCGCTGCTACTTTCTCGTCGTGGGACGGCAACTTGGGTGCCTGGGTCAACATGAAGTGCGTAAGGGGTGAGCAGCGGATGCCGGAAGACGATCTCGGCTTCCGACGAGTTGTTGGCGCCCGGCTTCTCAAGCAACACATGCTTGCCGGCCTTGAGCGCGCGCAGTGCCCACTCGTGGTGCAGAGAGTTTGGTACGCTAATATACACACAGTCGATCTTGGGATCGTCGAGGAGGTCTGCCAGTGGTCATGTGAGACGTCTGGCCTTGAGGATCGCGGGCGCTGTGCGGCTGACCTTGGTAGGAAGACTTGACAACGGGGATGCCATGCTTGGCCGCAAAGATCCTGGCACGGCCTATGTCCCGCGCCGCAACGGCATAGATGACGATGTCTGCATGTGTCCGAGCAGGGTGAATTATGGCGTGCGGTGCAATGCTGCTGGCACCGATGAGGCCGAGCTTGAGCGGCGCTCCGCTCTTCTGGACCGGCTCGGCGTTGACAATATGCCAGTTGCGACGGACCGCGCCGAAAAGCCCAGACATCGGAAGCCTCGGCGGCGGCGTGCTGTGCGTGCCTCTGCTAGGTCGTGGTTGCCAACGTCAGCCTGGACCGTCGAGCGTTGGCGTCGTGAACAGGTTGCACAAGGAGAGTGAGGCACTGGGCAGCCTTGGAAGCACAACGCGGCACGGGGGGCATGAAGTTGGCATGGTGTAGCTGCCGGTGCCGCGCTGACTCGGCCGAGGCAGTGGACATCGTGAGCCCGCGCAAGGAGGAGCTGAGAGATGTTGGTAGGACCTTGGACGCAGGGGGCGTCCGGCGCGGGGCAAGGCAGGGCAGGGCCGGCCCGGATGTTTCAACATGTGCTGAGCGCTCGGCGTGGCGACGCTACCGCCGTGGTGGTACCGCATGGTGCCATGACTTGCATCACGCTCAGACCGGTCAAGCCCACAGAAGCCGCCAGGACCCATGGCGGGGTGCTTGCTTCAGGTGCCTCCGTGCGCCCTGGGCAGTCTGTGCAGCTTACGACCAGAGGAAATACACGGAGGACGTCGGGCTGCGAGGTAGTGCTCCTTACAGGTAGCAAGGTTCAAAAGTTGTGTTGTGTGGCAGTCTGGCTCCAGAGGGGCTTGCAGCTCGTGGACCGGCGTCGCGACGGCGACCCTAGTCGACAAGGATGCTGCAGATCACTAGGTAACTAGGCATCCGTGCGCGGTGTTGGCGATGGTTGCGAACAGGCATGACTCTCGTTGATCATCTGGGTCTGAGTCGCGTGCTCTGTATTAGACAGACTGTATATAGCCTGTAGGGCTGGAGCGGAGAGCTGATATCTCCTTCCGAGTCGAATGTAGGGTCGACCAACCACGATCCGGGGACGGGGTCTTGACGCCTGCAGGTATTGTAGGCACGCCGTGTATCATGCGCTCGGGTTGTCTGGTCGGCCTTGTTAGGCCCTACGCTGTGTACGAAGAATCGTGCTAGGGAACTGCGGCATCCATGGATGTCGATGGTGAAGGTGAGTGTCCTGGTGGTGATCGTGGGAGTACATACAGATGCAACACACAATTTGGACACACTGGAGCAGTCTGGCTGCACCACGGGCACAGAAATCGCGTGAGCTGTGCATCCTCCTCACCTCTCAGTCCAAGCAACACGGCTCGCAACACCATGCGGCAATGTTTCTAGCTCGGCTCTCAAGCGGGATCCAAATGGTGAAGAGCACGGTCACTGTCCGGCCTGCGCAACATGATCGCACCGCTAACCTTTGCTTCCTCACAGTCCACATCTCGACTGCTCGATTCGCAGCCGGCGCGTGGTGATCGCTTCTCAGAGGAGTGCTTGCATACCTGCAACTAACGTGCTCGCACGGGCTGTTAGCGTCAACGGGGTAGATTCGTCATTCTTCGAAGTGTACGCAGCAGGTCTGGCGATCAAGCATCGGCAGACCCTCCTCACGGCCCTCTGCCAAGCGCAAAGTTGTCTAGGAGAACCACGCGGACGCGCATCGGCTGTGCTGATCTACAGCAAAAGCAAATATGGCCGGCTCTAGCTTCCTCTATCCCTCGCCCTGCTCCCCAAGATCCGACTACTTAAAGGAACGATGTCTGCTCCCTGGTTGGCGACTCTGGACGCCCAGCAACCCCTCGATCTCAAGCTCACGGAATACTCCAATTATTGGTCACTTGTTCCACATACTTCCCTTCATCCGTTTACGATATGGCCCAAGCCAAGTCCTGTCTGACAACCAACAGCAGGTTCAAAGAACAACACCTCAGAACTGCTTTGGTTTGACGATACGACTCACGTCCTTCAAGGGACCGGTTCAGTAACCTTGAGCCGTGCAGCACTCACAACGGCCACCACGCGTAGACAATAAGTATATACAGAGTACATTGTAACACAGGAGCAGCGCACTTGCCCAAAAACACGAAAATCACTCGATAAAAGGCTCAGAGAATGGTTGTCTTTGCACGCTATGGCATGGTATTCATTTGCTGAAAGGGCAACTAATATGTACGTCCTCGGACATCAAGACGAGCCAGCGGAGCTGGAAGTATAGTATCAACGTTCTCCACGTGGGTTGCCATCTGGTCTTCCCAAAAGTCGACTAGATCTGGCGGCCACACACAACACTCTGCAACCAAGCTAATTTAGAGGTTGCCGACGGTGGTCTGGAGGGGAGCGACGACGTTAGGGACAACGCTCTGGAGGTTGGCAACGAGGCCCTTGATCTCGTCAGCGAGAGGGCTGACGGTGGTGCCAACGAGACCGAGAGCCAGGGTGGTGACGGGCTTGATGATGGGCTGGACGATGTCGAGGACCTGCTTGAGCTCCTCCTGGACGAGGGTCAGGACGCCTAAGGAAAGGGTAACATTAGCACGGCTCAAAATATGGCTCGAAAGTGTGGCTCCACATACTGCCAACAAGGTTCTCAACAAGGCTGCGGACGATGGCCTCGATGCTGCCGACGAGGGTGAGGATGGTCTGGACGAGGTCGCGGACGACGGCGAGCTCAGCGGCAACAAGGGGGACGACCTGCTCGGTGACGAGGGGCAGGACAATGTCAAGGACACCCTTGACCTGGGCGACGACGTTGGTCAGGGTGACCTTGACGATAGGGACGACCTGCTCGCCGACGACGACGCCAACGAGGCTCTGAACAAGGGCGACCTCGCTCTCGACGAGGGGCATGACACCACCGGCGAGGGTAAGGGTGCTCTGGAGGGTCTTGATCTGGGTGACAGTGACGACGACGCTCTGGACGTTGCCAGCGACGCCGCTGGTAACACCGCCGACGGCACCGCTAGCGACGCCGCCGACAGCGCCCTTGACACCGTCAACGACGGGCACGGCGGGGACAGCGAGGGCGCTGACGGCCGGGAGGGCGGCGAGGGCGTACTTGAAGAACTGCATCTTGAGGGTGGGTGAGATGGGAAGATTAAGAGTTGATTATGGTGTAAAGAGTGACGAGGTCGGATGATGATGATGGCTTCCAAAGGAGTGACTGTGTTGAGCAGAGCTTGACGAGGAGAGACGGAAATGGAGGGGAGTAGAGGACGAGTCGTGAGATATTATACTCGGTCTCACTAGCCACTGTCGAGGGCGGATCTGGACCTGACGATCGTTGCTGGGCAGAAGGCGGGCGTGGCCCCTTTCCCGCGAGCATCTTGGACGAATGGTGATGGACATTGCAGCGCGTGTCGAGGCTGGGATGGCGACGGGGTCGAGGAGGCCAGTGCCGCACGCCTTGACAACGTTGTGCATTGGGAGACGGGCTAGCAGGGACGCTACGATAGCGTGCCTTAAGGTATCCTAGGGTAGGCATGGCAGGCCTGTGCAGTGCTGTCAGCAAGGTGGTGGAGTTTGGAGTGATGGTCGTGCCGATCGCAATGAGGAGCCCTGTGCTGGGCCCTGCTCCCTGGCAGGCGGCTCCACTGAACAGACTTGTCGGGACTGCGTGTCTGGCGAATCACTGCCGTCGCATGGCGTTGCAGCCGGGCTCTTTCTGTCCTGGCAGGGCCGCCGCCGGGCCAGCCTGACAGATGACAGTCGCTCTTTTCCCCGTCTGGCCCGCGCTAGCACCAGCCCCGGCGCCCTGGCGTTTCGAACCCGCTTTGCCTTTGTCCTCATCTCACCCTCGGCGCCGCTCGCTGCTCGCCGCTCACCACGTTGCTGCATGCATGAAAGGCCGCCGCTCGCGTGGGCGCAACGTGCTTTGTCCCAGGCCGCACGCCAGCCGGCCACCTGATCTATCGCACCAGACTAACACGCTTGTTCAGTAGTCTCGTGGCCAGCACGACTCGCGGTGCGGTGATGGACACAGATACACAGTCAGGGTGCATCCTGGCAGGTGCACGTCGAGACCAACTTAAGGCCACTCAGAGTGCCAAAGCGATGTCACTGTGTGGGCTGGCCATCGTTCGTCGCCTTCTTCCCCAGGCGGGATCTGCAGCGGTAATCACCGCCTGGCAGACACAAAACCACTCATGACGAACGGCAGTTGAACTGTAATGCCATGCAGAACAAAGGGGGGGACGCATGAGCACGACTCACCCGGGCGTCGTGATCAGCCTGGCTTCTTGCCTTGCCTCAACCTACCAATCCACACTCCAACCATCGGCGAGAGAAAAGGCTCCACGGAATACACTATTGCAGTCTTTGCCTGGCAGAAGCACACCTACAAATGACCCCGGCGTGTCAGGCTCGGCAACGAAGGGTACCGCGCACTGGTGGCGCGCAATAGCTGGGCGTTGGAGCGTGGCGTCGGCGTGGCTTGTTCCGCGACGAGTGGTCTGCTTGCAATGAGCTGCTGCGCAGATGGCGTTTTCTCCAGGAACCTGGGCTGGGGCTAGGGCTCGCTGGCTCTCTCGTCGTCGTCGTCGTCGGTGGTCCTGTCGCGCAACAATAACGACAAGTGCCGCTGCCACACGGACCCATGTTCTTGGGTCATCGAGCGAGTGGGTGACTAGACTAGGGGTGGTCATCAGGTCAGGGGCAGGGACAGGCCTCTGGGAGGGAGGAGGAGGGGACCCTAGCTGGCTGGGCAATCCCACTCTGCCCTCGATCGGCGTCGTCTCATCGGCACTGCTTTGTGCGTGCGCTGGCTCGACCGCGACCCGGGCAGCGAAGTATAATACCCTGTGGTGACAGTGATCGCTGGTCCTCGCTTGGCGGTATGGCGTCATAGACGAAAGCAGCCCATTTCCTACTGCTGATCTGTATGAGCCGGCTGGGCCTCGCGGCGCTGGCGGTGAGGTGCCTGCCAGTGGTGGTCATCAGTCCGTCAGGCAGTCGGTTGCCGGTATAGTCCAGACACGGGGGGCGGGAGGTACTGCGTATCGGGATATTTTGCGCCAGCCAGCCACAGCCGGGACTTGGATCTCTCCTTCCACCTGTCCCACCTTCTAGCGTGGCCAACAGCAAGTAGACGGGCACGGACAGTTCTCTGTCCACTAGACTAGTACCTGCAGGAGCCCGACCGGTCTCTCGTCCAGTGATGCATACCTGACGTCCAAGCGGGCTTTTTTATTTTTATTCTCAGGTTTTGCTGGTTCCAGCTGCTTTGCATCATTACTGATAAGGCACAGCAAGATTTGATCATGGACCGTAGCGTAAGCTTGCTTTTCCTTTGATGTCCTCGCCATGGATAACATGCGGGACATGTGCCCGTGCCCGCGCCCACGGATGCGCGTGGAGAAGGGCGAGATTGCAGACTCCGCTCTGGCTCCGGGGCTGGGGAACCCGGGTGGAGGGAGTATCCACGCCTGGCTCTCTTTCGACCAGGACGAGGGTTGTTCATACTCTTGCGCAGCGTACGGAATAATCGGAAGGTAATCATGTCAAGAGTGGTGAGGGGGGAGGGGGGGGTCCTTCCGGAGACTTTCCCGGACAACAACTACCCTAGGGTACCTATCTCTACGGCGCAGGTACTGCAAGGGAGGAGAGATTGGACCCCAAGCAATCTACTTGGCAGGCTCGCTGAATGATGACGGTGCTTTTAGGCCTAAGGTCGCTGTTTGCTGCGTCAGGAAGAACTCGTGGGCTGCTCACCTTTATGTGGCACTCACTTTGCAGGCCCCGCGGTTCTGCGTGTACAGTTGCGTAGGGTAAGGGTAGGTATCGTGTTCAAGGGGAGACCACTGAGCAGCGAATGGAGGTCATGACCGGACAGATAGAGAAGGGTCCAGGGGTGGTGGCTCTCCTTTTCAGTAAGGTCTCCTTTGGACGTGGTCGAGATGATACACTACAAATTGCCCATCTTCGGCATGCTTGATGTTACACCGGTGCTGTGCTTGTGTGACATCGATATCCTGATTTGAAACCGTATCGTTACGCCATGGCGTATTGGTAAGGCCCGAATCCTTTCCTGTGCCAATTCGCAATATTTCCAGATCACTAATTACAAGGGAAAATCCCCCGAACAACAAGCCCAGCGCATCGTGACTTCATCAAGAGTGCACACCAACTACTATGTGGACCGTGCTAAGCGGTGATACACCTTATCGATAACATCCGGGCAAGATGGCCGAGCGGTCTAAGGCGCCAGACTCAAGTTGCAACGAAACTTGCCTCTCTCACTCTCCTCCAGGGGTGCTCAAAGAGAGGTCCATATTCTGGTCACGAAAGTGGCAGGGGTTCGAATCCCCTTCTTGTCATGATATATCATTGCACCTATCCGGTGTTGTGAGGTTTACCCTTTTTGGCCATTGGGTCAGATCCGGAGGCTGAGCGTCTGTCTTTGTTGTGGTTGTGGTGGTGTGGTCGGATGCTTTTGATTCTCGCGATGCTGGCGTTACTGCTCGCTCATACTTTCTTGCAATGCTGTGTCTGGTGCAGCTGTCCTCTCACGCCGCACAATGTGTTAGTCCCTATGTCCCTTGTTGTAGAAGGTCTGACGACTTCGGGGAGCTCTGGATGGTCTAGTGCGGACGTGATCTGCCCCAAGACCGTCGAAGAGTTATATCGGATTCTTCTTTTTGAAGCGGCGGCTCCAAGCCTGCTTCTCCACGTGTCGTGTAAGTCACAACAACACAATCCCATGAGACCCCTGCAACTGCCCAGAGTCTCCCGCTGCTTGTCATAATCAACTTCACACTGAGAGAGTCTACACTGATGGAGTTGACGCCGCACACAGCCCGTGTACTGCTTAGTATGCATGGCGCGTACAAAGCAGCAGCTCGGGATCAAACCGGCCGCAGCGTTCTGTGCGGCGGGTTGGAGCTGGCTCGAGGGAGCACTCCTTCCGAAATAGGCAGGTAGGTCTTTCAGCCCATCCCGGCCCAGGTCCGCAACCCGGCCACCCCACCACCGGAGTTCGCGGAGCGCCAAGTCCCTGTCAGCAACCTCATCCTTGAAAGCTCTCTGGCACGATTCCAGTCTCGAGACATCCAGGCTCAGACTCAGCATCACCAGCGGCGGACAAGATGGTTAGGAGAAGGACTGTACCGGAGCAGCTGCCGCGGCAGTCGCCGGCGCCCACGAGCGCCCCCACAGATGGGCTACCGGCTCGCATCTACTCCCACAGTCTCGGCGTCACGATCCGGACGCGCGAAGATAGCAGTGCATCAGCCGCCGGCTACTCCAGCGACGACGACGACGACAATGACGACAGCGGTCCATACAGTTCCAAAGAGCACGGCAGCCACCCCGCCAAGCCCAAAAAGACATCCATCATCATCGCCGACACGCTCATCCCGGGCGCCGGCGCCCCGCAGCACGACGCCGCGCTCGTCATCCAGGACGCGCTGATCGCCTGGGTCGGCCCCAGCAACGCCGTGCCCGCGCGGTATACGCGGCACACGCCGCCGGGCCGCATCTTCCGCGTCCCCGTGGCCATGCCGGGCCTGTGGGACGTGCACGTGCACTTTGAGGGCGAGAACGGCGGGGAGGACGGCGGGGACGAAAACGTCGCCCGGATCGCGACGCACCCGGCGGTCCACGGCGCGCAGCTCGCCCGGGGCTGCTGGGAGGCCCTACAGCGCGGGTACACCTCGATGCGCGACCTCGCGGGCTACGGGTGCGAGCTGGCCCGGGCGATCGAGCAAGGTGCCGCTGCTGGCGGCAGCGGGATCGTAGGCCCCAACATCTACAGCGCGGGCGCGTGCCTCAGCCAGACGGGCGGGCACGGGGACATCTTCCAGCTGCCCCCCGGCGACGCGCTGCTGAACCTGGGCGTCTCGTCCGGGGTCATCCGGCCCGGGACGAGCCTGGGCGGGGGCAGCTCGGTGCTGGTCGACGGCGCCGACGAGTGCCGGCGGGCGGTGAGGCTGCAGATCCGCCGCGGGGCGCGGTGCATCAAGATCATGGCGTCCGGGGGCGTCGGGTCGCGCGACGACGACGTGCACTGCGCGCAGTTCAGCCCCGCGGAGCTGCGGACCATCGTCGACGAGGCGGGCCGGCAGAACGTCAGCTGCGCGGCGCACGTGCACAGCAAGGCCGGCATCGTGGCCGCGGTCGAGGCCGGGGTGCGGTCCATCGAGCACGTGAGCTTCGCGGACGAGGAGTGCGTCGAGCTGATCAAGCAGAAGGGCGTGGTGTGGGTCGCCACGCGCACGGTGAATGAGATCCTGAAGCAGAGCAAGGGCCGGGGCCTGCCGAGGAGCGTGTGGGAGAAGGCCAAGATGGTGAACGGGCGGAGCCTGGAGGCGTACAAGATGGCCATCGCGGACGGCGGCGTCACGTTCGCCCTGGGCACGGACACGCCGCCCGGGTTCAACATGGCCGTCGAGCTCGGGTATGCCGTGCAGGCGGGCATGACGAACCTCGAGGCCATCCGGGCGGCGACGGCGAACGGTCCGCTCGTGCTCGGCGAGAAGGCGCCGCTGTCGGGACGGCTGGAGGTCGGGTATGACGCGGATGTACTTGGTGTGCTGGCGAACCCGGCGGATGATGTGACGGTCTTGACGAAGAAGGATAATATCAAGTGGGTGTGGAAGGGCGGGAGGCTGTATAAGGGGCCCGGAATAGGGCCGTGGGGAGAGGAGGACTGAGGGATGGCCTCCAATGTTCAGAGACTAACCGTGTGCTTTGTGATATTAGCATGGAGATATGTTTCGACCCGAGCTGGCGTACAAAATTGAGGTCAGATAGTTGAACGTTGATAATGGTCATCTAGTCGAAATGCTATGTTGATTCGTGACCCGATGCATGTGCCAAATCCGAATTATATTTTGTTCAGTTGTCGCTGAATACAATGGACAGGACTTTCAAGAAGTATGCGTAATTCCACTAAGAGAAAATTCGGGGCATCCGACTGACGACACAGTTGTCGCGGCGCCAACGGAAAGCGAAAATCTGACGAACTTATACATTAATTGGGTGTTTTAATCTGTTCGACGATCCTGTATTTACAGACCAACACACCAAAAAACCTAAGCAGCAAGTGTGTCCGGCGCTACAAGTTACATTAACTTATCGTGATTGGTTTGTTGTATACCTGAATGCCCATGAAAAATTTCGGGGAGAGGCACCTCCTGGAACTCCATCTCGGTGTCAATCGTTGATGGCACGAGCCTGGCGTTCCTCCTGCGTATTATACGACACCGCTGTGTGACACCAGGTCGAAACACGCTCGCGCACACACACTCACACACACGTTGCCGCGAAAGAGTGGTTGCTTCACCCGCTGCCACACAGAAGCAATCGATGAGAACAATGCCAAGGGCACACGCATCCCGGTGTTCAACATAGAATCTCATCATGCCAACCATCGGAGCATAAAACCCCACTGATACCAAAATTCACCATCCAGGCATACAATCATTCTCTGTATTGGGCAAATACTGATTTTATTCCCGCCTCCGATGTCAGTTGGGGATAGGCTCGGCCAGTGACAGGCTCCGGCTCGTAACACGGCCGTGCGTCCCCTCACAGGGAGGCCAAAGACAAAAACAAGCTTTCCAACCGTGCCGCTTGAAACCACGAGGGCCCGATCGCTCCCGTTCCCGATCCCGTCCCGTTGCGCAGTGCGTGTGTGTGGGTAATGGCGTGGATAGCCCCGGCGGTGCTTTTTGCAGGAAGCTGAAACGGAACCCCCCCCCCCCTTTTGCTGACGATACATTTTTCTCACTTTCCACCCTTCTGGAGTCAAACACGTTCGACATAAAACCGCTGGTGGATCGCAGTGTGGGAGCTCGAGATGTCCTTTTGAGCTCATGCGCACGCCGGCTGGGCAGGTGTCTCCAAACAGGGCATCGTCAAAAGACGCAAGATCTTGACGGTTGCTTGCTGGAATCCTCCCGCATCAAAGTGGCAGATGGCCGAGGTTGAGGGAGCTACCCACAAGTCTGGAAAGACAGCTTCTCGAATATTATGACCCATCATCACTGGATCACAGAGGAATGTAGTGGCAGGGCCCTGGTGGTTGAAGAAAGAAACAAGGAAAATTATCATTGCGATGATTGCTGCTTGGCGGCTCACCTCTCTCAGGGAGATGCCGTGGAAAAATGTATCTGCGCCTTTGTGTCGAACGCCTCCTCAAAATAAGCCCAAATGACTCTTCTCCATGCCCCCCAGCTCATCTATGGTCCAGTAGTCCTCATGTAATGTCCAACGGGTGACGTTGTCTGATGACGACGTATTGTGATGATACCGACAGTGATGCACATATCGCGTGCCTGCATCAGTCTCTCCTGCCCGCCTGTCTCCCACCTTGGAGGGAGACACTCCCAGGAAGAATAAATAAAATTATCTTGCGCGTCTGCCCTTGGCAGATGTCGAAGTCGAAGGGTTGTCGAGCTTATGCTCAGCAGAAGTCACAGCAGTCGAGACAATCCAAGCAGCACTCGCAGGTTTCACCGCAGAGCCAGCAGCAGCAGA
The DNA here is from genome assembly GCA_001566295.1 of Microdochium bolleyi. Lineage (NCBI taxonomy): Eukaryota > Fungi > Ascomycota > Sordariomycetes > Xylariales > Microdochiaceae > Microdochium > Microdochium bolleyi. Next base: position 341,431 of record KQ964245.1, read on the forward strand.
GTGTGGCCAGACTAGGTGAAGAAGAAGATAATGTGTTAGCGGCTCTGTGGTTCATCTAGCACGTGGCAGGGCTGGCGAGATCTGGTTGGTCGAGAGGCAGCCACTCGCTTTGCGGCGAGCTGCTTCCTTGCCAGTGACGGCAGCGTTCATGATGGGAAGTCCGGGGATTTTTGCTCACCATGTGTAGAGGCAGCCGTGGCTCTTCTCCTTCTTCTCCTCCGGGGGAGGGCCGGGTGCGTACTGCATCTGCTGGGGCGGAGGACCCTGGTAGTAGCCTCTGTACCGAGGGGGAAAGGTGTTAGTCAGGCGATGCCGACAGGAGCTGCTGAGAGCTGCTGAAAGCTTCTAAGAGCTCTTGAGAGCTCTTGAGAGGAAGAACGTACTGCTGCGGCGGCGGGCCCTGGTGGTAGCCCTGGTCATAGCCCTGCTGAGGAGGGTAGCCCTGCTGGTAAGACATGATGGCGGTGTGTTTTTGTTGAGGGAGTGGACGGCGAGAGCTGAGCGGCGAAGAGAAGGCTGAATGGATGGACGATGTAATAGAGACGGATGGCGCTAAGGGAAGAGAGGAGACGATGGGACGAGGAGGATGGAGAATATTAATAAGGACGCAGTACGAGAGCCGGAGCCGGGAGGACGGGAGGCCTTCTGGCAACGCTTGGCTGGCAATGGGCCAGAGAGACCCCAGGGGTTCAGACTTTCTGGCGGCAGCAGGGATGGCGAGATGGGGATGGGATGGGATGGGATGCGACAATCAAACGACGGGCGGGCGACCCGCCAGCGAACATGTCATGCACTGGGTGCAATGCAGCCAAGCCACCCGCCGCCCACATCATCCATCGGGGCGCAAGCGCACCGGGCCAACTGCTGGTGCTGCTGGTGCTGCTGGTGCTGCTGGTGCTGTTGTTGCGCGGGGGCCAGTGCAGCGGTGATCTGAGGGAAGCCACAGTTCATGCCGTTGTGCAGCGTGCGTACTCGTTCCTCCGTGCTCCGTCCGGACTACTCCGTAACAGGGACCGCTGGGGACGGTAGTGACTGCGTCCACGGGTCCCGGGTACTACTTGCTACGCTTAGTGCCCTGCCGCGCGGCCCTCCATGTCAGGCAGTCAGGGTCCTGATTGGCAGGCGCGGGAGTGACCGGTTTAGCGGCAACGCTATTTCGCCGTACCTGACGCTCTGATGTGCTGTGCTGTGCTGTGCTGCGCTGTGCTGCGCTATGCTGTTTGAGCTTCCGGGCCTCACCAACGAAAACCTTCCCCAGGGCCACACAGGCCTCTCTCATTTGCCCGTGTTCCCTCGCTGTCGTCGCAGCCACGATGCAGCATCGTGGTCGGCCTCACCGGGCACACGCAGCACCATCGTCACGATGAGCCATTTTCAGGACAGCACCCGGGCGGTCTGGAGGCCGCCTGCCACTGTCATCTCCCCCACGGCACACGCACGACACACACGACGACTCGCGGCCTTCTCCTTGTCGCAACAACACCCCCAGGGCGGATGCGGGCCGTCCGCTGGCCGGTCTGGAGCCACTCATCTTCCTGCGTGAGGACACCTCCGTATGTGGGAGCAGCAATGGCTGCTGCCATGATTACTCCGTCCTCGGTACTATTATTATTGTTATTGGTATGTGGTGCCCAGGCTGGGCAGCTGGAAGCGCGTGTGCAGGTCTGGCGCGCATGACGTGAAATGCGGCCCGGGCGCTGGCTCGCCTCAAGCAAATGCCGAGAGAGCCAAGCGAGCCAAGACCCCCCAGGGCTGGCAGAGAGGACCCTGGCAGCCCTTCCACTGTGGCAGCGCGCGCTGACTGATGGTGCTGTGGCCGGGCTGATCAGCACCCTTGCCGCTTCCGCGGGACCCCTGTCTAGCGTGGCCGACTTCCGGCATGGCATTTCCCAACTGCCAAACTGTCCCATCCTGGGGTCCTTTCCGAGGTCACCACCACCCACAGCTGGTGTGCTGCTTGTGTCCAGTTCTCCACATCAGCACACCTCGGCCCTTCATTTCGCACTCCGACGAGACACGGCACGGGAGGGCAACCAAGCACATCTAAAGGCAATAACAGTATTTTTCATGCTTTATGGTTCTATAATCCTTCACCAGAGCACGCCTCAATTCACATTATTATAAAAAAAAAAAAAAACTGAAATGTATATGTGCAGCAAGTGCTATTATTGTTCATGTCGTCATGTAAAGAGTAACTGTCTGGGTATCTAAAAACACACTCATACACAAAAGAAAAAAATGCTGAAGGCGGGCGGCTTTCTCTCTCTGTCTCTCTCAAGCCATGCTGTAAAATGCGGCCTTCTCGTTGAACTCGTCCTGGCCAGGCCGCAGGTCCCGCAGCATTTCTGCACCGCCTGATATCACCACCTCCTTGGTCTCGACGTCCAGCGGTGGCGGCGGCGGCAGCTGGTCCTGTCTTGGCCTCGGGCGCTGCCGCCTGCTGGCGGCCCTGGCGGCCTGCGTCAGCCGCGGCACCTCGGACGCCTGCTTGATCGTCTTGTTGGCCACGAGCAGCACGCAGCCGACCATGAAGGCGAAGCCGATCTCTATCATGTTTGACCAGACAACAAATATTGTATGTCCTTTTGTATGTGTGTATAGATGGGGGGCCCAAAGGGCAAAGTGATTAGCCCACGACCTTGCGCTTGATGGCCTTGAAGGCGCCGCCAACGGTGTCGCGCACGCTGAAGCCGCCAAAAAGCCACTTGTTGGAGTGGCGGCCGTAGTAGTAGCTCCGGGCCTCGTCGTGGGAGGAGGACGCGCGGGGCAGCTGGCTGGGGGACTGGGCGCCGCTGGCGGCGTGGCTGCGGCTGCGGCTGCTGAGCGAAGACGAGGTGCGGCGGCCGTCGGCAAAGTAGGTCGAGTCGCGCGACGAGGTCGAGCGGCGGGACGAGCTGGTGCTGCCCGAGGTGGTGCGGTGGGTGGGGCGAGTAACAGTCATTCGCGAGGTGGGTGCAGCTGAGTGCCGGGTGAGGCTGCCGGCTGCTGGGAGTTGGGCTGTCTTTGGTCTTGTTTGGCTGTGTCTCGTTGTTTCAACGAGAGTGATGGCTGTTCTTGGTGTGGAACAGGCGAAGAGTGTATGTAAGTGTATGTGTATGTGTGTGTGTGTATGTGTGTGAGGTTGTCTTTGAGTTTCTGGGGGAGGCGCAGTCGACGCTTGGGCGGGTAAGGCTGGAGTCGAGCTGAGACGGGTGTGCGTTTGTCTGTTGGTGAGATGATGTGATGTGATGTGATGTGATGGATGGTAAGCCAGGGCAGTCAAGAAGATCAGCTTCAACCGTGGGGGGGACTGGCGATGTTTTGTATTCAGACGAGACGAGCCCCGATGCCTTCCAAACTCGACGAAGGGCTGATGACTGCCAGGCACGGGATCGGCACGAGTACCCAGCCAACAAGGGGGAGGGGTGTGGCTTGCAAGATAGCCGTGTGCGTTGTCGGTAACCGCATCGCATTGCTTCTCGCATCGCCCGGCATCTTTTCCTGGTTCGCTTCTTGCTCGCCGCGAGAGCCAAGACTTGGGGATGAACGTCGGGCGTGTGGGGACCGCGCGCAGGCTTGACGATCCACTCGGCAGCGACTCAATCGAGGAGCCAAGACATCGTCATCCACCCCCCCCCCCCCCGGCGCAAGCAAGCACACACGCGCACATGAGCAGTATGGGAACCCACCACACCGGCGCCCGGCAAGAGTCTGCGTTTCGTGGCGGCGGCGCGGGACGGACCCGACCTCGCGGCCAGTCGTTGCGTGTGTCGAGTGTGCCGTACAAACGGCACGACCACAGCCGTGGCCTGCCTATGGCGCGTCTCCGTCATAAGCACTAGTTGCTCCTGCATGCAAGCAGCCCGCTGAGCGAAAGGAGGACATACCGCAGGGGTCCCGGCAAGCCAAGTCCCGGGAGAAGCTTGACCGTGTGCTGCCTTTGGGGCGGGTTGTGGACTGCACTGCATTTCGCTCCACGTCTCGTAATTATGGCCAACCTGTCCTGGCATGAGGACGTCCAGTGGTCGGCATCGTCGTTCCGCTCGGGGCTGGACTCCCCTAGATTGACGCCCTGCCGGTCTGATGCAGAGCAGAAAATGCTAGCAGATATCAAAACGTGGCATCTGCTCCGTAAGCAATTACGCGTACCGGCGACGACGCCGACGACGAACAACGATCGACAACAAAAGACTCAATATACTGCCATAATACCCTCATGTAAATTTAAGGTTCCTTGACAGGCGCTGATACACGCGCCTCGACCATTCACGGGCGGCCGGGCGCCGAGCATGCGCTTTGTGTTGCGGCATGCTCGCGCGCTAGCGGGCCCGGGTCGCCGAGAAACTCTGTCGTTGCTTCCCGGAGCACTCTCCCGGACTCTGTTGTTGTCCCAAGGGTCATTGAGGGATTTGTCGATTGGCGCATCGCGCATCGCGCTGGCCGAAGGCAATAACACTGTGGTTGTTTTGGTGGTGATTCTTTCTTGGCATTGCGATGACGACATGCGCCGCCATCGCCACAGCCCTACGAGGAGGTTTTTTCTGGTGCACCTAGTAGAAAGCCGCGGAGCGGTTGACCATTGGCTGGGTTGTTGCGGACCAACGATCATTGAAAATTGTAGTCGCTTCCTCGCCGTCTAGACTCCATTGTGGCTAACAAGGAATGCCTGCAGATCGCGCGTCCCGCGGTGTTGTTGACAGGTATGATGCAGCTAACGGCAACGGCAAAGGGCATCAATCTGTCGTTGTGGCGATGGGTTGGGGCTACAGCGAGCGGCGGGCGATTTCGACAGGGATCAGTTAGAAGCTTCTCTATGCTCCAGTCCTCTCCGGACAAGAGAAGATGGAGAAAAACGGGGACTGGAGCGCGAGTCACATGGAGCGAAGGGTCCAGGTCGAGTATCCATTCTTCTTCCCAGAATAGTAGCTAGCTCAGAGGACAAGGCGATGTGAGCAAACGCTGCAACCAATCACAAAACCCAGTCGCGACTTTGGGGCTTGACTTTCTGGAAAGAGAGAGATGGGGACAGGGATAGTGGGGCCTGTCGAAGGGGCATGCCCCACTCATGAAGTCACCCGGCCGCGTCATCCGTGTGTGCCGGATTTCCGTGCTGCTGGAGGACAGCTCACAGGGCTGTTATCTGTCAGGCTGGCACGGCTGGGTACGCTCACCGAGCAGCAACGGCGGACGGAGCAGCGATAAGACATGGGCAGCCGCAACTGTGCAGCTGACTGGGCTGGGGGTGTCGAGTGAGTGGTTGGCGCAGACGCGGCCAGAGCACGACTGCGCTCTTCTGCTTTTGTCTCTCGTCTGCCCTTTCTTGCAATTTCAGTGATTTGTGCATCTTTGACGGAAACACTGACCGAAACATGACACACGCGCACGTGCCAATCTGGTTATACTTGTCTGGAGAAACGTCATTGTTCTCGTCACTCCTAGATCGCCCTGGCAGAGGGCACCCCGACCGAGTCATCAGAGACCACTTGACTGACCCTCGCTGTCCCGCCGGCCTGTCGTCTGAATGTGATCGCAGCTCCGTAAACCAATTACTGCTGGCGCAGGCCGCCCCCACTTAACAAGCCTGGCACGCCGGCCGTGGCTCCACTCTCGGTGCCGGTCTTGCGGGATTCGCTCACGCTCCCCCTACGTCTCTGCACGGGAAAACCGGCACGGCGTGTCCGGGGTGATCGGCACTCCGAAACACCACCAACCCACCACCACACACAACACGGACAGGCAGATCCACACACAACCTTGTGGCTTGCGGAATGGGGGACAGTCGTCATGTGACGCCGGTGTCCGCCGCCAAGAGAGGATCTCAAGCTTGGCTTGCCTGGGTATCTCTCCCAGCAGGCAGCAACATCATAGTTTGTTCGGTAATTTCGTGTTTTCGAAGGAGCTTGAGTAGAGTCGATGTGGAAGTTTCTCCGCGGCCCGGCACAAGTCGTCTGGTCTTTGGTTGGCTTGCAAACAAGGTTGCCTTAAAGGGGCAAGTGCTGCTCGCTTGGCAGTATGCATATCTCATTCATGGTTATCTACCTTACTCTGGCCTGCTTGGCAGTGGCGCGTACGCTCCGTGACCGCATCGTGGTCGGGACAGTCAGGTGCTGCAGAGACCTGCTCCGGCACTGAGGAAGAGAGATACTGCTCGGCGAGTACCACGTGAATAGCTGTTCGAGGACTGTCAAGGAACCACCGTAACAGAAAAAGAAAGTGTTCCGCGGGAATAAAAGTGATTTATTTCATCCTCTGTTGCCTTGCGTGACAGCTTGATACAGCTGATTACAAGCAACAAGACGCCATCGCCCGTCGTCGTCGTCCCAGCTCAGTGCAGATGGCTCACATCCGCCAGTCGCATGTCCAAGCTAGGTTTCGTGGAGAGCTCCACAGCCTGTGGAAGCTGCGTTCCCGGAGATTCACCATCATCCATCATCATCATGTGTCACAATCTCTAAGCTTCCCCGGAGATACTGCAACGCAGGTCGCTAGTTTCAACTCTTTCCAGAACTATTCCACGCGCTAAATAGAGCAATAGCTAAGCCTCATCCCAGGCCCCCGGCATCTAGCTTTGCCCAGGCAAAACGCGGAACAACGGGAACTGGAGGACGTGCTTTCTGCCCTTGCCAGCACAGCCACCTCCACAGCCCACCTTATCCCCCGTTCGGCCCTTGACTCCCTCGACTCCTTGTCCATGTGAAAGCGTGCCGAGCATGCTATTTGATCTTGGCTTTACTACGCTAGCGCAGCCTGGCAGGTCACGGGACGCCGAGCCTCTTTCTTATCTACCGGGGCAGCCTACCTACCTACGCTACCTAACCTTGTCGCCTAGTACGATCACAGGCAAGATATACGGGGAGTCGGGTAGGCATGCATACTTGCACAGCCCCCTCTTCTAGAAGCCTTCCATCGATCCATCCCGTCCTTCCCCGGGCGGCCGTGACTTCGCTGCGCGTGAGTGGGGACCGGTGCGTCTGCTGCTGCTGCTGCTGCGGATTAGTATTCCATGGTAGGTACTTTATGCACTTTGTGGAGTGTCTGTGTGTGTGATAGTGTGCACGTGGTCGTATGATGTGGGAAGAATGGCGGGGGGAAGTGATACTCAGCCTCCTTCCCGCTCCGCTGCTGCAGGGGGGGAAAGAGAGGCTCAACATGTTATCTGGACTCCGAATATGATGGGGGTGCGTCGATAGCAAGATAGACCGCTGCTGAGATGTGACTTTCCCGTGGCATGATGTTGTGATGTTGTGCTGCTGCTGCTGCGGCGGCGGCGCGGCTGATGTTCCGGACCTTCGTGCTCGTGTAGGCTTGGCAAACGTGGCTTGCTGAATGCATGTTGATGCAGCCTTCCAACATACACAATGAAGCTTGAAAGTACTGCGTAATCATGGGCAGTGTCACAGTTGTGTCATTTACTGAAGTTGTGCGAACATTGTCAGCTTGTGGCATGATGTGTCTTGGCGGCAGCGACTTCGGCGACAAGTTTCAAGAAAAGGGAAAGGCAGAACCAGCTGAGCAACGCTCCGTTCAAATAAAGACTTTCTGGTTGAAGCCTGAAGGACGAAAAGGTACCAGGGGCATCCTCCCTAAGACCTCGCTGGTACCCATGATGACGTGGTAGATCACGAAGCTGACATTTAGAGACGACTTCCAGGCACATCTGAAAAGGGTATCAATTCTCCCGGTGGCTTTTCACAACCTCATCATCAATGTTTACAGCACACAATCTCACGCCTCCATCGGCTGCACTGCACCACTGCGCTCAATAGCCTCGATCCGACTCAGCATATCGTCCCGCCACTGCTCGTATTCCTTCCTTTTCTTGTCCGTCATCACCCACCTGCTCTGCAGCATCGTGTCGTTCTTGCGCATGTGCAGGGTCTCGACGAGCTTGCCTTCATCCTCTGGCGAAACATCCTGCATGTCGATGTCTTCGTCATCGTCCGCACCGCCAGGGACGACGTGGTGTTGCGGCTGGGACACGGCGGCATCGTCCCCTACGAGGTGGTTGATCCCCGCGAACCACTCGCCATTCTGCCAGCCGCTCTCGACTACTTTGGCAACAGCGGCGTCGATGTCCCGGGGCCCGACATCACTCCAGCCGATCCATAGCTCGTCCTCGTCCATCCCCACCACTGTGACCTCCTCCGGCGCCCTGCTCAGCACGCCGAGGATAGCCTTGCGCGTCTGCCGGTACTCCTTGTCGTCTGGTGGTGTTCCGCGCTCGAGGTGCTGGACCTGCAGCGTGACGAGGAAGTAGACCGCGCCCAGCAGCGGCGTCAGGTTTTGCGTGACCCATTCGTCCGTGGACGCGCGCCCGTGCGGCGCCGCTATAGACTGCATGCCGGCCAGCACCGTCTTGCCTATCCGGTCCGCGTCGAGGTCCCTGCACATGAGCTGGATCGAGGGGCGGACCCATGCTGGGAGCAGGCTGTCCTGGCCGCCCGCCTTGCGCTTCGCTGGCATGAGCGACGAGGCAGCCTTGCTCCGTCCAGGTCCAGCTGGCGTTGCCGGACTCTTGCCGTCGTCCTTTGTACCTGTCGCAGGGGATCGGAATGCCGCGAGGGATTGCGCCTTCGACGGGGTCGGCCGGGTCTGCGTCCTTGGCTCGGCAGAGCCGAACAAGTCCGAGTCCTTGGCCTTGGCAGACGGCGTCCTCACCCGGCCGGCGCGGCCGCCGGGGGTTGCGGGGAGCACATTGTCGAGGTAGGCATACACGCGCTTGTAGACCTTGGGCGCGATGGGCGGGCGGGGCTGGATGTCGGGGAGGTTTAGGGAGATCTTGAGGCGCTCGCAGGCGATGTGGCAGCAGGCGTAGGAGCGGGCGATCTCCTCGTCCTGCTTGAGGGTGCTGTTGTGCCGCGACTGGGCGAGGAGGGAGGACGCGAGGTTGACCAGAGGGGGCGGCAGGTCTGCGGACTGCGTGGGGAGTAGCGAGAGGAGGTTGGCCTCGATGGCACGACTCATGTTGGCTGTGGACAGTGCCGAGGGTGGACTGCGCTGTGTGTGGTGTGGTGATGGCTTCACGAGGACGAGCACTGGACTGGCGGGAGACGTGACGAGAGAATGATCGGCGCACGAGCGCAACGCCAGAGCACGTGCAGGCGCTGTAGCACCTCCAGGGCCAGGCCCGAGCTACCCCTGTCACAGGCCAACTGTGCCAATGACGTGTCTGTTCTCAAGCCTTTAATGTTTCCGCGGTTCCCCGGACAGCCAAACGCCCAGGGCTAGCTTGATTGCCATGTGCCCCTGAACCCCACGTCCGCCTCGGAATCTCCCACCTTCAACCAGTTTCTATTATCTGACCCAAGTATTCTCGACGCCAATGCGCAAGCCACCCGCGCTCTTTAAACCGGCAAGAGACATCGGGGCGTTTTCACCGACCTAATCACAACCACCCACCAAGCGATCCGAGCCTCACCACGGCCACGCCCTCACTGTCGCGTGCACCCCGCGTCCTGAGGCCTTTCCACTATAGAGCTGTCGCCAAGATGCGCGCCTCGATAATAACGACGGCGAGCCTCGTCTCCGTCGCACTGGCTCACGGCGACCACACCCGCTCCCAGAAGCCCATGGTCGCACCTGACGCAAATTGGATGACCGTCCACATGGCTGGTGAGTTCCTTTTCTCCCGACCTTGCTCCTCCCCGCCAAATCACTCTGAAAGCAGCCTCGAGGAAACACTAACACAGCGACCCCCCTTTCCCACCTGCAGAGGAACATCACATCTCCTCCTTCGACCCGGAGGCCTTCTTCATGCTGCACGACTTCGACTCCAACGGGCGCTGGGAACCCCACGAGATCCTGCGCTTCTACGGCCTCGAGGACGAGTCGAACCGCGACATCCGGCCCTCCCGCCGCGACGAGATCCAGGCGCACCTCATGTCCATGCTCGACCTGAACCGCGACGGCTCCGTCTCGCGCGACGAGTTCGTGCAGTTCACAAAGTCCGGCAAGACCCTGCCCGACATGGCCACGGGGCCAGGACACCACGGCGACGACGAGTACGAGTACGAGATCCACCACTGGGAAAAGTACCACAACGACGACACGACCATTGAGGAGCTCACGCACCCGGAGGATATCGCGCACTTCAAGAAGCACGAGGAGATGGAGGCTGCGGAGGAGCGGCTCGAGAGGTTGAACAAGATGGCGATTGTGGAGGAGAATATCCCAAGCAAGTTCAGGAGAGGTGGCTGAGTGCTTCTGCTGGGGAGAAGCCCGTGTTTTGTGTGCATATTATGGAGTTTTGAGGGTATATATGCTGAGCGTTTCTACTGGATATAGTAACGTCGAGACGAAATGAGACGATGATGTACATGGCCGCCTTCCTTGAGTAGAGCTGCCTTTGCAACAACCGATAGAGTGGTTATACGAAGAACTTCGCTTCTCTGGCGACCACCAGGGACAAGAGTTTTCAACCACCGCTAGGGCCTTCGTTCACCCTGCTCGTCACATACACATCAAACACGCAGTGCCACACGTCCGGCGCAAATGTCTTGACGAGCTCGACATGTTCCACCCGCGCCGCCCGTCGAGGTTCCGGTGACGACGACAAGCTGCCGGTCCCCTCCGCACTTTGCCGTGACCGCTGCTGGTCCTGGTAGTCCCGAAACCACAGCTCGATCTCGGTCTTGCGGCGCTCGACGTCCGCGACGCCCACGTTCTCGTGGAGGTGCAGCCACGCGTCCTGGCTCGTGCTCGTCACGTCCCAGGCGCCCGGCCACGATCCTGTGCTCGCGGGCAGGAGGCCGCCGTTGACGTGCAGGACTTCGAGGGGCTGTGCCTGTGCTGCTGCTGGCAGCAGAACTTTCGTATTTCTGTCTTGAATGATGCTGCTAGCATCGTTGTCGGCTTCTCGAGCTCCTGTCTTGTTCTGCCACGCTTCCCTGAGCTCGGCGATCCGCCTCGCTGCGTGCTTGTTGTCCTCCAGAAACACCACGATCTGCGCCGCCTCCTCCGTTCGCGTCCTGGGGCCCACGCGAGCACGTTTCCCCGTCTCGTATCCTCCATCTCTTGTCCTGGGGACGAGCTCCGGCGTCGGCCTCGCGAGCTCTTCCTCGGTGCGAACAACCCTCACAGTCCAGCCGTTAGCCTCGGCGCCGCGGCGCAGGCCCTCGACGCTCCAGGGGTTGATTTCCCAGCAGAGCACGCGCAGGCCGAGCCGCGCGTAGGAGAAGACGAAGTAGCCGATGCCGGCGTACATGTCGACCGCATAGCACGACCTTAGCTTTATGCCCAGTGTGCTAGCAATTGTGCCGTCGTGCTTGCCGTCTGGCTGTTGGCTCAGAGTCTCGGAGGCACTATCATTGCTGGTGCTCTTTGGTAGAGCTGAACTGTTCTTGGATGCGTGGAAGTCGAGGAGCCTGGCTTTCTCTTTGATGTTGCCCCTGCTGAACATTGTCCAGCGCGGCGCCCAGGTCTGGCATATTCCGTTCTGCTTGGTGGACACCCAGAAAGCTTTCTCAAAGTCATCGTCGGTAGGCGTAGCTTGGCTGCTGATGCTGCCTATATCTGATCTAGAACCTAGAGACGGTCCGAAGTCCCCATACAGCATCGCCAGACCCGATGGGCTGCGCAGAATGTTGTCCTGCGACTGTTCCGGTTGTTGCTGATTCTGGTCACGCACAAGTGGGATGCCCTCGTTGATGGCGAGGTGTGTGAGTGGTTGCTTCGCGCCGGTCTTGCGAGAGATCTCTGTCAATATCCCTTGCCAGAGGTTCTGCACGATGGCTGGGTTCTGTTGACCCAGGCGGGAGAGCAGGCTGCTCCATTCTGGTGACGAGAGAGAGCCGGTGGGCAGGAGCACCATTGGCTCGTAGACCGTCCATCGTCTGGGTGCTTGTGCTAGGAGTGTAGGGTTCTGGTGCTGAGTGGCAGCCTCAGATGTGGAAGTGTCTTGTGGCAGTAAGCCGAGCCATGCCAGCACGGCGGCCTCGATTGGATTTTGCGCGGCTGCCTTGCGCTTGGGGCGTGGCCGCCGGTCGTTGGCGGGCCTGCCTTGTTGGTTGTCTGTCATGACGGCATGTGGAGATGTGACCTCTTCCAGCCATTCGGGTCTGCAAGTAGTTGCTCTTGCGAGGAGACGGACCAAGACCTCACGATCTCTTTCTTGGTGGGGAAGTTGCGATCCTAGACTGGCAGTTTTTGGTGCAGGTGCCACCGTGTTAGATGATTGGCTGCAGGAGGGCAGCTCGGAGCTCTGCGCCTGACGACCCCACCACGGACCAACTCCGGACGCCGGCGCTCGCCAGTTCTGGAAGCGGCCGCCGAGGCATCATCCGTCATCCCCACTCCAGACTCCCACGGCCGCCCTCGTGCTCTCCGTCGCGCGCTTTCGCTCTCTGTCGCCGTGCAACGACTCCGGCCGTCCCGACAGCTCCAGCACACGGCTGCCTTTTCCCTTCTCGGCGCGCCTGCTCATTCCAACCACAGCGCGGCAAGCACCCTCGCGCACGAACGACACCTCGTGTGTCCCACCAACACACCATGGCCACCGGGGACAAGCCGTCGCTGCTCTCCCTCCCCCCCGAGATCCGCGAGCACATCTACCGCCTCCTGCTCAACCCAGACGCAAACCGTCACTACGACCCCAACGACTACAATGACTACGACTACACCGACTCCCTCGTCCTCTACCGCCTCAACCAGCAGATCTACTACGAGGCCCGGCGCATCTTCCGCGACCTCAACATCTTTGTCCGCATCGAGACCCCCTGGCCCGAGGCCCAGGACCACGTCGCCCTCGAGGGCCATGTCCCCATTCTCATAAAGGGCCAGCAGGCCAAGCGCTTCACCGGCCACAGCCTGAGCGTCGTCATCGAGGCCCCACCCCAGATGTCCATGGACGAGACAGAGTCGGAGCACTTTGTCATCCTCCTCGACGACCTCGACAAGTTCACCCGCACCTGGTTCTACTCCAACCTGTCCAACCCAGGCCTCAACCACTTCCTCAGCCTCAAGCTGCACCTCCGCGACCCCTACGCGCTCGACTGGGAGGAGAAGATCATGCCCAAGTGGCTGCAGCGCAAGCTGCTCATGCCCTTCGGCATGGTCAAGGGTCTGAGGCAGCTCGCGCTCACCGGCGACCCGGCGCCACTGCCCTCCATCGAAAGCGAGCTGCGCGCGGCGCAGGCCGTCCCCACGGCCCCTCCAGAGCACTGCCTGAGCGAGGCGACGAGGCTGAAGACCGAGGGCAACGAGGCCCTGAAAATGGGCAAGTACCGCGAGGCGCTGAGGATATACAACGAGGCGTGGGAGGCGATACACATCGTCATCCGGGGCCGCCAGCGGCACGTGCACGCCGAGGCCTTCTTCGCGCAGCGCATGACGCAGGACCCCTGGCGCGGCAAGGACGGGCGGCTGGAGAGGCTAAACCTGCGCGTGCAGCTCGTCGCGAACACGTGCCTGGTGCTCCTCAAGCTGGAGGACTGGGAGGAGCTCATCTACTGGGGCATGCGGACCATCGTCGCCATCAGGCAGGGCGTGCTTGGGCCTCTGGAGGAGCAGTGGGACGTGTCGCCGCAGGACGAGGCCATGCTCACGTTCCCGGCGGCCGTCCAGATGGGCAAGGTCTACTACCGCACTGCGCTGGGTTACAAGGCGCTCGAGCAGAAGGCCGAGGCCAGGAAGCTGCTCAGAGTGGCAGAGGTGTACCTGCCACACGACGAGTCGGTTAAGAAGGAGATCGCAGCATGTGCGCTGCAGCTCGGGTGAGCGGCAACTACTTTTGGGGGAAGGCATTTTGGGATGTAGCAAGCGTTTTCAAATGGTTTCAAATATCAACTCCAATCATTGTTCAATTCGACAGCTCCTACGCGAGTTTCTTCATGTATGATTCATCCAAGCGGATCATAAAGCCAATTCCAGGTGGTGAGGTGAGACTCAACCGCGTTTTAGATGCTCTCATTGCTATAACGTCGTCGCCTTTATGCATTCTGTTCTATATTTCAACGTCGCCATCCCGTTCAACATGAGCCAAACGACCCTCCGGTTCCAATCTGTGCTAGATATCACGAATCTCATCCTCATGTCTCAATTTCGTTGCCCATCCCAGACCACCGAGTGTCTCGTGCCTTCACTCATTCTCTACCTCGAAGTCCCCATTCCCCCTGATTAGCCGCTCAAATCTCACAGGGCTCAACATTGAACATGCCCTGCACGATCTCGCAGTCTTCCCCATACAGTGCCAGCGCATCCCTCACGGCCTGCTCCAAGCTGACAGCATGCACCCCGACGGCAGCGTTGTCGCACAGGTGCGCAAAGTCGCCCGCCGCGTCGGGCTCGTAGAACTGGTTGCTGATGCCCAGGCCCTTCATCGCCTTGGCGCCCTCACCGCGCTCCAGGGCCGTGCGGGCGTTGGCGTTGATTTTGGCGATGTCGACGTGCTCGACCGCGAACGCGCCGCCCGGGATTGGCCCGGCGGTCGGTGCGGAGGAGGCCGAGTTTGTCTCCGAAGACGAGAAGATGTCCTCCAGCACGGCGAGGATCTTGTTCTGCGAGAACTTCTCGACTCCGCTGATGAGCAGGCCCTTGTTGACAAACCTGCTCGTGTCGTGCTCGCCCGTCGCGTCGCCATGCCAGCGCAGCATGTTGGCCACGCCGACCGCCATCATCGGCAGGGGCGTCCAGCACAGCGTGGCGTCGCCCGTGCCGTAGATCCGCGCGCGGCGGTTCTTGATGTCGAAGCCTGCGGGGCCCTTCATGAGCCCTGTTTACATGGCGGAGAGGCAGAGGGTCAGCGGTCATTTCTGTGAATCCTTGATATGGGCTCTCTGCCGGTGATGCGGTCAACACGACCACGATGTCGGGATGAGGGACAAACCCACACCCGGAGCAAGGAACACGAAAGAAAAGAAAAGAAAGAAAAGAAAGAAAAGAAAGAAAAGAAAGAAAAGAAAGAAAAGAAAGAAAAGAAAGAAAAGAAAAGAAAAGAAAAGAAAAGAAAAGGAGAGGAATCACCTACACATATCAAAAAACGGTCCACCGCTGATTCCCGACCACTCCAGCTTCCCTTCCTTCCCCAGTCCCTCCAGGTACGCCCGCGTCTTCACCTTGCCGCCAACAAACGCCTCCGGGAGGCGGCGGTACTGCTCGGCGTGGATGTTGCCCACGAACTCGTTGGCCAGGTAGAACCGCACGCCCGCAGCCACCGCGGCGTCGATGATGATCTTGGTCGGCGCGAACTGCGTCTGGCTGCCCGAAATGCAGTTCACGACCGCGTCCTGGCCGCGGAACGCGGCCGAGAGGGAGTCGGGGGACGTGAAATCCGCGGACGCGGGGGTGATCTTGGCGGCCCCGGTCGCCTCTGCTGCAGCGGCGCCGAGGGGAGGCACATACGTGTACTCGGTCCCGGGGCGGGTGATGGCCGTGATCTCGAACCGCTCGGGCCCGTCCTTGAGGAGCTCCGCGATGACGGCGCGGCCGACGCTGCCTCGGGGCTGGTTTTGTCTCGGTCAGCTCGTGATTTCCCTGGGTTCAGAAACCTAAGATTGCGAGGTGGCGGAGAACGACGACGAAGAAAAGTGGCGAGACCTACGCCGAGGATTGCAATCTTTCTGAGTGTCATGTTGACAAAGGCGAAAGTGATATTTGTGGTGTAAGAGAGTGCTCGTGGTACGCAGGAAACAGACAACTCGAGAATTCGATGAGTGGCAATGAGATACTGCTCTGCACGTTTCTGACGAGCCCGGCGAGAGTTTTTGAAGCGGTCCTACGTGTTCTGAGCTTAGGGAGCCGCTATGACGACTTTCCACTTGTTGTTGACCAGGTCTAAGTGGCTCCAGCACAGAGCCAGCGGATGAATACACTTTGGCGCGCAACACTGTGATAAGCGACGGGGCTAGTTCAAGCAGCACGAACGGAATTCTTCTCTCCGCGATGGGAATAAGCTAGATGGGAAGCATAGCTACACACAATGTGAGGCCCATCAGATATATTTATATACCAGTAGCCTTGGTGGTCATCGTGTATCTGCCTGATCAACGGTGAGTCTTACCACGGATTTCGGGGTTCACGCTCAGCCCTGGAACCCCGTCTCACCACTCCACAAGTCGTTGGCGGAGCACCCTCTCCTCCCCGTCCCTGGCGATGCGGGCCAGGGCTTTTGCGTCAGGGTCCAAGGGTCTTCTCAAAAGCCTCATGAGAGCTGCGAACTACTCCAACACCACACTGAAGCGTACCGCAAAACTAGACGACCCTTGATTTAATCACTAGGGAGAGAGAGAGAGAGAGAGAGAGAGAGAGCAGTGCATGGGTATTTCATGTCAAGTCTATTGTCTGTTGTATCGCCTTCGTGTCTCAAGAACAGACCGTGCCAGCCGCTACTGCCGGGCGTTCACGCACCACAACTAAATCGTGAGGGGCTGACCTGCTCTCATAGAATATCTACCATATCAACGTACAAGTCCGAAAGGTCCCATTTCCGCAGTGACCATGCCGTTCGGACCGAAACCTTTCAACGCCTCATCATGCCGTTTCAAATTACAACCATTTAACCAGACCACTCCTGGAGCTTGCTCTCCTCCCACTTGCCGGGGACCAGAGCAAGGGGCACGATACCAGAGACGTGCATCTCGGGTCCGAAAACCTTACCCTGGAGGCCGAGCTCCTGAATAGCGGCTCTCATGTTCTTGAGACCCTCCTGGTAGTTGGGTCCAGCACGACGGACCCAGATCTGGACATTGTGCTCAACGAGCAGGGGTGCGACCTCACGCAACGCCCGGATGACGCCCTTGAATGTGGAAGCAACGTTGGTGAAGTTGGCAATGCCACCTCCGATGAAGAGGACCTTGCCCTTGGGGCTCTGAGGAGCGCGGATCATGAGATCGAGGACGGTCTTGGCATAGTAGAAGGTCTGAGACTCAGTGGGAGCTCCAGAGTACTCGCCGTAGTTGGCAAGCTCGTCGGCGAAACCAGCCGAAGCAATGGCGTCAGCGTACACGACGGAGGCACCACCACCAGCGACCAGAGTCCAGATGCGGCCGTTCTGGTTCAGAACAGTCAGCTTGAGCGAAGCACCAGTCTTGGCGTCGAGCTCGGCGATGTAGGCCTCCTCCTTGGTCAGCTCACGGCCGAAGGGAGCAGGGAACTCAATTGGCGGGCCAGCGTCGATGCTGATCTTGTCGGAAGCGACAGCGGCGATGCCCAGGTTGGCAGGCGAGCGAGCGATAGCCCACTTGACACCGCACTCGAAGTCGGCAGTCTGGTCAAGCTTGGCAGCCAGATCCAGGAAGTGGACCTCGGCGGATGTCGCATCGGCGTTGGGGATGACGACCAGGGGGTTGATCTCCATGTATGTGAACTGGCAGTCGACGTACACGGCGTAGAGGCGCGAGATAAAGTCGACGAGGACGTTGTGTACACCCTGGGGGACCTTCTTGAGCAGTGTAGCGGCAATCTCCTCGTTGGAGGGGAACTCAGACAGATCCACAGGGATCAGGAGTTTCTCGGCCTTCTCGTCAACATCACCAACATCGACACCACCCTCGTGGGTGAAGAGAATCCAGTCGCCCTAGATTTCAGAATGTCAATAGAAGGCGCTACTGGCAGAGTTCACGGTTGCGAGGGTGCTCTAAAAAAGCTCGTGCAATAAGATGCAGAACATTGGAATTGGACGTCCTTCAGCAGGAAAACTTACGTCTCTGACGGAGTTGATGTTGATGTAGTACTCAGTGTCCTGAGGATGAGGAACGAAAGGCTCGACCAGGAACTGGCGGAGGACACCCTGGGTGTGCTCGACCTTCTGGACCTTGCCGGCGCGCTCGGCGATCCAAGCCTTTGCCTCAGACCAGGGCTTGTTCAGGCAGAGCAGACCGCTCTTGCCTCGTCGCTTGATGAGCTGATCGGGCTTGGCAACAAAGCGGGCACCGTCGTGGAGGAGCCACGGGTAAGTGATCTCGGCCTGGTCGAGGACGGTCTTGACGTCGGCATCCTCGGGGAAGCTCAGAGCCGCCAGCCGGGGAGGGGCGTTGTGTGTTGTGGACTTAGGGAGAGGAGTGGGCTTGATCACAGGAGCTCTTGTGAGGTGGTAGTTGATGATGGCCTTGCCGTCGGCCTCGTAGATCGCTTTAGCAGACATGGTGAATTAGGGCCTCTGTGGGATCCCGCGGACAACTTCTGGAGTTTGACTCTGCGGCCTGCCTTCTGACGGAGCTGGAAACTGCGAATTCCATCATGTTAGCTGTAGTCCACGTCACCGCCGATGCTCGCCGTTTCGCCACCGCTCTCCGAGGGGGAGCATGTTCAAGCAGATTGCAGCGCTCAATGACTTGACTGGATCGAGACCAGCGCCCACGCAACGCGTTCGCAGTCTCGGACTGGCCAGCCGTTGCTCAGGACAGCCCAGATGCAGTGAGGAGCGAGCAATTCGTATCCTCGACTGCTTCACCTACAAGGCCGTGGAGGGAATGGCCACACTGTCTTTGTGCAAACTCACCTAGTATTGTCCTGCTCGAAGTAGCGTGTGCAATGATTCTCGACAAGAGAGAACGGATTGCTGCCAGAGGCGAGGAAGTTTGTGGAGGTGGGTGGTCTGGCGAGATGGGGATGTGTGGAAGGAGAAGAAGTGAGCACGAAGGGTCCGTCTTCGGGTTGAAGTGGGATGGCGGACTGGCAGGCACGGAGGCCAGCGGAGGTAGCGCTGCACCAGGCACACAAGGATGGCTGGGCTAAGCAGCAGACACGCACGACAGGCTCAGGAGCACAACAAGATCCGCCAGCTTTTTTTTTGGGTTTGCTCACAGAAAATCGGAGCGAGGGGGTGCGTGTCTTGGTCTCTATCCTATTGTTTGAGGGAACGGGATGCAGGGAGGAGGGGTGGCTGTCCCGCACCCCTGGCACAGCTCCTCCGGACACTCAGCATTATTCGTCACTGGCGACCTGGCGGTACCTCGCCGTGGGGAAGACGAGGTCTCCCCGAGGTACTGTACCTGCCTCGGACCCGCGCGCTAGAACTCGAAGCCTTGGGTGGCCATACTGCAATCGGTCCCCGAGCTCAGGGGCGGCCGGGAGGGGCATATTGCGGCGACCGACTGGACGAGCAAGGCCGACACCGCCTCCGAAAAAGCATTGGGGCAGATCCTGGGCGGGGCCTGGAAAAGCGGGACCACCAGGCACCCCACCAAGTACTAGTACCCCAACATCAACAATCCTCCTTCTGCGCTTGAGGTCTTCCAGCCGGGAGTTGTCCTTGTGCGCTGTCTGGAGCCCCAATCTCCCATGCCAAGCTGTTCAACGGAGCTCTCGACGGCGGCGGCCATCGTCAAGCGCGACAGTGGACCCTCGCGCTCGGCAGCCGCGGAACCCTCGAGCTCGTGGATGTCAAAATGGAGCTGCTTTGGGCATTGAAGTTGCACGGTCCGGACACTACTGGCAGAAGGCATCGACGTAGGTACAGAGCACCTGCTAGACGAATGGGAGTTGTTGCCCGCTCAATGCTCTACCGTAGCTCTTCCTTCACACGATGCTACGGTATGTCCTGGGGCTTTTCGAGACTGCGGCGGCGTTGCTGGCGGTCAATCTCAGCTTCACTCTGGCCGTCTCGGACCGACCGGGGCCGCGACAACGTCCCGTGCCCGCGTAAGCAGCACGACATGGTTACCCCAAAGTTGTATACGGAGGAAGAGTTGTCACTGCCACTGTCGCTATGCAGGTTACCGAGCCCGAGTCATAGTTCTTGCTGTTCCGGTCACACTGCACAGCTCCTCAAATATACTCCGCCACACCTTACTTGCACTGGCAAGAACAGCTCGCCTCGGGTAGTTTGCAGCCGCTTCCAAGCGTGAAGGAGTTGCTCGCAGCGCCTGAGACTACCATGTAGTCGAAGTGTTCTGTTCGACCGTGACAAACTCGAGCCTTCTCTTAGCCCTCGAAGTGGAGAATTGTTATGACACATGGTAGCTCTACTTCCTGAGATGGCGGCGAGCAGGGATAGTCGTCACTTTGCATCCACGGGAGCACTAGAAACCCCATACACGACTCGAGTCAAAGAACCTCCCAAGGAGTCACGCGAGACGCTACCTGGCAAGGCTCGCTGGCCCAGCTGGCGTCCTGCACACACTTGCGGTCAGACAGGGCGAAGGCGCCCGTAGACGAAGATCGGGACACCGCCATGTCGTCCAAGGATGCTTGAGCAGGTCGTCCGACTTCCAGCACCCCGGTCAGTCATGGCTGGGCCTTGGCCGGCCTGACGCCGAGTGGCTGGCCATGGGCCGCAACCCAGGAACTGGTAGTCTTGACAAATCAGCAGGTGGCTGGCCTGATGCCAAAGGCGATCCGATCCCATTGTGCAGGTCAGGAGTGGCGTGACAGATAATGTTGAATGCCAGGCATTGCCAGCCGTGGGATAAAGCTCCCAACTAATGCTCTGACAGCCCCTGTATGCCTCGCGGCGTCCTGTCGCGTTTGCTCTCTCCAAGACATGCAGGCCTCCCCGTTCTCCACCGAGGATTTTGGCGGCCATAGCAATCCAACGTGGACTAAAATAAGTGGCGATGTAGAAGGTTGTGCGGATCTCTGGGGCTGCCTCTTGTCGTACCGCTTACTGTATGCATACCCGACGTGGCCTGGTGAATGCTCTGCCGCGTGAGGTGTGCTGTCCTTCTGCCTCGAATGTCCATTTCAGAGACCTCGAAATGCTCAGCACTCACTGGCATGGCGAGCAAGTTCACGAGACTCGAAAGGGGTTTGGCAGATTGCTCAGAGTTGGACCCCTCGAACCCCAAAAATTAATGGGACCGGCCGAATCGGGCTTGGCGTGGACCAACAATTGTCGATAGCTCCTACCCAAGGCCGCTTTGTACTGTACTTCGGCGAGGGGCAACCGCGTACCTGAGCGGTACCTGCCCGCAGCCCCACACACATCCCCAACCCACCGACGCCGCGCAACCTGCATGGCCAGCTTCCCATCGAGACAGCACATTCAGCCGAAAAGTTACGAGAGAAAAAAGTGCCTAGGAAAGCAGCATTGATGGGGGCGGGCCTTTGGAACCACCCCGGAACCGCTGTATCCTGACCCATTGCGACTGCTGAGGCTTCCGCCAGGCGATCATAGCAAGCTCACACCCCCCCAGGGACCATCCCAACCCACGAAAACGGCATCGACCTGCCACCCCTCACCCTTGCTAGGAGTCCGGCTAGGCACCTTGAAGCTCAACCTCCAGCCCACCACTGGCAGCAATTGTCCCTCCCTTCTTCATCCTCCCCAAAAGTCCGGCTGTTACTCCTCCTCGGCCAACTTTTCACTTCCTCACCCACTCCTCAAGGCTTCTTTCCCCGTGATCTTTTGTACCTTCGCGTGCAATAGAAGCTCGAGATCGCGCCTCAACGTGTTGACGACGCACTTCTCGTCAAGCACATTATACGGTATGTCCTCCATCGCTTCCTCTCTGCTCGGCCTGTCACCAGAGGTGTCTCGCAGCCCATTGCGGTGTGATCTCGCCGCCTTGGTTTCCCTCCGTCATTCTGTGTCCAAGCTCGTTGCTACTACTCTGTACAAAATTTGCTTTGGCCGTATGAGACCTTGCGGCTTCAACCTCGTGGTTCTGTAGCACAGGGCCGGGCGTGGGCAGGCGCCCACGAATCCCGGCAGTTCGCGAGCTTGTTTCACGGAATTGCCTGATTCCAAGTGCCCTCATGCCAGAATCATGGCTTTCTCGCAGCTTTCCTCCATACCAGCATTGAGGCTCATGAAGGCCTTTTCCGGGATTTACTGAATCTAACGTGTCCTCCGCCCCTCTAGTCCACAAGAAGCACGCGTATCTAGATCCTCCGCGAGAGACGAATCTTGGCAATGGCTTCCACCGGTAACCTCGGGGTCAGCGGCACCTCGACCCCCGCCCCTACGGGCGCGAACGACAACATCACTCGCTTCTCTGCGCCGAGCAGGTCTCTGAGCCCCGCACCCGAGCACGCTCTGTTCAGCAACAAGACACGATGCTTGGTCTACGGCCTCCAGAACCGCGCCGTCCAGGGCATGCTTGACTTCGACTTCATCTGCAAGCGCACGACTCCATCCGTTGCTGGCATCATCTACACCTTCGGTGGCCAGTTTGTCAGCAAGATGTACTGGGGCACTAGCGAGACCCTCCTGCCTGTCTACCAGCAGTCTGCCGCTGCTCTGGCCAAGCACCCCGACGTTGACACCGTTGTCAACTTTGCCTCCTCCCGCAGTGTCTACAGCTCCACCATGGAGCTTATGGAGTTCCCCCAAGTCAAGACCATTGCTATTATTGCCGAGGGTGTTCCCGAGCGCGTAAGTCTTGTAGCCTACTGCCCGTATTCCATTGTAGTCAGATACTAACGGAACGGTGTTTGCAGCGTGCTCGTGAGATCGCCCACGTTGCTCGCAAGAAGGGTGTCACTATCATTGGCCCTGCCACCGTCGGTGGTATCAAGCCCGGTGCGTTCAAGATCGGTAATACTGGTGGCATGATGGACAACATCGTCGCCTCCAAGCTCTACCGCAAGGGCTCTGTCGGCTATGTCTCCAAGTCCGGAGGTATGTCCAACGAGCTCAACAACATCATCTCCCAGAACACCGACGGTGTCTACGAGGGTATCGCCATCGGTGGTGACAGATATCCTGGTACCACCTTCATCGACCACATGCTCCGCTACCAGAACGACCCGGGATGCAAGATCCTGGTTCTGCTCGGTGAAGTTGGTGGTGTCGAGGAGTACAAGGTCATCGAGGCCGTCAAGAACGGCGTCATTACCAAGCCCATTGTCGCGTGGGCCATTGGTACATGCGCCAGCATGTTCACCACCGAGGTCCAGTTTGGCCACGCTGGTTCTTTCGCCAACTCGCAGCTCGAGACCGCTGTCGTCAAGAACAAGATGATGAAGGAGGCCGGCATTCACGTTCCCGACACCTTCGAGGACCTCCCCACCACCATCAAGACTGTCTACGACAAGCTTGTGGCTGACGGCACCATCGTTCCCGAGGCCGAGCCAGTCGTCCCCAAGATCCCGATGGACTACTCCTGGGCCCAGGAGCTTGGCCTTATCCGCAAGCCTGCCGCTTTCATCTCCACCATCTCCGATGACCGTGGCCAGGAGCTCCTGTACGCTGGCATGCCCATCTCGGACGTCTTCCGGGAGGACATTGGCATTGGTGGTGTCATGTCTCTGCTGTGGTTCCGCCGCCGCCTGCCTCTCTACGCCTCCAAGTTTTTGGAGATGGTCCTCATGCTTACTGCCGATCACGGCCCGGCCGTGTCTGGTGCCATGAACACCATCATCACAACTCGTGCCGGCAAAGACCTGATCAGCTCGCTGGTCGCTGGTCTCTTGACTATTGGTTCTCGTTTCGGTGGTGCGCTCGACGGCGCTGCCGAGGAGTTCACCAAGGCCGCTGACAACGGCCTCACTCCCCGTGACTTTGTCGACACCATGCGCAAGCAGAATAAGCTCATTCCCGGTATTGGTCACCGCATCAAGTCCCGCAACAACCCCGATCTTCGTGTCGAGCTTGTCAAGGAGTACGTTCTTAAGAACTTCCCTAGCCACAAGCTGCTTGACTACGCCCTGGCTGTCGAGAGTGTCACCACCTCGAAGAAGGATAACCTCATCCTCAACGTCGACGGTTGTGTCGCTGTCTGCTTCGTTGATCTGATGCGCAGCTGTGGTGCTTTCTCTCAGGAGGAGGCCGAGGACTACATGAAGATGGGTGTCCTCAACGGTCTCTTCGTCCTGGGTCGCAGCATTGGTCTAATTGCCCACTACCTCGACCAGAAGAGACTGCGCACCAGCTTGTACAGACATCCTTGGGACGATATTACCTACCTGCTCCCCACCCTGGGCAAGACCAGCGGCCCTGGCGAAAGCAGAGTCGAGGTTGCCATGAAGTAGAGAGCGGGCTGAATTTGGAGTTTTTGGGAAGTCTGAAGGCCGGGGACGTGATACGTAGTAACGAAGCTTTAGAGCGCGTAAACAACACGCAACACTGTATGAATGGACTCTGGTTCAATATTGAGCAAACCGCAAACTGAAAATGCGTACTACTTCTTGGTGCCGAGAATGAAGGCATTCTGGACTCTATGCCGTCCTGCTTTCGAAAGCCGAACGTGGGCGGCGACCCTGCCCATCGCGCTTGGCCCCACTTTCCTGTACTTGGGCGGCGTTCGCGTTGATTGGTCAATGTACTACGATGCCACAGTTGCTAATCTGAATGTCTTCACGCTCCTCCATTTGCAGTACTGCCCATACAACGACATCGCCACTGCAGGACAAAGGAGTACCTGATTCACGGCCCATCATGTCGACAGCATCACCGCGCACAACGCGCAACCAGGAAGCAGCAAAAACGCGAACAGGCACTCGAAGCACCAATACGGGGGCGGGTCCTCGGCCTCTCGCTACAGCACCACACCCTCCTGCACCGTCACAGCACACTGACCAATCTACATATTGTCCCAATGGACATCTCGTAGTTCAGGACAATGGGCAGCAATCCGACGAGCATGGTGCATATCCTCAAGAGACTTCGGCAGCTTCGGCTGCTGGATACGATGCGGCGCAGAGAATCGCTCCTGCTACTCCTACGCAATCTCATCCCGCGCAGAGCACTCCCGTGCATCAACATGACCCAGCGGCAGATGATGCAGAACGCTATGGGGAGGAACTCTCTTCTCTAGAGGCAGCCGTTCATACACCAACGCAGTCTAACCACGGAGGGACGATCATGACACCAGGGACTGGACCTTACATCTCAACTTTGCCCATCCCACCAGAGGGCGGTCCCGGTGGCGGCCCCCCGGCCAAGAGCGCCGATGAAATGTTGGATTCCCTCCGCGCGTTCAGCCGGCCGCACGGCTACGATCTAGTGAAGCGGCAGCCGTCAAATCTACGGAACGGTGAGTACACGCGCTACGCGATTGCCTGCGAGGCTTTCGGCATGCACAAGTCGACCAGCAAGGGCATCCGCAAGGCCACCTCGCGCAAGATTGGCTGCGAGTTCCGCGGTTCCATCAAGTCGAACAAGGGGATGGATGGTGGCTGGGTGTTCCAGTTGATGGACAAGCCCGAGACGAGGGTGCACAATCATGGGCCGATGGTAAGTCCATGTCGAACGCGTTCGGTTTTTAATTTCCCTGGAAACGGAAGCGTTTCATTATTAATCTCCCCAGGACTCGTCTATGAAGCCTTTCCTGCATTTCGAGTCTTCGGACATCTTATTCTGACGGCCCTTTTCAGGCCCGGCCTCAACGTGCGTACTACCACAATGGCTCAAAGGACGGCTGGCACGGCACTGTTACGCCAGGAGGAAAGTACCAGCCAGAGGCTGGTAGATACCACTTATACATTGGCCTCTTCTGCCCTTTCGCACACCGAGTTAATCTGGTTCGCTGCGTGAAGGGGCTTCAAGAACTTCTCCCAATCTCTATAGTCAAGCCTTACCCAAAAGGCGATGACAGAGGCTGGCCTGGCTGGGAGTTCGCCGGCTGTCGGGGCCTGTCAGACCTGTACGAAGGCGCGACCGAAGATAATGTTCATGGCTCGCGCTACCTGCACGATATCTACTTCCGTGCCGACAAGACTTACACTGGCAGATACACGGTGCCGGTCGTGTGGGATACGAAGACAGACACGATGGTCGCGAACGAGAGCCTCGAGATCATGCGTTGGATGTCGTCGGGTTTCGACGTGCTCTTGCCCTTCGACAGTCCTGAGCGGAACCTGAGCCTGTACCCGGGCCATCACAAGGCCAAGATCGACGAGGTCAAGGACTGGTTGACGCATGACCTCAACTCGGGCGTGTACAAGGCTGGCTTCGCTACGTCGCAGGGCGCATATGACAGGAACCTGGCTCCAGTCTTTGCTGCGCTCAACCAGCTCGAGCTGCTGATTTACACCAACGGCGGGCCATTTGTGCTCGGAGCGGAGATGACAGAGCTTGACATTCTCGCGTACCCGACGATCATCAGATTCGACGTCATCTACGTGCAGCACTTCAAGTGCAACCTGGGCACGATCCGAGGTGACTACCCGGTCATCCACGAGTGGCTGAAGCATCTGTACTGGAACGTCAAGGGGTTCAAAGAGACGACAGATTTCAGGCATATCAAGGAGAACGTGAGTTCCTGACCGGGCGAACCATACGAGGACATGGAATTCTCAGACAAGGACCAGACTGACTCTGGACTTCTTCTTCACTAGTACACGAGGAGCCATGAGAAGATCAACCCGCTGGGGATCACTCCACTGGGTCCGTTTCCGGACATCAAAGAGGGCGTGAACCTGGACTTTCTGGGCCAATTGCGCCCGGGGTCGGTGGATCACCCTGCGGTGTTGGAGCATCAAAAGACCTTGCCCGCTATCTGAACGTGCTGCTCTTGTTCGAAAGCAGTGCTGGTGGCCAACCGTGAAGGCGTGTACGAGTATGATGAACAGTGGGAATTATGCTGCGTGATCATTTGTGATACCAATAGCGAGCTGGCAGGCGGAGCTTGCTTATTTTTGCCGGAAATTCTCGTCTTTCCCAAAACTTCGACAATTATGGCAGAACCAGCGTGATATGTGAAGTTACAGTTCTTATAAGTGCAATGCGACGTGGGAGTTGGTGTTTACATGTGGTGTAACTGAGGGTTGGGTTGTGTACCAACGCCACCATCACCCCAAGTCGGAATTTGAGAGCTATTCAGGGGTAGAAAAAAGCGATACTAATTGATTATATTCAATTCATTGGAGAGGAATTATGTGCTGTCATGAACCTCGTCGCCGTGCTCGCCTGGTGCTTCGAGAAACAGGGGCGGTGTTTGGAGGCAGAATATCCGCAGAGTGGCCCCACTCAAAATGTCCAGGGTGCTTGGGATCTGTGATATTCGGCGATACACTGTTGCGGAAGATATTGCGACGGCGACGACGAGCTTTTGAGCTAGGGCGACACTCTGTACCACACGACACGACTACGACGTCAGGGCTTCTGCCGGAGCAAACAGCGACTACTAACCTACTGCAGCATCGCGACCCCGACCTAGGGACTTCTACGAGCAGGGCAGGGCACACACAGCTCTTTGATCACGAAACGGAACAAGGAACGGGGACGACAAGCACACAAGCTCTCAGCCAAAATTCCACCACGAGCAGTCCGCGATCCCAATCTCAACACCTCACAAACACACACATCACCCGCGATGACGTTCTTCCGCATAACGCTCCACCGCTCCGCGATCGGCCTGCCCGAGCGCACGCGGGGCGTCCTGATGGCCCTGGGCCTGCGCAAGCGCACGCAGACCGTGTACCACCCAGTGAGCCCGCAGTTCGCGGGTATGATCATGAAGGTGAAGGAGCTGGTGCGCATCGAGGAGGTCGACCGCGCGCTCGACTCGCAGGAGCAGCGGGCCGCGCGGCGGCCGGACCCAGGGTTCTGGCTGGAGAAGAGAGGGGAGGAGAGGACGATCTGAGTTACTATGACTCCGCCCAAGCACGTGGCCGGCAGGAAGACGGCAAGGGAGGATGGCAAGCAGGCAGGCAAAGAAGGCTAGGGTAGAGGGGATAGGAGGGAATGATGGCGGACCGGCACGGCATCTGTGCGAACTCGCTGCGTGGCATAAACAGCCATGCGTGATTGCACGTAGCTGTCAATACCGACACTACGGAACGAGCGACACGGGCGGAAGACGCTGGTGCGCCATTCCGGAGAACGTCTCTGTTTTCCGACATAATCCCATCGACGGAAACCACCGTGTGATGATCTCCAGCCACAACGAGCACTCGCCTATACGAAGGAGAGGTAACTTCGGGACCGGAGGGAGCATGTCAAAGCTGTCTGCGAGTAGGTGCGGTTGTGTAGCTCCGTCATCAGGGCTGCCATGCTGGAGGAGATGTTCGCTGTATTAAAAGTGTATAACGGCCACAAAGTACCATATTTCATGACTGTCACGAACAGTACAGAGGACCACAGTGCTCCTATTCGCTGATGCAACGTGGCACGCTGCGATTGGGAAGCTAGTATGCGGACCACGGCAAATCACAACGGCATTCACTGACGCAGTCTCGAAACGCTTCGAGTGTGTCCCTTTGTTTGCCGTGTCTACTGAGATACGTGGTGCTCTGGAGCCGAGGACCAAAAGTAACACCGCCACCCGCCTAGGTGGCATTGGTCGGTAGCAGACATCAGGAGGCCATCTTAGAGATACACAAAATCAAACCCGATCCGAAGGCCGTCATGATCAAACTCCGTGCGCCGTCCCAACCGCAAACAATGACCCTCAGTTCTTCGCCTTCTCAACGTAGTCGTTGGATGGTGTCTCATATTCTGAGACGAAGTAGTCACCTGCGTGGCGGGACAGCCAGCTCGTGAATTTGGTCAGTTCCTCACGCAGCCGGTTCACCGACTGCTGGTCCATGTTGGTTTGGGCAATGAGCTCTGGGAGGGATACTGCAATATTGGGTCAGTCAGATGTCGCGCCGTTGTTGAAGATCTCGAAACTGAGTAGAGTACTTACCGAGCAGCCGCATAAGATGCTCTGGCCCGTATGTCTTAACAGCGGTCTTCCTATCTGCCCAGTCGGGGTCATCGGAGAGCCACTTCTCCCGCACCTCAGCGTATTGCGAACGCTCAAATCTGCACCAAGTATCAGTAGATGCATTTGGCCCTTTTGCCTGGGGCACAACTGACCTGTACAAGAGGATTCTGCTCAAGCACTTATCAAAGTACTCGGTCAGACCATCCAGGGTCTCCATCAGGATGTCGACCTGCGCAGATCCCTCTGGTCGCTTGGGTTTCTCGTAGGCTGCGTAGTCGTCAAGTATCTTGCTGATAGGGTTAGGGTGGGGAAGAGGGACAAGCTGGTTGTTCTTTGTGATGTTTTCCCAGTCATCGACCAAGAGCGCCTTGAGCACGTCAGGGATGATGAGCTTGATCGATGGACGCGCGTGGAAAGCATCCTCCTGCGATATTGGCGCGGTTAGTAAGGATACTCTGAGGCATACAAGTATGAGAGCGCTGCAGTTTGCAGAGACATCTAGTGCATCCGGGTATGGCTAAAGTATCCGAGGGACTTTATGTCTTGCGAGGAGATTGTCGGGTGCCTGGCTTGCTGCCGGACACATCTGCCGGGATCGATCTAGTGCTGGGCGTCCTTGGCTTAGTCACACCCCTGGTTGACTTGGAAGTCGTCGGAGGGTGATCGTAACGGGCGTCCCGACGCACGAACTCGGCCTTCCACAACGATTCGATATTCTTCATGTAGAGGCTCTCAGTGCTGGCAGGCGGCCGCTTAAGCAGATTGTCCCAAGCTTCTGCGCGTTTCGCATGTCTCCTTTCCTGCTGCGGGAAACTCGACCGTTTTGCTCTGTGGGATCGCCCATGGGCAATACCAGAGGCCGTAGTGTGCAAGGTAGCCATGCTCGGGCCGGGTACGTAAAGGTCGCCTTGCGGTGCAAGTGGTGCCAAACGCTTTGTAGCAGCGTCCAATGTCGAAGGCCTGGGTTGATTGGAGGCAGCATTATCGCTGCTGTTTTGTTGTGCGGGTGTGCTTTCGCCCTCGACAGGACTTTGGGCGGATAGTGACAGAGGGCTGAACCGCCCATCATCGTTTTCGGAAGTGGAAGAAACTTCCGGACTGGTCCCAGGCGAGGGTAGTCCCGCCATGAATCTGGCACCAGTCGCCCTGATTGCAGCCTGTTTGGGTGTTCTTGGGCGCTTCTGCACTCGTGCTGTGGAAGCGGATGGATGTGAAGGCAAACGCGCGGAGCGGCGGGTGACCATGCGTTCTCCCGGCGACGAGGCCATAGCTCCGGCGGGGTTGCTTTGGTGTTGTCGAGATACTTAAGGAGCCGTACACAATACGCGGCTATGGGAAGTCGCTGTATGTTGGACAAGGAACAATGATGTGGAAGCTGGGTGGGGGCGGCCAATATGCACAACCGTGGGAGGATGCACCACACTGACGGTGTCCAGGGGCACCCACGAGATTGGCGATCTCGAGCTGGCACAGCGCGGAAGTTGTAACTGAGAGGGGCTTGCTGAGAACAAAATGATGTCGCCAAACAGTCGTAGCTGCCTGTTCTCGTTACTTGGGGCTTCGTGCAAGTATATTGTGCAGAACGAGAGGAGTGAATGTTCGATGAGTGATGTCCGGGGCAGTGAGCTCCAAGTGAGATTAGGTATGCTGTTTATCCGTTCTCAGGCGGCTGGGCTGGGAAGACGTCCTAGACCAGGCTTTCTCGAAAGCCGTTGAATGATCGCTCCTGCCAAGTTGATGTTGTCGACTGGAGGCGGTGAGATGCGTAGTCGCGTGTGCCGTGATGGCCTTTTGTGGATGTGCAGCCAAAAAGGAAGAGGAGGGCTACCCATCACAACCTGGCGAAACCTTGACGTGGCAGCCTGACCAGGATGGAGGAAGACACACATCCGCGTGCCCTGACAACTCATAGCTCCTGCATGCCATAACTCATGGCGTCGATAAAGCCTTTGCGTGTGTAGCCCAGACGTCTCATGCCTGCAGCGGCACCCACGTGTGCATCCCGGACGATGCAAGCCCGTGAAACCCAAAGTTTGTTATGAAGTCGAATATGTTGCCACAGCCATGCCAGGCAGGATATATGGTCTTGCCGTGTCTGTATTGCTCGTCGTATGGTGCCAAAGGTAGGTCCTCGAACAAAGGGGTTCAAGGAGAGAACGAAACCATCATCGCAAAGAAAGTCAATACTTACAGTCTCGAGCTCGTAATCGCGGCCTCTCCGCGGCCCACGTCCGCCGAAGCTGTTGTTGGCGCCGCGCTCCTCACTACCGCGCGCGGAGCTCATCTCTGAGCCGTTGGCGATGCCGCCACCGAACCCGAACCCCTTGGCGTTGGCCTTCTTGGACGACTTGGGAGCCCGCTGACGCGCCTGGAGCTGGAGCTGGGCGGCGAGCTGCTTGTTGTCGTCAGTGAACTTGCGAATGCGGTCGGCGCTGACCCAGTCGTCCCAGCTGGCCTTCCAGCCCTTGTAGTGTATGCGGTACTGCGTGTCATCGACCTTGGCCGCGGGGCGGATGTCTGTCACTTTGGCCTCGTACATGAGGTCTCCGTGGAAACAAAGGACCCTCTCGTCCTTTGCATAGGGCGGGGCCTGGCTCTGCTTGGGCGCCATGGTGCCTGGTTTTTTCCTGTAGATTCCGACCGGTCTACCGTTTCTCCTCAACGTGATGCTCGGGCCAGAGAGTGACACTCGTGCGCAAGTTGCCGACGGTCGCCTTACACGGGCTGAAAGCGACAGAATTAGAGTGAACAGAGACTGGAGAATTTCGTGAGATGCACGCCACCACGAGGACGAGGGCGTTTGTGCTGATTCACGGCACGCTGGTATCAGTGACTGGCGATTCTGCGAGTGTTGAGTGAGTGAGACTTTCCTCAGGGAGCCTGGTGGCCCACCACAGGGTGCAGTTAACGGCGCCAAACAGGGTCCTCCAGACGCGCTCCAGCTGCATCCTCTTTAACTGGACGCGTCTCACTTGAGCACTTCGCCAACCCACCCACATCTCGTCACCAGCATTGATTGCCGTGAGTGGCTTGAGACGATTCGGGCACATCCAGCTGCTGTAATCTTTGTCGCAGCCAGTCATATCTCACTTTCGGCTTGGGCCTCTGGTCATCCTTCGTTGCTCCAGACGTCATCTCACACGCCAGGTCGCCAATTCTCGAGACGCTTGGCCCCTCCATGCTTCCAACCCCCAGCCTCCACTCGTCCACCGCAGCATCACCGATTAAGCCATGGCACCCACCGAGGCCGCGATCCTCGAGAACTATCTGCTGCTGCCCGCGCGGCTCCCGTCCATCATATCCCTGCAGGAGTTTACCTCGCTATTTCCCAAGTCGCAGCAGTCGTCGCCCCAGATCCGCTCTCTGTACCGGGATCTGCAGCAGCAGCGCAGCGCACTGGTCGACGACGTCGCGGACAGCATCGAGGCCGAGGTGCGCGGGGTCAGCAGGACGCTGCGGCGCGAGCTCGTACGCGCCAGGGCCGAAGCCGAGCACGAGGAGCGCGACGACGAGATCGAGATTGAGCGGGCGGTATGTTTTGCAGCAACCAAGTTCCGGGCTGGGTCAATGTTATAAGTAAAGGTTCGTGGAGCAACACAACTGACATTCGTGACGGTGGGATTTATAGCTTTTCGGCCCGACATCGAACCTCATCGCCTCGAAACCGCACCATCTCATGACGATACTGCCCGACATGGAGACCGCGGTCGCCGACATAGAGGCCGAGATCAAGAAGCTCGAAGAGGAGGAGGCGGCACTCCTCGAGTCTGTGAAGCAGACAGTCGGCGGCCTCAGCGATCTCCGATATGGCCGACTCAGCAATCCCAAGCTACGCACAGAGAGTCTGGAGGCGCTCCAGGCTATGCAGGACGTGTGCGCGCGAAGGAACGAAACGTGAAACCCACAAAACAGTGCGACAAGCCACACGATTACAAGGTATAATTATCGAGACTATCTGGGAAGAACATGTCCGACTGCGCCGTGGCACATCACTCAGATATCAGCCATTATCTCGCTGCCCAAAACGCAAACCAAGACCGAGCCACCAAATCCATGGGCCATCACGAGCACTGCCCTTTGCAAGCTTGCTACCGTGCGCCTCCTTTTCACATTTCGTCCCGTGGATATTTAGCGCTTGTTGGCAGCGGCAGCGACAGCGGCACGGCGAGCGTCAGCCTGGCGTCCAGACTCTTCCATGGTCGCGCGAGCACGGTTACCACTGTGTCATGCTTGCGTTAGTGACAAGGAAGCAAGAGGCTATTTCAGAATAGACGAGTGCAGCTTAGAGCGACTTACACAAAGTAGCGGCTGAACATGGAGATGCCGATCATGAAAGCCCAGCTGGGAATCAGGTTCATGGCCCAGATGGCGTAGCCGGCGGCCACAGAGAGGCCTTTGTCGGCAAACCAGCCGCTGTACGGGTGGAAGGCGCCCGAGTGCTCGTGGAGGGTGCCGTTGTAGCCTTTGGCGCGAACCTCCTTGAGCAGGTCGACAAAGGTGTCTGAGGTCGTGGTCGTCAGGTTCATGCCCTTGACCCAAACGTTGACCTTCTGCGGGGCCGGGACGACCTCGAAGGCCCAGATGGCACCGGGAGGGCTGGACCAGGAGTGACACAGAACGGGCTGGTCCTCGCAGCTGAGCATCGCGGTGTGAGGCGCACCGGGGGTGACGGCGAACTTGGCGGCCGTCTGGTTCCACGCGGCTTCGGTCTGTTCGCAGTGGTCTATGGATTGCGTAGAAAGTCCTCGTTAGCAAGGTGTTTCTAGCCTAGATTGTAACGCTGCCAGCGCTTGCGCGCTGATTCGACTGCTGAAATAACATACCGTAGCACGCCTTCTTGCCGCCAGTGATGAACACCCACCACTCGTCCGGGATCGTCTGGCCGGGCTTGACGTTGCTGAAGAGCGTCTCGTTCCAGTTGCCCAGCGTGAGAGTGTGCATCTTCATCTCGCCGGCTTTGGCCTGGGCGGCGCCGACGGGGTCATGGCGGTTCGGGTTCGGGAAGTACTTGTTGAACAGGCCCTGCGCCTGGCCGAGATACTGCTGGACGAAGTCGCCGGGGGCGGGACCCTCGGCGGCGGCCAGCAGGGGCAGGCTGACAGCGGCGGCGGCGGTCGAGAAGCGCATGTTGGGGGGATTTGTCCGAGAGAGTTGGAACCGAAGAGGGGAATGAGACAAGACACGGCAAGGTTGTCTTGTTTTGCGCTTGTGTGGGCTTGACGAGGGAAGAAGAAGAGAAGGAGAGTGCTGCAGTAGCTTGCGGATGATGGAAGAGGGTGGAAGGGGTCCTACTGGACTGGGAAAGGAGCTTGGGCGGCGCGGCGCAAAACCCCAGGTAGAGGAGAAGTGGGTTCCGCCTTCGCGGATAATGAGGAGCCCTTGGGGAATTTGTCGGCCCTTCAGAGTTCGATCGCGGTGTGGGTTTTGACCTTCATTCACACGGCCGAGAAAGTTGAGACTTTCGGCTGCAAATAGATTCGTAGTATTTTTCTTTATTTGAACGGGCGTGCGAGGCCCTTGAGCTGCTGTCGACCTGGCTACGTACTGCTCTGTTTACTTCGTCCCAGTATGGGGTTCGACGCGGGGGAAGCCACGCAATTTCGCAACCAGTTGGCCCCCTTGGTTCACTGTCTCTTGCAACCCAGTGTCGCAATACAGAGTCCCAATCTTTGTTTACCTTGAGAGCCCATGACAGCCTGGAGGCAAGGCCGCCTCACGCAGAAACGGCCGTGACGACATCAACCCTGCTGCCTGTTCCTCACAGGCAGTCTCTCTGAATGAGTCTTCATGGAGGAGCAGATCTGTCCTCTCCGTCGGACATGCATGCGGAGTCGAGCAGCGCCCAGCCAATCCAAGCCAACATCTGGTCAAGGAAGCACCGGGCCGGGGGAGCGGGCGGACAAGGCAGAGCCTGCCTGCTTTGCATTGGGACTGTGGCCGGCTGCTCTTTGTTAGACTCGAAACCCTCCCTCGACACCCCGGAAGTAGCGCTTGTTGCACCGTCTTCTGTCAGCTCGAGCATAGAGATGGCATCCGCGCAGATATTCCATCTGAATGCATTGAAGTAACAGTCCTGACTGAGACAATTGCTGATCTCTTTCGTCGTGGACTCGGGGTTGGGGTTTCCTGCTGAGCCTTGTTGCCCCACAGCTTCTGGAACCAGAGCTCATCCATGGATCGTATAGACCAGCCGGGGGCCCGTTTTGGGGTCGCAACTCTGACGCAGGCCGATCGCGACGCGCTTCTGGCGGGCCTATCTTATCGGCCACCAGAGAGCTTCCCTTTCCCCACGCTCTCTGAAACAACAATGCGAAGTCCAAGCTGTGACGCTGATGGTGCAGTGATTTTCTATTTCAAGTGTCACGAGTGACATAGTCCTGTCAATCTGAACCCAGCGCTGTCCTCCTGCACGACCGCAACGACACTCTTCCAAGCGACAACGAACACACCCCACGTCGCGTGTCCCAGCCGAGGCGACATGTCCGACCTGACGCGTCGACAAACCGTACAACGACGCCTGCGCACACATACATAGGCGATCAAGAGACCATACGATAAAACGAGCGCGTAATGGCGCGGCTCTCGTGGCCCGTGGATGCCACGGAAGCGTCGACCTCGAAATCCACAACCAGCAAGGCGAAGACGAAAGCCCCAGCGGCAAAGGCGAAGGCTCAGCCCACCAAAGCCTCAGATGCACCGACAGCGGCGAGCAAGAAGGCCGAGCAGCAGAGGAAGAACCGGCAAGAACTGAAAGACATAGCACGAGGCAGAAGAGACGGCGCATCGGCCGAGCGGAGAAAGCGATCAGCGAAGAGCCTCAGAGAAGCACCACTAGTGAATCGAGAAGAAGAAGCAACAGAAGAAGCGACTACAACAGCAAAGCGGAAACGAGGACGGCCTTCACTCAACAAAAATAACGCATCCGGCAGCAATGCCGAATCCACCGCGCAGACACGGAAGCGACCGCGCTCATCACTGCCCTCAGAACAACCTGCTGCTACTGCGAGCACAACAAAGAAACGGCGCGGCCGACCATCCGCGCAGCACTCAGAAGGAGACAATGCCACAGCCGAACCACAAGCAGAACCCGAAAACACAAGGCCCAGGAAGAAGCGGCGCAAATCGGACGAGCCCGCCACCGGCGAACACGAACCAAACGATTCCGACGGCTCCGGCTCGCCGCCACCGTACCGCCACCTCGAGTCCCGCACGCGGCATGTCACGCGGCGCACGATCGAGGAGAAGTGGGAGCCCCTCGATAAGCCGTCGATCGCCAACGTGACGGCGCTGCTCGGCTCCGCGGCCCGGCCCGTGCTACTGCGCCTGCGCAACATGCAGAAACACACGCAGGCTACTGCCGTGCTCAACGCCGTGGGCAACAAGCTCCGCAACAAGCTGTCCCGGGGCATGCCGTTCCCACCACCTCCCCCGGGCGGCTCCACAAAGCGCGAGGACGAGCTCGAGTTCGAGAAGACGATCGCTGGGCTCGAGGCGCTCGAGTACCAGCTCGACCCGCTCCTACACAGCGTCCAATTACTGCAGAGGGAGAAGGAGCGCGCGGAGAAGGAGCTCGAGAGGGAGTACAAGGTGCTCAACCGGCTCACTGCCAATGCGCGCACGGCGGCGAGGGAGAGGAAGGGCCACCTGAGGAAGATGCACGGTCTCGTTCCAGAGCGCCTGGAGCAGCAGGGCGACGAGTACGCAGCTGAGGAGGAACATGACCCTACTTCCAATGCGAAGGGTGCAGACTCGACGAAAGCCGTGGACAACGTGTTCAGCGGGCTTGCGGAACTTGGTGATAAAGAGCTGTCTGGTCTGGCGACACAGATCGCAAACCACATGGACAGTCTCAAAAGCAACCTGCGCCAAATAGATGGCATTGTACCTGCGATTGGCCAGACCCAGGCCGCTCTGAGAGCGCGCCTGCTGGGGCACTTCGACGCGGAAGTCGTTGATGAACTTGTCCTTGGCTGATTTGCAGCATCTCTCCGCGAGATCGCGAACAGGTCTGGACTGGACTGCCTGCGCTTTTGAACGAGTGGTGGTCCGGTAGTGCTGGCGTTCTCGGGGTTGTGTTTGGTCTGCGTACTGGCCGGCGTTTTTCATGTCACGATATCCCTCAATATGGCAATTGTATGATGTTCATCCCTTTACGTATGCGACCTTGTCCACTGATTATGCGATAATGCAAACTAACATTTTGCGCGCCTGTTGCGACATGGTGTTTGACAAACTGTTCCGCGGCATTGCGAATTCTGGATATCCCCCCCCCCCCCCCAAGCCTCTGAACAGCAAATGTTGGAGTTTCAAGACAACGCTTGGGTTCTGCATATCATTGGCTCTCTTATCATCATCGGCGCATGTGACATTCATGTGAGTCCCCAAGCAAACCGTCCCTGTACACTGATTCTAATCCTCCTCGTCGGAATAAAGCTGGAAGTTGTCCAGTGTGAATGAACGCGGGACATCCTTGACGAGAAGCCCGCCGCCCTAGGGCTTCGCCCCGACGAGTTTCTTCCACAGCACCGACGACCTTATATCTTCTGTCACTTCTTGCATCCCGTTCCTGTGCCGTATCTGTTGCAGAAACACGCAAGGCCGACCCAGGGGCTCGCAATGCTGGCAGGTGTAGACCTTTGTGCCACTGGAGAGCTCCATGAGCCGCGGCCGCTGGAGCTCGGGTCGCTCTTCGTGATGCTGCTGACGGACGCGGGCGAACTCGCAGCGACGGTCAGCGTTGCGCGTGAGCCTGGTCGTGGCCCCGTCGGTGTTGCCGATCATGATTTCGGGATATTCGCTTGTCATCTCGGCCATGGTGGCATAGTTTCGCGTCGAAGGTCTCGACGCCCAGCTCGTTGCCGCCGCCGATCAGCACTGGAGCGGTGCTGTTGAGGGATGGACCGTCGTCGGCGAGCCGCGGGAAAGTCCACTGGCGACTTGCATTGTCGAGAGTTGCGTTTAGGATAGCTCGGCATTTCTTCGAGCAGAACCACTCGGGCACTGCGCCGTGTGGCCACTTCCATGCTTCGAGCATAGTGATCTGTGTGAGATGCAGTTCGACTGGCAGGTCCAGAACTGCGAGGACCTTTGCCGAGGGGGGCATGTTTGTGGTGATCTGCTCCTTCCAGCCCCAGTTGTGGCTGAGCCATTGCCTGTACATACATTTGGCGTAGGCACCCTCGTACTCGAAGTACACGGCAAGGAGCTCGACACATCAGACAAGGTCTGGCATGATTCAGTTTTTGGATGTCGATGTCCTGTTTCCCCAGGCACCACAGGCCTTGCAAACGGAGCGCGGTGGGAAC
Source organism: Microdochium bolleyi (assembly GCA_001566295.1). Taxonomy (NCBI): domain Eukaryota; kingdom Fungi; phylum Ascomycota; class Sordariomycetes; order Xylariales; family Microdochiaceae; genus Microdochium; species Microdochium bolleyi. The sequence continues at coordinate 379,181 of KQ964245.1, forward strand.
TGACCTGGGGAGACCCTGCGAATGTCCACGCCGGTACGTACCTTGGAGTAATCACACGCACACAACTGAGCAGCCACGAGCCATCTTAGAATGAATGCCCGTGATAGCCTGAGAAAACTCATGAACAACGGTGATTTCGGTTGTCAAGGCCGAAAGGGGGCTCTTTTGCAGGAAGATATGTCTGAACACGGAGACGCTTGATACTATCATGAGCACATACCAGTGTACTGTTTATTCTAAATTGGATATACGTTACGCTCGTAGAAGATGTCTTACGTGCCTTACATGGTCCGAGTCTGTACGATACCAAAGTCTTTGTGGAGAGCGACATTCCGCCAAGACAGCCTTACTGTGCTGATTAAATGCCCACACGTGAACTTCGAGACGACGCATGCAAGAAATCACGCAGACGGTCTGCAAAGGTCAGTTTGATGTATGATTGCTTTCTTATATCGAAATCAGGCCCACGAGCACTTGACACGGCGCGGTGCAAAGTTCCACGAGCATCACGCCGAGTCCTTGAACGGGGTGAAAGAGGAGAGAATGTGTCTCCACCTTCCTGAACAGGCAACACTGACGTCGAGTGTCTCAACGCGACCTCGCCCCCAGTCAACAACTAACACAATGCAACTTCACAACGCCAGCAGGCACACATTGCAAGTAAGATGGTCACTTTATAGGTACATGAAGCACATGGATTCATTCAGTAGCCCGAGTGTTTTGAAAGTTTTCATCAAAATTTCCGTCAAGAAAAGAAAAGGTAACCAGAAAAATGGTCTCGGGTTCCTGAAGCCCCCCTACATACACGAAGTGAAGTGTTTGTCTTGTCTGTACTTTATGTACCGTACTCAACAACAAGAAATGCTCTGCTGCCGATATCCACGTTGCTCGACAGCAAGCCCAGAACCCCCTGAAGTAATCTCTCTATCTCACATACAACACCAGCCTAGCTTATTTTACATACAAAACAAGGCACCGCCGCTATAATGATGGAAGGTTGGGAAACCTTCTTAGTTCCGGCGACGGAAGGCATCGCGGGGCTTCATGGCGATGGTAGGGTAGCTGTTCAGGGGGGTGGTGTGGGTGACACCGCCGGTAGGGAAGACGGGCTGGGTGCCGTTGCCGGCGGGGCCGGTCGGGTAGGGGACGCCGGCGGTGGGAGCAGTGCTGGCGGCAGTGCTGGCAGTGCCGGTAGGGCACTCGTCAGCGGCCTCGTCGTCACCACCCTCCTCGTAGTCATCGTCGTTGTCGCCCACGGGAGTCTCGCTGGTGGCGGGCTTGGTGGGGACGGCAGAGTTATGCTCGGTGGTGGCGGCAGCAGAAGGGCCAACGGTCACGTAGACGGTCTGGGCAGCGGCCGACTGGGTGACAGTAACGGTAACGGGAACGCACTCGCCGTTGCCAGAGCCGTGACCACCGCTGTTGCCACCGAGGGCACCCTCGACAGGCTTGGTGGGGTAGGGGGTACCGCCGGAAATCTCACCACCGCCGGGAGAGACATCAGTGGTGGTGGCCTGGGCAGGGACGGTGACAGTCCGGGTGCCAGTGGAGGTCATGGTGGTGGTAGTGGTCTTGTCATCGACAGGAGGAGCACCGCCGCCGTTGCCACCACCAGGGACCTTGACGGTGACCATCTCGGTGTAGGTGGAGCGAATAGTGGTGACGAGGACAGAGCGAGAGCTGGAGGGGCCAACGGTCATGGTCAGGGTCTGGTCATGAACCTTGGTGCTGGGGGTGACGGATGCGCCAGGGGCGGGCGCAGTCGGGTATCCCGGGTTGCTGCCAGAAGGCTTGACAGTGGAGGTGACGCCAGTGACAACACCGTTGGTGTAGTCGCTGATCACGGAGCTAGAGACCTTGGGCACGTCGGTGACAGGGCACACAACGGTGGTGATAGCAACGACCTCGGTGACAACGGCGGTGCCATTGTTGCCCTTGACGGGGCAGTCGGTGACAGTCGGGGCGCACGAGGTGATGGTGTGGATCGAGGTCACGCCAACAGTCACAGTGGTGGAAGGACCCGCGGAGGAGGCCGCATCAGTCGAAGAAACCGCCGCAGCGGACTCGGAAGCGGCGGCTGGGGGCGTGATCACGGGGTAGGTGCCGTTGGCCGAGCGGTAGTGGTGAGCCAGGTGGCGAGGGTAGTGGTGAGGCACAGCAGCCGAGGCAACGCTGGCGAGGAGGCCGAGAGCAAGAGTGGCGGACTTCATTGTGACGGGTTGTCTGTGTGTATGTAGTCTTGACGAGAAGTGATGTGATGTATCCTGAAGTCCCGCAGGGCGCTGTCAAGGATTGTCTGTGCTTGTGTTTTGTTCGAGGATCCTGATCTCGGGAGAAGAGCAAGCTGGGTCTTAGTCGACGTCGCAAAGAGCGTGGGTGGTAAAGCGAGAAGTGAGCGAAAGTCGATTTCGCGTCAATGGTCCTGTGAGGGTTGCCGGTGTGATCGAACACTGCCAGGTGTCTGATGCTGAAGATCGAAAGAGAGTCGACGGAGCCGAAGCCAAAGGAGAGACTTGAGTCAAAATTGAACTCGAAAAAAGACAGTAGACAGTTGAGGTTGGAGAGAAGGGAGAGAGGAGGCCAAACGCTGACAGGCCTGGCGGCCGAGTCCTTTTGATGCATGGCCGGCGGGCCTGATGCCACCATGGTCCGGAGGTGCTCAGAGTCGGAACCAGGAGCAGACCCCTGCAAGGACCGGACGGGAGAGGCAGTGGCTACGGTTTCATCCACGGACGGGCCCACCACGCTCTGGCCGAAGGAAGCATGTCGACGTGGGTGGAGGGCGGTGTTGAGATGAACAAAGTGCCCCCGGATGGAGAGGTGTGTGCCCCTGACGCCGTCATTGGTGCGAAGGCGTCCCTGTCAAGTGGGCAGGCCCCTGAACCCCTGCTGGCCCCGTCATGCAGGAACAGCATCGTGAGACGAGCACTCGAGCCAATGGGATCGGCAGGACATGTCGAGGGGACTGGCTCGTCTCCAGCCCTTTGAGAGCCGAGCCGGACCATCATCTGCAGGTAACGAGTAGTCGTGCGGCGCCCTGACGTGTAGCTCGTCTTGTGTCTGGACCAGAGTCTTGGAAGTACACAGCTACGCGCTGCGGCGTCCGGCTGCAACAAACAGGCAGCTGATGCAAGGCGCGTGGCCGTGTAGGGCAGAGAGGTGCCAGTGCCGCTGCTGCTGACAACGGCACAAATACGGACTCTTGCCCAAGGTTGCACGAGCATGGCTTCATGCGCGAGGGATCGCAGCCAGCAGTCACACGAGACGATAAGTGAGCAAGTGTCGCCGAGCTGAGCATGCTGTCCGACGTTTGGGGGCCTGCAAGCATCCGCCCTACCTACTGCCCACGATGCCATCCCCGATCCACGTCCGTTGGCGCATTTGGGGGAGCCAAGCCGAAGCTTTGATGATTATGCCATGCGGCACTCGGCTGCAAGGTGTGCCCTCGCAGGCGTGTTTCCAAGATAGTGCGGTTTGATTGCCTTTAAGGTACTGCTGTTTCCTTGCCGGGGTCGTGTTGAGATGAGGCTGAGCAAGGTTTCTGATGGAGGCGGACCACGGTGCTGAGTCGTGACCTGCGACGGCTCCTCTGGAAGGGCACCTCGACAAGCTGTGGCACGGCGGACGGCGGCTGCAAGAAGATGGTTGAACGCACATGACGATGAAAGGAGGGGCACCGGCACTGGAGCAGAGGGCGGGCTGGACGAGTGCAGGAGCAGCCGTGGCGCCGCGCCCGCACGGGCATCGCCTCGGCCGGGTCCTGCCCCTTGCGGATGGCACCAGCCCCTGGGCGAATCAGCATGGTGAAACACCAGATCCCACCCTCCAGACGCACGAGACTCTTTTTAAAGTGGTGCCTATTGTGCCCATTGTCTGCGCCGACCCAGGTCGCTCCTCCTTGCTGCACAGCGCCGTCGACGAACCGTTGCACCAGTGGCTTCCGCTTCCCATCGCGACCACCAGCGGCTGCCACCAGGGAGTGCTAGTCCAGCCTCTCAAGAGGGTTGTATTCTTCCCTTGGGCCGCTCAGCTGATCCGGTCGCCAGCTAGTTATATTGTCCTACTTGTCGGCAGGAGGAAGCAGGTATACGGGCGACTTGCCGGCGTCAGCATGCAACTGTCGGAAAAGCAAGCAGAGACCCCAGCCTCCGCCCACCAGGGTTGTCACGAAAAGTCTCGGTCCGCGAAAACTCCCACGCGGGGTTTCTGTCGAGAGGACTGTGAGGCTCAAACACCGTACGCTGCAAGGAGCCTTATCTCAAAAAACCGAGCATCAGTCCTTGCTTGTCACAGTTCTGGAACACAATCCCGTATCTCATGTCAGAGGCAGCCTCGCATCTTGCTTACCGTGATGTGCTTGAGGCGCAGCAAGCCGGGTCCGACCCGCCCCCAAATCAGGGCGACCTGCCCGAACAATCAGCGCCTTGCATAAGTCTTGTTTGAGGTCCAGTGTCAAGAAGCAAAGCCTCCTGCTTTGGCAAGTTTTCTTTTCTTGGCTGCGGGTCAAGACACACAAGCAGACATAGGGAAAGGAAGAAAAAATCATCTAAACATACATAGCAATCTTCCGACGCCATTGCCCACATATGCCAATATCCATACATTAATACTAATATGCTCAAAATTTGACGCAGCAACCTGGAAACAGCAGAGATGACGAGCATCAGTCTCGAGCTGGGGCTTCCTTGGTCGTGGCAACTCTAAATTTCCGAATCAATCATTCTGCGACACCTGGGGGCGGGCCTTGGCTGAGCAAGATACCCAGCAGACCAGGGGTCCTGCTCAGGTACTTCTGGGCGTTGCAACGCCTCCACGGGGAGCAGCACGCAGGCGTTACAGGCCCGACGAAGATCGCCATTAGGACCCGCCTGTGGCTGCTGGACCTTGTTGGTCGTCGGGAGAGCTTGTCTGTTGCGTTCTATCGGCCGAGGCGTGATGGGCGTTCATTTCAACTGCGGGTTTGCGGCTTTAAGAAACATATTGGCGTACGCGTACGGCGGACTGCTCTTTCACCCAGGCACACGCACACACACACATCCCCAGTCGCTGCGGCACTTTCATCTCCAGCAATCTATCAGTCTTTCCAAGGATTGCGTTTGCTTCCAAAGATCGGATGGGTTCTATGCTGGGATTGCAAGCATGGCATGGGCGGAGGCTGAACCTTGTTCTTCAAAGTTTGAGCATGGAGGTTGTTCAGATGACGTGCAAGCGTGGCTGCGCGTTTCTTAGGCATCCCAGGGGCCATAGGATGCCGTGATATTTTATGTCCTTGATCATGACGTACGAGGTCAGCCGATAAATACAATATCTAATATAGCAAAGCCCTCAGTCGCCAGGTGATGCTCGAGCAACACTACATGAGCAAAAGGTTCTAGCAAGAGTAGAACCACCTGCCGACTAGGGCATGGCGGTTCTAACTTGTGGAGAAACAACCAGAGGCTTGACCATGACCGCATGAGACGAAAACAGCCAGCTTTGTGTACTCGAAAGGCAGGACTTCGAAAACACGCTTTCAGCAACTGTAGGAGCGGCGACCAGTGCATGGGTCGTAAAGCTCGAAGTACTTGATCTAGCTGCAGAGCAGTGGCGGCGCACTCGTCATGGTGTGCAGCAGTCCCGCGAAGGCCGGATCAAATATTACGTGCATGAGCTCGTCAGGCAGCTGGTCTAATCGGCATCGTCGCCACGATTCTTAATGAGCTTATTGACGCTAGGGATCGCACACGAACTGGGTTGATCCCAACAGAATGACCAGATTATATTAGGCTTCAAGACGGGTGCAGACACTCACAGATTGGATAGGGCGTGTTCCGTTTCAGTAATCGACGATGAGGAAAGCTACTGGAAGAACCTGCCCGCGGCCTCAGCTTCTACTTCCGCATGGGCTTTCCCAGGGGCGACCATCCCTGGGTAGAGATCGCGTGATGTCCCGTGTTTGCCGTAAGTTGTGTAATGCTTTGACGCGGTGTGCCCGGACATTTGTCCGTTCAAAGTGACTAGAAATAATTGCTATCGTTAGGTCAGCCCATAATATCTAACGAGAGTACATTCTGATCGGTATGTATGTCTCTGTGTTTTGCATGGGAAGATGATCACTGGGTGTAAGTGAAGAGACTGTTGCATTAATGGTCTGGCCAGAGGCTTCAGAGCTCTAGACCCCTTCTCACCTTCACCTCTGAACCTCTGAACCTCTAGTAAAGGCTACGAAAGAGATAGACAAGCGCGTCCAGACGCCGAGTGATGTGCAATGAGCTGACAGTGAGTGTCGAACATCAAACTCGACCAAGTCATCCTGAAGGCAATCACGGCATCATTTCGAGTCATCTGACTTTTTTGTGGATTCATTCATTGTATTGTGGTGGTGCCTTTGGTTGAATTGGCGACCATGGTCTCGACTTCTGTCAATGACCAGTATGATATCTACAGGACACACTCAAACTTTGTGTGTCAACAAGGACTTGTCTTTTCGTCCCTCGTGTTCGTGTCAAAAACGCCATGCTATCGTTAGTTTCCCGCCCCCCGACCCATCATTGGGTCGAGGGGGGGTTTTTCCCGTTGAAGGAAAAATAATAAATCCCGCCCCTTTTTGGTATCATTTTTTGATCCGCTGATTAAAAAAGAAAACGCCATCTCGTTCTGTGTTGTGTTGAATTCATGCATCCCGCTAATCCCCAAGCAAAAGAAATAAGACCATGCTAATGTTGAAAGAAGAGTGCGCCTTGTGTTGAAAGGGCAGAAGAAACCCGTGGGAGGTGCAGCAAGTATGTGCGACCACCAAGGGAATCATGTGCCTAGACGAATGCTAGGGCTTCTAGTAAGACAGTGTGGTCTGAACAGTGCCTTGAGCTCCGTGCCGGATGCGACTGGGTCTGCATCTAGGAGCTGTACTTCTGGCGGTAGTACTTGGCTGCGTTGACCATGTTGGTGAGGGCCTCCTTGGTCTCCTTCCACTGGCGGGTCTTGAGACCGCAGTCAGGGTCGATCCAGAGCTGCTCGGGCTTGATGTTGACAAGCATCTGCTCGATGCGCTCCTTGATCTCCTGCTCGCTGGGAACACGAGGGGAGTGGATGTCGTAGACACCAGGGCCGATGTGGCGGGGGTACTCAGAGTCGACGAAGACCTTGAGGAGCTTGGCATCCGACTTGGAGTTCTCGATGGAGAGGACATCGGCGTCGAGCGCGGCGATGGCGTGGAAGAAGTCCTGGAACTCGGAGTAGCAGAAGTGGGAGTGGATCTGGGTAGAGTCCTCGACGCCGACGGTGGCGAGCTTGAAGGCGTTGACGGCCCACTTGAGGTAGTCGTCACGGGCCTTGCCGGAGCGGAGAGGGAGACCCTCACGGAGAGCGGGCTCGTCGACCTGGATGACGTCGACGCCGGCCTTCTCAAGGTCGACGACCTCGTCGCGGAGGGCGAGAGCGAGCTGCTCGGCCTGGACGGACTGGTGGACGTCGTCACGGGGGAAAGACCACCGGAGGCAGGTGACGGGACCGGTCAACATACCCTTCATGGGCTTGGAGGAGACCGAGACGGCGTACTTGGACTCCTTGACGGTCATGGGGGCAGGGCGGGAGATATCACCGACGATGATCGGGGGACGGACGCAGCGGGAGCCGTAGCTCTGGACCCAGGCGTGGGTGGTGAAGACGTAGCCGTTGAGGCGCTCACCGAAGTACTGGACCATGTCGTTACGCTCGGGCTCGCCGTGGACGAAGACATCGAGGCCAAGCTCCTCCTGGATCTTGACGTTCATCTCGATCTCCTGCTCGATGAACTTGTCATACTGAGCCTCGGTGATCTCGCCCTTGGTGAACTTGGCACGCTGGACACGGATCTCGCTGGTCTGGGGGAACGAGCCGATAGTGGTGGTGGGGAACAGAGGAAGGTTGAGCTTCTTCTGCTGCTGAGCGATACGCTCAGGGAACTCAGACTTGCGGTTGTAGTCAGAGGCGGCGATCTTGGACTGTCTCTCCTTGACGGCAGGGTCGTTGGTGCGCTTCGAGGTGGCGCGGGCGCTCATGGACTTGGCGTTGGCCTCAAGAGCGTCACGGACAGCAGCGGGGCCCTCAGTAACAGCCTTGGCGATGACGGCGACCTCGACAACCTTCTCGGAGGCGAAGGAGAACCAGTCGGCGACCTCGGGGTCCAGCTTCTTCTCGCTGGCAAGAGTGTGGGGGGTGTGGAGGAGAGAGCTGGAGGTGGCAACAATGACACGCTCCTTGCCGAGCTTCTGGATAGCGGTCTCTACAATCTCGATGGCACGCTTGAAGTTGGTCTTCCAAATGTTGCGGCCGTCGACGACACCAGCAGAGAGGATGGTCTTGGGGCCGAGGGCACCGATGACGGTCTCGAGCTGCTCAGGGTTGCGGACAAGGTCAACGTGGAAGGCGTAGACGTCCTTGGGAACAAGGTCAATGTTGTGAACGATGTCTCCGAAGAAAGTTGAGACACTGAGCTTGGCGCCTGTAGCAACGAGCTTCTCGTAGGCGGGCTTGAAGGCAGCCTTGGTCTTCTGGGGAAGGTCGAGAACAAGAACAGGCTCATCGATTTGGATAGACTCAGCGCCAGCCTCGGTGAGCTTGGAGATCAGCTGCTCGTACACGGGCAGGATCTTCTCCAGAAGATCAAGAGGGTCAACGCTCTGGTTCGTATCGGCCTTGCCAAGGTGGAGGTAAGAAACGGGTCCGAGCAGGACAGGGCGAGTGGTGATGCCCAACTCCTTGGCCTCGAGGAACTCCGCCACAGCCTTGGGGTTTTCGGCCAGCTTGAAGGTCTGGCTATCCTGGAAAGCCGGTTTTACGTAGTGATAGTTGCTGTCGAACCACTTCACCATTTCCATGGCCGCCTGGTCCACGTTTCCCTTCTGGTGGCCTCTGCCCATCGCGAAGTATGTGTCGACGGGGTCAAGGCCGGAGTTGGCGAACCGAGGGGGGACAACCTGTTGTGGATGCGTTAGCTAAGCTCAGAACAAGCCACTTATATGTGGAGAAAGCCCGAGAAGGAAGGAATAACTACGTACACCGAAGTCTTGCGACTGAGCGAGGACGTGGTCGTACAGAGCGAAATCGTTGCTGGGGATGATGTCGACACCGGCATCCTTCTGGATCTTCCAGTGCTCAGCACGGAGCCGCTTAGCCTCGGTGAGGAGATCGGCCTGAGACAGCTTTCCAGACCAGTCTGTTTCGTTGGAAGTCAGTTATTGCTCACACAATGATCTAATGATGCTGGTGGTCTCAAGGGGTAGGCGAGAGGTTCCACTGAAGCCATCACCAAATAAAAGTGGGGCTCCATTGAGAAGTCTTCGAACACTGCTTGCGACAGCCTCAAAACAACTTCCGCGATGGCTTCAATTGTTTTTTCAGAAACTTACAGGCCTCTGTAGCTTTCTTCAAGTCTCTAAGGCGACCCTGGCGAGGGAAGCCGAGAACTGCGGACTGAACCATCCTGGCGGTTGTGAAAGGGCGAATTCTGCGAAACAGAGTTGCGAATTCGGGCCCGAGGAATCTTTGGAAACTCCTTGACTGATGAACAAGGAGTTGGGAGAAGGGGTATGAAGAGAGATTGAGAGAAAGAAAGAAGAAGAGTGAGCTTCGTCCGTCGAGGAGGGCGTGGAAGTTTTTTGTACGCGGCGAGCTAGAGCTCCTGGATGAGCTTGAACCCCACTCCACCCAAATTGCTGCACGAGCATCGCGGGGCACCACAATCACACAATCTTTGGCCCATTCATCATTGATCGCCCCGGTCCCTCTTCCTCTGGAATGTGTCTGGCCTTGCCCCTCGCCCACCCAGCCTCAAAGACTCGCAACCAGCCCTCTGATACTTCTTTAGGCAATTGATGGCTCTTCGTACCCCTCTGCCACCTCCGCCCCCTCTGGACCGTCTGAGCCTCTGAGCCTCTGAACCTCTACGATCCCCCGACCGCCCGTCACCTCCGGATGTCTGCCACGTCAGGTCTGGGCCGTGTCGACCAGACCGTGCTCGCCCAACCACCTCTTCTGTGCTGAGCGACGGAGAATGCTGCATGCATGTGGTTGCCCCTCACCGACCACGCCAAAACCCGCCGATTCAGGGTCCGAGAACGGGGGCCCTAGCAGTCCACCCCAGCAGAAAAGTTCAGGCTAAGAAATGGCATCATGGCGGTCTCACGACAGATGATTGGTCAGTCGGCCTGCGGCGGCTCGGCGGCGGCCAGAGGGACAATTGGAAATGACAGCCCGCCGAGCCGCCTGCCAGGTCGATCAGGCACTCGTGGACCTTCTCGAGCCAGTCCGGTGTCTGGGGCCACGTTGAAGCGGCGAGGAGCTTGAGCTCTGATGCCTCGAGTGCGACGTCGATCCGCTTCGGGGCTCCAGACATGCGCTGCTGTGTGGCTCTGGTGCCTGCCAATGCTACCCACTCGAGCCACTTGATCGGCCAGCCCTGCAGCGATTATGCTGACTCGGCCGCGCCCAAGCGACATGGGCACTGTACTCTCCGAGACCTTCTCGACCTGCCTGCCCCGCGATAAACCTTTGCTGAGCACGGTCCCGTCCGACCTTCGGCGACTTCAGTCCTGTCCCACCCCACGTCGGCCTCACCGCCCTCGAGAGTCGATCTGTCGACTCCGTCCCGTGCCTGTCGGCGTCTTGCCTCTTGGAGGTGAGACCGACCAGGGGGCTGGGCGAACGAGCGAGGACTGAAGAAGTGACCGAACATGGCTTGCTGCGTCGCTTGGCACTGTCTCAACCAATGCCGCTTGCAAACATTCGCAACGTGCGTGTCTGGCTCACGAATGAGGCGGCGGGGATCCTTTACGAGACACAGTGTCGCCTGTCAGAGGATGCAGCAAGCACATCATGTCGGAGTACACTTCATGCTAATCCTAACTCAGCGCGCGATTGTGAGAATTTTGGACGTACCCAGTGCAAGTGAGCTAGAACGCCATGATCGATTAGTAACCTTTGCTCACTCCGTTACGGGATGGGCTCGGTGATCCTCGGAGACATGCAGATCTGTGATAAGACGAGGCTGTCATGACCGCTCTGCAGCTGCGCTGTTCGAGTGCATGATTCTTCCCAAGACAGATCTTCCAGCAATAATCTGCACGATTGGCTGCTATCAGGAAGCTGGCCAGCGCAGATGTCTCAGCCACGGCACGTTCGTCTGGCAGAAAGTCCCTCGGGACAGCCCCCAGTTACCAAGGCGGTCTGCTAACACGTGTGAAACGATTTTGATTAAGAACCGACATGATGGCTCAGGCAGCGAATCAGACCCTTTCCAACTTGAAGTATGAGGCGTCGTCGAGACAGTATGATATCGTATTGGTACCTAGCAGAAGCCACCACAGGTCCAGATATTCAGAGGTTCGGTGATTTTCTAGACACACTACAGAGCCTCGACTCGAATTTGTCCACAACAAGCTCCAAAAACACGTTCTCGCGAGCGCAGCAGCCTTGTGGACTGCACGTGGATAAGACGTGCTTCTAAGTCATTATTCGCCACGAAGACGGATCACGAAATGTCCACGATGCTTGGGAACTTGGACGTTTTGAAACGCTACTTGTTGGGAAAACATCTTCCGGGCCGTCTTCGTTTACAGCATATTATTCTACAGCTCGCCTCGAGCCGACTGATCAGTATTGACGACTAAAAAAAAATCAGCCGGATCATGGAGGATCTGTGAGCCCCCGAATCTTCTTGGCCTATGCCTCGGTCGGCGGCATCGATATAGGTCCACCAGGTGATTCTGGTGTTCGCGCTGTGAGGACTTCGACGCCAGTCTCGGTCACCAGCATGGTATGCTCTGTGATTCGGAGGTTAGCATAATTCACAACATGACACAATCAGCAGCATTGCACATTGAATGAACTCACCAAATTGTGCGGTCCGCTTCCCGTCTGCGGTCGCATTCGTCCAGTTGTCCGGCCAGGACACCTCCCTCGCGCTGCCCAGCGTGATGATGGGCTCGATCGTGAACGTCATGCCCGGCTTGCACACGCCGACGACCTTGTTCTTGGCGTAGTGCGCGATCCACGGCGGCGGATGGAACTCGGTGTTGATCCCGTGCCCGCCCCAGGTCGGGATCACGGTGCACTTCTGCGACCTCGCGAACTTCTCGACGACCTTGCCGATCTCGCGGAAGGGCGTGCCGGGCTTGATGATGGCGATGGCCCGGTCGAGCGCCTCGCGGGTGGTCTCGATGATGCGGATCGACTCCGGGTCCGACTTTGCGCGGTCGCCCACGTAGTACGTCTCGTTGACGTCGGCGTGGTAGCCGCCGTGGTAGAGCGAGATGTCGAGGTTGATGATGTCGCCGTCGAGCAGGACGCGCTGGTCCGGGATGCCGTGGCAGACAATCTCGTTGGGGGATGTGCAGAGGGACTTGGGGAAGTTGTGATAGTTGAGTGGCGAGGGATACGCCTTCGTGGATCTGGTCAGCGATCGATCAAGCAGATATCGAGATCAAAGGGGTGGCTCACCTCGCGCTCGACACAGGCCTTGTGGCAGACCTCATCCAAGTAATCCGTCGTGACGCCAGGCCTTAACTCCGCGGCGACAATGTCGATAACTTCGCGGGCATACCTGCAGACTTTGCGCATCGCTTCCTGAGCGGTGGCGTCGAGGATCTCGATCTTGGTCTTGTGCAGTCGCATCTCCTTCCGGGGTATGCCTGTAATAGCCCAGTCGGGATGCTTTATCGACTTGGGGACCTCGCGTCTTGGGGACAGCGGGTACACAGGCAGCACGGAGCCCGTGAAGAAGAATTTCGGGAATGGGTTATACGGGCCTAGAATATTATCAGTCTGACTTTTCATATCTTCTCGAGAGCACGCATATTCGTGGGATCTCACCATTCCGAGATCTTACTTGCACTTGCAGGGCCTTGTGTACCGCTTTGTGCTCACCCTGTGGTTGCGGAACTTTGTCAGGTCATGCCCCTCATCATTGCGCAAGAAGATCATTATTCGTGATGAACCTACCCAGCTCTTCTGGAAGCACTCCTGCGAGCAGAAGAAGCTGTCCTTCACGCCAAGCTTGAGGCACGTCGGGCACTGCAGATCGCCCGCATCCTTGTCGCATTCTGCTCCTAGGCACTTGCGCGGGCCGGCACTGCTGGCTTCAACTTGCGTGGGGCCATCGAGCGCCTCGCTCTGAGATCGGGTCTCTGTTGGAAGCATGGCCTGGTTGAGGATTTATATCGTCGTGGGTGTGTGTGAGAGCAGCAGAAAAAAGTGTCTGAAAGCGCTGGTGTGGAGGGGCTGAAGTGGCGCTCCACGCCCTTTGCAATACATGTGCTCGAGTGTGCAGTTTTCCTCGACAGCATGCTGGAGGCTTTCTCAACATCTGCTGGACCAGCTCATATATTTTTCTTGAGATGACCATTTCTCAATCATGGAACGGTTTCTGTTCTTCTACAGCGTCTCGACTTCGTGGTGTGATTATAACTAACAGGCCTCAACCATGGCTTTAGAGTGACGAACAGATGAAATCGTGTCTTTGCGTTCAACTAAGCTGCCAAAAAATATCATACAATAACCGATCCGTTCCTCTTTAATAAGTGGCTCATCTTTACGACTCGCGAATCTATAACATCGCTACTTCAATGATATTCAGATCTAGGCCATGGAGGGTCAAAATGAATCAACTCAGATTAGATGTTCTTCACCAGAACACCTGCGTATTCTGACCATCACAGGCCCAACTCGGCAGGACCCAAACTAACCTGAGGATCTCACCCAGAAAGTGAGCCGAAATGTGGTATGCATCGTGCCTGCCTGGCCAGCGATGCTCGAGGCTCTCTGGGTGTTGCCGCTCCCGTGCTGAAATCGCTATGAACTAAATGCCATCACCAAACGGAATGCACCTGCCCCCAAGCCGTTGCACGGTCTTGCTATTGGGACCTGCAGTTTGTCCAAGGTAAACAGTCATCAGTCCTGCACCACTCTGCGTGCTGGCATCATCCCGTCATCCTCCACCCAGCATCGACCCGGCACACTCGACATCATGAGCTGCTGCGCCCACATCGGGTGCGGCATTCGCTCGCCTGTAGAGGATCCCTCCTCACTTCCAGCACGGCCTCGAGCGAGAAGACGATCCATCTCTCCGGCTCCCCGGTACGAACCTCGCAGGGCACTCTCACCAGGTCTGATCTTGCCACCACCATCCCAGAATGACGCGATCATCCCGCAGACGGCCGCCCAGCTATCTCTTTTCTCTGACGACTCAGATGACGACGGTGACCGGAACGGACGTGATGAACGTGGCAATTCGGTGAAAATATATGCCACCAACTTTGGTGCCCTCCGAACACGGATCATCCGCCGGCTGTCACAGAAGGCATATGCCAAGAAGGATCCGTATCACAGAGTTGGCAACAGCGAGGAAGAGCTGGCTCGCCGTGCGGAGCTCAAAAGAGCACGGCGAAAGCGGATCGAGCGAGAACTGCATCAAGATGGCCGCAAGGGCAAAGATAAAGATAAGCAGCCAGAGGAAGGGGCCATTACACCCGAAGAGGTGACTGCGGGTGGACCACGAGACAATCTCGAGTTTGACATTTGGTTGCGGGCAGACGCTCGGGCTGGAGACCATGGATTTGACAAATTCACGGGCAAGTCTCAAGCTGGAGTCCACAACCAGGCGGACGCAGTTGAGAAGGCACATCGTCGCCGGAGCAGTTGTCCCGACACGCCCATATCCATGCCGTGTTCACCACACCACAATGTCAGCTTGAGAGGGCACATATCACTTCCCCAGATTCCTCCCACGATCGCGAAGGACTCCGACTCACTATTCTGTTCAGTCATGGCAGCTGACAACATCCATTGCTTGCTGCCGAACTCGGTGCCAGTTGTGGTTGTAATACCCCACGAAGAGTCTGGTGAAGCATCCGATGAGAAGTCCCAATCGTGCACAACAGAGATGAAGGAAACACCAGAGGACCGCAGGCCGAAAGTAAATCACGACGGAGCTGACCATACGCACAGCTGTTCACAAGGAGTACCCATCATTGTGGCTGACCATGCAGATGCCACCATGCGTGGAGAAAATCCCACCACGCTCCTCGACAGCGAAACATTCCACAACTTCTTCAATGAAGACTCGCCTCTAGATACATGGCTTCGAACTCAAGGCATCCAAGCACTCTCCCTGTGTTCAGAGAGGACGAGTGACAGCGCCATGTCCGATCATCAAGCCACCCCACAGTCTTTGTCGTCCCGGAAATCAGTCGACAGCAAGCTCCACGCACTGCCTCTCAAACAGCGCTCTCATAACCGAGTCAAGTTATTCCCAAGTCCGATTAACGGCAGACCACAAGCGGAACGGCCGAGCCACTTGGTCCTGTCCCCCGACGGTTTAGAGCACGGTGCGCTCGACATATGCAATCATCCTGTTCAGCCGCCGGGTTCTTCAAGATGCGGCTCCTCAAACTATGCCACAAGGTCAAATAGCAATGACTCGATTTTGAGGCCAGCACGCGCTGAGCAGAGTAAGAAATACTTCAATCTCATCGATACCGATGAAGGAGGCACTGATACAGGGGCAGACCAACACTGGGCAGCCGAGAACGACAGAGCCAACGAGTCCCGGTCGAGTTCGTACCAGACAGCGTTCACCACCATTGATCCTACGAGAGCTGCAGACCGTGTCCCATCCCAGCGATGGTGGGAAGTCACGAGCGGACCAGCTTCGATCGAGCAAGACTCCGCGAGCGTCGAACGAAGGGAATCTGAGTTGCTGTCCGTCGCGACAAGGTTTGGCAAGACAGGTGGTCCTTCGAAAATCGCTGCGCCGACCACGAGCAAGTTTGGCGAAGACCTCGTCGTTGTGAAGAGAGGAAAAGAGAACAAGTCGCCAGTGCTTGCGAAGATCCAATTCATGCTAGTCTTGGGATCTCAGAAGAAAAAGGAGACCTTGAAAGATCTCCGTTCGGACAGACTAGCGACTGAGCGCCCACAAAAGTCAGACCAGAACAGGCGGCCGCCCGCACCAGGATTCGCGCTCACGTGTGATCCTCTGCCAGTGCGGCCAAAGAAATCACTATGGCAAAGACTCCTCATAGCTAGCACTATGGGGCTCCGTCGTTCTTCCGCCGATACACAAGGTCCTCCCTGGAAAGCAGACAATTATGACACAGCATTGACAGCGCAAGGGGCTAGTCTACTAATTTCGCCAGCGCTGAAATGTACTTCTAACTCGCCGAAACAGACCATGCAGGAGCCCTCGACATTGCTGGGAGACCCTGTCAACACTATCAAGAGCGTTGCAATGATGGATTCACTAAACCAGTGCACGGAGATAGACGGACTGGATGTCGCACCGATCGGCGACATGTCGGACATACCACAGGCTCACGATGTCGGTCTTACTACCAAAGGTGCAAACTTCCTCGAAGAATCCCAGAAACCAACTATGCGTAGAACATCCACAGCCAAATGCGACAAACTCACACAAAAGACACAATCATTGTACGACGATTGTGCCCAGCAACACGCTCAGGAAGACAGCGACTCAGCCACCAGTAGCCGGGCAGAGACTCTCAAAAGGTCTAAGTCCAACATTGAGCACAGAGCATCGCGACGCAAAGCTCGACCTGACAAATTCATGACCTGGCATGGAGCACCAGCAAGACAGCGTATCCTCTTCGATAGCACGCTCGAGTTCAGTGCCCAACTAGAGCAAGCTCTGGTGGATGCTAGACTCATGGTGCTGAAGTGAATACATGCCAGGGGGCAATGACGAGCATATCGTAGGCGGGCAAGACTAGTTTGGACATTCTTTATGTGGCAATGAAACTCGGGGATGGCAAGCTGAAGCAGGCTAGATGCAAGAAGCTGTATCCTTGCTTGCATTAGACAGGTATAGACAGGTGTAGACACAGAGCTTTGGAGATTATGTTTATCCCGCGGACGAGCTTGTCTAGAATAGAAGATAGGTCTCGACACTTCAACAGCAAAGGCTCATTCTGAATTTGTTATGGCCCATGGATGCGAGGCTAGAGGAAAAACAATTACCTTTGTCTATTGCGTTTCTCTAAGCAGAGATGTCATGACTTTTCGTCTCGCTGACCACTTGACGTCGTCGCAACTGGCCCCTCACACTTTGCTGCTGAAGTCGTTTGACCATCGTTACTATTCTGAGCCTCGGTACCCACGTGCGACGACTCGCTCATCTGCCGTCTCTGCCGCCGCCGCTCCTCCTTCCTCTCCAATTCCTCCTTCTGCTTCTTCAGCGCGATGCAGAACTTGCTGCGGCTCCTCAGGCTCTCGCCCTTCCACACGAACACGTAAGGGATGACGCACATGAGGGCGCTCAGCCCGCCGAGCAAGCTGCACGCGCCGCTGATCCCCAGGCGGGCGAACATGGGCGTCGTGGCGAGGGGCAGGACGACGGCGAAGATGCTGCGGGCGGAGGAGGCGGCGGCGTTGGCGGACGCGGCGTAGACCTCGTACGCGTCGGTCAGGTAGTTGAGCAGGGCCATGAAGATGAGCATGAAGCCGCAGCCGAACGGCAGCCCCGCGAGCATGGGCACGGCGAAGTGGACACGGGGATTCGCGGACCAGCCGAGCCAGAACAGGGAGACGACGAAGAGCGGCCCGCCGAGGAATGCGAGCGGCAGGCGGCGCGACTCCTCGCGGTGCGTCCAGGAGGCGTGCCGCGCGCGGGCGCGGGCCAGGAAGCCGTCGTAGAACATGAAGATCGGGATCGAGGTGAGGGCGCCCGCGCCGATGGGCATGAAGCACAGCCCTGTGACGCCCGGGCTGAGGGCGTAGACTTGCTGGAAGATGAGGGGGAAGGCCTGGAAGGACATGTAGAATATCGAGCTGGTGAATGTCAAGTGTCAGTGATGTCGAGCTTGAGGCAAGGAATGTGACATAGCACGTGGCTCTCCACTGCTGGGGAAGTTACTTACTACACCAAGCTCAGATACAGACAGGTCGCCGTGACGATCGGCTCCGTGACGAGCATGCGGACAGGGCGGGTGAGCACGACGGTGATGAGCTCCTTGTAGTCGCGCATCTCGAGCTCGGTGGCGGAGTACACCTCCGCGCCGGGGTTCTCCTTGCGCAGCTTCCTGGCCCGCCGGGTGAGCAGGACGGGGCCGTACGTCTCGGGGATCAGGTAGATCGGGACCGCCGTGAGCCCCGCGTACGCGAGGCCGATCCAAAAGACCCAGCGCCAGCCGATCGTGGGGCCGCAGAAGCCCGAGATGACGGGCGCGAAGAGCGGGCCGAACACCGTGGTGGCCATGAACCACGCCATCGCGCGGCCCCGGGTCAACGGGTCGCCGTACATGTCTGCCATGACGCCGCTGACGGCGGGGATCGGGGCGCTCGCGAAGATGCCGACGAAGAAGCGGAACACGAGCAGGGCAGGCCAGTTTGGCGCGAGCGCGCACGCCATTGTGGAGATCATGAAGAGCGTGAAGGTGGTGCATGTTACTGGTCTGCGACCAACGTACTCGGTCAGTGGACCCCCTATTCAGTGTGTTAGTCAAACTTGTGGTCGTGAAGGTGTAGAGGAGGAAAGTGATGAGAGCTGGGCATGGAATGGCAGACTCACAGAGAAGCGGACCGAAGACGAAGCCGATGAGGAAGACCGAGATGGGCAGGACGAGCTGCGCCTGCCCCGTGACGCCAAAGTCGGCGGCAATGTTGGGGATTGCGAGACTGGGCAGGGAGCTCCCCATGGTGCTATTGATGATGCAGAGCATGCATGTGATGAGGATGGCGACCTTTTTCGTCTTTGAAGCCAAGAGCTGTTAGTTTTATGCCCGCAGCAGTTGGGAGTTTGGACTGGCGACACTCACAGTCGAAAAGTTGTACGGGTTCTCCGGGTCGTCGATGTCCCACGAAACAACGGCCTTTTCGTCCATTGTCTCGTTTCCACTGCTGGTGCCGCCGCCATTGTCACTGCCATCGTGGTGGTGGTCGACCTGGAGGCCAGTGCCGGCAGAGAGTCCTCTGTCCGCAGCCCTCGTCTCGTAGGCCTCCTGGGCATCCCGCTCGCTGATGCTTCGCACAAGGTCTGCGAGGCCAGGCGTGGCCAAGGCTTCGTGGCTAGTGCCAGCTCCGCCTGCTGAGGAGATAGACGGAGTCGTCACTTGGCTCAGGCGTGCATGCCCGGCCTGTTGGCTGTTGGGGTCCGCCGGTTTGGACGAGGTCGTTGACATTTTGGACTGGCAGTCAATGCCACGATATGGAACAGGACAAGGAGCAGCTCATCGTGCGGACGACGACTCGCCAGGCTCTGCCCGCAGAAACCAGAGCCAGACAATACTGCCCAATGCCCAGCGATAGGGAAATGGCGTATGCAGCGGCAGAGGCGCCGAGGGCCGGCGCGGTGCGGGACGGTGGAGCGGTCCCCCCATGTTGACACCGGAGCGAGTGCGCCTACGCTATCAGTCCGGGGGCATGCAGTCATGACCTGCGTCTTGTGTGCATCGTTGAGGCCGAAGGGGCGAGAGCTTGAGGACCCCTAGAGGCTGGAGGCCGGACAGTAGCGTTGCTGGCCGGGCTGGGGCTTGCTGATTGGCCCTAGTGCGTGCGATTGCGGACGACGAGATGCACAACTGCGGAGGCGGTGCGTACAATAGGAAAGGGTGCGGCCCCCCGCAGTTTCTGGGGCAGTCTTTATCCGGAGCATCTGGTCTGGGGCGTCGGGAATAAGAGAGGTCGTGTTTGGGCCCGTGGTCAGCCCGGTCTTCTGATGGGGTGCTAAGACGCTCTAGGACGAGGTTGTTGTTACCAGGCAGGGCTGAGTTCAACTCGCGGCTTCCCTCCCATCACCTGCCTGTGATGTCATCCGTCCCTTGCATCCCAGATGGCTGCCCGCAGACAGCGCAGAGCCTCACTGCAACTACACTCTAAAAGGTGCAGATCAATGGTGCAGATGAACAGTGATTAGTTGCACGGAGACCGTGAAACACCTCCAGCCCCCATGACAGATCATACATTCCAAAGCAATATGTGGACACAGACAAGGCAAGAGTTCCACAAGTTACACGCATCGGTTGCGCAGCTGCACACATGGTGAACCCCGGGCGGAAACTCTGCAGACGAGGTGCTGACTTCGGCCGACGTCTATTTACTTGCTTGTCTCAATCGAATGAGAGCCAGAGCAGAGCACAGATGGCGTCAGTGGCCAGGCGTGGTCATTGTGGAGCGTGCCTTGGTTTTCTGCACAGTCCCGATCCGAAGTTCCGCATCCGCGCGCCGCCTTCCGGGGCCGGGACCCGGCCTCGTGCGCCCCAGCCAGCACCCTTCGGCGCCGGAAGGCCTGTGCTCGTGCTCGGATCAGCCTGGATGGCACCGCCAACACCCGCTGCCGACGGCGTCGTCTGGTCTTGTATGCCCAGTCCGTCCTCCTCGTCTCGCAGGCAGACCGTGACCGCTCCTTGTCTCTTGCAACTTCGACACCAGAGCCACATAACCACCTCAAAGACTGCCGGTTTCAGCCATACGACTCGGTCGCAACCAATAGACTTACACGGTGACACTACTATCAAAGTCAACAGCCCTGCAAATACTTCCAACGACTACGACGACACGAGACGAGAAACGACAACTGCAAGAGATCGCTCGCAAAAACGTGGACACTCATTCCGGCTTGAGGTTTCCTCATCAACATCACTTACACGCACTCCCCACACACCACTTACACAACATATTCAACAACACTAGCTCACAATGTCACCACACGCTGTGCCAGTCACAGAACCGGAATCGCCCTACAGCGAGACCGTCAAGTATCTCATGCAGAAGCATGCCATCACATCGAATGGCTTCCTGCCCGCAAAGGCCCCGCTGTGTCGGCTCCCAGACATGTACTACCTGCCGTGGGAGCGCATCGCCAACGTCATGCCCGTCCTGCTGGACAACGGCACGCTGCGGGCCAGGGTGGACGCCATGGATGTATTGTCCACAGACCGCCTGCGCTCCGAGCCAGAATGGCGGAGGGCGTTTGTCATCCTGTCATTCCTCACCCATGCCTATGTCTGGGGAGGCCAGGAGCCCGCAGAGGTAGGAACTCGCTTGATTCTCTCTGCCACTACATCGCATGGTCCAGCTCAACTAACGCCAACCTTTTCACAGATCCTTCCCCCATCAATATCAGTGCCGTTCCTCAAGGTAGCCAAGATGCTCGAGCTGCCGCCCGTGCTCGCGTACGCAGGCTCCAACCTGTGGAACTTTACCACCTCGGGCCAGGACTTCACCGACGTCGACTCCTTGCGGTGCCTGCACACCTTCACCGGCACCGAGGACGAGTCCTGGTTCCTCGTCATCTCGGTGGCCATGGAGGCCCAGGCGGCCGTCATCATCCCCCCGGCCCTGCGCGCCCTCGAGGCCATCAAGACCCGCGACTACCCCGTCATCACGCAGGCGCTGGCCGAGATGGACGCCTGCATCAGCAAGGTCGGCGCGCTGATCGAGCGCATGTACGAGCGCTGCGACCCGGACGTCTTCTACCACAAGATCCGCCCCTTCCTGGCCGGCTCCAAGAACATGGAGGCCGCGGGCCTGCCGCGGGGCGTCTTCTACTCGGAGAGCAGCGCGGACCCGGAGAAGGGCTCGTGGCGGCAGCTCCGCGGCGGCAGCAACGGGCAGTCCTCGATGATCCAGTTCTTCGACGTGGTCCTGGGCGTGCAGCACACCAACGAGGGCAACGGCCGGCCCACGCCCGCGGCCTCGCCGGCCTCGTCGTCCCGCTCGTCCCCGGAACCCAGCCAGCCCAGCCCCAGCCAGCCTAGCTTCCACGAGGTCGTCCGTGACTACATGCCCGGCCCGCACCGGCGATTCCTCCTCGCGGTCTCGCAGATGGGCAGCATCCACGAGCTCGCGCTGCAGACCCCCGCCGGCGTCACTGCCGAGCAGGACGCCTTCCGCGACGCCTACAAGAAGGCCACCCAGACGCTCACCGCGTTCCGCAACATCCACATCCAGATCGTCACGCGGTACATCATCCTGCCCTCGCGGCGGGCGCAGCGGAGCGCAGACGGCAGCGGCAAGAGGGATCTCGCGAGCGCGTCGGCCTCTGCTGGCGGGTCCTCGTCGTCCGGGACGGGCGAGGCAGCGCCGCCGCCGCCCGAGCTCACCGGCACAGGCGGGACGACGCTTATCCCGTTCCTGAAGCAGGCGCGGGACGAGACGACCGAGGCCGGGAACATTGGCTGAGCGAGGTGACTTATCTTCGTTCGTCTAGCTTGTATATAGCACTTCATTGTCATATTTAGTTGCCACATAGCGTTCGCGTCTCTCCATTTTTAGCTATATTATCACAGCCACTTTGGATAACATATCTCTCTATACACCACAGAACTACAGCTTAGGTCGGAACAAACTGGAATGATGCCAGATACAATACACCGCTCTTGATGCCATTTTGTAGCGTGACTCCGCGATCTGCTATAGCGATATGTCACAAGCCCACTGTCCTCAAGCTGTAGCAGAATGTCAAAAAGGCATGGCGGATGCAAAAGCAGCGAAGCTCTCCCGGGCATCCAAAGGTGTTGATTAGACACCAGCTTTCTGGAGTTGACCGACGCACAGCATGCCCTGCTTATTGTGCGTGACCTCCGTCCACACAGACCCCTTGCGAGAGACAATGGGGAGGGACCAATGGGGAAATCCCTCCTCATCTCTCCGCGTCCAAGCCACCGCCCGGGAAGCCGGAAAGGCGGATAGATGGATGGATGGATGGATGGATGGATGGGGGCAGCCCGAAAACACCGCGGGGAAACCCTGTCGTCTTGATGATAGGGAATGGAGGGACTGTATCTTACCTACCTACCGGAAAAAACGTGGCGGTATGGCTCTCCGTGACTCTTCCGCTCGGGCAGCGGGAAAGAACCTCCCATTATCCTCTCCTACCGGCCCAGAGCTTGTCTGGCAGCGGGAGCGGGTACCACAGGACTACTGCAGAGACGGGAGAACGGGAGAGGAGGCGGAGGAGGAGGAGGACCACGACGAGAAGCGTGAGATGTCGGAAGTCGGATGTAGCTGAGTTCACACGCCCACAACTTTGCTGATTCATTGCCTCGCGCTGGTCAAGTCCTCGGGACTCTTCTTCCCACCCAATATCCTGCCCCGAGTACTTAATGTTCCGTGACTGTTCCAAAAGTCAAACATCATCCGCCAGGGGAAACTCGGCTCCGAGAACATACAGTGTACCGGACAAGTGCGTCGAGTGCCGTGCCGTCCGCCTAAACCCCCCTCGGTTCTGCCATCAATTTTCTTCCGGCGCCGAGTGTCTCGTTCGTGAGTGTAGTTGTATCCGGGGAATGTTCGGGAGCTCTCTCTCTCTCTCCCTGTCTCTGTCTCTCTCTCTCCCTTTCGGAAATGAGAGGTCTCCCGAAAGCCGCGGTCTGTCTGGTTGGTGGCGGGATGTCGCTAGGGGTCGTCCTCCTGACTACCGTATATTTGTGTATCTTCATACTATGCCATTGTGACCGGGTAGGTCGCGATGATGTATTCAATCTCTGAAGGTCAGGACCTGCCACAGTTCCATCCTCGACACAAGTTCCGTCTGTGACCATCCCGGCAGTTCAGCGATTCGGCGGCACGAACAGGTCGGCAGGCAGAATGCACACGTAGCGCTTTGTCCATTCGACTGAACGGGTTTCGACGCTGGACAGGATTGACTCACTGCAGTCTAGCAGAAGGTTGCAAGGAAGCGCGATGGATCACTACTGACGCTGCGAGTTCTCCCCTTGCACACATTATTCAATTGCAAGCCCGTGATGATTAGTGGACTAGCCTGTCCCCCTTATCACTGTGATCAATGCCCTGAAACATTCGCTTCTCCCCTTCTAAAGCCAAAATGGCGTGGCTCGCTCATCCTCTTGGGTACTCTTGAGGGTATCATTTCACATATAGTACAGCTCCAGAACTCCAGAAACCCCTCGGTGTCTTCATCCTCACCCGTGCTTAGCTTCTTCGTCGCCTCCCCTATCCCTTAAAAGTAATGCGCCAGATCAATGTCGCCACTAGCCTCCAGCAGCGGGAATAGATTGAAGCTCTGGTCCCCTTCTCCCAGCGGGTCGAAGGACAGGGTATCCGGCGTCGTTGACGAGACACCCAGCCCGCTGAGCGAGAGGAACCCGGCCTCGGCGTCGATCCCGCCGAGCAGGCTCGACGTGTCGTTGACGGCGCCGTTGCCGTTACTGTTACCATTGCCGTCGCCAAACGGCGAGCTCATCGCGAGGCGTATCGCGCCTGCCGTGCCGTTGTTTTCATTATCGTTGTGCTGCTGCTGCTGGCCTCCACCGTGCATCAACCCACCACCATTACCAGCCCCCGCCGAGTCCGCAGAAATGCGGTGCTGCTGGCCAAAGAACCCCATCCCACCCGGCGACACCGTCCCGGCTCCTCCTCCTCCTCCCCCAGAGGGGCCCCCAGGGCTCTGCCCCGCCGCGGTCGCCCTCTCGCTGGGCATCAGCCCGAACAGCTGCGCGCTGCTCTGCGTGCGCTGCAGGCGCTCCGCCATCTCGCGCTTCTCGAGGAAGCCCAGCCCGGCGTCGAGCAGCGACCGCGCGATGAGGCTGTACTGCATCGCGTGCGCGTCGGTGCGGGCAAAGAACTCGAGCGCCGCGATGGACGTGCGGCTGTGGCGCTCGAGGACGCTGCGCCCGAAGCCGCCGATCAGGCCGAGGCCGAGGGTCAGGGAGGCGGCGAAGAGCCAGGATCTGGGTGTGTGAAGAGTATTGCTTTAGCGGGCGTTCATGAATGAAAGCTGGTGGTAGCTCGTGATATGGACAGCAGAAGAAAACTCACACAACTAGAGGCATCTTGACCGGCATCAGACCCCGATCGATCACATCTGACACGAGCTCGACCATCAGGCACGCTGCGTCGATGCACGCGTCCGCGAGCTTGGATTTTCCCGAGAGCGACTGCTGCTGCTGCTGCTGCTGCAGCGCGCGCGGACCGCTTCCGAGCCGCCGGTGCACCTCGAACATGAGGAAAGGCCTCGACACCAGGATCACGGCATAGTAGTACGACGTGAGGACCTGCGTCGCCGCGCAGACCTGCGCCTGCCTCTGCTGTCCTACCCCCGCTGCGTCCGACGTCATGAGGTCCTTGATCTGCGGCAGCCACCGGCCCGACCAGTCGCGCAGCTGCGACGATATGCCCTCCGTCAGCTGCAGCGAAATCTTGCGGCGCGAGTACACCTCGACGACGAGGGCCTCCATGATGAGGAAGATCTGCGCGGCCGCGCTCAGCGTGTCGAACGTTTCCTGGCCGGTGCCGTCAAACGTGCGGTACGGCACGGTGCAGTCAATGTCCGACGTCGCGGGCGGCCGGCCCATGTTGGTCGACAGGAACAGGTCGACGACGCGCAGGCTCATCCACAGCCTGTCGCGCTGGCGCTGCATCTGCGGACCGAAGCGCTGGTTGACCTCGGTGCGGTGGATCCCGATCGAGTACGCGGACCGCACCGCGATGCCGAAGAAGATGAATGCGCCGTTGATCTGGCAGGCACGCAGCATGAAGAGCGTGATGAGCACGTACGCCTGCACGGTCCCGATGCCCAGGTTCTCGCTGAGATTCTGGAAGGCCATGTTGCGCGCGTGCTCAAAGTAGTCCTGCGACGGGCTGTCGTCAGTGTCCTGGTGACCGATGGCCAGCACGAGGTAGTGCACGGCGCTCGTGTTGTTGTTGGCGCTGCTACTGTGCTTTGCCCAGGTCGTGATGGCCTGCGTGAGGTCGGTGTTCTCAAACAGGTCGACCAGGCCTGCCGTCGCGGCAAAGTACCGCGAGACCGCTGTCGGGATCATATCTATCAGCGGATCCGGCGGCCCGGACTTGCTGCCAGAGAAGAAACTCCGCTTCGAAGGTGCATTCTCGAGAACCGAATACCGGCTGCTGTTCGGTGAGAGCGCGTTCTCGTCGACGCGGCTCGTGATCAGCTGCCGCACGCTTTGAAAGAACGACAACGGCGCGCAGTCCCCGATGAAGATGAGCTTGCCCTGCGCATCGCACAGCAGCCGCGCCTCACGTGGGACTTCGGCCTCGTCGTCGCCATCAGTGTCATGAGTCGTACTAGACTGCTGTTGTTGCCGCTGCTCCTGCTGCTGCTGCGACGACCCGGGCCCGTCTTCCCAGCTTCTCAGTGCCGCCGAGGCCTTTGGAGTCTGGGATTGCGGCCGCGATCCTCTCCTCGATGACGATGACGACTGGTGTCGCAGCCCTCGGTCATGTCCGGGCTCTTGCACCGAGGCCGGCGGGGAGCGCGGAAGCTGCTGCTGGGAGGTGCTGCTGCGGCGGGCATGCCGCCGCTTGAGCTGCGGCGAGTAGTGACACGAGTCTGCCCGGTGCCGCCGTGTACAGTAGCTACATGGCGACTTGCCGTCGCACTTCACCTTACGAGCCTTGCAGCTGTGGATTGCGGTGCCGGTGTTAGTAGATATCGTGATGCTGCTGCAAAGCGCTGCAGCTTCCGCGGGTGCGGATCTTCGGAACAAGCCGGTGACGGGGATGGGACTCACCTGTCGCAGGCATTCGAGACCCGGGAGCGTATAAAGTGGTGGTCGGACGATGAGTCCATGGTCGGGGCCCACGAGATGTCGCATGCAAGGACTCCTTCCGGGGAAGTGACGGTCCAGGCTCAGGTCGTTTACACCGCACGCGCGTCGTCGTCGTCGTTGTGACGGCGGCCGGGCATGGGCGGATCGAAAGGGTGGCATCCGCACCCACCAACATCCGAGACTCTGCAGTGTGCTGCATGCACTCGCGCGCTCCGGGGGTGTGGGTCCCACCGCTCTTGTCATGGGTGACTAAGCTTCCGAGATCAGGTTCCTGGGACTCTGTCAGCAGCGTCCGTTCTTGCTTCTCGCCGAAGTAAAGCCTTTGTTTCCGTGTATCAACGGAGCACATGGTACGGCATCGAAAGACGGGCTGTGGCTACCACGGGATGCGAAATAGTATATTTTTCCAATTTCTACAGACTTCTCGAGTTCCCGGGCACAACCTCAATCGCTGTCTCCCGCACGAGCAAAACAATTACGATCTACAGCTGGGGTATCCTGATCATACAAGACGGCCCGAAAAGGACAAGCAGTGCGTCTTTGCCGCGAGGCTCATCTAGATACGCTGGCAAAAGCAGGCCATTATCACAGACTCTAAATTGACGGGGAGCACGGGACCGGAATTACCTTCAATCAGGGACTCTCTCTCCGGCACCCCTCGTCTGGACGGACCGGGGGGGTCGGCAAACAGGCGGTGGTTCAACCCTCGATGGCGCGACCCCAGGGGTTCGGCCGATGCAGGAGACAGGACCTCGAACGACGATGTCACCCTCATCCCGGCGCGCTCGCGGAGTTATGGTTCTTCCTGTTATCGTAAGAGGACCTTTTGGCCTGCTCGCCTGGCCCAGATATCATCTCGGCCAACATCATGTGGGCCTTACTGAGATACACATCTCCATGCCCCCGCCGTGCTCACCTGAGGGCCAGTGATGGCATATATCTAGGGCCATGTGCTGCCGGGTCCTGATAAGAATGGCTCGTTAGACTTTTGTGTCAAGCCGGCAGGGGAGGCAGGGTGGTCATGGCAGGGCAGGGTGCGGAACTCTGCCGAGGGAGGGAGGCACAACGTGGTTGGACCGTCAGTGCTGTCCGCCGTCGCCCGGCTCCGTTGAGCGTCGCTCCTGCAGAGGACAAACCAATACGCCAGTGGCAGGCGGCACAACATCTGAGCCAGCTGTGGACCTGCGGCACAGTCGTGACAGCTGCCCGTCTCGTGCGGTTCCGAGATATGACTGGGGCACAGCACTGGGCAAGAAAGGGCCGGCTCTGCTATGGGATCCCGTGTCTGTCGCCCGTCGCATGCCCCTGAGCCTTTAAAGCAGACCCGTCGCTCACCGCAACATCGAGCCAAAGCAGCGAGACGAAAGGCCGGACGTTCCCGAGCGCTTCAGCCTTCCGTCTGGAATCATCACCACGGTCTGGCGCGCGCGCACACGAAGATCGCATGTGTGGATCGCAGATGTGGATCGCTGGCTGGCCAGTTACGGCTGCGACATGCTTCCCAGCCTTTTTCCCCGCGCCCTGTTGTGCAACGGCTCCACCAGGGTTCCCCCCCCTTCTCGCGAAAAAGGGTCGGCAGTTGCACCGGGTGCTCGCCGCCGCTTCAACAAAAATTCCCGAGCCTCGATGCTTGACCGGTATTAGGCAATGGCAAACACCACGCCGCCAAGGCTGAGCGCATCGACATCAGGGATGTGAGCCTCAGTCAATCAACCATCGGTTGATCCAGCAGCAGTCACAATGGCATCATGGCAGCGCTGCGCGGCCATAAGCGTGGCTCGTCCGCAAGACTTTCACCCGGCGAGATCAGGTCACTGCCGTGGTTCGATGTCGATGTTGAGAGCTCCACCCTGCGGTCATGCGGAATATGAGAGAGTGGTGTCGAGGATTTGTAGAGCTTCTGAGAGTGCCAATCCTGCCTGCAGGCCACCGCAGGAGGAGGCATCGCCCGCTGCGGCTACACTGTGAGAAGGCCGTTTTGATCCAGAGATCGTTCAACGGAAACCCTCGACGATGAAGAACCACTAGGGGTCCAAGACCGGTGGAAGTGCCCACGGACCTTAGCATGTGTGGTTCTGAAAGACAAAAACCCCTGCAAGGCCAAACGAACAAGCTGCAAGCCACACGACATGCTGTGTTACCTCGAGGGCTTTCCTGGCCTCGCCAAGTCTCGAAAAGGTCGGGCGTCATTGTAACGTGGGGTGATATTCTGGTGCGCGATCAGCCATCCCCTTGTCGATATTTGGCACCCAAGATATCCTGCCGTCCACGTCTGCGAAGAATTCGCATCCGTCATCTGTCCATTCACGGCGACTTTTCCCCTGCCTGTCACTGGTGGTCTTTGAGATTGACCGCCATTGGAAGCGGCTGCGATACACCAACGTTCCCCTCTCATATTGCGGGGAGATGAGAAGGGTGGGCATAAGAGCGGCTTCGCGCACTTGACGCAGTGGAACCATAGTATATCTGTGAAGCCTTGAGGTGACAACAATAGCATCACGAAGCAATGCATCGTCGGCAGGAGAGTCGTTGATCATGCCGCGCTACTGGTTCCGGACATAGCATGATTGCAAACACGCCAGCTATTAAATTGTGCATACGCTGAAGGAAGGAGAAAAGATACAAGCTCATCGACCACCCGTGGCCACGCCGTGATCTATTGCAGTCAAAGCAGGCTTGGCTTCAGGCGGGGGTGCCATCCTTCCGCCCTCTGAGACGCCTAGAACATAAACATGACCTCGGTGGCACATACAGTGGGATCGTTCGTGATCGGAACGTCATAACGATGGGGCGACGGAGGCAAAGTATTAGGTAAAACTGGGTCATGGGAAGCATATGAAAGTTTAGCCTAGTGTGTCAGAGTCGGCTGGATGCGCTGGACATGAAGGCTTGATGTGGTAAAAGGGCTGCGGCTGCTGCAGTTACGGCAGCGATGGTGGACCGGACCGATGTGCGATCGATGGCTGAAGCTTCTGGTCGTGCTCGTAATCCGCACAAGATTCCTGCGCTCGCATAGGTAGGGCCGTAGCGGCCGAGGCGGGACAATACGAAGCGAGCTGCCTGGGCAGTCATCACCTCGGAGCCACGGAGCCAGGATTGGCACGCCCGAGACGGACCCCACGGGGACATGATTAGAATGCGCTTAGGCGGAGCACTAAGGATAAGGATATGATGAGCAGCTGCTTAGTATTGGTGCTAGAATCGACGGACTGTTCCAGTCGTCTATCGAACCTGGAATGTACCGTCTTGACCAGAAGGGCTGCGAGCCAACAAAGTTCCCCAAGGTAATTGGATTGATGGATGGCAGAGAGAGTGTGCTCACAGCAGATCGCCCGTTGAAGGGCTACATGTCTGCACGGGGGAGCAGATTGACGTGCATAGAACATGGTGACGCCGCCGTCATGGGCAAGCTCGCGGCTGCCGACGACTCGGAAATGCAAGCTCTCTCATCGCGCAGGCGACTGGAGGGATTGTGGGGTTTCCCCAGCAGGCTGGAAAAGAAAAAGGAAAGAAAATCCGGGGTACCGCATGCGATGACCGCAGGAGGGCTTGGCATGGGCGACTTGCCAGGGCAATCTTGGTGAGTCGAACACGATGCGCATTGTATGAGAGAGGCATCACCTGCTGGCCAAGAGCCGGGCCGTTGTTCGTCGTAGCCGGCCGTGGATGGCACGATGAAGACTCTGTTGAAGCGATGGACTCTGGCCTGGGCGGACAGAATGTGCAGGGGCATGAGCTCCGATTCGCAGGCAAATGCGGGGAAGGCGCCACGGAAACGTGAAGGCCCACCGGAGCCTGCACAGCACAGGGCACGTGCACAACGGCTGGTGGGCCCGCCTGGATGGCAATCGCGAGCATGCTCCGTCCTGCGCACATTGTCGACATCGTCACCTCTGTCGAAGCAGCAACGAGCGACAGCGCGGGCATTGAGAAGGTCCCGAGTGGGGGCCTTGATGCATGCACTGCAGCGTCGTGGCGTGCGAGGGCAGGGTGCGTCGCGTGCAGGATGCAGATTGGCATGCGGATGGGGATAGGGCAAGACCTCCGACAGGGGTCGCCCGTGGTCCATGTGCTGGTCCGGGCATGGATGGATGCCACTGAACAAGAGCCCGGCAGAGGCGGAGCTCGAGGCGCAAACGTCCCGACTCCCGGGGCCCTCTCCCACACCAAGCGGCTAGACTTGCAGGAGAACAACGAGATCCAGCAACTCTCGAGTCCTGCATATGGCGAGCGAGCCTGGCGAGCCTGGCTGCGGAAGGAAAAGACCGCACTGGAGGCTCCCAAAGATGTTGGCAAGGTTCGCGGCCAGACACGGCAGTTGCGTCCCAGAGACGAGACACTCCCCGGGCAGGAGCCAGTCACAGCGCGCGAGCATGCGGCTGGCTCTCCGGAAGGGCGAATCACAGAAGGGCAGGCGAGTGGCTCCGGCCGCCCCCCGGCGTTGGCTCGCAACTGCTCTCGACTGGGCCGGCACTAGTGAGCTCTGGTCGTAGTCTCGCGCCAGCAGCAAGCAGAAGGGCCTGCCCGGAGCCTGTCCTGCCTGCCTCTCCCTGTCCCTGCTCCGTCTGCATTCGGTCCATCTGCGTGCCGGCCGGCCTGCTGCAAGTGCGGAGGTGGAGAAGGCCAGACGGGGGTCGAGGAGCAGAGGAGCAGCAGCAGGTGGAGGAGGAGGAGCAGAAAGAGGAGAAGAGGACGAGGAGGAGAAGGAGGAGTACCTCCAGCAATGGCAGACCAGAGCCCGCCACAGCCTGGACAAAAGCAGAGTTTCCAGGACATCACAGAGGCAGACGACAACCCTCCATCTCTCCAAGCACGCCCAACGCTTTCATCACCTCCCCCAATTCCCCTGCTTGCCCAAGCCCAGACCACCCTGATCTTTGGTCGCTCCCGTCGGTTGCTTCTCCTCCTTCACCCTACGCCTACCTGCTGTACCTACCCCAAGGCTTGCCCAAAAAGCAATACCACAACCTCGCCTTGCCGACCTGCCTGCCACTGTATCCCTCGTCCCTACCCCAATTCCAAGAGACTGCCTGGCCTGCCTTGGGGCTGTATACCAGGCTCAAGATCCACGCGCGTCAACATCTTCAGCTCTATCGGCTTGTCCGCAGCGCCGTCCGCCGGCCCCTTCAGGCCCTACCGATACAATCTACTCCACGGCCAGCATGGACCCAAACCAAGCCCGCCGTCGCCGCCGCGTCGGCTCTACCGATTCCCAGAAGCGCGAGTGCCCCCATTGTGGCCGCGAGTTCAAGCGTTCAGAGCATCTCGAGCGCCACGTCCGTACCCGTAAGTCCTGCCGTCCGATCCTCGGTATAGCTTTGTGCCTTCCCACAAATGCATTTCGAACTATCTAAACGTGGCTCTACAATACATACCCCTACTGTTCTCTTCGAGCAATCCGGCTAATGGCCCGTCCAGATACCAAAGAGAAGCCATACATCTGCCACTGCGGCTCTGCTTTCTCGCGACGGGATCTGTTGACACGCCACGCCCGCATCGTACACCAGAATGCTTCGCAGTCTCCAGAAGACGTCAACAATGCAGATGAGGCCCAGTCACAATCATCCTCAGACCATCCTCTTGGTTCCGCGGGCAGTTTCGTACCGCATGCGGATCAAAGCGGCGGCCAATGGCCTCAATCTCCACAGTATGCTGCACACGCAGCAGCAGCACAATCTCAAGACGCTCACCTGGGATCAGGCTCTATGCCATATACATACCCCCAGCATATGCATGGGTCCGACTATGATACTGGTAAGAGACTGCCGCTGATCTCCCGCAGTCTGTGCTCGCATTTCGGATTGCCTCGCTAACGTAACATCGCCGCTAGCACCACCCATTGGGGGCTTCGAACAATTCAGAGACTTCGTGACCTCAGTGGATTCGAACAACGTCCATGCCCCGTGGTACCCGGAATTCTATGACCCTCAAACCATGGTCGACCCTGCTTTGCAAGCATCACACGTCCCAGAAGTCAGCTCACCATACGTTCAAACGGGCACCGTCTATCATGGGTCCTACTTTGCCTAGTGTGGCGCGGATATTGCCCCTCGGGGATCACGGTCAATATCTCGGACCGCAACATCAGCAATGGCGATCCGCGAGCATAAAACCTGGCGTACGCAGCACACTCGTTTTTTTAACAGAGGACCGATCATGCCTTCACGACGCGAAATCTGGGTTGGCCATCACGCCAAGTTTAGTCCCGCAGTTTCATACGAGCCAAGTCTTGGGCATTGACGGAATCAAAGCGCGTATCATGCTTGACGAATGGGTCGAGACAGCCTCCCAAAACCGCAGACCGCTTTGGTACCCTATCTTATCGCGTTGTTGTTGCCAGCACGGCATACTCACACACCGAGAAGGATTGCTCCGTAGCGAAGCCCAAAGCACAAAATTATCACCAACTTTCACGAATTTACTTCAAACGACATATAACGACGACACTGCTTTCTCCACGAATCTACCCACCCTCCGAATGATACCCCTTATGACTTTCGCCTTGCGGCGCCATCAGAAAGCCATGAGACATTCTACCCACCCACCCACGTACGCATTGCGGCGGCGCCCACAGCAGAGCGTGCGCGCCTGCTAGCTGGGGACTGCTTGACGCAACTGGCTGCCAGATACACGAGGCTTCGATCAAAAACACTACAACTACACGTAGATAATGATAATACAGCGGCACAAGTGCCCGCTGTTTGGGCTCGTATCAACTGCCATGCACCTGCCAACTTTCTCCCATTTCTTTGAGTCCATATGCCAGTGAATATTGCCGGCATGGTTGAGGACACTGCCAAACACACTCAAGTGATGAAAAGTCTCCATGTCTCGTGCTATGATATGACTGTGACACACCCGATGATATTCTGCCATCTCGTGCCCAGACGATTCACGGTCTAGTCCGCGCATGGTGTATGTACCGTGCGATGACAAAGTGGCCAGTGACCGGTAGGTTCATAGACGGCCCCCTCGATCGTACTCCATATCGCATGTCGAAATGATAAGGACACAATGCCGACAGGGCTTGGAGTCTTATTTGAGAGCGGTGGTAGCTTGGTTGGCCGGTCTGCCGCAGTAGCGAGGCATGGAAGGGGGCCCCCAGGGAGGCAGACATTCGACAGTAGTATCCCGTGTTACAAACCTGTGACTTGAATTGAGGAGGTGAAGGGTCATGATCGTATGGCCTTGTAGTATGGAACCTTTGCACCCTCTTACGACGTTGGAATGGGCTTGGTCGAGGTCGCTTCGGGAAGGTTGTCGGGCACATCCACAAATGTAAACATACTCTGGGAACGGACGAGCAGTTGGGGAAAGGTGTCCCTTTAAAAAGAGAAGAAAAAAAGGATAAGAGCAAGGATGGGAGTGCGGAATGCCATCGTATGGCTCTCTTCGCCGAGACAAGAAGAATCTCGGAGACAAGAAGAATCTCGGAGACAAGAATCTCGCCAAGGGAGAGAACGCCGACCAGATGCTCCGCGGGGTCAATGGCGCGGAAGTTAGTTGGCGGGCAGGTGGTTCACTCAATGCATGTCTTTGGTGTTTAGAATGCGATTTTGCACTCTCTCTCTTTTACTTTTACTTGTGGTCTGCGACAAGGTAGCTCTCTGATATTTGGAAGTCTACTATCCTTTATGCCCTTCCTACATGCTTGTGGGAGCATTTCTGGCAAATATCGTGGTCTGAAGTGCTCAGCGGGACACCGTGTCAAGAAGTATGTCATATCGGCGTCCTTCAACTACCCTCTTGTTGGAGAATCAGCCGCCTGGTAACGAGGCCCAGCACGCCAGGTTTCAGCGAGACTATCCGACGTTCGTGGGACTCAAGCACCGGTGGCCTCGCGGTAGAACGTCAGACTCCGGTTCGCCCCCGCGACGCAAAACATCTCGTTCCGGCCTGGTCGCGGCAGCCACTTGACGGCCCAGATCGCCTTGTCCGTCTCGCTGTGCGTTGCAACGCAGACGCTGCGCTCGATCGACCAGACCTTGGCCTTACCGTCGAACGCGCCGCTGAGGAGGTACTCGCCCGTGTCGTTCCAGTCGAGCGCCGTGATCCACGCTGTGCCTCCGCTACCGCCACTGCCTCCACCGCCCGACTGCTGCCCAGAGGTCAGGTTGCCGATGTGCTCGCCGTGCTTGGTGTCGTAGATGGCGATCATGCCCGCGTCGCCCGCGGCCGCGAGGCGTGTGGAGAGTGGGGAGAAGGCGACGGCTCGCACGGGCTTGACGAGCCCGGGAAGGGAGTACGCCAGCCGGCCAGTGTCGTTGTTGAAGACGTAGACGGACCCGTTCTGGTGGCCCGATGCGGTGTACCGGCCGTCCTGGCTCAGGTCGACGCACAGGCCGAAGGAGCCCGAACCGGCGCTGCCGGTCTCGTACTCGCGGATCTTGGTTGCCGAAGCTTGTTCGCTGGTGCTCTTGGAGACGTCCCAGACGTTGATGCGGCCGTCGTATGTGGTCGTGGCGAGAAACTGCCCGTTGTCGCTGAGCGCGATGGCCCACGCCTCGCCGGCGCTCTTCTTCTTGCTCGCTGTCGCAGCATTATTTTCTACGCTGGTAGATTGTTCCTGTTGGGTCTTGTTGCCTGAGTCGAGCTCCCCAGCGGCCAGCCAGTCTCCAGTCCCGGACTCGGCCACCTTCCATATCTTGACCTCGCCGCCGAAGCCTGCTGACGCGGCTACCTTGCCATCGCGCGATATGGCGATGTGATGCGCACCGAGCTTGTGTGCGCCAGAAATAGACTGCACGAGCGGGAAACTGGGCGACGAGGTGTCGTGCGCGTGAAGCGTTGATGAGCCGCTCGCGGACAGCAGGATCCCTGGTGCTGCGGCGAGGGAGAAGATGTCCGTTATGTGCGCTGGGGGCAGGTGGTTAGCTTCATCTGAGTTGAGACTGGCTCGGACGAGTGCAGAAAGGCGGTCTGTGAGTTCTCCCGTGCTCTGCAGGTGCTGCCATAGCTCAAGTCATCTCATCTGCGTTCGATGAGATGCTTGCTGGTGGGGGTTTCGCTGCTGGTAGTTTGCACGACGTACCATTGTCCACCGTGTGTGTGGTGAGATATTGTTTTGACTGTAGTTCATGTAAGAAGCGAGCACTGCAGATGGGGAGGTCCCCTACATACCATGATTACTGTGTCTGGCTGGGTGAAAGCTGCCAATGTTGGCGTCGAGGTGTGCGATCTTTGGATGTGAGCTGTGTGTGGGCGATGACGCTGCGACAATCCTTGGTGGGGCACGCACTTCACGCAACTCCAGCGTTGTGCAAAGGCTCGCTCGAGCGCGCAAGCTGCACATCAGACCTTCAGACTTGTGACTACGTCTGGCATGTGCTTATAGATTGATGCGGCACACCTTAGCAAGTCATTAGTCTTGTTGATTCGCAGTGAACATCACTGGGTCGCGCGGTGGCGTCAAGAGCATGGTTTGAGTGACGTCCTGAGTATTTGGGTACTGCCTAATCAGCGACGATGTGCAATCGTGATATATACAAATAGTATGGTACAAATTTGGCTCGAGAATGATCAGTGGTCTCGTTATGCACCCCGAAGAACGCCGTTGAATGTACAAATGATGACATCGTGTGCTCGTACATCGCGGCAGCCGAGATTGGCCTCCTGCTGCACAGTCCAACGATATTGCCACAGAATTCTCCTCTCCAAGTTGCGCACGCCGGCTACTTCTTCCCCAGCTCGGTTTGGATGCCTGAATGACTTTGTTAGCTCGTACGTCACATGATAGTAGGCACCGATCGCAATGGCAAACTTACGGCTCACACATGTTGGGCACAGAGTGTGCATCTTCTTAACGCCACCGCATGCAGGACATTTGTTGAGGTTGGTCACATCCTTGAGTGCCTTGCCCGCCATCTGCCTGTGCCTCTTCTTCATATGTGATGTCTTGGACTTGGGCACGGCCTTGAGAATGCCCTCCCAGATGTCGCCGAGGATGGATGGTATCGTCTGTATCGCAGCGGGGATGGCGATCGCTAGTGATGGGAACACGGGCAGGCGGCCCTGTACTGATGTGAGTGCCGAGAGAGATGTCTGGAAGGAGGAGCCGAATCTTGTGGGCATGGCGAGGCGTGCGAACATGGTGGTGAAGGCGGAAGCCGCCCGAAGGGGCTGCAGCGCTGCCATGGCTGTGAGTCGGGAAACCCTGAGGTGCGGGATTTGAAGCGCAAGTCTTAAACCACAGTGGCCGAGCTTGGCTGCCGGTGGTGATGGCGAGTTTCGAAGTGTTCGTGGGGGGGTCGACTTTTGAATCTTTCGGGCGACCTGCTCGTAAGCCCAGTCGGTAAGCGGTATTGTCGAAGATCTGTGGAGCGACGAGACTGTACAAGAGGTACAGCAGGAGTAACCGGTCGGTACGGTGACGTGGGTTGTCTGGTCGTGCTGGTGTATGGCTCCCGAGGTCCCTGCGCTGTGTCGTGAAGTCGGTCTTCAGAGTTGCAAAATCGCGACATGCAAGCTCGGATCAGAAGAGCCCTAGCCTGGACTGGGACTAGCGCGCCGTATACCCTCCTGGCCCATGATTGGATGGGAGGGCCTCGAGCTCTGGCAGGGGATGCGCAGGTGGCCTTCGATTGTTCAGAAATGTTCAGAGAGCTGCCCCTTGGCCCGACCATGGCCCCAGCCTATCACAGCAGGCGGCTGGCTTCCCTTCAATGGCTTCCCCCTTTCTCTCCGCGCCCGCCCAAAGCAGCACCCGTGTTGCTGGGATTGCTTGAAACTTTTTGAGCTTGATCCTGATTGTCAAGCCGAGCCATTGACACCTGCACAGCAGCTCACGCATCACCAGGTGCACCTGTTGTAGTTCCGCGACATCTGTGAGTTCTGCCTGACCCAGTCGCCACATCTCGAACCTCGCTGTCCCGCCGCCCGTGGAAGGAACGCGTGGCGGGCTCGTTGTGCCATCGGGCCATCCCTTTGCCCAGCCCACCCGCATCGCAATTCCACCCAGGCACCGGCACTCGCCAGGAAGGGTCCGCCCACAGCCAGTCCTCATTTCCTGCCGTGGTCGTCTTCCCCTTGCCAGCTCCAGCAACCGCGTCCGCCGTCTCCAGCCCAGCATACCACCCGCACACCGCCCGCGCCCCATCCACGCCAGCTCGACTAACCTCTAGTCTCCATACAACCGTAGCCTCCTCTCTGGATTTACTGCTTCCCATCATCACCACCCTGAAGCTCCATCCACCGGCAAGGCCCTTAACACATTCGCCATGGCTGCCCAGACCGTCTTCCCCAACAGCCATGTTGGTTTCGACAGCATCACCTCCCAGATCGAGCGCAAGCTGCTCAAGAGAGGGTTCCAGTTCAACGTCATCTGCGTTGGTGAGTCTGCTGCCGCTCCGCGGCGCCCATGGCACCGCCCGGGTGCTCTCTACTCAACAGTCTGCTGACGACTTCTTCGCTATTTCCAGGCCAGACCGGTCTCGGCAAGTCGACTCTGATCAACACCATCTTCGCCTCCCACCTGATCGACTCAAAGGGTCGCATGCTCCCCGACGAGCAGATCCGCAGCACAACCGAGATTCACCCCGTCTCCCACATCATCGAGGAGAACGGCGTCCGCCTGCGGCTCAACATTGTCGACACTCCCGGCTACGGCGATCTCGTCAACAACGACCGCTGCTGGGACCCAATTGTCAAGTACATCAAGGACCAGCACTCTGCGTACCTGCGCAAGGAGCTCACTGCTCAGCGTGAGCGCTACATCCAGGACACCCGCATCCACTGCTGCTTGTTCTTCATCCAGCCCTCCGGCCACTCCCTGAAGCCCATCGACATTGTCGTCCTCAAGAAGCTTTCTGATGTCGTCAACGTCGTCCCTGTCATTGCCAAGGCTGACACCCTGACGCTCGAGGAGAGACTGGCGTTCAAGGAGCGGATCAAGGAGGAGTTCGCCTTCCACAACCTTAAGATGTACCCCTACGACAACGACGAGCTCGATGACGAGGAGCGCAACATCAACACTCAGATCAAGGTACGTCGGCTGCGCAAGCTCGTGACTGTTTCTGCATCATGCTAACTTGTTTGTCCAGGGCCTCGTTCCCTTCGCTGTCGTCGGATCAGAGAAGTCCATGGTCGTCAACGGCAAGCAGGTCCGTGCCCGTGCCAACCGCTGGGGCATCATCAACGTCGAGGACGAGAACCACTGCGAATTCGTCTACCTCCGAAACTTCCTTCTCCGCACACACCTGCAGGACCTCATCGAGACCACCTCGCAGATCCACTACGAGACTTTCCGTGCCAAGCAGCTCCTGGCCCTGAAGGAGAGCAGCGCGCAAGGCCACGGCAGCCGGCCCATCAGCCCTGCTGCCGACAGGGAGCTGAGCAGGAGCTCTCAGCGCATGACCATGAACGGATACTAAGCAGCATATCCTCAGTGGTGCTTTGGTGCGAGGTGCAAGTGGTTTCATGGCATCTGCAGCATGTTAGACGTGTGCGACTTGCTTGTATGACTTTGGCGGCTATGGCGATCGGGACACATGCGCTAGACCTAGAGTTGTGAGCGGTGTCGGAAGACATACAAAAAGTTGTTCTCGAGCTCAGTGGCAACAGCCGGATGTCTGCCAAGACACTGTGAGCAGGCTTCGCCTGCGCCCCCGGCCGCCTGGCTTTTGCGGTCGACGCTCGAGTTCTATCATGGTTTTATCAAGTTTTGGACGAGCAAGCAGTAGTCCCCGATGCTCCAGAACAGATCTTTTCTGGGGGAGATTCGACCTTTTCTTATTTCCTCTTTAGTATTCCCCCTTTGATGCTTAATTCGAACTTCTAAAGTTAATTACAAGACCGAGTCTCTGCCAACAATCGCACTTTCAGCCATGCTGTTGCACAGCAATGTGATCTCATGCAGTGCCTTTTGCGCATATTCGAGGCAGACATCTGTGGTAGTCTTGCATATGATCCTATTTTGATAAAGTCCATGCTCCATTGCTATTTCTGCTTTTATGTGTCTATATGTCTATCACCCTTCGTTGACTCCATATGTCACCCGTTTTCACGCTACAGGGGCATAGACGTAGTCCTCGAGTTCCTGGTACGCCTTGCCGAGGTCGTCATTGACAATAATACGGTTGTGCACGCCCGGTGTCTGCGCGTACTCGAGCTCGAGTTTGGCCTGGCTCAGCCTCTTCTCTATGCTCTCGTCCGTCTCGGTGCCGCGACCCTTGAGGCGCTTCTCGAGGTCCTCAAAGGCCGGAGGCGCCACGAAGACAAACCGGCAGTCCATGCCGCTCTTCTTGATCTGCTTGACGCCTTCCATCTCGATGTCGAGCACCACCACCTTGCCCTTGGCCGTCTGGTCGGCGATGGTCTGCTTCGAGGTGCCGTACCGGTTGGACCCGAACTTGGCGTGCTCGACGAACGCGTCCTGGGCGATGAGGGACTCGAAGTCGGACATGCTGACGAAGTGGTAGTCGACGCCGTCGGCCTCGCCGCCGCGCGGGGAGCGGGTGGTGTGGGACACGGAGAGGGTGAAGACGTCCGGGTGCGCGGCGAAGAGCATCTTGAAGAGCGTGCCCTTGCCGACGCCGCTGGGGCCCGAGATCACGACGGGCCGCGTGTCCTGGGGAGGGCCGGAGCGGGTTGCGGGCGGGACGAGAGGCATTGTTGCGTCGGCGGAGAGGGCTCTGCTCTGGACGCGAGGCTGGAGGGTGGTGGTGGTGGTGGTGGCAGTCGTTCTTGTTGCGCTCAGGTAGCGGCGGGGTGGTGCTGCTCGGGCGACAGGAGGGCAGTTGGAAGGTAATTGGTGGTGTCGTGCTGGGGACGTCTGAAGGAAGCTGGGCTTGCTGGCGATGCGCTGGGACGACCGCAGTATAGTTGGCAGTCTGTACATTCGTGATCAAGGGGGGGGGCCGTGGGGTGAAGTGGGGGAGCGAAGCCAGTCTTCTTTGGACGGCGGTCATGGAGGAGATGGCGTCGGCGATGCAAGTTGCGCCGGATTGAGGTGGGGTTCCTCCATTGCCTCCTGTGCTTTGCTTGTGCAGAGGCGGTCAGAACGTCGACTCGTGGCTACCTGCCTTGGACGTACATATTTTGAAGCGAGGTCTTGCTGGAACTATCTATTCTACCTGCAAGTGCTGCGTCGCGAGGATGTTGGCTTGTTGTATCAGGTCTATACGGGCCTCTGGGACAATTATCCTGCATTGGCGCGGGAGTGACATGCGAAAGAGCTCCGCACTCAAGGACGCAGACCTAGCTTTTCCCGAGGGCATCTTTCCTCTAGTATATTGTTGGTGGCTAAATGCCAGGCACACTTGTAACTTTCATTCTCGATGATCAGCGATGCATGCATGAGCAGGAGTGTCGTCTGTGGTGCTGGTAGAATCTCGCGAGCAGCGGGACATCAACTTCCCTGAACGATTGCTATCCATCATCTGCGGGTGCATGTCCTGCGCCATTACGAAGTCATCACCAAGAGAGGGTGTAATCAGCAGCTCCATTTCAGATGTACGAGCCAGCCGGCCCTTCCTACAGCACGGAGCGAGACTGCATGCTACGACTTCTGCAGACATCCAGTCCGGGAGACAGACGAGTTCCTTTGTACTCGGATGTGCCCCATCGTAGCTGCGATTTCCCTGTTCCTAATGGGAGATGAACCACGCTCTTCAGTACCCTGTGTAGTTCCAGAGTATCCTGAATATCTGTGTAGTCCGCCGGGATCATTCAAGCCCCCATGCAACAGCAGATTTTCAGGTTGGTCCCAGCATCATTCATGAAGAATGAGGAGTTTGGCCACGATATGTATCTATCCGAGGGTCGCAATCATCAATGTCGTGACCAGCACCAGGTCAGTAAGGGAGACAGGCCAAGAACTCATCAACGCACAAACATTCCAAGCTCCTCGGCAGTAATCAAAATCGCGCCGGGGCTTGTGGTTGGCCTCGAGTATTCGGATGCAACTCTGCATCCCTGCCCGTGGCCAGGGTTGTCCGCTGCTTTCGGGACGCTGACTGCCTCGAGCGAAGGGACCTTGCAGACAACTGGTCGAACCGAGGAGCGACGAGATCAATGCGGTCCCACGCCCTCGCACGCTACAGTCAGTGCCCTTGCAGATCATCTTGGGGTGGTTTCACACAGATAGTCCTGCCCTCGCATGATGCGACGGCATTGGTGCAGGGAGATGTCGCTGCTGGGCCGCCTACCGCGCCGTTGAAGAATCGCCACGCGCCAAGTCGACAGGATCGCAGAAGCAGGTCTTCTTGTCCTGGCGGAGAAGCTCGTATTGGAAGGGGCACTGACAGCGCTGATCAGAGTCAACTGACGGGTCTGATTGCTCGTGGTGGGAGCAGACAAGCCCACCGGACCCGGCCCGGGCGCCTTGTGAGCGGGTCTTGAAACTCGCAGGTGGCCACCGAGGGACGGCAGTGGCTTTCCTGGAGGCGGCGACGGTCACAATGTCCATTGTCCAGGGAGAGGTGGCACGAACGGCTGCTCCTGTGCGCAGCAGCCAGGGCACAGAGTGCCAAAGACATGGGAACAATGTGAGACTGGTGCTCTTCAGTCCCCGCCCCAAGTGAAGTAGTCACGATCTCATGCAAGAGGGTCCTGTTGCAGCATCACGGTTGCAAAGACCGCCTTCTGGGTTGAGCCTCTCGCACATGACAGGAGGATCTGCTTGGAAGGCGGGCTTTTTTGATTGCGGCCTGCAGGCCAAGGCGGCGGCAGCCATTGGCGGAGAGCGGTGCCGCCGCCCAGGAACAGGCAGCGATGTGCGCCGCTGGGCGCCGCTGGGCGCCTCCTATCTGGAGCTAGCGGGCCCCTGGAGCCCTGCCAGGCGAGGCAGGCAGATGAGGGCGGGCGTCCGTCCTCCACCCAGGCGCCATTGGCTGCCGTATTACTTGACTGCGACGAGGCCTTCGTTTTCTCGTCTCGGCCCTCCTCCTCCTCTTCCGTCCCGCAACGAGGCTCGTATCCCACCCACAAGGCGCACCGTCGTCACCGTCACTCCTTTGCTCTGGTCGCCACTGTCGTCTTGGCTCCGTCCACTCCTTCCTTCCTTCCGTCGCAGCCGTGTATCTACACCCTCGCGCCTGCCCGAGCCGAATCGATTCTCTGTCCTTGCACTCAGTCAGCCACTCGCTCTAGTCGCAGTCGCCTTCACCAGGACGCCTTTGTTCTTAGCACATCCGTATCCAACACTCTTCATCGGAATTTCTTGGATTCGACATCAACATGCTGGTAAGTTGCGCGCGGCCGCTCCTTCAATCGTAACAAAACTCCCTCAGAAGTGCTCACCACGCGTCGCATAGTTCAACGCCGCCCTCCTCGCCCTCGGCGCGAGTGTCGTCGCCGCCGTGCCCAGTCTCGAGATCCAAGGCAACCAGTTTGTCAACCCCAAGACTGGCAAGGCTTTCCAGATTGCCGGCATGGCGTACCAGCCCGGTGGAAGTGCCGGTTACGACCCCGAGCACAAGAGAGACCCGCTGTCGGACGGCAAGGTCTGCATGCGTGATGCTGCCCTCATGCAGTCCCTCGGTGTCAACACCATCCGCGTCTACAACCTCGACCCCAACCTGAACCACGACGAGTGCGCCAGCATCTTCAACGCCGCCGGCATGTACATGCTCCTCGATGTCAACTCGCCCAAGCCCGGTGACTCGCTCACCAACGTCAAGCCCTGGGAGTCGTACTATATGGAGTACCTCAACCGCACCTTTGCCGTTGTCGAGGCTTTCAAGAGCTACCCCAACACGCTCGCCTTCTTCTCTGGTAACGAGGTCATCTACACCAAGGAGAACTCGGAGACTGTCCCTCCCTACATGCGTGCTGTCACCCGTGACCTCAAGAACTACATCAAGAAGAACTCTGCCCGCAAGATTCCTGTTGGTTACTCGGCCGCCGACGTCCGTGAGATCCTCGAGGACAGCTGGAACTACTTCCAGTGCAGCATCGAGGGTGAGAAGGACGACATTTCTCGCGCCGACCTGTTCGCCCTCAACAGCTACTCGTGGTGCGGCGACTCCTCGTTCCAGCAGTCCGGCTACAACACTCTCGTCGATATGTTCAAGACCACCTCTGTTCCGGTCTTCTTCTCCGAATTCGGCTGCAATGAGCCCGCCCCGCGTCTCTTCACCGAGATTGGAAGCATCTACGGCAAGGAGATGACCGGCGTCTTTGCCGGTGGCGTCGTCTACGAGTACACTCAGGAGGCAAACAACTACGGCCTGGCTGACATCCACACCGACAACAGCATCGACCTCCGTGCCGACTTCCACACCCTGCAGAAGCAGTATGCTGCTGTCAGCTGGAAGGACGTCCAGGGTGTCTCTGCATCCAGCAACAAGCAGGCCGCTCCCAAGTGCAGCCGCAGCCTCATCAAGACGTCGCTGTTCAACAAGAACTTCACTCTCCCTGTCGTGCCTCCCAAGACTCAACCTCTGATCGACAACGGCATCCGGCCCGCGCCCGTCGGCAGACTTGTTGACATCTCTAACTGGGATGTCACGTACCCGGTCAAGGACTCCAACGGCAAGACTATCAGCAACCTCAAAGTCGTCCCCATGAAGGACGACGCCTACAACACCCCCGGCTCCAACAATGGCGTCAGCACTGACGGCTCTGGCAGCTCCGGTGGCTCTTCCGGCAACAACGGCGGCGGCAGCCAGAACGCTGCCGCCCCCATGGGTGTTGCTTCTGCTGCCATTGCCATCCCGATGGTGATCATGGCTGCTTTCATGGCTGGTGCCCAGCTTATTTAGAGACTTCTGCCCACACTT
Source organism: Microdochium bolleyi (assembly GCA_001566295.1). Lineage (NCBI taxonomy): Eukaryota > Fungi > Ascomycota > Sordariomycetes > Xylariales > Microdochiaceae > Microdochium > Microdochium bolleyi. The sequence goes on from KQ964245.1 coordinate 423,399, forward strand.
CTAAGCAGCTTCAGAGCTCGGTACATCAACCGTCCGAGACCTTTGGAGTAAGGGCGTGCGTTCTTCCAAGAATGATGTGGCAGGAATGGCAATCATCTGGACGCGCATGGACGTCGTCTTGTCTGGCGGAACGTGGTGGCATTTTCGTTGATATCCCTTTTGGCTTCTGAGTTTGCAATACTTTACGCTGGGTGTCCATGGCGGCAAGGTGTCTGCATGCATGCGACTTGCCGCTGTGTATAGTTGTACATAGGCGGCCTGAATTGTATAGACAAAGCATTATGACTCGAGTTGTGAAATTGAGCGAGGTTCACTTGACTTGAATGTTGATTAGCGCGACTAGATCTGTGAGATTGGGTCAAGCCAGGGGGGTTTTGTTCCGGACGTTGCCTGGTCACCCTGCAGAGATCCCCACCCGAGCTTGCACGTCATGCATGTTTGGACCCCGGGCCTGGACCTGCCTGCACCATTGAATTGGCCCACTGCATGCAGTACTTCACGGAACAACACTTCGGCAGAACTTCAGATACATCACTAAAGTGAACATCAATCGCTCGCAGCACTACAGAACAGTCTTTTGATTCGATTTCCGAACGACCACAGCCAGCACCAGAAGCACACAGTCCTCGACTGACGTCAAGACGCCCGTCTGTGCGCCGGATTGACTCAAAACTTGCACCCACGACGACACCGGTACTTCACAACAATCACAAACCACCCCACCACAGACACCAACGACCAAAGAACATGCCTACGACAAGACGATCCAGCAGCAGCGGCGCCGCGGCCGCCGCGGCGGGCAAGCAGTCGACGCTGTCGTTCAACCACCGCGTCACCAAGTCCGGCGCTGGGAAGCAGACCGCCAAGGCCGCGGCGCTGAGCAACGCGGGCAGCGCGGCGCCGGTCAAGCCGAGCCCCCTAGCGAAGCACGTCTCCTCGGTCGTCGACGACGCGGAGCCGGCCGACGAGGAGGTGGAGGAGGAGAGCAAGGTGGGAGAGGATGTGGTGCAGATCCAGCCTGAGGGCGCGGAGGTCACGAAGCAAAAAGAAGAAGAAGGAGAAGAAGGAGAAGAAAAGGCCGAGCCGTCGCCGGCGACCGAGGCCGAGGTGAAGGCCCTGAAGATCACCCAGAGGCAGGTCGAGACCTACTGGCGCGGGCTCGAGGCCGAGCGGATCGCGAAGCGGGTGCACCAGGAGGACCTGGGCACGAGCGAGAAGGTGCTGCGGTACTTTGACGTGAGCTCGCAGTATGGGGTATGTTTCTTTCCCTTCTTGCCCCTCCCTTGGTCTTTTCTTGCTCTTTATGTTGCTTGGTTGCACCGTCTTTTTACTTTCTGTTTTTCCTGTTCCATTGCTGATGATGGTATTGATGCAGCCGTGCATCGGAATCACCCGTCTCAAGCGGTGGCAGCGCGCCGATCGGCTCGGGCTGAACCCGCCCATCGAGGTGCTGTCCGTGCTGCTCAGGGAGGAGAAGAAGCTCAGCAGCAGCAACAGCAGTAGCAAGAAGGGCGACAGCAGCAGCGGCAGCAGCAAGGACAAGATTCGGTTGCAGACGGCACACATGGATGAGATTCTCAACTCGACGGCCGTGGGCGCTTCATGATTTGCAGATCTCGAGCGGTGGCGCGATCGGGGGGAGGTATGCAATGGCTGAGGGACGGTCATGAGGTGCCTCTCACCACTGCAGGCTTCTCAAATCTGTTTTCTGTATTGCTTTTGAGTCGGGCGATTACGGCGTTGCGGAGAATTCAGGCCTTCTTCTTTCCTTGCTTTCATTTTTATCCCACACAACGGATATACTACATGAAATCGTCTATCATCTGTAAGAGCAAATAGCAAGTGCATTTCTGTGACAGCCGCCCGTCCTCGGGTATTATCATCATCGTCGTCGTCATCGTCGTCATCACTATGATCAGTACCAGATACTCCTCGTCCTGTGGTGCGGCATCGTCTCCTTGCCGTCTGCCTCGAGCTGCTTCATGGTGTCGTAGAGGAAGAAGTCAATCAGGATGGCGTTGACGTGCTTGCCTTCCTCGGGGTGCTCGCGCTTGATCTCGCGCCGGATCGTCTCGACACTCCATATACTCGCGGCTGTTTGTTCCCACATGACAAGTCAGTGTCGGCGACGAGGGTATTGATTTCAGAGAATCTGTTGATGATGATGCTTACCTCTGAGCTGCATCTCAAAAGAACTCCCGCTTTCGATAATCTCCCCCCTCGCAATCTTGCCCTGCAGCGGCGGGCTGTACTCGATGCACCCCAGGCTCGACAGGATCTGTGGGATCCGGTAGTCGGCGAACATGGTGATCTTGTCGATGTCGCGGAACTCCCCCTGCCCTTCGCCATCGAAGCACGCCCACAGGTCTGCGACAAGGATCTGGGCGCGCTTGAGGAATCGGATGGGCTTGCCGCGTGTCGCTAATGATCCTCCGCCGTGGTTTGCTGGGGGCGTGGGGAACTCGTCCCGGAAGCAGGAAAAGTCCCGCGCGAGGATGTTGACCAGCCCGGCTGCGGAATTGTTGGCCGCTGCGATGAGGGTGGTGAAGCTGCAGTCGTATTTCTGTGGGCGCATTGTTAGTCTTCGGCAACACAGTATGTGAACCCGCTTTCTCAAACCAGCAGGCTGTTCCCTTCTTCACTATAGACAGACGCACCTCGTACAGCACTTGCCCAGCTTCCCTCAGACACTCCAGCCTCTCCTTGAGCAGAGGCATCTCCTCGTCCGTACACGAGCGGAACACATGCCCCAGACTCTCGAGCGTACACTCGTGCTCGTTCTGCCAGAAGTGCGGATCCGTGATGGGCACGCCTTCCTCGAGCGCACGCTGCATGCCGGCCAGCAGGCTCGCATAGCCCGTCCACTTTTTCCCCTGGTACTCCACGGTATAGCGCTCGTCCTGGTCCTCTGCGGCGGACCAGAAGGAGAAATTCAGCAGGTCCATGGTGAAGATGAAGGCGATGGCGGCGTCGTCCTGGGTCTTTGGGTGCAGGGGGTGGTCGGCCCAGTTGTGCGTCGAGTACGACTTTGCCTGCATCTGCCGCCAGATCATGGCGGCGGCGGCTTTCGTGGCACGCATGTTGAGCGAGACGTCGATGGAGTTGTCGTAGAGCCACTCGACGTCCTGGAGCACGCCGGTCTCCGGGTCAGCGTCGCGCAGGGTGAGGTTGCCCTGCAGGTGCTGCCGCAGGAGCTCGAGGAGCTCGGGGTCTGCCTCGTCGTCAGACATTGTGCTTGGTGGGTGTAACTGTGGGTGTGCCCTTGGACGAGACTGCTGGTGTTTCTCGCGGCTGGCGAGCGCAGGGCACGTTGTACCGAGCTGCGGACGTGCAATATAGGAGGAGCAGCCTCTCCCGAGTGTAAGTGATGTCCCGTAGAGGTGTTCTGATGTAAAAGAAAATCTGGTACACCGCTCGTGTGCAGGCCAAGAGTTGTCTCTCGTCAGCTGCCTCAACCTAATGCACCTCACGTACACAGCCAGGATGATCGCCTTCGATTTGCCAGGCTCCGAGTTGCAGCTGCTCTGTGGAAACTTCACAAGTCAATGTCCTGGGTGAGGCTCACCAGCACTGTCGACCTCTTGTCGCACAAGATTCGGAGGGAAGCGGCCCCACCTGCTCATTCAGGCGGGACCAGGGCTCACAAGGGTCCAAGCCGAAGGTAGGTGTCGGGGCTTGACCTCGAACTCTGGGGGCGGTAGGACGAGGTCGAGACCAAGGTGCCACCGGGAAACGGATGAAGAACGAGAGAACCGTCCGGGCACGGGAGCCCCAAGCAGAACACGGCGGATCAGGAACAAGACGGGCCGTGTGCCAGCACTCATCCGTGTTGCTCGATGGGGATGGACCAGCTCGCAACAGGGAGCACATCGCCAGCATTAGACCTCAAGCATGGCATCATCGCAATCATTTGGCAGCATCCCGAGGGAGTTCTTTCCATCCTTTGGAGATCCAGGTCCAGGATTGGGGTACTTTACCAAACATACCCTAGGGTAAAGTATGTACCTTACGGTAAGGTACAGTGTCTCCCAAGGCCAGGCACGCAGCCACCGGCCTCACCTCAGAACAGGCAAACGGCAGCAGCCCCTGCCCGGGCGGGCCCCACCCCGGCATGCATCGACCCACTCCACCTGCCGTCAGCATGCAAGTGCGCGCATGCCGTCACTGCAGCGCCTCGGCGAAGAAGCAACTTGGAAATAACCGTCCATCTTGGCTCCAGCGTGCTTCAGCCTTGTCCCTGCGCCTGCCACCAACACCGGCTTCTCTTCCCCAGGCGGAGTCGTCACCCTCGACTGGGAATCGCGACCAACGGCACACTTTCCCAACTTCCTTCGCAACACATGCGCTCGCCCTGACTTCGAGACAGCCCAGACCATCGCAGCCCACCAGTCCGCCGAGCTCGTCGCAATGGCGCTCTCACGCGACTCCTGCAATACCCGCTCGCTCGGGCCATCCCTCAACGCCGCCGTCAAAGAGGTAAGCCGGTTGCGCCCTCTGACAGCTTGATAATGACCGGCCACAGCCCGCTTTCACGAGGCCCTCACGCCCCAATGATTGCTGTCACAGACCGGGCTTGCGCCTGTCGCATTGGGGCTTTGCTACCCACGCCAGGGCATCATGGCCGCCTGCGGTAATCAATTGGACCGAACACCATGCTAACCTCTTTCTCGCTCCCAGGCCCGCGTATTGATGGTCGGCGCCGGTGGTATCGGCTGCGAACTGCTCAAGAACCTCACCCTTACTGGCTACCACGAGATCCACGTTGTCGACCTTGACACAATCGACCTCAGCAACCTCAACCGCCAGTTCCTCTTCCGGCACGAGCACATCAAAAAGTCAAAGGCGCTGGTCGCGACAGAGGTCGCGCAGAAGTTCAATCCAAACGTCAAGATTGTCGCGCACCACGCCAACATCAAGGACTCGACCTTCAACGTCGAGTGGTTCCGGGGCTTCAAGATCGTCTTCAACGCGCTCGACAACCTCGATGCGCGGCGGCATGTAAACAGGCTGTGCCTCGCGGCCGATGTCCCGCTCATCGAGAGCGGCACGACGGGCTTCAATGGCCAGGTTCAAGTCATCAAGAAGGGCGTTACTGCGTGCTACGACTGCACAGCAAAAGAGACTCCGAAGTCGTTCCCAGTCTGCACAATACGAAGCACCCCCAGCCAGCCGATACACTGCATAGTATGGGGCAAGAGTTATCTGCTCAACGAGATTTTTGGCACCAGCGAGGACCAAGGTGCGCTGGACGCTTCCGAGGATGCCGATAATGCCGCCGAGATCGCGGAGCTCAAGAAGGAGGCCGAGGCGCTCAGGAAGATTCGCGAATCCGTGGGCAAGCCAGAGTTCCCGCAAATGCTGTTCGACAAGGTGTTTCACACAGACATCGAGAGACTGCGGTCCATGGACGACATGTGGAAGTCACGAGCGCCTCCCACGTCTTTACAGTACGAAGAGCTGCTCAGTAAGTCGGCCGAAGCGATCGCAAACAAGACAGCAGTTCTGGAGGACGGGCAGAAAGTCTGGTCGCTGGAAGAGAACCTGGCCGTGTTCAACGACAGCCTGGAGCGACTAAGCAAGAGGATGATCGAGCTAAAGCAGGTCCACGCTGCCTCGTCAGCGTCACCAGAGCCGACGATCACCTTTGACAAGGATGACCAGGACACGCTCGAGTTTGTGGCCGCGAGCGCCAACATTAGATCACATATTTTCGGCATTGACAAAAAGTCGTGCTTTGATATTAAGCAGATGGCTGGCAACATCATCCCGGCTATCGCCACGACGAACGCGATCGTGGCCGGCTTGTGCGTGTTAGAGTCCTTCAAGGTCATGAAGGGCGAGTATGACAAGGCAGGAGAGGTGAGCACACTCAGATGTCTCGAGATCGCGCTCATTCGCTAACGCTTCTGCAGGTCTTCTTATCGCCATTCAACAGCCAAAGACTGCTTGCTCCAGATAGACCACGCCCCCCAAACCCTGACTGTCCGATCTGCAGCCCCTACCAGACGAGCATCTACGTTGATTTAACTAAGACGACGCTCAAGGATCTCGTTGAGGATTTCTTGAAAGTCCAGCTCGGCTTTGGCGACCGGGAGTTCGCCGTGAACACAGAAGCCGGACTGGTGTACGACCCAGACGAGACGGATAACCTTGAGAAGAAGCTGGCTGATCTTGGTATGTGTATACTTTGTGCTGTGACAGAATATTTCCAGCTAACCAGAGTCAAATCCAGGCGTCAAGCAAGATAGCTTCATCACTGTTGTAGATGACTCGGATGACGACACGTTTGTAAATATTGTTCTCAACGTGCTTGACGCGTAAGTCTCTTCCCTCTCGTAGTTTGTGGTCTAGCTGAGAGTGGTGCTGACGAATCGTGGCGACACAGCAAGGAGTCTCTCGGCGACAAGACTATCAAGGGAATCATCGACACGGTGCCCGAGATCGCCCGGAAGCCGAAGAAGCAGTCACGGCCCGAGCCCAGTGCGGCGAATGGCACCAATGGCGAGAAGCACGCCATTGAAGGGGACGCACCAAGTAATGACCTGAAGCGTCCGCGGACCGACGATGGCGAAGCGCCGCAAGCCAAGAAGGCCAAGACTACCGCCGCCTCCAGCAAGAACGACGACGACGATGTTGTGGTGGTTGACGAAGGCGCCAACGGCGGCGCGATCGTCATTGATGATTGAGCTCATTGAAGTCCTCAGCGGACGAAGCGACACGACTCAACATAACCAGCTCGGCTTCATACGCCACTCAGACCTCCATCGAGGTTCAGAACACAATTGTGCGCATATGGATTCTTGGCCAGGAAGGCCGCGGCGTCTGCAACTTCCTCGACGCGGCCCAGCCGTCCCAGGGGGATCTGACTGCTGATCTGATCCTTTGTGTTCATGCCTGTTTGTTTTCAAGATAGCGAAGATTTGTGTACATTAGCAATTTGCCCAGTCATGTGCAACAACACGTGACAAAGAGCCCGGACAAAGCTCTGGTATTGACGAGGGTGAGGGCGAGGATGAGGATGATGGAGACAGGAGGGACGGAGCAATGCGTTACGACTCGCAGCGCGCACAATGTTCTCCTTGAAGAAGAACAGTTGATTGGGAGAGCTTGAATATCTTACCTTTGGTCATCTCGGTGTCGATATATCCCGGCAACAAGACATTCGTGCGTATTTGGAACCTGCCGTTTTCCGCAGCGAGAGACCGCGTTAGACCTAGATAGAGGGAGAGAGCCAAGTCAGCAACAAGGCGTTAATCATATCACTTAGTCCCTTGCACGAAAGGCCAGCATTCTCTCCACCAATAACCATCCTTTGCAGCTGAGTGGTCCGAAGGCAAACAAGCTTCAGACTTACCGACGATGCCCGCCTTACTCGCAGCATAGACGCTCGCGCCTTTGCCTCCTTGCACAGCCAGCAGGCTCGACACGTTGATGATGCAGCCTCCCTTGCGGCGCTTGATCATCCGGGGCACCACGGCCTGGCAGCCTAGGATCGTGCCGAGGAGGTTGATGTCGAGCAGGGACCGCACGTCCTCGGTGCGGGTGCTGGCCAGGAGGGAGTTCTGCGTCACGCCCGCGGCGTTGACGAGGATGTCGTAGCCTGCCCCCGACGAGGACGCCGAGGCCGGTTCGCGCACGTGGTGCTGCCACGCCTGGGCGTCCGAGACGTCAAACGCCAGGAACGCGTGGGATGGGCTGCTCTTGTCGATCCCTTGCTGGTCGTGATGGAGAGTGCCGACGGCCTGCGTGAGCGTGTCCGTGTTGCGGCCGACGAGCGTGATGCTGGCGCCCTCGCGGGCAAACAGCTGCGCGATGGCGAGGCCGATGCCCCGGCTACCGCCGGTGATGAGGCACCGCTTGCCGGCGATTGAGTACATGTCTTGAATGGTGATGGCTACACTGCTCTCAGAGTCGATGTTGTTGCGTTCCGTCTTACGAGCAGCATGGACCTTGACTTGGTGGTTCAAATCTACTCATAAAACGTGCATGGTCGTCGTTGTCACTCAAGCTTCGGTATACGTGAGGGCCGGCTGTGGGTCCGACGATACGGTGCAGTCCGACCTTTCGTCATTGGTACTGCACAAGACGCAGTTTCGGCACAGCAGCTCCCGCCGAGACGCTTTGATCAAACATGAAGCCGGGTTTGAGAAGAAAATTGCCATCACTTTTGCCGTATCAAGATGTAGTAGTAGAGTAGTGCGAGGTGTGTCACGACATATCACAGAGCCGACGGCCCCTGGGTCCCTGCTTGACGGATTACTGTAGTCATCATGCTTTGGTCTGAGGACCTCCACGGATGTGTTCTTAGGGCCTTCCCTGTCAAACCCCGGGAATTTGAACTTTATTGGCGCGTCAAGTCTCCGTGGCTCCCTTCTCCAGGAAATCCGTCGCGACTCCGCGGAATCCGTGATCCGGCTTGCCCATGACAGCAGAGGATGGGGAACCACAGGGGACCCTGCTCCGGACATCAACACTTGCTGGCCATTGCGATCTGCCGCTAAGGCGTGAGCCTCGGCGAGGCGGGGCGTCCCTTGGAAGCGTCAGGGCTTAGTGCAGGAGGGGTGTCGACAGATGCGCAATGGCGTCAGGATCGATACTGGGACCAGAGGCGGCTCAGCTCGGGATAAAAGCCTGAATGCGGGATTGCCGCGTGTGATGGAAAATGGCGTCGTACGGAGAGGCCATGATGGCAGATCCAGGGATTTCTTGGCCGTGGTTGCAAAGAGGAGAGACCCTGGCGCCTGCGCAAAGGTCAACGAGGAAACCGCAAGTGTGCAACTCCTGCATCCATGGATCCAAGCAAGTGGGCAGCCCTCCTCCACCACTCGCATTACAACGACCTCGTCGCCCACTTGCGCCTTGCGCACCTGCCTGCTCTTTCCAGTGCTACATCAGCTCAAGGATTCGTCTTGGCGCTACGACCGCCAGCACCTTGCCGACCAGACTCGGCGTCAACTCAAAGTCCACGATCCTTCCTCTGCTCGACCCCACCACCGCCACCACTTCGTTCGCGACAACCGCCCGCTCCTCCGCCGCAACGTCGCGGACCCTCTGCCCTGAGCGACCGATGCGCCCTCGAACCCCATCACCGCCCCTACAGCACCTCCTCATCCGCCTCTGATGAGCGCGCAATCGCAGAGGGCCGCCAATGGCGCCGCCACCAGCAGTGCTACAGCCTCTCGCCAGGCCAAGTCCGCCCTTAAGACTGTCGACGAGTCTGTCATAGATGCTGGCACACAAGGCCACGATCACTGTACGTGGCGTGTATCCATGCAATTCGAATCCATGGCGAGATGTCCCGCGCAGACCTGCCGACAGTACGCGTTCTGCGGCGGCGCACGGGGTCGCGTGCTGCTTGCGCTGGCAATCGATCGCCCTATGCATGCCCACGCATGCAAGATCGAGCGCACCCGCTGATATTGTAACATACAGACAAACATGCGCTGCCGCCCTGGCGATACCGCCTTCGCCAGCTCGCGCTGCCCCTCATCCGCTGGGAGACACCGTACCTCGCCTGGTTGCAGGCCACGTTGCGTACGCCCGCCCTTGACAGCTACTTTGCAATCACCGCCAACCTGGGCACTCACACTTTCTTCATGATTGGCTTGCCAATTCTCTTCTGGTGCGGTTATCCGGGATTCGGACAAGGGTAGGTTCAGCGGCCCTCTTACTGCAGCACCAGCACAGCCAGCTCACACCTCGTCACAGACTCGTCCACATCCTCTGCTTCGGCGTCTACTGGTCGGGGTTTGTGAAGGACTTCTTTTCGTTACCACGACCACTTTCGCCACCTCTCCACCGCATCACCATGTCAGGCTCGGTGGCTCTCGAGTACGGCTTCCCGTCCACACACTCGGCAAATGCCGTCTCCGTGGTCGTCTATGCTGTGTTGTGTCTCCAGTCTCCTACCAATGACTTCAGCCCGGCCGTCAAAACGGGCCTGCAGGGCTTGTCATACTTCTATGCTGTCAGTATTGTGTTTGGACGTCTGTATTGCGGCATGCATGGATTCCTTGACGTCATTGTTGGATCCATCATGGGCGCCGCCATCTCGTTCATCGAGTATTACTACCAGCCTGTAGTCGCCGCATACCTAGCCGAGAATGGCTGGGGTCCCGTTCTGACTCTGCTTGCCCTGATCCTCGTCTTCGTTCGCATACACCCTGAGCCTGCGGACGACTGTCCCTGCTTCGACGACACTGTTGCATTCTGTGGGGTTCTGCTCGGACTGGAGCCCGCGTGCTGGCACTATGGACAGTCCGTATACGCGGCACTGCCGTTCGAGCTTCATGTCCTTGGGTGGCCCGTAGTCGTTGCCCGGGTGGTCTTCGGCGTCCTTTGTATCTTTGCATGGCGCGAGGTCGCCAAGCCGTTCCTTCTCAAAGCGCTGCCGCATCTGTTCCGTTTGCTCGAGAAGACTCGATTCAGTCTACCCCGACGATTCTTCACCCCAGCATCCGAGTACAAGAACATCCCAGCCGGACTCAAGGTGGACAACATGCTGCCGAATGCCAGTGATGTCTCAAACTTTGTTCAGTCGATCCGCCATCCTGGCCGCGGTAGGTCCGTGTCCATCGGACCACAGAGTGCTGCAGACGCATACGAGACCCTGGCTTACCGCGAGCGGAGGCGGCGGGAGAGCGTTGAGAGCAACGGCAGCCTGCGAAGCAAGCGAAGCATCCAAGAGCTGAAGCGGGACCACGATGGTGGGCGGAGTTCCGCTATTACAGGCAGCCTCAGTTCGTACGAGCAAATGATGGGAGAGGGCATCGTGGTGGAGTCTCCAATGGAGGGCTCCAACGAGCCGGAGTTGACTGTTGGCGAGCAGAACGAGCTCAGCGACAGAGAGGTCTTCTTGAAGCTCGTCAAGACGCGTGTGCGCTACGACGTCGAGGTCATCACGAAACTCGTCGTCTATGCAGGTATGTTTGATCATAAATGTGCACTTCATGCCATGAATGATTGCTGACAAAATTCTCCTTTAGGCATTGGATACCTCGCGGCCGAAGGGATCCCCGTATTGTTCGAGATTATCCCGGGATTGGGAGCTGGACGCTACTACCAGTAAGGCCTGACCGTGCCGTACAAGTTCCTTGATTTGTTTGTTCAAGCATGCGATGACCTGCATGCTTCATCACGCAACTTTGGACACGATGTCTTGGATAGACGATCAGTCCTCGCAGTATATATGATGACCTGTACATTCAGCCTGCACTTGGGATTCCGGGAGGAGGGGCAGCAACCACAGCATTTCCTTTTCTTTCGTGCAGTGGCTATGGCTTTGATCAAGAGACCGTGATGCTGACATGGGGGGCGGTTCTGTAATGACGACCGTTTTTTATAAGTATATATTCCGAATTCCTCAAAACTCGTCATTGTCATTGCGGTGTTGTCCTCTGATCTGACCAGAGTTGCCATCCATGCTTCATCCATGATCTAAGTCGCGCTCTCGCATGGACGTACAATCTGCTTTAACGAAGTGGCAGCCAAGCCGCTGCGTCCACGCTTCCTCGAGTTCTCGAGAGAATGGTGTTTTATCATTGCCTAGTATTTTCACTGAGTGCTCCCTCTTGCACTTGTCCCGCCACGAATGATTTTCCCGTTATCACACAGCTTTGTGATGGTCTCTCGAGGATTGTATGATGCGCAGGGCGAAGATGTTGCCGCCCCGCGGGCCTACCTGCCAACAGAGCCGTTGCTGCGCCAAGACTGTTTCTGTCAGAGTCCCGAGCCCTGCTCCGCCAAGGGGGAAGAAGACGAAGAAGAATGAGCAGATGGGTAGGAGACCGAGCAGGGCGGAGCAGGAGATGGCGATGACGATGACGATCCCAAAATCAACAGTGCTGGCGATGAAGTGAGCGAATGCTCGGACGAAGAAGCAGTAGCAGCAGCAGTAGCAGGACAGGTACTAATGGCTGGCGTTCTGGTGAAGTAGTTCATTATGCCTCGCTGCTTGCCTCCCGCCGGTGTCGATGGCGTCGAGGTCGCCACGACCAACTTTCTCGCCTTGGCTGTGCTTGCGGTATTCCTTGTGGTCGGCGCTGCAGCTGTCTCGTTGCCGTTGCCACCTTCCTCTTCTTTGATCTTGGCAATTCCAATCCCGGTTGCGGTAGTTGTGATTACAGCTGCCGCTGCCGCTGCCGCTGCGGCGGCGGCGGTCCGCGAGTTCAGGCTGTCGTCCTCCTCGTCCTCGTCGACGAGTGCCTCAGCTTTGATGCTGACCCTGTTCTTCCGCGCCGACAGCGCTGCGGCTCTGGCTGGAGCTGCGAGGGGATCCACGCGCGCCGAGGGACCTCTTTCGTTGTTACTCATCTTGTTCGCCTTCGTATTCGTCTTCGTCTTCCCGGCCACGGCCCGGGCGTTGGCGGAGAGTGCTTGGGCGTAGGATGGCTTGATGCCCTCTCGGATCAGGGTAGCTGTGGCAAGGGTTCGCGAGGGCGAGTGTCAGTCGATTTGTTTTGTTTTTCGAAAAGGACTATTTGGCGGGAGACAGCCGGACAGATTCAAAAGAGAAAAGTGTACCTTCTGATTTGTACAAAAAGCGAAAGGTGGCGATCGGGCCTTGGTCCTCCTCCAGAGCTTCGAAGCCGACATCCGTGGGCCCTGGAATCCTTTGTGGTGCCGAGAACCTGAAGAACAGAGGCATAAAACTGCAATCAGCATTTGTCTCTCTGCGAAAAGATCAAAGCCCTGCGGTACTCTTCGTAGGTGAAAAAACATACGTGCTCCCGTGCGTGACGCTCCTTCCCTTGAGGCTCTTCTCGCAGATCTCTAACCCGCTGGGCGCCGCAGCAGACGTCACCGCGGACGACGTCGAGTCGTCTGAGTGCAACAGCGACGAATACGAGCTCAGCATAGCCCCCGTCGCGAGCGAGGCGACCCTGCGGGCTACGCGGCGGTCAGTCACCGCGCCGCGGTAGATCTCGATCCTGATGCTCCCCAGCTCTGCGAGGCTGGCTCTGCCATTTTTTGTGTTCATCCGCGTGAACAGCTCATGAACTTGGGACAAGGATGTGAAATCTGCCTCTGGCTCCTCGACTTCAGCACACCGTCAGCAGTTTTCGAGAACACACGGCCTAAGACAGCCATGACTACTAACAGGAGGAAGGGCCGTAGGGTTCTCATCGAGGATCAGCGGTGGGACACAGGAACCGGAACTCACCAGTCCTCACGGTTGAGAACTTCATCCCGCGGACAGACCACTCTCGCCTCGAGGCATCATATCTCGTCGGTCCTTGAAACACCGCGCTCGGCCCGGTCTGACCGATGATGCAGTTGTCGACGTAGCCGCCGTCTACGAACAGCACCGCGTTGATAGCATGGTCCTTGTATCCCCAACCATAGTCGTCGTCGCAGACTACCTGCACGGTAAAGGTTGCGTCGCCGCGGCTCTCGATGTACCGAGTCGTCGCGCTGCAGCCGTCTCGTGTTTCTACAGCGAGATCGACGAATTCCGGCGCGGCGTTCCCGTCGACCAGGACCGTGACTTGGAGGCCAGGGATGTCGTCGTTGATTGCCATGGCTGGACGCGAATGTGGCGCGATGTGTACTTCCCAGGCAGGTTTTACGCGTCTGGCAAATTCGACCGCGTAAGAGCACGCTTACCATGTAGTCAAAGTCTTCATTATGTGGTTTGCGGAGCGGTGATGGTGGTTGCTGGGGACACGGGGCCATTTCACATCATGGCACTCTCTATGCCAAAGCTACGGAGTATCAATTTGGACAAGCCCGCTCGGTCTAATTCAAGAGGCAAAGGTGACCTGCAAAGCCATTCCAAAATCGTCTGACAGGATAGAAGAGGGACCTCCAGACATGCTTCTTCATGATCTACACTGGGGTTCTTGCATCACAACATAAGCTACGTGCTAATGCCACATGGAGGAAACACTTCAGGAGTCCGTCAGGTCGATTGGTGAAAACTGTCTTGGCCTCTTTATAGGCTCTTCTCCGGTGAGATCCACAGGTTCATTCCGCTCTCTTTTGATAGAAACCTCGCCCTCACGGTCGGATTTATACTGCTTGCGACCATGGTTAGAGACTTGGCGCCCCAGCTCTCAGGAAAGAACTCACCTTCATGTCAAGTCTCTCCCTAGCGAGTCTGCGCAATTCCTCGACGGGCAAGGCATCTAGCGGATCTGGCGTGGACTCCCGCTTAATGATCATCTCGTCCATGAGAGCAGCTACCACGGGTCAGCATATTCGGCGCGCTGAAGTTCAAGATGAACCTACAACGAGAGCGGTAGTTGAAGTGGAAAATGGCGATGGGCTTTGCGTCTATCGCGATGCTGCTGCTTGGACGTGGCGCTCGAACAGCTTCGCCTTCCGTCAGCCTAAGGGGGATTTACTTAGCATCACCGCAGATCTGAGGCTAAACATGACGCAAAAGCTCACATTGTGCTGTGGGAAATGGCCTTCCCCTTCAATGCTTTCTCTGGAATCTGCAGCTCTGTATTGCCGCTGTACACTTGGTCGCTATATGTTACATGGCATCGCTTCTGCCGACGGACCTTGACCATGATTGTGCCCAGATCATGGATAGCACACTGTGAAGTACCGCTCTGAGAGGAGCTCTCGACTAAGACTATTTAGCACAAGAAACAATGATGCGCGCGGGGGATATGCGAAGTTTACCTGTATTGATCGGTGCGAACTTGAATCTTCGGAACATCCACTGCCCTGTGTTGGGCAGCTTTTCCTTCGTACCGCTGACTTCAAGCATCTTCGTTGACATTGACTGACGGAGCTGTTTGGCGCGCATAAGCTTCCCATCCACATAGATCCTGTTCCCGAGCTCGTGGTTCTTGTAGTCCCAGTTGTAATCGTCCAGGACTTCGGTGACGACGGTGAACTCGGCGCCATCCGTCGCCTCGATGTACTTGGTAACAGTGCCGCATTCGTTCGACTCGCCCTCGGGGTCATCGTACTCAGTGAGGGGTTCGCCGTTGACGCGCACAGTGACCCTTATTCCGGGTACATTGCTGATGACCGCCATGGCTGGCTATTGTGTCACAGCGCGGAAATTTCTGACGCAACTCGATCAGAGGGGTGTAAGACGAAGCCACCGTGCTGGGCAAAGAGGCGGTGATGCATTGCCCGGCTGGAGAGGACGGACATGGTAGTGTGCTGGTTGGGAACTGCGCGAGGCTGGGCTGTCGGTCTTCATGCAGGCCGGCCACAGCGCGGCGGCAACCTCGAAACTGTTGGCTGGGAAGCGTGCCTGGGAAGGTGCAAACGGCAGGACCTCCGCACGTGAGGCATCATGAGAACCCAATCGAACAACAGCACCACTCGGTCGCGGAACAATAATCGAGCGACCTGCATGACACTCATCTTTACTCCGAAATACATCCCATGAGGAGCGATAGAGCCGCTGTTGCGCTCAAATGTCCGTTTTGCCACATTGGCGACAGCAGCGCAGCAAAAGCAATGGAGATATGGCACGCGCCAATGTTTCGCTTCTTTCAATATTCATCACCAACTCGTGGACTAAGTAGCACAGACAATTTTGATGTTGGCATGCTCCTTCGAGCTAAGCTAAGTGGAGGCTTCTGCACCATGATGTTTGCTTTATCAACGTGCATTTGGCAAGATCCCGACTGTCAGTACATACTGCCAAGATGTCAACTATCAATTAGAGAAGAGTGTAATGCTCTGAAATATTGTTCTCATTCGCCATAGAGCAAACGGACCCCAAGGACGGGGAGACCCTGCGTTCATATTTCGTTTTCCCAAGTCCACCGACATGATCGGGCGAGTCAGTCGTCAGTCAGGTCAATCGGGGACTCGCGCCTGGATCGTTTGACATTCACAAACAATGACCGGTTCTCAATACTATCTTTTGTGTCGTCCCATTCCCTTTTGACTTTGGCCTCGATCTTCACCTGTGAACACCAGGGTCATTAGTGGTGGTCGAATTTGCGGTTCTGGTCATGCATACCGGCATCTCAAGTCTTTCCCTGGCGAGTCTGCGCAGATCTTCGATGGACATTCCATCTGTCGGATCTGGAGAAGGAGTTCTGCCGATAATCATCCCTGCTCGGAGGGCGTCTGTTGCATGTTAGCGGAGGGACTTTGGGTATGGGTCAGTGTTGCGCCTACCACGAGAGCGATACAGAAAGTTGAAAGTGGCGATTGGGCCGTTGTCGGAGTCCAAAGGCTGCACAGAAATAGTTTGACGGTTACTGATTTCTTCTTCCCTGGTGAGTCTATCCATAATCAGCGACGCGTACTCCTCGTCTGTCTTAGGGTTCTTACATCATGCCGTGAGCGATCGCGCTGCCTTTCATGGCCTTCTCGGAAAATTCCAAGGCCGACTCGTCGTGGGGAGCCGCCTTGTTCCTAAATGGAATCTCTTTTCCCGCAACGCATCGTGTGACTGTGACCAAGACCGTTCCTATCTTTTTCAGCCTGTTCTTCTTGATGTCGTCCTTGGACAGACTGTGGTGATCGCCTAGTGATGTTAGCGTTCCCGCCTCGATCACAAAACTCATGGCGTTCTTACTGATCTTCAATGCCGAGAACTTGAACTTGCGCCGATACCATTGCGTCGTGTCTGACCGCTGTCTCTCAGCGCCGTAGAATGTGATGGATCGGGCGTGGTGCTTGGAAAAGATGGCACCGGTCGCGTAATCGCCGTCGATCCAGAGCCTGACTTCCAGCGAGTGGTGTGAGGGCTCCCAGGCGTAGCTAGGATTAATACGAAACGTGACGGAGAACTCGGTATCGTCCTTGCTCTCGATATATCTTGTCACGCTCTTATCGCTGGATGCGTTGCTGGAGGTGTGGTGATCTTCGTACTCGGTTGCCGTCTGTCCTGCGACTTCCACCGTGACCTCGAGGCCAGACACGCCATCAATGACAGCCATATTGTGAGGTCGTGGTGAAGAAGTGGGCTTTACGCGACAGCCAAGGTGCGCGAAGAGTTCTGAGGAAGGAATAATATTCAGAGGAGTGGTGTAGATTTAGGACGATCCCATCTACTTGGTCGTGCGCCTGCGTGTGCGGACTTGATACCGGCTGTGAGCGTAAATGCTGAAGGGGACTGGTTTGCAGCCAAGCACATGCAGGTGCTGCATTGGCCGTGACAAGTGAGGTCTGATATTTTGTCGAGAGTTTGATAGACTGAGTTGCAATGGCGCTGCACAAGTCAAGGCAGGAGCGGCAGGCGCGACTGACGCGTACCTTCCGTGGAAAGGCCAGACCCTCGACCGCATCGCACATTCGGCGCCGAACTCACATCATGTGTCCCACATTCTGATAACATAGAATAATCCAACAACAAGAAATGTAAAGGCAATGGGAAGAGCCTTTCAATGGCCGTATCCCAGTCTCTCGGAAGAATGACATAATACTGAAGTTCGCAGGCAGGACAATGACTATCAAGAATGCGTACTAACCTCAGGCCGACTGGCTTTTCGGTTCAGAACCATGAAGTAACATAGTGAAAGCATGCGGACTAAATACATTCCCGGGGTAGCCCATGCTGGTCTGACCGTTAACTGCACCAAGCACTGCGTTTATGCGATGCTGGCCCCATCTCTAGCCTGGCAATGGACAAGGCTGATTCTGCCAGAACCGCCGGTCGCCTGTTGGCGCCTCTTGTGACAAGCACCATGCCAAAGTATTCGAAAGATGCTTTTCTAAGCCTATTATAGGGCACATCAAGCCGGGGATTTGCGATGAGACAACACATGCTATCGGAGTTTGGGGTATTCTTGGTCTTGAACGTGAATAATGAAACCATTCGGCTTTGCCACTTGAGCCAATTTGCGGCAATACTGTCTTAGTCGTCTGTGAGATCGATCGGTGATTGGCGTCTCGCTCTTTTGACACTGCATGCCGGGGTCTCTTCCCCAGTGAGGTCGATGGCTTCATCCCGACCGATCCGCTCTCTCTTCGGCCTGGTCTCGGTCTTGACCTGCATATCCACATATCAGCATTGACTAAGGCATGCAACTCGCGAGCGAAGCCTTACCTCCGGGAACTTCCCCAGCCGAACAAGCCTGCGCAGCTCCTCCACGGACATGCTGTCTATATCATCTGGCGAGGGGCTTCTGGGCGAGGGACTCCTGGGGATGATCATCTCCTTCTTGAGATCATCTTGGAGCATGTTAGTGGACTGGGAGAGTGCGTAAGCAAGGTCATAGCATACCTCGAGAGCGGTAGAGGAAACAGAAAGTCGCTATTGGGCCATCGTCCGATTCGATGCGTCTACTGTGCCTCTGAATTGGCGCCAGAGCTTTCTGTCCCGTGGTGAACCTAAGTAGGGTAGTGTTAGTTATGCATGAGGGCCGGCAATCTCGAATCGGTGTTTCTTACGATGTGCCATGTGATATCGCCCTTCCCTTCATTGTCTTCTCCGAGACTTTGAGGTCCTGACCACGGCCTGCCCATGGACTACCTTCCTCATGCTCAGGTCCAACTAGCCGCCGTGTGATGGCGACCTTCAGGCTGCCGATTTCGCTCATGGTGGGTTTATTCGAGCTCTTTGGGGGGTCTTTCTCGACTGTCAGGGTGTAAGCACGGCAAAGTTCGCACGATTCAATGTTGGACCAGGCTGACCAAGTTGCAAGGAGGAGAATGTGAATCTTCTGATGAGCCAGTCCCCAGTGCTTGGCTGTTGATCCGAGACGCCGTCTGTAACAGATTCATAGAGATGGTTGAACGGCCCGAAAAGAAGGCTTATTTGATGGACGCCATCGATGGTGATGGCGGGTGACAAGGCATGGCTCGAGGGGCTCCAATCATAGGTGTCGTCAGTTTTGACGCAGATGGAGAACGTAGCACCAGCTCGACTCTCAATGTACTTGACGACTGTCTTCGCCGAGCTGGGTTCACTGTTTTCGTGATCTTCGTATTCCGTGGCAGTCTCCCCTTCTACTTCAACTGTGACCTTCAGACCGGGGACGCAGTTGATCACAGCCATCTTGGCGAGCACGGTGGGACGGCGTCTGTGGTTGTAGTTGAGTTGGCAAGGCTCACCGCGTGGAGAGCCGCCGTGCCAGCGACGCAAAGGCAAATACAGGTGAGCTTGCTGGGCCGATGGAGAGTGACGCTGCCGTATTGGTTCTCAAGGTTGTTGTTGTTATTGTTGGCATGAAGTCACGAAGTTGCCCTTTCATGGTTGCGGTTTCTCGTGGACAGGCTGTATCATGTTATGACTTACCCCACTATCACCACCAAGTGACCGATCGCGGAAAGGTATTTCGCGCTGAAGGCTGAGATATGCGACTGCATTATGGGAGCCGAGCATGGCAGCGCGATGCGTTTGTCCTCACCTGCTAAGCACACCTCGAACCAACACACTCGGCAGCGGCTAGCGGTTAGCCGGGGACCTGGGAAGACGGGACTGACAAGGCAGCAATTCTGTTGGGTCCAAGCAAGGCTCATGCTTAATGATATATATCGGGCACCTCTTCACCAAGGTGTCGAAGAAGTCATAGAACAGTGGATTGATAGCAAAATTTGATCTAGACAAGGCGCTGTGGAAGTGAATCTTAAACAACAACGGGGCCAAGTACTCGACGTCTACCTCGTGTAAAGCACGAGCGATTTCTCAGCAGCCCGCATCTTGAGGTGTTCTGCTCCGTTGCTAGTCGTCTGACAGCACGGTTCCTGCACCGTCGAGCCGGCCCACGGCAACTTTATGATCAACATGTTAGATGAGCTGGTCGGTGGTGACAGAGAGTTCAGTCACAATCACACGTTGAGGTTCAGAAATTCGGATTCCGTGAGGCGCGTTCGCGATGTCTCGTGGGGGGGCTGGTTGGTAGTGTCTCTCGTGAGATTCCCGAGCGCTCTGTAGAGCTTCACGAAACCTATGCGGTATAGATGCACCAGAACGTCCGATGGCCCTCGTACTCAACGTCGCTGTTGATGCTGATGTCCGCTCAGACCCATTTTGGTGCTTGGGGCTTTCTACGCCTACGGTATACCAAGGCTGGACGGTAGCCGCACTTGAAGCCGCTCCACTGGCGTCTGGAACCCGCGACGCGGACGTATTACACCTTCCATGATACCTGACACCAGGCATGAACTTAAGATCGTCTACGTATGCGAGCAGTACTGGTACGTGGCTCCGGTATGGTTTATGGATGCCTGTTGTAATGTTGACTCGCAGAGATCTTGACAGCGAACGGAGCGTCTCTGGAGCGCATCACGTATGTTTGCATGAAGAAGCACTGGTCGTGGTCCCGTGCTGTCTGCAAATAGGCCTTCTCCGGTTGCCAAATGCGCCGGACATTGATGGTCACCTTGACATCCTGTACTGCGTTGCAGACGACCATGCTGTGTAATATTCATGAATGCAGGTCGACAGAGAGAGGGAGTGAGGGAGAGACAAAGATTATGAGTAAAGCGGTTGCGTTTGGGATTGGCATAAGTCTGTATCGGGATGGTACTGGATCGGCTGCCGAGGTTGTGTTGAGTGCGGTCGGGATAGTGCGGTCGAGATTGTGGAGGTGGAAATGCTCGGTAGAACGCGTCGACACGGGTTCTCCTGCTCGCCCGCCAGTAGTGCCTTCGTTCCCTTCGTCACTCCCATCCTTATTGATCCTGCACAACGCCACGCCGAACACCGCAGGCGAAGCGACATCTCAGGGACAAACTGGTTTGGCCATTGGAGACCCCAGTCGAGTTCCACGGTATGCACGGGTCGCCATGGACTCACTCGGTTGTGACGCAACTCATATCCCGAGGCAATCTCCGTTGCTGGCCGCCATTATGAAGCGTCACGAGCGAGCTGGCCAGCTTGGCATGCCAACCACTTGGTGGTGAGCTTCTTCCAATCCAGCTCGAGGTCCGTCTCCAGTACTGGGTCTGATATGGCCCAGGAGGCTTGCATCCGCCGATTGCTTCTGCCTATGACCGTAGCCGGCTGGCCGCCTCAACCAGCCAACGGATTCGCATGCATCGTCACCTTCTCAATCAATATCTTGTCCTTGGGCCTGTTCTTCTTGTCCACCTCGGCCGTCTCGATCTTGTGCAGCGTAGCGAGGCTCTCGTCGCCGATAGTCTTGCCAAAGACGGTGTTGAGCCCGTCCAAGTGCGGCGCCTTGTCGAACAGGATGAAGAACTGCGAGCCGTTGGTCGCGGGACCCTTGTTGGCCATGGAGATGATGCCCCGCGCGTTGTGCTTCAGCGTCGGGCGCAGCTCGTCCTCGAATGTGCCGCCCCATATGGACCTGCCGCCCTTGGGGTTCTCGGGCGGGCTCGGCTCGGCAGGCGCGCCCGTCTGCGCCATGAAGCTCGGGATGAGGCGGTGGAAGGGCGAGCGGTCGTAGTAGCCGGAGGCGCAGAGGGCCAGGAAATTCTGTAAAGAGACAGACAGAGTCAGTCGCGTGGAGCGGTGGGTAGAGGGTAGTGGATGGCTGATGCGTACCTCTGCGGTCTTGGGCACGCTTTCGCAGAAGACCTCGAGCTTGATATCGCCCTTTGTGGTGTGTAGTGTGACGGACATGGTAAAGACGGAGCTTTGCGTGGCAGTACGCGATGCTCAGTGGCTGCTGCGAACGCTCAAAGTGTCAAGCTGTGGTTGAAGATGTGGTTGTCGCGTTGCGGGCGAATGTGGATAGCTGCAGCAAAGTGGGTGTGCAGCTCCCAGCTGCAGACTCCAGCGTCGCCGCTCACCGTTCGCGGATCCGGCCAAGAGGATCCGACTCGACGGGCCGGAGTGGAGCAGCCGGGACCGCGCCGGTGCAAGTCCCAACCTGGCTCGCCTGGAACGCTTCCAGTAGGCTCGAGTTTGCTCGGTTGCTTGCTTGGGACGACGATCATACTGCCACATCTGCCTTGCCTGGAGCAGGCTGCGCGGCTCACGGCAGGACCCCCTTTGGCTGCACGTGCGAAGCAAGCCTGAGGTCAAACCCTGCATAGGAACGATACCGGCAGTCGTGGCTTGTGCCTTGAGTAATAGCATTCTGTTCGAGCAGCGGGTAATACTGAGGATTGATTTCTACCACTTCATTGCTGCTCCCGGGTGGTCTACCTTTCCCGGGAAGGCGGACACGCTCCGCACCGCAGTGTGCTCTAGGAAGCTGACAAAGCAGATCCCCATCGGCTGCGAATGAGGATGGACATTGAACATTACTCTGCGAACCAGCATCCCTGGGGTTGGTAATGGCGGCTGACAAGGAGGGGTCGACCAGCACGATGACCTCAGGCGACCAACGCGCGGGCTATGCTCGCCTGGCTAGATTCTCGATCAGCAGCGACCTGAGCAAGAATCTAGCCCCGCGAAATTCCCGAAGATGCGGAGACAGACCACGGTGCCGCCCGCACCGCACCAGCGCTGGATGCGAACATCATGGATAGTAGTCCGCTGCGAAACAAGCCAAACGGCCCCACCTGCGCTAAGCATAACTGCAACCCTGGCTTGCCCAGCCTCGAAGTCCTATGCCCCCACTCCAGACGCCTTGAATTAGAGGGTTCAAGCCCAGGGCCTCAGGCGAGGTAGGTAGTAACTCTGCATGTCCTGTAGCTTGAGTCGGGGCCTGAGCGTGTTTGCATTTCCTGGTGATGCTGGTTGCTGGAGCACTGGGGCTACTTGCTTCGCGGAGTATCAATCGGGAGGAACAGCTTGGCTGGCAGTCCCGAGGCACTTGCACAAGTCCGAGACTGCAGCTCCAGCCGTCCTCTCGGCGGCGCCACTTTCGGTCAGCTCCCAGCAACAAAGCGCATGTGCCCGCCAGGCCCCCACCATCACTGTGGTTGTTGCGGGCAGCGTACCCAGGCCAGGCACAACAACAACCCAGCCAGTGGTGGAGACAGCACGAGCTCTTGTCAGCTTCAGCATCAGCACCTGCGCAACCTCCTCCCACAGCACATCGCACATCCGACAAGGCTGCGTCTGTCTCACGCAAACGACGAATCTTCAGCAAAGGGACTGTCCCCGCACCGACGACTTTGCATCGCCCTGCTTCGCGCGCGCTCTCGAGCAACCTCATCCACCGCCTACTCCCCGACAAACCCGCGATCCCCGCACCAGCTGCTGGAGCGCCAACCAACTGAGACTTCCTCGGACCACATACGACCATTCTACGACTACCAGAATCCTCACCTGCGGTGTGCAGACGACGTGGCGACGAGCGCTGGTGCGCATGCACCTGGCACCAGCAGCGCCCCCTCTTGGGCACGGCGACTGAACACCACTCTGCGGCGACGAGCTGAACAGAAACTGCATGCTCCTGTCGACAACGATACCCCTCCTCCAGCTGGCGCCTCCGAGCCATCACCATGGCGGACCGAGTGCAGGCCTCCGTTCGCGTTTCTGGTCCTCCAAACAGTCACTTTCTCGTCGGATACCCTGGCATATCGGCAACGTTGGTGAGTTCTATCCTAGCAGCTCATTCTACGGAGGTGCCCTAAGACCTAGTACGGCTGTGTATCTGCAGCCTCGACATGGTGACCACATGCAATTGTTGTCCGTACTGCGGCGCTGGTCTTGGAGTTCACCCGCAGCCATGCCCACGTTCAAAACAGTGCCTAATAGTATTTTTAGCCCCGTATTGAAGGCAAGGTCGAAATCCGACCAGATGCTGGGTTCAGTGCGCCCGTCGCCATTTCACTCGTACGAATATGTCTACAAAGACGAGAAACAATACATCCAGCTGCTGAGAATGTCGCCAAGCGCCATCTGGGTGCTCCGCGACGAGATACAACAGACGTCGTTGGCAAAGAGCTGCTCCTCTACCGATGTTCTACCGGCAAGGAAGCTGAGCATGTGGTTGCCATGGACCTCCCGTTCGTCCTCTTCATCCCATTCGGCCGTGGAGGCGAAGAGACAAATCGGAGGATACCACCGGCCTCATTACAACTGCCGAGCCGGACCGCTGAGACGTTCTATGAGCTCGTCGTCACATTGCAACAGGGCCAGGCGGTGCGACGCTTCGCCTTTCCAGTGCCATTACAACGATACGACACGTTGTCAACATTCGGCATGTACAACCGGCCAGAAACCAAGATTGCCACAGCGGACAGCATCGTGACCTTGGGCGTCACGTTGCCAAGGTGGAGCTACGGCCCCATGGACCCCATTACCGTCTACATAAAGGTGGCACCGAACCTCGACTGGATGAATAAAGCCAGGAAGGTCACTATTCAGAAGATCACGCTTGCAATAGAAGAGGAGATTACGTACAATCCCGAAGGAGACGAGCCCACGAAAAAGGTCAACAAGTTGCAAAAGCACCAACAAGTTGTCGGCTCGAAACTACCAGAGGCTGGCTACGTCACGAACATGGGTATCATATTTCCTCACAAGGATCTCCGAGATACCAATGGAATCATGAGGAGGCCACAGCCTGGGTTCCCGAACTACGAAGTCACATCCTTCACCACCTCGTCGACATTGTATAAGATTGAATTCTTCCTTAACATCAAGGTCAGTTGTGTCTCTGCTCCGCCAAGTTTGGTGAGACCTCGTCCTAACATCCAATCCAGGCCCACCTGACATCGGCGCGAAACATCGAGCTAAGACAGCCGATTGTGATTTGTCCAATGGATCACCAGGCCTGCAAGGAGGAGATGGCTGCCATCGAACAAGCCGCTAAGGACGCCTCGTCCGTCGACCAGAACAACCCCATGCTGCCCGCCAGATCAATAATAACAGCATCCGACCATAATGCCCTGGCGACGCTTGGCTTATGTATGGTTGGTGGCCAGAAGAAGCCTCTTATAGAATGAGGTCTGTCGATAGCTCAGAACCCGAGTCACTGCGGAATTCGTCGCAGTCTGCCGGCTTTTGGCATGGTGCAGCACGAAGTCTCAGCTGGGCTTGTGCTGCGTGCCCAAGCTGGTTGCCCATGCTGTCCCAAACGTATAGTGGGACAACCGCCACGACGCCTTCGTGCCAGCTCCGAGGCGGCCGCAGCACGACCTGTGCGCAGAAGGCGCGCAGAGGCGAACTGGCAAAGACTTTCGGGTCTTATGCTGGCCTCTGAACTGGTCAAGACAAGCAATCTTGACATGTCCTAGACCATGAAGCGGGAAGCCTCAATTTCGGGGCCCGCCAATACTCGCGATCAGGCAAACACGACGTCTGCCATACTATAATCGACGCGTGCTGTGATGGAATGAACAACACGGGTAGAACAGCCCGCCAAGGGCAACATCAGCTGCCCAGAAACTGTACGACTACACGTGTGTTTATCTTCCAGGATTTTGTGCCTCAAATGTCCCCAATCGCTGTCTACGCGCAGATCCAGGTGTACTGGCTTGTATTCGGGGACCGTGACAGCTCTCCGCACAAGGGCTGTGCAAATCGTGAGGACACCGGATGGATGTATTTCATTCAGTACATATTTGGGTTGGTCCGGGCGGCATAGAACTATAAACGACCATGGATGGGCACCATGTATGACACGACTTGTTGATGTCGACTCTTCGATACTATTCTTCAATACCAGCGAATACCCCTGAGCACCACATTAAAAATGAATACTGTTCCAAATCATGATGCGCTGCTGCCTTGGCTGGATGTCTTGCAGCATCAGAATCGCGCGAAAGGGCAAAAAAGAAAATTGTTGAGAGCTGCAGGATTCGAACCTGCGCGGTTTCCCATCGCGGAAGTTACGGGTTTCACGGGTTAACGTAAAGACCTAAACACGACGCCTTAACCACTCGGCCAAACTCCCGTTGTGCTTATTTCCGGGGAGCTTATTTACGGATATATACATCGACAGATGTGTCGCCGCAGTCACACTCCTCGTCGTGTTCATCCAAGGTTTTGGGCGTTTTTAGGGGGGATAGTCAAAGCTCCTGTCTGGACTGCTCCACGTTCCATGCTTAGACTCATAATAGACTCGAAATCAAGCCTTAAATTTCGTCCGGGCATGTTTAGAAAGCCAATGGGAATGTCTCAATGCGCAGGCTTCCAGGTCCCCCGAATTCTCCGCGACGGAGGTGGTGGGGCAGCGGGACCCTGGACAGGAAAGCAGCCGGAGCTTCTGACGTGCTGCCACATGCAAGGCTCCGTAGCCTCGTGGATAAAATTTGGGTAACGGATGGAAACATGTCCAGTGACTCAATCGGCGTGACGGCGGTTTCTCGTTCACCAGGTCACGACCAGGAAACTCGGCCAGATTATCAGGTGCTAATCGTCGGCTCGCAGCGTCCGAGAGTTTTAGGAAGCTTGTGCGATAAACCCAATCCAGCTTTTCGACATCCAGGGATCTTCCCTTGACCTCGATTCGAGCCCGACCCAGCCCCCACTCGTGGACGGCAGTATCGACTTCACCACCACCATAGTCTCTACAACGCGATGCCGTTCGATGACGACGACGATGGCGGCGCATCCGCAGCAGTAGCCGCCACAGCCCCAGGCGACGAGGACAGCCCCGCGGTCCCTGCGAACCTCTCCGCCGCCACCAACCCGGATGCCGGCGAGGACGATGAAGATGGCGACGACACACAAGCCGACTTCCTGAAGTTCGCGGCCTCCCTGCCCGGCGGCGGCGGCGGCCGATCAGGCGGCAAGAAGACAGCCACGGCGGGCAGCAAGAAGACGCTGCGGAGGGGCGAGAAGGACTTTGAGTCGCACGGCACAAAGGCACAGGTCAACGTCCTCGAGGACAGCCGCGAGGCGATGGGCCACGTGCTGGGGTACACGCGGGCGCACAAGGCGCCTGGGCACAAGGACTACCTGAGGGGGTGGTATTATCCGGAGTGGTGGGCGGAGGAAGAGGACGTGCAGCGGAGGATGGCTCAAAAACCCACCACAGCTTCCACAAGCGCCGACGACGAGGGCATCAACAAGGACGAGTGCGGCACTTCGAAGCAGGGCGGCGCGCCGCAGCCCGACACGTCGGGCATGTTCTCACGGGACCGCGTCGTCGTGCTCGAGTCCGACGGCGGGTCTACGCTCTTCCGCAGCACGGGTCGCGTGTTTAGAGGCTTGAACAAGGACACGCCTGCGCGCTCGCGGATGTGGCTGCTCCCCGAGGAGGCGCTGTACCTTGTGGAGCGCGGGGATCTGGACCTGTGGTGGCCGTACCGGCCGCTGCCGGAGATGTTCCCGCCGGAGTCGTCAGTGCCGCCGGCAGGTCCAGATGGCGAGCAGCAGCAGCCATCGATTCCCGATGTGCTGGGCGCGGGCACGGCGGATTACGATCTGGGCTTGCCGCTGAGCCTGCAGGCCGCGTACTCGCTGTTCATCGGCAGCGACGGGGAGCGCGGGAAGGTCAGTCTCGAAAAGTACCAGGTCTA
Organism: Microdochium bolleyi; assembly: GCA_001566295.1. Classification (NCBI taxonomy): domain Eukaryota; kingdom Fungi; phylum Ascomycota; class Sordariomycetes; order Xylariales; family Microdochiaceae; genus Microdochium; species Microdochium bolleyi. Next base: position 450,600 of record KQ964245.1, read on the forward strand.
CACGAACCTCCGGAGGACAGGATACACAGTACTGCGAGCAACATCGATACCGCTGCCACCCAAGCCGCCACCCGTGGCGCACGCGTCGATATGGCAGTGGCTCTTCAGCCTGGTGTCCGCCTCCAGCCAAAGGACACACCACCTGCCCGACGGCCCGCTCGTCAAGCCAGGGCTGTACCGGTCATACCGGCCGATATTCGAGCAGCAGGCCATCGTACAGCGGCACAAACCGGTCTACGAGCCAGCAGACACCACGGGACCACCGCAGGACCCGTTCCGGATACACTACCACGTCTGGAAGGCCAGTGGGACGTTCACAAAGGCCCGCCCGCCACCGCCGGACTTCCAGATCGCCGTCGCCGACACGCGCACGTCGTCGGTGCCGACGCTGGAGGAGCTGACCGCGCTGCTTGAATCCACGCCGTGGGACCCGCCCGCGCCGCCGCCGCCGCCCAGGGATGGCGGAGCAGGTGGCGGTGGCATGAACGTCGGCTTCATGTACAAGCGGCTCAAGCACGGGTGGCGCAACGCCATCGTCGCGGTCGTGGACAGGGGGCTGATCAGCTACGTCCGGCTTACGGAGATGGCGTTCGGCGAGGAGCTCCTGTATGCATCGTTTGACGACAAGAACAAGAAGGGCGGCGGGAAGAGGGGCGGTCGCGGAGGCGGTGGTGGGAGGGGAGGCAGGGGAGGGAGAGGTGCTGGGAGGGGTGGCAAGAGAGGCGGTTGATAACATGCTTCAGTCTGTGTCCTGGAGGGCCGTGACTTTGAAACAAGAGACATATTGGCAGTGACGTCTGCCTGTGTTGTTACTCAAATTGTGATGCAAGCTACCTGCCGTGACTTCTGACAAAAGATGATTATGCAGGAGGCCCAGCCTGCCCCGACTTGGAAGGATGATAGCAAAGGCAGCAGCCGCCGTCCACCAAAGTACGCCAAAGTTGGTTGTATTAACTAAACCTTCCCTCTGCTGCATCAAGAAGCATCGCGAACGTCGACAACCCGGACTTTCTGGCGAGCGTCGGCACCATCTCTGCTGCTGACACCTCGTTGTTATCCCAAGTCTAAAAGAGTTGGCAGCGTCCATAACGGATGCTTTGCAGTGATCGCATACGGGTCATTGAACAGGCGCATTTCTCAAAGAACAAAAAGGCAATGATCGCCATGGATCTTTTGACTGGCTGGCTGGCTAGCTGGCCGGGATCCGCAAATAGAGACCCCTGCAAACACTTGGTTTCGAGCAAAAGGGCCTCGTGAACTCGGGAGTGCTAGAGACCATCATCATGTAACAAGATGGATCTCCATGTCTTGATTATGAATTGGGCAATTGGCCAGGTCGCGATCACTAGAGCAGACGCTGCGATACTTATATCTGCAGTGTGCACCATCGTTTCGGAGCTATAAAGCTGGCTCCGGGTATGTGGGCAGAGGGGGCCTTCTGCGGATTGTCGTTGGATGAATTATTCCCTTATCTTACCCATGTTTCGAAAATCATGCGCATTGTTGGAATTATCATCATGACACAGTTGCACCAAAGTTAGTCTCTGCGCAGGCAGTCAAGTGAAGAGCTTTGTTGCGTCTTCTGAAGTGCCGAATCGCAGCACCGCAATTGAGTACCATTTGTGGGCGCGTTCATCCTGGTTCCTGCCGGATGCAGGTGTTGCTTTCTCTGGCAGAAACAGCATTGGGAGCCAATATTCGGAGTGGGGGCGGCGCAGGGTAAATTGTGCGGCCGCTCCCTCATACGGTAGGTCTCTCTAAGCTTGTGCCATAATGATGCGATGATTGCTCAAGGGTGTTGTGGTGTGACCCAACAGCCACTTTTGTGGACTCGTGGTTGTTGGCGGGTGATGTGAGGCGAGAGACTTACCACAACACAGAGCGGCTGTGCTGCTCACGAGCGCGAGCCCTTTTGCTTCGATACTAAGACTTAAGAAGCTGGGAAATATGGACATGGACAAGAAGGACAGCCTCCAAAGCGAGATGGATGTTCCTGGACGGGACAGGGAAAACTCTGCCCTCTCCCGTCGCATAATTAACGGCGGGCCATAACGAGCGCTCTGGGGGCGCCAGACATGGAGTTCCAATATTTGGCAGCCCCGCTCTTTTGAGTTGCCAGGATGTCAAGGTTGGCCCCATGCAATTCTCGCAACGCAACACAACGCAACACAACAGACTCACCGCAGATAGCGCGGCCGTGGGAGCGATGGCACCCTGCTTCGTAGAGAGGAGGCAGTGCCGCTGGAGAGATGGCCTCGGCCCCAGCGCAGGAGAAAAAAACCCGCGGTGATTCACGAAACAGCCCTGCAGAGGTCCCGATGGAATGGGAAGTGCGAGGGCCGAATTGGCAAATTGGATGCATCCACTTTGCTGGAAAGGGTTTCCACTTGTCTTGCAGCCGCAGCCAATAAGCGGCAACCACTTGCTCTGGTGGAATTCCTTGGCTCACGCCTCGAGTCAAAAGGTTTCCTGCTCTACATCGTGAAGCGTGGGCGGCCTGGCGATCTGGTTCCTGCTCGATAAGTCCCCTGTTGTGCACGCTCTGTCAGGCAGCCGACACCAGCAACAACACCGCGCACAGACAGAGCAGAGTCATGCTTTTCCTGGGCAACGTGAAGTGCCGAGACGTCAAGACCCAACGTGTTTGCGACCTGCACAGTCTGGAGTGTGCCTGCCCAGATGCGTGTTGTCTCGACTGGTGCCTTCTCCACTCTGCGCAATCTTGAGGTGGCCACCAGAAACCAAGATTTCCCTCTGCACGTTCCGCCTCCGTCGCAGAGCTGTCATGTCTTGCCTCTTGATCTCGCCATTTATGCGCGCGCACACACTCTGGCCCACAACCTCATCAGGAACAACAAAACATCTGCCCATTTACCCGTCTGCCCATCTGCCAGCGCCTGCTTGCCTCGCGACTTGCACCAACGACCAACTCCTACATACTCCGTGCCTCGGGACAGGATCGACCCTGGACGCCCGTCGCACATGGGCGCACCGTGTTGTCGTTTTTGTTTTTGATGCTGCTGCTGCTGTTGCTGCCCTCTGCGCCCACGTTGGGTGCTAACTATAGGTGCATGTGTTGTACCTGAAGGTACCCTACCTTTAGGTATCTTAAGTAAGGAAGGTAAGTAATTAGTGCGCGAGCTTGACTTGCTCCCTCGTGCGCCGGCCAGAGTTCCACAACGCACCTGACCTGACACACCGTGGCTCGACCCACTTGTGGCAGTTGAGCAAAGACAGTCGCGCAAGCCATCCATCCCAGTCCCGCCCTCCCTCGCCCAGAAACTATCTCTCGAAATTATTCATCCTCACGCCTCTCCAGAGCCAAAGTCTTTCATCGGCTCGGCTGCACAACTCGCTCGCGCAGCTCCCGGATCCCTCCCTGCCCCTTGCCCGCCAGTTTCCACCGTGCCTGCAACCCTGGCCACTTTCCACTCGTCCAAGTTGCCCAGCTTTGCCTCTCCGGATCGAGCTGGTCACAGGACAACCACACCACCTCAGAGTCGCAACTCCAGCTCAACTCATCGAAACTCGGAGGCGCATCCGCAGTCTTCACTCGCTTCACGAGGCCTCACGCAGCTCAGGTCGTGTCATTGCTGAACCCTTTTGGACCGCGTCAACACTGCTCCTCGCACCGTAACTGCAACTCCCACCTGCCGAGATGGATGACCAAGACGCGACAAGGCCTGTGGCAACGCCAGAACCAGACAGCAAGCCTGTCGACCCTGCCGCCGCCGTCACAGAGAGGTAAGCTGTTCTCTTGTCTCGTCTTTTTGTGTTCGCCTCGTACTTCAGCACTGTCTTTCTCTCGCACGCGCGCACGCGCGCTCCCCACAATGCCTTCTCTGCCCGGCACAATGCATATGCAGTTGCAAGCGTCTCGTGGAGTCGAGTTGTCGCCTCTGCAAGCTCGCTTCTTTGCCTCTGCGATGCACAGCGACCCTGGTGAACCGCAATTCATTCCAGGCCCAGAGCTCTTCATGGTCGCGCCTCTCCAATGGCGGCAGCCAAGACGAAGCTGGAAACTCCGGAGCCGGCAACAATACCTCGATTGAGCCGTGTTGCCATCGCCTGATCAGTGTTGTGCGCCCACGCTGTCACAACCGTCTGCCTCTGGTGTTCGCCCAGAAGAGCAAACCTGCAAGTCCTTGTGTTGCTGGACACTTGTCGCGCGCCCCGACGCCTCCCCGTTCCTTCCTCTCTCCAACCCTGGGATTACATCCACCTCGCCCCCAAGGCACCGGCGGTCAACTCTCCTTACACAACATTGTCAACTCATTTGGGGTCCTTCGTCAAGCAAGTTGCTACAACACGGCGAGTTGACTACGATCAGTCTGTCATCAACTCCTGTGTCATAGCTCAAGCACTGCACAACGTCCTCGTCTTCATTACGTCGTCGCCAGCTCTGGAGCAACTCCTTCCTCAACATGTCTCGCCCCAGTTACACCATGCGACTCCGGTAAGATGGTTGTCGTCGTGATGACTGGCACCTCACCTTGACCCCACCTCCGCCTCCGCCTCCTACTACCTGGATTCCTCATTGCTTTGGTCACTGGCGTCCATGAGGCAAGCTAGTAGCCAATCTTCCATATTTTAGGCATGTCTTGCTCCGGAACGTCATTTATGTTCACGCGAGTGCGGCACGCATCCATGAGTCAAGTCCAGGACTCAACCGGCACATGATACGTTTCTGCCTCTCAAGGTAGCTTCGTTGCTCTGGCGTGATCCTGCCATTGTCTGCGTCGACACGTGACGCGATCATTCTTGTTGCTTTCTCGCATTCAAACACCTCTTCCGCTACCACTTTTGCATGCTTCCAACACTGACATTTTTCGGAACAGCCCCAAACTTACAAACGGCGCATCATCAGAAGCTCTACAGCCAAAAGAAGAAACAGTAGCAGAGGCCACGGCTCCACAGGAAGCCTCCACGGAGGTTGGTCGTGACGCAACTGAAGCCAGTTTTGCGCGGGACTCAAGTTCTGCATCGATCTCTAGTGTAGACCCAGACATGCTCGGCGAGATTGTCGTGGGCACACGTCACAACGGAGACAGGCTGTCGTCTCATCGTGCCACACCAGAGCACGACGACGAGCAGATGACGGACGCCAGCCCGGATCAGGCGATGCACGACACGGCAGCAACACACTACCCCAAGCGCAAGCGTTCGTCTGTTTATGCCGACCTCAGTGAGGACAAGATGGACACGGACCCAACGAAGCAGGACGATTCGGTCCCTGTAATAGCAAAGCCACCCCGTCATCCTTTGCCGAAGCGGCAAGCCAATGCTGTTGGCAGCAAGGGCGTCACCGTCGGCCACTGGCGTGACTCAACTGTTCCCAACGACGAGGGCAAGCACGCCGTGGTGGGATTCATGGACGTCCGTGACCGGCTCAGGACCCGCGTACACATGTTGACTGTCTCTGGAGCCTCGATCAACGCTCGCCTCTTCCCGATTCCCCCGGGCCCAGGAGGCAGCTGGGTGACTTTCGAAAGGATCGTCTTCTCGGAACATCTCGTTGGCCAAGACCACAATGTGGTCAAGGAGTACGTCAAGGTACGAGAGAAGTGTCCACCCGGAAAGGCAGGCGACTTGGAGGCGGTAGAGCTGGCCCAGCTCTATCTCGAGCAGAATCCGCCACCGGAGACTGCCCAGCCACTGCAAATCGCATGGGGCAAGGACCTCCCGGAGCACGCTCAGAGCACGCGTGACCCCCAGTTCAAGCGACGACGCACCGGCGAGGGTTTCACCACCATCAATGCAGGTGCCAGTCCCGCGCCGTCCACACCACAGCAGCCAACCCTGCAACTAGCCCAACAGTCACAGCCGCTGTCGTCTGCACCTACACCTCAGCCGCAGGCACAATATCAGCCACCACAGCATGCCTCTCAGCCAGTCCACCAGCACGCGCAGATGCCGACGCCCCCTCAGCGCCTGCCACATGTACCAGGCCTCGAATCCATACCAGGCACGAGACCAACCCGTATCCTGGTTGGCTGCTGGGCCAAATCGGATGCCCCCGACGACAAGGACAAGCATGCAGTCTACGGCATCCTCGGAGCCAACGACATGTTCCGTGTCAAGCTCGTGCGCGAGACCATGGACGGGCGTTTTGTGGAGGGCAACTTTCCTCAAGGCGCGGGTGCTCTGTGGATCGCATATGAAGAGGTCACATTCCTGCCTCACCTTCAGGGCCTGACACGTCCCGAAACGAAAGAGTACGTCCGAGTTCGCCAGGCACAGCTTGATGCCGGTGAGACAGATGCCGAGAAGGTCTCGAATGAGACCAAGGCGGTCTTTGAAGCCCAAGCTCGTGTCGCTGCGAACCCCAAGCCGGGCCCAACGCAGCTCCTCGTGCCGCGGCATGCCCTGGATCCTTCTGATCAGCACATGCTAGATGCAGGAGAATTGCCGCCACCCCCACCTGTTAAGCTTGATGGACGGAGTGCGGAGGCTCGTCAGCTCAAGCGGGAACGGGCTCTGGCCGAGCAGGCGGCCCAGCAGGCGGCACAGCAGGCAGCGCAACAGGCACAACAACCACGGTACTCTCTGCCCGAAGCCGAGATCCGCGACATGGCTCGGGGCGGCCAGGAGCACTTTGAGCGTCAGCGTGGGATTGTCGATAGAGCGATGAGTCGCATGGAGAGCAACCAGGAACGGGACGACCGCTACGCCGCTAGCCGCGCAGCCATCTCGACACCACCCCTCCAGAACCCCGAGGCCCGCCGAGACTTCCAGGACAACATCCAGCGGATGCAGAAGGTCTGGGTGGCCCAAGAGAACGGCCGTGTGAAGGTTCCCCAGGAGGACGACTCCAAGACCCACGGCGGTGTTAAGTACGAGCGCCGCGCCAACGGCCCTTTCGCTGGCAAGCTCGTCAGCCAGGGTACCATCATCAGCATTGACGGCGAGGACTATGTCGAGTACCGCGTACTCACGAAGCCGACTTTCTTCTAGACTGCGCGTTGTGCCGCAAGTGCTTGCTGGCACTATTTGCGTTGTCTTCTAGCTTTGGGAGGATGCGTTCACTTTCTTTGCGTCTGGGTTTTTGAGAAGGGATACGCGCTTATACCCTTTCCTTTTGTTTCGATGTTTTTCACAACCGTGGCGATGTACGACCACCGAGACTGCTTCGTGTCGGAACTGGTTCGGGTCATGAGCCACACACTGGACTACGGACTTGTGCTGAGTGCACTCCAGCGAGAGCTACCCACAGGGACGGAGCTGGATCGAAGCTCACGTAAGAGTTGCCGATCACCTAATATCGCCTGAGGGTTCCAGGGCAGGCACTGTATGGGAACCAGACAGCTCAGAATGTTTAATGTTGGAGATGAGGCGTGTGACGACACTTGCGACGACTTTCTGCGATGGGGGTCTTCGTCATTTGCGGCCTGCTTGATATTCATAGGGGCCGATGTGCACGATTGCACGGTTCTGCCAGGCCTTGTCAAAATGATAACGACGACTCGGGTGGACGTGGTGATACATAGCTCTCCGCTGTTAGCCTTGTAATGTTTTGCAAAGAAAACTCAATACACGCGGTTGATCAAGACGCTCTGGGCCCGGTTTCGCCAGCGATCTCGCTGCGGGTCGTATGCCAATGGGTCGACGCTGGAAGTCGTTCCTGTGATTGAAGTGTCGCATTTCAAACCTGTGTCTTGTAGTGGTGTTTCGCTGCCCGAGTTACCGGTCTTGTTGCAGAATCCTGGGTTCTGCAATACATTAATTGTGTTTGGGTTTTGCCGTATAATTGTTTTCAAGCAGAGGCCAACCACTTTGTTTTTGAAGCAATTAAGAAATTGAATAAATCAGGGTGAAGAACAAACAGTCGAAAAACAGCCAAACTTCAACAGCTTCTATAAGGAGTCAACCATCTGACAACTATTTTCTTTTACTGAATAATTACATCTGGTTCAAAAATAGATGGCGACTCGTGGAATATTGGGAGGGTTGCAAGCCTCTGAGACCGATGGCAGGTTATCACGGCAGATTTCCAAGGATCAGGAGAACCGAGCTCACACGGCGAAACATTCATCTGATATTCCGTGGTTATCCGACTTACTAAACGATGCCATAATCAAATACGAACAGACAGATCTCTTGGCCCATCTTTGAGGCCTTGTGGGCGTGACCATTACCTGAAGGGGGTCACGTGCTTTGGCGTCGTGCGAAAAGTGGAGCCTAACCCGAAATCGAGGGTCTCGACGCGGTTGGCGCGCGCCCTTTGGATGTCATTGCCCGCCCTGGAAGACATCGTACACACCTCCATCGTCACTGACCCCGCAATCATCGCTGGAAAGCAACTATTCATCTCATTTCACATAAAGTCCACAAGGTTTCAGTTGGCGTATGCTTTGTATGAGTCATACCGTTATTTTTTGGTCTAACCTCATCTCCTGAGCGAGCACTTATAACAGCCCCTCTGCCTATGGTCCACCGGCTCGGCATATTGGTCATTGTCACGATTCAGATCGTCCGAAGGCGTATAGTTCGAGGCAACCACCGGTGAATTAAGCTGGACAGTAGTCAATCAAGGGCTGTCCGACTGGAACAATTACACCATGGCGGTGACAACAACCACGACCACAGTCAAGGCCATTGCCGCGAAGCCTCGCACAAAGCCGCGATCCACGCCGTCGGCATCATCAGCAAAGCCAATAACGGTACATCAGACGAAACTCACCACAACAGCCGCACCGTCCAAGACAAAGCCGCCAACAACAACATCACAAGTCGACATGTCCGCCCCGCTCGCCCAGATCGCCGCCTCATCCCGGACCCCCTACGAGAAGCGCGTCTGGAACTTGCTCTGCCAGATCCCCGCCGGCCGCGTCTCCACGTACGCCCTGCTCGCCGCGCACCTCTCCAGCTCGCCCCGCGCCGTGGGCAACGCGCTGCGGCGCAACCCGTTCGCGCCGCAGGTCCCGTGCCACCGGGTCGTCGCGACGGGCGGCCTGCTGGGCGGGTTCAAGGGCAAGTGGCCCAAGGATGGGGAAGGGATCACCATTGATGAGAAGAAGAAGCTGCTGAGGGGCGAAGGGGTGAGGATCGATGATAAGGGTAGGGTAGCGGGGACACCGTGGAGTGGGTTTGTGTGAGATGTAATTCATATGTGTGATTCACGCGGATGTTTACGAAGCCAATCCACTAAAGATACCCAAAGTTTGGGGTGGCTGTGAAGACTGTGAATGTCTGCCATGTAGTGTGCCGTGAGGTCAAGTCGTATGATATGGCTTGCTATGTGCGCTGTACATGAGCCATGCTTCCAAGTATGAGTCCTCCTATGTTGGGCAGCAGCCGAGCCTCAATCTATGATCTGCTGCAGACTTGGTCGGGCAGAGCTCGTCCGACAAGGGCACCCCAGGTGTATCACCTCGCCATTCTAATCACCGGTGTCGACCTCCAGATCAAGCTGCACCCCATTGCTAATCTCATAGTCCGCCAGCGTCAGCATGTCCTTGAACGGCCGCATGCCCTGCCGGCGCAGCATGATCTCGTGCGGCTCGCGCCCGATCCGCGCGGCCACCATGATCTTGAAGTTCTTGATCGAGTCGGAAGCCAGGCACGGGATCGCGGCCTTTGTGCCGAGCCGGTCGTTGACGTGCACGATGATCATCTCCTCGCCGCCGCCGCCGGCGGCTGGTGGTGCTGCCGCGGGAGGGCGAGCGGGGGGTTTGCTGGTGTCGTGTGCTGACCGGCTGCCTTTGCTGGTGGAGAACTTGCCGTCGCGGTCTTTCCTGCCGTCCCTGTCGCGGTCGCCACGCTCCCGGTCACGATCGCGTCGGGGCGAGCGGTCGCGGTATCCTCGGTGCGAGCCTCCTCCCCGGCGATCGTCCCCGTCGCCATCGGCACGGCTCTTGTCCTTGAACTTGAAACCACCGCCAAAGTTCTTCTTCTCGGCCCGCGAGGACAGAGGCTCGGGGACACCGCTAGGGGCCTCGCCGCTTCCGCCAGCTGCGCTGCGGCCACCGCCTCGATCATGGCCTCGTTCGCGCCCGCCGTTGTCGTCCCGTCTGTCGCTGTGTCTCGCCCTCCGCTCGTCTCGGCCCCTGTCTCTGTCTCTGTCCATGTCGCCGTGGCGCCTCCTGTCGCTGTCGTGGTCGCGTCTGGACGAGCGGTGATGGTGGCCGCCGCCGCTGTCGTCCCCATCGCGGCGACGATCAGAGCGTCTGCTACTGTCGCCGTCCCTGTGCCGGTGGCTCTCATGGCGACTGCCTCGCTCGGGAGACCGGCTGCGATGATGGTCGTCGCGGCCCTCGCGGCGGGGGGACCGAGGCGCTGGTGGTCGTGCTCCTCCTGCTCCTGCTCCTGCTATTTCTGCTGCTTCTGCCGGCGGCGGCGACCGCGGCAGGGGCGGTGGGGAGACTTCCCCTTCGCTCATGGTCGCATATTCTGGAGTACTGCGACTTGGGAGGAGAGTGGATCGTTACGTGCGCGAGTATGCGCCGCTAATCACAATTGATATGGATTGAGGGTGAAGTCTGTGAAAGGTCGCAGGAAGTAGACAGTTTACGTCACAGCGCGTTACTAAAAAAGTTGGGCGCAATTGGGGCTGGGCTCCACATTGCTTGCTGGCCGCCAAGATGCGGCTCTCTGACTTTCCTAGTTCACACGGAGCACACTGCGCAATGATAAGGCGCTGACCTTGCAAAAGCAGATTACAGAGGCGAGCCTGAGATATCGAAATGCCGATCTTGGGCGGTAATATAGTTCAGTATTATCTCCGAGCCTTGTATCAGGTGCACAGATGGAACGAAGCCATCGGAACGTTGTATGTGTCAAGATTTGGAATTCTTGTCTACCAACACGCGTAAAACGCCTGGTATGTGAACCTAGCAAACCGGAACGCCCCAACCATGAGCTACAGGAAAGAAATTCGAAAGAGATAAAGAAATAGAGAGCCCAGAACGCGCAGTTTTGTTCGTATGATACAGAAAATCATCAACGACAAAGAGAAGCGACAAGCGCATGCTCATCACGCCTTCTCCTTCTTGGACTTCTTCTTGCTCTTCTTTTCCGAGACGTCCTCGTCGGCATCGGCCTTGCGCTTCTTGCTCGACGACTCGTCGTCGCCCTTCGCAGCCTTCTTGGCCTCCTTCTTGCTCAGGACGCGGGGAGTACCATCGCTGTTGACCTCGACATCGCCGCGCTCGTACTTCCGCTTGAACTTGGAGACGGAGATGCCGGCGGCCTCCGCAAACTTCTCGTAGTCAGCCTCGGAGAGCTTGCTGGCCTTGGGAGTAGCAGGGGCCTCAGTAGCAGCATTCTTGGCTTCCTTCTTGGCCTTCTTCTCAGCCTTCTTGGCCTTCTTGTCTGTGTGGTTGTTAGCATGTGATCTCATATGAATGCGCTAACGTGTAAAGGGATGACTTACCAGACTCCTCATCGTCGCTGCTCTCGCCATCGGCCATAGGGGTATCCTCAACCTCCTGTATTAAGGGCTTCTTGGGGGTAGCGCCGTTGGTGGCAAGACCATCAGCGTCGGCGTTGTAGCTGCGCGAGGCCTTGACCTCGAACTTGGCAGGCGTCGCACCGTTGGGAGCGACCTTGGTGCCCTTGGAAATGATGGGGCGGCCCTCGAGCTTCCTGAGCTTGTCCTCAAGGCCAACCCGGAGTCTGACACCCATCTCGGACCTCTCCTCATCCTCGACGTCCAGCTCGACACCGTCGATGCCCTCATTGTTGAGCTCCGACAGAGCATCCACGCGGAGGCAGAGCGCGGCCTTGGCCGAAAGCATACGGGCGATCTTGCCCTTGTTCTTGCCCGTGGCCTGGCCGACCAGGGAAGAGTGGTAGATGAGACCATACTTGGGTGTGTCATGCTTGGTCTTCAGCGCTCTGAAAAGAGCCTTCTCGGCACCAAGAATCTGGATGGTGCTGCTAGGGCTCTTGGCGAGCTTGAGAAGAGAGCCGGTGTGGGCGATGAGGCGAGCACCAACAAGCTCTCCGATGATCTCGGTCAAGTTGGGCGCGATGGCCTTCATTCTCGAGGACAGGTACTGCGACAGCTGCTGGCGGTACTCGGTGAATCCAATGACCTGCTCGGCAAGGAGCTTGATGTTCTCGAGGTCGATCTCGGAAATCTCAGTACCCATGGAAACCTCGGCACCAGTCTTCAGGCGAGCCTCAATGTCCTCGGGGAGGACCTCAGACAGGTCCGTGTTGGGCGCATTCTCGCGCATTCCCATGACAAGAATGATGCGAGCGTAGGCGAGGTTGTCGTTGACAATACGGTCCATTTCGGGGAAGTGCCAGCCGTACCACTCCTTGACGCGCATGGCGTAGTTGTTGAGCTCCTTGTCGAGATCGTCGAGCAACTTGATAGCCTGCACAATCATGACGTCGACCTTGTCAGGCGAGAACTTGAGCTTGTGGCGGGAGATGGAGTGAGACAGGGCCAGAGCCATGTTGCCCAGGTAGTCGCTCTCGAGATCGGGGAAGAGTTCGGGGAGGTAAGTCTTGATGGAACGGAAGAGCTCCTGGGTCGAGGAGTCGGAGACTGGGGTGATGTTGAACTGAGGCAGAAGGTTGATGGCGGCACCGAGCTTGGGGTCGGCGACAGCCAGAGATGCCTTGCGCTCCTCCTTGATGTCGTCGAGCAATTGCTGCAGCATCGGGGTGACCTTGCCCTCGCACAGAGAGCTGTATTCACCGAGAGCCTGGGCGGAGTCCTCGAACTTGATCATCTTCTTCAATGAAAGACTGCATTCAATTGGCAAGGTCAGTCGCTTGTGCGCGTCGCGATCGTGTGGTTTGCGCCGTGGTCGTTCGGGATGTACTCACGCGGAATTGATGGCATCGGCGCCATCGAGCGACTTCGTAATGTCATCGCGAGACAGAAGCTTCTTGTCCTTGGCCTTGAAGAGACCGTAGCTGTGCGCAAATAGTCAGCATTGTCGTGTCCTCGTGCTGCGTGAAGCAGTCTACAAGCGAACGCGGAAAACTCACCCCGCAGGCGTCTCGGCCAAGACGAAGAGAGGCATGATGGATATAATCCAAAGGCTCAGGTATCCAATTCAGTATCCTGCGCAGCTTCTTCCAAAACAGTGATGCTCCTCGAGGGTGGTGGGAGAGAAGGTGCCGGATAACGCTGTTGGTGATGCTGGCCGTGCAGGTGGTTCCGCAACGAGATGCTGCTTGTATTTGAGACGACTGGTCTCTGGCAGTCAGAAATAATTTTTTCCTGCCGGCGGAGCTTGCTTTCTGGGCGCCAGTCCCATTGGAGCGGAGCTCAGACCAGGCCCACACCGGATCAATCAGCATGCAGCATCAACGCCGGAAAGTGGATTTGTGGCTAATGGCCATGCCCGGCTGTATTAGATGTGGCTGACCGGAGTTCCTCTGTGGCAAGTGCGCCGGCCATGATGCCTGGTCAAGCCTAACCAATTCCGCGCTAGTGGAATCCATGCTGCACAAGACAGTGTTATTGAACAGTCTCGACGCGAGGCACTGTATGGGCTCGGAGCCAGTCCAGTTGAGCGGCAACCTTGGAAGCTTGACGTGCTTCGGTCGAGTCCGGACTCCAGTGGCTTGCGCATCACGACCCCAAGGTGCTTTCTGCAGGCATCAGGAACTTGCACCATCCCTCCCCGCCCATTTTCTTCCCTCACCACCACTTCCTATACTGCTTGCTTCCGCCCTGCAAGTCACGATGGAGGGTCTTTTCTTCAATGTCGAGAACGGGTAAGCTGCCCAGCCAGCCCTCCGAGCCACGGAGTGCCAATGATACTGACCGTGAGATCAATCCATAGCTTCATCGAGGGCATCGTTCGCGGTTATCGGAATGGCCTGCTCACTGGCTCGAACTACACCAACTTGACACAATGCGAGACGATCGATGGTATGCGACTCCAAATCGATGACCAAGCAACCTCTTTCCATGCGAAGGGGGCCATGCTCGCCGACACTTTGCTGACCAGTCCACATAGATCTCAAGTTGCAGCTCGGCCCAGCCTACGGTGACTTCCTCGGCTCCCTGCCTCCCAACCCGTCAACATCCGCCCTGGCTTCAAAGACGACAGACAAGCTTGTCTCCGAGTTTCGCTACGTACGGGCGAACGCCACCGGCTCCTTGGCGCAGTTCATGGACTACCTCACCTACGGCTACATGATCGACAATGTCGCCCTGCTTATCACAGGCACCCTACATGAGCGCGACACGCGGGAGCTGCTCGAGCGCTGCCACCCGCTCGGTTGGTTCGAGACGATGCCCGTGCTTTGCGTCGCGACAAACATCGAGGAGCTCTACAACAGCGTTCTCATCGAGACTCCTCTTGCGCCGTACTTCCAGGGCAGCCTGACACATCAAGACCTTGACGAGCTCAACATTGAGATTGTCCGCAACACACTGTACAAGAACTATCTTGAAGACTTCTACAAGTTCGTCAACAGCCACCCGGACATGGCCGGCACGCCAACAGCCGAGGTCATGAGCGAGCTCCTTGAGTTCGAGGCGGACCGCCGAGCCATCAACATCACACTCAACAGCTTCGGCACCGAGCTTAACAAGACGGACCGCAAGAAGCTGTATCCCGAGTTCGGCCGGCTGTGGCCCGAGGGAAGCTTTATGCTTTCGAGAGCAGATGACTTTGAGGGCGTAAGGCTAGCAGTCGACGGTGTCCAAGACTACAAGACCTTCTTCGATGCTGCTGGTCTTGGTGGTGGCCCTTCCGGGCCAGGCAACATGGGCGGAGGTGCCAGCGGCAGTGAGCGGAGTCTGGAGGACATGTTCTACCAGAAGGAGATGGAAATCTCAAAGAACGCTTTTACGCGGCAATTCAGCCTCGCAATCGTGTATGCGTGGGTCAGACTCAGGGAGCAGGTACGTGCACACTGACCTCATTTGCCAAATGGCCATCTGTTCTCGCTTCCCTTGCGCTCTCTCGAGACTAACAATCTTCACAGGAAATCCGGAATATCACGTGGATCGCGGAGTGCATAGCGCAGAACCAAAAGGAGCGCATCGGCAACTACATCAGTGTACTTTGAAATACCACGGCGAATCCAGTTCTGATTTAGGTATCTCCTTTCATTGCGCAGCCTTGGCCCAAGGCTTCGGTACCCGTTGTTAGCCAGACGTGCTCTTGCAGTTTCTTCCTTTTCAAGCAGCGAATGATGATGGGAGCTTTTGTCGTCCCACTTGGCGTTTTCAGTCCACATGCCAATACACGGACGAAGCAAGGCGGGGAAAGCCCTAGATGCACGGGCAATATGCAGGGCCCGCGACTATTGTAAATACGTATTCAAATATGTAGTGCAATCGGTTTTATTCCGCTTATGCGACTACAGGTATAATACAGTCGGACCTGCTACCAACAATAAATGTACAAAGATCGTGGTCTACAACAGCAATGGCAGCATGCCGACCATCTATAGGGTGATTTGTTCCTTCCAAGATGCTGGCGTCAGACCAAGGGTCTGGAGCATATGATGCCACCTGTCGCTGCCTCGCTCCTTCTTCTCCATGTACCTCAGGAGCCTCTGGCGTCTGTGTGCAAGGAGTCGTAAGTTACGCTTGTTCATCTTGTCCTTGTAACCTCTGTTCTGCTCAAGTTCGCTGGCGAGCGCCTGAATCTTCGTGGTGAGGATGGCGATCTGGACCTCACTGCTGCCTGTGTCGAGCCCACCGCGGATAGGCTTCTCGGCGTCGGGCTGACCGCGCGAAAGAGGCTTTGGCCTCAGCGTCAGGTCTGTGTTGTGGCGACCGAACGTCTCAATGCACCGCCGGATATTGGCGTGCTGTCTGTCCTTGGCACTCGCGTGTTCAAGACTGGTGATGCGGCGTACCGCCTCCGCAGCACGCGCGTGGTTTTCCTCGTGCTTCCTGTAGTCCTGCTCTATCTTTGCCGGATCTACTGACGCTCCCAGAAACGACTCGACAGGTTTCGCGAGGGCGTAGGCGTTCTGTATAGCTTGCTCGACCTCGGATTTGTGCAGCATGTTGTTGAGGATGTGAGGGCTTGTGGGGAGAGCCTGCGGCTCCCCGGCGGTTTCGGATGCGGACGTCGAAGTCGGGGCCTGGCCAGCACTGGGAAGAGACTCGATGAAAGAAGTCGTGACGCCTCGGACGGGGTCGCCCCAAGTTGCTCTCCGCGCTGCGGCGATCTTCTCCTTGATCTCGTTGTGTGCTTGCTTGCGCTGCTGCATCTGCGCCCACCTATGCGGCTCCTGCTTCCTAATCCGTCTCTTCTCTTCCGTCGTCAGAGATGCGGTCTGAGTGTGTGGTAGCGTCACAGTCGGCGTGATGGCTGGTCGAAGACATACTAGGATGCGTGGCATGATGTTAGCTGTTGCGCACGAGATCACACAAGTGCATCCAAGATGGCCACAAACATTGCAAGGACGACAGGCGCTGCACGCCATTTATCCGCGGAGGCATGTTGGCGATTTGTGCAAGAGACCCAAGGCCGGGTGGTTTGCTTGCGATCGAGGGTCGTCGTTCGTCGTCGAGACACTACGGGCCGTCAAGCATCCCGACTTTTTCAGATGTCGTCGTCCAGTCCGTCCAATGCGCGCGCGCGGGCTGGCCCACTCAATCAATCGGTTGCCGAACGCAAGAAAGTGGGCCGCTGCCTTTGAGCTGAAGAGGCTGGAGGAGCCCAGCCACATGTTGAGCCTCAGGACGTCGTGCAGCTTATGTCAGCTTTCCCTCTCCAGATCCGCTAGCAAGAGAAGAGCTTAGCGCAGGACGGCCTTCTCTCTCGAGAGGGATTTAGCGAGTCCACAACTATTTTCATCAAATTTGTGCGGTGCCCCCCTGTGGTTGGTGAACTTTTTTCGAGACTCCAGCGTCGCAAAGCCCGCCTGCTGTTCAACCGCGCATCCTCCCTCAACTCACATTACCGTGATCAACCACACACAACAGTCAAGATGGCGCCCTCCAACCTCCCCGCCTGCATGAACGCGACCAGCCAGGACATCGAGATGCTCCTGGCGGCCCAGGCCCACCTCGGTTCCAAGAACTTGCAGGTGCACATGGAGCCCTACCTCTGGAAGACCAGGGCCGATGGTGTCAACGTTATCAACATTGGCAAGACCTGGTAAGGACCCCCGACACGAGATGGGAATGGCGGCGCAAACGGAGAATGTTGGAGCGCGAAGAAAGAAGCAGATTTGGGGGATGGAGACGAGGCGCGAGAACCGCGGGCTAACGAGACGTTTTCGCGCAACAGGGAGAAGATTGTCCTGGCTGCCCGTATCATCGCCGCCATTGACAACCCGGCCGACATCTGTGTCATCTCTGCCCGTCCCTACGGTCAGCGTGCCGTTCTCAAGTTCGCCGCCCACACCGGCGCCGTCGCTATTGCCGGTCGCTTCACCCCCGGTTCATTCACCAACTACATCACTCGCTCGTTCAAGGAGCCCCGCCTGATCATCGTCACCGACCCTCGCACCGACGCCCAGGCCATCAAGGAGGCTTCCTACGTCAACATCCCCGTCATCGCCCTCTGCGATACCGACTCCCCCACCGAGTTCGTCGACGTTGCCATCCCCACCAACAACAAGGGTCGCAACGCCATCGGTGCCGTCTGGTGGATGCTTGCCCGTGAGGTGCTCCGCATCCGTGGCACCATCGCCAGCCGTGAGGTCCCCTGGGACGTCATGGTCGATCTCTACTTCTGTACGTGGCCCCAGAATCTGACGCATTGTATCTCATTACTAATCGCCTCTTCACAGACCGTGACCCTGAGGCCGAGGCCGAGGAGAAGGTTGAGGAGGAGAAGGTCCCCGGCGCTGACGAGGTCGGCCCCGCTGCCATCGAGTCTGGTTTCGCTGGTGCCGCTGGTGGTGACTGGGAGGCTGCCCCCGCTGGTGGCTTCGCCGGAACCGGTGCTCAGCCCGGCAACTGGGACGGCCAGGCCGCTGGTGCCACCGATGAGTGGGCTGGCGCTGCTGCTGCTGGCAACACTGCTCCTACTGCTGAGTGGGGTGCTGCCGAGACCAAGGAGAGCAACTGGTAGAGCCCTTCTGCTCAAGCCGACGGTCAGCAAGATGCCCCTGAGCAGTATCAGTCTGCTGCATGGTAGTCATCTGATGGTCCATACGCGACAACCAAGAACAAAAAAAATTGGCGGCCTCCGGTGGGACAGCGATATCCACCAATCGAAAAAAGGGAGGGAGGGTTTCGCAGGTTGACTTTCTGGCTCGTACTAATGAGGGAAAGATATCCGACCTGGTCGTGGGATTTCACTGCCGTCGTCACCACTACACTTTTCTTTTGTTGTTTTCTCTCCCACACACTTCGGTAGTGAATATCAACGAAAAGACTAGGGAGGGGGAATGCCCTGTATGAACAGAAAGACGCAAAGGGAACCGACTTGACCGTCGTCCCGCCTGGTTTCCCTGTCAAGCTAGCTTTGGCATGACCGTCATAAAAACATGAAAATGTCGCTGAGCAAAACATGAAACCTCGTGAACCTTTGTGAGTGTTGTGATAGAATGACCATGCACGTGGAAAATGTCTGACTTCTAGGTGGTCATCTGATCGTATGCCTTGGAGGCAGTCAGAAAAGTCCCAGCCTGTATGGGAATCTCTGGGCTCTGTTCATCCACCTAGGCCAGGGCAGCCAACAGCCACAGGCGAATTACAGCATTCATGAAAAAGGCACACGTATCATCATGGCCTATGCTGTCTGAGGACCAGGTGTGAGGAGCTTCCAATAGTCATGTTTTCAGCGTGAACCTCTCGAGCCCATCAACTCCCGGGACAGGCTGTTCTGACGCCACAGCCTTAGCCTGATTTTACTGATCTGATGCTCACGGATCAGCCTCAAATGCATGTCAGGCACAGCACATGGTGAGCTCCATGAGAAGGTTTCCAGCTTGCTACGAGTAGCTCTCAACTCCAAGCTCGCTGCTCATGCTCAGCCGCTATTGCCATGACCGACAGCGAGATCTAGCTTCTTCCTCGCTTCCAGGTGTCGGTCTGGCCGCAGGCTGCAGTGATGGTGCCTCACGATGGGATGGGAGCTCTGCACAGCAAGATAACAAACACGACACCCTGACTTGCCCTGCTTGAATAGTTGCCGTGGACGGGGGAGGCCTGTGTGGGACGGAGTAGCGTTAAAGGAAAATCAGGTCGAGAGGCACGAAGAGTCGAGTAGGAGGTCGCTTCCTGCTGTGCGCCTTCCTGTGACAAGCACACTGTGGAAGTGATACGGTGGTGAGGCGGCGATGAGGCCGAGGCAAGGGATGCACACGCGTGCTGGGCCGCAGCGCCATGGCTTAACGCGACGAGGTTACAGAACGCGACATACATAACAGGACTCGCCGGGGCATTCGTAATCATGTCGTGATAACACCGAATTGACAAGATCAGCAATACTCCCCTCAAGGTCTAATTGAGCTGAACTGAGTGAAGCATCCCACAAGTCTACAAAGTACAGAATCTTCTTCGCGGCGATGCTCAAGGCAGATCGCAGACGCAATGAAAATGAGTGGTTTGGGTAGCAAAAATTCCCCCAATGACGATCCCGAAGGATAATCAAGGACAGTCGGCTCCGCGCTGTGCAATGCAGGCCTCCTGCCCTGGAAACAGTGAATCTTGAACGACTGCGTCCTTGAGAAGGTAAGTATGAAGAGGAAAAGAAAAGAAACAGGCAAGAGGAGCGAGGCTGGCGATGATTATATACTCCTGCGCTGCCTCCGGATGGCGGTGTGTGCCGGCAGCTCTTGAGAGCCTCGCACGCGCCGCCGGCGCTGCGTTTATCCGCCGCCATGGGCGGTCCGGCCTGGCAGTTTGTGGATCTGGGTGCTGTGCAGGCAGAGAACAAAGGAGGTCTGGCCCCACCCAGCATCAGCCAAGTGAGTTGTTGGCTTGCGAGTAGCGATGCTTGATGAGGGCTGAGCTCCAAATACGTATAATTGCCATGGGTTTGTCACAGCTGGCTCTCGTGGCAACGTCGTTGGCGATTGCGTAGAGATCCCGCCGGGTTTCTCCCTTCCCCAAACCGCCAAACCGCCCAGGGACCAGCAAAATTCTCATTCGACCTGGGGTTGGTCTTTGCCGTCATTGTGCAATACGAGACAGCACGAGAGAGTCCAACGGTGAAAACGTGGACATTGGCGGCACCTTGGACCGCTCTGAGAACAATCGTAATAATCGCAACGCCTGCTATTGGTGCTGCAAACGAGCCACGGAGTGCTCTTCTCTGGGCAGGTACTGTGCGACCCCGGCACCGTTGCAGCAGCAGGGAGGACTGCGATTGACGGCAGTTTGCCGACCTTGCACGCAGTATGCAACCCTGTAAGTCTTGGAAGGCTTGGACACCCTCGGGCCCCAAGACTTTTATCTTCATCGCCGCATCGTGGGGACGACCCTTGGCAGGAGTGCTCGCCCCTGCCCCGTATCCGAGGGCACCCTCGCATTCGACACCGTATCCGCCGTAGCCTCGAAAGCTTCTCGCCAACCATCCTGCCGAGCCTGCCAGTCGAGTAACCAGTCACGTTGGCTGTCAGCAAACCCTCGAGCCCCTCGGCGCAATCTCCGGGCCGCCCACGACGTGACGAGAAAAGCACTTTTGGGGAGGCCAGCGGAAGGGCGACCCGCCGCCTCTGCAAGCGTCATCGGCTCCTCAGGTTCCCGGGAGATCCAATCTTGAAACAGCCTAGCCCCGGGCTCTTGTCCACTGCGGAAATATCGACCCAAGTCAAGCTCCTGTTTCTCTCAGACATGCATGCTGCCATGATGCCGGCCGCACTCTGCTCCCAGGGCTGTAGGTGGCTCCAGTGGCACACTCTCCGGACCTGGGCCAATCATCTCAGCAAGGTCGCTCACATTAGCCAGCAACTGGGATCGATGTCTGCGGTGGACATCTACGCAACAGACTCCCTGGAGAGCCAGGGTGTTTAGCTATCCACGCCACCTCCGCCCGCGGCGTTTCGCCTGCCTCCGACCATCTCTGAGCTGCCTGGCCCTCGACGTCAGCTTCTTCCTGTCACCGTCTCTGCTTGTTCTATCGTGCCTCTTCCCTCTTCCTCATTGTTTTGTGCAATACGACACCACAACCATGACTATCCTGTCCAAGCTCGTGCTCGATGCCGGCGAGGTGCCGGCCAGCGTATGGCTGCTTCTTGCCACAGCCTCCGCTGCCACTCTGGTCAAGCTCCTCTGGCGACCCAGCATACCCAAGAACGCCCCCAAGTGGTGGAGGGAGAATGACTGGCCCATCCTCGGCGCCCTCCGCTTCTACTCGGCTCGCCCAGACTTCATGCTCAACGCCGCGAGGCATACGCCAGGCGGCAACTTCAGCTTCTACATCGGCAAGAAACACCTTGTCGCCCTCACCGGCGAGGAGGGCCGCAAGACGTATTTTGATAACAAAGATCTCGGCTTCTCAGAAGGGTGGGTCCCCACGATCCATTACGTATAACTCAACCTCGATATACTGACTGTCGTTCCTCTCAAGCTTTGCCGAGCTTCTGACTGGCCAGCCAGCAGCTCCCGCTCAGATGGAGCGCTTCAGCCAGTGGTTCGCGAAATCACTTCTTGCCATGCTCAAGAAGGACCAGTTCGTCAGGAACCTCGACGCCCTGACTGGCGACACGAGGAGCATGTTCGAATCTATAGGCGCGATAGAGCCTTGCGCGGCCAACCCAGAGTGGCGGGTGATGGACCCGTTCCATCATCTCTATAGAACCGTCTATAAGTTGACCATGCGCACCGTCGGGGCAGAGGATATTGCCGAGGACCCAAAGCTGCTCGAGGAGACCCTCGAGCATTTCGAGACGTTTGAGAGCCTGAGCTCCCTCACCAGAATCATATTCCCATGGATGCCCACTTACAACTACGTCAGGCGCATGTACAAGGGCGCACGCCTGGCCATGGTATTCAAGACTATTATCGCGAAGCGTAAGGAGACGGGCAAGAAGCGACACGATGCCCTCCAGTACCTAATCGACCAGGGCGGTGACCTTCAGGATGTCATTGCCGTAAGTCGAAACCGGCAGGTCATCTTTGGAGATTTTCCTTTCACTAACCCTTGTCTTGGAGAACAGTTCGTCATTGCCGCGCTGTTCGCCGGCCTGCTCAACAGCGGCATCAACGCCGGCTGGATCCCCGTCTTCCTGACGCAGAACGAGGAGTGGATGGCCCGCGTGCGTGCCGAGGTCGACGGCGTGGTCGCCAAGCGCCGGAAGACCCCGCAGCAGTCCGCGGCCGACGTGCTCGACACCCTGAGCATCGAGGACTGGGAGGCCGAGTTCCCCATGGCGGACCTGTGCCTGCGCGAGAGCATCCGCTTCGCCCTCCCCGGCGCGTCCTTCCGCAAGAACCTCTCCGGCCGCGACATCGAGATCGGCGGCTCCGGGGGCCAGGTGATCCCCAATGGCGCGTTCGCCACGTACCTCCTCGAGGATGTGCACTTCAACCCGGACGTCTACAGCGACATGAACACGTTCGACCCGAGCCGGTACCTCGAGGACCGCGCGGAGGACAAGAAGGCTGCGCACGCGTACTTGGGTTGGGGTTCAGGTCGTCATCCTTGTTGTAAGTCCCATCCCCCCTTCCCCCCTTAACGAACCGTTCCTCGTACCTCTCGGAACACCCCGCCCCCTTCCCGCAAGATGACTGACAATAGTTGTGTAGTGGGCATGCGATTCGCCAAGCTCGAGAACGCCCTGATCCTCGCGTATTTTGTCGCCATGTACGAGTTTGAGCTCGCGGCCGACGCGCAGGGCAACCCGGCCACGAAGGCCCCGCCGCTGCCCAACCGCCTCGAGAACGCGGCGCAGAAGCCCGCCGAGACGCAGTGGCTGCGCTTCAAGCCCAGGACGGACGCCGCGGCTGTGGGGCAGGTCTCCGCCGCCGCGGCGTAGTCACGCGCTGGGGACGGCGGGTGAGGTGTTAAGAGACTGTTTGTGTGTACATATATGATGAGAGTTGGGTAAGGTAGCGCTGCGCGCACATATATATATATATATATATGGCGCATAGCGGACAGTCACTGTAAAGAGAGCAGGAGGAGGAGCAGGAGGAGCAGCTTTCCTGGAGTCTGAAAGGGAAGTGCTGTGCCAGCCAGCACGAGAAGGCAGGGGCCCCCCCCGAGGGCATAAGTGCGAGCACACAAATGACCCTGGGTCTCCTCCTGCTCGCCTGAGGGAAAATAGAGCATATCGGGATGAGGGACATTCATGAATTCACGACACAAGCCAGCAATTTTCAAAGCACAAGTTTAGAGGGTTTTTCGGCAGGACTGATAACCCGCACGTGTCCGACCAGCACTGATCAAACCCCTCGGGGTGTCTGATAAAATACAATATACAGAGCGAGCAAGATCTTCACACCCGTCGTTGACGAAACACCCTGCTTGTGTGATCTCCCACGTGCCAGGACGAGAATCGGGGATTGTAGTAGTGGTAGTCTTGTCGTAGTTGTGTTTCAAGCGTATCTTTGTCATTGCTAAATGGCAAGCTATATTGAGGAGCATGTAGTGAAATAACAAGAGAACGCTCTGCGGAAACCCAATGCCCAATGCATACGAAATTCCGGGCATGCTCGTTCGTGCCCGCCCACACAGACAACCTGGCATGCACCCGCCCGAGTCTGCTTCTGCATAGCGTAGATTCCACAACCGCCTTCCCATGCTCCTTGGCCCAGAAGGAGGCCCACCTCGGAGTATCTATCTCCTGCCCATAGGCGTTGTTTTTGTGCCAGATATCACCATCTCGAAAGCGAACGTCTTTTCCTTGGCCGCATTACCCATGCGCAAGTATCGTTTTTCAGCCCCGCAGGAACCCGCGCTGCGCATTCCGCGCCTGCTCCGAGGTGTACGCGTCCAGCTTGACCGCGACCAGCACGCACTCGACGGCGCTCTTGCCGCCGCGGGACCCCTGGATGCGCAGGCGCCACTGGCCCGTGCGGATCACCCACTCGTCCGGCACGGGGACGCCGTTGGCGCCGGCGCCGGCTATCCAGGCCGTGCTCGTGTCGATGCGTTTCCTCTTGCGGGAGGGGTGTTGCTGCTGGGCAGCCGCGGCAGCGGTAGTAGTGGGATTGTTGAACCCGTTGCTGAAAGTCGTGGATACTGGCGACTCTTCCTGCTGGCCCGGGGGGTGGCCGATGGAGGAGGATGTCGACATGGCGTGCGTCATCTCCTCGACGTCCGCGGCCGTGGTGCTGTTGTGCCTCATCGTGCCGGCGCTCGGGGAAGAGAACCCCTCAAAGACCGTCCCATCCAGCACGACATGCGCGTCCGGCTCGATGACCACACGCACGAGATCCTCGCTCAGCGGCGTGTTCCCGGGCGTCGCGGGCTGGCTGCTCGCGCCGCCAGAGGCCATCAGCAGCCCCAGCGGCTGCGTTGTGGGTGGGAGGTTGAGCTTGGTAGCCACGACCTCAAAGAGTTTCGTGATGCGGGTCTTCACGCTGCCGAAAAACTCGGCGCGCATGAGGGAGGTGTGCAGCTTTGTGCTCTCGCTGCCGATCTCGAGGACGAGCTCGTACGGCTTGTCGTCCTCGAAGGGCCGCGCGTAGTGGACCCAGGCTGCGAATTGCGGTTCCGGTAGCTGGGGGTTGTGGCTGTTATTGTTCGTGTGGTTGTGGTTTGTGCTCGTGCTGCCGCTGGGCATGGAGCTCCCCGGGCCAGGGCCTGTTATGGGCGGCGTCGTCACTGAAGATGGCGTGGACGCTCTCCCGCCGAGGTTGGCCGCCGAGAAGGCCTCGTGGAAGATGGATATGCCAGACTTCAGGATGTCCTCGACGCGAA
The DNA here is from genome assembly GCA_001566295.1 of Microdochium bolleyi. Taxonomy (NCBI): domain Eukaryota; kingdom Fungi; phylum Ascomycota; class Sordariomycetes; order Xylariales; family Microdochiaceae; genus Microdochium; species Microdochium bolleyi. The sequence continues at coordinate 475,301 of KQ964245.1, forward strand.
GGACAATCTCCTCCCGCCGCCGGGCCTGGTTGTAGCTGATGCTGTGCGGGATGAGTTTCTGCTCTACCTTTTTGAAGTTGAAATACCTGCAGTCCCGCAGCAGGGACGCCCGGTGCGCCTCGTCACGGATGTGTACAGGGTATCCGCGGAGAAGCTGCATGATCTCGCGGAAGACCTCGGCGGAGCGCTGCGAGACCATAGGCGGCACGATGGATGGCGGGCGGATGAGGTTCTGCCGCTCGAGTCCCGGGAAGATCTGGCCCGGGCTGGTGAAGAACGCGGCGAAGCCGAGGGAGAAGAAGTTTGGCGAGTTGCCCGGGTCCTGGAAGAGGTCGCGGTCGAGCTGGAACTCGTGGCCGCCAATGGCGACGAAGATGGACTCCTCGTAGAGCTGGGACATGAGCTTGGGGAGCGTGTAGAACTGCGCATCCGCGAAGAGGCGGACAAAGTGCTGGCCGTCCTTGGGCTTGATATGGTAGCCCTGGAGGTGCAGCGAAATGTCCTTGAAGGTGACGGGGTCCCGGTCGATGTAGAGCGTGCGAATTGCCGTTGCGAGATCCTGCCCTTGCTCTTCAGCCTGCCGAATCTGGCATTGGAAGTACTGCGAGAAGTATGATGGGGCTGCAATCATGGTCAGCACTCAAGTGTCTGGTATTTAGATCAAGGAAGCTAAAGCAAGCTTGTCGTGCTGCGTGCAAGTCACTAGAAGCATAACCATCGATACACAGACGGGAGGAGTCATACCATCAGACGATATGGACGCCCCCGAGAGCTTGAACAGGTCGCAGCCGATCTGGATGGGGAAGACGCGCTCATGCGGCAGGATGCGCGGGATGGAGCCGCTGAGCTGCGACCCGGACGAGGGCATGTTGAACGTGGTGTGCCCGCCCTTCGGGGTCTCCTTGCGTGCCGGTTCGCTCATGATGGCTCCTTGGTCTGTCACTTATCTGCTGGAAGAGAGGTTGTGCCTGTAAGTGCTGGTGGGCGGAGCTTGATGGACGTGCTGGGCCGCAACGGCGTCGCCCCGTTCGCTCAACGAACCGCACACAAGCTGTTCTCTGCGCTTCGTGGCGGGGAGAGCACACGACACGCCACGCTCGGCAGAGGTTGTCAGAGGGCGGCCATGTCCCAGTGAAGCTGCTGCGATGTTCAGGTTTGAGGCTGGGCGGAGGTCCGGACAGGACGGGTTCCGATTGGGGCGAGCCGGTCTTGAACTGGGGCTCCCGAGGCACGTTCCGCTGGCGGTCTCTTGTTGTCCAACACTGCTGCAAGTGGCGTCCGCAGCGAAGAGTTCATGTGACAAAGTTCGACAGCAGGATCCAGCCCGATAACGCTTCCCTCTGGACGAGAAAGGAAAACGTATGTGTGCGTGTGCGGGCGCGCCTGCAAAATCCCGGGCTCACGTGTATCGGCCGGGTGACGGGCTTGGAGACGACAAATTGCGGCTTATGGAGGAGGATCCTACCCTGAGCTGAGTCCTCAGGCACATGCCTCCTGCTGCCGCTCCATCTCCTCCCCCGGGATAGGTAAAGGCTGACAAAGCAATGGCTGGTCGGCCAGGTGTGGGGCAGATAGGTACACCTTCACCCCCTCGGCGCGAACCCCAGACTGGTGGTCAGAACCCTGTTTCAATGTCGGTCGGCAGCAGAGACAGACACTCACAGTCGCTCCCTCGCAAGCACTGCTTCATCTGGGGGGCATCGGGTGGCCTGCGGTGAGACAGCGTCGCATCCCGTGATTAAGCGTAATTGGGCAATCTACTGGAGATTTGTCTATGGAGGAAACGAAACCACCAAAATGCCACCAAGAAACAAACAGCGAGAACGCTCCCTTGATGATGAACTCCAGGCGAGCTGAGCATAAGGGATCAAACAGCGAAAGACCAAAGTGCAATAATCAAGTCGTGACAAAAACATCCATGCGTCAAGTTGTCCATGTCCTCCGTGACGCCGTTGAAAATGCCAAGAACCAAACAAAAAGCTCCAGGCTGGAGGGCAAGAGCGCCATCCTCAAGCTCCAGTAGGTGAGCAGAAAAGCATCATACAGTGTTGTGCGGACAGCTTGAGACCGCTCGTCTTGCGGCTCACGATCTCGCCTTGGTCACACGCCCGGCAGGCGCGCTGATGTCCCGTCTCTCCCCCAGACCGGTGATCATCTGCTTCCGAGGCGTCATCGCGCCCTGCATGGCGCTCCTCGCCCGGCCGCGGCGGGCTTTGATCTGGGCCAGCGCCTCCTCTCGCGTCATCGTCGGCGTGAGAGCCGGGTTGTTGACATCAAACGACGGCTCTCCGCGTGCGAACTTGAGGACCTTGCGAGGCTCGGCGGCGGCGGCCTCTTCCTCATCTTCCCGTATCGCGACGGTCGTGGTCGTCGTGACGGTGTAGAATGCTGCCGAGGTGTGAGGGCGCTCCTCGAGCTCTGCCGCCTCGTCAATCACCTTTTCATCTTCCTCCTGCTCCTCGACCTTGACGGGAGAGTCTGGCGAGATCGTCTCGGCGTCGGACAAGTCCTCGGCTTCCGCGTCGGTCATGGGCGCATCGCCAGTTGTCGTGGGGATGTCGATGTTCATGGGCTCCTGGTGGACATCGCTCTCCCGCGGAGCATTTAGCAGGGACAAGAGCGACGTGCGCTCCTTGACCATCATGGCGAACGAGGGCGGCTCGACAGAAGGCGTCCGCGCAAATGCCCGCGACATCTCTTCATCCTCTTCGTCTTCATCTTCCTCCTCTTTTGCTTGTATGTCCGCTACAGGAGACGCCGGTACTGATTCGGGAGCGTCTTGGACCCCTTTTACTGGAGTCTCTTGCAGCTTCTGCTCGTGCTCCTTGTTCATGGCTGCGAGATCTTGCTGCGAGAGTGTGCGGAAGATGCCTTCCGAGGGGACAAAGATGGTGCTGCGTCTCGGCTCCTTCGGCAGCTTCTTCTGGGCCGGGCTCGGCAGCTTCTCGACGACCGGGGACGCGGGAGCTTCGGTCGTTGCAATCACGGGGACCTCAGACCGGCGCGCCGGACTAGAGAGCTGTGGCGTGAGGCTCTTCTTCCTGCCGAGGATGATGTGGTCCGCAGGGTCGACAATCGCCACCGGGCCGGAGCGCTCCTTGCGCACGGAGCCCGAGAGACTTCTCCGCTTGCGTGCTGATGCGCAGGAGCAGACCTTGAGCTGGCACTCGGCCTCCAGGAACTCGATCTGCTCGATGGCGCGGTCCGCCCGCTTTCTCTCCCATTGCCACAAGCGCGTCAGGTCGTCGATCTCGGCCTCGCTGGCAGCCGACGAAACAATATCGACAGCCGATAGTGACGGGCGGGGTGATTTCCGCTTCGGCGAAGCGAATTCGTCGTCCTCGGCAGCTGGCGCAGGCAGCGGCAGGCGTCCCTCCGCCGCTATCCTCGCCACCTCTTCGTTCTTAGCGAGAGTTTTGAACGCGTCTCGCTCCTGCTCGACGACCTTGATCCGCTCCAGCGCCTCGTCGAGCTGCTCCTGCACGCCAACGATCTGGTACCGGGCAGAGAAGGCCTCCTGCTCGCGAGCCTTGCTGCGCTCCTTCTCCCGCTCCAGAACTTCCTCTGCGGTCTTTGTGGCAGCGCGGGCAGACTTGAGCTCTTCTTGCAGTTTCACTATTGTTGACTGTGATTTGAATGTCTCTTTTCGCGCGCGCCTAATCTCCTTCTCCCACAGGGCTTGTGTGTGAGAGAAAGTCTCCTTGGCTCGGCCGTAGTTCTCCTGCAAGCTCGCAAAAAACGCCCAAGGTCAGTTCATGTTCTCACATCACAAGGGGCCCAGTCACATCCACGGGGGAAAGTATAGTACACACCATGACAGTCTCGAGCCGCTCCCCGACCTTGCGTTCTCTCTCGCGGCCCTCCTCCACGGCGCTCCGCAGCGAGCGCGCCTCCTCGCGGTACCTGCGCATCTCGCCCTCTGCCTCCTCGCGGCCGAGCATCGCGCGCCGCAGCGCCGCGTCGGCCGTCTTGCGCTCGAGCTGCTTGGTCATGTTCATGTGCGCGGCGGAGCCGTGCGCGCTGGCGATCTGGTTGAACTGCCGGATCTTATCATGCACCTCGCTGTCGCGGTGGCTGCTGTGGTGGACGTGGTTCTCAGAGGACCGGTGGATGGACGCGAAGAGTGGCGGTGTGCCGGGAGTTGTGGGTTGCTGCTGCTGCTGCTGGTTGAAGCGCTCTGGTGACATAGCCACCAGCGGTGAGGGCGATCCGGGCGAACCCGGTGGGCTGCAGCTTTCCTCCATCTGGACGCTGCTTGCGGTGTGGATGCGGTGTGCCTGATTGTGAATGCGGTGCCGTCAAGATGCGGTGTGTGGTCGGCAAAGCGAGTTTGTCTGAATGCCAATCCTCAGGCTGGTGGGTGTCAAGTAGCTCAATATGGCTGTCGTTGATGGTGAAACTCGAAAGTGGCATGTAGTGGGAGCCAAAGCCTCCTTGGGGTGTGATTGATAATGACGGCTCTAAGTCCAAGCTGTGCGTGGCGTGTGGAGGTGCATCAATATCGCGTGTTTACAAGCCCGGGGTCGATTATTGCCTGATGGGTGGGCTTGACGTTGGTTGGTTGCCCTGGCGACCACCGCCTCCCGCGCGGGGTTCCGCCCACCGGTGCAGATAACTCATTGCATTTGAACCCTTGGTTTATGAGATTACATGGTTGTATATACTCGGTCCATAGGTTCATTGACAATATTCTCTAATCCATGCTATCACGAAGGAAATCGTCGCCTTACATCAATGTCCCCGTCGACACGCGAGAAAGTAGTGACCGCTCATGTCGTTCTCTTTGGAATCCGTCGAACTCCAGCGATCACCAACAGTCTAGCATTATGGCCTGAGTATATATCGAGCCTCCCTTCTTCAAAGTGGACGCATCCGCAATACTAGTAGTGCAAGCCTTCCACCAATATCCGTCCTCATCCCCTACTCCTCGGCCTCCTCTTCCCTCCCGGGGACCTGCAACAACCGACACATCCCCAACCCCGCGGGCATCGTCTCGCGGAACCCGTTGCGCGCGTAGAGTTTCCTGCCAGGCGGATCCGCGGTGAGCGTGACGTACGCCTGGCCCCTGGCCGCGTGCGAGTTAACCCGCGCCACGAGCGTCTTGACGATGGCGTCGCCCAGCCCGCGCCGCTGGTGGTCGGGGAGCACCGCGATGTCCGCGATGACAAAGTACCACCCGCCGTCGCCGATGATGCGGCCCATGGCCACTGCTTTTCTTGGCTGTGGGCCGATGGGCTTGCCATTCTTGTTGGAAGTAGCAGTGTCGTCGTCATTCTCAGCCACGGTGATGTACACCCCATACCAGCTCCCACCGGGCACCATGGCGCCCTGCCCCGGAGACACAGGGGTGAGGCCGGAGGCCTTGCGGAGGTTGAGATATTCCGCTAGCGGCGGGTAGCCTTCCTGCATCGTGTAACCAGCCGGGAGAGGCGCCGCGCCGGCGTCGCTTGTGGTGTCCATGCCTGGCTGTTGGGGTGTGTCGAGTGCGTATATCAGACAGTCTCCAAGGCTAAGTCTCCAAGGCTACTGCGTGGTAATGCTGAGGCTCAGAAGGTTGTAATCTTGGTCTTGGTCTTGATGTGTCTGGTTTTGATAGCTTTGAACAGCGACAGAAGCCCCCTCGACGACATTTCTGCCTGCCCAGTTGGAAGCTCTCCGCAGAGCTCCACCTTGCGACCGGTAGAGAAGCCGAAGCCGAAGCCGTTCTCAAGAGTAAGATGCCCGTAAGCTTACCTAACATCAGTGTCGCGATCAACGAGAAAATCAAGGAATAGTGCACATTGAAACCTCCAAAGGCATGCGTACTCCAGAGTGCGCAGCTGGCAGCTCCTGATACACGCCCTCCGCTGAACTCCGCGTACATACTCATGCGTCTCACTGCTTGACCTCGCGAAAGAATGACAGGTCGTGGACAGAAGGACAAAGGGTTTTGCATTTTGCTTTTCCTCGCAACCCCCACCCTCGCGACGTATTTGGGGGTTGAGCTGTCACTTTCCCATGGGATACGTTGCCTAGCCGCATGCTCCGCTTCGTCGAGACGATAGAGCCGCTGCTCTCCACCGAAATGAACATTAGAGTCGAATATGATGCTCTTCTTTGTCATCTGCACATGCAACGCCAGCTTTCAGAACAATCCCTGCGCCGATCGCGTAGGTACGTTACGTACACACGACCCGGGCCGTGTTCCAGATTCTTGCGTTCCCGGCCAATTTCTCTCGCAGCCCAGTCCCGCGTCCACCACAGCATAACCATTTACCCCGTAACTCGGGCAGGTAGTATGTGAGGCAATGAGAAGGCGGTAGACTCGCAGATACTGGAGCAGGCACGTCAAGGCAGAAGAAGCATATCGAATGACCTAATTTGCAAAGGCGCACACGCACAGCTGTGGCGTTCGTGACGGCGCGATATGTGGATTTTGCCCTTGACAGTCACCGAGACCCAAAGGTGACGCAGATAAAGGGGAAGCGGGCCGCTTGGCGTACTCCGGATGTTGCTTTTCCAGTGGAGATGCGGATGTCTGAGGGATGACGACATCCAACGGCCCACCAACTTGGACAGCTTTGCAGAGTACCACAACGACAAACATGAAGTCATTGTCGAGGGACAAGGTCTGTGCTTTTTCCATGATCGCGTTCCAAGGCAGGGTGATGGATTTGCTCTCGTGCTCGACATGTGTGTTGATGGGGTTTTGTCCAGGAGATAGATGTGGGTGGTGCCACAAAGGTCTCGACGCGTGTCTCTCCACGCCAATCAAGGTCAACTCGTAGGGTCAGGTACGAGACGAAAGTTTGCATGGCTCCAGGAGTAAAGCGAAAAAGCCAGAGCCAGAAGATGCCAGGGAGTGTCGAGATGAGCTCATGATTGGTCTTGGTTGTTGCACTATCTTGGCTTCATGACATGCACGCGCGATGTCCACTTGCTCTGGCTGATGCGAATCATGGTCAGTGACCCGTCGGTCTGGTTCCAGCGACGATCCTAGGCCCTACATCCCCAGCAAACCCTAATGCCTGCACGTCTTCATGATTTGGCGGCCGGTTAGGTCGCTCAGTATGGCGTCCTGTGCGTGCGATTAAGGAGTCCCGGTCAGCCAACTAACAACGGTGATGCACTCGTGCACTCCCTGCCAACCGTCAGACTGATGTCGACGGGATGGTATAACGCCGGAGGTTGAACGGTCCCTCGCACGTGTTTGGTGGTCTCGAGGAGAAAAGGGGCCATTTTGTGGTTCGAGCCCCTAGACTGATGTCATCCCGCTGCGAGCAGACTGAATGAGTGGCTGGTCTCAACCTCCACCAATGTCAGACGTCTAGCTAGTCTGCTTACTAGAAGAAGAGCACGTTGAGTAATGATCTCATCCGCACTCGGTTGCAGTGCCGATGTTGCGCGAGCTTCTCACGCCTGGGGCTAACCACCGATGACCGGTCATGCTTGATGCAGAGGCCCTCGCAGAGTGTCCATGTAGTTCGATGGGCTCCCGCTCTCGTGTGGAACTCAAGCCTCTGCCTCCCTTTGCATATGCAGTGAGGGCTCGCTAATTAAGTTTCCAAGCCTCACCTTAGAAAACGCGGGAGGTATTCTAGAACTCGGAATGCGGCGACGCATGACTCGTAATGCAAGAAACGGCCGCTTGCCACAAAAGGTCCCTCTCCTCCCTCGCCGTTCAATAGGCTAAGGACGGTCCCTTTTGTGAGCCGCTAGATTGATCGTGGAGATGCTCCAAAGCCGTAGACAGTCGCGGCACCCGCGGACTCGAGGCACGGCACAGCGTGTGACTGGCCTCGCGATTCGTTGCGACAATGCCTGAACGGGAGCGGGGAAGGGCACACACCCTTGTCAGGCTTCTAGCTCTGCTGATTGGATCTTGTGGGATGTGCTGGAGATGCGGGTAACCATATGCACACTTGCTGCAGGTGTGTGTCTGTTCGCGATGAAGCCGAGTGCAGCTATTCGGCAGCGAGATCTCGGTGCGACCCTGGCCTGCAGACCGTTGTGGGCTGCAGCAGGCCAGCATCTGATGTCGTTTCTCCGAGTCGACAGGTGATGCTACGCCATGAGGGCAGCGGACCAGTCACAAATATTGTCCTGGGTCGAGTTGCGAGGCGGAAGGAGCCCCGGGCGCGGCGTGGGCACATGGCCTGGGGGGCAACTAAAGTTTAGCACACGGGCGAGCTGCAGACAGGGGAGCACAGCTGGCGGTGATGCGAGCAGCAGATGCCACCCTTGGGAACGCTGTGGTCGGGGCATATACATGGCGTAATCTCTGATTCTGTCATCATGTCCCCAGGCCCGCAGCAGGCCGTGTCCGTCCTCCGTAACGTACTCGGTGCTCCGTCCTGGGACTCGGAACAAGACAGCCTCTGAAACACTGGGCCACCACCGGTCTCGCCGTCCAGCCACCCACCCGCCTGGGACTGGCCCTCGGCTGGCCCCCGCCCCGTGAACCCATTGTTCTCGGGTCCATGCATGGCCCCTGTCCAGAGTCGCTGCCCACCCTCGAGCGCCGGCCCCTGATCCTGGCTCCGGGGCGACGTTGGGCGAATCCCAGCGCGGTCCTGCCATTTGCTGCAGGCCGGGAGCTGCTTTTCCTGCGCCTTGGTTCCTGCCGACTTGCACGGGGCCTGCACCTGCTCCCAGCGTGCCCAGTGTCCCAGCGTCCCAGGCCACTGCCGACTGGCTCCCCTCTGGCCCCCTCTGGCCCCCAGATGCCACCAGCCAAGGTTTGCTGCTGATCTCGGTCCTCTGCCGTTGCCGCTTCAGCCTCCTGACTCTTGCCCAGCCCGACCACTCTTCCACGACCTCACCACCCCGTTGGGACCTGCGCTGCTCTCAAGCAACCTTTCGCCAGGCCATTGTCGCCCTTGTGTGTCCGCTCGCCAGCGCCAGGGTGCACTCATCACGACAGCGTTTTCCTCAGGCTCCATCGTCCGATCTCCATCACCGTGCATTGACTGCGCGCCGCGCGCCGCCTGGAACATCCTTGAACACAATCTGGGGCTGCCGTCTGTCGCCAACGCGGCTCTCTCTCGTCCGCCCTACGGCCCAACTGTTCTTCTGCCAATTCAAGCGATCTCTTCGGCCATTGCCCGTCCTTTGGGCGCGCTCCTCCTACAGCCTCGACGACCACTACGGTCCTCCATAGTTGCCGGCGGTCTATCCTCGATGCATCCTCGACGAGTGTAACAGGCACATGCATGCATGCATGTACGCCGTGCCCAGAGTTGCAGCATGGAGGTCGACCCAGCCGCGGCGCAGTCGCCGCCATCCGCGCGGCTCACAGTCAACATCAGTCGTGCTCCAAAGCGAGACCTGTCTGTCAGGAGCCAGAAGCCCCCGAAGCTCGGTTTGCGCGAGTCGAAGCTCAACAAATCCCCGCCACGCGCGACCACGAAAGACAAGTCCAAGCTGCCAATCACCAGAACAAGAGTTTCACCCGTCGTGACAGTAAAGCCACTCGTGCCTGCCTCCGAGAGGCGCCACCCCGAACCCGTCGCAGATGTCAGCAAGAAGGACGGCGATAATGCAAAGGCCAGTATTGTGCCTGACGGAGGTTCTGCGAGCCGTGAAGGCCGCAAGTTCACCGTCGCTAATGTTGGAAACAATGGCCGCATCTTCCTCCGGTGAGAAGCCCTCCTTTCCTGTGGTTCTACACGCTCCAGGAGTATATCATGCTGACTATAGCTCAGCCCTACCATCCGACCTGCCAACCAGAGATATCCCCAGCCAAAATTCGTGTTTCCCATATCGCCACCGACCACAGCGGGCTTGGAACCGAAAGCGCTGCCCAAGCACATTCGAGAGGATGCCAGCGCTTTAGAAGGCAGCCAGCTCACGACTTTCTCGGAAACGCCATCCCCTGGCGTGCCCCTACGGAAAGCTTACTTCGAACACCGGGCCTCCTTGCACCCAAGGCATCGGCGCGCTATGTCCGACTCAACGATACAGGAATCGAGCGTGGCGCACGAAGGCGACACAGGCGCCTTCAAGGTCATCATATCAAAACCACAGGAGGAGCTCAGATCAAAGACAGCCGAGGACATAGATGCCGATGGATATCTACAGGTCTCTATACCATCATGGAAGCTGGGAACCCCGCGCTTCAGCACGCGCGGTACGCCCTTCATCCGAGGCTCTTCATATGCGCCGACGGAAGAATACCGTTTGAGCAACAACTCCTTCTTTCGACGCACTCCGCTAGACCGGAACTCGCTGTACCCCGACTCCACCGCACCCGGAATGGTATCTCCGTCAGAGTCGCAGTTCCATGCTTCCACTCTCTTGAGTCCATTCTCGGCCTCTTTTCCGCCGGCCCGGCTACCCGCACCTTCAAGGACAACATTTGTGCCAACAAGCATAGAGATCACCCCTGCTATGTTTGATGCGCTGACCTTCAAGCCTATGTGCAACGATCGGTCGATTGTGCGTCTATCTCCTACCACCGGCGCAGTCACGGCAGCCACCCCGGCACGCTTAGTTGCGGAGATAACGTCTGCAACCTTCCTAGATTATGAGCTTATATCGGACTTCTTCCTATCCTTTCGGTCCTTCCTCGAGCCCGCTGCCCTGCTGCGTATGCTTGTTGCGCGATTCCGCTGGGCATTAGCACGGGACGATGAGGTGGGCACCGTTGTCCGTGTCCGCACTTTCGTCGCCATGCGCCACTGGTTGCTCAACTACTTCATCGACGATTTCGTGGTAGATTATCAACTACGTGTGTCTTTCTGTATCCTGATCAACAACTTTGTCGATGATCTCATCAGCGAGGGCCGGCAAACTCAGCCGCAGATGAAGATAGTGGCCGAGCTGAAAAAATGCTGGAGGCGTATCTGTGCACAGTATTGGGATGGTCCTGAATTCGATGCCACGCTGGGGGCTGAGGTCCCTCTCACGCCCGGAGGCATTGCTGGACATCGAGACCCCAAGCTGGATCCCTCATTCTGGGACATGGATGCTGGCACTGCACCACAGATTCAGGAGCTTGTCCTGTCAGAAAAGGCTCCGGTTCCGGCCTCCAGCTTCTTTGCAGATGTGGCACAAGCCGGCCATATCGATTCGGTGCTTGTTGACGGGCATCGTCCCGGCACGCCGGAGCAGCGTCCCACAGATCAACTGCAGCGTTTACAGACATCCCCCACGAGTGTTGCGAGCCTCGATGTCATGTCGTGCTCGTTCCCGGCTCGAGCAATCAAGACCGCACCCACACAGCCTTATCCGGCTCATCCCTTGATGGCGCACCCTGTTGACCCAAGTTCGATTTACACATCACCGGAACCGGTTGCTTCCACGCCTCGGGCGCTCACAGGCAAGCGCGTTCGGCCAACTCAACCTCATCGTCGGAATGCCAGCCAGAGCGACTCACTTCACGACCACGGGAGCCGGGACGAGAAGGTCACATATAACAGCACCGAGTTGATTGTCACTATGCCGTATGCTGGCAGTCTGGTCAGAGGCAACCTTCTTCCGCCTGCACAAGCGTTTGTGGACATGGGCCCCCCCAGTACAGTGCGTGACAGCCGCCAAACCATCCTGCGAGCCTCTATGCAGAGCGCGCTGAAAGGAAAGCCGACAGGCTCCGCCATGTCTAGCCAGGGAATGCGGCGGCTTATGGGTAGTGTTCGCAAAGCACTGCGCACACGAGGCCATCACGCTGCTCCCCACCATTCAGACTTCATTTTATTGAACTCCAATGGCTCACGCGGCGTGGCAACAAACAGGGTTCCCGGCACCGCTGTGATTCCCAGATCTTATGATCGAGTGACAGGGCTGCAACACCCGCTACGTGTGGACCTGCTTGGCGCGACAGTCGCTGATCACTTCAAGGAAGCCGTCAAGGAAGAGAACTCGACGCTGTCGCGAGACTCCCAGGGCCCAGCTCATGCTGCGAACGCAGGTGCCAGTGAAGTCGAGTATTCGCCAGCCATGATAGACCATTCCACTGGCGCACCTGGACTCGACCACCGACCGTTTAGCGATGCTGGTATTACCATGGGCAGTAAGTCCATCGTTATCGTCGATGGCACCATGCCACTGGACTTTTCCACTATGGCAGGGGCGCTACCAGGCACTGTCCCTGGCTTCTATGATTCTGTAGACACGCTCTCAGATGGACACATGGCAGCTAGCGACCTACAGTTCACCCCACCCATGACACCTCAGGGCAATGGGCCACGAGGTGATACTCCCCGAAGGTCTTCCTTCATCTTGAGCCAGCATGTGCACCAGCCATCGCTGGTGTCCGACCCGCTTCCTCCGTTCGTGCCCGATATGGCAACTCTGGGACGAGGGACAAGCTCAAATGATGCGCAAGAGGCAGCGCCTAGTGTTAGCGGCACTCAGAACTCGGGCATTCGACCACGATTCGCCACTCAAAGCAACAGACAGTCAAAAAGCAAGCCGCCGTCAAGCTTCGTCAGACACCACAGGCGGCAGATGTCCAGTCGCAGCTACCGGTCGAAGGGCTCCCTAGCGCATCGACGCTGGGCGTCAATTCAAAGTGCAATAGGCGCCGAGTCGGTGAGGAGCTTTGATGCCACGACATACTCCGGAGCCTCGGTCGTCTCTGAGGTCATGCCACCACCGCTTCGAGTCCTCCGTAGGCGTCCTGGTGGTGATCTGCGAGGCGTTTCAAATGTCGCCGACCTCGACGGCCCACCACTGCACAGATCGCGATCAGATGGCTCACTGACAACTTATTCGGAGTCCTGCCGTAGCCTAAGCTTCCAGATGCCAAGGCGGAACTCGAGTGGATTTGTTGATATTGTCAGCGGAGACTACTCGCAATACCGAAGCGAGGTGTTTTCCCTAGGAGTCTTGGCTGACCAGACTCCCAAGAATCGCAACACACACTTTAGCACTCATTCCTCAAAGCCTATCATGCGCCCTTCATTCGAGGTCGAGGCTCAAAAGCTGGCTCAGATCCCCGACGACATTGACGACGATGGAGGTGTCGAGTCAGCCCTTTTGAAGCTCGAGGGCAGGTATGAAAGGAAGCCACCGCGCTTATCCATCGATCAGAAGACTGCGCCGGCTGTAGGGGAGGCCACCGATGTAATCGGTGGCTCATCGCAACAAGCTCGGACGCCTGCAGACGGCGATATGGACAAGCAAGAGCATCGACATCAGCATGTTGGCGAAGCGGCCGTTGATCTGGTGGGCACGACAGGGGTTACCACCGGACAGACAAGTCTTGCTGTACCACGCAGGAGCGATGTCACATCGTTTCTGTCGGAAGCATCCCGTGAATCTTACAATTCTATACCGCTACTTGACCGGGATCTGACACCGGAAGGCATGCGCATCAACCAGTCGCGCGAGTGGACAGATAAGTCGATCCTGGTTGGGCCTGACACTCCACAAGATGAGCATGCAGACGTCTTCGCGGCTCTCTCGACGCGTCCGTCTACAATGGAGGGCACGCGAGGTCGGCGCATGCGAAAAGATGCCAACGCTCGCGAGGTGCACTCGTTCCTCGATTGCGACAGCGATGGCGCTTCCGACATCTCCTCGGATATATCCAGCGACGAGCTTCATGGCCGCGAGGGTGGTGACCCAAAGCCCAGCACCATGCAGACCTCATTGAGTGATAACGCACCGGCGACTGTTGAGCAGGTCATCGAGACGCCAGCTACGAATGTCGTCGATCTACCCTCACCGCCCATCAGTCTCAGGGAGGCACTTGCATTGGGACCCGAGGGGGTGATGGTGCCTGCACTCCAGGACCACCAGATCTGGAGCCAGCAGCAAGGCACTGCATCCGCCAACAACGTGTCTGACCTGGCCATGTATCACGATTCTCTTGATCGCGCTCAGCTCAGTACCCAGGGCGGGCAGCCCCGCAACGCGGTCGCTATGCAAAGACTATCCATACACCTCCCGTTCATCTTGGCATTCGACTCGGAAATCCTCGCCCAGCAGTTCACGCTAATCGAGAAGGACGCCCTGAACGAGATAGATTGGCGCGAGCTCATTGACCTGCGCTGGAAGAACGATAATACGAACCCGCGATCCTGGGTCGAGTTCCTGCGCAATCCTGATACCCATGGAGTGGAAGTCGTCATTGCGCGGTTCAACATCATGGTCAAATGGGTTATATCAGAGATTGTGCTGACTCAAGATGTCGATGAGCGATCCCGATGCATTCAGAAGTACCTGCACATCGCATCATACTGTCGCAAGTATCGCAACTTCGCGACGATGAGCCAGATTGCGATCGCCTTGACCTCGAACGAGATTGCACGCCTTTCACGGACCTGGAGCATGGTGCCTCAAGCGGACCTCAGAACTATGGCTGAACTCGAGATGCTTGTCTCGCCGACCAAGAACTTCTACAACCTGCGAGCGGAGATGGAGGGAGCCAGTAACACCCCAGACCTTGGCTGCATCCCTTTCGTGGGCATTTACACGCACGATCTTCTTTTTAATGCCCAGAGGCCTTCTGAAGTTGCCAGCTCACCATCCACTCCGCCGCTCGTCAACTTCGAGCGATGCCGCATTGCTGCATCGATTGTCAAGACACTGCTTCGTCTGCTTGAAGCAAGCACACAGTACCATTTCCATCCCGTCGAAGGCATCATTGAGCGCTGCCTCTGGATGGGTGCTCTGAGCGACGAACAGATCCGAAAGAACTCGGAGCTTTTAGAGTAACTCCATTGAGTCAACACGCACGTGGTCAAGCCAGTTCCGCCAACAGAGCCTACATCTCTAAATTTGGCAGGCCGAAGAGTTTCTATCAGCCTGTGTGTTGTATTGTTACCATCATCGTCAGTCTCAACTGCCGAATGAGCTATGATTATCGGAGTCGACTCCCGCTGGCATCACATAAGCGCAGCGATCATCCTTACGGCAAAGATCTTTGCCTCCTTTTCCCACCATTAGCATTGCGATATCACGACTTTATGGCTGCCTCTTTCCAGCGAATGCTAGCTCCGACTCTAGACAAACCGGTCACCCATATCTCTTGTGGCATTCCATCGTGTCATCCACTATGGACACATTGCATTCGACTTAGACGCTCGTGGTATGGCGTTCACGTGGTGGTTTCCATAGTACGGTACTGAGGAAAGTTCGAACTTGATTTGCAGGGACCTTGAAGGGAGTCGCCCGTCGTGGCTGTTGCTGCGCGACACGCACAAGATTTGTCTATACTTTTTGCTTTCCAGTTTCTTCCTTCCTCTATTTTTTACATCTCTTGCTACCCACGCGGGAGAAAGGTCAACGCCACCAGATACCCCATCATCGAAAGCGCTGAGCATATCTCAATTTTTAGCTGTTCGAGATCAAGAAATTTGAAACCTTTCATTTACGACATGCCAGTGGGGAGTCAATGCCGATGCGAGTGTGGTTTACTGAAGCAAAAGCAAACCGCCTGCATCTTCGCGCCAGATTTTTGGTGCGCTCCAACGCCATCTGCATTGATGCATTTGAACTTTCCAGTCCTCCTTATTCGCATCTTTTTACCCTCCGCGGAGTGTGAAGCAAGCGATGCAATGCTTACGTCACCTAGTCTTCACGTCTCTTTCTCTGCTTGCTGACACAGCTGTGTGTCCCTTAGCTTGATATGTATTGACAATACAGGGCTAAGGCATATCAGACAATGAGGGGGGTTTGCCCGCATAGGTCATCCATAATGGTGACGTCGCACTATCCCTTTCCCCTGTCTTTCTCCTCCCCCCATCCAGAATGCGAAACAGAGGACGCTTATCTGATTTGAACTCGGGAGATCAGCGCGGCGCCCCCGATGATGCGGAGACTAAACAACCGCCCCGTTCGAGTACTTCTCCGCACGACGAGACCGGGGACCCCCCACAGCGCACGAAAAGGAAGGAGGGGAGGGGAGTCTGATGTCAATGGGCATCATCATCGCCATGATGAGGAATTGGCTTTCGCTAGTGTGTCTGTATAGGTATATATTTATCTATCTCTTTCGAGGCTTTTCAAGCTGACGATGCAGACACATTTATATTTATTACTTGTAAGACCGAGCCGGACCTTTTGGATCTCACATACTAGCAGTCGCAGACATCGGATCGGATCACAAATCCAAGATTGGCAGGCAAGTGACAGTTGAACAAGCACACGATCACACATCCTTACCTTACCCTGTTGCTACGCGAAGTTCTGCAACGACACAACGACAGACACATTTCCCGAAGCTGCATCGAGACTTACCCTGGGCCGTACACATCCGCAACGATCCAACAACGGGGAAAAGAGGAAAGAAACGAAAATGGCGCCCTCCCCAGAGATCCCGAAGACGATGAAGGCCGTCCAGGTCACGGCGTACAACGAGCCCTACAAGCTTAACACCTCGGTGCCCGTGCCGGACCCCAGCACGCTCGGACCGCACGATCTGCTCGTCAAGATCGCCGCTGCGTCACACTGCCACACGGATGAGATGGTCCGGTCGGGCGTGTTCGGCACGGAGCTGCCGTGCACGGGGTCGCACGAAGGCGCGGGGACCGTCGTTGCGGTTGGCGGCTCATCGTCGTCATCGTCCGGCACGAGTGGTGGTGATGGTGGTAGTGGCACGACTGCTTCTGGGGATGCTTCCGGCACCGCGGCCACGGGAGGATATCATCATCCTCAGTCCGGTTCGCCGTCCGCCGGGGGCGTCGAGGCCATGACGCCCGTCAACATATCCGCCTCCGGCGCGACGACGACCACCACCACCACCACCACCCTCCCCGGCCGGTCCGTCGCGGCCACCAGCACTGACGGCAAGTCCACGTCCGCAGGCGGCGTTGAGGCTTTCACACCAGTCAACACAACAGCAGAACACAGCACACCCATCGCACCAGGCTCTTCCTCCACCACCACCACCCCATCCGCCCAGCGACCGTTCCGCGTCGGCGACCGCGTCATGTGCGGCCTGCCCTTCCACCCATGCGGCTCCTGCGCCGACTGCATCGGCGGCCCAGACTCCCTCCGCAGAGGGCAGTACTGCACAAACCTCCAGGGCCACGTGGGCGTGCACCTCCCCGGCAACTTCGCAGAGTACGTCGTCGTCGACGCCCGCTCGACCACGCACCTGCCCGACGCGATCACGTTCACCTCGGCCGCACCGCTGGCGTGCGCGGGCCGCACGGTCTGGCGCGGCGTGACGACGTGCGGGCTGACGAGGGGGGTGGCGGGCCAGTGGCTCGCGATCGTGGGCGCCGGGGGCGGGCTGGGACATCTGGGCGTGCAGTTCGCGCGGGGGATGGGTTTTAATGTCGTCGCTGTCGACGCGCGGGACGATGGGCTGGAGGTCACGAGGAAGTTGCGCGATCAGCAGAAGAAAACAACAAAGGGTAGCACTGCAGGTGGTGGTGGTGGTGGTGGTGGTGGCATGTTTACCACAGAGGTCGTCGTCATCGACGCCCGCGACGGCAAGGACTCGGTCGTGGAGCAGGTCCGCGCCGTGACGGCGGGCCTGGGCGCCGACGCGACGCTCAACCTGTCCGACAGCCCCGACGCCGCGGCGTTATCCGCGGCCGTCACCAGGATGCACGGCACCATGGTGCAGATCGCGCAGCCCGAGAACGTGTCGGTGCCGTTCCAGGAACTCGTGTTCCGCGACATCCGGGTGCGCGGGAGCCTATTGTGCTCGGCGGAGGAGAGCGCCGAGATGGTGGCGTTCATAGCGGAGCAGGGCGGTGAGGCAAGGGGAGGCGTGGTGGTCGAGAAGAATGTGTTCTGGGGCCTCGAGAAGCTTGTCGCTGAGGGAGCTGAGGGAAAGGGCAAAGGGGAGGTGATGGAGCTCGTGGGCGGCGGCAAGATACGCGGCAAGGCGGTCGTTGTTGTCGACGCGGAGCAGGTCAAGGGCGACGACAGGATTGGGGCAAAGTATTGAGAGTGGATTTGGGACTTGAATCCGAAGTCTATCTGTAGATCAAATGCAGCCGTAGACATGAAGATAGAATGTTCCTGACTGAGTAAGGCCCAACCCCGGCCGTGTGAGCGTGTTCGTGAATGGATAAACGTCTCACAATTCCGCATTGTTCACACACAATCCAGCGCAAAAACGCACTTACACACACACACACATCAGGACTCGCCCCAAGAGTGCGTCACCCCCAGAACACCCCGGGACAAGTTCCGGATCAAAAGACCTCATCACCCCGCAGTCGCTCCTCTGCCAGTCTGCCCGCTGGCTCTCGCAGACAAACCAGTTCTCTCACATTTACTTGTTTACAGCCCTACCAGGAGAAGACAAGACCACGCATGCATGCGGGATCTCACAAACCAAACATGAAGCGCTCCAATGAACCCCAGCACATACAAGATGCCATGGACGGGTGACTAAAATGTTGGGAAGAAAAGGGGCCGAAGATGATGCGCTGTAACGGGATCTGTGTGCGTGTGTGTGCGTGTATGTTACGTACAAGCACTTGACCTCTTTCTTCACATATCCGGTGCTCCCGATACACGCCGCGCGCACTCGATCGATCTCTCGGGACCAAAGTCAGGATGATCCTCATCGGAGGGTTTGAGTGCCTTGTAGAGGCGGACTTTTCCCGCTCCAGGGCAAATCGCCACTCCAGAACCTCCTTCCAACCTGCCGCCTTTCGGTGAGGGATTGGGACTTGGTGATTCCTTATGGTCAAGATATTAAATACGCTTCCAGAACCTCATTTCTCGAGGGAATCAGATCATGGATGAAAAGGCGCCAAGCGAGAGGCTGACGTTTTGAAGGTGTGTTCGCAGAGAGCGACTCTCGGGAGAAGCTCCTGTCAGGCGAACTCACAACATGTGCGGGAGCAGGCTTCCCCGACCGTTACAGTCGACCTTTAGCGTGCACACCCAGGACAAATGCTTCATTGGTGCTTCACCGGGATTTATTGTTGGGTCGACCAATGGTTCCTTGTTCGAAAGGCCCAAGTCAAGATGGGTTGTTCTGCTATCCGTCGGCTCAGGGCAGCATTGTATCATCGCATGTGGGTTAACGTCTATGGATCGGAGAATTGGCGAGCAATTCGACGACGTCCACGGTGCCAGGGCTGGGCAGGACCAGGGGGCCCGTCTTGGCCGGGTGGATCCCGTCGATCCTCGATCTTCCGCAGTTGGACGACACTTGCAAGGGTCGTTTCCAAGAAAACCTCGTTCATGCACCAAGGTGACGAGAGTTTTGAGCCGCAAGCATACAGCCGTTCAAGGTCTTGTCAATTGTGTCTATTAGCGTGTGATGATGCTCTGGCACGGGGTGTGTCCCCAGCCAGAATGCGAGCCACCTCGTGGGGACCAACTCGACGCCTCCGGTGCTCTGCTCCACTCTGGAATGTGCCCCCAACCCCGATGCCGTTCTGGTGGTATATAACGAAAATGTCTAGTCGCACAGTACAAAGAGAAAAAGAGGTTTGCCGCTGCCCCCGGCATGTGCGAACCGGTGACATGTGCGGTAATGAGGATGGAAAAAGTGAACAAGCTTTTGCGCTGAACGTGGGGACATCCTCCTGCCGCCGGTATCAGCTCAGAACCGTGCTGCGACCAGATGATTGAGAGAAGACGAAAGATAAGGAAAACAGTCGAGCAGGGCTTTTAGTTGAGCGCCTGGGCGGCGCCGTTGCCAGCTTCCTTGGACTTGGCCTGGCCGGCGCGGAGGAGGTCGCCGACCCAGGTGAGGGTCTCGGTGGTGATGACAAGACCGGCCGAGACAAGAGCCTTGCCGTTGACGACGAGGCCCTCGCCACCGATCTTCTTGAGCTCGGAGTTGTAAACGCTGAGGACGTGGTCGCGGGCCTCTGAGCCCTTGTGGACGGGGAAGAAGATGAGGGTCTTGCTGTCGGCCCAGAGCTCGCCGGTGGGCTTCTTGAGCGCGGGGACGCGCTGATCGATCTTGGAGAGGGTTTGCTCGCCGAGGTCGTCGGCGCGCTTGACGTAGGGCGAGACGTACTCGTAGGGCTTGGCCAAGTAGGGCAGGACGGGCTTGGCGAACATCTCGTAGGCGGAGCCGCCGAGCTCGATGGAGCGCTGGCCGTAAGGGTTCTTCTTGATGTAGGTCAGGCCATCGCTGACGACGGGGTAGCCGGTGATGTGCTAAGGGTGGTCAGATCAGTAGGTGGGCGCGGAAGCTGTGGAGACGGGGTAGTAGACGTACAGAAAGAGTGGCAGAGGAGGGGTGAACCTCGCCGTTGACTTGGTGGTCCGACATGTTGCTGGTGGTTGGCTGGTATGGACTAAGTGTGGTCGGAAGTTGTCGAGACAGAGTACGGTATAGGGCGAGGAAGAGAAGAGAGACCAGAGGAGGAGTCGGAGGGCTCGGAGGAGGTGAGGTGGGCAGGCGAGCTTAAAAGAGGAGACGGGACGGCGCAGGGCAGGAGCGAAGGGGCGGCGGCGGGAAGGAGCAGGCGGGCGTTGAGAATGACGACCTCTGGAGATGTGTGCCCCGAGCTGCACAGCTCCGACCGGCCGGCCGGTAGGGAGGGGCCCTTGGAGAGGCGGATGTCGAGGGCATTTGCATGTGCTTGCCACTAGGTGAAAGGTGTGCGCCCAGGTGAGGGCGAGAGGCCAATGGCGGCGTGCCAGCAGGGTTCCTGGCAGGCGACAGGCAGCTAGCAGAGCTTGTGTGGGCCCGGGACCACCACCCGCCGCCTGGGAAGCCCAACTTATCTTTGGACGGAGTTTTGCTTCAGCTTGGTGGTCCTGCTGCCGAGCTTGCTCAGATCCGCGGCCTTTGCATGTGCCCGGGCTGCATTTGCTGGTGCTGCCGGTGTGCTGGGCCCCACCTGCTGATAGCGCAGCGCAGTGCTGGCTGCCCTTACTTTCCATCGTGTCTTTGATCTCGCGACATCCACCCCCACGCCGCTCGCCAGTGTCCCAGATGCTCGATGCTCCTGCTAGACACGGCACGAGCGGCGGGAAATTCAGGTTATTGATGGCCCTCGCCAGGCATGCGTGTCTCGACGGCCAATCTCTCGACTGAGTACTCCGTGCCTCTGTCGCGGACAGGCACCGACGTTGTCGCTCCATCATCCACATCTGCCGACGGAGGGTGGCCCCACCTCCAAATGCCTGATGGCAGGCTGTGTGGCTGACATGTGATTGCTGCTTGACATCTCCCACTGCCAGACTCGGGTCATTGCGGATCTCGACGAGCCAAGACGGCCGCATCAGAAATCAACCCCTGCCCGCCACAGCACAGAGCCTCAGACACAAGTGATGAAAAGGGCCTTTCAGATGCCAGGCGGGCTGCTGAGCCGAGCCTGACCTGTCTTGAGTTACACACAAATCCCCGTGGACCTAGGTCGAGATAGAGGGCCCCCTCCTTATCGCCGTGGCCATACATCCGCAGCACACCTGGGCACTTGCCGTCGACGTTGTCTGCGTTTCAGAACGCATCCCCTGTCCAGAGTCTGCAGCTTGCACCCATCAGCCACGACATCCCTGCCCAGAGGCTGGCTGGAGACGGCACCGGTCAACCACCACGCTTGCACTCGTTGTACGACCTCGACGCATCGCCAGGCACCGCAAGCTTTGCGCAGTGTCTCACCCCGCAAGGTCTGACTGCCAGATGCAGGGACTGAAGCAGCCTCTCGATCGATGCCAGGCTGCGGGCTCTGGCACACAATGTCTCGAGCCCGGCATGCCTGCCAACACGGCAAGGCGATGTGCAGCCAAAACATGCCACTTTCCCTGGCTGCGTCGGGGGGCTCAAGGTGCGTGTGGCTGCATGCAGTCCCTCCTGCACCGCGCTTGCACCCCCCCCCCCCCCCCCCCCCCCCCCCCCCCCCCCCCCCCCCCCCCCCCCCCCCCCCCCCCCCCCCCCCCCCCCCCCCCCCCCCGCCCCGCTCCACCTGCCCTGCACTGCGCTGCACATGGCTGCCCGTATCAACGCGTGTCTCCCAACTTGAAGACGCACGCAGCTACACGTCGCCAATTCGTCATCGTGCCTTGCCTGCCTCGATGCCAGCCCGGCATGCATCCAACGGCCGCTTCGAATCAGCACCAGGCATGATTAAACCAAATCCCTGCCGCAAGTGCAAGAACCACTGGGGGGAGGGATTTGTATGTAAACGCCACAGTCCCTTCGAAAGGTCTTGAGAACCGGGGGTCCATTGCACAACCCTGCAGATCATTGGGAAACAGACCACTCGCTTTTTGTTTTGTTTTTGGTGACAAGATAACGAAGCCTGCGCGGCCTCGAGCCGACAGTGCCCGTGTGTGGGTGGGCAGAATGCCCGGCCCCGACGAGCACGACATTCATCAGGGATAGCAGTCAATGTGCCCAGGCACCGTCATACCATACCCCCCCGATATGACGGGCTTATGACTTCGAGGGTACCTACTTTACTTTACGCTACCGCTTCACCTCCCTTACTCTTACCTACTATAACACCCACAAGTGAGCTGCACCAGCCGCCGCCGTATATGCCGTGCACCCACCCCCCGGAGGAAATGGCACGCAAGGCGGCACCCTGCTCGCAAGTACGTACACCCGGGCACATTTACACAATGCGTCCAGAATAAAGGGGGAAGGGGGCAGCTGTGCCACGAGGAACCAGCCGGCCCAGCACACACACACACACACGGGCTGCAGCGTGATGCTTTTGTATCAATGTAAGGCAAGCATCCTCCGCCCATTGCGCCCGGCGGGTGACTGGCGGCAGCGGCGACATGGGTACTCCCACACGTGAGGATGCGATGCGAATTGGTTGTACGCCTACGGCCCCGTGTGGTTTATTTGTCGTAAAAGAAAGGAAAAGGTTACGCGGTATTTCACGCTTTGCACACCACACCACATGATACACAGACGAGCAACGTCGTTGTCGTCGTCCGGTTCCTACGCTGAATACACCATCGCCACTGTCTCTATGAAAAAAGTTACCTCCACGATGGATCGTTCATGTATTATTGTATACCGCTTCGCTCTCTCTCTTCCTCGCGCAGCACGCGTCCCCGTACGAACCGGTTGAGAAGTCCGTGTCGCCCGGGCTTGGTGCTGGATGATGACAGCAAACTCATAAACACGGATGTGGTTTGGTTTGGTTGGTGGTGAGACGAGCACTCATACTCATGGCCAGATCTAGATACATATCTCGTCACTGTATCCCGTGCTGATGGACGGCGAGGCGATTGATAATTTTCATCATTGAGATTCCGCTTATTCTAAAGTGGCAGCTAGCCAAGAGCAAGTACATCAAACCTCTCTTCCACACATCACCATGTACCTATAAGAAACATGATCTCTATGCAAAACAGGCTTCGCCTAGTACATTGCCAGCTTATATCTCCAGTCTCCCGCTCCTAGATAGACCGAGGACCCTGCAGATCTCTCGACACGACGCCACCCCAGAGTGGTATAAGATCCTCCGACGCCTGCAACCCTTTGCGGGAGTTGGTGAGAAGAAGATGACAAGGGAAAAAAGGATTACTGTAAAGTAGATGAAGTATGACAGGAACGTCAGAGTGGAATCAAGCCGACTGCGCCAGAATTCAAGACAAGATAAAGTCAACAATCAGGAACGCCGGGGTGAGAGCTAGAGGACAACAGGCCTAGCCAGCCCTCAGGTATAAACAGGACCGCATGCATATTTTGCACAAGAAATAAGAGGAAGGAAGCCTCCGCATACGAGGCATGGCCGGGCGACACAGGCAGCCTAGCGAGATCCGCCAAGAGCGCTGATGCGGGCACCCGAGGGGCGGTGCATAAGGCTGGCGTGCTTGCCAACGAGACCAGGCTCGTGGTGTGTGATGGCCTCGTTCTCGCTGCGGTCAGCGTAGTTGTCCTCGTCGTCCTCGACGATCTTGGTGGGGATCTCGCTGTGCACGTTGAACTGCTGGCTAGACCGCTCAGGAGTCGTCATGGTTGACGCGATCGACATGGACGTGCTGCTCCGGTTGGGGATGAGATCCGGTGTGGGGGGGATGCTCGAGAAGCGTCCGGAGGGCCGCAGGTGGCCCTCGTCACCAGCCTCTGAGTTCGAGGCCGACCGGCTGTCTTCGCTGTGGGCGGCAGAGAGGTTGCTGTCGCGGCGGGGTGACCTTGTCAGTTCAGCATCGTGGGCAAGCTGAAGTCCCTCAACAGCCGCCTGGCACTGCTCAGCGATGTTGCGAACAATGTGAGCAATAGCATCCGTCTTGTCCTTCAGGTGACGGTCAGCCACATCAGAGAAGCTGGCGGCAGAGTGGCGCTTGTTGGCAAGGGTCGGGCTGAGACGATCTGTTTGGCGTGTGTTAGTAGGGCGAGAGGATTCCAATGGCGCTTGCGATGTCGGCAACGTACCAGAACCCTCTCCCTCCTCCTCGTAGGCGGCTTCCATCTCAAAGTCATCAGGCTTGGTAAGGGATTGGACGAGGTGCTCCATGTGGTGGGCCTGACCACCAATCAAGCTGCGTAGATGCAGGACAACGCGGCGTGCCTCGTCGCGTTGTCTGAGGATTGTGCTGTTGGTGTTCTGGAGAGCCGCAATCTCCTTCTTGTTGCGCTTACGCTCACGCTCCAATTCCTCGGCGATCTCCTGCTGGAGAACCAGAGCCTCCAGAGCATCATCACGCTGCTTCTCGGTACCGGTGAGGCGCACAGAGAGGCGGGCATTGTCGTCCTTTTGCTGGTCAATGAGACCGGCGAGCCGCCGGTTCTCGCGCTTGTGGTTCTCAATCTTGACCTTGAGATCCGAGGTCTCCTTGGTGAGCTGCTCTGCAAAGGCCTGGAACTTGAGGAACTGCTGCTTCCAGTTCTCGAGCTCCTCAACCAGGTAATTATTGCGCTTGGTGACTTTCTGCAGTTCGGTGTCCATGCGGCCCTTGAGGTTGATGAAATCCTGCCAGGCTTCCATGGCATCACGAGAGTACTGGTTGCGCTCTCGGACAATCTCGTTGAGGTGACGCATCGAGACCTTGGTCATCAAGGGCTTCTTGACAGAACCACCGAAAACGGCCTTGATGCCCGAGTTGCGACCCATCTTCTCGCAAACATGGTCCATGACAGCCATGATGGCATCCTGGTCCCACCACTCAGGGTCCTGGATCGACTCGACCTCACCGCGCATAACGATGATCTGACCGGCAGGCACGAGCTTGCCACCGCCATAAGCTGAGCGCAGGTGCTGAGGAACACCAGAAGGCGTCACATCTCCACCAAGGGCCTGCGTCAGGCGGTTGACAAATTTGTTGCGCTGGCCAGGCGACAAAGCCGTAGGAGGATCCGAGGTAAGGACGAAGTTGCGGTCCAAGTCAACAACGAGGGCGTCAGTGGGCGCCGTGAAGAGAGACCGGCACTCCGCGGTTACACCAAGGATGTACGGACCAGGCTCCTGGACCAGCTCCTTGGCGTGGCGAGCGTGTACCACCGGAACGTAGAGACCACTCCACTCGTACACACGGACACAGAAGCGGATCGTCTCGGCAGCCATGGTCAGCATCGCAGGGTAGTGACTGGTGAAGATGATGCGGCGCGTGGGTGACATGGCAGCCTCGATGACACCGACAATGTTAGGAATGGACAGACAGGACCAGAGCGGCCACATGGCAAAGTTCTGGAAGCCGGTTGGCGAAGACGGGAACTGGTAGCAGAGGGCGTAGTCCTTCATGTCGATGCGAACCAAGTCATTGAGACGGGGTGCCGGGAAGCTCAGGATTCTCGAGACCTCCTCGGCGTGGAAAAGGTTGGTCGCCTTGTTCCAGTGGATCCACATTCCGCGGAGGTAGTCGCCCAGCAGGTTGTACAGGGGGTATCGCGAGAGGAACGACAGGCAGTACGGAATCCAGTAGGTCTCGTCCGGGTTGTCGTAGAAGTCGGACTCGGTCCTTTTGCGGAGGTCGCGAATAGTCTCGGCGCGCTTGTCGTCGGCCCTAGACCAAACCCGCAGGCAGATACCGTACAGAGTATGTGAGGAATCCTGTTGAAGAACGAAAGAGTGGTGGACGCAGTGCGGTTGGCTGCGGCCAGTGCAGATCTCGACATCGTGGGGAAAACAGGCCTGACATTGTTTGTTAGTACAATTACGATGAGGCACAAGGGGTCCATAGCACTCACCCGCATGGCGGCGTGCAGCGAGCGTGCAATGTCATTGTCCTGCTCGAGCCTGGGACTGCTGCCGAGGATCTCGGGGAGCCAGAACTGGCCGACAGCTCCCTTCATGTGGCCAATCTTGCCCTGGGCCGGTGCTGGCGCCTTGACCCATTGTGAAGGCTCGCGGCCGACACCGCAGACCATGTAGGCATGGGTCAGGGTCTTTGGTGTGCGCTGCTGAGGCTTGCCGGTGAGGGTGGACGGGATGGGCTGTGTGATGCGCGAGTGTAGCGAGGAAGTGCGGCTCGGGATGATGAGATTTGTGTCGTTGTGGTCGCGCGTGGCGGGGCGAGCATCGCGGTCGCTCGTCCGCGGCCTCGTGAAGGAGGCGTGGGTTGTGAGAGAGGGCGCCATGGCGGCGGAGCAAGGAGAGGCAGCCGAAGAGAAACGACGCTGGGCCGGAGGTGGAAGGCGCGAGGACTGCCCAGCAGGCTGGAGGCGACGGGGGCGAATATAGACAAGGACGCTCAGTGACCAGCAGGCGACGAGGGGAGGTCGTGTCGTGCAAAGGGCGAGGCAGAGTCCGGCGAGATGGACAGCGGACGCGAGCCAGGCCTTTGTGCAGCGAGCTGGTGAGGGAGGGAAAGGAAGAGAGGCGAAGGAGCTGGAGCTGGAGGAAGGTGGAGGAGGAGGGAGGCACGGCAGCTTGGGCAGGAAGTATGGGGTGGAGCGATAGGGGATGGAAGGGGCAAGGGCCATGTGGTGGTGGAGGAGGAAGACCACCTGCATCAGCAGCAGTTTGCAGGGCCGGCCGGGAGTGGAGACACGGAATGGGGAGACGCTAGGCTGGAAGGAGCGGGCAGCAGGCCGGGTGGTTTCCCGTTTGGTGGCTGCAATTCAGGGGGCTGGCAAGCTGGCTGGGGGTTTGAGGATCCCTGGCGGCCAGAGCCCCAAACTCTTTCTTTGTCTGTCGCAGACCTGCCGTCCACGGCAAAAGTGCGCATTACACTTTGGGCCACTCGTCAGGCCGGCGTGGCACGCGAGAGCACGCGGTCTGGACATCCAGCACGAAGCACCGAGGGCGGCCAGGAGGGATGGGCCAGCAGGTCGGCAGTGGTGACGGGGCGCCCCTGCCACGCACCTGGCAGATGCGGGCTTCCAAGCCAAGGTTGCGACGACTGTGTGCGGTACCTGGGTACTCCATACCTGAAGGGACATGTAACTAATCGTATCTGCAAGGTACGGCACGCTTGCCCAGGTGGTGATCAATCATTCTCCTCCTCTTGCAATGTGACAGTCCTCCACCTCATCACGCCAGGGCCCCATCCGCTGTCACGGTCCCATTCGCCCTTGGCCATCGTCCCCGTGGCGTTGTGCCTGTCTATTATTTGCCCAGTCTCCGATACTCTGGACGGGCGCCATCATGGAATTCCCCGTCGACCTGGGCCCCGAGGCATAGCACATCCATCCCATCCCTGGCGGGCTCGGTGGGTGTGCGGGGCCATTGCGGCCTCTTGCATCTGTAACGCCCGGTCCGTGCTGGGGGGGGGGGACGCGGCACTAGGCACGCGGTAGCTCGTCCAAGACTGCGTTCCCGTCGACTCTCGCACAGATGCTTCCCGCCCACCCACACCGCGCCGGCACTATCTCAGATTGATTGATTCTCGGATTCATTGATTCCCAGCGACAACCCGCCGTCACAACAGCCGCGCAGGGCAACCCTTTTCGTCGACCGCGGGCGTGCCATGTCTCGGGGACGTGCCACGCGTCGCCCAGCTACGGCAAACCGGGGGCAGTCAGTCCTCGACAGTTCCCAGCAACGGATTCCAGGGGCCAGCAATTCAACGGCGACAGGCCTCCCTGCACCCCAATCTCCAGAGCCTGGCCATCTCCGCCCATTCCAGCCCTCGTCCCAATCACAATCCTCCAGGCCTGCCAATCACTCCACCCGCCCGGGCACTGCTCCAATCATGGCCTGCAGGGCGCGCCAGGGGACGCCCGTCGATTTCCCGGCCCGTGGCCCAGCTGTCTGCGAACCATCCGTCGTTGTACCGGCTTCTGCCCGTGAGGCCAAAAGCAAAGGCTCAACGCCCGAGTGGCCCTCAGCCCATCTGCCCGGCGAAACACTCACCATGGCTTGTCTGCGGCGGCCAGAACCTCAGCCAGCTTGCATCGCTGGATGCGGAAATCACGCGATGGGCGTGCGCCGCCTCCGTCGAGGACCACTTGGGTTCTTCGATGGCAGGCTCCTAGCGCCCTATTGTTCGCTGTTCAAGCCTTCCCTAGCCCAAATCGCCAATTAGCTCGCGGGGGCTTTTGCCGGCGCCAGGGCGGCTTGCAGCAGACCCAAAGTCACGTCGCCACCAGAACTGTGCACGGCCGAAAAGGGTTTGGTCAGGAAGCAGGCGCTTCCAGTCCGTGGTGACGACGGTACAATTCTGCAGCGTAGCTGTCTTGCTGCCTCGCTGTCTCTCGCGTGGGGCGAGACATGATACCTTTCCAAGGCTTTCCAAGGGGTGGTGGTTATCCAGAAATGGTCGCAAGGGAGCCGTCTGCGCCCGATCCGTCGACTTCTTCCCGGCCGCATCGCGAACAGGCTAGATTCGGGTCGTTGGCACGTCGGAATTCGGAACTCCTGAGACAGAAATATACTTTCGCCAATGATGGTAAGACATTGAATGTATCCTTCTGGAAGTCAGTGATTACTGCTCTGAAGTCTGGTACTTCGTATCACACCCGCCCGACACCCGGCACCGCATACGCAGCTTGGGCGTGGGGCAAGGAGCTGAGCGCGACGCTCTCTTCTCAGAAGTGCCCACGATCGAGGACAGCACGGCCCCTTCGCCTGTTCGAATAGCTCTCTTCAGTCCAGAGAAGGCACGGCTTCCAACAATCAGCAGCGCGTGTGACAGGCCCTTCCTGGACATCGCCTTCTAATTATACGCAGACCCTTTTGGTGCTGCGCACTCTGACACGATGCATCCGGGTCATTCAGCCACGCCGATCACTCCATATCTGGCTTGCCGGAACATATCATGCTCCATGTCAGCCACGCTAGCATGTACCTTAATATGCGTAATCACGGCATGTGGACGCGTTTGTGCTTGGCCATCCTCAGTAACACGTCGCTGACTGCTGAGACGGCGTCCGTCTGCCAGCATGAAGCGTGAAGGTCCTTCTGGCGTCTTGCTGTGCGACTGGCGGACGGCCTGTTTATCATCATCTCCCAGACCCGTCCGAGCCCGTTTTCGTCAACCTTGCAGGCACCAGTCAGGGATTAGCTCCCAGCACCATGGTTCACGAATCACACCGGACCGTGCCACACACTCTGAGCTGACCTCGCCCTGCATGCCCCACTGATGCAGGTACGCAACTAGAGCCATGCGGCGGCATCAATTATTCACGGCCCAACATTACGGGGCACCCTACACATTGACTGCCCAGGAGCTCGAAGAGAGTCGCTGCTCCCCATGGAGCACGAGCTGAGATACGACATGCAGGCATCGCACGGTCTCATGCGTGACGATGATGTGATCATTGAGTTACGGGGCGACACTGTTTGTGCCAAGTAGCATTGCTTGCTTGCAGCCCGACGACGCAACTTGTAGGTACCAGTGTGGCATGGTGGCTGTGTGGAATGCCACCATCATCGGTCGTTGCGTCTCGGGGGAGATGCTCAGCACGGATGACCTATCAATTACCGGGGGTTTGGCCGAACAACATGACGGGGCAGAGCCAGCAGTCGTCGACACTCCAACCATGGTTTCAGATCACACTTTTCTCCGAAGAACTTGGTGCCCGGGCAATCTCCAGAGGAGGGACAGTACGAAGTAGTGAGTCCAGCTCATGCAAGCATGCAAGCCCTCAACTTTAACACGGGTGCGGCCTTCATCTCAGCTGCAGCGGGAATGAAGACGTATGGCCCCCAGCAGCCTGCTAATGGTTAGTTCGCACGAGTCCGGCTGAAGTTGCCGCGCTCGCTCTATGTAGTGTCCTTGTGTCGATCAGCGAAGATGGCATGACCATGTTTGCCTCGAATCCGAGGTTCCCCCATCTTCCCTGGCCGAGCTGGCGAGGACCCGCTGCGACGAGCCACAATCCAAACGCTGTCACCGTGGCAGGGTCTGCTTTGTCTTGTGTTGGGCTCCGGGGACTATATCGCCGCTGCTATCAGACCACAGGACCGCTGACTGCGGCATTTTAATTAGTTTCCGGGTCCGAGATAGCATGGGCGGGCGGCGCTCGGCTTGTCTACCTATCGTGAGGCGGATGTGCCGCCGAAACGACAGGGCTGTACCATGCGATGCTCGCTGCTCACTACTCAGCCCGGAGTTTTCAGCCGAGTCGAGACATGGGGATGCCAGGCAGAGAGCGCCATTGTGCTCCGGGCGAGCCTGTCGGGCCGGGTTTCATGGGGGCTGCACGTACTTTTTTGCTTCTCCAGCGTCGCATGCATGTTTCCTCTGCCGAGCCCTCTCGGGGGTCAACCTCTTGGCACACGGCAGAACGTCTTGACCCTCCACCGAGCACAAGGTCAACTGCCGGCGATGCTGGCATTCAACACCTACGGCACGCCTGTGCCTCATGCGAAGCATGCAGGATGCAATCTACTTGAGACTGCAGAGCGCTCCCATGCAGAGCCGGCATTGGTCCATCGTACGTGTCATTCATTGTGCCTTCCTGCCGAGACGACGCAACGGCTCTGAAACATGATGTTGTATGCTTCGCGGTAGGCATGGTGAAGCGGTCTTCCTCGCTGGCATGCAATGCTCGGCAAGCAGAAGACATCGCGCGTCTCGGGCCAGCCGTCCCCGGGCAACCCGAGTGTTTCCCTTCCGCTGGCATCCCCGCCAATTGGCGCGGCGACCACGTGCGTACGCTGCTATGATATGCATGCCAAAGCGGGGAATATTCCCCAATTGTTTATGATGCGGGAATAGTCATGGCTTGTCAATTGGCGGGCCAGGCTTTGCCTCTGTCAAGATTGTGAAATACTAGCCGTCTGTAAGCAGGAATGCGGCCTGCGGAGAATTGGGGAGTTTATCTTCCGCTTCCTCCGCTCCCGAGTCCCCGAGAGCTAGGGAGCTGGAAATCGTCCCGGTGCCAGAGCGTGGCTGAGGGGCTGCTCCCGCTGGCATGCGCGCACCCACACACACAGATGATTGATCCAGTATGGCATGAAATACCCAGCAGCAGACAAACAAGCGTGGTAACCGGTAGGTTTGTTTACATGACGATATGAGAAGATGTTTACATGGCATCCGTCTTCTAAAACACTACCTATTGGGGTTGAGAGAGATAAAAGCATTGCCATCGACAACCGCAGCGGTGAGGACGACGACGGCAGAACAGTAACAACAAAACCAGCCCTTCACGAAGCGGGGCCTGGTGTGCGGACCACGCCGATGTGTCGTCAGTAGATCACGGTGCCGTCGCCCTCCCACGATCGATGACTAGCAGCGGTGACAAAATCGAGGGTAGGGCTAGCTTCTTCCGTTTCGTTCCGCCCCTTCCTTCCTTTTGACCTGCCTCCCTGGGGGATCGTGGAGAAAGAAGGCATCCCTTTGATCGAGGAACATAATTCGTCGCCCTTCATCATGCAGCCTCGCTCTTTTTGCTTTTTCATTCTGTCGGTCTCTACCACCTCGTCGGTATGCTGCGTCACACACCGACGATTTTTTTTTTCTGTCTCTAAGATGATCAATGATGCCAAGCTGCTGGCGATTTATGAAAACTTTCTAGACTGATCTGGCCCCTCAACAGGGCTGTCGTTGACATCAGTGGCATACGGGAATGGAGGTAAAGCCACATAAGTACATCTCCCTTGCCAGCCGGCGATCCAGCTTCCGTGCTGTGAAGGGCGAAACACACGGAATAACTTGGGAGAATGGACGGAACTCATTGATACACGAACAATAATGTGAAGCATGCTACACTTCCCGCGATTATGAAGGCCATGTGTGTGTATGTGACGTGACGACTGGTGATAACCTTTCCGAAAAAAGGGAAGTGTTAAGGAACTTCTTCTTTGGAGGAACGAGACCTCCACACACGCCCCCCCCCTCCCCTTTCCCCCTGTGATAGGAAGCACGAGGCGGACGAGCAGAGGAGCAAGAGAAACCGGACGTGTAGAGAAGGCGATATACGTTCCGCGAGGTAGTCACGCACGGGGGTCCGGGCTCTGGTCGGAAGAAATATCCCTCGGGACGATGATGGAAACGGACTTTGTCGCTGCGTCCTCGTGGCGTCCGGTCCCCTATGGGGAGGCTGCCAACCAGGCGGGCGAGGCAGCCTGCCGTTTGATGACGCGAGGCTGCCCGTGAATTTGTTTCGCTTTCGTGGCAGTGGCTTTCACCAGAGGTCTATGTATCAGCGTGCATTTGAAATGCCCACGACGCTTGTGTCTGACAAGTGGCTGACCCGGTAGCGGAGGATGTATGTACAGATCTGTTAAGCTTCAAAATTTACTCCATCGCTGGACCTTTCGGGCCTTCTCTGAGAAGAGTGGCTAGCTTCTGTGCCACAGCATCTGGAAGGCGACCTCAAATGCGGCCTGGGTGTTCCCGGCTGTGGTCACTAGCCGAGTTACTCGTTGAAACTGATCATTCTTGTGCCTACACTCGACCCCTGTGCAAAGAATTCTGGCGAGCGCTAAAGGTCTGTATCGTGGGCTTGGTGACACTCGTATAATGAAATTATTGTGCTGAGATAGTTACAAAAAAAAGAAGACGTCAAACCGTAATACGGAGGTGGCAGAAGCGAATTTCGTTCCGTTCCCCAAGACTTCCCAAGATCAAGTTAATTCCTGGCAGCGCAGCTGGGAGAAAACATGAAGGCGCAAATGAGCTAACAATTGTGAAGAAACTCCGCAAAAGAATCCCGTAATTTAGGGAAACATAGGTCTCATTTGTCTATCCATGGCCAAACGCCATGGGTGGTATGGAAGAAGCGTGAGAATCGTATTGTATGAGAGTCGGGTGTTCTCAAGCACAGCCTCAACTGTGCTCAGTAATATAGGTTTGCCGCCGCACGGGGATCAAGTCAAGGTTACGTTACGTGGGGGGAGAGATACGGAAAAAGAATGCCACGGCATTACGAGAAAGCAGTTTGATCACTCCGTGCAAATGTCCATATACGGCTGCGTGTGCGCCGGCGGGGAAGTTCAAGCCTCATCTCAGACTCATCTCATCCTTTTTCGAGGTCCCGAGGAACAGCAAACCCTCGGTAACTAGGGTCGGTCGATATCGAGACTGTGCACAAGCACTGTTGCATGGGCGTTGAATGCTAGGAGGAGGCACGATAGCAGAAAGACGTTGGAGAACATCATCTCATCACCGGATAGTATTGGTGCTAGCGCAGGGAAGAGCACAGCAAGGTCTCAGGGAAGGATTTCGCTAACTGGCTAGGAGAACTCTGTTCTGCACTCGAGTTGGAGAGATATAGACACAGGAAACCATTGCTCGGCGGGATACCTCAGCTTGTTGCTCAGGTAGTGATAGATACCATGACCACCATTGCTGCTTCACTCATACAGACTGGGGCATCAGAATACCCGACGAACAGACGAGCGATGGCTTCTGGTCAACGGCACGATTCTCACAAAGAATAGGGATATTGAAAGCCCCGGTCGCAGAAAGACCACAGAGTTGTTTAGAGCTAGGTACACATGAGATGACACGTTATTCGCTGTGAGCATCTCAACTTTATACTTCGAAAGAAATGGCGGAAGTGAAACATGAAGCCATCCAAGAATCATAGAACACCACATCAGCACGCCCCATTCTTTACGACACCCCACGACCGCGGGAACTCCATGCCCCATTTTGTCATCAACCCCCTGAGCTCGGCCTCCGTGCCTGGCACGACATTGACAAACACCCGATCGTCCTCGGCTTGCGGCGGCTCCGAGTGAACCGCGCCGCAATCGGGCCCCAGTCGGAAGAAGACGCACTCTCCCGGGCCTGCGGCCTGACACCATCCCAGCTCCGCCATGTCCGTAGCGAGCCTGATTCGGACAGCTTCCGCTGTGGATGCGCAACCGACACACCGGATGTCCACGCACGTGTGGTTTATGGCGAGCTGCTGTTTAGCGGAGGCCTGCAGGCTGCGCGCCTCGGCTTGGTGCTCAGGAGCGATGAACCTGGTAGAGGGCCCGCGGAGGGTCGTGCAGAGCTTGAAGTCTGTCTCTTGTCTTGCAGTTGCTCTGCGTAATGATGGCTGCGACGACAATGAGGATGACGGCAAACGCATCTTGCTCAGAAGCGACACGCCGCCTTCGCCAGGACGTCGTTGCACCCTGCAAGACATTGTGCCTGATTTCTCTTCTCGGCTGAAGAACAAGTCGTCCGTATGCCACCGGGCCATGTCGAATTCGACATTCGCTCTCGTGGCACGCACAGATATCCAGTAGTGCTGAAGGCCGTGTTGCTTGAGTATCACGCTCGCATAGACCAGGAATGGCCACAGAGTCCCGGACAGCGGACGAGATAATGTCGAGGCACACCACTCATCGAGACTGCTCGGGATGCTGCTACTTCCATCGCCAGTGAGGACCGGCCCGCAGTAGCACCAGAAGCCATCTTTTCGTACTCGTAGGTCGACGTCTTGGGTGGTGCTGAGGCTGCCGGTCTCGCTGTCACTGTATGTGTTGATGCCCGGTTCAGGCCCGGCTAGGCTGTCCTTGTACCTAAGAAACTCGAAGCAGCAGGGCCGCCCAGCTATCGGTAGCTGCATGCGGACAGCGACCAAGGCAGATAGATGTCTTAACAATCTTGATCTACCAAACCCAAGAGAGTTGAGACCTTGCTGCGCTCCTAACTCGGACCCTTCATTCACTGGACTGAGTGTGGATCTTTGAGCGCAACTCCACTTGTGTGAAGACGTAGAGGCGGGAACGTATTGGTCGTGCTGTACGATGGTGAAGATCTAATACTCTTTCAGCTTCAAAACAAATAAGCATCGAGTAGGCGGCCAACCAGAGTTGGAACGAGGCGTCTTTCTCAACCGTGCTTCTTCCAGGAGCCACGTCAGCAGTGTGAGAGGGTCGCAGAGCAACAGACCCCGACAACTCAGAGCCGTTAGGAGGCCCCTGGTCTCAATGTGTTGGCCCGACAGCTAGCTCTTGTGCGATTGCCCTGGAGCTTGGCGAGCTTGGTGCTGCTGCAGGAGAGTGGTCCTTGCAATGTTAGTGCTTATTCCTGAAAGTGGATGCCAGGGTTGATCATGCTCTTGGGTCTTTGCTCAGTTGTCAGCATCGTTCAATGCCGTCTTCGGGACTCTGTGGGAGCATGTTCGCTTCAGCAGGGTGATTTGGTAACAACCAAAACGGGCGCGTCTGAGACATCCTTAGGGTACGGATAGACTTTGTGTAGAGTGTTGTTGATACGGCAGTCTATCTCTGTTGAAAGTGCGCAGCTGTTGGTCTACCACGGTCGACCCCACCTGTACAATGCGGCGCCTACTGCGACAGCGGCGGCCGCATAAGGCGACACGACCACGGCGGCCCTCTTGAGCATGCCCAGCTGATGCTCAATAATCTTCTTGCGCATTGCAGCAGCCTCGTTGACATGGGGAAACTCGTCGGCGCGGGCTTTCCACTCCTCTGGGATGTCTTTGCCCAAGAACTCGCACAGCGGGCGCCAGCCGTCCTTCGGATCAAACTCGAGGAGGTTCTCTGGCGAAGTCATTTCCTTGATCGTTTTGTAGTGCCGGTCGTACGTCTCCCTGGCATTGGCTCTAATTTCGTTGACGTCGGACGCCCGGAAGAGGCCGAGCATCATCTTGCGGTTCGCGGGTCCTGCAACCGAGCCGAGGATGGGCTCGATGGTCTCGACGAAGAAATCGGCTACCGAGCCGAAGAGAGCCTGGAACACCTGCTCGTCCATGCTCTTGTACCACTTGTCGTAGTCGCGCTGGACGATGATGACCTTGGCGTCCGGATAGGCCTCTATGAGCTGGGGGCCGAAGATGGAGCCGATGTCCGTGATGGCCTCGCACTCGCCAAAGACCTCGTCCCACTGCTGCGCTGTGAAGGGTTGCCCCGTGTATGAGGGTAGTGATGGGAAGGTTGCGTCGGCGGCGCGCCCAAAAACGGCCCAGTCGGTCGGAGAGTCGATGGACTTGATGCCGTGGTAGACGTCCTTGTAGCCGAGCAGTGTGAGGGCCTCGCACATTGACGAGGTGCCGGTGCGCGGCAGGCCCAGGGACAGGACCCGCGTCCTGCGGATGGGTTTCGGGGATGCCATGGCTGCGCAGCAATGGGTGTTGCTGATGAAGACAAAGAGCAGGTGGAATGATGCAGAAGACACTTGACAGCTCACGGTGCTCACGGAATCGCAGCCTGCTTCGACGTCCGTGATGGGTAGGATAGCCCCTTGCGGCTGGCGGGCTGTTGGAAGAGCGGAGTGCGCCGCTTCAAACGCCGCTGGATCCACGCTCCGGAGGCTTCGGCGGAAGGCGCAGACGGGGGTGTCCGCACCCAGAGACCACGATGCAAAGTCTGGCTAGTGCAAGTCAAATACCACGCGCGTCTTCTCTGAGCCAAGGCTGACTAAACCATCGCGTCTTGCTGGAGGGCAGACTTGGAAGTGCTGGATTGTCTTGATGTCTCTCCAGGTCGTAGGGCTGAGTTGGTGGCACAGGCTTGGCAGGCACGCCCGCTTGAGGTGCTTGCCGCGATCCATCTCCACATGAGTTCCCGTCATCCCTTCTCGCCTCGCCGTCTCGACGCTTGAGCACAGAGACTGCACGGCGCACCTCACTTGCCGTGTGATGACTGCCCGCAGTGCGGATTCCACATCACATCATGCTGGCGAATGATCGCCTGACGACCAAGACGGGTACAGTATCCGGCCACCAAATCACCACGCCCGCCCAGCCTGCTATGGGTGCCTTGTTCCTCGGCATCGCCACTTTGTGACCTCCGCAGGAGCCAGATCAAACCAGTTTGCCGCCCCATCAGGAAATCGCTGACGGTCCTGTGCCTCTTGGAGCCCCGCCGAGCAGAGACGCTGCTGTTCCTATGACTTTGGGGCTTGGTTGCCGTGATCGGGACCACAGAGCGACGGAGATGGCTGTCTCTGCTGCTATCACACAACACGTACCTAGAACGAAGCCATGTCCTCGCTTGTCGACGCGTTGAGAGAGTGGCCTGTCCAATCTGCTCGTCTCACTCTCGACCAGGGCAGAGCTGTGCATCCGGGTGAGGCGGCATGCTCTGTTGCCCATGCTCCAGGATCAGCAACGATACAGCATGGCGGAACCACAGAATCTGCGCCTGCCGCTGCTACCGTACAGGGGACCCTTGCCGTTCTGCGGCTACAAAGCACTGCCAAGAGGACCATAAGACGCAGGAGATGGAGCAGTACCCTGTTGCAAGGCGGAAAGGGTGGTCGTTCTGAAGTGTGTCGTTATTTCCACTTATATGGCCTTCCGCCTTTCCTCTCTGTATGCCACGACATATGACTCCACGCTGCTCCGAGACCATCAAGTGTTGTCTGGCTCGCTGAAGACAACATGGCGAAAGACCAGAGCTACAGCACCCTCGAGGTGAACCATTCCCACCAGGCCCCCGAGGTCTACGACCCAGACCAGTATCAGAAGGAGACGCTGGCAGCGGAATACGGCACTCCGGGCGTTCACTATCCAGAAGTCGACCAGAGTCAGCAAGCGTCGTCATATGGTGGCCCTTCCTACGCGAGCCCGTCCACAGCATACGCCTCGACATTGCCCGGTGGCACGGCTCATAGTCATTTGGCGAAGGGTGATTACAACTACCGCCCGTACGGCGACGGCCCGGAGGTCGCCACGAACCAGGATGGCCCAGCTCCGAAAAAGAGGATATGTGGGCTCGCTTCTCGCAAATTTTACATAGTGCTGGCTGTTGCCGTTGTCATTGTCCTGGGCGCCGTTGGTGGGGGAGTTGGCGGCGCTCTTGCATCGAGAGGGGGCGATTCTCGAGCAGCAAGCAGCGGCGATGCAGAAACCTCTGGAGGCAGTGCCGGCGGTACGGGCAGCACAGGCACAGCAGGTGGAGGGAGTGGCACAGACAATGGAACCTCGACGACATATAAAGGACCTAAACCGCTGGGGATCACCAAGTTAGCCGCCGCAAACTTCACAGGTGGCGTCAGTGTCGCCCACCGCAATGTGTATTTTCAGGACGAGTTCAACTCCATCATCGAACGTAGATGGCAATCGAACACCAAGGAATGGACTACCAACAACATTTCCAAGCTCTTCGAGGCTTCGACCACATATGATCCGCAGTACGGCACATCTCTGACAGTAGCGGCAACGGCAAGCGGTGCTCGCAATGAAGCTGAGGTCCAGCTGTACTTCCTCGACAAGTTCAACTTCATTCGCTCGGTCTATGCCGAACGTGCCGACACAAAGCCAGACGACTGGTCCAACAACACCCTTGATAGTGCTTTCCTCGAAGTACGAACAGGCTCGCACTTGTCGGCCATGTATCAAAGTTGGTGGAACGACACCAGGCCAGGGAGCTGGTGCGTTGCGTACCAGCGCCCTTCAGATGGCGCCATTAAGACTGCCAATTCGAGCCACTGGGCCACGTCGGACGTGGCCGTCAAAGGCAGCGATCTTTCCAACAACTCGAGCCTAGCCCTCATCCCAGCCCTCAGCGGGCAGCGACTCTTTGGAGCGCGGCTCGCGTCATCAGGAGTCGTGTTCTCGTCTCAGGTGCCTCTACAGGACTCAACATTCATTGATAGATGGGTTTATGGTAAGTCTTCTTGGTTGCCAGAGCTATTAGGTGAAGCGACCACCGGGCAACAATACTGATATGCATTTAGACGCCGCGCCCCCGTCCGTACTTTCTGCCGCTCTGCCATCGGAACAGAATCGCTTTGCTGCGACACAGGTCAACAACTGGAGGAACACCCTTTTCGTGTCACTTGGCGATGACGGTTCGCTGCGATCCCCCGATGGTGAAGACGTGACCAAGAAAGTGACGCTAGTCGATGCGCCAGAAGGCACCAAGTTCAGAGCAATCTCATTCACCCACGATGCTCACTTCTACGGCATTAGCGGGGATGAGATCCAGGAGTACGAGCTCGTGCAATATAAGCCAGTGAAGCTGAAGTACTTGGGCAAGATATGGCCAGAACAATAATGGACACACTTGTTTTTCATGTACATACTGATACACTCTTTCCTTTTTGATACCACATGCTCAGCATTGTTTGCCTGCGATTGTAATTCTCTTTTTGGGCTGATGACTGGACTTGTGAGACGGCAGCCACGAAGTGCCCACAGCATTCGGCTTCTGCCCGAGCGAACAAGCTACCCACTTTTTGGTGCAGCACCGTAGTTGCGGGGTGGCCGCTCGCCGCGAACGGGATCGGGATCAAGCCGATCTCGCACTTCGACCTCAACCCTTCGACACGACGAACAAGCAGATATAAAGCTGACGCTAGGATCGGATATCCACCTCAACCCACGATCGAGCTCAATTCGAATCGCCAGAAAGACCTTTGCCACGCTCTCAACAGTGCAAATCTAATGCCTCAAGAAAGCCAAAGCTCCAGATTCAACAGCTAACAACGACGCCGCCACCCCTGCTCACCACTTACACTGTCGTGAGCACATAACGGCTCCCAAGTACCACCACAACAGGAGACATACACCATGACGGATCCCAGCAGCGTCTTGGGGCAACCAACAGCAGAAAATGCCGTCATTGTAGATGATGACCAGCAGCAGCAGCAGGCGCAGACCAAACTCTACATGACCGCCTCCTCTGCCCACGCCTTCGTCTCAGAGGTCCTCTCTCGCGCCGGCACCACCGCTGCCAACGCCGCAATCGTCGCGCACGGCCTCGTGGCCGCGGACCTGCGCGGCATCGACACGCACGGCGTGAACCGGATCCCGTCGTACATGGCGCGCGTGGCGCAGGGCGTCCTCGACGCGGCCGCGGTGCCCGAGCTGACCGAGGTCACGCCCGTGGTCGCGTCGGTCGACGGCCGGAACGGGTTCGGCTTCCTCGCGGCGGACATGGCGATCGGCAAAGCCGTTGAGATGGCGCGGACTTTCGGGATCGGGATGGTGAGCGTCAAGCACTCGAACCATTTCGGGATGAGCGCCTGGATTGTGCAGAAGGGCATTGATGCCGGCATGATGAGCCTGTAAGTCTGTCCGGTTTTTTTCCTTTCATTTCCTTTTACGACCGACCTGGTATGTGCATGCAGACGCCCGTCAAGGCAGTAGTGTGGGGTGGGAGATGGGGAGGATGCTCTACTTTGACGATGTCTCGGAGGGCACCACCTCTCAATGCACATCGCAATTCAGGGCTCCGGATTGGCGGTGAGAGCAAAGGAGAACACCCACAAGGAAGAAACCTAGTCTACCCCTACATAAAGTGCTGATAGAGATCGCGAAAAAAAACAGGGTCTTCACAAACTCGTCCCCCGCCCTGCCCGTGTTCGGCGGGCAGTCCAAGCTGCTGGGCGTCTCACCCATCGCGTGCGGCGCGCCCGCGGGCAAGGAGAAGCCGTTCATCCTGGACATGGCGCCGAGCGTGGCCGCGCGGGGCAAGATATACAAAGCTAAGAGGCGCGGGGAGAAGATCCCGTTGGACTGGGCGCTGGATGGAGAAGGTTTGTCTTTCCTGTTTCCCCCCCATTTGTTTTTTGCTCCTCGTCATTGTTCATGTTTGGCGGGCAAAGGCGGTGGGGGATTTGGGAACGCAAGTGATCTGTCTGGCGTGGTCGTCGACTGATAGATGTGATTTTGTGTATCGTCTTACAGGCAAACCGACGGATGACCCTGCCAAGGCGCTCGAGGGCGTCATGCTCCCCATGGGCGGCCCCAAGGGTTCCGGGCTGGCGATCATGATGGACGTCTTCTCCGGCGTGTTGTCAGGTAAGCTCCTTCGGCTCCGGGCCCTTCTCTCTCATCTCTCTGCAGGCGGCACTAACCACAACATATCTCTCTCTTTCAATAACGACAGGCTCCGCCTTTGCCGGCCACGTAACCGGGCCATACGACCCTTCCAAGCCCGCGGACGTGGGCCACTTCATCGTCGCGATCAAGCCCGATCTGTTCATGTCGCTCGACGAATTCAAAGGGAGGATGGACTACCTGTACCAGCGGGTCGTCCACGGCAGCGACAAGGCCGCGGGCGTGGAGCGGATCTTCTTCCCCGGAGAGATCGAGCAGCTCACGCAGGAGGAGCGGGAGCGGACGGGGATCCCGTACGTGCGGGCTGAGATTGATGCGCTGAACGAGGTTGCGAGGAGTGTTGGGGCAGGGGAGATCAAGGTTGAGAGGGAGGGGGTGTAGGCGTGTTATGCGGAGGAGGCGGGGTGACAGGTGTCATGAGAAAGAGTCACGAGGTGGCAGACCGAAGATTTATGTATGAAAAGATGTGTGTAGGGTACTGGTAATGATTGACAGTGCTGATGATATCTAATGCTACGACAACTCCGGAAACCAAAGAAGGAAACAGTCTCCCAAGCGCCTGTCCCAATGTTCATCTATATACATGAAGCAACTCCATTTGCTGTTTCTGGCCGAACGATCTGATGTCCCTCAACCGCGAGAGCTCGATCAAGCCTTCATCGACTTGCCGATCTCGCTCTCCCAGTTCCGGGCGCGCTCGAACCCGTTGCTGTGCGTCTGGTAGTCGAAGAACGCCTGGCGCACCTCCTCCTGCGAGTTCACGACAAAGGGCCCGTACTGCACGACGGGCTGGTCGAGCACCTGGCCGGCGATGAGCACGAACCGCGCGTCCTCCGCCGCGTCCGGCGCGACCTCGACGTGCACGACGTCCCCCTCGCGCTCGAACACGCAGTTGTGGTACTGCTTGACCTCGCGCTTCTGGATCCCCTCGCCGAAAAGCGACGTCCCGGAGATCTGGTACGCGAACGCGTTCCAGCCCTTGGGGACGGCCTGGACGAGTTTGCCTCCCGGCCGGATCGTCACGTCCAGCCACCAGACGGGAGTGTACGCCAGGTCCTTGAGGCTCTCGA
Source organism: Microdochium bolleyi (assembly GCA_001566295.1). Lineage (NCBI taxonomy): Eukaryota > Fungi > Ascomycota > Sordariomycetes > Xylariales > Microdochiaceae > Microdochium > Microdochium bolleyi. Next base: position 517,214 of record KQ964245.1, read on the forward strand.
CGCCTCCCGCCACGCCCGAGATGACCTTGATGCTGACCTTGCCGTCGTCGAGCTCGACTTTCGGGATCTCGGACGCGCGCAGGTCGCGGTACCGCGCGTCGCAGTTCTTGAGCTCCCGCGGCAGGTCGACCCAGAGCTGCATCGCGACGTTGGGCGTGCCGTCGCTCTGAGGGCGGGGCATCTCGGCGTGCACGATCCCCTTGCCCGCGGTCATGAACTGGAGGTCGCCCTCCTCGATGGTGCCCCTGTTGCCGGCAAAGTCCTCGTGGTCAATGGCTCCGGACAAGACAAAGGTCACAGTTTCCATGCCCCTTTTTTCTTCTGTGTTAGTTTCGAGTGCCATTGGAAGATTTGGATAGGGGGGAAGTAACATACCTGTGAGGATGGTCCGGGAAGCCGGCGCCAGGTGCGACGGTGGCGTGGTCAAGCATCAGGAACGGGCTCAGGTTGCGCAGCTGCGGGGTGCCGATGGACCGGCGCACGCGGGCGCCCGCGCCCTCGGCCTGCTCGTGGGCGAGCAGGACCTGTGCGATGCCGCGGGGAGTAGACATTGGCGTCACGGGCGGGAGGCTGTCTCGCTGCTGCTCTGTCGACGGGTTGTAGAACGGTGACGAGGCAGTGGTCTCTGATGAGGTGGCGGCGGCGGCGGACAGTGTGGAAGAGTGGAAGTAGTTTTGCTTGAGCTTGTTGACGAGAAGTTCCAAGCTGGCGATGTGTGGTGTGAGGTGTTCTGCGATCTGGTCCTTGTACACGACTGCGGAGATGAGGGCCACGATGATAGAGAGAGTGAGTGAGAAGAGCTTCATCTGGAGAGAGCTGGGGCTGGGGACCCTTGAAATACACCTGGCAAGCTGCGGAGGGGAATGAGGCTAGCAGAGTTAGTGAGTCTGGAGAAGTATCATGAAGCTTCCGTGTTGTATTGAAGAGCGAATTGGAGTCTCGAAGCTTTACAAAGGATGCCTCGCAGGTTGGCCGATTGGAGCCGCAGTTTAAGAGGGTTGTTAATCCATTAATCAGTGCTTGTCAAGCAAGGGTCCTGCGGCGCTCTTCGGCAGGCACTAACCACTGGAGATCGGCCCCACATCTTACCAAGATTTACATCAGCAGGCATAAGTAGACCCCGCTTTTTAGTGCGCCGACTTACTCAGCCCAGGCGACTTGACACGACTTCTGTCATTCCATGACTTTGATCATTCCGTAGTGTATTTCTCGTCGGCCGGTTTAGGTTACCCCAGCCTGTCTACGAACGATCAAGGACAAAATCTCCCCACTTCACCTTACTGGCACCTCGCCTGCTAGTCGCCCAGTAACACTAGTACCAAGTACCGAGTACCCCGACCATCAAAGGTGAAAAGACTACCCCAGTGACTCCATCTACTTCTTGAACCCCTTCGCCGCCTTGGACCAGAAGCCGTCTTCACTCCGGAGGTTCTGCGAGGCCCGTCGGAACTGGTCGCCCACAGACACACGCCACGACCATTCGACGCGGTGATCCTTTGGCATGAATGCAGTCGGTCCCGAAGTCGTGCCTGCAGGCGAGCGAGGCATCTCGGCCTCGGCTGGTTTTGGCTTGTCATGCTTGTCCTTGAGGAAGGCACCCATCATCTGTCCGAGTTGCAGTGCCCTGCCCTGGGTGACTGGCGGCGGGGGCGTGCCGTTAATGGCACTTGCCGCCACAGCCGCCTCGTACTGGCGCTGCTTCTCCTCCAGGATCGACGAGTCGTCCGTGTGCCATGATGCTCGGTGGCGGTCGGCATATCGTCCATAGACGCCCGCGTTGCCCTGCTCAGCCTCGTAGGCGGCGGCCATGACCTGGTCCATGATCTTGCCGTCCGGTCGGACATGGGCCATTTGTGGCTGGGCGTGGCCTGGGAGGGAGTCGTCGCCGCCGCCACGGCTCGCAGCCGAGCGAGGTTTCTGCCAGAACTTCCGGATCGGGCCGAAGGCCGTGGACCCGGACAACGGGCGATCCCTCAGGCGCTGTGGCCAGCAGCACTTGTAGACTACAAACACAATGGTGGCAATCGATGCGAGGGCAACTGCGAGTAGCTTGTCAGTAAAGCCCACCTCGAAGGAACGTAGGCAGATGGTCGAAACCCGAGTCTATACTTACTAACGATGCTGAGGGCTGCCACACCACCGACACCAATTGTTGACTGTCTGGTGGATCCCTCGATATTGGTCTCCGGCTTGCTGGTGGGCAATGCCGATATGCTTGACGGAATAATGACGCTCTCGGATGGTATGAAGCCTGCACTAGTTGTGGTCGATACCCGTCGGGTGCTTGTGGTGCTCAGCCTGGTCGAAAAAGTGGTCTCGGAACCATTGGGAAGCGTGATGAGCACCGTCGTTGGGACCCCGTTGTTCAAGCCGGTCGAGGAGATGACGAATCTTGTGGTGACTTGAGTGGTTGTGGCAGATGCCTGCGAGGTTGTTGGAGATTCAATCCTCGTGGTGGTTGTGCCGATTGAGGTTGCCGTGGAGTCGAGAGTCAGAGTAGATGATTCCCCCGTCGTGCGAGGAGGTGCTATTGGCGTCAAGGTCGTCGTTGGGCCTCCCGCTGGCGGTGCTACCGTTGGTGGCAGCGCAGTCTCCGTGGAAGAATCTCCAGACTCCCTGGCTGGGTCCCTGATAGTCGTCGCTCGCGTCGGTCTCGTCACGACTGGGGGCGACTGAGGCGGTGCGATAGGCACGAGTGTCGTCGTCGGCCCGCCGGCTGGGGGAGGTGTTGTGGTCGTAACAACGACGGGGAGTGACGGCCTAACGGTTGGCGGAGACACCACGGGGGCCGCAGTTGTGATGGGAGGTGGAGGTGGCGGCCGGACAGCAGTGGTCGTGGTGGCCGGCTGGGTCGTCTCGGCTTGCGGAGGATTAAGCCTGATAGTGTCTGTCGGGCGGGGAGGAGGCAGATTCAGAGAAGTTGCCGGAGGCTGGATCGGAAACGGGGCCTCCGAGGTGGGTGAATCAGGCGACTTGGGTGACTCTGGGGAGTCGGGCGATGAGGACCCGTCCTCAGTCTCGTCCTCCTCGAACACACTCTCGGATCCGTCGTCGACACCAGGAGGGATGCTGCCGTCCTGCCTCACACGGTTGACGAACTTGCGCCGCGGCTGGATCTCGATTTGGGCGAGGGTCCTATTGTCATGTCAGTCATGTTCTAGATGTGATGGATGTGCCGGACGGATGGCTGTACTTACCGCTTGGCGGAGCGTCGCAAGGCGATGCCGGTCATTGTTGCGAGTTGTGGAGCTGCTGGCTCTCGAGCCTGTCAAAGGCTCGTGAATGAAGGTACAGAAAGGGAATCGAAGTCGGACAGATTAGAACGCCCCGGGCGGAAGAAGAAGAAGGACCAGCCTCGAACGAATGGAGAAGCGATCTAGACAACGGACATTGCTTGCTGAACAAGACGCCGAGCAAGAAAGACAAGGGACAAGACGAACAGGTCGATAAAGGAAGAGGAGGTAGGTAGTAGAAGAAGAAGAAGAAGCAGAAACAGATGGAAGACGACGATGACGGGTCCGAGGATCAACGCTGGGGCCGGTGAGGAAGGAAACAAGAGCCAGGCAGGCCGGCGGGCTGTGAGGATGCAAGACGGGGCCAGACTATGGTGCTGATCGAGTACTGATCGGGGCGTGCCCGGCTGTGCGCGGGCATTTCTGCGCCACGCTGCGAAACAGCACGGGGCTGATCTTCCTAAGTTCCGAGTCGGGCGGGATGGGTGGCGCGGACGTTGGAACAGGCTTGAGACTTGGAGCCGCAGGCCGGGGTCGCCAACTCAAACGCGCCGCGTTTCGGGCCCCGGGCCCGGCCTCACCACACAGGGCAGGTGCTGCCCACCTGGGCACGTATAATTATAGGCAGATGGACCAGCCCACGCAGCCCAGCGTGCACCAAGCCATGGGACATTGCACAGGTCTACACAAGCTTGCACAATGCATCATCCATTGGAGGAGGAGGACCTCGATTGAAGAGCAGCCGTGGTCTTGAACAAACGCTGGAAGCGGGGCTGGACCGGGGCAGCAGGAGCGGGCCCGATGAGCAGCCAGGGGACCCTGGGGGTGACCCTGGGGCAGCCTCGTCAGCTCCTCCCAGCTGGACCTTCGCACTCGGGACCGTCGGGTACAGCTTGGGACATCACACATCACACTTCACACATCACAGGCACCACAACGCTCAATGCACCCTCAACTTAGCTCATCCCATGTGCTTGCGTCTTGGCGCGGACCTGGTTCTCTGCCAGACGACCATGTCTTTGTGCACGCGACGCAGCCGGCAGCATCTGATATTACATCCTCGCCCATTCCACGCACAGACAACCAATGCTCCATAGCCTGCTCGCATATAGGACAGCTAGCATTCAATCCCCGGCAGTATCCAAGCATGCGTCATTCTCGTCAACCTGCATCCTGTTGTCGGTTTCCGCACGACGAAAGCCCCAGTAACATTTCCGCCTTCACCGCGTAGTCCTCCTGTCGATCTCACCACTTGAACTTCATCGGGCAGTGCAAGCGAGCCGGGACAGCTCTTGGGTATTAGATCACACTTCTCATTGGACGAGCATACGAGCTGTCCTCTTGGCTGCACAGCAGTCATGATCCGTTGTGGCCAACGTGCCTGCAGAGGTGCAACCATGACTGATCCTATCAACCAGACCTGGCTCTTGATCATTCACATTTTCTCTTCTCTCACGCTACTCTAGCCTTCCCGCTGAATCATCATGCAGGATGCACATTGCAATCCGCTGCGTCCTGAAGCCTGGTACGGTTCGAGCGAGGAAGAGCCTCTTCTTGATACCTTCACCTATGAGCCCCTCGACCACGACAGATGCGAGCAGGGCTTCCTCCTGCTGCATCCTTCCACATGAGACAAGGCCGCACCAGACAACTACGTCCACTGCATCCTAGAGGTCCTGCCAATGGATGATGGCACCGCCGTCCCGCCGTTTGTGGCTCTCAAACATGCACGTGGGTACAGGCTGTACACACAGCCGATCCTGGTCGAGCATGGCGAGAGGATAGGTCTCATGGACAGACACATCAGGCAGCCCATGCGCAACATCTACACGGAGAAAAGACCGAAGCAGTGGATCGGAGGCGGCGCTAGTATGCAACAGCCTGGGGTAATGCCACGAATATTTCCAATCAGGCTCGGCAGACCTGCAGGACCCGCCGACTTCTACGACTACGTGCCCCTGGATGTCATCGCGGAGGAGGTCCGACTCATTTGTCTCAACTCCCGCAATCTGAGCACGAATGAAGACGCCGTACTTGAAGTAGGCTTCGGTCACTGCCCCTCTACTGCGAAGTGGATTATGTCTGCCTCTCGTATACCTGGGTTCAGCCGCAGCCCACCAGCTCGCTTTCTATGCTCGGACAAGTCATAGAGGTCAGGAGCAACGTGAGCAGGGCACTGTCGCTCCTGACTCAGAGCGTGCCTTTATTAAAACAGTACCAGCCCATACCGCAGGATCATACAGAGAGCGGGGACGACAACGCCGGACCGGACTTGCCGGAAATGCCTCTCCAGGGAGAAGAAATTGTCATCTAAATAGACGCCTTATGTATTGACCAGCAGAGTATCGCCGAGCGCAACAGATGTGTTCCGCGTATGGCCGAGATCTACATCCGAGCCACACAAGTCATCTGCTACGTGGGGGAACCTGACGAGGACAGCGAGCTCGCTATGCAGCTTGTGCCATATCTCGGCAAAGGCGTGCCTCCTCGCAAGAATGAGCTGGGCCACTAGGACCTGACGCGCGGATGGCCAGCTTCTGAAGAGCGGCTTCCGTCGGAGAGATATCATCGCCTGTGTGGTGCGCTGTACAAGTTTCTCACCCGTCCGTGCTTTCGGCGCGTCTGGATCATACAGGAGGTCGCATTCGCCTCGAACCCATCGATCTTGTGCGGCACCCAGATCCGGCCAAGCTTTGAGCATCTGGGCGAGTCAGCATGCAATCTGATCTATATGCTGATGCGAGACCCCGTGTTAATAGCTCCTATCGTGGAAGCGACGCCAGGCACCGACTCCCTCACGGCCTCGGCTTCTCAGTACATCCGTAAGCTGTACTACTTTCGTCACATTGTGTCGAAGGGCTCCAGTGCTGGATTGCCCTTTCTCAGGGCCACAATCAGTGTTGGGTCACCTGCTGTCTTGGAGGCAGCTATCCTTACGCGCACGTTTGAGGCAACTGACCAGCATGACAAGCTTTTCGCACTCTGGCCGTGGCGGCCGACACGGAAGGAATCGACTTCCGCATAGACTACGCTCAGCCACTGCCGGAATCCTTTACTTGCTTCGCGAGGACCTGAGCGATTCGCAACCACTGCCTTGACATCATCGATGCGGCTGAACCTGAGCAGCTGGGCAGTGCCGCATTTTACGGCAGTGCGCCTTCGTGGTGCCCCGACTGGACTGTGAGCGCCTCTGCCAGCTGCCTCATCTGCCGAGAGCACATCCCGACGCTTCCCGTGGCTGTCATCGACAGCCTCGATGGTCCTCTCTACTCGGTCGACGGCGGGCTCGGCGCGGTCAAAGAACCCCTGACACCCGCCAAGGCATCACCCCTCTGCTTCTCCATCAACGGCAACGTACTGCATTGCACTGGACTTATCCTCGATCGCATCAACTTGGTCCTAGACCTGGCGCCTCGTGCCCCAGCGACCAGCTCTTCACGCCGCTGGACCAGGACACGTACTGGGCGGAGAGGATCTACTGCCGCGTCGTAACGGATTATTACTAGAACCTCAACCCGGGAGAGTCCGGCCCTTATAGTGAAGCGTTCCAGGCCGCCAAGGCCATGTTCCGCGGCGACGTGCCCGCGGCGTGGCCGCGTGATCCGGAGCGCCCCGCGCAGCTGCCGCAGCCTCCGGACAACGACCCGTATTTCTGCGACGTCGGGCGGTCCCGCTTCGTGGAGTGCTACGGAACTTCTTACGATACAACATCGCGGCTTGGGATGCGGTGTGAAAGGTCACGCAGGGCAGGAGGCCGTGTATCTCGGCTGGGGGCTACACGGCGCTGATGCCGGAGTGGGTTCTCGCTACTGATGACGCCAGGGAGCCCGAGCAGCATGAGAAAGGTGCTGAGCCGAGCGGCCGGACTGTTGGAATTGGCCAGGACAGGACTCGGGAGGGGCTCGTGCTGGCCATCCTCGCAGGGTGCTCGGTGCCCATCATACTGGAAGAGGTGCAAGAGCAGGTAGCACAGCAGCAGGATGGCGGCACAGGTGGCCAGCACGTTAGAAGTCGTGCTGATGGTGTTGAGGCCGGAGACGCCGAGCGATACTACAAGTTCCGCGGCACCGCATTCGTGCAGGGCTGGATGGAGGGCGAGGTTCTTGTGGGCAAGGGCGGGTGTGCGACGGCGAGAGAGTTCTGGGATGGAGACTGGGAGGACAAGAGAATGTTGAGGATTATCTAGAAAGCCAAAACCTCGAGTTTCGTTTTGCGCAGGAAGTCTTGAAAATGTGAAGAACAATTCTCCGCAGAACGCCCTCAACAGTATTCTCGGAAGGCAGTAAAGTTGCCAATATCAGCCTCGTCCCAGCATTCTACGCCCTTCTTGATGTAGTAGTAAAAGACACAAGAAGAATCGTTCTGCTCGCTGAGTGACGGCGGCAGTAAGCCTGCATGGTTGTGGGACGAGCGAAGTGATGGTATAGGGTACCGCAACCAAGGGTCGCTCTCGCCATCGACCGTCTCCTGGAGGAGCATATCGAGTGCGACGATGTTCTCGAACACGTTGCTCGGGAGCTCGACCACCAGCGTCGTCAGTGCAGCTAGAGCAGCGGAGGCAGCGAGGGTAGGCAACAGCGCGCGGGCAAGCGGCTCGAGCAGCACGGCCTCGAGATCGGCGGCGGGTATGTCCGCGCTGGAGACGCGGCTGCTGTACAGCGCGCCGGAGAAGGACACGACGAGCGAGCGCAGGCCCGGGAGCACGCGGGCCAGGCTCGCGAGTCGCGGTAGGCACCTGCTCCTCGGCCTGGCCAGCTCAGCTCCCGTCTTGGTGGTGCCCCGGGATGGCTGCTCTGGCGGCCCGTTGAACAGCGCGACTTCGAGGCGCAGCTCGAGGGTGGTGATTATCGCGAGGTGGTGCGCGGGCAGGAGCACGGGGAGACGCCCATGCTCGTCACTGCCGTGGTGTCGGGCGAGGGGGTCCATGAGCAGCATGTCGATGAAGTCCCGGCTCTCGATGCAGAACGTGTTGGTCCCGTAGAGCACCTCGACGCCCTCGAGGTACGCCTGCCGGCACGTCCTGAGCCAGCCGAGCGCGCCGACGTTGGCGTCGCAGGGAGCAGCAGCAGCAGCCCCGACGTCCTCCATCTTTGACCCTCGCTGCGGCGGCGGTGACAGCCATAGCCCGCACAGCGGCGCGCTGCCGCGCAGGCAGGCGTCGGCGTGCGGCCACTTGGTGCTGGCTCCTCTTGTCGTTCCCGGCTGATATGCGACCCCGCGGGGGGGCAGGCGGTGGCACACGCCGCCGTACCAGTGCCACTCGAGCCGGGCGCTGGTGTCTCGGGGCTCGGCCGCCGCCGCTGCTGCAGGCGATTTCGGGTCCAGCGGCGCCGAGCCGGCCCCGTGCCCGTGTCCGCGCCCGTGCAGGCGGTGCTCCGGGACTGCCGCTGGGCTGCTGCCGCCGCCCAGGCCACTGGCAGCAGCGGTAAAGAGCTGATCACGCCTGCGCTGACGCGGGGCGAGACGGAGGTCCAGGTGCAGCGTGCGTGAGCCGAATGCCAGGACCAGGATGCGTCTGCGGATCTCGGGCGGGAGGCAACTCAAGGTTCCGAGGGCGTGGGGGGTGTTACTGGTTGTGGAGGAAGTAGTAATGCTTGGTGTAGAGGTAATGGGTGGAGGGTGGTCGGGTGGAAGAAAAGGGGGAGGAGGGTCCGGGGCCGAGTTGATGTTGCGGATCGCGTCGCGGAGTAGACGCCGCATTGTAGGATTCGACTTTTGATGCTCAGGACGGCGCGCCCTTGAGGTGTCTCTTGAAGAATGTAAGCCGCAAAGTGTCTCCTTTTTGTTGAAAATGAGAGCCTACGCGTAGTATAGGTCTCTGACCGTTGAGATGCCGAGCACGGGGCGGGTAGGGTGGTGCGGCTGAGCGCAACTAGGGGCGAAGCGCCTTGGCTCCCCAGGTTGTCTTTGGAGGTCTTGAGTCGTTGGCTGTGCTCGATGGTTGCGGGCTGTGGGGAGTCTTCTCTTCGAACCAGGCGAGACACTTTCTGCTCAGTGGAAGAGGTTCTGAGGTCTCCAGGGGTATTCACGTTTTATGATGCAGATGAAGTGTGAAAGGGGGGAGGGGGGCTATGCATAGTTGTGTGTAGTTGATCCAACCGGGGAAATCGAGCAGCATCTTGAAGTAGAACGAGCAAGTATTTTTTACTTTAAAGAGACACTCGATTCAAGCACCACACTTACTTCAAGGTGAGTATGCAGGATGGGACCGAGTAAATTATTTAAGCTTTCCATTTCTTCTCATATGGAGGCGCACCTAATGAGGTATGCTATCTTAGAATTAGAACTAACACTGGTAAACCAGCGCTGGTACTATATGTGTACCAGGCCAGAATCTATGTCCGCCAATTACGTTTTCAAATATATTACTTGTGACGTCGTGGCGAAACGTAACCTCCAGCACCCGATTTCGCTGTCTCTAGTTTGTCCCAATCAGCAACTTGACACCGCCGGCGGTACCCTGCACATTGGGACCGAGGGCGACCCCGAAGGCGGTGCCGGCATCGTTCCACCGTCTGAGATACCAGTTGGAATACTGCAGACCCGGCGGGCACGTGTACTCGTCCATGGGGCCCCAGTAGCACACGGGCGCGCTGCATGACAGCAGGTCGCCGGAGCTGCTGCGCTCGCAGGCGAGGTACCGCGACGGGTCGCTGCACTGCTGGACCATCAGCGGATCGGTGCTCGAGTCCCCGGCCGTATGGCACAGGTACACCGAGCTTCCTCCAGGCCCGTCGACGCGGACGTGCCCCGTGTCGGCCTCGAAGTGCACGCTGCCGGTGGGAATGCCCGGGTAGTCGCCGGCGATCAGGACGTGGCCGGCAAGCCCGCCCGCGCGGATGGGGAGATCGGGTATGGGCCCGCCGATGGCGGTCAGACTGGTTGTGATCGGTCCCGGGGGCGTCGTAGAGGTGGGTGCGATTGATTCCTCGGTGCTGCTGGTGGTGACTGACGAGACCGGGGTGGGTGTGGTGATGTTGGTGGTGCTCTCGCTGGGGCTCTCTGATGTGGTAGGCGTGGCTGTGCTCTCTGTGCTGTCGGTAGCGCTCGCTGACGAGATAGACTCGGAAGAAGACGACTCGGAGCTCAGGGTCGCCGACGCGGACTCGGTCATGCTAACGGTCGGCAGCACGCTGCTTACCGAGGGCGTCACCTGCGAATACACAGCGGACGATGTCGAGGCTGTGTAGTCCGAGATGTGCGCTGCATCCAAGAAGGCACACGTCAGCGCCATGGGCAAGCATTATAATGCTGAGCAGAATGCTTACCAGAGCTCCACGGCTTGCAGCGACTTCCCAGCACGCCGTTTATTAAGCCGGTCAAGGCGAGGACGGATGCGGAACGGACCATGACTGCCGAATGATAAATGTGCTGAGGGCGATTAAATCTTCCAGGAACACGAGGTGAATCTGCCAGCAAGTCGAGCATGAAAGAAATGTTGACAGGCTTGTCCCAATCGATCCTATGTAGATAGACGTTCAGAGAGATGCGTAGAGGGTAGGGATAGACCGACTTTACAGACAACGTACGGCGCACATCCTGGCTAGGCACCGTGTTGCCGAGGTAGCTTGACACTTCAGCTGCCCCATTGAAAAATCAGGCGACGCCCTGTACCGACTGGGTGCATGGATACATGTGGCTCCGGTGAATGTATTCTTTCTTGCAGCCAGAGGAGCAGACACACGAGATTTGGGCCCACGCCAAGCGGCTCGAACGGTCGAAACTCGATAGGGTGCACGCCATCCAGGGGTAGCCGGCTTGTCCGAGGCTCTTTTTATGGCTAGCTCGGCGAGCTACCCTCGTGGCATTTGGCTCTCTCCGTCCCAAGCGCCATCAACGGGCCCGGTGGCGTCGGTAATGTAACGAAATCCCCACTACGGTGCATGTTTTTCAGCTCACGTCTATATTGATCCGAGGTCTGCGTGTCCAGCAGTGCCCCTGCATCTTGAATCCTGTGACCGTGACCGAGCGTTTACCCACATAATGATCTCTTCTGATACCTGCTGCATCGCCAGGACCTGAGTATTGACATCACTCAGGAGCCTATGGTGCTCGGTATGTCGTTTATATCTCAGAGCATTAAGCAGGAATTCTTAGCCATGCTTAGTTTTCGCGGCTTTCGGGGGTTACAAGGCGCCACAATCTCGTGGCGCCGCGGAACAATGCGCTCAACTGTTCAGCCCCTGTATACACATTGTATCTACCACATATCGCATCACGGCCCTGATCAGTCTTCCCGGGGGATAACGAGATGGAGTACCCGATCATCATCATGCTAGAGAAGCTCGGCCCCACGCCATCGATTCGATTGGGGAGGTGCTGTCTTCTGGGCAGCTAGGACTCAATCCATGATTGCCGCGTCTCGCTCGGTTGTCTTGGCTTTCGGAAGGATTCATTCTCCTATACAATCACTAAAATCGATCTTTAAAGCGTACGTACGATAGGAACAAGACTTCGCGCAATCATTAAAGTACAAAGTCTATAAACTGTCTGCCGAGGTAAATACGCTAGTGACACCGAGCTGCGCCTTTGGTGTGCATACCCAGTATGTAGACTCTCTAAGCGACAAAAGCACATACATGTACACACATTCTTTTGCGTCCTGACATTCTGAACTCCAGTCTTGTCTCAAGCACATTCAGACCTTCCTCCGCGTGACGTATACAGGCCAGTCATATGGGTTCAGCGTGAAGTACGCGGCCCACTTCCACTCATGGCTCAGATCGACCAGCCTTATGTCGTAGTCTCGCACAATACTATATAATGATCCACGTGGGACAAGGTGTTAGCTTCTGTCCACTCTCAGCCAATTCGCAACATGGACAGTGGTATTATGGAGTTAAATAAATCAAGCGCAGAGGAGTGGAAAAAGGGTAACTCACGTCGCGATGGTCTTGTAGATCTGGACTTTCGCCAGATTCTGTGCGGGACACGAGCCCCAGCCCAATCCCCACTGTATAGTCGCAACAAAGATTGCATCATCAGCACCGTCTCTTCAAGAGCCTCATGGGCAGCTGATCACACCCGACGACAAACTCGTGGAAGAAGATGAACTTACAGGCATGAAACACTTGGACTGCTGCTCAATGTCGGGTCCAAACCACCGCTCAGGGACGAACTCGTGCGCATCAGGACCCCAGACCTCCTTGGATAGGTGGAGGACCTGCCACGTGTGTTTGCTACGTTAGCGTATACTTTCGGAGGAATTTGATACTTGGCGTGAGTGAGAATGTGGCTCGGGGGGTGGTTTAGACTTACACCGGGGTTGATCGACATTTGGGTGCCTTCCGGCCAGTACTGGCCGGCGATAGTGACACCGCCCTTGGGGACTATACGCGGGAGCCCCTCTGTGCGCAGAGACACACAAGTATTAGCATGTTTGCTTTCCAGATACACGAAGATGCGCCTTTGCCTTAACCATTGCGCCGATCGTAGACGTTGTGTTTGTGTCTGCGGTGTAGCGCTGTTTGCCAACATGACATCAAACTGCGCCGTCCAAATGCACACAACAATTCATTAGGCAAGGGGGGTGGATGTCGTGGTAATCACTTACTTGACACGGGCGCGAGCAAGCGCAGCGCCTCCTTGCAGGCGGCCTCCAGGTACGGCAGCTGCTGGACGTCCTCCCAGCTGACGACATCGCCGGTGCAGCGGCCCTCCTTGCGGGCGGCGTCGACCTCGTCGCGCACGCGCTGCCAGACATGGGGCTTGTGCATGCACTGGTAGACGAACGTCTGCATGCCGCAGGAGACTGTGTCTGTCGCAGTTCGGAAAAAAGATAGTCAGCGGGTGTGGGCCACGACACTCAGGACAAGGGTAAAGGTAGTAATCTCCGGAAGCCTGAGCAAGACATAGAGGACTCACCAGAGCCCGCTCCGAGGTTCGAGACCGCGGCGGCCAAGAGATGGCGCTCGTCGAAGTTGCCGAAGCCCTCCTTCTCGGCCTTCTTGATGCCGCGGAACCAGTGGCTGCACATGTCGAACTTGGCGTCCGGGTTCTTCTTGCGTTCGGCGATGGCGGTCATCGACGTGTTGACGATGTGGCCGACGGGCGCGAGCTGGGTCCAGGTGACGAGCGGGTTGCACAGCGCGTACGAGGCCCAGCGGTAGAAGCCAAAGGTGCACAGGAAGATCTGCAGGCCGACGTTGGTCGCGATGGCGCCGCCGACGTCCTTGCCCTGGTCGAGGAAGCCAAAGGGCTTGGAGAAGGTCACCTCGCCCGTGATGTCAAAGGCCATGTAGGTGAAGAACTTGTCCAGGTCCATCTGGCTCCCGTCCGCGGCATGTCTGGATGAGAGGGAACCACACTGTCAGATAATTCGAGGTACAGTGACGGTGTCAAGAGTGGGGAAAACGGGAAGTCTCACTTATCCATCCATCCCTTGAGCTTGGAGATGTTCTCGTCAATGGTGCCTTCGTATTGAAGAACGTTGTGAAGGAGAAAGCCCGCGTTGGACATGTACTTCATGAACTCGGCCTTCTCTTTGGGATCCTGAACCGAGACAGGGGCAGGATAGCGCCAGTCTGGGAAGACAAAGATTTGATACCAGTCACCCTAAACCATCATTATCTTGTGGGTCAGCCATGCCGACTTTGGAAACCATATTGGGCTCACTATGCGGCATTACCTTTTTGGTCGGGTTCAGGTACAGCGTCTTGACAGCGTCTGGATGGCAGACGCTGACCTCGTTGTGCGCAACACGGACAAAGTAGCCATGCTTCTCGTGCAGGTCAAGCAAGGTGTAGTTCTGCTTGCCGCCGATGATCTTTGTGACGTGCCAGAGGCGCGTGATCGAAGCCCAGAACGGACCAGGGACGTGGCTGATGGGGGAAAGGTATCGCCGGCGCCTGTGTGATGGGCATTGCCAAGAGCGCGAGAGTCAGTTTCTGTCATATTCTTATTTCTGGCGGGCCACCAGTTCAAGTGAGGTTCCTTCCATGGCGAACGCATGGCCAGAGTATGAAAGTCTCCCCACAAGCCCCGGTGCGCCTGGATGCACCCATTCGGCCGTGTGGAGGGGTTGCATCGGGGTGATGTGTATGAATGAGGAAAAATATGACACGTACAGTGCAGCCAGGCCGAGAAGGAGACCCACGACGGCAACCAGTGCGGTCTTGTGCGGCCAGTGCAGTTTCTGCAGTTCGTCCATGGCGACCCGGAGGGGCTGCTCGAGTCGGGTGACGAGTGCCTTCATCTTGTCGAAGATCGCATCCGCGTTCATGGTGGGCAAGGATCGAGTCTGCGCCAAATTGTTTATACGAGGTGGCTACAGCCGTGGAAGGCAAGGTGAGAGATGATAGCCGGATAGAAGGAAAAAGAATACAGAGCTGGATCTGCGCTGATAATCAGCGTTGATTTTGCAACGCTGTTGCCGCCGGTTGGCTTGCAGGATCGGGGACTGGTTCTCAACTCGAGCCTCTTTGGGCAGGTACCGAGAGGCAACTCTTCGAATAAGGAAGTGCTCAAAACTGGGACCCCCTGACTCAAGATGTGACGCGTGCCATGAAGCTTGACGTGGGATTGGCTACTCACTTGTTTTCTTATTCACTGTCTGAAAAATGTGCGGGTGGAAGAGCGTTGCAGGAGAACCAGTGGCTCGTGGGGGAAGAAGAGCATAAAATTACATGGGAGTGGGAGGTCAAGATAAGTTCCCCTGAAATGCCGTGCAACGTCCCATGCATCATCTCGACTGCAGCCGATAGATTTGCCCTGAACGTCCAACATCTTGGGTTCGGGCCCCTGGCACAGTGACATCCGCGGCACCGGCTGCTCAGCTCGCCTTCCCGAGCATAACCAGGGAACATTTGCACATCCCGCTGCTTGCAGCCGTGCCTCCCACCTTGCAGAACCCAAAACAGGGCAGCTACGCGAGCCAACGCCCAGAGATGGCCAGATTGCGATGCAGAATGCAAGAAATCCCCAGCATGTGCAGGATGCAGAGACCGGGGAGTATAGCAGGGGAGTATCCGTCTCGGCCAATCACTTGCTCGCCGCTGGTCCAGAGCTGACCATTGGCTATCGAGATCCAATGTCGCCATCCGCCCCGGGGCATGCAGGTCCCCTGTGCCCCGGGTGTGACTCGTCATAACTTGACCATTTTTCGAGCTGTCATTCTCCGTGTTGCTTCAGAGGGGCGAGGGGCAGGCGCGCGGCAGCCGACAATTTCTTTCTGCGGCAAGGAGCGAGGCATGGTCCGAAGTTCTTTCTTGTGTTTCGCGATTGCCAGCCGCGACGTTCCGGCAAGCGGAAGCAAACATGATCGACGCTTGCCGGCAATTAATGCGCTTGTTTGTGGGTTTCGGGGGTTATTTTCGTAGCTTATATTAAGCCGCAGTATCTTTGTGCGGTCTCAACGGGGCCGAGCACGGGGTTGACAGGCGGCGCGGAGCCAGGCGACGTTATAGCAGACGCAGAGTCGTGTTGGAGGCTTCGGCACGCTTCACGGTCTCCTCGACACACCTGAATGCCCCTGCTGCATACCAGATTCATGTCGTAGCACGCGCGGATCGGACCTTTATCAGCTGAATGCAGTGCTCACTGCCACTTTGGCCCCCCACACGCCTACATCAGGGATGGCATTCCAGATGGGGGGCCAACCAGGGTCGCTGATACATGGGTTGTTCCTGGGACAAGGGAGGCGGGCTCGGCAAGAGTGGCTATCGCCATTAACATGCCTGCATAATGCGCTCGATTGGGTGCTCCGTCACCCCATATCACGCCGTTGAGACTAAGCTGGAGGGAGGGAAAAAGCAACAACCCACCACACGCTGTGATGGAAAATAAGCAACAACGCTAGGAAAGGTTCCCCGGGTAATTCTCCGCTTGGCTTTCCTGGACGGCCAGCCTGTTTCGTTGCTTCAGCTGTCTGGGGTTTCAGGGCCCGCGGTGACGAAGACCCGAGAGAGGATTGGCAGCCCAAAAGACCAGTGTTGGCCGGCATGACGCTCTCGACAGATCAGTCCTCAATATGACAAGCAGGATGCAACCCCCTGGCCCTCCCAAGAAAAGTGCCGTGCCGGCATATTTCCGACTTGCCCGACGGCGCTCTTGAAGCGGCGATCAAGTTCAAAGAGACTTATAAACCCGTTGTCTCTCATGCATGGCCGTCTGCTGGCCCGAGACATTCCAAACGGCCGCACGCGCGCATACTGCACCTTGCCCAATTTCGCCATATCGGAAGAAGCATCAGAGCGCTCCTCTGAGAGCCCCAAGGCACGGCGCCATGGTTTTCATCTTCCCAGTCATCTATCCCAGCCAGGTGATGTTCATATCCCTGTGCGTGGTGTTCGCAGTCCTGCCCGTCGGGGCCGTCATCGCCAGAGTCCTCGCCCGGCGCATGTCCAACAGGAAGCTCGACCTCAGCGACAAAATCATGATTGGCGCATGCGTAAGGCAGCTCACAGCCTTCACGACTGTTGTATTGCTACAATGCTGACATTTGCCTTCGGCGTAGGCTCTGCTCGTCATCTACCAAGGTGTCAACATCTCGGGTATGTCACTTCTGCCGTTCACATCTTGAAGGGCTTCTTCTGACGACTTCATGATTAGCTGTGCTCGTTGGAGGCCTGGGCATTCCCGCGACGCAGATCGAGGAGGAGTTCGGCATCAGGCCAAGCCAAGAGATGTTCATCAAGGTGAGTAGTGGCATCTCTCGGGTCCCCTTTTCCATCCTCAAGAGCGATCAAATGCTAACCCCAGGTTCCACCACAGCATCTGCTGGCAATGCAGGTCATGTGGACGACGGATATCACCGTCGTCAAGATCTCCATCCTGACCCTGTACCTCCGCATCTTCACCATGCGCGCCTTCATCATCGCGGCCAAGATCACGATGGCCTTCTGCGTCATGTGGTGAGTGCACTACACAACACGACACTTCTCAAGTGAGAGCAGTATCTAACCACAGGGTCCGCACCGCTTGCACAGGTTGATCATCATGGGCACTGGCTCCGTCTTCATCTGCCGGCCGCTGGCTCTGTACTGGGACCCGACGCTGCCCGGCCAGTGCGGCAACCTCTACGCCCTGTGGATCACCACGGGCACGCTCAACATCCTGACCGACCTGGCTATCCTGATCCTGCCCATGCCCTACCTGTACGGCCTGGAGATCGCGACATACAGGAAGGTGGTGCTGATCGCGACCTTTGGCGTTGGTTTCATGTGAGTCTCCCCTCCGCCCAATAATGCCCGATTACCATCATGATGGCATCGCCTCTTATGACTATTTTGCTGACAGACGCCACACTTCACGACTTATAGTGTCTGCATTGTCAGCTCGATCCGCCTCAAGGCCCTCCTCGGCTACCAGCAGGCCGACTCGACCGGCACCACGATCCCGACAGCCCTTCTCAGCGTCATGGAGCCCGCGCTCGGCATCATCCTGGGCTGCGTGCCGCTGCTGCGGCCCTTGTTCGGCGGGCGGTACTCGGCGACGGGGACGGCCCGGCTGGGCCCCTCGTCAGGCAGCGGGCAGAAGGACTCCAAGGGCTCGTCCAAGAACAGCAGCGGCAACCATGGCGGCCGGCGCAGCGCGTTCAACCGCATCCGGGACCACGACAGCTGCTCTGAGACGCAGCTGCGCCCGGACGTGCACGGGGAATACGAGGTCGGCGCGGGGCGGGCGACGCCCAACGGCGGCAGGACGGCGTCGGAGAGGACGACCTCCATGGAGATGGGCCGCATCTCGATGAAGAAGACGTGGGCTGTGGACGAGGAGCTGGCGGACAGGGATGACGACAACGACAACGATGATGACGATCATATTCATCGTCATCACCAGCACCACCAACAACAGCAGCAATACCACGAGGAGGAGGATATGAAGAATGAGCCCTCATATCCTGCTCCCGTGCACGAGGCTGCCGGTAGCAGCCCGCGACAGTTCCGGGACAGCAACAGGTTGTCACGCGGCGCGATAGGCCACGGGTGCGCGTACTGCCAGCCGAGACAGTACATGCTGCCGCATACGAGCACCATCGTGGAGGCGGACAAAAAGTAACGGGTTTGCAAGGGGGTTGGAGTAGGGTTTTCCTTGGTCTCTTTTCACTTTAGCGTGCGATGCTATTCTTGGGTGGTCAGCTTTGAACTTCGCTGGCAGTGCCAGACAACAACAGCGACGAACACTAGTCCGCTTCATGGAACGATCTGGAAATGCATGTGAACGTGGTTCCGATTGTGTGGCCAATAGTCTTGTGGCTCTTTGTTCGGCTGTTTGACCAGGCCTTCAAGCTCCCATCGAGCTGATTCAAGAGGCCGGCCAGGGAGTGGTCCAGAACTACTGACCTTTGCTCTTTCGACGACCTGGTTGGAGGGGCCTGTTTAAGCCATGGGGGTCGATCGTACCTGCAGAAAGGTGTCTTGACAGAAATTTTGCTGCACACGGTCTTCAAGTCAGCTCTGAAGCGCCCGGCTCCATCACTGCACTCGCCTTTCAGCTGGCTGTTGACCCAGTCTGCATTGGCCATTAACGACAACGGTCAGGATCGTGGCAATCCGCACCGGCTGGACAAAGCATCTATAAACACGAAAGGGCATTCCGAGCTGTCTGTTATTGTTTATAATGCTGGCCCAAGTTCGACCGCTGTTTTTCTTTTGCTGTTGCTGATCCGAAGCCATCTTCTGAAAGTCCGTGTGTTAGCTTTGTTGCCTAGACTGGCTGACTGCGCCTCCATATCATGAAGGGAGCTCTGTGCTGTATGCAACACTTGAGCCTTTCGATGACTTGTGCAAATCCAAAGGCAGTGCTTCAGAGTGGCGCTGGAATATCGGATCCTCGACCTCGGGATGCCATGCGAATCGACAAGGACGGACCCACACAGAGGACAAGGCAGGACAAGGCAGAGTTGAGGTTCTGTTCTGGCGCGCAACAGAAGCCGCAAGGAGAGAAAAGCAGAAGCATAGCCACCATCACTCGTCCCGACCTGCACATTTTGAAGCTGTGTGACAGGGACTTGATAATGATTGTCCGAGGCTGCGAAGTCAGCTTGGGCGAGTGTAGCCAATCAGAGCAGCAATTACCTGCCCGTGGCTCGAAATGGCAAGCTTCTGGAAGGGTCCCATGGGGATCCACCGTTGGGGCAGAGCAGCGCGAGACACAAGCTTGCCACAGTCCCAAGGTCGGCTGTTGCCCAGGGAGAAATGCATCACCTGATCTACAGGGCTGTGCAGGCAACTCACAGCGTCGAGCGCAGTCTTGATCTACGGCCGGGGCCAAGCTTTTGATGCATGTAAGACTAAACAAGTCGATCAGGACGAGGCGCTCTGGGTGGCTCCAACGGCGGCTACGAACTGAGCGTGACGGCCTTGAATAGTCGAGCCCTGCCGCTTTCACTCTGTGCAGTTCTTTCTCAAGTGGACCCATCAGATTTGGCGATGTTGGAGAGACGAGCTACGGATCCGAGCGCTTCGGCTTCTTCAAAGGGTCTGAACTCAAAAGTTCGGGGTAAGGGGTCAAGGGCGAACTGTCGCAGCCCTGTCGCAGGCTGACTTCCCCGCACGCAGCGGCGCTGGCAACATCGACCCTGATGGGAGCTCCCTTTGCGGCATAGCACTGCCATTCTCGGTGGCGATTGCAGCAACAGCGCCTTGCTGACCTGTCGATCAACAGATGCGAAAGCGCGAGGTGTTGTGGGGTCTGAAGCAGTAGACTTTTGACATATTCCCCATCTGGCGAGTCACGGGCTCATTGAGGTTTGCACAGAATCGTCGGGGTTGACGCGAGCCGGGGTCGCTGCCGGTAGCCGGGTGGTTGCTGGATGAGATTGGGGACGGTGGGGCGTCGCGCAAGCCCGATCGGGAGTAGAGCTAAGCCTTGGGAAGGGCTAAGGCGGGAAACACGGCACCCTTGGTCGCCTGGGGCGACGTCAGCCAACGGCGGTGGGCTCCCAGCATCGTGCCTGCCGTCGTCGTCACCGGACCCGAAGCGCAGCTGCGATTGGGCCGCGCCAGACATGTAGTGGTAATCATGTGCCTGTGCCCGAACGGGAGTGTCGCATCGCGGTGAGCTATGAGCTATGCGGGCTTTGTTGTGGTTGATGCCAGGCCCGTGCTGGCCGGCCGCTGAGGAGAGGAGGAAGTGGTGGGCAGGTCCTGCTCGACATGCGATGCTGGCATGTTGCTCCGCCACGATCTGGGCATTCTGGCGAGGTTTGGCTGGCCTCTGCGGGGGGTCGACCAGGGCCGAATATGCTTGTCTGCTTCTCTGCCCATTCTTGTTTCGTTTCGCGGGCTTGTGCTCAGGGCGCCTGCGCGACTTTCGGATCGCGGGCTGACCATCGCGAGCCCAACGGGTTGCGAGCGGCTGGCTTGGGAATTGTCTGAGTTGCGAGGTTGTCCGGGTGGTTCAGGCAGCAGCTTACGGGCGAGTGTTGTCAAGTGGATGGCTTGTGGCTATGCAGAGAAAAGGTCGAGGCACAGGGCGTCGTGCAAGTCTGGGGGGCGCAAGACAACACAAGTGCACTTTGTGCGGCCTTTTGCGGTGTGCTGGGAGCCGCGATCGTATCTCGCGAAGCGCAAGGTGCACTCACTGACTGCAGTGTGGGGGAAGGAGCGATCAGCAGTCGGTGGTCAGTGGCCAGTGGCCACCGACGAAGGCGCAGCGGATGTGGGGCCTGCCGAGGGAAGCTACGGGCTTGGGGTCGCCCACTCGTGGTGGTGTGGGGGCCTGTCAACCCCAGCTCGAGACACCTCCGAGCATCATCATTCCGCGACCGAGCCCAGCTAGCTCGAGCACACCCGTTGACGCGGCAGACATAAGAAGACGCTATTAGCCGCCTCTTCCCCTTCTGGCTGCCCTCCAACATGACCACAGACTCACCACTGCCGTCCCTCTCAGACCACACAGACAACGCCCAAGCATCATCTTCCATCATGAGCTCCTCCACTACCCACGACAGCACCGTCCCTCTCGACACAAAGGCCCAGCCGGGACCTGCCCACGCCGCTCCCAACGGCGCTACCGGCGACCGTCTGACGGGCCCCCAGCCCGGCCGCCACGCTGAGATGCGTGTCGAGCCCCCCCGCAAGCAGGATCTCCAGCAGAGCTACGCCTCCATCGTCGGCGACGATGCCAACCCGCCTGGCTGGTACGGTGGCATGAGTGAGTGTCCCAGCGAATCCTTTCTGCTATGCTACCTTGACAAGCACAGCCAAGCTGACAGAGCATCCCGATCGCAGTCAACGCCCTCGGCTCCATCGTCGGAACCTTCGGCGCCATCCCGTGCTGCATCTGCTGCCCCAACCCCTTCAAGGAGGTCCACCAGGGTAATGTCGGTCTCGTTACAAAGTTCGGAAAGTTCTACAAGGCCGTCGACCCTGGCCTCACCAAGATCAACCCCCTCAGCGAGCGCCTGCTCCAGGTCGACGTCAAGATCCAGATCGTCGAGGTGCCCCGCCAGACCTGCATGACCAAGGACAACGTCACCGTCGACCTCACCTCGGTCATCTACTACCAAATCACGTCCCCGCACAAGGCCGCCTTCGGCATCTCCAACGTGCGCCAGGCGCTCATCGAGCGTACGCAGACAACCCTCCGC
The DNA here is from genome assembly GCA_001566295.1 of Microdochium bolleyi. Taxonomy (NCBI): domain Eukaryota; kingdom Fungi; phylum Ascomycota; class Sordariomycetes; order Xylariales; family Microdochiaceae; genus Microdochium; species Microdochium bolleyi. Next base: position 538,979 of record KQ964245.1, read on the forward strand.
CACGTCGTCGGTGCCCGCGTCCTCCAGGACGTCATCGAGCGCCGCGAGGAGATTGCTCAGAGCATTAGCGAGATCATTGAGGACATCGCCGGCGGCTGGGGTGTCCAGGTCGAGAGCATGCTCATCAAGGACATTGTCTTCAGCCAGGAGCTCCAGGGCTCGCTGTCCATGGCCGCCCAGAGCAAGCGTATCGGAGAGTCCAAGATCATTGCGGCCAAGGCCGAGGTCGAGAGCGCCAAGCTCATGCGCCAGGCCGCCGACATCCTGTCGTCCGCGCCCGCCATGCAGATCCGGTACCTCGAGGCCATGCAGGCCATGGCCAAGTCGGCCAACAGCAAGGTCATCTTCCTGCCTGGCGCCAGCTCCTCCATGGCTGCCTCCGCCAACGGCAGCAACGACTTCAATTCCGCAGTCAACGCCATGGCTAACCAGGAGGCTGGCGAGTCGTCGAACTCATTCGGCGGCGACAACGGCTTCAGCCAGGCGATGAACGCACGCGTCATCGAGAGCCTGTAGAGATAGGTCGAGGACAGGCGCCGATGCGCCTGGTAATGGAGGTCGGATGCGACGACGGAGCAGGACGAGGTTACACACGGGGAGAATTTCTTTTACGCTCGGATACCCCAACTAAGGATACCCATGACCATTCGCTTTTGCTTTTCGGAACGAGATATACCACGATGGCGGACGAGGGCTGCGGCCAGAACCTGTATGATTCGTTAATGCCATAGGCTACATTCAATAACGTATGACTAGTCTCAGAAAAGCTGCAATGTGAAATGTGAAAATGCCACGCGATGTGCTTTCCGTAACAATCTAAAGGGTATCAGTATATCTAGATCTCTTCGTCCATTCTCAGTCCCACATGAACGTTGCCGCGTCTTTCACCAACTCAACCGAATCCTTTGAACCCGCCACCTCCACCTCCACTCCCGCCAGCCGCGATCCGCGCTGCAGCGGCCTCGGCCCTCTCCCGCGCCGCCTTCTCGGCATTCATCTTCCTCACCTGCGCCAGCAGCCCTTGCAGGTCCTGCTCCTGCTCCTTCTCCTGCTCCGTCATGTCCGCGTGCCGCTCGGCCTCGCGCTTCTTCTGCTTCTTCTCGCGGCGGCCCGTGCGCACGTCCTCGGCGGCGTGCTTGCCGCTCCACGCCTCGGCGTTGCGCTTCCGCTTGGCCCGGTCCTCGGCGGCCTTCTCCTGCTGCAAGGCGATGTGCTCCGGGTCCTTGGCGAGGCGCATGGCCTCGAGGCGCTGCAGCTCGCGCTGCCGGTTGGCGTACTGGTAGTTCTCCCAGTCGAGGTCCTTGGCGCCCAGCCCGAGGAACTTGTCGCCCGTGAAGTTGTGCCGCTTCAGCTCGGGCATCTTGGGCAGCTTGAGCAGGCCCCACCCGTGGCCCAGGCTGGTCCAGTCGAGGTCGGCCACGCGGAAGATGGACGACGCCGTGTGCTTGCTGTACGCGCGGAGCCACGACACGAACGCCTTCTGCGCCTTATCGTGCAGCGCGCGGTCCGTCTTGACGGTCTCGCGGACGGCGGATGTGGCTGCGGCTGCGGCGGCCGCGTCGGAGACGTCGATCCGCGGGTTCTCGAGCGGGACGATCGGGGTCTTGCGGACGTCGAGGAACGGGACGTAGTCCTCCTCACGGCCCGGGTGGAGGAAGACGACCGACAGGCCCTTCCGGCCGGCGCGGCCGGCGCGGCCGGCGCGGTGGATGAACGCCTTGGGGTCCGACGGCGGGTCGAGCTGCACGACGAGGTCGACCTGCGGGAAGTCGAGGCCGCGCGAGGCGACGTCCGTGGTGAGCAGGATCGTCGGGGAGGTGGACTTCATGAACCGCGCCGTGTTCTTCTCGCGGACGTGCGCGGCGTGCTTGCCGTGTAAGGGCACAAGGTTGAAACCTTCGGGGAGCACGGCGGGGAGGACGTGCTGGAAGTAGTCCACGGCCGAGCATGTCGAGAGGAAGATTATGCTCTTCTGCGGCCTCGGGTCGAGCTTCTCGAGGAGCTGTGTCAGGGCGGGAAGCTTCTGGTTGGGGGCCGTGGTGAGGTACGTCATGCGCAGGGACGCGGGCGTCTTGCGCTCCTCGATCAGGTTGCCGTTCAGCGTCTTGACCTTGACCGCGATCTTGACCGGGTTGCGCAGGCCGACGCGGATGATCTCGCCGACGGCCTCGCTCACGGACGCCGAGAACAGGCCTGTCCGGCGCTGCTTGGGCAGGTGGCCCAGGATCTTCTGCAGGTCGGGCTTGAAGCCGAGGTCGAGCAGGCGGTCGGCCTCGTCGAGGACGAGCGCCTCGAAGGTGCTGCTGGGGGTGTGCACGTGCTGCGAGGACAGCAGCTCGACGAGTCTTCCGGGTGTCGCGACGACGAAATTGGGGCTGTGGCGGAGGAAGAAGCTAACATCTTGCTGGACTGTCGTCGCGCCGCCCACGAGTAGTTGTGGTACTACGAGCGGCTCGGAGCCCGTGTGCGGGCGCTTGTTGTCTTGGTCGTCGAGAAGCGGGAGGATCTCGGCTGAGGGGGGGTGGAACTTGATCAGCGACGTGAGAACGGAGTGGATCTGCGTTGCGAGCTCTCGTGTCGGAGAAACGACGATGACGGCGATGTGGTGTCGTTTTGTTGGGCCGTCGCCGCGGAGGATGCGCTGGACGAGGGGGATGAGGAAGGCGAGGGTCTTGCCGGAGCCCGTGACGGCCTCGACGACGACATCCTTGTGTGAGCCGAAGATGTTAATGACCGAGGCCTGGACGGGCGTCGCGCGGGCAAAACCCCAGCTTGAGACGGCGTCGAGGATCCATTCGGCCAGCGGCGGCGTGAGGGCGTCCCAGGCCCTAGGGTCCTTCTTCGCGGGCTTCGACTCGGAAGCCATGGCGGATGGAGTCAGTGGATGCGTCCCGACCGATACCAAGGATACTCGCTTCGTCTCGTGTGGAATTGTCGGAGCGCAAGGCTTCTGAAGGTGGCCCGAGGAGCGAGTGTTGTCGTGGCCGATTGTTCTAACCGTCTCGCTCGACTGGCGAGCAGCGATGGGCGCGTGCAGGCCTGGAAATTTTGGGAGGATAACTTTCGTTATCTTATCGATTGGCTTGCCTTGCAGGCCCGACCCCACCTACCCCCGGAAGGCCCGCTCGCTCGGCCGGCCGGGGTTCGGGTGCTCCGCACCGAAGCCGAGGTGGAGCAAGCCGAGCAGAGGCGTGCTCAAGGGTCACCAAGCTTTGTGACTGGCGCCGCAAGAGGTCGCAATGCTTCTTGATGGCACTCTGACAGGCGGTTTTAGTCGGGATTACGGGCAGGCTGCACGGTTCATACAAAAGGACAGCACTGAACAACGACCAGAGACGTTGCAACGCCGGCGTGACTCACCCGGCCTGGAGCCGAAGAACCCACTCTCGGCTCGAGTCCGGGGTCGCGAAGCTGGTTCCGTCGGCAGCTAGACGTCCCCGGCCGGGGTCCAGTGAGCCTACACTCGCCATACAAGTAGGCGGACTGCCATCAGTCTCGCGAGCTTCGCACTCTTCCTTCTTCACGTCCCTCTGAAAGTACACTTCCCCGTGGAGTCGACTTTGTCCTGAATCTCGCCCTAACCGTCCACATCCTGCCACCAGCCTCGCCCACCCTTGAAGTCCACCATGTCGTCCTCCGCAGCAGACCAGCAGCAGTCCTCGTCCCTGGACGCCGCCCACGTGCAATCGATGTACTCGTGGGAGGCCAACGCCGAGTTCTGGGACAACAGCATTGGCCAGGACGGCAACCAGTACTGGCAGCTCCTCCAGCGGCCCGCCCTCGAGCGGATGATACCCCTGCCCTCCCCGGAAACTCGTCCCGGTAGACGCGCCCTGGACTTGGCGGCCGGCAACGGCGTCGTATCGCGCTGGCTCGCGGCTCGCGGGGACCTGTCCGTCGTGGTGAGCACCGACGGCAGCGAGGAGATGATGCGGGTGTCCAGGAAGCGGTACGCGGCCTGGAGTGCTGGTGGCAGTGGTAGTGGCAGTGGCGATGTGGCGCAGATGGAGTTCCGCAGGGTCGACGTGACGAGCGAGAAGGATCTTGAGGCGATTGTCTCGGAGTTCTGTGCCAACGAGGTAGGTTGACTATCGTCTGGAAATTGCCTGTGCTTTGTTACCCGGTTGGGATTCCCTCCCTCTGCGAGAGGTTGCGCAAGGGCTTCTTTGGACGTTGAGTTGACTCTTGATCTGCCACTGCTGCTAAAGACCGGCGGCGACGGCGACGCGAGGTTTGACATTGTCACCATCAACATGGCGATCCAGGATATCTCCGACCTCGTGCCCATGGCCAAGGCCCTGCCCAACTTGCTCAAGAAGGGCGGAATGTAAGTCTTTTGTCTTCAACCACTCTCAATTCAATAAAGACTTGAGTGTGCGCTTGATTCTCACACATCCTCGCGCCACAAAAAAAAGCTTCGTCGCAACCCTCCTGCACCCGGTCTTCTTCACCTCGGGCGCGAACCGGCACATCCAGATCATCGAGAACGACGAGCACCACGAGGCGACGGCCAACATCGTCCGCTCCAAGGTGGTCACAAGGTACCTGGACGTTGCGCCCTGGCGCGGGGTCGCCATGTACGGCCAGCCGGAGCAGCAGTACTACTTCCACCGGCCCCTCCACGAGCTCTTCGCGACCTTCTTCCGCGTCGGCCTGGCCATGGACGCCCTCGAGGAGCCCGCGTTCACCGACGCCGAGCGGAACGCGGACAGGATCGAGTCGCACTTCAACTTTACGCAGCTGCCCGCCATCTTGGCCTTCCGGATGAGGCATCTTTGAGCAACGACTGACAGTAAGTGTTAATGAGAAGGCATGAGTGCCTGGCAACAAAGCCAGACACTTGGCAGGGTTTAGTAGTTGCCTTGGACATGCAATAAGGAAGAACAAAAAGCGGCGGTTGGGACCAGAATGCACACACAATTGATAAAACAAAGGTATAAGAGCAATGGACGACTTGGGAAACAGAAAGTGGAAGAACTTGAGACAGAGTAGGACTGGATATTCTAGAACTGTCCATTACACTTCAACGATGCTTTTCGCGTCCACGACAGTTGCCCGCGCCATCTTCTTGAGCAGCGTCCGCTCGTCTGCTTCTCTGTACCGCTCCCACCCATCCAGGCCCTCTTTAGCCTGTATGCTTAGTGACTCGTACCCCTGCTTGATGACCTCTGCCACCTGCATGCTCGTCAGGTGCCGCTTTGACGCCCCACCCGAGTCGAGAATGGACTTGTAGTGCGTGTTGACACTGATGAGCGTTTCTATCGAGTTTGACGCCCGGCTCGAGAGCTTGTATGTGTCTCTGAACTTGATCAGGACGTCTCCGCTCTCGACAATCTTGTAGAACAAGTCGTCGTAAGATGCGGGTGTTGGCAAGAACCCTTCACCCGAGGAGAGCGCGAGAGCCAGTAGATTTACGACCAGGTCGAGGAGAGTCTCGATGTGTGTGAGGTCCTTCAGCTCCGAGGCGTACGTTGTTAGGAATCGAATCAGAGACAACAGCGACCGAAACAGCTCTGACCAATGGTACTGCAGCCGCGTGCGCGATCTTGACAGATATGATACGATGCGCAGCATGATACCAACACATTGCGAGTACAAACTGACGTCGAGGCGCTTCCTCAGGTTATGGTTGATGCCGTCAATCATAGTGTCAAGTACGCTCGTGGCGAGAACACGCTCGCCCTTGACGAGTGGCAAGTATGGCTGCCGCTGGCGGCAGAGTCGCACTGCCACTTTGCTTTCTTCGCTGCATATCCTCCTGCAGAGTACTTGATCCTCAACTAGTAGCCGGAACACCATGAGACTGAGGTGTGCATAGTGAGTTGCTCGACTTGACAGGAAGGCGTGTTCCAACAAGTATGATGTCAGAGAGAGCACATTGGCGATTGGCTGCTCTTCGCCCGACAAGGGCGGACAAGACACGAGATTGAAACAAAAGAGCTTGTTTGTATGGCTGAAGTCGTACGTGCCGAGAAGCAGTGACGCCTCTTCGCCAGGACTGAGATGGTGTCAGTGGGAGCAGCGAGTACGAAGCGAGCCGCTACTTACAGCTTGGTGAACATCTGCTTCGCTGTTTCGGCATCATAGACGGGCTTGCGCTGCTTAGGTTTCGGCCCAGGCGAGATCGCGCCGAGGCCTATCATGCTCAATGTATTCGAAATCGTCCAGCCTTCTGGCAGATCATCGAGGATATCGACATATTGTGTTCGTAGCTTCTGACATGTTCCACCTACTGAGCGAATGATCTTCTGGATCACTGCTTCGTTGACGAAGTCACTTAGCCGCTGCTGGTAGGGATTCTGAAACTCGAACTTGTTGTAGTTTGCTAGTAGTCCAAGTAATATGAAAGGATGGGTGATCTGGCCTGGCTCTTCTGAGTCTTGGATGAACTAGAGCTGGGTTAGCTTGGGACAAGATGGGTGAACATCAGAGTCGACACACCTTCATAATAGCTGGGAACAAGTCTCTTTGGATGAAGTATGTTAAAAGACTTGTCTGGTAGGCGCCTGACGTAATGGACAGGACCACCTCTACGGCTCTTTGTCGTACGTCAACTGGACCAACAGTCAGCACGTGCCACTTGTCCATAGTCCCGGCAAGCAACTCACGCGTCTTGCCGTTGCGAATGACATTGTCCAGCGCAGCGACAAACTCTGTGAATACAGCATCAATCTGGTCGAGGCCGGCGAGGACTGCTATTATGTCGGAGCTCGGGTTCGTGTATTTCTTGGGGAGGATCGCGGTGAAGAAGGTCGTCAAGGTCTGTGATATGTCTCGAAGTCAGCAAAGGCAGTGGGACACTTGCTTGGAAGCCGGGCAGAGCGGACCTCCAGAGCGTGCAGATCGACGATGCCACCGCCATGTTTGAGTGCAGCCACCGAGCGGGCAAAAATCTGTCTTGTCTGGGGTTGCAGTGCGATCAGGTCGTCGGGGCTGAGCTGTCCAAGGATAGTCTGGAGACTGGGCCGGTCGGGCTTGAGGAGGAAGAACTCCCGCCAGAAACCCTCAGAGTGCTCGATGTCTTCCTCGCCATCTTCCTGTTCGGGGCGCAGTGTGTCAATAGGGGTCGTGCGCGGTCGGGTGTGTCGGGATTGGCTCCTGGATGTAAACGGACCTGGAGCGAAACGTGAATCAGACGATGCGAGGACAACAGCGAGCGCGGACTAGCAAAGGGGAATGCGAACCTTGAAGAGCGCAGTGTAGAGCTGGACAACCTTGGGCTGGAAGACGTCAGGGCGGGCCTGCTGTGTCAGGGGAGACGCCTCCATTGAGCAGCACGGACGGCCAGCCTGTCCGCAGAAAGCCCAGGTGCGGAGGGGTGGTGGTCGAGAACGAAGATGCTGTAGCCACTTGTGGCGGCGCTGGTCAGGAAGAAAGCGCGCTGGAGACGTCGTAGGGGAAATTTGGACAGCGCAAGATGTCGAGCTCACATGTCCAAGGGACCTAAGCGGGATGGCGGCGGAACGGCGTGCATGGGTGTTTCGGGCAGGCGCGCTGTCGAAACGTGGAGCGCGGACCCAGCGCCAGGCACACACAGTAAGCAGGACAGTTATCTCGAAGATCGTGACTGTACGCAGAGACCCCTGAAAGTCCTCTGCTTAGGTCAGCGCCCGGTCGGCAGCTGCAGTGCCCAGAGCTTACAAAGTGGCAGCTTTTGATTGGGTTGGCGGAGCCGGGCGACAGTGGCAAGTGCCAGGGACTGCACACAGCAAGGGGTGGGTCTGCGGTTGTGCTCGGGTCGGCGACTCGGCTGTGGCCGGGGCATGCGCCGCATGACTGACGAGCTTGCAATGTCATAATTGCTTGCTTTACCTGCTTGCTAATCCACACCTCAGGGAATCCCGTCTCCGTCCACCCACCACACGACACCACTCGACTCACCACCAACTCGCTGCCGACTGTCGCATACAAGGATTGTCTGGATAGTACTCTTTCTCCGCCTGCCAGCATCTAGACAGCATACTTGTCTGCCTTTGCAGCACTTCGCCACTGCTCACCCACCACACTCACATCGACTTTCCTTGCGACCACCTCAACGTCTCCCGGCCATGAGCGTCCCGCGAACAGCTCGAGCTGTTCTCAGCAGGCTCGCCACTGCTCAGTCAACGTCTACAACAGTGTCGTGCCAGCACGCTTTCCGACGCTTCTCGCAAGCATCTCGTCGTGCCGCCCCCGAGAAGGTCCAGACTACGTCATCCTTCCAGTCGTACCCGCTGCCCTCGAAGCCGCCCACACAAGCGCGGAACGAGCCCATACCCGAAACCTCGATAGCCGGACCGAAGCCACGCGCGCCTCAAGCTTCGGCATCAGAATCCCAGACGGTTGGGTCAACACCAGCACAGCCCTCCCCGATCGCAGCGCAGGGCCCGGTGGCGATAACAGAGCAGGAAGCACAGAAGCCGAAACCCGCTCCACCGAAGCGCAAGCTCAAACCGCGGAAGGCCGCCATCAAGCTGACGCCAACCGCGGTTGAGCATCTACGTGCGCTCTTGGACCAGCCCCAGCCGCAGTTGATCAAGATTGGTGTGCGGAACCGAGGATGTAGCGGTCTCGCGTACAACCTGGAATATGTGGACAAACCCGGGCCGTTCGACGAAGAGGTCGTGCAGGATGGCGTGAAGGTCCTCATCGACAGCAAGGCGCTATTCAGCATCATCGGCAGTGAGATGGACTGGATCGAAGACAAGCTGAACCAGCGTTTCGTCTTCCATAACCCTAATATCAGTAAGTCTACGTGGTGGTCCACAAGCACCATTATACTAGAGTACTAATCTGTGTCATTGCCGTAGAAGAGGAATGCGGTTGCGGCGAATCGTTCATGGTGTAGATAGAGTCCTGGATCAGGCCACAGCCAACGTTACGACTTTATGGACACCACCACCAATCATTTGCATCAGACGGCGTTCGGAGATACCATTTAGATCAGCATATATACACATTCTTCTTCCCCGAGGACACGGACAACCCTTGCAAATCTCGACTCCTGAGACACTTACTTTTGGCACCTTTGCAGCTTACCGTTAACTCGTGCGTGCTCGGCCTTAGCTCGACGGGGCGGCTTTCTGCTGACGCTGGCAACGCTGAGTCACTTGACTGCGAACGGCGCACGTGAATTTGTCTTTGCAACCGCAGCTCACGGAGCTACGACTTCTCATGAGCAGGTGGCATAGCACTATTGTCCAGCACGATCATCATGCTATCTGCATCAAGCAAGTTTATGATTACGATTATGCCGAATTAGTATCCGACTAGTGAGATCTTGTGCAACCCAGGCACGGGGCTACCGATGTCAACGCCGTGCGCAACACAATAGACGAAAACAAGGCTCATCAACACCGGACCCTGACCTGCAAGCCCCCGCTCTTGTAGCGAGCAAATACGATGCACCCAAACCCAACGAAAGTCATGCACGCTGCCCACGCCTGCGCTCCCGCATATCGGCCGCCGCCAGCCGCTAATATCGCACCGCCCAGTGGCGGGCCTGTGAGCGACGCGAATGATGTCACGCCAAACGCCATACCAAGCCTGGTCCCGGCCATGTCGAGCCTCTTTGTGATGCTTGCAATCGCCGACGGGAACATGCTCTGGAAGCCTGCGGTGCAGATGCCGTAGAACACGGTAAAGATGTAGTACCCCGTGACATCGTGGACCGCGAGCCAGGAGAACGCAACGGCGGTCCAGACCAGGCCAACGGACAGCATGACGTTCATGGGCCCCACGCGGTCGCTGAGCCACGGGAACAGGACCCGGAAGGGCATTCCGACGCCGTTGAGGATGATGATAAGCGTGGACGCCGTGGCGTAGTCGAGGCCCAGCGTCTCGCGGCCATATGATGCGATCTGTTTGGACACATGTCAGCAGCTTGGTCCCGATACGACAGCCGGATCCATGCGAAGATGACTCACATAATAGAAGGTGAAATAGTTTCCCCACATCAGCGCAAAGAACCCGAGTGCAAACGCAACATACACGGGCTCCTTGAACGCTGTGCGATCAATCACGGGCCCGGACTCACGCGGCGGCAGGCGGGGCCTCATGAACGCAAACACGACTGACAAAGCTGCGAGGTTGATGAACGCCAGCACGCGCGCAGTCCACGCATATCCGACCTTGGGGATCAGCTCGCGCACGACAACCGGGTAGATGATGCCGCCGGCGCTGTTGCCCACCGTGACCAGCCCGATTGCCAGGCCCCTGCGCGCCTGGAAGTACGTGGTGACCAGCGCGACGCACGGGGTGAAGAAGATGCCGCCGCCGATGCCCGTCATGACGCCCTGCGTGAGCATGAGCGCCCAGTACCGGTCGCCCGAGATGCTCATGAGGAACATGCCCGCGACCTGGACCACCGCGCCCACGAAGAACGTGGGGACGAACCAGCCCGCGTCGAGCAGCCGGCCGGAGAAGACGCCGACGATGAGCGTGAACCAGATCTGCACGGAGCCGATCCAGGATATCGTCGAGGGCGGGATCCCCTGCGCGGCAAAGGCGGTCGTGTAGTACGTCTGGAACGCGCCGAAGGAGTTGACGTACCCCCAGGTAGTGAAGATGACGAGCCAGCCGCACGCGACCTGCGTCCAGGCCTTGAGTCCGCCATCGGGAGGCGGGGGAGGCTCCGGCCAGTCTCTGGTCGTCAGGCGCGAGAGTGCCGCGGCGAGGGCGTTGGAGGTCGTGCGCCGGATCGTGGAGGAGGCGGCGCCGGCGGAGCGCTGGGTCTGGTTGGTGCGGGTCGTTGTCAGAGGAGGGGCGGCGGTGATGGTGTCGTTGTTCGTTTTCTCGCCTGGGTTCGGCTTGGAGGTCCGGATGGCTGCTGTATGGAGGCTTGATCTGTCGTCATCGTCATCGCTGCTGGTGGCGTGATGGGAATCATGCGATGTTCTCGTGGAAGTGTGTCCTGCCTGGCTTTCCTGCTCGTTGTGGTTGGGCATCTTTTCGTTGGTGTCCGCGGACCCTGAGTGGCCGATGTTTCGTGCGGACATGGTGATCGACTGTCACGCCGAGGAGGCGCAAGTTGTGGGATGTCAAGTGTGCTTCGTTGTACTTGATCGCAGCCCGGGAACCATGTTTGTGCAGTTCAGTCACGTAGCTTGTTCAAGGTGTGTCGTGCAGAAGTGCAGATGGAGAAAGAATCTTCGATTCTAAGACGGGCACGGACTAATGAGTATGGAGACGACTACTGTTCTACTGCCAGGTCTACCACTATCCCTGGGCTTGGAGCATTGAATGCAATAAATAAGTCGAAAAGTCTCTGCTTGCGCAAAAAGGCACTGCGATAAGCAGCTTTTGGCTCACGGTTAGGTAACAGCCAACGGGTGGTCGGCTCCGTGGTCGGACAAGACCGCGTCACGAGCCCAAGTAGCAGCCCAACCGGTCCGCCCGCCCCCCTTGTGAGAGCAAATCTCAAATGAAAAGAGCCTAATCGACTCCAGAAACATGCAAGCAGTGTACCCAATGGGTGGTGCACTGCAGATATCGCCCGACGGAAGGGAAGAAGATAAAACAAAGCAGGGGCGAAGGACAATGGGGCGGGCTCCACTCGGGAGAGCCGGTGCCGATCCGCGGCCGCCCAGGAGGAAAAGGCAACTCCGCTTGCGGACCCGCACCTCGTGGCAATTCTCCCCGAGGGCCGGTGACCGGAGCGCCGATGGCCGCCCCTGAGACTCTCTGTCGTTGGAGACATCCTCCTGGCTTCTCATCGATGTCCAGACCGGGCCGGATGCGGCTGATGATGATGATGGCGATGGCGATGTTGGTGTTGATTCAGACTTGTGCATTCGGGCTTTAGTTGCCCAGATGTACTTGACAGGGCATGCGGGTGTCTGGATCGGATGCGCCAAGTCAGTGTCCAGTAAATCACCGTCTGCTCCTGGAGGCAGTCGTACACTTACTCTAGTGAACAACCCTGACAGCCTGCGCGGCCTCACTCTTCAACTTCTTGTATGCCTCTTCCCTCGCGCTGCCCTGGGTCTCAGCCTCGACCGCCTGTGTGCGCTTGAAGGACTCCTGCCTGGCCATGCTCTGCGCTCTGAGCTGGCCACCATCTTCCGTGCCGACCTTGTCCTTATCTCCTTGCTCTTCCGCCTTCTTCTGCTGTTGCTCCTCCTCTCTCTGCAACCTCCCCAGTGGCCCAAACACCACACCGCCCGTCGTCGCGCTGCCGAGCGCTGCTCTCCGGGCCTTGATCTGCTCCCGGAACTCCTCGTACCGCCGGTGCCACTTGTCGCTGAGCCCAGGCATCTCCGGCACCCCCAACCTGCGCGCGTCCGTGTTGGCCCAGGCCAGGATCTCGTCAATGTACACCGTCTCGCGGCCCATGAGGCTGTGGAAGCTGCGCAGGGACTGCTGCTGCTGCTTCTCTCTCTGCTCCGGGGTCTCATCGTCACCGGCCTTTGCAGGGATAGCAACAGCGGCAGCAACAGCTGGAACAGCAGCAGCACCCTCCAAGACTCTCCGCTTCCTCGAGACGTACTCCTCCCTCATCTCCTCCCTGGCAGGCAGCTGCGCAAAGCCCGCCAGCACGCGCGCGACCACGGCGGCCTGGAAGTCGAACATGCTGAACGTCGAGGTGTGGAACACGACGCCGACGAACGCGAGCGACGGGTCCGGGATGTACCAGATGTCCCGGTGCAGGTTGTGCGTGAGCAGGCCGTCGCGCGTCACGACGATCTCGTCACCGGCCTGGCCCGCGGGGACCGCCGGGTCCTGCAGGCGCGGGCCGAGGAACGGGTACGATGTGAGGTAGCCCGTCGCGAGGATCACGTGGTCGATGTCGTGCAGGAGCGTGCCGTCCTTGAGGCGGACTGTCCTGCTCTTAGGCCGGCTGTCCTCTGCTGCGGCATCGCCGCCGGCCGCAGCAGCTGCAGGAGCAGGAGCAGCGAACTCGAGGATCTCGCCGACCTTGATCGCCGGCTCGGGCGCGCCAATGTCCCACTGCCCACCGCGGGAGCTGACGTACACGGTCTTCCCAGCCTGCGACAGCTCCTTCGCGATGTCGTGCGACGACGCCGAGCTGCCGATGATGAGCACGTTGCTGCCCGGGAACCGGTCTGGCGTGCGGTAACCCTTGGCGTGGCTGACCGAGCCGGGATATGCGTCCCGCCATGCCTGGAGGCCGGGGAGCTCGGGCAGCCGCGGGATGTGGTAGTGGCCGCTTGCCACGACGACGGCGTCGAACTCATGCGTGGCGTATGTGAACAGCGACTTTCTGCTGCTGCTACTTTCAGCTTTGCCGTCGTCAGCTACGGAGGCTGACGACCCCGTGGTGCCTGGTCGAGCTGGCTGTACCAGCGTCTTTGTCCGGACCGTCCACTTTCCCCTGTAGATACTATCGCCATTCCGTGCATGATCCCCAGCCTCGTGTGTCTGTCCGTCTGCCTCCCCGTTCCGATGCTTGCTGATACTCTCCACGCTGGTGTTGAGCACCACGTGGTCTCTGGCTCTGGTGCTGTCTGCCAGGTCGCGGATGTACTTGGCGATCAGTTCCCGGTCCACAAACTCCTCCGTGCCCTCGGGCCAGGCCTGGAGCGAGCTGTACATGAGCGAGGTCGGGACATTGTTCTTCAAACCCTTGTAAGCCGGGCCTGGCGGTGCGTGGATGAGAGCAGCTGTGTCGTAGTCTTCGGTCGTCTCCGGCTGACTTCCGCCATCCAGCGCCCCAGGCACTGCAGATCCCGCACGCGGTCGTTCTTGTGATGATGATGATACTGGCAGCGGATTCGCAGCCGGCGGCACGTCATTGGGATATCCGGGCTCCAGCGGGTGGCGCTCGTCGTACTCCCACACGCCGCCGACGAAGTCTGACCTTTCGAAGACGGTGACCTCGAACTGGTGCCTGTGTTTGTTGTGCTGCAGGATGTGCGCCGCCGTGGCTATGCCGCTGATGCCGGCGCCGATGATAGCGATCCGTCTCGGCGACGTGCCATCTCCATGGGCAGTGTCGTCCCGCTGAGCGACTATCGGCGTAGAGGAAGACATCTGTTAATCTCCTCTGCAAGGAGCTATTTTGCTTCTAGACGGCACGGTATAGCTACCTCGCTCCAGACGCGAATTATGGGGTTGCTGGTACAATGAACCGAGAAAACTTTAAGAGCCTAGAAACAAGTTTATGCCATCTGGTTCCGAGTGAATACTATTACAGGAAGCGTTCTAACACCCACTGTCGTAGATAGAAGCACCCACGACAGGATTGTCCGCAGAAGCACTCATTGCGTTATCGACCATCCACTCCGCGCCATCCTCTCTCCCTCGGCCGGACCTCGCCTGTTACCCCCCCAAATGACAAGGTTGAGGGGGGTTCTCGCATCCGACGGGTGGCGCGCGGAAACCTCGGAAGTGCCACCACGGGCTCGCACGCGCAGTGCGCCGCGTTGGTGGTGGTGGTGCCATGTAACTGGTGTATCACGCAAAGACAACCTGTGATGGCGTGTGTGTGTTTGTGTGGCCGCGGGTGTCCACACGGGCTTTGCAGATCACGCCATAGACGCCCCCGGTGCTTGGGGGGAGGGGACTTGCAGCCGTGCATTAAACCCGAGATAATTACCAACGTCCTTGCGGGGAAAGGCCATCGTCGTCGTGCGAGAATGCATGGCGTGCTTTGAGCTGCTTGGATCATGTGGCATCCCCGACCTACGTGTACGTGGGGGTTCACGCTGTTCGTGACAACCGTGACTTGTCACCTGAAGACAGATTTCAGTATGTTGAGGCACTAAGCTCCAGAGTACGACTGAACACAGAAAGGGCAACAAAAAGACATAGTTTGACTTCGCCAGATCGTCTAACATCGCAGTGGGTATTCAGACACTGCTTCATTTGAAGAGCGCAAAGTGACTAGGCGTTTCTGGCATACAAGTGTTCTCTCTACGTGCATGGTTATATTGATGTACCGCAACTGTGCCCTATCATCTGGTCGTATACCACTTTCCAGCTCTGTCTGAAACATTCTCAGATAGCTGAGGTCATCAGCGACAATTTGTTGATTTCTGGGCCTCATTTGCATGCCACCTGATATTCACAAATTTGGCTGTGATAATTCATGACAATTGTAGCACTCATCACATGTATGAAGGCCTCCAAATGAGCTCAAACAAACATTAAACAGCATCAACTAGCTGAGCGTTACATCTGTAGACCTCACTGAACCGGCCCATCCTCGGGCAGCTCGTCCTTGTCCAGAAGTCCCAGGGCCTGCCGCCTCGTCGGCGCAGAGGGGTCAAAGTACGGCTTCTCGGCCAGAGATGTCACGCGGGTGCCGTGGCGTGGGTGCTTGCCGCCATAGTCCCAGCTGGCATTGTGGATCGTGATTCTGAAGGAAAAGTAATCGTGTCAGTCAGTGTACGAACCATCATAGTGACTCGAAAGTCCCAGCGGCGTGTTGGGGAGAAAATGAACAAGCATACCTGTTGTCCCACAGCGCGCTCGTCCCCGGCGTCCACTTGAACCGCACCTGGATGTCGACGTTCTGCTCGTACACGTCGTACAGGTAGTTGAGGATGACGTCGCTCTCGGCGCGGTCGAGCCCCACGATGCGATCCGTCATCGCGCGGTTCACCCACAGCGCCTTCCACCCCGTCGCCGGGTGCACGCGCACGAGCGGGTGCACGCGCTCGACGTGCTTGGGGCCGTGCTCCGGGTGGTCGCGGTCGAGGTACTGGTGCGCGGACTGGTAGACGGCATACTTGCCGTCGATGATCTTGCGGAAGTCCGGCGAGAGCTTCTCGTAGGCCGAGTAGCCGCTCGCCCAGAGCGTGTCGCCGCCGCTGGGCGGGACCTCGTCGTTGTGGAGATGTGTGATTCTGTGCGAGATGATACGGTGGTCAGTCAGGGGCTGGATGTCCCCGCGGATAATCATCTAGAGCGTGGTGTTTGGGGTCGCTCACCCTGCTGGCTGCAGCTCGTGGACAAGGTCGGTGTGCCATCTCGAAGCACCGCCGGGGTTGCGGAATGACGCCTTGCGCTCGGTGGCCTGGAGGTCCGGCCAAATGACGGTCACGCCGAGCTCGCCGGGCACCTGTGGGACTTGGGGCTGCGTCGGAGGAGAGAAGGGGTCAGCGGTTGTCATGCTGCAGATGCGAGCGGTCGACTTACATGAACCTCCGGCAAGCCATAGTACTTGCCGAGCTCGAGCTGCTGCTGAGGCGAGATGTCCTGGTTGCGGAAGAACACGACGCTACGCTCAGCGATCAACAGGGCGAGCTCGTCCTTCTGCTGGTCGGTAAGGTCCTTGAGCTGGAGACCCTCGATCTCGGTGCCAATGTGAGTCGTCAGGTCCGTCACCTTCGTGGCGGCGGAAAGCAGGGCGCTCTTGGACTTGTCGGCGCGCGCACCGGCGTCTTTGTACTCGCGCGGCTCGTTGCGGATCTTGTAGACGTCCTGGAGGTAGAGAGGGACAGAAGGGCGGTAAGGGTAGCCGTTGGACAGGTCGACGCCGCCTTTCTTGAGGCGGTTGAGCGTGCGGTCGGGCAGGCCGAGGGTGTCCTTGATGGGCGCAACGTAGTCCTTGATGGACTCGTCAATGGGGGCGGGAGCCATGGCGCAGGGATGAGATTGGGATGCGAGTATAAGTGTAGTGAAGTATCGAACAAAGCACGTGCCACTAGTTCGCGTGCTGTACAATGGTTATAGAACGTTGTCCACGGACGGTATGATAGTTCAGGGTATGTGCCTCCAATGTAAGGCTTAGTTCATGCAGTCGGTCCGCATTGGAAAAGCAATGGCTCCGACGGACCGGGGCACGAGGTTAAGTACAGTTACTATAGTAGCCTGATCCTGCGATCTCGGCTCGGCTTAGAAATTGACTGAGAGTCTTCTCGGCCGTTGCGGCCTTCTCCAACATGTTTGCATCGTCTGAAAGTAATCCCGGATGACCAATTTCGTCCCTCAGCTGGTAGATAAGATGAGGGGTTCGGACGACGACATGTCCTCACGCGATGACGAGCTGGCACCACTCTCCGCAAGTCGCGATCTCCTCATCGGCCCTTGTAAGTCGCAAGCACTTCTATGGCCGCGCGAGTCAGCATAATACGGCGACGTCCCCCACACCGGTGGCACGAGGAGTTGCGCCGCACGTTGTGTTGCCTCCGACGGGTAACCTCCCCAGCGGGGAACCATGTCTTGCCCGGGCTCGCCAATTGAAGCGAGGAGATTTGCGACATGTGCAAGGCGCCATTGTTAGCCGCGATGGCGGGACGCGTGGGCGGCGCCGCATAAGTGGCCGGCCAAGGGGGTTGGAGTTGTTGGAGACCCTCATTGCGTGATCGCTCCCACAGCTGATGCCACATCTGGGCCATGGCCAGCCAACTAGCTGACGCCCATTCCTGCACGGCTTGCCGTTGCGGGGAGACATATTTGACACCATGAAACTTCCTCTTACACGAAGATAAGTGTTCATGGCCC
The DNA here is from genome assembly GCA_001566295.1 of Microdochium bolleyi. Classification (NCBI taxonomy): domain Eukaryota; kingdom Fungi; phylum Ascomycota; class Sordariomycetes; order Xylariales; family Microdochiaceae; genus Microdochium; species Microdochium bolleyi. Next base: position 556,367 of record KQ964245.1, read on the forward strand.
GTTAGTGGCGAGCTTCAACGCCGGATCTTAACCGAAGAATGCACGCGCAGGGGCTCCCCATGTCCCGCCCATGCTGTCACGACGTCCGCCGGCGGCTGATGTGGATGGTCAGGACTGGCAATGATTCACTTCTGCAAGGCGCCATCGCGAGGCGTTGCCGCTATCTGGCACCCGCACATCACATCAGTTACAAGGGTGATGAGACAATACCTGGCATGCTGGTCGAGACCTGGGAATCACGCTCGCGGCGTCTCCGATCTGCCGCCGGTCAGTCCCGTCGGGGGGCTGCTGTCCATATTTGCGAGAATTCTTTGGGGGAAAAGTGGCTACGAAAGAGGTTTCTCGGCTTGATAACACCGTGGGTATAAGACATTGCGCCAAGAGGCTAGGATATAGACAAGCCTAGACCCAGGAGCTGAAAGCCATGGGTCAAAGCTCCGACGGAGCTCGACCTTGTCAGGAACAGCAGGGCAACCTCATAGCTCGCGAGTCAGGTATATAACCATATATCCTCGATCTATCGTGCAGATCCGGTTCAGGGAGGGTTCTCGTAGTTCTATTATCCCCTTCATCCTGGGGTACGAGCCGCCTCTCAGCTTGTTTCATCTCAAGTCCCTCTCCAGACCAGCCAGCCCATTTACCGAACAAGTCTCGAAGCAATGGCTTCTGCCGCCGACGACAGCAAGAAGGCACAGGTCCGTGAGGGCTCCGCCTCATCGTCGGATGGCGACCGCCCTCGAACCGACATCGTCGCCGAGGCGCCCAAGCGGACATGGAAGTCCAACCTCTGGGACAGCTGGGACAAGCCTCCCGAGGAGCGCCGGTTCCTTGCTAAGCTCGATGCTGTAGTCATCACATTCGCTACTTTGGGATACTTCATCAAGTACCTCGACCAGGTCAACGTGGCCAATGCCTACGTCTCTGGCATGAAAGAGGACCTTGGTCTGCAAGGGAATGAGTACAATATGATCATCATGTTCTGGACTCTAGTTAGTTTGTCCCAAGGCTTCCTCCTATAGCCCTACTTGCTAACCTACCTTGCCTAGGGCTATGTTTTAGGAGAGATCCCGAGGTAAGTGAAAAACAAATGAGAAAGTCCTCGGGGACTCTTCGTCCTGCGATGTGGTTAGCATAACGAACAAGCTAACCCAGGAGAATAGTAACATGTTGTTGACCAAGGTCCGGCCGGGCTTATGGATCCCCTTTTGCGAGACCGTTTGGTCCGTCCTCACCATCCTCCTCGCAAAGTGCACAAACGTACAGCAGATCTATGTCCTCCGATTCTTCAGTAAGCACTCCCGACTTCCCGCTACAGGTATTGACTGAGACTTGTCGATAACCATGGACTAACGATGTCAACAGTCGGCCTCGCCGAAAGCGCCTTCTACCCGGGCATGCAGTACATCATTGGCTCATGGTACCGAAAGGACGAGCTTGCTAAACGCTCCTGCATCTTCCACGCGGCTGGCAGCATCGGCACAATGTTCAGTGGATACCTGATGGCGGCAACATACAACCTCGACACGGTACATGGTTACAAAGGGTGGCAGTGGCTCTTCATCATCAACACGGTTATCTCCCTACCCATTGCTCTCGCAAGCTTCTTCTTTATGCCCGACGTGCCCGAGATCACCAAAGCGTGGTGGCTCACCGAGGCCGAGATCGAGCTGGCCAAGAAGCGGATGGCGCTTGAGGGTCGCGCGACTCGCGGCAAGTACACAAAGGCCAAGTTCAAGAAGATCTTCAGCTCGTGGCACATATACGCCCTGTGCGCGCTGTACATCTTCTTCAACAACGGTGCTGGGTACGGCGGCCAGCCCGCGTTCCAGCTCTGGCTCAAGTCCAAGGGCTACAGTATCGCCGCGGTCAACAGCTACCCGACCATCGCGGCCGCGCTGGCCGTCGTCTTCACCTTCATCTACGCGTGGACATCGGACACGGTGTTCAAGGGCGCGCGCTGGCCGCCGATGGTCTTCGCGGGCACGGTCAACATCATCCTCTTCTCCAGCCTCGCCGCGTGGGACGTGCCCGACGGGTGGAAGTGGTTCTGCTACCTCTTTGGCAACATCAGCGGCGGCATCAGCGGGCTCACGTTCGCCTGGGCGCACGAGATCTGCAGCGACGACAACGAGGAGCGCGCGCTCGTCACGGGCGCTATGAACGAGATGGCTTATGTCTTCCAGGCGTGGCTGCCGCTGGTCGTCTGGCAGGCCACTGACGGGCCGCGCTACCGCAAGGGTTTCATTACGGTGACGGTGTTCGGAGCGGCCTTGATCACTACGGCACTGACCATCAGGTACTTGTTTGCCAAGGAGAAAGCGGCGAAGGCCAAGGCGAGAGAGAGTGGTGGAGCCTGAGCTCAACTGCCGGGTCGCTGCCCAGAACGGTGATAAGATGCTCTGAAATCATCCGACTGGGACGTTTTCATCGTGTCAAGTTCGAAGTCCGCCCGCGACCGTCACGGCTACCCTAAGATACATTGAATGCAATTCCATGATGGTCAATCTCTGGTCAGATGCCGCTCATTATAATGCTGGGACGCTATAAATTCATTCGGATACGGAGTCTTGTTGTTGCAAGCCATGCTGAAGCAGTGCCGGATCTGCTCTGAGCTCGATGGTTTTCGCGAGTCTAGACGTCATTGAATTGCACCATGTTGAGCACAACGCAGAGTATGCTATAAATAGAATAAACAAACTCGAATGTATGTGATGCACTACTGCACAACTCATCGAAATTTGGCAATCTTCACAGGCTGGTGCGGAATGGGGTTACAATAGGCTGCCATCTTGCCTCTGAGGCACTGAGGTGTCGAATCTAATGCTGCACAACCTCAATGCGGCGTATTTCAACAGTGCCAATGCTATCATCACTAACTACTCTTGGTGATAATACCGAAAAGGGATTGCGTCGTAGCGTTACCACAAGAAAGCCAAGAGCTTGGCTCCAATCTTGCGACGGCCAACAGTGTTCTTGCATAGCCGCCGCAGCGCAGATTACTGTAGCCAATTCGAATTTAGCCACTGGTAGGGCGGACGATATTGTCCGCATTCTTTCCGAAAAACTAGAGCGCCCTGTCTCAAACAGTCATGATGGCATCGCAGTGGTCGAGTCCGTGATGCACCCAACCTGGACAGGGGCACGCGGTGAGCTCTGGTACGTCATTGAGCATCGCTCAAAGCGGTGTGATTGGCCTCAGGCTACCGCAGAGTGCACTTCTTTCAGAGATTCCATGACATATTGTCGCACATATCTCAGGGATCTCGCGTATGGGGTATAGCGGTTTCAATCCGTCGATGCGACAAGTGTGACTTGATTCACCCCATCAATCCGAGCCATATCATCCAAAAGCTCGCCAAATGATTACAAAGTATGTCTACCAAGAGTTGATGCACAAAGTTTGTCGCCATTGTGTACGAAACCGCACCTAACAACAACAATTGCCAGGCGATCAGGTCCTTCCAGTCAAATTTACGAATCACGATGAACTCTACACTATCGCTCACGTCCTCGACCGTCAACTTGACGTGTCCTGGAATGTCACCCTCAGGTCTCAACTCTTTTTCACCTGGTTGGACTGGTTACATCCCCGACGACATCTATGCGTTCATGACGGGCGTCGGAAACGAGACCGCGACGCAGGCCATGCTGGATTGCTGCGCACCAAACGTCCCCCAGGTGGCCGACCTGTGCCACATGTGGTGCGAGGTCCCCAGCAGACTCACGAACTCGTCGTTGCCGGGCTATAATGAGGACAGAATCCTGACGCGCATAACGGACTGCATGAGGGACAGAGGCGTGAATGTTGGCGTCGCATGGCTCGGGAAGCCCGGTCGCGGCTCGAAGTCTGCGTCTGGACCGGCGCCCAGCTCGTTCCTGCACCAGCAAAGCGCGGGCGCACTTTTGTCGTTGTGCATAATGGGCCTATGGACTCTGGTTTTGTTGGCGGTGCAGATGAGCATCTGATTGCTGCTTCAATGAATACAATAGCACCAGTACGCATTGCAATTCTTCGCCTCACGATTTCACACAGTCTTTATTGCAGTCAAGTCCACGCTTTGAAGCCCCTTTAGGCTAGGATCTAAGAGGCCAAATGCGTGACCGTAGGACTGTCGACCTCATCGCAGTTCCATGAAGAAAAAGGTCGCGAAGCCGCTTCTACATGAGCGCACTTCTCGTAGCTCGACAGACTACGTCACTGACCAGGATCCCGTGCCTGCATGGGTGCAGCAGCGGCTTACATCCCAGCCCCTGATGGCGAATGAAGCCAATGGTGGTTGAATACGCGTAGGCAAGACAGGTAAGACAGGTCCCCAACGAATTGGCGGTCGCTTCCGTGCGGGCTGACATCACCGCACCACTCACCTTGCGGTAATCTCGTGTCTTAACCTTCCGTACTTGCTTTCCCATCGTGTTTGTTCTGCTTATCTGATGGCCATGAGTTCCCTTTCTTCCAAATTCTCCGGCTCTCACCTTGCTTCGAAAATATCTATCATTGCCGGGTTCATTCAAAGCCAACACAAACTTACCAGGAAACATCTATAGCCGCAGCCTCGTTCCACATCGCGAACACTGGATCCTTGGTGATCCACCAGGCTGCCCGAGCCTCACAAATCTCACCTATAAAGGCACACAGCTCAAAACTCGACACTATGGACTATCACAACCTCACCTCCTCGACTGTCAACCTGACGTGCCCAGCAATGGCCGCCAACGGCTCCATCAGCGGCGGCATGCCCTCGGTTTCCATATACAACGGTATCCCCGGGGACATCTGGGCGTACATGGTCCGCGCTGGCAACGAGACGGTGACCCAGGCGATGCTCGACTGCTGCAGCCCGAACGTGCCGCAGCTCGCGGACCTGTGCTACATGTGGTGCGAGGTGCCCGTGCAAATCGTCAACTCTACTGGCGCGAACGGGGCGGGCCCGCAGTCGTCGCTCATCATGTCTGCCATGCGGCGGTGTCTGGAGAAGAAAGGGGCGGAAATCGGGGCCGCGAGCATCCAAGGGCCGAAGAATGGGGCCCGGCCCACGGCCGGTACGTTGTCCATCGGTGCGGTGGCGATGTGGACATTGGCTATTTCCGGGCTGCTTGGCCTGTGAGAAGAGCTGGGTCTTCATGTGGTGTGTCAGGACGGGTGCATAGAGTAGAGTAGGCATGGATCTCAAAGGCAACAGATTCGATATATGGGTATTATTCTAATAACATAACGCTCCATCCCGCCCGCGCCCAAAACACCATTACAATGCATCCATCCACACCCGCGCGTTGCCCAGTCAGTCATCATTGCGGCCTCGAGATGGCTGGCTCGATACTGATATCCGAGTCGGCGCGCTCCTTGTTCGTGCTGACGACGCTGTGGCTATGCTCGACCTTGATCCCGCTGCCCATGTGCTTCCCGTACGTCTGCAGCTCGACCTCGCTGTCGTTGGGGCCCCAGACGTCCGTCTGCGTGCCGAGCCCGCCGCGGCCGCCGCCGTGCTCGTTGATGCGCACGGCGGTGCGGTGCGTGTAGACCTTTGCCGTCGAGATGCGGCGTGACTCGGCGTTCGCGTAGGCGTTGGCCTGGCCTGTGGACCGCCCGCCGTTCTTGCTGGAGCCGTATACAGAGGACCAGATGCGCTTCATGAGCGGGCGCAGGGCCATGGAAGATACGATGATCTGGGAGACGGCGAACTCGGTTGTGGCCCAGATGTCTGTTGAGAGAGGCAAAGAGAGGCTTAGGTTAGAAAAAGTGTGGTGGAAAGGCACGGTGAGTATGCTTGAAGGGACTAAAGACGTACAGATGCTGATGTCGTTCTTGAGTGCCACCATCGTGGCAAAGCGGCCCGCGGAGACGGCTATCGTGATGATGCCGAGGGCGAAGAGGACGATCAGGCTGACGAACTCGTGGCGCTGGGCCGTGCGAATGCTCTTGAGCAATGGGAACGGTAGCACCAAAACTGGAGTTGGCCAGGTTGTCAATTAGTTAAACTCAATGTCAAGAGTTTCTGTTGACCCAGGCTAATAGTAAAGGACTTACGCATGACTTCGGTCAGGAAGCAGAACGCCCAGTTTAGCCGCTGGAGAACCTCTGAACTGTACGATGCGCAAGCTCCGGGTACAGTGGACCTGCATAAGTCGATATAGTCAGGGACTCATGTCTGCTGATCAATGGAAAGCGTGCGATTGGGTTCCTAGGAGTTGCGTACCAGTTTATGGAAGGGTTAGCTCCACACCAAAAGGTGTCGACGAATATGGTCATGATAAAAGCTCCGACGGTGAAGACTGCGGTGAAATAGAGCGCCCATCGTAACGGTCTGTCATGTCGCGGCAGCAGTTGGAAGTAGATGACCACCATGCTGATTTTCGGGAAGTACAGGCCGGCATCGAAGAGGTAGTTGGAAGCGAAGCGAATCTGGCGTGTGAGGATATCGATGTGAGCAGGACTGTCCATTGCGTGCGCCAACCTGGGATGTACGAACCTGCTGGATCTCCACTGAAGCCTCGATGAAGTCTTCCATGCCGCCTTGCTGATAGGTGATGGTGTCGCAGATGACGAGTCCCAGGAGCCAAAGAGCACCCAAGACCAGCCATACTTCAGACCATACTAGGTTGATCTGGCGCTGCGTTATGCGAACGGTGATGCGAAGGCCGAGAAAGATGTAGGCCAAAGCCGTCACGGTCCACTCCGAAGCCTGACACGTGGAGTACAATTAGCCAAGTACGATAGGCTCGAGAGGGTGCAGATGTCGACATACGATGACTGCGAGAGGTGAGACCATGGTGCATGTAGGTCCTGCCGAAGAGGCCCGGCTATGCGGTCGACAGTTGAGATGGCGCTAGAAGCTCGACATGTGGCTCGTCACGGCAAGAGATCCGAACGACAAACCTTGATGGGCCTGGGCAAGTGGCCATCAAGCATATAAGGGTAAACCGGGCTTTCCAGGGGGCTAAATCGCCAGGCCATCCTCGGATGTCGGGCAACAGTCTAAGCCCGTGCCTCGCAGATCCCCCGTGTCGCCGCACGATCTTCAGCCTCATGGGGCCAATAGTGGAAAGGAGTCATGCCTTGCCTGGGCAGTGGCTGCGCACGAGCCGACGCCAGGCCAATCGGAGCGGTCTTGGGTGAGCCGCGCGCAATCTCTGTTGGAGGCTCGAAACCAGACACTTATGCAGTCTTGGGATGGAAGAGGAAAGGTTCCGGGCTTGCAAGTTGTTATCAGCCCACCCCAGACGCCAGGTGGAACATCCTCACAGCCACGGGGTCCCAGGCCACAGGCGAGGACAGGGTCCAAGCTGTTCCTGGCCATTGTTCACGAGCCTGCGTGCCATCGGGTCCAACTGCCAAGGTTCCGCTGAACTCTAATGTGATGGCGAAGTCGACGACTGCGGCCGCCAAGAGTCCAAGACCAATGGCTGCCGCTAACAGCGTGCGGCACAGCACAGCTCAGGATCGCCAGCTGGCCCGCCCGCACCCTGGAATCGGCTAATTCTCGAGGCCACGGCAGGGCTTGCCTCCGAGTGGCAGGTCTGTTGACTCGCGTGGGGCCAGGGATCTGCCCCGGGGGCTGCAGGATATGCAAGACTTGGTGGCTCCCAACTGCCTGGCGGACATCACCGCCGGGCTAGTGATCTGCAGCCAGCGACCGATGCGCACAAGTGGTGTGTCGCCAAGGCAGGCTGCGGGCTTCTCTGCGTCCTTTCACACGGTCGTCAGCAGGTGGCTTGCTCGGATGCTTCGCCAGAGCGCCCCTGACCAGATGGCCGACAAGGTCCGGGCCACGGTTCTCCCGCTGTCCATGACTCGCCCGACGTGGTATGTTTGGCGGAACTCCGAGTGATGGATGCCCGTGTTGTCGGTACCAGATCGGCCAGGGTTACCCCGGCAGGCTCGCAGGCTCACCCTCTCTACAACTTGCTCCGGCCTGGCCAGCTCCTGTAGCCTACAGCTCCCGCTTTGGGCCCCGCGATAGGCTTACCACATCCGGCTCATATGGGCGGCGTCTGAGCGAGCGCCTCGGGGTTCTTATCGATACTTGTTGCGGGTAGGGGACCTGGAGGATGGTGTTCGTCCGAAGTAGAGTAGTGTTAAGTGACGCCGCTAGCGGGTATCCTGGGCATGCCGCGTCTTTCGCGACTGGACAGCTGCTGGCAGACAATGCAAAAAGCACAAGGTCAGGCGCTGTGCCATGGGGACGCATTTGAACCCTGCACAACAGCATCGGACAGAACGCAGTTCAGAGCATGGGATCTTGGTTTCCCCGGCCGAATGCTGCTCGTCTATGACATAGTTCCACACTTGGAGTCGCCAACATCGTCGTTCCTGGTTCCTGGAGACAATCTCCACATCACGGCTCCGCTGTACATAGATGTGCCAGGATTCTCCCCTGGTCTGCTGTGCAGTCTGAAGCTACTTCCACGATGATCCCATGCCACAAAGGACATTTTGCTCCCCTAAGTTGGCCCTTGCCCCTGTCACAGGCTGCTGACTAGAGTGGATCATCTCTGCGCAGGGTCTAAATTAGCCTCTGAGGTCTGGTGTGGCTTAGGGCTGATCAATATTGCGGCTCTGTTGGAGGCTACTTGCACCACCATGCCACCAACGTGAGAACAGAGAATCGAGCTCGCATCTTTTGGAGGTAAAAGGAGGGTTTGGGCGCTGCAGAGCAACTGACCAACAGGCTCAGGTTGACCTGTGGGTTGTCCATCTGCCGTGTGACGGCAGGGGCCTGGAAAGATGCCATGACTTCTCTGCCATGCCGCCTGTGTTCGACTTGCCCCTGACGCTCGTACTCCCCCCATCGCATTGGCCTCGAGTTGCCACCAATGAGCTCTACCACGTGCGCAAGCGGAGTTCGTCAGATCTCAGACATGCACGTCGAAAAAGTATCAGATTCTGCACCGATCTGAGCCTGCCATTGTCCGAGAAGTTATCTCTTTTCCCCAGCAACCTTGCAGCCTTTCCCTTGTCTCGTGTGGACCACGGACCCCCACGGAGCTGCAAGCACAAGGGGTCAGAACGTGTACGGAACGAGGAACGTGTCGGCAATCCCGATTTCCCTACGCATCATGTATCAATCCAGAATTCGCAGGCTCCAGGTCTTGATTGATGTCGGGGGCCCGCACCATTGCCTTATCGCTCACAGCCACCTCCTGTCGTGTCTCTGCGTAAGGCATAGTCAGTTCCATCCAGACCAAAGTCTCCAGGCAGTGCAACGCCTCAGAGCCAGCCGGCCGTCCGACCACTATTGCTCGACTTTGTTCCGGAATGGGTTTTCAACCTTCATCCGGCACCCGTCGTCTAATGTCTAGCTCTGGCATTGAGAAAAGAATGGCATCTTTATTGTTGCTGTGCCGCAACTGTCCCGTCCCACCCCCCTTGATCAAGCAATATGCGACCGTGTCCGAGTGCCGAAGCCCCACGGCCAAGACTTTCAGATTAGTCCTCTGTGTCCCCAAGGATTTAGCACGAACGCGAATACACGACAGTGGAGGAACCCACTTCTGGTAAGGCACAGGTGATTGGCCCTGGATAACAGAAGCGGCCTCATATTGTGATAGGCGGAGCAGCCAGTACGGTCATTGAATTCGATTGCATCGCCGAGGAAGGAAGAAAGTTTGAGGCTGCCAAGTCAATACTCTCGGTATGTTCCCTAAGAACAAGAAGGACACGAACACTTCCAGCCACCACAATCCTAGTGATGGCCTAAAATACCAACCATGCGATACCAAATGGAATGGTGGGGGCTTTCATAGATTTGTCCTTGTAGTACTGAACAGAAATCATGTAGTCGCCTTGCTTAACATCTGCACAGTAGATCTGCTGAACGTTGTTGTAAGGGTCTGCATATTGATCCGCGCGCTTGGCCAGGTCGGCCGCATCGTTTGCGCTCTTCCACCCTTGGCGGTTGCCAAACCAGCCTCGACCTGTGGCCGTCTCAGTCAAGTTCAGGTACACGAGACACAACAGATCTGCGTGGCCGTAGTCGGCATGGCAAAGCGTGATCTTGACAGTCCGTCTTGTACTATCATCGACCAGGCACCCGGGTGTTGTGCGGGGCGCAGGAACAGCAACCGTCCAGCTACATGGAGCGTCGGTAAGGTTCATAGTGCCCCGATTGTACCCAGCGATGTCGTCAGTTCCGCCGGCCCCATCGAGAGGAGCGGCCAGATGCCGCAGAGATCCCAACATGTTGACACGGCCGAAGCCTGAGCGTCGACGTGTTCCCGTCACGAATTGCGGATCGGTGCCTGCGGGTTCGACGATGGTCACGGCGCCATTGATGAGCAACGCCATGAGCAGCGTGCCTGGAGGACCCGAGTACGTGTTATCCTTGGTCCACAGAGCCTGGTTGAGTACTACTGCGCATCCTGCGACGAGGGGGGTTGCCCCGGGTCCTGGAAGGACAACCACATCTGCCAGAGCCCAACCAGCCGGCGGTTATGCCAGACGAGTGGAGAACCACCAAGGAGCCCAACGACAACCAGAGCCTCCACATGGTCGAGATCGAGTCCGACTTGGCGGCGAGCAAGGAGTACGGCGACCGCGACTTCAGCGTCGTCTGCGAGGCCCTCGACGCTCTCGCGGGGATCCGACGTCAAGGCTAAGTTGTGATTTTTTTTTGCTCTCTTTCTAATTTGACGACATTTGCGGAGTCATTTCCGTGTCGTTGTGGTGTATTTGGCAAGAAAGAAATTTTGGAGAAGAGTCGAAATTGTACGTCGATGGGCGGATACAGGACAAGTCGTCACACATGGTTTCGGAGAGTGTCTTTCCATCATGCCATAGCTGTCCTTGATGTTTATATCATCGTTTGAGGCAAGAAGTATGTCACTGGTTCAAAGCTCAGCTCTACAACTATGACGAATGGACGATTTTGATGCCCCATCTCCCAATCTCTCTCTCTCTCTCTCTCTCCAGATACACATATCCCCCTGCCCCTGGTCGAGAGTGTTCATGGTGGGAAACATGCCGTAGTCGACTGCGCCGAAGAGCTCGACCCAGGAGTTGAACAGGGTCCCTCCGTCCGCGGCCTGGCCATCCATGACCGTGTCGTCCGATCGTCTTGGCCCGTATGCCCTGCCGCAGGTTTTGCTCGTGGAAGAAGGAGTAGGGCTGGTTGTGGCAGTAGTGGAAGTACGCATTGATGACGGCCATGAAGACGTCTTGTGGGATGCCGTAGTCCTCAATAAAGGGTGCGGAGTGCTACAGATCCGAGCTTCTGTCCACTCTCGCTGCCGTTACACCGGATCCTGCTGGGCGGTAATCGCCTTGCATCGCCGACGCCGGCGCTCCCAGGGCGCGAGACTGGTCGCCGTCCACCAATGCCGCAAGATAGTGCTCGATTCTGCTCCGGGGCCACGATCAGCCATGTGCGCGCGACCGGTTCTACTGCAAGGAGGGCAGGTCAAATGAGGACACTTGCTGCAAAACTACCTCGTAACCACGACTCGGAGAAGACTCCAGAGACTCACCGCTGGAGCCCCGAGCTGAGCTGCTCCAACTTCGCCTCGATGTTTGACACACGTGCGAGTAGGTCGGCGCCGTGGGCATGGCCCAGCGACCGCGGCGTGTCATTCACAGCCCTGTCAACCGCAGGAGGCTGCTCTGAACACGGGCCGGGTTGGACCGGCGCTGCTGCAGGGCCCAGATCATCTTCTAAGACACGGTGCTCGTCAAGGCTCACGGAACGATGCGCAGCATGAGGCCGCGGTGGCTCGTCCACATATGTGTATTCTTTCCACCAATGGTCAGCTCCGCATACGCTACTGTCCATCACGACATGGGAGATGGCACCCACCTGTGCCTAGGCGCTGGCACTGAGCGCAGGCGGGCCGGTTGCCCGTGCATCGGCATTTCTTGCGCCTTGTGACCATCGTGACGTCAAGCAGCTAGATCAGCACCAGCGCTTGAGGGGTGAAAGGCAGAGGGAGGGAGGGAGGTGCGGGCGGGGACGTTGCATGTGCAATGCGCTGCACCGGAAAATAGTCCCCGCCTCTGCTCGCCATCCCTTGCAGCGACACTGACACTGGCCCCCGTCGGGCAGCAAAGTCGGACACCTCGAGTACAAGCCGTTCAGTGCGGTGGTCCTCGTTGTTGGCGGCGGGAGGGGGGAGGGGATGGACGAGCGTGGATGAGCGAGAGATGACGGATGGACAGCGATGGACGAGTGGGGGGTCGCCTTCGAGGCCCGATCCGAGACCGGCATGTGGCGCAAAGGCGTCGCCGACGATGTCGAGCTGCAACACTCTCCATCGTTCAACTCGGTCAGGCACCAGACAGGACGGCGAGCTGAGTGACAGATTCAAGAATCAATCAACCCCCCCCCATCCCATCGACCCATCCATCCCTCCTCTGTGGCTTCTCTCTCCGCCTGGCCACATCATCGTCTCCTGACAAAAAGCCATCGCCGCCGAGCCAGTCATTCATAGCACCCGCATCCTCTCACCAAGCCTTGGCTCTTGTACCATATCCACCGCTCGGAGCAGGCCCAACACAATGGAGACGACGGCCGAGAGCGCGAGGATGCCCATCATCATGCACAAGCCGGCCGTCGCCGCCGTGCAGAGCACCTCGTTCGAGGACGCCAGCTTCGGCAATGTAAACTGGCAGACGCTGCTGTCCAGCCCCACGACAAAGAGCGACTCGATGTGCGTCGGCATCGCCGTGTGCCCCGCCAACGGCAGCCTCGAGCTGCACCAGCACGCCCAGGCAGAGGTCTACTACATCCTCGCCGGCGCCGGCGAGGTTGAGATCGACGGGCAGCGGCACCGCGTTACCGAGGGCGCCATGCTCTGGATCCCAGGGGACGCGGTGCACGGCGTCTTCTGCGGGCCCGACGACTCGCTGCGGTGGCTGTATGTCTTCGCCGAGGGCCAGTTTGACAACATCATCTACCGGTTCCAGGCCAAGCAGGATGCAGAGGCGGCATGAGGAGCATTGTGTAGCGTAGTGTTACCTGGATATAACGACGACAGCCGAGCCACACACGGGTTACTTGCCTGCCTCTGTTCCGGTGAGACGCATCCTCGTCTGTCGGCCCACAGTCGATGAAACAACTGCCGTGTGGCGAAACATGTTATTCGGGGTCCTCCGTGTCCTCGATTTGGTCCTCGGCCGCGACAAGCCCACGCCCGCAGGTCCGGACCGGGCCCACTACCCGTTTGCCCATCTCCGCTCCAATTCCTATCCACATCCACAGATGGTTGGGGGGGTTTGGGGCGGCTCGGCTGAAAGTAGTGCTCGTTGATGATGACTGGGCCATACCGCAGCCGGGCGTATATATAGCACTTCCCAAGCGAAACCCCCCGCATGATCCAGAGCCCGCGTACTCGACAGTCCTTGACCTCCTCATTGCTCACACAATAGACACGCCCGTCCAGCCATGACCTCCATCGCTGCGGGTGCGGACGCCTACGGGCCCGGATCATGGGTCGACTCCGACGCTCTCCCCGTCCCTGATGATGCCCGGCGGCTGCTCAAGATCCTGGCCGGTGCCACGCCGGGGTTCACAAGGGACCCTGCTGCCCTCGACTCGGTCAAGTTCACTGGCAGCCCCGACACCGTTGTCCCGGGCCCGCTCAAGTCGGCCGTCATTGCCGGCGCGCTCCATGCCATGGCCGGCATCGTTGCCAACGAACTCCTCGAGTGCCGCGACGGTACCGGCGCCTCACCCGGCGTGAGCGTTGACACGGACCATGCGGCCGTCTGGCTCGGCAGCGTCGGCATGTCGAAGCGCAACGGCCAGACGGTGCGCGAGATCGCCCAGGAGGGCAAGCTGGCGTCCATATTCTCCAAGGACCTCGAGAAGGACATTTTCGCGACGCCCCTGCGGCTACGCACGACCGCAAACTACGAGACAAAGGACCCAGGCGTCTGGTATCAGCTGCATGGGTCGCTGGGCGCGGACCCTGTGCTCCGGGTGATCGGGCTGGACCCGGCGACGCAGTGCGCCAGCAACGACGAGGCGACGAGGATCATCGGGGAGCACGTCCGCAAGTTCAGTGCCAACGAGCTCGAGATGATGTTTGTGTCCAAGGGCCTTTGCGGCAGCATCTGCTACATCCCGGCCGCGTGGGCCGAGACGCGCATGGCCCAGGACCTCGCGCGGCATCCCCTGATCAACTACGCCGAGCAGACGCACGCCGTCCCGACGCCCGCCGTGCCCCTCGGCCTCTCTCCTTCCGACAAGCGGCCCCTCGCCGGCGTCAAGGTCGTCGAGCTCGTTCGCATCATTGCCGGGCCCGTCATCGGGACGACCTTGGCTGCCTTTGGTGCCGATGTTATCCGCGTGAACTGCGAGCGGCTCCCCGACTTTAATGTGAGTTTTCCCAGGATGCTGCTGTCAAATTACCCAAACCAGACTCGCTCTCTTGAGGTCCCCCCCCTCTCCCCACGAGAAACATTCATACACTATCTGGACGGGGCAGAGAACCGCGCTAACACCATCGTTCCGGACCAGTCTTTACAGCTGACGCTCAACGCGGGCGTGCGGACGGTTGACGCCGATCTTAGCAATCCAGAGGATCTGCAGCGGCTGCGCGCTCTGATCGCCGACGCCGACGTCTTTGTGCAGGGCTACCGGCCGGGCGTGATTGCGCGCAAGGGCCTCGGGCTGAACAACCTCCTCGAGATGGCGGGCAAGCGGGGCAAGGGCATCGTGTACGTCGAAGAGGACTGCTACGGACCCGACGGCCCCATGGCGGAGAGGCCAGGCTGGCAGCAGGTCGCCGACGCCGCGTCCGGGTGCTCGTACGTGACGGGCCGCAGCCTGGGCCACCGCGACGGCACCTGCGTCCTGCCCGCGCTGCCCGTGCCGGACATACTGACGGGACTCATCGGCGCCATCGGCACCATGATGGCCGTTCGCGACCGCGCCCGCCGCGGCGGCTCATACCACGTCTTCGCCTCCCTCATGGCCGCCGCCAGCCTCCACCTCAGCCGCGAGGTCGGGCTCTACAGCCCGGCCGTCGTCCAGCGGTGCACCGACAGGTTCCAGTGGGGACAGACGGGCCCGGACCTGTTCGTGCTCGAGCTGCTCGATGTGGTGCTCCAGGGCTGGAGGCGCGCCATGCCCGCCTACTTTGAGGACGGCAGCCCGCACACAACACGCCTCGCGGGCCCCTGGGGCGACTTCGAGGTGCTGAGCCCGGTCGTCAAGCTGGCCGCCGCCGAGGCCTCCCCGCGGTACACCACTGCACCGGAGCCGAATTGCCTGCGGTCGAGTGATGACATTTCGTGGCTATGAGACGAATGAGCCGGTCAGCCAGCTGGCCGTACCTTGAGATGGACAGGTAGATGTTTGCTGTGCCTAGATGTAGATGAGCACGACAGCATGATACCAATACAAATTATGACAAATGGACATCACGGCCGAATGTATTGTGCAGTGCGCAACTGCGGAATACCGTAGTCTTGAGGCAGTGTGTACGCGCCCGGACTGGTGAATAACGAGCAACGCAGTAAGAACCCTGGCCATCTTTTCCGAGCCCTTGCCGTGAATCTGTGCTTGTAGCCTGTTCCTCAGTCATAAATCGAGTCCAGGAACAGGCCCCGAGGTCTTGTCCAACAGGACACTTGTAGAGTAACTCCGTTTCATCCAGCATGTCCCCCTTTCTCGCAGCAGAATCGCCCTTCCGTGATCCCACCACCCCTACTTTTGCCCTTGTGTGACTTCGTCTCCAGCGAAATGAGCTCCTGTTTGATCATTAAGGCGCGGGGGGCATCTCGTGATCGGCGGCTTGAAGACCAACCGGGTCGCCGGCTGCCGGACCGTCTCCACCACACCACTGTGGAGACGGTCCGTATCCCCCGGACTCGGGACTTCAGGCACCGCCTCCACACCCAAGCTCGCGAGGGCAGGCGAGACGAGACTGTGACCGATCAGGATCATGCTGCGGGGTCCGGTGCGGCATCGGACAACCTACCCGGAGCAATGCTTCCAGTTGTCAGCCCGCTTGCTCGTTCAAGGCCGGACCCAGATGACGTTGCCGCCGGACGTGTTATTTCTTGTTTTCGGTAGGACTTTGCTATGTGGTCGGCTGAGATAAAATCAACGCGCAAGCCGATCGCTGTGATACAAAGAAAGACCCCGTCTGACTTGACAAAAGTAGGAGGGAAAAAGCAGAGGGGAAAGCACCAGCTGCAAAGCATCTGAAGCAAGAAACAAGTCAGAGAACGTCCACAGTTCCTTGCAGACGGACAAGGAGGGTCGCGTCTTCGGCGACATGACAGGGTGTGGGACGTCTTTGACTCCCAAGGGACACAGCTGTCAACATGGCCTGAGTCAAGAACTTGCTGTTCATCTACGAGCAGAACAAGATCTACCATGTGCAGCTCAACACTATCGGGTCTCGGATGCTGTATGTAATATGGTTGACGTGATTCATTAGCCACGGCCGGGGTCCCCTCAAGAATCTTAGTACAAAGTGAGTGTAACCTTTCTTATAAGTAACGCTCCTATACTCGATAAAGTCTTGAACAAGAATTTTAGTAGTAGTGATTGATAGTTATCCATCTAAAGAGAAAAACTCTAAAAGCTAGTCACAAATACTAAAACCTAGTTTGAATACTCTAGGGGAGCTCTAAATACGAACTTGTTAGTGCTATAAGTACCGCTATGTACCTTACTTACTCAATATTACAGTTGATCAGTCTACTTCCGCAATGGCTCTGTGTTGGAGCCGAGAAATAACATAATCAAGTCATTGGTTCGTTACAAGTCTGGATTCGGAACGCAGTAGTCATGTTCAAGTTGGCACTGCATAGTTTACCTCGACTCCGTATGCATAGAAATAGCGCCTAGGCACCATCGCGAGCTGGCCCGTACCACCGCGCGCGTGTAGCAGATTGGTGATCAGTGAGGAGACAACGGGCTTCTGTTCTAGCGTCAGGTTTGGTCTGTATCGAAGTTGTACGATGGAGGAGGCGCCCCCAGCAAAGCCTGCCGCATAAGATCTTAGGAGACGCCCAATTGAACGGGACGAGAGGGCCCACCTCACGATCAAATCGACTTTCGCAGGACTTGCAGTCGACGACAATGACAACCTGGCAGGTAATCAATGGCGGCAGGCACTGTTATCTTGTCTGCAAGGGCTCATGTCCAGGTTGGGCATAGTTTCGTGTCACCCATGTCCCGCAGCGGAGATTTGGTGCGACAAATAACCACTATCCCTACATCCTTAACCCTAACCTCCACCTACAACCCTGAGAAAGCGACGATATTGCTAAATGGGCCGTCCCCTTAATGGCGGCCAGAACTTCTGGGAGCCTAGCGACTCTGGCTCCCTTGTAGTCGACGCCACAGGCCAACTCGCAGGAATCCTGCGGGGAACTGCACCACCCAACCATGATACCATTGTCACAGACATCCACGTGGTCTTTGAGTCGATTCGAGCCAGCGTGGGGCTTGGCTCGGGAGTGAAGTTCGATGTGTCCTTCGAGCCACCGAAATAGCAATAGTGGGATTTATGTCCAGACATGAGTTGTAGCAAGTACCAGTCTTTCCTCCACTGTGCCTACATACAGGTGTATCACTAGGTCTAAATTGGCCGGCATCCACGAACACGATGGTTAGGGGACCAATCCAACGTCGATTCCATCAGACGCGGTCCCACGGAGCACCTTCAGGAGCACCGAATTGCTTCAGGGCTGGCCAGGAAATGGCAAGTGTGAGCACCGTACTTTGAACAGGAAGGTCCATCAAGAGAGCGCTTTGGTTAGCTAAGTGCCGTGGTAGACGTTCTGCCGATGAGCATCATGAGACAGCGACAGCACAACCATAACCATGAGGTGCGATGTTTGGCATTATTTTAGCACAGGATCTAGCTGGATTGCCTTAGGTTGATTATGCACTCCAAGAACAACGCAATTTGTTGGAGAGCATCATTATTATCTGCTGTCAAGAGAACTCTCGTTACTTATTATGTCTCTCATAGCTCACGAGTTGGCTAGTATCTCCTGCCCACTTTGTCGTGAAATCAAAAGTAATCATTGGTTTCGCGGCCTCCCGTGCCGCAGCAGGGTGCACTTTCTCGACCAATCTCTCGAACAGTACCAGCTTCTCCGTCCGCTCCTGCGTGGATCTTGCATCAGCCGCGTTCTTGATCCTGAAGTCGGCCAGAAAATACAAGATCTGGGCATGGCTGAAGTGCGCGAGTACGACCCTGCCCCACTCCGGACACCCGTGGTTGAGCGCGTTCGCGAGAGCGGCAAGGGCGCTGTGCTCGTACATGGTGGTGAGGTCCGCCTCCGCGTCGATGAGGATCTGGAGTGTCCGGGCGCACCACGGTGCTGTTGTTGTTGTGGTAGTGGTTGTTGCGCGGGTCAGGGTTTCATCATCTTCCTTGGTATCACTACTGCCGTCACCACTGCCAGCAGACTCGCTTTCGTCCACAGCGGTTCTGGCTGCGTCGTTGCTGACCCTGGAGCGTGCAGGCGCATCATGTACCGCGCGCTGGCAGTAGAAGCGTACCGGCAGCTCCTCGATCCTGCCGACGGACCTCCACGAGTCCTTGACCTTGAGCCCGACCAGGGGTTTCGCGGCAGGCTGGTCGAGGACGAGCTGGGCCGTGTCGTGCGCGTTCTTTGGGTCGATCCTGGGCCAGGAGAAGTGGCTGCGAAGGGCCGACGCGAGGAGGGACCAGCCATGCATCCCGCCCGCGCAGTCCCTCGACTGGATCGTGGCGTCGTCGAGGCCGAGCCCAAGGAAGAAGCGCAGTCTCTCTGCCTCGCCCTTTTCAGCTGCTCTGTGGAGTATCTGGGGCGCCTGTTGCACCTCGTTTCGTACCTCCTCGCATGTTGTGAGCCCGGTCGCGAGTAGGAAGCGCAGTTTAGTGAGGTCGCGAACGTCCGTGGCCAGCGAGCACAGCTTCTTGACCCCGCCGCCGTAGCCGCACTGCCACTCGTGGATGCGGGCACCGTGAGCATTGAGGAGCGTGACGAATGCTTCGAAGAGGCTCTGCTCGGCCCTGATCAGGGACTACAGCGGCGGTTCAGCACGAGCCTGAGACGAGGGGTCACTCAGGACGTCCCCAAGCTCGCGGGCAGCGTCTGGGTCGTGCTTCAGTATTACGCGCGCGGTTCGCAGGTGAGCTTTTCCTTCGGTCCCGTCAATGGCTAGCTCGAGCAGAGTCTTGTTGGCGCGGTACCCGGTGCCATGATAGTGCTCACGGAGTGTAGTATTGTTGCTGCGGTGCTGGAGCAGGATGTCCAGCATCACCTCGTCGCCAACGTGGGCCACCATGTGCAACAGGCTCGATTCAGGCACAGCGCCGCGCTGCAAGAGCATGCGCATTCCTCCAGGGCGCTGGTAAAGAGCAGCAAAGTCAACGGCAGTGAAGTTGAGCCCCCGAAGTTGCGCGTAGTCGTTCCAGAGCCTGTGCACACGTTCACGTCGGTCGCCGCCCTTCTCGCCGCCGCCGCCGCCAGTCTGTGCCAGGATGCGCCGTGTGATCACCCCGAGGTCGACCGTCGACCAGACTGTGGTGATGTCCGCACCGCCCATGTCGAGTGCCTTCTCGGCCGTCGCGAGATCACCGCAGACGACTCCCTCGAGGAGAGCCCGCGACTTCCCGTAGCGCACATTGTGCCGATAGAGCAGCGGCTGGACGACTGCACGGAAGACCGGGTGGGACCGACTGAGGCGGCTGATGTCTAGCTCATTGCGGATGTGACCTGTGATGGCTACAATGAGCTCTACGGGCAGCTGCAGCAGACCTGTCGGGGAGGACATTGTAATTGAAGAGGTTGATAGAGAGTATCAGCATGGTGGCAGTGATCAAGGATCTAATGAGTTATGAGGATCCCCGTCAACGAGGACAAGTGTGCGTCAGCCACGCCTGACACTCACATAGCCCTCCGTACTCGGGTTATGGTGGTGCATTCTGGCTACGAGGCAGAGATTTTCAGTAGATCGTGCTGCAATTGGACAAGGTCCCGCAACCTATCTGTTCAGCTGAGGGTTTGGCGGAAGAAAAGAGTGCCACTGATCGGCTGGGCACATCTTGGCTCTGCTTGACTCTGCTTGGCGGTGTCGATCAGATGTGAGGGAGGAAGCACAGGGCAAGACGTCCTATAATCACGGACTGGAACACTTAATCCTGAATGGGGAGGGGACCAGCATGTTGAACTACATGATCAGGATATCCCCTTCACATGAGGAATATTAGAAAAAGCTGCCAAGCTGTCATGCATCGTGGTCCCCCATCGAACCATGTCAACATCTGTGCTCACCCCCTACAGCCGGCCATCTTCATGCTCCCGAGCCTCATCACCGCATCTCGTGAGGTACGGTGCCAACACATGAAAATAAGCCCTGCGATAGGTATGCAGGTTTTGCTGGACGCGTCGGTGGAATACGAGGGCCTTTTTGCGGCTTGTACCCTATTCCGCGCCTTGTATCCCCTAACGCTCGGCGTGATGGGGCAACATCATTTCTGTTGTCTGCCGAAGCTGCCGGTCGCGCGGGTCCCTGCGATGCTTCGACCACGCCTTGGGAAAGAGAGCCCGTCTCGGATGATGAACTGCTGGATGTTACCGCAGGCGGCCCTATACTTTTCTCCGTCACACGGCTGAGGTCTGCTTGAAGAGATGTCTCAGAGAATGGTGTATGGCTGGGCTGGCTGAATACAGCTTCTTTCACACGTGGCCTCAGCGGCAGTGAGATTTCTGCCGTGATAGCTGATCGAGCAGTAGACGCGACATTGTCTATTAGACCTGACAGATGCTGTGGCCCCTCGTTCTGGCGTGTCTCGATCGAGATGCAAGCCTGAGATGATTCATCGCTTGGAACCTTTGTGACGGTGTTAGTAGTTTGACTTGACGACGCCCTCCGCTCTTCTTCCAACGAGCCAGGGATGGAAGAAGCCTCCGCGTTCACTGCTAGAAGTACTTCGGGGTTCGTATGGGGTGCTGGCGGAGGCTGCAGGTCTGTGAGTGCCTGGAGCCGTGCTGATTTCCTGGGAGCTGGCACTACTGTCTCCGCGGCCGTAAATGTTTCTGAGTGTGCGCTCTCTCTGCCATCTCGTATTGTCCTTTGTGAATTTATGGCTTCCATAGTGGACCAACTGCTGACTGGCGGCGATGACGTCTCCATCGTTGACTGTTCCGTCAGATAAGCCACTCTTGCTGATGCGATGGCAGCAATATCAATATCGCAGTGGCGTTGATAGTACTCCAACAAACGCTCAGCCGTCACGGGCCGATTCTGCGCGGCGACGGCGTCGACGATAGAAGCCCAGCTGTCGACGATCTCGCCTTCCTCGTCATACATGCTGTCTGGCAGCGTCATGAGCGCCGCCCAGCTGTTCACTACTCGCACCGCTCGTTCGCGGCTGACCTCGAACCACTCGACGTGTCTCTTGCCGCATTCCAGACACTGCTCCTCGGCGCGCCACTCCTGTTCCAGCTCGTAGTGCACGAGCGTCTCGGCGCGCTCCGCGTGACGGATGACCGGCGTGTTGTGCACGAGGATCGGCGAGTAGCCGCACTTTCGGCCCCAACTCTCCAGCCGGTCCATGACGTTCCCGGCGGTCCAGCCGATCTTGAGAAAGCCTGGTGCATCGCCACGCGCGTATATATATAGTCGGCCACGGGTCTTTAGGGGTTGGCGCAGCTTGGAGACGACAGTCTGGCCGCGCTCTCCAATATGTGCGCGAAACACGGGATGAGGGGGCAGAGCAGCAGCAGCCTCAACAGGTGGGCTCAAGTATGCGCCGCCAGGAGATGTTCCTGATACTGCTGCTAGTGTATCGAATCCGATCTCGAGTCGCCGCTGTCTGATCTCGCCCAACCATCGCTCTGCCAATGGGTCCAAGAGGCGCATACCCACGATCTTCTTCTGGTGCATCGCGCAGCAGCTGGCCTTGGCATACTCTCTGAGCAGTCCGAGGTCCACTACTTCCACATCTGTGCTGTTGAGGAGGTTGAAGAGCTCGCGAGCACGTTGATTCTTGCTCTTCAGGGTGCATGTCGTTTTGCTTCCCGTCTTCATTCCTTCCTTGGTGATGTATATGCACTGGTGGCGCTCATGAGGCTTGAGGTTGTGGAAGGAGATGAAGTCAGATACTGAGGGGTTGGGCATACTGGACGGTGGCGACTGACGAGCCGTCTTGAGGTTGTTCGCTGAGAGATGATCTAGAACCGCGAGGCACCCAGAGAATGTCTTCGTACTGAGATGGACTATGGCCAAAAATGGATGAGGAGATACCAGCGTGGCGAGTTGGCAACTTCTCGCGGCCTGGGATGATCAAGCGTGGTGTGACGTGTCACTGTTGTTGGTGGTGGGATGTGTGCTGCATGGTACCCCTGGACCGTGGAGGTTTCTTGGCTTCAGCCGCACACGACCGCATGGCCGGCATGCAGAGACTGAATATTCTTGGGCAAAACGCAGCCGGAAGCGGACAGCGGTTAGTTTGGCCGACGCGAAGCTTGCGCGTGCACTCTATCCGATACATTCGAACAGTTAGCTGACAGTGACCTGGAGTCTGCGATTCCGCCCAAGCGTCGCTCGGTACAACTTCGCAAATGGAGGTGTCTTCATTGGGTCGGAATTAGCAACGACTGCAGTGCCATGTTCTTTAGCAGTACTGGTGATCATTGTTGTAAGTCTTCCAATTCCTAGTCGAGTATAATGTATGGCTGTGAGATCCACACAGCAGGCTGGGACTTTGCAAGTTAGTTGAGGTGCGGGCAGGAGCACAACTAGAAGTGGCGTAATAGACATCACATTCTTGCTTGGACTCGTAATCTGATCGGTTGACTTTTGGCCCACTGGACTGTAGTGCTCGATGAAGGATACATTATCAGGGTTATGCTCCTGTGACAATACACTCGTCTGACCCACGCGGAGATTATTCTTCGTACTGTGTTGCTCCAAATGCATGGACTACACACGAAAACGCGGTTCAAGAGCATACGGCTAAGGCAGTAATGCACACATCTCAACACCCGGTACCTGAGAATGTTATCATCTTGAAAAACATCATTTAATACCCAACGACAATTCGCAAACAACCTGAAAACAAAGGAGTTGTGTAAGAAGAACCACTAGAAGTTTCGAGCCAGCGTCACGCCATGACTGTTCGAGAGCCCGATAAAAAGCTGGATATGTCGTTGTGTCTTTGTCCCATCGCACGGCGAGGCTTAGACGATGATGTTACTGTTTTTCATCATCTTGGAATGTTTCAAAGCCGGCACCAGTCGATCTCGTCCTGCATTATTATCAGCAGGGTCCCATTTCCAACATAATCCGGCACATGACTGACCTCAGACAACCTTCGGCAGGCCGTGACGTGATACGCATTGTGCATCATCTGTGCCCCGGAAGCACCGTCAGCCGTGGATACATCCAGGAAGGGCAAAATGGACGAGTGGTGTTCTTACATAGACGCTGTAGTTGTTCTCGCCGAACTTCAGCTTCAATTGTCTTTTGAGCCGGTCTGGACTTATGCACCGCCCTGGTATGTCCTGCTTGACGTTGCCCTTTTGTTTTCCGCTATCGTAGGAGGCTGGTGATTCACTCCGCGGTATGGAGGTGCCAGGCGATGCGGTATGGCTATGGCAGGAGTGCTCGTGCGAAGAAGCCATCTCAATATGCTATGGTTTGTATGACAATATAGGTGTCTTGTGACCGGCTAGTCGTCGCGATAGTGAGAGAAGTGTAAGTGTTTGTATACAAGTTGATCGAGAGGTGGGAGGACTATCAACAGCATGAAATACTTTGAGAGAATCGGCGGACGAGCTAGGCTTCCGTCTGTGCACAGTTTATGCAGCAGTTTCACATGGTTCGGCACTCAGAATAGCCTGACATGCCGTGACTCTGCCACCACATGTCAAAGCCTCGTGAATCGCACCTACCTAGGACTTGTAGGCTCTGTGACCAACGAGGGTAGTGTGGAGCGCCCTGAGGCGCAGTGAGGGGCTGGGAGTGTGCCCTGCAAATAAGCCTCGAGCTGGGTTAGTCCACTTCAGAGCAGGCTGGGCGTTGCCTCGAATCTGCCTAACCAAGCCGTGTTTTCGGTGAGAGCCTCTGTCATGTGGCACCCAATTGAAGGGCTGAAGAGGCCTCTCGTTTCGCACGACCTAGGGACGGAGTGGCACACGGCCCTTTGTAGTTGTCATCTTGAAATGATTGGCATGTTGCTCTTCGACTGACCTTTTCTTCGTCGAATGCTTTGAGCTTTTGAAATCCTTCGCAACATGAGGCTGGTGTTACGGGACCACCTCCAACTGTTTCCTCATACGACAACAAACTCCGACAACGTCACCGCGGCAGACCCGCGTGCTGACGCCCCAGTACCTGTGCGGTGGCACTGAACCACGTAATCGGCCACGTTTGGCCCACCAAGAGGCAAAATGCACGACAATTTACACCACAGCCCAACCCGAGTTGGCTCCGGCACGCCAAATCATGCATGGACTCGAGAGATACCTGGATCAACCTTGGACCCTGTCAAAACTCATCTCTTGGGTCCTCAGGTTGGACCGCGACGACGTTCCGCTTCCCAATCGACGACAACAAGTGTCCCGCAGCAATCAGATACAGGTTCGGACGAGATCAAATGGGCAGACAGCGCGACCGAGGCCAACTCTGCCCAACTGGTGCCAGACGTTGTTTTGGATGTCGAGCCACTCGGGAAGCCTGAACGGTTTCCATGGACTGAATTACCCGACGACAGAAATGTACCAATCCACTTGTTGGAGATCAGCGAACCCACGGAAGCACTCAAGGTAAGCGGCTTGCCCCCCACAACATTCGGGCATGCGGCTTGTTCTGTGTTGTGCGAACCAACTAACAAACTCTCTTGGGTGGTTAGGCGAAAGTTTCCCATCACCTGAATGTCTCATTGCATCAGGAATGTGAAGGTCTCGGTATCTTTCACGAGGTGATCGCCAGGGAGCCCCCTGACCTGCTGCCCCTGAGCACATTGGCCAAGTTCAACAGGCCGCGACCCGATCGCCTCACTGATCGCCTCTTCAAGGCAGCAGTGCCAAGCTGCGGCCCCGACACACGCAAGCTGGGCCAATCATTCTACCCCCCATCCGTTCTGGAGAGCCTTCTGGATGTGGCCACCGTCCGCAAAGAACTTGAGCAGGTGGAATCGATCCCGCCTGAGTGGCGCGAATGGTGTGTCGACCGCATCTGCAGAACCCACAAAAGAGAGCTGCCGGACGGAAGAAAAGTCGACGTCTCATTCAGACCCATATTTGCTCTGCTCGTGCTCATCGATCGCCTCGGGTCCATGCCTTATTTCATTAGAGATGACGTTAGCGACCTCGATCTGCCTTTGGTCGCAATCAAGGATGAGCATGGGACCTTGCAAGATGTTCGGCGTCGCGCGGACACGGACCAGCCACTCTACTGTTTCAGCGACTGGACCCTGACCCAACTGGAGAAGCTCTGCACAATCCAATGGCGATTCACTGCACCCAAGTTTCAACGCAGCGAACGAGGTGAGGTGCAGTATCATCACCTTGAAGACTCCGAAGTCTTACCCTTCATCAAACCCTTGGCGCGTTGCGGGTGTCCAAGCTCCGAGGGCGTGACACGGTTGGGCCAAGGTGGCTCCGGTCACGTTATGAAATGTCGCATTCATGCCGAGTTCCACTACTTTGGGGATGAGGGCAATATTTCTAGACGGGGTGTGGCAGTCAAGAGGTTACACACAAAAACGCACGAAGAGGTTTTCCGACGGGAGCTCAAAGTACTGAGCCAGTTCTGTGGCGAGAAGGCTCATCCTCATATTGTGTCACTGCTTGGCGCATACAAACAGGATGGGTTTTATCACCTCATACTCCCCTGTGCAGAGATGAATCTCTTTGAGTACTGGGAGAAGTCCACAGAGGCTCCTGCACTGGACCAAGACTGGGCCATCTGGATTGCGAAACAGATACACGGAGTCGCAGATGCTTTGCACGGGGTCCACAGCTCTCCGTCTAAACCCCTAAACTTGGAACCTAGTAGTTCCCAGCTGTCCGACTCTGGCTCAGTCGAGCGATCACTTGGGACGATTCTCGAAGGGCTCCACGGAGACATGAAGCCTGAGAATCTCTTGTTATATTTGGGAGACTCGACTGATGACCTGGGGGTGATCAAGATCGCCGACTTTGGGGAAGGAGAGATGACACCGCTGGCGATAGGCTCACGCGAGCGGGCAAACACCGCCAACACCATGACGTATCGGGCGCCCGAAACCGATTTGCGGCCTAGCAGTGTTCGACCCGCTTCAGACGTCTGGTCCCTCGGCTGTGTGCTGCTCACCAACGCCACTTGGATGCTGGGCGGGTTTGAGTACATCCTCGAGTTTGGTACGAAAAGGCTCAAGTTCGACATATTCGACCAGGATGTTGGCAAGGCATCTGACACCTTCTTTGAACTTGCGCGCTGGAAGCGAGGTGGAGCGGACCGCCTGGGTGTGCGGGTTAAGCCCGAGGTGACCGAGGTAAGTACGCGTAGGCTTACACAAAAGCCCAGTTTCATTTCCCTTCACTCTGTCACAATGCCGCTGCCACGTTCTCTCCCACTAAGTCAGTCCGTTTCTTTTCCAACAGTTCATCACCGAGCTCCACCGCCACGAACGTTGCACCGACTTCATACACGATCTTCTCGATATTGTCGAGACGGAGATGCTTGTTGCAGACTCGACGCAGCGAAAGCATTGCAACGTGCATACAAGACTGCACAAGATGGTTGAAAAATGCGAGGAGGATAGATTGTATGCAACAGAACCACGTCCACGGACCCGGACTTCTCAAGGGAGCGTTCTCGTGGAGTTGCGCGAGTGTGACGTTGAGGAGAAGCAAGCTGTTCTCATCAGTTATAACATGGACAGCCTGAGGTACCACAGTGGACCTGCTACAACAAGTCAGAGATGCGGGGAGGCAAGCCCTATGTGGAAGCCCAGGGTCAAGTCCTTCTGACATTAATGTAGCCTGTTCGAGCTCTCTCTGATTGTCACGGGGTGTCTTTTTCTGGAAGCGCGACATAGGAAGATGTAATAGAGAACTGTAGACAGACCATACTAAATGCTCATCCTGATCGAACTGATGCCCTCCATGCTCATGCAATCATTCCAGGCAATGACCCTTCAGCCCACTTGATATAACTCCCAAGCATAGAAGCGACACCTGCGCGTTCGAACAAACCATCTTCAGGGCGCCCTTTGTGTGTCACAATCAAGACAAAGTGCTGCTTCGTCTCAACTGAAAGGCCGTTCCGTGCCGTCCCAACCACGACGCATCGATATTTTCGCTTGGTAGAGTCCGGCTCCAAGTCGAAGTGAACCCGAGCCGTGTCTTTTTCACGCCCCGAGACGTCGTACGCCCACGTCTTGGCTCGGATACTGGGGTGATTGGCCCCGGCAAGGTTCCCCTTAGTGTCCGATGGGTGGTTTGTATTTTGGGCGAAGGGAGGGCAGATATCGTCTGGACTCGACCATGCGACGTCGCCAAATGGGGCATCGAGATAATCAATCGGTCCCTTGTAAGCCATCCACGACCAGGATGGGACACATGACAACGAGCGGCTCTTGCTGAAGTCGATCCTTGTCAGCCGGCTGGCGTCATTCTCGCATTTCCAAAGAAGGCTTCGATGAAAGAAACCCCCAGTTGGACTGTGTCCGAATATCCCGAACTGCCCGTTGCTCTTGTACGCCTTGTGAAGACGTGACTCTAGACCAGCGATGCCTATCGGTCTGTCCGTGTCGTACTTAAAGCCCAATTTAGAGTATTCCTTGAAGATCTCCTGAAAGTACACAATCTTGGTGCCCTTTGAGTTCGCTTCTTGGCCCCTGCTGGGAAAGTGGGGGTCTCCGATGAAGCCAGCAATAGAACTATGATCAAATACCGTTAGTGGACCACCGAACGCTGACTACAAGGGCGATAGGTTCTGCTTACTGGTTCATCCTTGTCAAGGTCTCGCAGCAGATGCCTTCTCCACATTCGAAATAGGCTTGTGTCTTGGAAAAGAATATGGTACGCCGTGCCAGAGCTCGCTCCTGCAGGACCCATCCTCTACTGTTGAGATGGCTATTGAGAACGTCGCGGCCAAAGTCATCGACACCCTCGCAGATGTACAGAGGCGCTTGCTTGCCCTTGGGCTCATAATGGACGAAGTTGCAGGCAGTCCGCTTTTCAAGGAACCCGTCATGCTGATTCTGTGCTGCGCTGGCGGCGATGACACAGTACGCACCGCTGAAGACGTCCTCCATCCGGGCTGCCTCCGTCGAGAAGTCGCCATCTTTGCCTTGGAGAATGCAGATTGAGTCGATCCACAAATAGCGCACCCCAATCCACCGCGTCACATCGACCGCATGGCGGAACGTGGCAGGCAATTTACCGTAGTCGATGGCTTCCAGGAAGCATTCTTCGCCGTGCCCCTCTTGAGTCTTGTTGGTCCGATAGGTGCAGAACGCTGGGAACCTTTCGGTGTCGCCCCACGGATGGGAAAGTGCGAGATACCTCTGATCGGTCTCCAGGCCCTGGCCATTATGAGTTTTGACAAGGCGGATCCGAGAGCTCTGGTGGTCACCAACATCGATAAGGCGTGTTGGCAGTCTGACAGACTCTGTCCTCCGACACGCGTCGTGTGATCGATCACAGTCGTCAAGCCACAATTTTGAGAGTCTGGGCAGAATACTCTGGGATACGTTGGGTACCGGGGTCAGGCCCAACTGAATCTTAGAGTGATGTTTGCTTACTTGAAAAGAATTTGTGAGTCAGTATAGAACAGCATTTTCTTTTCTGCGTGAAGGAAGGCAGTTGCTTACGAAGACAGCCTAGAATGGACAAAACCGGAAGTTGGGTGCCCGTGTCTGACAATCTTAGGATGGAATCTTCTTTGATAAAGTTCACTGAGCTGCCTGGGTCAACGTCGTGCTGGTTGCAAGCAGATAGGAACAACGCGCAGAGATCACAAGCAGGACCGGCGGATTTCCCTGGTGGAACAGCAAATGTCGTTGCGAAGCCTGATTCGTGAAAGTCGAAGTTACTGCAACGAGCACACAGGTCGGCTCTCGCCGTGTTTTGCGTGGCATTGGTGCCTGTGGAATCAACGAGGTCATGCGCAGGGAAGCCATTGTCGACTTGGAACTGCCAGTCCTTGGAGATCTTCACTCTCGATTAGTGCCGAGATTACAGCGGATCGGTTTCGGACATACCAACTGCGGACACATTAGTAATCCTCGTCAATCAACCAAATCTCGGGTATTACTCACAGTCTATAATGCATAACAGGCTTTGTGTTAGCCTCGTTTGTCTGCTTCCGTGGCGATTGACACGACACAACTTACGCGCTGTGGCAAATATTAGTTGGTGCGATGTTGAACCGAGTCTTTGTCAATAACTCACATACTTCATGTCCAAGTTAGCCTCGCTTTCAATAGAGGAAATATTTGGGGCACGGTAGAGAGACTTACGTTCTACATGCAAAACGGTGTTCATGCCCGAGTGTTAGCAACTCAGCGCAAACAAACCGCTGGGCAGGTCCACTCACTTCCTGCGAGGACAGGTCAATAAAGACCACAACGAGGATAAGACTGGGCTTACTCGAATCTCTGTGTCCGACTCGACGGGGTAGTCGTTCTGAACAATGCTGGGTGTCACTGGGGGGTCTACATAATCAATGTCGGGACACAGCACGGCATAGCTTTCGTCGTTCTCGGCCTTGATCAGTATCCTACGGATGTGAGTGCACAGCTCCTCCGCTGTCGCACGATAACGTGGTGGTAAGTCGGGTCTGCCGCGGACCTGGAGGTCCAGCTCAGCGTCAGTCGAACGAATTGACGGCATGGCCGTGTTTCGATGTCCAGTGGGCACATGGCCAGATCGCTGAGTCTCGGTCGGCGGGTTCAATTGGTTGTGCGCTTCTACGGGCGGCTTGAGAAGATGTTCGTTGGCAATCACGCCGCTTTTGTGGTTCACGCCGGTCGACTCGGAGGGAAGATTGACGACTAGCAGGTGCTCCTCAACGACATATAAAAGGTCTTTGAGAGCTGAAGGTTGCTGACCTTTACACTCGGGATGTTCTTCGCGGATACGGTCGATCCAATGTTGTACGACTGGATGCACAGTAACTGTCTCCACGCCGGATTCTGTGACGTGTTTCCTGTAGAACTGTCGATTCGTCCCGCTGCGGCGTTCCAAATTGTCGTGAAACTTAGACAGCCCATCGTAGCCATAGAGCATCCATAGAATATACTCAAGCATGACACAGCCCATTGACCAGATATCGTAGAGGCGAGAAAGCGGGCCAGCGTTTGGCAAAACCTCTGGAGATTCATACTCGATGGTGCTGGAGCCGGTCGTAGTCAAGAAATGCCGGTGCTTTGTCTTGCGGAGGTGCTGTTTGGCGAGCCCCATGTCGGCAATTTTGAGAACCCGTCCTTGCTTTTGATCATTGGCAGCGAACCAGAGCAAGTTCTCCGGTTTGATATCGCCGTGCCGTATCGACTTGTTGCTCTGAGTGAGATCTGCAGCCTCCTCGCCGCCGGGCAGTGTTGAGTCAGGATCATGGAGAAGTTTCAAGCCATCTGCAACACCCAGGAGCTGTGTTAAGGC
Organism: Microdochium bolleyi; assembly: GCA_001566295.1. Taxonomy (NCBI): domain Eukaryota; kingdom Fungi; phylum Ascomycota; class Sordariomycetes; order Xylariales; family Microdochiaceae; genus Microdochium; species Microdochium bolleyi. The sequence goes on from KQ964245.1 coordinate 586,908, forward strand.
TTCCAGGACAAGCGCTGTTGTCGGAATTTGTTGTTTCTTCTCGATCCAGGACTGGCGCAAGCTGCCACCTTCAGCCCATGGGAACATGAAGTAGCGATCACTTCCTCTCCTCATGGAACCAAGGTATTGGATGATGTGCGGGTGGCAATAGCCATCTTTCAGGCCCTTGATCGCTTTGAGGACTCGTGACTCTTTCTCCCATCGGCGTTCAGTTGCAAGCCGAACCGCACCTCCTGGAGTCTGTACTAGTTTCATCTCCTTGATGGCGACCTTCATACAGACCATCTCTGATTAGCAATCAACAGATTCATTTAAACCATGGAGCGAGTGTACTGACTCTTTGAAATGAATGTGTGTGGTGGTCGGAATGTATAGTAACGCCATACACATGGCTGAACGCTCCTTCCTTGACGTCGTAATCTTTCTGGATGAAAGGAAGCGTAGTCTTGGGACAGAGGTCGTAATCGTTCTTGAGCAGGTCAAATACTGGTGCAGTCAACTTCCACATTTCGTCGCAGAAGTTGCTGAGTTTGTGAGTAGTCCAAATCGAAGAATGGAACGCCTCCTTGCTGTAAGATCCCAGCTTCTCGACGTCACTCACACCCCCCAAGTCGCGGATCTCGCTCTCTAGCCGCTCGTCGTCGAACTTGTAGTGGTGGAAGTACTGAACTGCTTGACAAGAGTACAATCGGTCAATCTGACTGCATACAGTCGCCAGGAATACCCTTGGTGCTTTGAGGACCACCCATTGCACCATCTCATCATTGTGTGGGCCATTGCCGAGCTCCTTCCTGACCGTCTTGTCATTGACGAGCAGAGAGATTTGTTTCAGGGGCAGGAATTTTCGTGTGATGCTGTCAAAGTGACTGTCCTTCTGCGCCTTGCAGATCACATCCGTGAATGAATCCTCCGCAGGTGGCAACTTTGGTAGTGCCGGAAGCGACATGGCACCCTCAGGTTTTCGAAACGCGGTAGCTGACTCTGAGCTCGGCTTATTGTCCAAGTGGGTTCGGGCTTTCAATGGCTGAAGTATTGACCAGGAACTTTGAGACATTCAATGGCTATTTATGTCTCTTCTGTTCATTTTCTTGGTTGTATTGTTATCGCACAAGGAGCCCCCTTCTTCTGCACCCGGCTGAATGTGAGCAAGGAAAGAGTCAATACCCCTCAACTTAGCGTTCCTCTCGGATCGCGTACCCGTTCAACACGCAGTTTTGTTTCGCTCAAGACCGGTCAGCTGGCGCCCCTCCTCATGCATGCATTTCATTTTTCCCTCATGCAGGCTGTGAAGCAGGATTTCGGTGTGCCCTCCAGCCTCACCCGCAGCAAAAGGATGACTGGGGGCACGCACAAGGTTGCGCGGCAGCGTCGACGATGGCCGTGCCTGATATTTGGAGGTGCGCAGGCTGAAGTGCCCACAATTCTGAGTATATCACCTCTCACAGAGCCCCTCACAGGTTTCGAGGTTTGATATTTAAAGTGGAATGGGCTGAGGTGCATCGAAAGATTGAGGTCCTGACGGGATTAGCCTCTGACGGCTTCATGCAGCTCCATGCAGCCTCAATACACGGGTGGGCCTCGATCGTAACCAGGCTCCCAAGGCTCGCCTCCCACTCATCGCGTTGGTGTGCTTTGATTTTCATCTCCAATTCTATGGCGCGTCCGTGGCGCTGTGTTCTTCAGCCTGCGTGACCTAGCTGCGGGTGTGAATGGCTGCCCTTGCTGGCTCCAGACTCCAGCTGGCAGCGGCACGTTTGGTGGTCCTCCCGATGGGCAGGCTTCTTGGTCCTGACATTGAACAGGCTCTCGCTACATAAGGAAGCGCTAGGCTTCCGGTTAGCGATTCGCGGCTCATGGGAGTCGAAATATGGCTCAGGGGGCTGTTCACACCGAGCCCACCTTGACACGGCAGCCTGTCTCACTTGCCAAGACCAGGGTCAGCCGCTGCCGCTCCGCTCCCACCGGCTCAACAGGCTCATCCTCCGGCATGACGATGGCAGGAAACGCCTTGAGCAGGCGTATGATCGTGTAGTAGATCTCCGCCAGGGCAAAGTCCTCCCCGAGACACCGCCTCGGCCCGCCACTGAAGGCGAAGAAAGCAGGTTCGATCCGGGCGCGGTCGTCTGTGAGCCATCTCTCCGGTCGGAACTGCCCCGCGTCGTTGCCGAAGATGCTGCGCTGCCGGGACGTGATGTACTGGGAGAACACGACCACCTCGCCCCGCCGGACCAGGATGGGGCTCTGGCCGTCTAGCCCGCCGCCGACGGGGAGGACGGTAGACTTTGTGGCTTCGCGGATGTTCAGCGGCACTGGCGGGTAAAGTCGTAGCGCTGAGAGGGGATAAGGTCAACTTGCTGTGAAGAGTTGCGCTCAGAGACGCAGAAAGCGATAACCTACATTCTTTCACAACGCAAGCTAGGTATGGCATGCGAGCAATATGCTCACGAGTCGGGAGGACTGTGTCAGACATGACGCAATCGATTTCTTGACGTAGACGTGCTATAACTATCTCGTGCCTGACAAGCAGGCGGCTTCGAACAGGTCAGCACTAAAACGACAACAGGGTCTGGTGACTGTCACTCACAACGTCCACGAAAGGCAGCATGCCGTCGTGTCACGTCCAGCCAACAAGATATTCAGGAGCTGGTCTCGGGCTGCCGTCTTGCTGCTGGATTCCTGAAGAACCTTATCCATGAACCAGGTCGCTCCGTCGTTGATCTTCTTCTCGCTGATGTAATCTGAACGATCAGAGATATAACGCTCCACAAAGTCGTGTACACTGCGGCATGCAGCCCGGAATGAACGAGGGTTGTACAGAGCGTGAAACGGCGTCAGGCGAAATCTCTTCGCAAGTCCTTCCTGCGCCAGATTGAAGTCTCGTGCGAACCTTCTGTTCTCTTCGTCTTGATTCGCTGAACCCCGCAGACTATAGACAGAGCTCCCAAAGAGAAGAGCTGTGGTGGTGTCAAGTGTGAGGTTGAAAAAGAGCGGTTGGAGATCGACGGCTCCATTCTCTGGAATGCGCGATATCAGATTGTCCAGATGCTCCTGGAAATGATCAAAGTTTCGATATCGAGTATTATAAAACTGCTTTCGGACAAGCTCTCGCGAGTGCTTCCAGGCTGCACCTTCTTGAGTGAAGATACCCTCGCCGATGAGGGGCGCAAAAACGCTTGCGCGGGCACCGAATCCGTAGTCTGCTTGATGAGCGCTTGTGATCTGGACAACTTGCCCTAAAGAACAACGTACCTACCTGTGAATTTGGAGGACAGGATAGCGGATACGTTACGAGGGTCGAGGATATGGAATGTCCGTGGTCCAATGAGAAAGAACTGGTAGCTGTTGTTCAGGGGCTCGATATCCCGGGCGACGTCACAGAAGAACTTGAGCAGACGACGCTCGCTGTTGGCGTTCCATATTTCCTTGAGGCGATCGGTGCCAAGCAGCCATCGCTTTTTCAGCTCTGGGGGCAAGTGGCAGCCATGTTCAAGGGCCATTTTGTTATCAGCCTGTATACAGGTCAGCTGGCTAGTCCTGTCCATTTCAACTAGAGGTACCTCACGATGCGAGCTTTGTTCCATTCTAGACCCAAGTTGACGACATGGACAATGAACCAAACAAGAAGCCCTGTGAAAAGTGCAGCGGGCGCCTGAGACATGAGCATGGCGAAAGAGTCCACGAAGCGCGGCCTGCCAAATTTGACAGTCTGCCCTGGAACGCGGGTTTCGGGGGCCGACAGTTTTGGAGATATGTACTTAGTCCCAATGCATTCGCTCCAAGAAGCGGACGAGATTTCTCAAGAGCAAACCTGACAGAGAGAGACCGTGGAAGTTTGCTACAGACCCAAAACTGTTGGTCGTCGTTGACAGGTTACTCATCACCTGCCACTGTCGAGTCCTCACCTTGTCTCGTTGCTCGGATGACAGTCTTCCCACATGGATCCCTAAATCTATGAGAATTCATATACAACATTGGATTTATCATGATAAAACAATCAGTGAAGGCCTGGAGCCCATGAACTGGAAGTAATGCCCGAGGGTATGAGACAGAGTAGAGTATGTGGCCAGCAGCTGGTGCCGGCTGGCACCCCAGCCCGCGCCACCGTGGCATCTATGTCATCACCCCAGGCCCCAGGAACGGGATGCCCCTGGCAGGTGCCCCGCCAGAGCTCCCCGCCGAGCTCCGAGGGTCGCTCCTTCTCTCGGCTGATTGAACATTTCTGGTGCATGGGCTGATGTCTCACGATCTCCATCTTACGACTCCGACGCACCCCCGGGCATCAATCAGGCGACACACACAAGGCGACACGCGACGGGCGACGGACCACACACAACACATCATAAGACGACCGCTGCCATGGCTTCCAGGCACAGGATAGCTCAGCAACTGCTGCGCGCACGACCGCGGATACACCAGTCGGCAAAGCATTCGGCTCGTTCCTTCGCGACCGGCACATCCCACAGTACCAGCGCCGCGCGCTCAAAATTGCTCTCGGTAGCCGTCGTCGCGGCTGTCTCTGGCGCATCCATTTCGGCTTACAACATGGTAAGACTCGCGCGACCCAATGGCACGCGCCCACCTTAATTAACACCTCTCCCCTCCTCTTTAGGCCGTCTCCGATCCGATACACATGGAGGCCCGCAGCCTCGCCGATCTCGATGAGCGGAGAAAGCGCGAGCAGGGCGTCGACGACCAGTCCCCAATGCGGCTACGGATGGAGAAGTTCATCCGCGAGCAGCAGGAGCACATCGTCGCCGAGCTCGAGATGATTGACGGCAAGCGCTTCCAGCGCGACGAGTGGCAGCGGCCTCACGGCGGCGGCGGCCTCTCGTGCGTCCTGCAGGAGGGGAACGTCTTTGAGAAGGCCGGTGTCAATATCAGCGTCGTCTACGGCACCCTGAACCCCCAGGCCATCAAGGCCATGAAGGCCAACCACAAGACCATGAAGGAAGACGAGGCCCTCGACTTCTACGCCCTCGGCCTCAGCATGGTCCTTCACCCGCGCAACCCCATGGCACCGACCGTGCACCTCAACTACCGCTATTTCGAGACCATGAAGCCCGACGGCACATCCCAGGCCTGGTGGTTCGGCGGCGGCGCAGACCTCACGCCCAGCTACCTCTTCGACGAGGACGCCGTGCACTTCCACAAGACCCTGAAAGAGGCCTGCGACAAGCACGACAAGACGTACTACCCGCGCTTCAAGAAGTGGTGCGACGAGTACTTCTCCAACAAGCACCGCGGCGAGACTCGCGGCATTGGCGGCATCTTCTTCGACGACCTCGACGCTGCCGAGGCCGATGCCGAGAACACCTTTGCCTTCATCCAGGACTGCCTCAAGAACTTCCTGCCCTCATACGTGCCCATCATTAACCGACGCAAGGACATGCCCTTCACGGAGAAGGAGAAGGAATGGCAGCAGGTGCGGCGTGGGCGGTACGTCGAGTTCAACTTGGTCCACGACCGGGGCACCGCCTTCGGCCTGAACGTGCCGGGCTCGAGGGTGGAGAGCATCCTCATGAGTCTGCCGCTCACGGCGCAGTGGCGGTACATGTACGAGCCGGACCCGAAAAGCAGGGAGCAGAGGCTACTAGACGTGCTGAGAGACCCGAAAGAGTGGGTTTGAGCCCGGCTCCCGGGAAGCGCGTGTGAAAGAGCATTGTACTTTATAAACCAGAAAACATACAGCATAGACTATGGCGGATCATGTAACAATCCTAATTTGTGAGAATAGAAATCCATCTATACCCAACTATTCTTGCCAAAAGTCGTGATAATGGTTCCTGGCTTTGCAATGCTACAGCATTCCAAAAAGCGGCATGGAAGCTCGGCGAATGTCTGAGACGATAAAGACTTTATCGACCGGAACCTGCCCAACGACAGGCGACGAATACTTGCTGCACGTCGGTGAGAAAGACCTCGGACAGTGCAGCCTCCAGGTCTGCTGGGCCATGGATTCTGGCCTGGCCAGAACATCACCAGTGTTCAAGGCTATGCTCTTTGGCTCGTTCGCTGAGCCGTGATGTGCTAGTCGATAAGCCATAAGACTCGGTCCCGAGTATCAGATCTTGAGACTATTCTTAGGTCGCAAGACCTGTGCAAGACTGGACGAAATTGATAGACGGCTGGGAGCGTAGCCCCGTGGCCACACGCGTGACGCTACAGATAACCATGAGGCTGTCAGTCCTCACGAGACGGCCCTCACACTTTCTCCCTTGCGGTGTAGCAGGGTGTGAACCCTGGTTGTAGATCTCCCTATGGGCGCCATCAAAGGATCCTTATGATGCAGTCATGACTGAGTGTGCTCGCGGTGGCGTCGAGACAAGCGCCCCCATCCTCGCTTGGAGCCGCAAGGGCGGCAGATCGGTCATTAAGCCTCACTGTGTCGTAGCCACGTGGGATTTACCACCACACGCTAAATACGCCAAGCTTTGTAGTCTGCTGCGCCAGCCTAGCTCAAGGTAAAGACAAGGCGGGTCGAGAAGAACAAGGGCCGGTCGGTGGCTTGTGGCAAGGGGCTTCCCAAGGGCTTGGGAATAGGGGTGGCTGGTATGGGAGGCATACTGCCGTTGATGCAAAGCTCACCCATGCCCCCGCAGATCGATCTAGATTAACTAGAGGGGCTCGATAAGCTTGCCGTGGCGTTGCAGGATCTCGCAGGGAAGCAAGGGACGATTCGTCTACTGAAGACCATTTGTTCTTCGCTTAACCGACCCAAAATGGCATAAACTGTGCGCCTCATGTACCTAACTCGACTACTCCATGCTCACCCCTGCGCCCAAAGCTGATAGTATCTGCAGAGCACACGTGTGATCGTGCTTCCAGCTGCACGAATGAAGGCAAAGAAAGATCTGGATCGAGCTGGGGACCCTACTGATGTGCAACAAGTAGTATCATTTATATACGACCCGGTTCCCGGGTCTCTGGGTCGCTCCCCTTCTGGACTATACATTCTTCATTGCTCAGCATTCCAGATTTCTGGGTCTATCTCTCTTACATTCCTCAGGGGCGTGGCGCTTGTTGGGAGATTATAGCTATGCGTTCATCGACCCTCATTTCATTTCTGGCCGCAGCAGCAACGGTCAGTGGTCGTGCTTGCAGGCCACAGACGTGCAAGGTGAGTCTACAGTTCTGCCTTTTGGCAACCGATCCACGCATCCCTCAGCATCTGACCATACTATTCGTTAGGATGGCTGTGCGCAAGTGGTCGGAGGCAAAAACCCCGAACTTCCAATGACCCGTCTTGCCGATTGCGCCTCCTTTTTCGCGTTGGAACTCTCCACTGTCTTCCGCACTATCACCATCACGCCAACAGCGAGAAAACCAGTGACCGATATAAACAATGTTGCCGATCCAGACGCAACCGTCACGGTGACCCCAGTCATCAGCCGTACTACTGTAGTCACCACCTTCGTCATTTTCCAAGACACGACAGTCACAGTAACGCCTGTGGTCACGCAATCGACAACTTTCACGACGATCAACGCCAGCCATGACACCACAGAGACAACGACTCCGCTCACGACCGTGGTATTGACAGTGACCACTGTCCCCGTCAACGAGGGCTTCACTGAGACGGCAACGCCGGTGACGAGTCAATTCTTCACTGTCACACCCGCACCCAGCACGACCGTCTCGGTCGTCACCGTCTCCTCAATCTCCGTGACACGCCCGCAGGGCCCTCCACAGCGGCGCAGCGCTGATGCGTTCCCGGTCGAGGACAAAAGTCTGCCGGCCTATGCCACGGGAGTGTGCAGCGACCCAGTGGCATACAGCTGGGCCTGCGTGTGCGCAGGAGTGACGAACGCAGCGACCGCAGCCACGACGACAGTCATCACCACCGTCACAGCCGAGGCGGTGATATCCCAGACCTCGGCGATGATCGAGTCTACTCCGATCTCGCCCTCGGCGACGATAAAAATGACTGACTCCGCCATGACAACCGCCATTCCTGTAACAGCCACCACCACAGAGTTACGGACGGCAACAGGCACCGCCTCGGAAGCCACGAGCCTCGTGTCAGTAACCGCTGTCTCAACTGTAATCCGCACAGTCACCGTGACCACCGCAGCGGTCACCAGTCAGCTTCCCGCGACAGCAATCTTGACCATATCGACGACGACAACGGTCACGGCCCCAATGATGACGACCCAGATCACCACCACGATCCCCGCGGACACGGTCACCCGCACTGCCACCACGACCGCCACCGGGACCAAGACTGGCTACGCGTGCGACTCGGAGGTGCAGGGCAATGGCGCCTACTCCTCCCGGAGGTACCGGGCCAACTGCACGCAGCGCGTGATGGGCGGCCAGGCAAACTCCTCGAGCACCACCGCGGATCAGCCGGGCTGCCTGCGCGCGTGCAACAACATCGCCGACTGCTTGTACGCGGAATACTTTTTCGACACGGGGATGTGTAACCTGTACTACACGCGCCCTATGGATATGATTTTTGATGCGAGGGTGGACGCATTGATGTTGATGTAGCAGACTTTACCAGTTGGCTGGGCCACTTCGTGTATGAAAACATTGTGTACATACAATAGGATAATGACTAGACTTGTAGATATGATATGAAATACGGTTGATGAGTTACCTTTTTACCTCAGCTCCTGATATGCCATCAAATAGCACCATCGTGAGATGTTACTAACACAATCATGTCTCGCGAAGATACCTGGCGGAGTCATGAAGGTCCAAGCTGAAAGACGGCAGTTTGCTTCCCCGGGAACACGGAGCATTCGATCATATATGTCGGCCGTTTCCCCAATGCCTCTGCTTCCATCGCAGTTCACAGGTCAGTCTCGAAGGACATTACGCGGGCAATTTATTTCCTTGTCAATCTGACATGAGCCAAACAGAAATCATCTCAGACCAGCGCATGTTAGCGGTCAGTAGCATCCTGAAGCATGTGCAGTCTGTTGTTGAGGCTTTGCAAGCCGGCATCCCCGTCGCCATCACCAACACTTCCTTCACGCACACCTGCGCCACCCTGGAGCAGAGGAGGCTCTGCTCGTTACACAACCAGATTATCCTGGTGCAGAAGCTGTCCGCACTCGAGCTCTGGCCGCTGCCCGATGCTAAGGATTTCGAGTTCAGTTGGACGACACTTCGTACTGGCATCCAGCCAAGAGGGCTCAATGGAAATCGCCACCGTTGCACTGCTGGTGTCGGTACCAATATACAAGCGCCGGGAGCGCCTGGCTGGTGGAATTGGGCGAACACGACCATGGGCGTCTACACATCCAGGGCCTTGTACAATCCGAGCAGCGAAGTGTTGGCGGCGATGAGGCCCGGCTAGCCGAGTACAACGGCACGAGCTCGTCCCTTTCGCGATGAGGCGATATTAGGGATAGTTAGAGGATTCCAAGCGCGCGGGAGTAAAGACTCGGGATGTGGCTTCTGTTTCAGAGTCTAGGTTCATGATGGCCACGCCAGTCTTGATGAGGAGCTGCAGGTGTGGTCGCGAGTGCGCGTCATCAACGTGGGCGGGTATTTTGTCTTCTGCTTAGTATTCTTCAGTCTGCTGTGGACAAACTCTCACAGCTCCCGCACAAGGATCTTAAACGAGCGCACACAAGACTGCAACTCATAGACCGAGATATTTCCTGTCCAACTTACACCGTGCAATCAATTACTATGCTCCTCGCCTCTTAATTACGCTGGTCCAGGCATGTTGCAGTCTCACCGCGTGTGGAGGACGGCCGTTTAGAAATCCCTGTGAGTTGCCCAACCCTTTTCTCTGCTCAGACGTTCAGACGTTCCATAGCGACTAATGGGAAATCACAAACATTCTTAAGACCCATCAATACATGAAGCTAGTCACGCGATTGAGCATCGCCGCAGGAGTAATCTTCAGGCATCAGCGCAGTAGTTCCAACACAATTTGTCCGGCACAAGGCGCCAAATGTACCCAAGGCATCCATATTGTTTGTACAGCAAGCATGTGTGCCTCTGTCGGTTTTCGCCTTGAAGAGTTGAAAATGTGCCTCACAAGGTATTCTCGTTACGTGAGTTCACGTTCTCTACTTAATAGGCCCTTCTCTTCATCCTCCTGGGCCAACCTTTCCGCAAGCCAGCCTCCCACACCCAGCACCTAACAGCCCCTAAACCCTCGACCACATCTCAACCATAACGCAAAGAGCACCCAACAGCAACATGTTCCCGGCACCAGTCTATGCAAAGAAGCGCAAGTGGGAATCCCACGAAGCCAACTTACCTGCCAACGTTCCTGTCCACACTTTGGACAACGAAGGAGACGTGTTCTTGCATGTCGGGGAGAAGGTCGGGACAGAGACCGGCGAAGGACAAGAGTGCGTCTTCCGCGTCTGCTCCAGAGCACTCGTTCGCCATTCCTACGGCTTCAGAAGTATTCTTCACGGTAGCTACGAGACCATTGAGTCTCAGACAGGGAAGAGCAAGTGGATCGTGTCCCTTCCCGGCGACATGCCGACGCCGATGGGCCACATGTTGGAGCTCATGCACGGCAACACCGCTTCCTTCATTGGAGCCGAGGTCACGACCCGTCCCGATGCCGTCCGCACGGCCAGCCTGCTCGTCGTGGCCAATAAGTATTCTTGCATGCGACTCCTTGGCCCCTTCTTGCCACAGTGGGTGCGCGACTACGAAGCATATGCCAAGAGCTTCGATGGCCTCAAGCCTAGCAAGGAGAGCTCAATCAGACTGCTTCACACAGCGTGCATCTTGGCCCAGCTCGGCGCAGGCGACGCGTATGTCCAGGCCATGACGAGGCTCGTCCGGACCTTGTCGTCGGACTGGAACGGAAGAGTGCCCGCCAGCATCGCCTCAATTGCGCCTGAGAGTCTGCAAGGTATGCGAAACGATCTCTTGGTCCGGCCGAAATGAGCTGGAGTCACTAACGAAATCATCAGACTTTGTCAGCAAGGCGTCTCACGTCACCAAGAAGAACATCCTGGAGCTCATGAAGCGCGACATCGATCTCCTGTCCTCCAACTATCCCATCAATCCTTCCGCCAAGGCCGCCAACATCGTCCACCGGTGCGACACACCTTCCGAGAGAGCGTGGTGTGCGATGGCCAGCCTAGAGTACCTGCGCTCGAAGCTCAAGAGAGCCGGTCTCTGGCCTCTGCACCTCTGCCTCGAGACCAAAGTCAACCCGCAGGAGCTGCACCAGACGATCTGCGACATGGCGGCGCAGAACCCGAACCAGCAGTGCAACCGGCACAAGTGGTCCAGCAGCAACGTCAGCCTGGCCGAGTGGCAGAACCCTGGCCTCCGTGTCGTCAAGTACAAGTATGAGTACGAGGCGAGCGAATCAGAGAAGGCGCACATGCGCCGGCGTCTCTCTGTACTTGGAGCTTCCAGCTTGTAGAGGTTAATATGCCGTTATGAAGATGGGCCTGGCCAAAGTCCACGCTACGTTCCTGACTAATCAGCCATTATTGGAGCTGGGTCTGTTGCGTTTGAGCACAACGCATGAACGAACAGAACCAGGCGTTCACTGCCCCTTTCACGGGGGTCTGTAGTCGGGGGCCAGAGGACAGAGAGAGCTACCGTTTGCTCACAGTGTATTAAAGGTCAAAGGCAGGTCGGCATAGTCAAGGGTACGCATGAGTTCTTTTTATCATCAAAGTGATATGCAAGAGTGGTGGTCGTTCAGCAGGTTTCCGGCCCTGACTACTCAGCGGAGCTTGCAACGTTAAGAAACCGTGTCATTCGACCGCGCCATTATCATAATCCTCCTCTTTCTTCTTCTTTGGTTTTGTGCTGGCAGCTTATCCAACTTCTGCTGTGTAAAACCCACATGTCAATGTAGTAGTTAACATAAGCATGGTTCTTGTAGAGAAAAGTACCTATTAGCTCATCTTCTCTGCGCTTCAGGGATGTCAAACTGTTGATAACCAACATCGAAATATCGTGTCGAATATTGACAAGTAGGTCATCTCCCTATCTCCTTATTGCCGACACCAGCATGAGAGCTGTTATGTCCTTTCACAGCCTCCCAAGCACCTTCCGCAACCATCAAACATGGCCACACACGTGCTCGACGAGTAAGGAGTCCCGATCCTCCTTGTTGATGCCAATCTCAAGGACAATGACGATCTGCCATGCAATTTCTGTGTCTGCCATAGAAATTATGAGGGCTCAAGTTGGCTGATGGGCGGTGCGTGACGGGTAGTTGCGTTTTGCTAGGCTTAATTTCCGAGATGTGTAGAAGACAACTTTTCAGTTTTGTTCGTAGCAGGTAGAAAGTATGAGGTGAACAAAAACAGTCGTCTTGTGTACCAGATTGCACGTGGTCAAAACAGTAGCCGCAGAGCTTGATTCATGATTCGTTTCCATTACTGAAATTTCAGCATCGTGATTGATGTGCATCCCTTGCCGCACACTACCCCGTTGACTCTAAAGTCAACTGGGCCCTGATACGGCCCGCCTCATCCGCTCTTCATGTCCCCACGGAGGGCACCAGGTGCAGTGAAAATAAACCCACTCCAATTCCCCGGGCTACACAATCTCCATCTCATCTAGTTGCTCTCCTCGCCCTTCTCCTCGATCTCATTCGGCTTGACGCCCTTGCCTTCTCCATCGCGGACGTGCTCCTGGGGCATGGCGATCGGGCGGTGCCGCGCGAAACGGACTGTCTGCCAGACGGACTCGGAGTCGCGGAAGAGGAGGTCGATCTCCTCGAGGTTGCGGCCCATGGTCTCCGGGAAGAAGAAGTACACCACGGGGGTCACGGTGCCGGCGATGACGGCGAAGACGATGTAGTATTGCCACTTGATGGTGTTGATCGCGACAGGAGTGACCATGATGACGACGAAATTCCTGTTGAAGAATGTGAGTTTGGTTTGTCTCGCTGTATGGAAAAGTGGAACCATGGGAATATGTGGAGCCGAGAAAAGTGGAACTTACCACAACCAGTGGTTCGCTGTGCTCAACGAACTCATCGCCATCCTCAACCGCAGCGGCGCAACCTCTGTGCAGTACAGGAAGTTCGCGCCGAGGAAGCCAATAGGAACGAAGAAGTTAAACATGAAAATCGCGACGGCTGCGACGATCTGCGCGGCCTTGTTGTCCGTCATGGATGTGCAGATCGCGAGAACGATCATGCAGGCCGACATGCCGCCACCAGAGATCATGAAGACGGCGCGGCGGCCGAAGCGATCGATGGTGAAGAACGCGACGAAAGAGGAGAAGAACTTGAAGGTCATGGCGCTGGCCGCGAGGACCTTGGAGAGTTCCTGGGACATGCCGAGGTTCTGCTCAAAGAGAATGGGCACGTAGACCGAGATGAGGTTGCTTCCGCTGTGCAGGGGCAATCGGTGTCAGTGTTACTGGAAGACTTCGGCAAGGGGAGGGATCTAAACACTAACGACATCTGCTGGTAGAACTGGAGGACCATGCAAAGCAAGAAGCGGTACAGGAGCTTGTCCTTGCCCATGCGGAACATGTCGGTGAACTTTACGTCCGACTTGGCCGTGTCCTCAAGGGACATTTCAATGCCGGTAATCTCGGCCTGGACCTCCATTGAGTCCTCGGGCAGGCCGCGCAGGGTGGAGATGGCCGCAGCCGCCTCGCTACGCCGGTTCTTGAGGAGCAGCCACCGGGGGGACTCCGGGAACAGGTAGACGCTGAGGACCAGGATGACGGAGAAGATGATGCCAATGGCGATGCTGGGCCGCCAGGTGATGGCGCCGTCGCGGAACTGGTAGAAGCCAAAGTTGATCCAGCTCTCGAGGACGTAGCCGACGCAGATGAAGAGGCCGTCGAGCACGACGTGGCGGCCGCGGTTGCTTGAGCCGGCCGTTTCGCTCTGCCACACGGGCACGATGGAGCTGAGCGTGCCGACGGCGATTCCGACGAGCACGCGGCCCACGATGAACTGCGCGAGGCCGAAGCTCGCGGCCTCGAGCACCGCGCCGACCAAGCAGCACACGCCTGCGGCGAAGATGCACTTGCGGCGGCCGAAGCGCTCGCCGGCCCAGGAGCAGAGGAGCGAGCCGATGATGGCGCCGACGACGAAAGTGGCGACGATGAAGCCCTGGAGGGTGGACTTGGCGCTCTTGTCGGCGCCCGTGGCGTGGACGGTGTCGATCTCAGGGAAGGTCTTGACCCAGTCCTTGAGGGTGAGCAGGCCGCCAATTCCGGCCTGGTTGTAGCCAAAGAGGATGAAGGACGGAGCGACAATAAGGGTGAGCTGCAGGATGCTCAGGGCCTTGCCGGTAAGGCCGGCGATGGGGTTGAGTCCCATGATTGCGAAAGGGTCTTCCGTGGGCTGGGAGATGTAGTTGTGACACACGAGGGTAGAGTGAGCCCGGCCGGATTGCACGCTAGAACAGGAGCTCGTCGTGTACAAGTCAGACAGCACTGGACCAGGTCGAGCACGAGATGGGAAGAGGCAAGCAAGAGGGCGGGTGAGCAGCCCTTCTTTATTTCAATTCCCCGATGGCGTATATCACTCAACACGTCCCCGGTCTCGCTGTGCCGGCTTGCCCGCCTCTCCCCCCACGGCACAGGGCTCAATACCCCGTGTCATGGCCGGAGTCTCCAGTTTGTGCGCTCGCCCGCCCCATGGGACACGCAGAATCTGCCTGCAAGCGTGTGTTTGGGGTCGTGTATGGTGGGTCATCGACCGCGACGCGAGGAAATGACAGGCAGAAAAGGGCTCTCCTGCACGAGCGAGGATGTGGGGATGCTCGCCCGCGGACATGGCATGACCTGAAGGGGGGCTCGGTGACTCTGGGGCAAGCCAGGTCACGGTGTCTCGCTGCCGTGGGTGCCGGCCGTTGGGGTTGAGAGGCGGCGACTGCAAGAGCGGGAGTTGGCCGTGGCGGAGTGGTCGGGGAGTTCAATGGAGCCACAGAAGCTCAGACTGTGCCCGCCAGTTCGTCGGCTGACCGTGGCGCGAGACGAGTACAGCGGATTGGAAATCCAAGGTGAAGGGAGCCCTCGCCGGTGACCTCGGTGTCGGTGAGTGCAGTCTCGAGTGGGAATCGCGAGTCACGGGCCGAATCGGAACGGCCGACCCAGTCTTTTGTTCTCTTGGGACCCCAATCGTCATCATAGCTGGGTCGTCCTGACTCGCTGATTCGCCGCTCGACACTGGCGAGAGGGCCATGCATACTGTGTAAGAGCAGATAGTAGCAGCAGAATGGATCTTGAAAGTGGAGTTCTGCAGCTTTCCAAGGGTTGAGTAACAGCCTAGAGGCAGAGGAGTGCAGAGAATAGGCCCGATCGACGTCCATGGGCAGAGCGTTGCAGTTGCTGTTGCGGTATCATCGACTGCATGGGAGAAGAGACTGGTCAACCTCACACCCAAATCTTGGGGGGTTCCCGTCATCAAGCTGCGCAAGGTCGTCACCACGAAAACGAAGAGTTGACGGCATTGCCCGATCTGGTCAACCAAGACTCAAGCCTCTGCCGCAGGCCAAGGCGGGACAAGCAAAGCTTGGTTGCTGTCATGCAAGCCCCCTGCCCCTGATCGGCGCCGCACTACTCCGTCCAGGCTTCTGCATGAGCCGCTAGAAAACCGACGACGCGCCACTGCCGAAAAATCTTTGAGACCCCCACAGTGCCCGTCATTACTGTCTTCAAGGTTATCGTCGAACGACACTTCTCTGGCTAAGCATTCATCCAGAAGGAGAGGGCGGCGATCATCTCTCGTCATTCCTTTCCAAAGGCACGCAGACCAAACTGAACCGGAGGACGGCGACTGCTGAGGTGCCTGCAGGAATAAAGGAGCGTGAAGCCCGGCCCGGCGGCTCATACCATCAGCGCACTCAGGACAAGCAGAAGACTGTCCCAACTCGCTCGTACCAAATGCGTGAAACATGATGCACTTTGTGTTCTCCCCGCCACCGTTTGGCGACCGCAACGCTCTCTCGACAGGCTGCTGCACGGCTGCCGAAGCTCCGAGTCCATCGCTCCGCCTCGGCCATGTTCCGGGTCGTTGTCGCAGGGAGAGATAGCGCTCCGTGCTACACTGTGGGCCCGTCCGTTCCGTCCATGCCCTCGCCTGCCTGCCGGCTTTTTGCGCATGCGCGCGCGCGCGCCTTCGTCTGCAACGTATTCCCCTCGTGTTGAAGGGGTAGGAAATGGGTCAAGCACTTACTACGAAATACACCGCGGTCGAGTAAGAGTCTATCTCTGTGGCGCGTGAGCGTGTATTGGCAGTCGGCAGCCCAGCATCAGACTCTCTCACCGCACACCACGATGAACATGAGCCCAGCAGGGCCCGTTGGCTTCTTCGCAAGGTAGAGTTGGTTATCAAAACATAAAGCGAGCGGCTGGCCTCGTCCATCCGCCAGAGGGTCTAGCATGCATGGGTTAGGAGCCGCACAGTAAATTAAACACACGCTACTGGCTGCACATGAAAGAAAGCCCCATGGCATATCGGAAGGACACGGAGAACAGTGCCAGACAAGATGCTCGACCGGGTGGACATGGTCTTGAACATGATAACAACCCAGAAGTAAAGGGCTTCTGAGATGACCAGAGTCGCAAAAATCACTCATCGTGAAATCATATAACTATTACTTCACATCCTTCACGTGCCTGGCAAGCTGTGAGATATTGTTGAACGATGGCTTGTTTCTAGGTCCTCTTTCGTGTTGTGTATATACATGTCGCATGCATATCAGATGAGCCGTGCTGCTGGTAGAACCATGAAACTATCTCGACGCTCTAAACAAACGCATCTACACAGATCTTTACAAAGACTCCAGCTCCGCGATCCTGCGCTCAATCTCGGGCACCTGCCTGAGCAGCACCTCGAGGTCCTCCTTCTCATCCTCGAGCTTGAGGCGCTTGTCCGCATCCAGCTTGGTGAAGACGTAGTGACCCTGCCCGTCAAACTGCAGGATCCGGCTGTGGTACTTCCACAGGCTGCGGCGGTGGCTCACCGTCATCAGCGTGATCCCCAGCGCCTTGGCGTTGTCGTACATGACCTTCTCCGTCTCCAGCGTTACGCTGCTCGTGCACTCGTCTAGGATCGCGTACCGCGGCTTGTGGTAGAACAGGCGGGCCATTGCGACTCTCTGCTGCAGGCCCCCGGAAAGAACATCGCGCCACTCGGCCTCGGCGTCCCACCCCTCGGGGTAGAGGTCGACCAAATGCTCCAAGTTCAGAATCTTGAGTATGTCGAACAGCTGCGCGTCCGTAATGCCACGAGCACGGACTGTGCGTAGGCTGTCCGGGTACGTAATTTGCTGTCGCAAGCTGCCCCGTGACAGATACGGGCGCTGAGGAATGTAGAAGATGTCGGTGAACGGTGGTTTGTAGACTGTGCCACCGTAGACTGGCCACAGGCCGCCAAGGATGCGGAAAAGACTCGACTTGCCACAGCCGTTGGGGCCAACCACGAGAAGGTGGTCGCCCTGCTTCAGTGAGAACGACAGTGCCTTGACGAGGACATCGCCGTTTGGTGAGATGATGGGCACGTCAATGAACTGGATGTCCTTGCTCTCGACCACCTTGCCTCTGCCCTTGAGGACGGCCTCGTGGCCCTCGGTGCCCGAGCTTGAGACGAGCTTCTTCTCGAAATGCCCGGCCTGAATGTCGTCCATGACCTCGAGCAGTGATGCGACGCGTGATGTGTAGCCAGCCAGCTCCATGATCTCGCGGTACGAGAACATTACGCGACCAAAAGCATCTGATGCACTCAGTAGCATTCGTCGGTTCGTCACGAACGCCTCCGTTCTGTCACCCATATTTGTGACGTCGACGCTACCCGCTAGCTGACCTGGCAGCTTGAAGAAGACAGGGACACTGCACAGCATCAAGCCGAGCGCACCCCACAGATACTTGATGACAAAGTCCTCCATCACTCCGTGGTAGAACCTGCGACGGAGGATGTAGTTGACATGCTTGATCAGGGTGAAGTAGCCCTTGTCAAGCGTGTCCTTCTCAGCCTCGTGTCCGTGATAGAGCGCCACTTCTTCACTGTGGTCAATGAGTCGAGAATGCTGGAATCTAAATTCGCCTTCCAGCCTAGCCTCGTCGGCGACAAACTTGCCAAAGGGCGGTGTCAAAGCGCGCATGACATGGGCGGACAGCTGCACGAGCAGAGACATGGAGATGACTCCTTCACCGCCCACACTCTTCGATAATGACCATGTGTATATTGTCTGCAGCAGATGTCAGCATGATTCGAGGGTGGGCTACAGCGGCATCGTGATGGGCAGACTTACCATATCAAGAATGGGTTTTGCCAGATTACTGTACAGCTCGGCCAAGCTGTTGGAGAACTTGGACACATCGACAGCGATAAGCTGGTCTGGGTTCTTGATCCGATCATCCAGGGATGATATGCCGTAGAACGTGAGCTGCGACAAATACTTGTCGTGGATGTGTTGCGTGAGTCGTGTGCGGTACTTCAACGATAGTTCTGCTTGGTGGTATGAGAGCTGGTGGAAGAAAACAGTGTCAGGTAAGGTCACACGAAGTCTGGCAGGATGTGAATCGACATACCATGGAGTTTGTGAAGGTAGCCGGCACAGCGATCACCATCCACCAGAGAATACGCATCAAGAACTCCCTGCCACTGCCCTTAACCAGCGCCTTGACGATCGCACCGTCCATCTCGGCCACCTTGAGACTGATGAGCGTCCGGACGACCAGGAAGAAGCTATGACTGAACAGCAACCGCGTCTCCTGACTCCGCCAGCCGGGCACGACGATCTTGAGCAGGCGCATGAGAGACCGGAAGAACTCGCGATTCAGCTCAACCTTCTTCTTCTTCTTCTTTGTCGCGTCCTCGTCGTCGACGAGGGCCGATGATGTCGTTCCAGAGTTGCGACGGGCCTCGTCGCGGGCTGAGGCGGCCTTCTGCTCGGCGACGGCATGGCGAACACGGTTGACGAGGGTGATGAAGAGGGCGAGGTAGACGCCGCGGGAGATGCGGGTGCGATTTTGGATGTAGAGGGTGGTGAGCTGGGAGACTGCGCTCCTCAGAGATCTGTCTGAGACAGCGAGCTTCGATTGAGCCGCCATTGTGGCAGCAGGACGGTGTCTGGCGCGGCGACGGTGGTGGACCTCGGTCCTCGCGATGCCGCCCGGGTTGCGATGTCGTCAGCGGAGGCGTTGCGGCGCGTTGGAGATGTGCTGAGAGTGCGGATCGGGCGCGTTTGATTGTGTTCGGCTACAGGATGGACGAAGAGAGAGCAGAAGAACGGTGCGCACCGCCGGCCATTTTCCGAGATGAGGTCGCGGGCGTGCCAAGTCGAGCACCTGTCAGAGGCGTTGCGACTATCACAGGTCATGAGGAGCAGCTGCGAGCTTGGGGGCTCCGTATTGGGGTCGGGGCCCGGCATCCCTCGGCGCAGCTCCTGCCAAAAGCATGGGGAAGGCGCGCTTTCCCCGGCCGTGCTCTGCGCTTCCGGGCATGTGATTCTGGAGCCGCCTCTGTGCTGTGGCGGTGCAGCCCAGCCCCAGGGGGGAGTGTGGCGCACCCCTTCGCAGAGCTGGAAAGTCTTGCAGACAGGAGCGCATGGCATTTGGGATCCACGCTAAGGAGGGGCAAGTCGTTGTTGCCTTTGCCTCCAGCCCAGAACTTTTTACCGTCATCTGCAGACTGGAAGAGCGACGAGATCCCGCTGACACATCCTCCTTCGATACATTCATCTTTGCTGCACATACACGCGAGCTCCGAACCTCCGGCCTAGTCTCCCGTACTGCTCCTACTTCAAACTCGCCTGGGAACCCAGCAGAATAAAATCGCCATGCCTGACGAAGAGATCGCGGTGTACGACGAGGTCGAGATCGAGGACATGACCTACGACAAAGACCGTCAAATCTACCACTACCCGTGCCCGTGTGGCGACCGCTTCGAGATCGCCCTGCTGGACCTCCAGGATGAGTCCAACGACATCGCCGTCTGCCCCAGCTGCAGTCTGATGATTAGAGTAATCTATGACCAGGTGAGACAAGTGATCCAGGTGCCGCGGCGGAGGCATTCGCAGGTCATGCTGACAGAGTTTTCGTGAGCAGGACAATCTGCCCAAGCCCGACCCCGAACCGCCCGCCGAGCAGACCGCACAGCCTGTGCCTGCTGCCGCCTGAACACAGCCACATACGCAGTAGTTCCGACCAGCAGTAGCAAAACCCCGTCCGACACTGATCTAAATCAACGAGTACCCGCTTGCGACGACTTACACCGGCGGGAAATTGTACTGAGACCTGGATGGCAGGTTCTCGTCACCAGGTCAATATGTGGCAAATCAGCACAGCACGCCATGCTCATAATTTGGATATCGCATTAGAACCGTGATGCCTCGCGCGACAGGCACGCCAGACGGAGACACGGAGAAGCGGGCGGCACGGCCAAGCAGCGTCTCGATCCCAGCACTGTGGCCCCTGTCACGGGGCGAGTTGGAATCCTAGAACGCTGGCAACCACAGGTCCAGCCACCTCGGTGAAGCAGTCATGCATATCCTTTGGACCTCGACACAGATGCGGCTGCTCGCCATACCGCGGAGCTCGCCAAGCCATCAGAGCATCACGAGTATGGTATGAAGGGATTCTATTGCCCTCTGCCGCTATCTGGGTATCCTATGAAGTCGAAAAAAAAATCGAGCCAGAACCGAAATAAAGACTCCGAAGCGCCGTATCCACCGTGGATCATGAAAGTCGCGATGAGTAGCCCACTCATTACATTATGGCTGTCGCAGAGAGCCGGCTGTGAAGAAAGTGCGAATGGTGTGCTGGGTGAAGAGGAAAGGGAGCCGGCCGATATGTACAGTGTGTTATCGCTCTTGTCGATGCATTACTTTTGGTGTTACTGGAGGATGCTGCCCATCCTGTCCTATAACAGGAAGAGGCCGGCTGCCGAGAAGACGATGAGGCCCATAAAGGAGGCATCCATGGCGTGCTTGTCTGTCGGCGTGCCTGGAGAACCGAGCGAGAAGTCTGACAAGGCGGCTACAGGGAGAGCATGTCAGTGGTGGTCCGACGTTGCGACAAGGTGCCCAAGACAAGGCATGGATATGAGACTGTCTTACACATTGCACCGGCGGAGGTCTGCGCAGCGACCGTTGCCGGGAGCACGAAGCCGAGGATGATCTTTCCGACCTTCATGGTGTTTTTGATTTTATGGTGTTGGTGTGTTGGCTATGGTGTTTTCTCCTCGTGTGATTGTGTGATTGTGTGATTGCTTGCTGTCGTCGGAGGCGATGGTCGTGGGCGATGCCAAGCGAGTGATGACTTTGGCGTTTGGGGGCGGCGTGTCCAGGTCTGATGCTGCCGTGGGAGCGTGACCGGTGCGGTGGTGTAGCGAGTGACGAAGGAACCAAGTGCGATGAACAGCTTCCCGAGCTCGTGTGGATGCTTGAGAGAACGAGTCCGGAGAGAAGCGGCAGATATGGATGAGTAAAAGTAACCGGACGCAACAGGAGGGCGAACAGGACGGGCGTGGGTGTGTGGATTAAAGGTCAAACGTGGTGTGGGCATCGCTGCGGCGATCGGGGGGTGGGTGTGTGGATGCGGCGCCAACGGTCGGCTGCAGCACCACGCAAAATCTGGTTTCTGGACAAAGTGGGCGTGGGCCGTGCCTTGCTTTGCGGCAGCCGGGGGATGCCAATCGAGGCCACCACCGGCGCAATTATGGAGCCTCCATGGGGGCCGTCTTGTCCTGTCCCTGGCCCCTTGTTCCTAGCGTTGCGCCATCGCATGGCTCAGATTTTTTTCGAAGCCCGCGGGACGGATGGCCCAAGCAAGGCAGCACACCCAATAGCCTCCGCGATCCAGCCTGCCTCAATCTCGCCTCGGGAAACAAGCCGCTGAGCTCAGGCGATATCACACTTCGCTGGCTGGCTGCACGTCCAGGTGGTCTATCAAATGACTGCGTACTAACCATGGGTGTTGCGTGGCACACGTCCGCGTATACGATATGCAATGCGCGGCGCGGAGGCCGGGCTTGTCCTGATCTCATCAGACGGGCAAGCAGTCAATACTGTACAGTACCGGGCCTTGCAGCAACAAGCACGCCTTGCGTTGCATTGCAGGAGACCACCTCCCCAGCCGCCCACGCAGTACAGCACACCCTTTTCCTGGTCACAGGCAAATGTACCTTACGCAGTACATGTCCTGTTGTGTTGCAGCCGAGCCATGCATTACTGCGTAATGAGCCGCCCACCCCTGCCTCTTGCGTGCCCGCACACCCGCGCCACCTGCCGCCCTGGTATATGTATCTCGGGCTGTTATCGCTGCATAATAATACCTGCTGCAGCATGATAGTGGTAACCCGCGGGTCCCTCCCTCCCCCCTGGTCGGGATGTAGTATACCCCTGCCAGGCATTTACATCATAGGGCGTCACACAATCGCGCGTGCACAAGACGAAGGACTGGCACCCTTGTCTGCACACCACGGGAGAGACAGCAAGTGGATAAGCAGGTTGGTTGTGTCTGGTGTTTGAACGGGGGATGTCAAATATAATGTCTGACTCGCGCGCGCGAAAAGTGAGCATTATTTGTGCACGCAGTTTAATCAGGGAAGACGTTCTGGTGATCGCCCCAGCCATTCTAGCCTGCTCTTCAGTTGCGGGTGCCGAAGAACATGCGGGCGCTTTTCTCCGTGACTTGTGTGGCTAAGGAGGTACGCTTGTTATTAGTGCCCAGTGGCCCCCTGGGTGGCCCAGGAGTGGGCGGCCTCGGTGGCCACTATGCAATGACCCCATCAGAGGCACTCTTTTGTGCCTGAGCAGCGAAGTGCAGAACCGAATTGAGCTGGACCCCTTTCGTTGATTATTATGCACTGCGGGAAAGCAGTCGGCCATCCTCTCGCCTGCCTCCCTGGTCCAAGACAACCCAAGCACCTGTGCGCGCGCGGAACGTTGCAAGGAGTGCCTACCGAAATGCTTGACTGCGACCAAGCACGGCCAGGACATGGGGCCAGCGGACAGGGAACTTGCCTAAGGTAGTAATAACTCGGTGTCCAAGGAGGAAGATAGGATCCGTTGCGCACACTGGGGGACCAGTTGTTCCATGGGTGAAAAACCTCGGCGGCCTTGGCAGTGTATCAATCGGTAACGCTGGGACCCCCCACTCCCATGGTTCTCCGTAAGGGGCCTGGCCTGGCGCCTGGCAAAGCAAAGCAAAGCAAGCACCCCCCAACCGCCCGGTTGTCCAATATTGGTCGATGCACAAATTGACTTGATGATGTCCAGGTGAGTGTCTCGCGCGTCACGCAACCACGAAGAGCTGGGAAGAATTCTTCCGAAGAGGATGGAGCGAGTCACATTAGAGTTGCAAGAAGGCCACAAGCTCCCGAACCCCGGACTGCGGCGCAGGTGGTATCGTCGTGCTGTGGGTTACGAGGCGTCGTCATTCTATGCTCTGAAGGGGATGGAGATCTGCCCCAGTTGGGGGTATGTCCGCACATCGTGGTGGGCCTCTTCCGAGTCAGAACTTTCCAAGGTTCCAGGTTGTTCTCGCTGGACTATTCAGCGGGTTTAAACGTGAGAAAGTGCCACAGGGGTCGGTCATTGGCGACCCGATGGCACCGACAGGTCACAATACCCACGGAGATTCCCCGTTCGGAGCATCCATCAGGGATATGCAATTGTGCATACTCCGTGCATGTGTGTGCACTTGACTGCTTGCACGGAGCGCCGTGCGTATTGTGGTTGACATCAATCAGCACACACCAACCAAAGGAAGAAGCACGAACCAGCGGGAGGCTCCTCTGACAGTGCTATTGAATCAGGCCTGCTAAATTACTCCCGTGCCTACCTGTACGCTACCTACACCGCAGTCTAGAACCTCGCAGATACCACATTTCAATTTCTCTCTCTCGACGCCCCGTTTCAGTCAAAAGTGCGTTCCTCCGGTCGATTCGCTGGCGAAAAGGTCCAGCCAGCGCGCACACCATTTGGCCTGCGCGGACGGAGTAGTGGAGCGGGCTTCTTGGGGGAATACGGGAGGGAAGAGGCAGCCAGCGTGGCAAAACTGCTGCTGCTGCTGTCTGCTGCTGCTTCGTGGCCACATGACTCCTCATTGCATCGCCCGACTTTGCCGGCCGGCCCTCGTGTCCGCATGCATCTTGCAATCATGATCCCGTCACCACACT
Organism: Microdochium bolleyi; assembly: GCA_001566295.1. Lineage (NCBI taxonomy): Eukaryota > Fungi > Ascomycota > Sordariomycetes > Xylariales > Microdochiaceae > Microdochium > Microdochium bolleyi. Next base: position 610,954 of record KQ964245.1, read on the forward strand.
GGCCCTCCCGTCCAGCAGCAAAACATCAACAAAAACACCAAAACAAACCTGGCTCTGCAGGTCGGGAGCGTACCTAAGTGCGCTAGAATCAGAGGTGGGGGGCCACGACACAGAGAAAGCCCGAGGTTCGCAGCGGCGCGCCGGCGAGAAAGGCGGCTCGACCAAAAACGTGGCTTGCGGGCTTGCAGTAGTAGTCCGTGGCTTCACCACCTTTAGGCGCCGCGCCGGGGGGGGGGGGGCTAATTTGAGTGCGCGTGGCGTGCACCGGTGCAGCTGGAAACTTGGCCCGGGCCCGGGACGCCACGGAGACGTGAGAGGGCCGGGTTCCTGATCGTCAGGTGCAGCGGGAGTAAATCCTGCAATAGCGCAGTCAGCTAGTTATGGGGGGGTTAGTCTGTCGACGTGCATGTTTCGTGCAGCAGCAGCAGCAGCAGCAGCAGCAGCACAAACGCACTTGTCAATGTGCCCATGATGATAACATGGTAGGTTAAGTTCCGCTGTGCAGCGTGGCTTTTTCCTGTCTGTGGTTATATTCCCACACAAGGACGGCCGCACGCACCAGTGCATTCAGAGTCGCAGATAAGAAGTCCAGAAGTGCTGGGTCAAGTCTCAAGAAGGCGATTGATCTCCGCCGGGACCTTGGACGCACTACCAGCCACCTCAGTCCTTAACTCAGGCGGCATTCCACCTCCCAAAACACCTGGCCACGGCTGCGGGGGATCTGCTAGCTTAGCCCGCCTGCCTTGCCCCTGAAGCCGCAAGGCGACGAGCGACGATAGGCTCCAGGCCTTGTTTCACTTGTGAGCCCCGGAGCAGCAGTAGCGCACCCGCAGCTTTAGCACAAAGGCCGATGGTGAGCTAGAGAACAATCCGACGGGCGGCTGGGCGGCAGGCGGCGGCTGACGTAAAGCGCCCGGCTCGTCCGGCAAGCTGTCGGACGCTGAGAGAGATAACGATCCTGGAGTTCTGCGTAACCTGGGGGGGGTGCGCCCAATCGAGTATGTGCAACAAGATGTGCCCCGCGTTTCCTGGCGCCATGACGTAGATGTCCGATCTGGAAATGCAAGTCCCAGGCCGGAGGGGTGGTAGGGTTTGGGGTCGGTGATGATCGCGAGTCTGTCGTTGATACCAACTTGACACACACAAGACCGGCAACTCTGTGCCGTGCCGAGAGCTTTGTTCCGGGGGGCGGCCTGCCTGTGACTTGCAGAGTGGGACATGCTGGAGGATTACTGCGGGGCTTTGCGGATCGTCAAGGACGACAACTCTCCGCATCATAACTCTAGACCTTCAGACGCGGAGACAAAGTAGTGTCGGGGCCTGTTTGAATGCAAGAGAAACAAGGACAGACACCGGGTTGGTGCCACCGGCGCTTTTTCCGTTTGTGCCGGGTTTCGTGTTATCAGTGGACCGAGCTGTTGGCAAGCGGTCTACTACATTGCTTCATGTCACCACGGCTGGCCGGCCAGTTGTTGACCCGTTTGACTCGCTGTAGGTGTCACCTTGGCCGATCATTGAACTTGCATACAAGGGTAAGGGTAGTTGATAGGCGTACCCAGTTTGGTCCTTCAGAGGCTGGCACGTAGAACGTCGCAGTGATTGCATCATAGCCTGGTTCTGCCTCCTCCACCGAGACTTGCCCTCAAGCTGGCCGGTGGGTACACAACTCACGGTTTGCGAACCTTGACGAGGCTGTGACAGATGATTATCGAACCATTGATCCAGGACACGGGATCGGGGGGTTACACTGTAGCCTTGACACATGTCATCGCCGGCTCCCATTTGGAAGGGTGTGGAGATCCGCAATGAAGAGGATGTATCCAACATGCGCTGTGGGAACTCATCGGCACTTGTTGGCACAGGCAAGGTAAATTGAGAGGTCGAAAACAACCACCCATATCACAGCAAGCAGATTTGGCAACAACTTTTGCAATGTGCAAGATCAAATCGAGGCACATGGGTTTGTGCGAATTTGCACACTGAACTACTCACTTGGTGGAGATACATCAGATGGTAAAACCCTAAATTTCACAATACCGCCTCTTACCAGAGATTCCTGAAGGGATTACTTCGAGATCAAGTCATCCGCGAGGACACACGGTAGTGTGAAGTTTCCAAACCTAGCTCGTGCGGCTTGATCTTCGGTGACATACAAGCAATCATATCCTCGTTCCTGCTGTTTCGTCCATGTCTAACATGAATCATCAACTCATATCTCACCCGAGAGCTGCCCTCCGAGCTCAAATGTAACTAATATGCATGGGCAACTGGCCCGCTTTGAGAGACTTCATCGCGGTCGACTCGAAGTCCATATCCATGCCGAGCTGCTCGAAGCGAGCCTGTCTTTCTGGCTCCATGCACCGCTCAACCCAGACCTTCTTCATCCGAGCTATGTCGCCCTTGCATGCCGTAACGTCGTCCTCGGTCAACCAAACTCCCCTGAGGGCAGCGTACTCCTCGACGTTGCTCGTCAAGCACCGCTCCCAACAACCATCAAGATACCATAGCTCCATGCTTTCACTCCTCACCTGTTGCAACATCGCCGCACAGGTCTGCCGAGCCCCGCGGTCTACCAAGCCAGCCCATCTCTCGTACTCTGGCGTGGGACGCTGCCGGAAGATCCGCGCGAGACTCGCGTCCTCGCAGCCCGCGACGCACGTCTCGACCATCTCCAGCAGCGCGGCCGCCATGTCTCGCCGCCTGCCCTCGTGCGCGCGGTCCGCCGCCGCGGAGCCCATGAACCGCAGCATCGCCAGCTCCGCCCGGCCGGAGAACGGGTCAGCCGCGACGTGGACGACGCGCAGGACTCGCTGGCGCGCGTACGCGTCCCACGGCGCCACGCACTCGTGCCAGCCGTACTGCGCGGCCGAGACGTCGACCGCCAGGACCTCGCCCGAGGACAGCAGCGTCGCACGCAGCACCGAGTGCTCGGTCGGGCCCATGTGCAGCCACGGGCAGCGCGCGTGCTCGCGGTTGGTGATGCAAACGGGGTTCACTGCGTTCCGGGCGATGAATGTGACTTGCTCGATGTCCTTGCAGAGCGCTACGAGCAAACATGTTTCAGGTCGTTTAGTGACTGCGATGTGTGCGGGAAAGTGTTCGCTTGCAGGAAGGCAAGTACGGGAGAGAAAAAAAAGAAAACAATAAATGGACTTACGGCCAAGGATTTTCTTCGAGAGATGTCGTCCCACGAGGATCGGATCGTTGCACTTGCCCGCCATGAGAGCAGCATGAAACGCCAGCTGCGACGGCGGGTCATCGCAAGCCAGCTGCTGCAGGATGGAACTCCCGGTCAGGTACATCTGATCGCGCGGGACCTCCTCGAAGACGGTAATACCGTCTTTGATGTAGAGTTTGTCGAGGGCCGAGAACGAGGCGTGGGCCGCGAGGTTGTAGATAAGACCCTGGAGCAGGCTCGCGGCTCGAACGGCTGCCCTGCGCCGGCTGCAGAAGATCTTGTGCCGAGGCCAGTCCGCCTTCTGGCACTCTTCGCTGCAGTAGTAGGTGCAGAATGCCTTCTGGCCTGCGACGGGGATCGCACATCCTGTACACCACCTGAGCTGGGCTGGCTCACGCGAGCCGTCGCGAGACTTGTGGCAGGCAGGACAAGTATGGCTCCCTCCTTCCTCCGAGAGCCGTGAGAGATCGGTGATGTCGTTTACCAGGTCGCGCTCTGTGTTGGTGCGCACACCGCCACCACCCAGCGCTTCTTCTCTCTCGCAGTCCTTCCTGCCCTGGGCAATCCAGCGAAAATACCGAAGCTGTCGTGCTTTTGCCGAGTCGCCTTCTAGCTCGGCAGCGGTCTTTGACAAGGCCAGATGCGCAAGGACGTCCCAGAAGTATGCGAAATCAGTCTCGTGCTCGCGCAGCGAGTGGGCACGGGAGGGGAGGCGCTCTGGGGCCCGTGATGTCAGAAACTCGTGATCCGGGTCCTCGCTGCTCCGGACAGCTCTCGCGGCGCGGAGCGCGGCCAGGGCCTCCACGAGCTTGTCGTCCCATGGGCGCCCGTGCTTCCTGATATGTGCCTCATGTTGCTGAGAGTCGGGCAGCGTTGCGAAGAATGTCTCGGCGGTGCCCATGGCGGTGGAGGTGGCCGTGGCGCTGTACACCGGGCTGGGCAGCTCGGCGAGAACTGCCTCGACTCTGTCCATGGCAGTGTGTTTCATGACCTTTTGTGACGGCGCAATGTCGTTGTCTGTCTCGATGTGAGAAGTATGTGATGACGTGATGAGCTTGATTTTCGTGATGTGATGATTGTGACGGTGTCTTGGTGCTTGTGTCTGTGCTCAAACACCGGTGCGGTGTCGTTTGCCGTGGTCTCGGAGAAGGAGCCTCAAAGCACAAACGGTTGACAATATCAGACGACTTTTTGACGTACATGACGTTTGTGGTTGTTGGCAAGACTTGGTACAGAGAAATGGATGATACTTGAAGGATGGGTCGGCCCGGGTTTGTTGCTGTGGCATTCTCGGATGGGGGGCGTGCAAGGTGTGCGTGCAACTTTGATGTTCCGGGCACGTTGCTGGATAGACCGCAAGAAATAAAGTTGTCAGGCATAAGGCGTGGATTGTACTGAAAGAGAGGGTGGTTGCAACGCTCTGTAGAGCCTAAAACACGCTGAGAGCACAACTGGCAAGGCTTACCAAAGACGATATTGAACTAGGTTAAAGGTTTGCGCTTGATATTTTGCGAATCGCAGTGCTTTACACAGACCGCGAGCAAGGCTGCCTACGGTAAAAACCATGCACGCCGCATGTATAGACACCCGTGATTCCTGTTGCAGATTATTTCTTGTTTGTTCTCTGACACTAGACAGCTCTACAGCACTTAACCTCAAAGTCTTACCACCCCTTATGGCCAATCTATATGGGTACGTTCGGAATTGACACCATCCTGTAGCCGAGGTCCCGGACACATCCAACGCCAATGACCCTTGCCTGTCGGAAGTCCTTCTCAAGACTCATCTCCAAAGTTATCCGAAAAGATAATATGTCCTGCCACTCATTGCTGGTGTCGGGAATGCCAACCCTTGCTTCGCACTAACTCGACAAACATGCGCCATCTGCGATGTTGCCCGAGACGAAAAGTGTACTCACCCGATTCGGGACTTCTTAGATCACTTGGAGTTCATCTCCGTCTGCAGCTTTGTGAAGTCCATATTCATCCCGAGTCTCTTGAAGACGGCTTGCCTGTCACGGCGCATGCATCGCTTGATCCATATTCTCTTCAGCACTGTCTCGTCATCTTTGTATTTGTCGACAATCTCCCGGGACAGCCAGACACCCTTCAGAGCATCGACCTCCTCAGGCGAGCGCGTCAGGCGCTGACTTGCGGTTTCGTCAAAGTACCAGCGCCGGGTGCCGGCCTCCTGGATGGCCACCGTAACACGGAGGCACTCTTCCACCGCCGCATCGCAGATACTGTCCGCGGCCTTCTTGTATTCGGCAGCAGGCAGCTTCAAGAGGTCGGTCACCGCGCTGAGCTTGCGCGACTCTGCCTCGCGGGTGATGAGGCCCACGAGATTCGCGACCATCACGCGACGGGAGTTGTGAGCAGGGATGTACTCTGGACCTTCGGTCTCTTTTCTAAGCTCCACCTCCTGCTGTGCGATATCGTCGAGGCTGGCGACGCTCTCGCGGTCTGCCGGCATCGCTCGGAAGCTGCGCCACTGCTCCCAGGGTGAGATGGGGACGCGCCAACCGAACTGGCCGCAGGTAACGTCCAGTGCCATCTGATCCCCAGACTTTAGCGTGAGTCGGAGTACAATGTGGGGTGCGAACATATTGAAACGTTGTCGCTCATCGCCAGCCGGCGGTTGCAGGTGGCACACCGGGTTCACTGCGTTGCGTGGAAAGACAGTGACCGCTTCAATATTCCTGCTGAATGCTAAAGACCGAAAAGAATTGTCAGCAAGCCGATCGCACGGGGCCAATGAGAGATTATCGAGTCAGGGATCCGCGAGCATGAAGAACTTACGCTTGATCAGTAGGTCCAGGAGCTCTCGGCCAACGTGAACAACTTCGATGCATTTACCCGCGTTTAGCGCAGCGATCCAAGCTGCCATGGTGTGGCCGTCCGTCTTCGTGAGCTCGGGGAGAATCATGTGCATATCCGTAGCTCCCATGAAGTGCATGTGGCCTTGGTGGACTGTCTTCAGGTAGGTGATGCCATCTTTCACACCAAGCTGCTCCCATGGAATGTAGCCTCCGGCTGACTCTAGGATCTTCATGAGTTCCTGCACGAGCCATGCTGCTCGAATGACCTTGCGGCGGTTGTTGCAGGCGGCTTTGTGCGCAGTCCAGTGCTCCTTCTGGCACGAGGGGCTGCAGTAGTAGGTACACGAGACCTTGTAAGTTCCGCAGTCGCTTTCGATGGCACAACCGGCACAGCACGAGAAGCTCTCTGAGTTGCTAGGCTTCTTGTGGCATGATGCACAGGCGCGATTGGGCTCTGCGGGAAGGCGCACGGCTGCTCTACGGTTCGACTCGGTGCAAGTCGTGGTTCCGTTGGTCATCAAGTCCTTCTCGGCATCGTTCCTGCCGCGAACGACCCAGTTGAGGAAGCGAAGCTGGCGGGCCATTGCACTGTCGCCCTTCAGTGATACCATGTCGTTCTTGGTGGACAGGGCGGCGAGCGATCCCCAGAAATTGCACGTGTAGTAGGGCTCCTTGGGGAGACGAGACACGAGGTACTTGTGAATGTCGGTCTGACCACGCATGCGGAACCCTGGAATCAATGTGGCAAGATAGAGTTCCTGGTCGGGTGCGTGTCCATTCTTCTTGATGGACTCGTCGAACTTGTCGGGGGAGGGCATGCGGGCGAAGAAAGCCTCTACGTTGTCGCGGATCTCGAGACGATCCATTAGTTCCTTGACGTCGCTCAGTGACTTGAACATGTTTGCGTTTCGCCCTTGGGGTGGTGACGGTCAAATCAGCCTCAGCTCACCAGAACCTCAGATTACTTCCACTCACCGTATGGCGTGATACCAGGTTGAAGGTGTAGTTTTTAGGTGTCCTTTGGGCGGAGCTTGACGCTGGTTGATGTCTCTGAGGTCGTGAATCTCTGAGCAGATGCACGAGTAGGGTCAGAAGGGAGGACAGTGGTCGCGCGGCAAACCACGAAAGATTTGAGACGACTTACTTGTGATCCGGTCCAAGTGAGACTGGCGGCTATTCGGTCTGCACTAAGAGGCTTTGAGGCGTTGATGCCTGGGAGAGATCGCTGTGCAAGATAAACTGCCAACAACCACATGAATTGTGTTGTTGCTGCTGCTGGAGTTGAAGCAGAGGAGATGAAGATCGAGACCTGCCCAGTGCAAATGGATGGATGTGGGAGAAGAGAAGTGCCGCCTGGCGTGGTTGCCACGGAAATGTGCATCACGACATGACGGTCTCGGAGCATTGATCGCCCTCCCTGCTGTCGCGAGCCACCACCACTTGCAGACGACTTGACTTGCGGAAGAAGTAGGCAACTCCGAGTGAGCTTTTCACAATGACCGGAGAGTGATTGGAAAGATACACGGCGAGTCGTCAACTCAACGCGGTAGTCGGCATCTCAGGCCAAGCATGTCTACCATAGAGCAGCTGATAACCACACTGATCAACAGTAAGGTCAGGTATCTAAATCATGAATAGTCGCACTTTCTCTTGAAGTCTCTCATTGCATGTTCAGCGGCATCGGCACACTCAAGGATCCGCGTCGTACTCCTGGACCGCGCATGGAAAGCGGCAAGAGCCACCATAACACCTGCTACACTCGTCCCGGTCGTGCTTGTCAGGATATGGCTCTCTCTCCCCCTCGTACGCGGCCACCTCGCTCAGGCCCTGCATCCGCGCCGCCATCTGCAGCAGGCTCTGCTCCACGAGACCGCCCAAGTGCTTTATTTTGCCCCGACGGATCGGCGCGAGAAGCGTCTCGAGCGCGCTGATCTCCCTGTAGTTGTAGCTCTCCCTGTGCGCAAGACACGCATCCGCCCCGCAACTCACGAGAAACGCGAGATAGCCGCCGAAGACCTCGACTATGGCGGTCGTGTGCGGACAGACAGCAGGCTGGTGTCCCGCCGGGTGGTCGTGGAGGTGGTCCCCGCAGAAGCAGTCGACGGAGAGGAAGTCGGCGACGACCTGCTGCAGAGGGCTGCACCTGTGCGGGAAGCTGGCCGTGCTGCCCGCGTTCTCCAGGTCATTGATGTCGGCGCCGGCGCGCACCAAGGCGCGGATGCTGGCCTGGCCGATGCCGCGGACCTCGACCCAGCGCGACGGGTGGGCAACTCGATGGCGCAGGTTGGCCTTGTCGACAATGACGCGGCGGAGCAGAATGTCCTTGGCCGCCTGGCTCATCGCGGCGACCCGAGGCTGCAGTAGCTCCAAGAACCTCTCCCACAACGCTTCCTTGTCGATCACATCACCTTCATCCGAGACCGTGGTGCCCCCGTCGAACCGGACAAGCAGCTTCGCAAGGTCCGGCTCTGCCGCACCATGCTCGACGAGGATCTTGATGGTTGCAAAGAAACCTGGTTCCGCCAGCGCCTCGACCCCCCACTTGCACAGTAGCAGTTCAACAGCGGATGGGATGCCTCTGAAAGTCCGATCGCGCAGCTGCTCATGGTAGTTGATGAGGCTGTACCTGAAAGGGGGTGCAACCGGGCTTCGGATATCAGCTCCAAGGGCGTCGATGAAGTGGCTGGCGCCTTCGGCAGGCGTGAGGCGTCGCTCTGCCGATCCAGACGGCGAAGACTCCCACGAGTCGATTGTCTCCAGGTAGGCCAGCAGCGGCGTGGTGCAGACATGGTTTTCCCAGACCTCAGTGGTCTCTCCTGGCAGGGGCGCGCGGCGGATATGGCATGGCCGGTCGATGTCCGCACCGGCTGCTGCACATGCATCCAGCATGTCTGTCTTGCCAGTTCTTGCCATGTGTTGTGCCGCCCCAAAAAACGGGATATGGGAATAATCTCGGGGGTACTGGTGACGCAAAGCGTCATCGATCTCGGCGGAGGCCCCCCGCTGGCGAAGTAGCTCAAAGACCTCGATATCGCCTCGCAGGGCTGCTGAGCACAGAGGGGTCCTCGGCAGCCTCCGTCCTGTGGCCACGTCACGAGAGACAACTGCATCGTTGACCCGGGCGCCGTTGTCTAGCAGCCTGCGCAGAAGGGCCGGCGAAGCCCACTCCACGACCTCGGGAAACGGCAGCTTGGCCAGCACGGCTTGTGCCTGAGTAAGTCTACCGTCGCTGTTGTCGTGGCCGTAGTAGGGCGTGCGCGCCCGCGCGTCCACGAAAGCCTCGAGAAACTGGACGTTCTCAGGCTCGGCAAGCCTCCTTGCAAACGTCTTTATCTGGTCGTCCTTACTCTTGTCGGTCATGCGCGCATGCGTTGGTGTAAGCGGCACGCCCAGCTCAAGGAGCAGTACGAAAGCCTCGAACTGGCTCGCCTTGAGAGCGAGCTGGACAGCCGATGCCTCCGACGTGCTTGTCCCGCGCCCTGCCTGGCGGCGTTGCCGGTACACGAGGCCGCGCTGCATGGTCCCCGACTCTGCTGCCCGCGACAGGACCTTGCGGATGATGCGCAGGTGGCCTCCCCGGCAGCCGTGTCGAAGGCCGGCATTGCAGGCATTGCTGGTGACATACAGAACTGGATCGAGGCGCTGATAGAGGCTGCGCGAGCACTGAGATAACCTGGCTAGGGAGGTACAGTCTACACGGGCACATGAGCGCAGGGTGCCGACGTCGTGGTTGATGAGGTGTGCCAGGATGGAGTCGAGGATCTCGTTCGGAAGCGATTCTAGGGGTGACGCCATTGTGCCCGCGCCATGTGGCGCAGAGGCTTTGAGAAGAGACTGTTGCAATGTGCAGTGAATGTTGTAAGTGAATGGCGCGATGGACAGCTTTTAAAACCAGCGTATGTACAAGAAGTTTCGAAACTGTGAGTTGATTCCCGGTGACTCATTCGGCAACGCACTGAGTTGAGTTACAAGAGAGGACTACAAAGACGGCCGAGTCTTAGCATCACGCTGGGGGCAGTGTTCAGCCTCAGTGCTTCGTGTTGAGGCTTCCAGGGGTCTTGTTAACCCCCGGTCGTCTATGGACGACTTGTCAGCCCTGTGCGGAACGGGTAAGTCAGCCTGAACGAGAAGCGAGCCGCATTGTTCAACCACTTTGCCATGTGGAAGGTTTGCATCAGAAACCCCGGCTGCAAGACGAAATTGGAAGGAAAGCTTCAATTGGTACACTAGAAATCAAATCTATTGAGGCTGAATGCAGGCATCGAGCACCTGCTGATCAGGCTTCACTTCGTTCCACTGCAGCTTACTGGCCTTCTGGACAATCATGGCCCCCCTCCCAGTGCTGGTCTGGTGGTTAAGAATGGCCGCTCCCCTGCTAGGAACCTCAACGTGATATCATCGTCTTAGTCGTAAGCGCGTGAGTTTAAAGAATAAATAAAATATACCTCCATAGCTCACGCTCAGTGGTGCTCGAACGAAATCATCTGTCCTGGCGTCTCCACTCAAGCCGATCATGAGTTAGGGTAGGCTCCTCCGCCTTAGAAGTGCATTGCCATTCCCAGCGCCTTGAACCACTCCTGTTGTTCAGGCTTGCGGCATCTCATGGCCCAGATATTCCTGAGGGCGGCAGGATCGCCCTGGGCACTGTCGATATCGGCCTGGGTGAGCCAGACATACCGCAGCGCATCGGCCTCGTCCTGCGATCTCGTCAGGCGCCGCGTCCACTCCTGGTCAAAATACCACAACTGCCGGCCAGAGGGCCGTATGGCATGGACGACGGCCAGGCACGCTCGCTGGGCGGTTGGGACGACGCTCTGCTCGAATGCATCATATGCGGCTGGCGCAAGCCCGAACAGAGCGGCTGCCGATGGCAAGTTGCGCTGGACAGCCTCGCGCTCCACGAGCTCCGTGATACTGGCGGCCAGGGAGCGACGCATGTCCTCGCCCTGAATAATCTGAGGGCCGGCGAACATTCTCTGCATGTTCTCCAATTGGTCCGAAACTGGATGAGTCGTGCTGTAGTCGACTACAAGTGCCCTGTGGCTGCACCACTTGTCCCACGGTGCGATGGCCTCCTGCCACCCGAACTGGGCTCCTGAAACGTCCAGGAGAAGACTCTCGCCAGACGTGGTAGTGAGTCGGAGAACATTGTGGGCCCCAAACATCAGATACGAATCGTTCGTGGTGGCGCTGTTCTCGTTGACGACAAGAAGGGGGTTGACTCCGTTCTTTGGGATCACAGTGATCATCTCCATGCGAGTGCAAAATGCTGCCGGGGTTGGAATTTCGCACTGTTAGCTGGGCGCGGCAAGTCGCTTCAAATGATGGCTGCAAAGCTGGGACTGAAATCACTTACGGCCGATAAGAAGCTCGAGTAGAGGCCGCCCGGCAATAACAACCTCCGTACAGGCATTTGCTGTGAGTGTCCCGTGGTACGCTGCCTGAGACGGAGCGCTTGCGCGGGTGAAATCGTGCAGCAGCGGCTCGCCCCGGAACGACAACTCGTCCTGAGGAACTTCCTCCAGGCGAGTGATACCCTGGGTCACTGTGAGGCTTTTGACCTGGCGGTTGGATCCGGCGGCCTCGAGTGCATAGAGGAACTTCTGCAACAGGCTTGCTGCACGTACAACCTTCTTACGTGTCATACAGAATCCCTTGTGTGTCTTCCAATGTCTCTCCTGGCAGGCCCTACCGCAGTAGTAGGTACAAGAGATTCTTCGACCACCGCTCTCCATGACGCAGCCTGCGCAATGGGAAAAGTCCCCAGGCGTATGAGGTACTGCCTGGCATTCGGCACAGGCGTGATTTGCTTCCTCCGGCAAGAGAGCTGCTGTTTCGCGTTGAGCTTCCGTGCTGGTCTCAACGCCAGTGTCACGTATGCTTGTGTCGGCGTCATTTCTGCCACGCGCGATCCACTTGTAGAATCGAAGCTGACGCGCTTTGTGACTTTCTCCAGTCAGTGCATTCTGGCTCTGTGACATGGCAAGCTTGGCGATGACGTGCCAGAAGAACATGGCAACAGGACCTCCCTGCCATAGCTGCTGTGACGCGGGCAGGCGTGATGCTAGAAGGTCATGGTCGGTTCCAGGAGTGCTGTTTCGATCCATCATGACCATGGCTACAGCAAGCTGTGCGTGGTCCTCGGCGCCGTGCTGTCGAATGTGGCTCTCATGCTGGGCTGGGGCTGGCAGACGGGAACAAAAGACTTCCACTTCATCCATGGTGGGCTGTGACACAGTTGTGGTTGTGGTTTGTCGACTCGAATACGCCACTGCCAGTGTGGGGTGGACTTTGGCGTTGCGTGACATGCACGAGGTAACGTGTACGTGAGGGTTGAGTGAGAAGCGCACGATACGGCTTCAGAGCGCTATATTTCGTTCTCTGGCAACCATGAGATCGGTGTCTTTGGTCAGCAAGTGCTCCCCAATATCTTGGCGTTGTTAGGCTCCCACCTCGCGGTCTACTCCCGACCCATGGGACCTTGATTCTCTCACTCGCCGATATCGAGATGCGGATAGAATTGCTTGTTGCATGAGTGGAGAAGAGGAAGAGGAGGGGCGTGATCAACTTGGCCACGGAGGATCTTGATGTGAACACAGAGCAGCTTTGAGTGGTCAAGGCATCCTCTCTCCTAGCCAACCGGAAAGCATATCACCGAAATGTGCGTTTGGGGGAAGCTTACTGACGAAAAGCTGGGAGAATAACGGACCTCATGGACGACATTCGATCCGATGCAAGGGCGACATATTAGCCAGCGGTGGGTGACTGCGCTGCATATGCAGCAAGCCTGTAGTCCGTTTGCCTGCTACAATGAGTGGTGCACAACAGCGCGGCAAAACAGCGCAGGCCTCAAACGGGTGTTTCATTGAACGGCCTTATGACAGTGTCGGCTTGCGCATTGTTGATGACGGAGACTGCGGAAACAGAACATTAGCTCCGTTCCTGCTCCCGATCGTCGACTGTGATGTCTGGATACAGGTCGGCGCCGGTGGAGGGGGGTGAATCCAATGAGAAGTGATTGCCCGTTCAGGAGATGCCGCGTGGCTACGATCCTCAGTGTTTGGTGTTGTGATCAAGGGATGACGATATCGCTGGGAGAATGGACGCGATCGCTGAAGCTGGCGGCTTGGAGAGCGAGTGGCTGCCTCACGCGTTCTTGCGAGCAGCCGGAACACCTGCAGTTGTCTATGAGGGAGATGGTGCACAATGTGAACTCTCGTCCATGTTGAGGTTTTCTCTTTCGTAACGATAGCGTACCTTGGGGTGAAGACGGAAGCTGTCACCTTGAAATGATGCTTCAAAGTGTCCTTCCACTGGTTTATATGCCGGGACGGACCTCGAATGGGTGATTAAACATATATCTAACAAGCTCAGTCCAGCGTCACCACCAGCTTCTTGAATGACACGCCCTCCTTCAGCTTGTCCAGCCCGCCCTGAATGCTCTCAAGCCCATGCCCAACAACCTCGGCCTCCGGCACAGCTTTGTATTTCCCTTCCTCCAGCGCAGCCGGCATGTACTCGTTCCACACCTTCCCCGAGACTTCATCATGGATGATATTGGAGCTGAAGACCGCCTTGTACCCGCATCCGGTCATTAGAGACTTTATGAAAAGCCGTGCTGTGCCGAGCACGTACGACAGCCCCATACGCGGCATGCTCGGGTCCGTCACGTTCGGCATAGGATAAGTCACCAACGCCACGTGCTCCTTGCGATCATTGTCGCTGCCGCCAGTCCTGGCGAGGACCTCCATGCAGCGAAAGCCCGAGTCGTGCCCGATTGCCACGGCACCGGCTACTCGCCGGTCCTTGCAGGCTGCCACAAGATCCCTCACCGCAGACGGCGAGCGGTAATCGAAGCACTTGGCCGCACCAAGACTGAGCACAGCCTCGCTATTCTTGGGCGAGCATGTCGTGATAACATCGTAGCCAGCTGCCACTGCGAGCTGGATGGCGTTGCAGCCGATGCTGGTTGCTCCGCCCCATATGACGACGATTTCCTTGTCCTCGCCCTTGCCGGCTACCTCTGTTTGCGTCTGCAATGTTGGCCATCTCAGAGCAAGTTGGTCCTTCTTGAATAACGCCGCCGCTCCAGTAGTCACGCCCATGGGCAGGACAGCCGCCTGCTCCCAGGACATGCTGTCAGGGATCCTCGTTGCCATCCGTGCAGCAAGGACAGTGTACATCTGGAATCCGCCCTCGGCAGCACGATTCCGCCCCTCGTCCGTGCTAGCCGCAAAGCCGACGACCCGATCGCCAACCGCAAACTTGCCACGGGTTGGTGCTTTCGAAGATGACGAGGCTGACTTGACCCCAGAATCAGCAGCAGCAGCGACATCCACACCGACCTGGACAACCTCGCCAGCGACGTCAGCCCCGAGGATGAAGGGGTACTTGATCCACGGGAACATGAGACTGCCCATGTGCTGTGTCATGTAGTCGACCGGGTTAAGCGCGACGGCGTGCACGCGCACGATGATCTCGTCTGGGGCGGGCTCGGTGTATGGCGCATCGGCGACGTCGAGGGGCCGCTGCTTGACACCCTTGAGCCAGGCCGCTCGATTCCTGGGTTGTTGCCGGCCTGCTGAAGCCATTGCGCTCTGAATGATGTCGCACCAGGGTTGATGTTGATGATTGTGCGGTTGATGCTGCCTGAGATCCAGTTACAGTATGGTCCTTTGACTGTGCACTACTCTTATGTGCTCTGCACCATGCTTCCCGGAAACCTAACACACCGGCGGCCGTCCATCTTATAGATACGCCCCAGGTCGTGGAGCTTCCTGAGAACGGGCAATTGAAAAGGCCGAGTAGGCTATGCACTTGTCTCGCATATGGACACAAGCTTCTGGGGCCGCAGATGCTCGATCCGGAGACGTGTGAGATGCTGTTGTTCATCCGGGAAACCCATGCCCGATCGAAAGATTACGCCCATTGCGAGCAGACACAAGAACCAATCAGGGGTTGCAATCCGGACGAAACACACCCCCTTTTGGCAGTCCCATAACTCCAGTCCCGCAAGCCTGCTCTCAAATGCGACGCCTTAGCTCCGGCGGCGCGAATGCGAGCTGTCGCTGGATCCACTTTGCATCTCGGAGCGAAGTCAGCCCGACTCGTCGCAGCTGTGTCGCATGCACTTAGTGTGGAATCTGTGCTCGTTCATTGCCGTCTCTTCTGGAATGCTCGGCTGGGGGAGCCGTTATTTCAGCATTTACATACGAGTGCATCCATATCCACGCCCACAGCAAGAACTTTCAGTCGGACAAGGCACAATGGCCATCCATGCCTCGTCGTAGCCAAGACAGCTATTGACGCTCTCCAGCTCCAAACAACGTGCCAGGCTGTCCTTCCGACCAACGTTCGCCATCCTCATACCTAGGTTTCGCCCACTGGAGACTCAGCTCGGCCACTGCCAAGATGCCCGCCAAGGCCCCGGCAACATGAGAAGTCCACTAGATGGCAGTCTACTTCGGGGCGCTCGAAGCCGCACCGCTGACTCTGCCCTGGGAAGTCCTTCCACCTAGCATGGCAGCAGTGAATTCGCTGGAACCTAACCAGAGGCACATCATGACATGCCCGAGGCTTCGATCATGCGCGGCTTGAGACTGCCTGATTGCCACCGGCGTCGGCGTTGTGTGACCGACAATGACAGCGGGACCCTGTTAATGTCATTCACCTAGGCTGTGACCCAGGTAGCCGAGTTTCGCCAATCCGAGAAGCTTACGTGCCAGATGGGAGGGCACAGACACCGTAGATGCAGTTTACTTGCAGCATTAGTCTCAGTCTCTGCCGTGTACGCTCCTGCCATGCCAGGTAGCACTTGATCGAGACACGAGCGGTGTCCGGGCTCGGTCGAATGGATTGACCACGGACGTAACTGCCCATCCTCCTATCAGAGACCCTGACCTGGTATGCCACAAGTGCAAGGCGAGTCCAAGCTTCTCAGGTAGCAGTGCGGCAATTTGAGTAGCACATTTTAGGATGGGCCAGAAGGCACATAGTCCTGCTGTCGGAAATGCGACACGACAGTCTATCCTGTCTGTGAGCGGCGTCACATGACTGACAATTTGTACAGAAGCAAGGTCGCGAGAACAATCCGATTCAGGCGACGCTCAATCGTCCATGTCGTCTTTGAGTTTCTTGCGAGGCCAATCACGAGCAATGGGTATCTCGTCCCTTGGCCAGATCGTTTCGCAGAAGATGAAGATGAGGTAGTCGATGACGACGCAGAGGCAGAAGAGCTTGCCCGCCCATTCTCCGCAACCATAGTATCGCTTGAGTCGATCGATGAGGGCAAAGTTGCGTCCGCGGGTGGCACTCCACTGAGACTTGCTTGCAACCTCGTATCCGTAGAACTCAGCATCGCTGATGTCTCCCATGATGCCCTGGTAGACGCGCTCGGTACGCTTGGCCACGTTGGTCCACGAGTACATGGACTGCACCTGCTCGTGGAACCTCTCGGTCCGGACCTTGTTCGCGCGAATGGTTTGGATGGCGCGGCCAGTGGCGAGCACGAGATCGTCCTCGTCAGGCTTGGCAAACTCGGTCATGTGGGAAGGGAGGACTTCGGGCACTCCGCCGACGGCCGTGCACACGACGTAGAGACCACAGCTGGCAGCCTCCACAATGACGGTCCCGAAAGCCTCTGTCAAGCTTGGGTGCAAATAGATATGACCTCGGACCATCACATCACGGACGTCTTCGTGTCGTACGGGTCCCAGCATCTCAACCTTGTCCTGGAGCACGTTCTGCTCGATCATTTGTTCCAGGTCGATCGCCTTCGGCCCCGAACCGGCAATAATGAATCTCGTATTGGGATGTGCCTCGAGGATCCGCGGTATCGCTGCCGTGAGCAAGTCTGTGCCTTTGTTGTAAAACAAGCGGCTGATGACGACGATCGTGACGGGTTCGTGGGGGCCAAGAGGATGGGCTGGAAGCGGATGCTGGTGCAGATGATAGTTCGTAGTGGCTGGATCAGGTCGAGGCAAGGGCTTGAAGTTGTCTGACACAACCGCATTTGGGATGGCTGATACCATGAACGGGTCCAAAGCCCCACGAAGAACCGTGTTCTCTTTCCTGCAAGCAACGATATCGTCAGAGGGATATTCTTACTTGGCCAGGTTACGATCATATGTGTACATACGAAGTGTGGCTGACACATATGGCGTGGTCAACATCGCTGAGAATGAACTTGAGCAGCTTGTTCGTCAGAATGCTGCCCGCATCCGCAAAGCCAAACAGAGAATGGTCTGTGAAGACGGTTCTGAGCCCCATCGTCCGTGCATGCAGTAGAGCTTCCTGCCCAAGGCAGCTAAGACTAGCATGGCCGTGGACAATCTCGATTCGTTCTCGGACAATGATATTACGGAAGACTGGGAAGAACGAGAAGACAGTCGGGAAGCTCGATGATCGATAGATGACGGCGAACGGCACGTGGAAGACTTTGATGCCGTTGGTAAGGTACCGGATACCCTTGCGATCATCGTAGGTGTGAGTAATGACAATGACCTTGTGGCCGCGGTCGACGAGCTTGCTCGAGAGCTGGTAGATGTGACTTTCTATCCCTCCCGGCTGTGGGAAAAAGAAGTCGCACACCATGGCGATGTTGTACGTCCTGGGCTGTAGTTCGGCCATCGCGGCAGATTGACACAGTCGTGCCGCTCCGAGCTGATCGGCACCAGCTTAGGATTCTTTCGTCTCGTTCGTGGAGGTTGAGTCGGGCAGTGGAGGACTATCGACCCCTCGATTCGCGATGGGGAGGCGGGATCAGGGTGCCTGGCATGATATGCTGCAATTGTTGGACCAAAGAGCTGGCAAAGTTCGCGACATTCGAATGGAGGCTTTCATGGAATGCGATAGAAAGCTTGCTGTCCCGAGCACAAGTCTCAGGTTCGAAGGGCGCCCGTCAGTTCCACGATCCCGCTTGATCGCGAAGCTTCAACACATGTCACGATTGTTGGCTTCGAGCTACGTAAGCGCCTGTTCCTGGCTGGCCCCACAGCGTCCACAAGGGTTGCGCTGCGATAAAGGCGATAGAGCGGGCGGTCAAAAAGTTCCAGGGCGGCAGAATCCCAGCTCGGCGCGGGCGTGTGGGGAACAGCCGCGGCGATGCCTCTGGGCAAGAAAATGCTGCCATGACCCTGCACAGCTCTCCTTCGATTGTCAACAGCATCCCCTAATGGGCCCGTCTGCGTGACACACAACCGACAATGTACGCTCGCTACGTGCCCTCGGCTGGGGGTGTGTTGTCTGCAGAGCCGACCCAAAAGCCTGCGCCGGCCGAGTCGCAATCGGCAACCCCTGCGACAATGGCTGCCCCGACAGCCTACGCCAGATTTGTTCCCGGCGATGGTGGTGCGAAGCAGAATATCGCAGCCGAAGACCGCGATGAACGTCCAGCAAAGAAGGCGAAGCTTTCGCCCGAGCCTGAAGTCTCTGCGACGAAGCCAAGAAAGAAGCGCAAATCAAAACAACGAACGAGCGCAGTCGACAGCGACTCTGACGACAGCTCGAGTGCTGAGCCTGAATCAAAAGTCGCCGAAAACCACATCGCCAGTTCGAGCGAGGACGAGGCCGCGCCGCCGGCGACAATGGAGATTGATGAGCGTGACTCGACGCCTGTTGAGGCTGTCCAGAAGAAGCCCAAGCGGGAGAAGAAGCCCAAGGCGAGAGTCACGAGCGACACAGCCAACTCGGGGAGCGAAGATGAGATACAGAAACGGCACAAGGCGGTCTTTGATCGAAAACGAAAATCGATGCAGATTCCGACAGCCACCAAAGACCAGGCCGGGTCCGAAGACGCAACTATGGAGGATGTGCCGTCGCCCGAGGAGGCGCATGGATTGGAGCCGCTTCCCCAGCCGAAACCTGCCGAGATTGAGGACTTCGTGCCCACATTTGAGACGTTGCCTGCATGGCTTGCTGAGCCCATTCGCGTCTCTCCTCAGGCCTCTGCAGACTTCGTCAAGCTCGGGTCAATACCAGAGTTGGGCATTTCCGCCGAAGTCGCAGCAAAGCTATCGTCAGCTGGATACAAAAACGCTTTTGCGATCCAGACAGCGGTCATCCCACTCCTCCTGCCGCATCACTGCAAGTCTCGACAGGGCGACGTTTTGGTCTCTGCTGCTACCGGCTCCGGCAAGACGCTCTCGTATGCGCTGCCGATGATCCGCGACCTTAGCTATGGCAACAAGAGACTAACGCGACTGAGAGCGTTAGTCGTCTTGCCCACTCGAGAGCTGGTTAAGCAAGCGCAGCAAGTTTGTGAAGAACTAGCTGGTGCGTGCGCTTTGGATGGTGCTCAAAGACGCGTCCGGATCGGTGTCTCCATGGGCAGTCAGAATCTCGAAAAGGAGCAGAGCGCTTTCATCGAACGGACGGAGAAATACGACCCCGAGGGCTTCGCAGCACGCAGAAGACGAAAAGACAACGACGACTATGGCGACGACACCGATGTCACAGATGACGAAGAGAAGACAGAGGTACTGCGGCGTGAAGACCGGATCCAGACACTACCTGACCACGTCATCCAGTACAAGTCAAAGATCGACATCCTCATCTGCACGCCCGGCCGCCTGGTTGAACACATCAAGTACACCCCGGGCTTTTCCATCGACCATGTTCGATGGCTTGTGGTCGATGAGGCGGATAAGCTGCTCGGGCAGGACTTCCAGCAATGGCTAGATGTAGTAATACCGAGGTTGCACCAAGTCCGGCGCTCGCAGAAGCGGAATCATCATCACAGCAACCTATCAGGCGTGCGCAAAGTCATTCTCAGTGCCACGATGACGCGAGATCTAGAACGTCTTGGCGGGCTCAAACTAAGCCGGCCTAATCTTGTCGTGCTCGAAGGCTCCGGAACTGCAGACGCAGATGCGAACGTCAGTCACGCGGACCATGCTCTGCCCGAACTTCTCGAGGAATCGGCGTTAAAGGTCAGCGACCCCAGCGTGAAGCCAGTCTTCCTGGTTGATCTCCTCAGAAGCAGGAAGGTCCTGGGCGATGCCGCAGGACGCCCGCCCACTCTGAGCTCGGAGGCCGCCGATACTTCCTCATCCGAGTCAGGGTCTGAAGCCGACACCTCATCCGAGGACGAATCAGGCTCCGACTCCGACAACGAGTCTGAGGATTCAGCTCGACACGACGCTCCGAAACCGGCCTCCACACCCAGTGTGCTCATCTTCACCAAGTCTAACGAGACGGCAATGCGTCTGTCGCGCCTGCTGTCCCTCATCTCGCCGAAGCTCACGCCTCTCCTAGGCACGCTCACCTCAACGACAGCCTACTCGACCCGTCGGCAGACCCTGCGCGACTTCAGCGCCGGGAAGCTTCGGGTTCTAGTGGCATCCGATCTCGTCGCCCGTGGTATCGATCTGCCGTCCCTCGATCACGTTGTCAACTACGACATGCCGACTAGCGTTGCCTCGTATGTGCACCGTGTCGGACGAACTGCCAGAGCGGGCAAGAGCGGCAAGGCCTGGACGCTTTTCACGAAGCCCGAGGCGCGCTGGTTCTGGACTGAGATCGGCGGAGAGAGGAGCATCAAGAGAGTCAAGGAAGTGCAGCGCATCAGGATCACGGAGGAGAAGGAGGACCTGTTTGACGAGAAGGTCAAGGTGTACGAGGCCGCTCTGGAGGCGCTAGGCCAGGAGGCTGGCGAGATGAGAAAGCGTGGTCATAAGTAGAAGTGATATGGTGTCGATCGATACCCCGGAATTGAGTAGCTTCCATGTTCGCCCACCGCGATCAAGTAACCGTCTCTCAACTACCGTGACATATACGGGCATGTCGATTGTGACCATCAACCTGACCACCCTAGTTTCTGAGTCTCAAGCGAAGCCGCGGCAGCATTCCTTCCCATAGTCTACCCATTGTTCCACTTCATCCATGCACAGAGCCAAGTTTTTCTGAAAGTACCTTTCACTGCGCACGGCATAACTACGCGAGTGCAATGCTCTCTGGTGTCCAACCTGACAAGACACGGCCTGAGCACTCTGCGTCCCGCCCAGGCTCTCTTATCATGCAGCCTTCACGTCAGCTGCGCAAGGCTCTGCCGCGGTGGTGCTTTACCCCTCTTTGATATATGATGGCCTTGACGCAATCCACAGAAGTGCGCCAATGCGACCATGTTGAAGAGGCTCCTCGACATGTCCTTGAAATGACCACCTTTCAATATCAACCTCTCGACAAAAGTGGCCTCCGCATTCGGCTTGTAGACCTTCTTCCTGGCCCTGGGTCCATCAAGTGCTGCCTCGATATTGAAGACGAACTTTGAAATTCCTAACCACGTCGGCACTATTCTCCGTTTCAGGAACTGGCCAGCCAACTGCACAAAGGACATCCTCTCCTGCATCGTCATGGCCTGGCACAAAGACTGCCAGAACCCCAAGGACAAGCGATACAGCTTGCTAGGTGTTCCAGATCAATCTCGGCAAGAACCAGCGATTGTGGTCGACTAGTAAGACCACGGCATAGCTTCACGGTGATAGATGAGAACTAACGAGATCGAGCCCAAAAGTGCATCACAAGACCTGGAAGTATACCAAGAATTCACAAAGGAATACATAAACCACACCAGAAATCTTCAGGCGCTGGCCATTTGTAGGGGCTGCAAAGAGCCGAGACGAGCACCAAACCAGTGGCCATCTTGGGTAGTCGATCCTTTCTTCGATAGCAACACGGAGCCGCTCCCCGATGCGCTGATCAGCTGGTCCATGGACGATTTCTTGGGGCGTCCCAAGGCCTTCGCCGCTGGTGGCGACAACACAGAATGTCCCGAGCCCAAATTCGATGACGACCGGATTGGGCTTCAGGGGATCGTGGTGGACGAGGTGTTGGCTACAGGCCCTACCAACACTCCAGCTCCAACTCATGTCGGTGCCTCTCACATTTCAGGTGTCATCGGATCATTCAGGAGCGCTGTGTCTCTAGGGATCTTTTACTTAGGGGCGAGAAAGATCTGCCTCGATTCAAGCAGCGACGCGCTGGTGGGCGGCAGAAATGCACCTTCTCGCCAACCGCCGGCTCCGTTGCATCGGTTCTGGCAGCTCATTTGGAGCTATGAAGCACCCGATGGCGACATAGATAACGATGGGAGCGGCGTATCAGGGCTCAATGCTCGAGCGAGGACGCACTGTGAGGACTACGACCGGCTCGTCATGCGTTTTGCCGGACCCATCTCAGTCGGTGGCTGCGTAGCGACAATCACGCTGGTCCTCCTGTACCTCTTCATGCTGATCGAGAGTGCGTTCTTCGGCAACACTTTTGGTACAGACTTTCACGCGGGAACGGGGATGACGAAGCAACGCCGCGTATTTGTGTCGAGGAGGGGATATATAGGACTTGGGCCAAGGCAGACACGGGCCGGGGATCGGGTGTGCATTCTGGAGGGCCACCGAGCACCAGTGCTAGTGCGGGCAGAGGTCAACTCGGTGAGGTTGGTCGGTGACAGCTTGGTCTACGGGATGATGGAAGGGGAAGAGTATGAAGAGGCAAGGTGCGCAGTGCTGCGGTTCGCGTAGATATTCATTAGCATCGATACAGCGTTTATATGGAAAGTTGTACAATATAGAAGTATTTGCAACTGTGTTGTATGTTCGAGCGGCAAGAAAACAGCGACGGACAAGAAGATCAATCTTGAGCTTCGCTATAGTTGCTACAACACTTATCCCAACAGTAGGGGTGAGGGCCGAAAGATGTCAATTATGATTGCAGAAAACTGAGTACAATTCTAATTAATATTAAGACTTAATCATAGTCAAATGCTATCGAACGAAAGACCTCGGTGTAATAATGCAACATCTCAGCGCCAAATTTATGCAATGCCATAACTCCAAAGATGCAGAAATTAACCATCCAGCCAAGCACAATCAATGACCTCACGTCTACCACCAGCGAATGCTGAGACCGTTAGGGACGTGAGTTCCATCCCAGAAGAAGTCCTGCTTGACAACGTTGACGTCGAACTCGCCCACGGCGACCGTCTCCCAGTGAAGCGTGGTGCCGTGGGGGCAGGGGAAGCTGTCGAGCTTGGTCACGACGTCCTGCTTGGCGAAGGCGTACACGCCGTTGGTGTTGGTCGGGTCGTACTTAATGCGGCCGAGCTGCTGGTCGCGGAGGTTACCCCAGTTGAGGTGGCTCAGGTCGGTGAAGCCGCCCTTGAAGATGTCGAGCGCCTTGGTGCCGTCGAGGTAGTCGCTGCTGCCGATGGCCGCAGCGCGGAAAATGAGACCGCACGTCTTGCCCTTGACACTCTCGGGAATAGGGATGTCGTACAGCGTGCTCGTTTCCGTGCCCTGCCGGCGGATCGTGGAGGTGCGGTACTCGGGGTAATTCATGTTGCTGTTGATGTCGTGCACCTTGATCGCCGTGGGGACGATGTAGCCGCTGTTCGCCTCGCGGGCGACGTTTGTGTTGTCATTGTTGAGCGTGGTGGGTGCAGCCGCGGTGAGAGTGGCGCTCAGAGCGGCGATGAAGGTAGTGGAAGCTTTCATGTTGATGTGGAGGAAGGGTAATGTTCTTGACAGAAACTTGCTTGTTGAGCTTGAGAGGCAGAGAGAGCGATGTGTTGAGTGACGGTCGGGGAAGAGGAGTGTTGATAGTATGATGATGAGTGGAATTAAGTCCCGTCAACAACGCAGGCTCAATACCCTCTTTATACAACTCAGCCCACATACAGATACAAAGCTCAAGAGGCCACCAAGTGAGGCTGTCGTGGAGTAAGCCTCGCGGGCGTCAGCCTCTTTGTGCGCTGTAGCTAAAGATATCAGCAACCATTCTCAAAAGCGCAAAGTCATGCTTCGGCAGTAGCTTGGACTAGGGTTCACCGGCAGACCCAGAGTCCTGGGACGTCCCCATGTGGCTTTTTCTCAATGTCCCTGCCCAATCACGGCTGTTTACTTGACATGCCAACCTTTTAGCTCACTTTGGTTCTATACAGTACCAGGGTGGCACAGCTCGTGCGGCTGAGCACTGCCAGGACGCCAAAGTTCGGAGTGCACAGGGCTGAGCCGAGTAAGCTCGGCAAGCTTATGTCTTGGCAGGATTAATGTAAGCTGTCCGGGAACAGAATAGCCGTCTCGAATTCTGGTGGCTTTCCCCGCACCTTTTGATTCGTTCATTGGCGAAGTCGTCGTGGTAGACGCAGCCGCAACCCATGTTTTCCGTACCTCTCGTCATCAGGACGAGCAGTCCAATTTGCGCATGCCCTACTACAGGAAATGCGTTGTTCTCAATTGTTCTATGCCGGTGGTGAGACGGGCACTCCGTGCACAAGGCAGACCCTAGGAATGACACTCCACCATGACCATAACGTAACGACAGCTCGGAGGCGGGCAACACAAACTCGCTGTTCAAAACTAAGAATGACTAATCTGCATCAATTTTACCAGAAGTGGCCATTATGCACGGCCTCCAGGCGAGGAAAGCGAAAAGCAAAATGAAATAAATGGTGGACTCCATTGAAGGATACCACAAGGAAGAGGTCAGAACCGTTATCCTGGCTTCATTGTTTTGTATAGACCCCGATCCACCTCCCTTGACTGCACCAGGACCTTGCGGAGACGATCGTTGCAAGCTAATCATTACTGTGGTTCACTGGGAGTAATGAAAATCAAGTCACAATTATCCGCTATGTCGCCTATGCTTTAAGGTACGCTCATACGAGCTCCGCTTGCGACTATTTGTCAGCCTAGGAACCATAGTCGTATCTTTGACGAATCGCAGCTCCTCTATCGCCGCGCATCCCTGTGCATCTGCTCTACTCTTACCTCAGTTCATTTCTACGCTGTCGTTACAATGTTTCATCCAGGTTGTTACCAGTGCCAAGAACTACACGTCCGCATCTGACTACGGCGAACATCAGACTCTGAAGGCTCTTTCACGTAACTTTCCACTCTCCATCACCAGCATCACAGCCTCGACTGTGGCGGCCTTGGCATGGCACCAACGACCCTCCGCTCTGTGATCAGCCCAGAGCTACTCCGGGGCTTGGCAGAATGCATGCTGCCCTACAGCACGACCGAGCCAATCGACTTTGCCGGAGTCATCGGCGGCATGTTCGGGGGTGCCAGAGCCGGCACGGAGCAGTGGGAGACGCTCAAAGCCCCGGCCTGGACTGCCCTCAAGGCCCTGAGCGAGCTCGGCATCGACAACGTCCCAGACTTCAGCCAGCTCCTGCCAGCTCCCACGGATTCCTCGTTCCCCGTCCAGGCAATGGGTCTCGTGCGGCTTCTCGATCAGGTCCCGCGAAGGCTGTGCCGCGGGCTCGACTCGCGCTACACGGATGCTTACTTTGCCGTCTACGCTCTCCAGCTGTTCCGATATGTCCATGACGGGCTCCCCGAGGAGCTGCGCCCGACATCCTGGTCGCGCTGGAAAGACGACGTGTCCTTTGATTACTTCATCCTCGTGCGCATGGCATTCCACGTCGTCCTTGTGCACAACGAGAGCACCGCCAAGGAGGCCGTAGCCTTCACGGAAGCCACGAGAGTCCTTGTCGAGGAGCGCTACGGCGTCCAAGATGCCTACCGAGACCAGCCCGACAAGCGCTGGGACTTGTATGGGTTCCCCGAGATGATCGCCCAGGCGACCTCCGGCAACACACCAGCGAGCCCGATGGGCGTGGCGGACGGCTGGTTCCACCTTGCCCTGCTCCTCGATGTGCACTATCCGATCCTGGAGAAGTTTGGGCGGTACCCGTATCGCAATGGCGCCATGGGCAGGCTAAGCACACCGGAGGAGGAGGAGTGGAATAAGGAGGCCGCAGTGTTTCCGAGCCTGCCGCTTGACATCAAGAACCAGATTAGAGAGGATGTTCTGAACGGCAGATGGACTCCGCTTGGAGAGGAAATCCGCGCTTAATCCATGGAGCAGGAACATGAAGCTTAGGTGCACGATTACAGTACAGTAATGCACGGACTCAGTGCAGCTCTGAATGGAGGAGGATGTACACCAGCGCAATGATGAATCGCTTATCAAACCGCCGGAACTCATCACTGGGCATCATACGGACACAGCGAACTTCAATCTGAGCTATCTAGTGGAATGAGATTTCTTGAACTGCACAGCCGGAGCACTGGTTAGCCGCTGGTTGAGTTGCGAACGAGGTGGCGTCGAGCATCTGAGGAGAGAGTATGTCAAAGTGAACATGAACCATGAAGTAACAATGCAGCTAGGTTCGCTCGAGTTCACTGCACAATGCACAAGGGCATGCTTTGAGATTATTCCATAAGTCAATCTATTGATAGCACAGTGTGCGAGTCTAACTGATATTGCCTGCAACAAGACTGATGGAGCACCAAAGACACAGTTCTATGCAACCATCACCACTACTTTTCGCCTTGGTCCTCTAAGACACACTGAAAGGCTCAAGAGGCTGTTGTGACATAAGCCAAGGGACCATTGACAGGAAGATTCTGCTCGTTGGTCTGATCCCAGGTTCCGTCCTGTCTCGGCGGACCAGGCGAGGGCTCGTTGAAGACCAGCTCAACACCAGGCCGGAACACCATGCAGTGGCTGCTCCCGCCGAAGTGGAACATCCCCAGTTCATCACCCTTCCTGATGCGCTGCTTCTTCCTGACAGTAAACTCACAGCTCGAGACCTCGGCCATGCCGATGTACACAATGGCCATCAGCCCGATCGGACCGTCCGCCTGGATGTAGATGATCCCACGTGTAGCCACGGACGAGATGTACGGCTGAGAGTTGTTCGGGGCCGACGGATCTGGGTTGGGGAAGCCCTGGTAAGGGTTCTCGCTGTAGTACGTGCCGGGGACGTTAATGGTGTCGAGCACGGTGCCGTTGACGGGTGAGTTCCACCGGTGGTAGCTCAAGGCACTGAGGAAGGCCTGGAAGACGGACCCGCCGATGAACTGCTGGGCGTAGCCGGCGTGGGAGTTGAGCATGTTCATGAGCGAGTACGGCTGGCCCTTGAGCATGAAGTTGTCGATGGCCTTGACGTTTTTGGTGTACTGCAGGGGCGCGGACTCGCATGAGTTGTTGAGGATTGAGTTGTTGTCCGGCTCGGCGACGGGGCGGATGTTGCGTTTGAACCGGCGTGTGAAGAAGTGATCCCATGAATTGAAGCCGAGGTATTCAGCGTCAGAAGGGTCGGGGCACTGATACAGCTGAGTGAACGAGTACTTGGTGACGCCGTCGTTGCCTTTGGTTGCGAGCAGGTGCTGAGCATCTTGGCCCACCCATCCGCTCGGGGCCTTGAGAACTTTTCTGGACGCTTTGGAACCCAGAAAGTGCGTAAAGGCCTGCAGCACAGGCTGGAAGTGCTTGTTGACCTCGGAATCGTACCAAAACAACCAGCCTGACTGGGTGCCCATGGGCCAATCCAGAATGGCGTTGATGGGGAACCCAATCAGGCCCATCGCATTCTCAGCCTGGACACTCTGGCCCTTGATATCATAGAACTCAGGTCCAGTTACCAGAATGGTGTTGACTGTCTGAATGAAAGTATCAAAGTCACGAATCTCCGGGTGACCGGTGGGGTCCTCGCCGCAGTAGTAGCTGGCGGGGACTTCCGTCCACATGGACTCGCCCAGTTGGTTCAGGGTCGGGTTGTTTTTGATGAAGGCTGAGAAGGCTTGAAGACTAGGGTTCAAGGGAGCATTGTGCTTCCGGGCTTGTCTGGCTTTGTGACATGCCCAGCCGAGGATGACCTTCTTGTCTCGAGGGAGCCAATGTCCCACTGTTTGGGTGGCCAGCTTGCGAGATAGGTCTGATCCGTTGGAGTGTAGGAGAGGCATGGCTGCGTGTTGAAAAGAGCTTGGTTGTATGTCGAATTAGTATGAGTTCTTATGATTCAGAAGAAGGACCGGAAATCATCAGGAAATCGTGCGGAAAGCAGCAGGCTCTTTATGCACCGTTAACATTGCACAGGGGTCTCACTTCCCCCTCCTTGTGGCCATTCTTCTGGACGGACGTGAGACAACTCGACCTACAAGTTTTCAGCTTCACTTTCGCAAACCCACAGCTAAGACAT
Source organism: Microdochium bolleyi (assembly GCA_001566295.1). NCBI lineage: Eukaryota > Fungi > Ascomycota > Sordariomycetes > Xylariales > Microdochiaceae > Microdochium > Microdochium bolleyi. Next base: position 638,935 of record KQ964245.1, read on the forward strand.
TAGGTCCTGCTTTCGACACGGCGCAGCATCATCTTTCTTGATGCATTGGAGGCTGAATCAAGTACGATGAAACATGTTCGTGGTCATGAATGCTTTACCACCCCGAGACAACCGACTGTTAGTCTCAGTGTTTTGAATTCAAAAGGTAGAACAAATTTGACAACGTTCGCAGCCTGCTCTCTCTGGCGAGACAGGGTTTTTACCATGGCCGTCCAAGCATAAAAGGAGTCAAGAAGCTGCAAACAATCTGGTTCAAGTCAAAAATTGACCTGCAAGTCAAGTTCGAAGTGCGCATGCACAAGTAGCTATGATGGAGAGTTGCACCCCTCATGAGAACAAGACCTAGCTCTTCGACAGGCGAAAGCAAACACAAGCAACTCAAAATGTACTAAGACCCAGAAGCATTCAGACAAGTGAGAGCCTGGTGCACAGCCTCACCCACTCCACAGCAACTCCATGTTGGTTCCGCCCGCTGCTGTGTACGCCCTGTAGTTAGCCGCCGAGACCCCTGCTCCAGATCGCCAATGCCCCTAGCACAGTTGATTGTTGGTCGTCTCCGCGGTTAAGCACGAATCAGCAACGAGGACAACCCTGTTAATGTTGGTTGCGCAAGGCGGAATTTGAGGGGGACGGGACGGAACGTGTGCCACCACACCCGCCAGGCACTTCGTTGCAGAATGTCGAGAAAGCCGCACCGCGGGGGTGAGTCTCTTCTCCTCCTCCTGAGCCTGTGTACAATACCTAAGTCTTCTCAATCTACAGCTATCACAACTCAGCTTGACCGTCTCACTTGTTATTACTTTTCTTGTTGCCGGCTCACGCGGACCATACTGGACAAGAGCAAGGTCCTCCTGACCTCCGCTGAAGCAGAGCAATGCGCCTGCTCAATACCACGACGATTACCTTCACCGATTGGGAAGTCACGGAGGTCCCGCCCTACGCCATCCTCTCCCACGTCTGGGGAGAGGACGAGGTCCTCTACCATGACATCATTAAGAAGACCGCCCAGGCGAAGAAGGCAGGGTACGACAAGGTCTTCAACACGTGCCAGCAGGCCCGGCGGGATGGGTACGAGTGGGCGTGGATCGACTCGTGTTGCATCAACAAGACCGATGGCGTCGAGTTGTCTGAAGGTAAGAGAGCGAGTGCTAGAGCTACCCTCTGTGGAAATGTGATGACTGCGTTGCGATACACAGCAGGCTGACGGTGCAGAATAGCGATCAACTCGATGTACAAGTGGTACCAGCGCGCGGACATCTGCTACGCGTACCTCGTTGACGTGGAGCTCTTGAACCCGCTCGCGCTGGAGCCGAACCCGGTATGGCAGGGCGAGGCCGAGGCCCGCAGAAAACAGCCGCGCTGGTCGTTCTACGAGATCAACTACTCGAATTGGGACATCGAGGGGGACCCCGTGACTGAAGTCGCACCGCGGTGGCAATGGACCAGTGCCGCTCCCGAAGGAGGCAGTAGAACAGGGAACCGGACGCAGGAGGCACATGAATTCCTCGACTCGCTTGCTCGGAGCAACTGGTTTCGCAGGGGCTGGACGCTGCAGGAGCTCATCGCGCCGCCACAGGTCGTTTTCTACAACAAGACATGGATCGAGATTGGGACGCGAAAGAGCCTCAAGGAGCATGTTGCGACAATCGCGGGCATAGAGGTCAGCGCGCTGCTCGGCGGTGTTCAGATTCTGCGAAAACTGCCCGCCGCGCTGAAAATGTCCTGGGCATCGAATCGGTACACGACGAAGGTCGAGGACATGGCATACTGTTTGTTGGGAATCTTCGACATCACAATGCCTCTTCTGTACGGCGAGGGCGCGAAAGCCATGATTCGATTACAGGAACTTATCTTCTTGCAGACGGAAGATTACAGCCTATTTCTCTGTGAGAAGGACTACCGGGACCTGCACTCGACCTTCGCCCTTACGCCGCACTCATTCCACCGCAACATTCAGGCAACAATCCCGAAGTGGGCCGGCGTGCGCAAGAGAAGCGCCGTACTCGACTTCCGGGACATTTACATGCGACCCGGGAGCATTGTGAATCTCGACCCTCCAGTCCTGAGCCAGGCGCGTGGGATGCGGATTACGATTGCCAAAAAGAAGACGCAGGTCACCGGCTTTCCCGGGGCCAACGACGCTGTGGTATGGACGTACTGGTGCTTCCGCCATGAGAACGAGGAGTACTACATCTGCCTCGACCTCGACACCAGAGGTACACGTAGGGATGACTACGACACTGGATACGACTCGCAGTATCCCGAGGTCTATGGCATGGGCGATAAGCAGCCAGAGAAGCCAGATCAGGTGACCATCGCAACAGCGACCGACACCTGGTCGCGGTCATGGTATACGCCGATTCTCGTACCCAGACATAGCTTCAGGGACTTCGTTGACCAGAAGATGTACCTACGCACACGGCCCGCCTTTGAGCGTCCGCGGGGGGAATTGCCAGACACGTATGACCCTGAATACACTTGGGCGCTAGTAATTCATATGACTCCCGGGACATTGCCTCGGAAAGCGGCATGGCTGGGAGCCAATGTCGAGCGGGCTCAAACGGTCCTAATCGACTTTTACTCGGACGAGTTTACACGCGAGACTTCGCCCGTAGTCAGACGTGTCAAGGCGATCGACCAAAACTCATGCAGTTTCTCCCTTATGATCCCAGATGGGATCAAACTTCACCCGCGCGATGCTTCTTTTGCAGCCGGTGCTACTTGGACGGTAGCGGTCGCTTGCGTGTACTTGCCCGAGAGATGCTTCTTCACCTGTCTCACCATCGCGTTTGGCGTCGTTGTGAGCCACGAAGACGAATTCTGGTGCTCGCTGAGCGAAGTGCATTACAAAACACCCCGAAAACATCATTTGCAGAACGAGCTCAACGCTTGGCGAAACAGAGGTCTGCTACTCCGCGACTTGACTGATAGACTCAAGGTGGTGGTAGCAAAAGATGAAGTTCTCACGATTGTGTGTAAGACAATTGGCTTTCGGCGAGTAGATCTTTTCGGTTGGGTAGGGACACTGAATGAGGGTGACTGCAGTTACACAGATCCTCTCCTGCTCAACAGCTTGGATTAGTGTCATGAAAAGGTAGTTCACTAATCAACTCGAGCTAGAACGTAGACTACGCGGCTAATACCACATCACAATTACCGACACAATACACTTAAAGTGTCATAACGTGAACGGAACGAGGTGTGAACGGTGTATGTTAACCGACATGATTCTACAGGATCCAATGCGAAGCCATTACCGACAGGGATGCCGACATTCTCTATACACATCAGAAGCCATCTCTGTCAACCTCCATCTGGTTCTGTCTGCCCTGGTTGTACACGCGCCTAGGGTTTCTCTGATCAATGATCTCGCTCAGTTCCGACGCGAGGCATGAGCCAAGAGGCATATCTTTTCGGACCATGGCGGTTTCGAGAGCAGAGAATATAGCCTTTACACCAACACCGACATCTTCATCACCTCTTGTCTCACGTAGCTCATTCAGCGTGTCCTGTACGTCGTTGTCCTCGATCCTCTCAGTCGCAGAGAGTAGCTGTTGTAATTCCCGCAGGTTCTGTATTGTGGGGACTGTGATCTCGCGGTCGAATTCGAGCGTCTCGTGGAGATCGAGCATGCTTCGACGACTGGTCGTCGCAACGATCAGCAAGCGGCGACCTTTCGGTGGTGTTGTCTGAAGCAATGAGCTGATGTATTGAACAATGGCGTTCGAAAACCGCTGGCCGATGGGGTTCCAGTCAATGATGGTCTCAATACGGTCCAAGATAACCATGCTGAGCGTTGACTTGTAGGCATCGGCAAAGACCCGACGAAGATATTCAAGCTTGGCACCTTCGTTGGTGCCGACGTCAATGGGACGCACAAGCTTGACAAAGGGAAACTTCGATTTGAGTCCAATCTCGGCGGCTAGCGCAGTCTTGCCCGCACCGCGGGCACCATGAATCAAGACAGACAGGAGAGGGGCGTTTTGCGGAGCTCGCAACTGCTCGACAAAGTTCATTCCATTGGCAAGAATGGTGCGGATGTGTGGGCTGTAGTGGACAATGCCGTTGGGCGCGGAGCTTTCAAGTTCCTCTTCAGAAACACCGTACGCAGGCTTGACGTCTTCCAAAGCCCTCATGAAGTCGTCGCGAGTCAACATGACGTCTTCTGGGCGGCCTTCAACGCCTGTAACATCGCCAATTTTGGTGTGGCGTGTGAAAGCATATGAGAGCGCTGCCTTGACCAGACCATTCAACTCCGCACCAGAGAAGTTCTTTGTGGTCCTGCCAAGCTCATCGATGTCCACATCGGCAGCCAACTTCTTCATCGCTCGAACCTTGGCCGTATGAATGTTCAAGATCTGGATGCGGCCATGCTCATCTGGCAGTGAGATCTCCATATGGACCTCGAGACGTCCCGGTCGCAGAAGAGCCTCATCGATCATGTCTTTGCGGTTCGTCATACCAATAAGCAGGATGTTGTTGAGTGAGTCCACACCGTCAAGTTTTGTAAGAAGCTGGTTAACGATGCTGTCGCCAACGCCTGTGCCTCCACCCGTGCTTCCACGCTGCTTGCACACGGCATCCAGCTCGTCAAAAATGATGATGTGTAGGTCGCTGGCGTCGCCCTTCTCCTTGTACTCATCTTCGGCATCCTTGAAAACCTTGCGGACATTCTCTTCAGATTGTCCAACGTACTTGTTCAGAATTTCTGGACCGTTGATGATCTTGGGTGGCTTGGCATTCAGCATTTTGCCAATCTGACGAGCAATAAGTGTTTTGCCAGTTCCAGGAGGGCCGTAGAGAAGAAGACCCTTGACGTGAGAGATGCCCATTTGTTGCACCAGGCCTGGTGGGAAGACACGAGATGCAAACGCGCGACGGAAAATTGTGCTGAACTCTTCATCGAGACCACCGATTCCCATGTCTGCAAACTTGAAGTCTGGTCGAATGATCGCATTCTTCGCGGGCGCACGATTGTCGAGCTGAACGTTGATGGGTGATCCATGGGCCTTGTTGAAGACAAGCTCTGTTGTTTCGGTGAGAATGCCGCGCTCCTCGGCGCTGTCGATTGCCTTATCCAGATTGCCAGTGTACGGGTCGAGAAACTGCACACTGTCGACCTCGAACTTAAGCTTGGGGTCGTTCTTATCATCCATGCCATACACCATCAGACCAGCCTGCTTTGGTGCGTAGAAGTCACCGATAGTCTTGCGGATGAGAGCCTCGCTGAGCTCGTTCTGCATGTACATTACCGATGACTCAGGCGTCCCACCCTTCCGTGCCGCGGGAGAGGCGAAGTCCACGGTGAGTGTCATCCTGCCGAGTGCAGGGCGAGGACCATCGTATGGTTGGACCTCGCACTTCTCCCCCTTGGGGGCAAATTCGGGGAAGTCGAGCCACGGCCGCTGAAACTTGTTGACAGTGAAGGAGGGCGGGTCTGCGTCGAAAGATTCTTTTGGTTTCGCAGTCAAGACACGACCCTTGTCGACGACCATAAGATAGTACTCGCCGGGATTGACTTGATGGGCTGCTGGCCCACGTTCGGCATCGGGGAACAGGTGGGTCGGTACAGCGCTTTTGTTGGCGTGCAACCACCGAGGATCACCAATCTTGTCCACCAGGGCGCGCTTTGGTGGCGTGGCAACAGCCTGGTATGGCATAGGCGGAGCAGCTCTCTTTTCGTTCGCAAAGTCTTGTGGAGGTCGCTGTGCATATTGCCCGGAAGAGTTGCCAGAGCTCTGAGGCTGGAAGTCATCGTACTGCGGATCGTCGCGATACCGAGTGTTGCCAGGTTGCTGCTGCTGCTGAGGCTGCTGGTAGTTGCCGCCTTGAGGGTTTCCTTGCCTCTGGTTTGGGGGAGGCTGTTGCCACTGAGCTTGAGGGGATTGCCGATACTGATCTTGAGGCTGGGCAGGTCGGGGCGGCGGGGGAAAGTTGCCGCCTTGTTGCTGCTGGTCTGGTTCTCTCCGGACGGAGCGGCCAGGAAGTCCGCTGGGGGCGGGACTTCCATTCTTGTTGCTCCTCGTGAAGAGGGCGGTACGGGCGTCCATGGCGGGCAGTTAATGGACTGAAAAGGCACCGGCTGTGCGAGTGTTGGATTGTGTGTAGCTTCAAGCCTGCCTCTCGAGAGGTCGGGTGCGATTGTGGGCGGAGTCGAGCGGCGTGGTTGTGATGTAATCGGTCGGCGGGCCGACGGGGAGCTTCGAGCGGGTGGTCACAGACCACACGGAGTGCTGCGTGGTTCCGGTGGCTGAGGAAGTGATGGCCGCAGACTTCTATGAGATGCCTGGGGTCAAGAGCCTTCTGTTGGCGCTCGAGATGATGTTGCTGGAAGACAGGATAGGAATGCAGTGGGATCTGGGGAAGCTCCAGGCTTCAGGGTTGACCGTCCACCCTGTCGGGCTCGAACAGCGGGCTGGACTTGAGCGGGCGCTCTTACGCAGCCCAGAGTTTCAAGGTGCCGCAGACAGCCCCGCACCCGCCGCCCCTGAAAGTTGAAGCCACCTTGAGCTTACTCGCGTGGCGGCAGTTTGTGTGGCGGTGTCAGCAGGCATCACCAGCCTTGTGGATGCTCGACTGAGTGCCAGACAGACCATCGGCTTTGTGAAGCGAGTGTCCTGTCCAGTCGTGTGGAGGCTCGCCAACCGACTCAAGCCGCAGCCCCGGAATAGAGGGTAATCAAGGCAACACGAGCGGACATAGGAAGGAACGCTCATCGTGCCTGCCTCGCGGAGAGGCATCGCAAACGGGCGCATCGTCTTTGATCGACTGGAGGAAAGCGGTGCAACGCGAGCAACAGCAGACTTGAAGCCAGAGGCGGTTCAGACAAAGACCAGGTCGTTCCCGTGCAACACAAAGCCATGCAAATGCCCGCCGTGGCCCAATACGAATGTCAGCAAACATCTGCATCTGTTTCCATAAGGTACGCTTAGGTACATTCTGTTCGGCTCCCGCTTTCCGAACAGAACCCCAGGCCCGCTTCCCAGCCCTTCAGCTTTCGGGTGACTCCCACTCAGTTTGCCGCGCCTAGCCCGGCTCCTGCAGCACCATCGACCTGATGCGTCCGCGACGTCATCGAAGATCTTCCTGCCGTATGTGATGGCGGCTCTGTGTTGGGACATGGGGTTGCACGCGGAACGTATTTCCGTCCCCGTCCCGGCTCGGCTCGCGACTGCCGCGCTACACGACATGCATGCCTCTTCGCCAATCGACCCGGACAAAAGCACTGCATGACATCGGCCATATCAACCGCTTTAGGCATGCGCCGTGGTCATGTTCGCGGTCCCTCATCTGGCTCAGCACCGCTACATGGACCCCCTCTTCAAATCGGTGTTCTTGCCAACAGTCGTTGATACTAGGGAAGTCAGCTCTACCGATGTGGAACGTCGGCAAGGCTCGATGACTTCAGCTATCCTGCAGTCCGGTCTGCTGAGCTGTCACTCTTCGCCGTCGGACGTCATGCCTAACCGATGCAAGGCTCTGGCCGACGGCCCAGTGGGGGTGGTGGAGTGCAGCTCCAGCCAACATCGTGAACTTGAAGCTAGGGTTCTGCACAACGTGCCTCCGACCCTCACTGCCATTGGTTGCCCATGCGGTCCCTCGGTATGGGGTCCTTCAAAAGTGTTCTCGACCCGCGTTGTTTCTGCATGCTGCATCAGCTGGCAAGGGACGAGGCTCCCCCATCGTTTTCCCGGGGATTAGAATGACTGGGAAGATGGTCCGGAATTGTGATGGATAGTCTGCAAGGCAGTGTCTTTTCCCAAGTAGGGCTTCCAGCAAAATGAAGGTTATGTCACAAACACAAAACTCCGACCGTCAAGTCCAGCAAGCCCGCGAAGACAGTAACTCGACAGCATGGATGCCACCATAACGACTGCCTCGCAGTTGTGCGCTACTGCACGGAAACTAGTTAGCAATCTTCGTTCTGGGCACACACTCGATGGCGACAAGAGACAAAAGCTTGAAGCAGCCGTAACAAGCCTGGAGGCCCTCGCAACCACCCTGACAGAGTTGGGACAGGTAGTCAACGGCTCCATACTAGCGCAACGGCACGGAACTGCCCCTGGACTCGGCGAACTCTGCTCAGATCTCCAAGACTGCATAACCATATTCGAGCACAATAGTCGGGACACGCCTTTCGATTTGACTGGCACAATTTCGTACGCAGATCAGTCAAGGCCCGACACCGACTTCGCTGCTCTGTGGCGGATCACTACAAAAGTCGACAGAGATCACCAGCAGCTTCGCCAGTGGGCATCAACAGTACTTGCTCTGGAGATGGAAAGCATTCGCAACCTGTCCGTCAAAGGCCCGCCTTTCGAGAAGTGTTCAGAGCTGACTACCTGATTCGCAGTATGTCAAGGACAATGTTGTCAAGCATGGACACAGACGCCGACTACGAGGCCATGGACATAGCTTCGCCGCCTCACCACATGCTACAACGCCACATGAGCGAGAGCCAGATGAGCGAGATCCCTGAGCTACCCTCGCCATTTCAACCTGCGCAGAGTCTATCGACCATGCCAGCATCTCCACAGCAGCCATTACCCGTTTTCGGTGATCTCCCTGTTGGGGACATGTCTGAAGATTATGAGCAGATCGATCACAGTCGGGTGCCCGAAGAGGCCTCCTGTCTCCACGCTCCGGGTCCTGTCATGCAGCTCATTCGAAGCCGAAGCAACCAGAGTCTGAAAAGAGGAAGGTCTGACGATTGATGTTGTAAGACTTCCAGTTTAGATCAGCAAAGGTCGGCCCAATGTCATGGATATGCTTGCACGCGGCTATCGCCGATGACAAGAGTCATCCACGCAAAGCAGTTTCTAAGACGTACGAGGGCCCAACCCGAATACATTCACGACTCCGCCCATCCTCTTTCCATCGCCCAGACTCCTGCCAGGCTCCTGCACCTTCCGGCAAAACCTCTACTGCACCTTCCCTCGAGAGTCGACGGTCCAGATCTCCTCAATAACCCCTTTCCGATGGGCGTAGTAGAAGTCGTGGAGGTTGATTGTCGGGTCGATGTGGCTGGGGACCATCTCGACACGATCACCAATCTTAAGAATCGGAGCCCCAGAGCCCTCGTCCCAGCTCAGGGAGCCATGCTCGTCTCCCAAGTTGGCGTGCCTGTATCTCGGATCCTTGCACTCAGCCAGGCCGCTATCGGTCGTCAACGACTTCAGTCCCGTGTCAATGGTGACCGCATTCGGGCCCTGCTTGCTGATGACGGTCGAGAGGAGCGTCAAGCTGTTGGAGTAGAACGTGCCGACGGCGTTGCGGTAGTCCGTGTCCATGAATATGAACGATCCGGGCTGCAGCTCCGTGACACCTGGAACCGAGGCGCAAAACTCGGCCGTGCCTGTGCCACCGGTAGTCACAACCTCGATATTGTAGCCCGCGTGGCGAAGCTGGTCGCTCGTCGTAGTCAAGATCCGCATCGACTCAAGACACTGCGCCTTGCGGTCCTCCTTGTCGTGCAGGTGCTGAAGGTGACCCTCGTAGCCTTGAACACCAATCAGCTTCAGGTGCGGCAGCGTGGCGATGTGCTTCGCGAGCGCGAGCGCTGGTTCACCCGGCTGGACTCCGGTCCTGTGCAAGCCCACGTCGAGATCGATCAGGGTGGTGATGGGCTGCTCGATGCCCCCTTCCTTCGCGAGCGCGTCGTCGATCGCCGTCGCGCCCTCGGCGCTGTCCACCACGATCCGGAGCGTGCGGTTCCTGCGGAACAGCTCGACGAGCCGCCGGACTTTGGCGGCGCCCACGATCTCGCAGGTGATTAGGATGCCGTGCTCGCCGCCGTCGAACCCGGCCGCGGTCACGGCCTCGGCCTCGGAGACCTTGGCGACGCAGCACCCCTTGGCGCCCGCGGCGACGAGCCTCCTGGCGAGCGCGGCGCACTTTGTGGTCTTGAGGTGCGGCCTTATGTTGCGGCCCGTGGGCAGCAGGGTCGAGAAGAGCTTCTCAATGTTCTGCTCCATGAGGTCCAGGTCTACGATCATGGACGGCGTGTCCAGGGCGTCGAGCCCGTCTCCGACGGCGGGGGAGTACATTGTGATGGGTGACGCTTGTGTGGTGATGTTGTTTTGATTGTTGGTGGTGGTGGCGGTGGTGGTGTTTAGATCAACCAGTGGTAATCACGAACTGAAGAATCTGAAGTTCGAGAAGGCCGGTCCTGCAGACGTCAGGTTGTAGAAGTGCAAGAAGGGGCAGGAGGCTCCGGATAGTCCAAAAGAGGGAAGCCGGCCGGAGTCGAGCCCGGTGTAACGTATCGTCCGGGATGATAAGGGTGGCGGGTCTTTATTTAATACCCGGGTGTCTGGTCTGGTCTGTTGTTAGATAGCTCGGGGAGGAAAGAGGCCCTGGAGGACCCAGTCTCGGCGACCAGGCGCGGGGTTGTGGGGCCGGGCAGCTCCGGTGCCGGCGGTCGCTCGGCTGATTGTCCGGTGGCGTCCGGGGTGCCAAGGGGCTGGGAAGCTGGTGATACGGAGGACCTTTGAACTGGCGTTTGCTGTGTGGCAGATGAACAGCAGTGGCGGACATCTGCTAATCGTTCTTATTGGATTCAAAACAGAACAAAGGGACAAAGTTGGTGCTAATACACCTCTTCTTGTGGTTTCGCACAGCTTATCGTGATCTACTAGCAATCAGAGCCTTGTCCCTAGACATCACACTTCCTCTGCGTCTCGCTCTTTCCGCACATAGCTCGCTCTGACACTGACGTGATTCTCATAAAGACCGAGCATCCAAGGCTCCGATGTGGTATCGCAATACAGCCTGCCCTGCCCACTAGCGAAGAACATCCTGCAGGTCGCCCCTCTGGCGGACATCTCTTACCATCTCGGCAAAGTCCTCGTGTCCTTGCTCAGCGAGCTTCTCGAACTTGGGGAGGTTGGTGCGCAGCCATTCCACATCTTCTCCAGCCTGTTGCTTGGATCGACGAGGTATTATCCATCAGCATGCTTCGTTGAAAAGAGACGCACATACACAGACGATTCAATAACAGGAGGCCATGCCCGGTGGGAAGGCATCGTGTAGGCCTCAAGTTTACATGAGTCAGAAGCGGAGGATGGAGCAGACGACGGGAAAGACTGACCTGTGGCAGCACGATTCCGTTCTCGACGCCGCCGAGGATCGAGCCCGTGATGGCGACGACCCTGAGCTCCCTCTCGTCGCCAACTGGGATGGTCGTCGCCCCGCCAGTATCGGTACCCAGGAGCACCCTGTCCCATGCGGCGTGGATTTCCTGGGCTAGCGCGTTGAAGCTCTCTGCCGTCCTGCCGCCGCCGGCGCGGACGAGGGCGCTGACACGGTTCGCCCTGCGCTGAGGGTGGTGAATCGCAGGTTAGCCGTTGGTGGTAGATGGCGCATATTGGACGAGGGACCATTCCTGCTTGCAGGGCCGGGGGTAGGGCGGAAGATGAAAGACGGCCGACTCACCCTTTTCCCACCGACATAGTAAGACTCGTTTGCCGCGTCGGTGAACTTGACGTTGACGAACAGGCTCGGCGTGGTGAAGCGGGTTGTGTGGATTTTGGTGATCGCCTGCGCGATCTCGTCCTTCTGTGCGTCGCTCAGGGGCACGGCGTGGGAGACTTCGTAGAATGGCATTGGTCCTGTCGTTCCGAAGGCCTCTTTGATCCTCACTGGTTATCTGCAGTGATACTTTAAGGTCAAGATTAGGTTGAGTTTGGGAGTTTCTTTCTTTCTTTCTTTTCTTATTTTCTTTTTCTTGGTTTCTAGGTCGCCTGTCAATGTTATAGGAGTCTTGGTAGTGTTCAACAAGCCGAGGAAGTGGGAAACTGAGTGTTGCCAACCCCGCCTTTACGGCTATGACGAATGAGAGGCGGCTCTCCGGCCCGGCAGTTGCCACTGGTGGAATACAAGCGTGATCTTCTGGCTTGAACCTAAAACTCTTGTTTCTTTGAGACTTTGCTGTTCCGACGGGTCCACTTGTAGTTCTCAACTCGGCAACTAATTCAGTCACCTCTTAGTCGTTCTATGGGCAGAGGACTCTCTCTCAGTCATGTCAGATCTTGTTCGACGACGCATGGATTAACAAGTAGCAGCAGACATCGAGAGCTTGCGGTGTCGCTTGTATACTCGAAGCTTCTATCCAAATCCTAGCGCTCGGCAAGCATTGATCAATTCTAAACCTCTAGGTCTTAGAACCTCCGGGCCTTGACTCCTGGTATATGCTGCCATCTTATCATGGCCAACCTTGAGCAGCGTGTTTGTCCAAGGCTCTGGGGAACCGGGATACTTGCGCGGTGTCCAAAGACTCGCCATAGTGGCAGCACAACAGGCAGCAGCACGTCATTGTGAATGTATTGGTCTGGCTGAGACACGAAGCAACACGGAGACTATTTCTGTAGGCAGCGAAAGTCTCGAGCACGGTACTGGTTTGCGGGCAGAGTGGCATGCAACGTGGCGGGAGTCACGGGTGGGTGGTCCTTCGGCCTCCCGCATAACCAGCCATTGTATGATGCCGCTTACAGATCCCAACCAACAACATCTGCGCAAGAGACCCCCGCGCCTTTGTTTCTGCGTTTGTGCCCAACATCCCACGCCGAGATAAGAAGCCTGCTCAGTGCTTTACGCGGCCCGAGTGAAGTTGGTCGGTCATTGCCAGAGCTGCCTAAGGAACCATTCCGCAAGTGTGTTGTTCCCCCCTCGCACCCTGCGACTGCTCGACTTCTTCATCCATCTCACGTTCTTCTCACTGTCACACTCCGCACACTTCTAATGTCACCAGAGCACCTGCCCACTCGATCCATTAACCTCAAGCCTGCCTTTTGAGAGAGAGGGAACGCCTTGCCAGGGCTTGAGTAGTCCTGATGGCAGATCGTCGGGGCGAAACTCGCGGTCAACGACCCGGTGTCTGCTTCCAATTCCAGAAGGGAAAGTGCAAGTTCGGGACACGATGCAAGTTCTCCCACGACACGTCCGTCAACACAGGAGGGACATTCCGCCCTGCAGCCAAAGTCCCGGCAGCTTCCAGGCAGGCACAAGGTGATCTCCATCGCTTTCGAGATCTCCTTCGCCGGGCACCATCGTCCACCGGACGCCTTGCCAGTGGTGTTGGAGTCGCCTTCTTCCAAACAGCTCGCAAGCTCCTCGACGGCGACCTTGGCGCTGCTCAGGAGACCGTCAAGCTCCTCTCTCAAGACGAAGGTCTCAACTTTATACGCCATCTCGTCAAAGATGTTGTCCCCAACGCTCGCACACCTAGTTCTCAGACCGGCCTGTGGCAGGACGAGGTCAAGCCTCTATTTGAGACTGTCACTCATGAACGCATTGTTGAATCAGCAGTCCTGGAGCAACACCTTGCGGCTATCTACAACTTCATGATCGGCATCAACGGCGAACGTGTCCGCTGCCTATTCGATCTCATCACGGCTCTGTTGCCTACTAGCAACCTCAACCAACAAGTCGACATCACCAGACTCTCACTCGCAGTCCTTCACAAGTTGGTTGATTGCAATACTAACAACATCGTCGCCGGTGTGCTCGACCCCATCGTCCGGGTGTTTGCCGCAACAGTTCCGTCAATGAAGGACGTCTCCGATCATGACAAGTTGCACATCAGCCATCACCTGCAGTATATCAGCCGCAGACTTGGCATTGGCGCAGCGTTGCCCGTCCTCGGATCCCAAAAGCACAGTGTCGTGGAAAAGCCGACCTTCCAGCTTGCGCAGGACCTCCCAGGACGTCTGTCCAAGACCGGTCCACGCCACGACAACGACCATGCCGACATTGCCAACATCAAGATTCTCCCAACCTACGACGAAATCATGTCTGTGCGCGCAGAATACCTCCCGACAAACGATGCTTCCCTTTTCCATAAACCCGGCATCGAAGGGCGCATTGACAGAGAGTTCCGTCTTCTTCGCGAAGACACCGTTGGTCAATTGCGCGATGCTGTGAGAAGAAAGTTGGACACTATGCACAAGCCCCAAACCAACCATGGGCATGGTGCGAAGGACAATACGCTGCGAACCTTTGTGTACACAGATGCCTCTGTAGAGGACCTGCAAGTCGAGCGATCCCAAGGTCTTTCGATTCTCGTCAACTTCGCACAGTGCGCTCCAGGCAAAGAACGGAAAAGTCGACAGGACTGGTGGGAACACTCTCGGCGTCTTCAACCAGGGGGCCTAGTCTGCGTTGTGTCCAGCAAGGCCACTGCATTCTTTGCAGTGGTATCAGAGAAGCCGAAGAGCCAGAGCAGTCACAAGGAGAACCTACCCATCAAAGATGATCTATCACTATTCGGCGATCCCGATCACGCTTATGTCTGCTTGAACCTTGCCGATGAGAGTCGTGACAGTCTGCGCCACCTCCTAAGGTGGACGTCGAGGTCACAAGCAATTGTCAACAGAACCCAATGGTTTCTGGTGGAGTTTCCAGGAATTCTACTGCCATCGTTCCGATTTACTTTGGAAGCGTTGCAGTCACTATCAAAAAAGCCGGATATGCCATTTACGGAGATCATCGCGCCTTCAAGAACAGAAGGTGGCGATACCGGCCTCGATTCTGAGGGGTTCACCCACGTGCAGCCGCCATTATATGCCACCAAACCGGGCTTCTCCTGCGACCTCGCTTGTCTCACAGATGCTAACACCCCTCTAATGACTTCGATTCGGAAGCCTCTCGATCCCAAGCAGTTGGCAGAAGTCTCGCCACTGGATTCAACCCAGTCCTCAGCCTTACTTTCTGCTCTCAATCGAAGCATGGCCTTGATACAAGGACCTCCCGGCACCGGCAAGAGCTACACAGGCGAGAAGCTGATCAAGGTTTTGCTGGCCAACAAGAAGAAGGCCAAGCTCGGTCCCATTTTATGTGTGTGCTACACCAACCATGCACTCGATCAGTTGCTCGAGCATCTTCTTGATAGCGGTGTTGAGCGCATCATCCGCATGGGATCACGCTCCAAGTCGGAGCGCCTGGAGAAGCTTAACCTGCGGGTGGTTGAGAAGGGTGAAGAGCGCACCAAGGCCGAGAAATCCGCCCTCTACAACATCTATGGTGAGCTCGATGCCGAAGCCAAGTCAGCAAACCGAAACATCGCGCAGCTCAAAGCATGTGACTCTCTGTCGGCTTTGGAACAGCACTTAGCTCTATATCATGCTGAGCACCACACCCGTCTGTTTGGCAATCAGATCGACACAGAAGGTTTTCAAACAGTAGAGCATGACCGAACCTCGCGGTTGTCACGTTGGATGAAAGGCGGGACCGCTACAGTAGGACCACCCCGTCCTGTGGATGAGCTTCGAAGGGCTTCTCTTGACACCATGTCAACTCGTGAGAGACAGCGCCTTATCCACCACTGGGATCAGGAAATGCGAAATCCTGCAGTCACACAAATCGTCGAGGCATACATGCGCTTTGTGGCCAAGTCGCGCGAGCGGACCAAGACCACGAGGGATGTGGATTTGCGATGCCTCGGCCAAGCTGACATCATTGGCATCACGACGACCGGGCTGGCTCGGAACATCTCTCTGTTGCAGCGCCTGCGGTCAAAGGTTGTGCTGTGCGAGGAAGCGGGCGAAGTTCTCGAAGCACATACTATCACGGCCCTGCTTCCAAGCATTGAACATGCGATACTTATTGGCGACCACCTCCAGTTGCCCCCTCAGACCCAGAACTACGAGCTACAGAGCACGCACCCCAGGGGTGCTCGGTATGCTCTGGATGTCTCCTTATTTGAGCGACTGGTCCAGCCTCCCTTTGATGACGACCCGAAATTGCCATACTGTACTCTTGAGACACAAAGGAGGATGCATCCTTCAGTGTCCGAGCTCATCCGAGCGACTTTGTACCCAAATCTCGTCGATGGTGGCGCTGTGGCCGAGTATCCGGAGGTCTTCGGCATGCGCAAGCGCCTCTTCTGGTTCGACCACGCCGAACAGGAGGAGCAAGGACCCAAAGAAAAGGCGCTGGCCACAACTTCACGTACGAATCAATTCGAGATTGAGATGACGATCAAGCTTGTACAGCATCTGGTCCGCCAAGGAGAATACGGTCCCGAAGACATCGCTGTCATTACGCCTTATCTTGGGCAGCTCCAAAGAATGCGTAGGCAGATGTCAACGATTTTTGAGGTCACCGTTGGTGATCGTGACCTCGAAGATCTGACTGCTCTGGACGCGGATCAGCCAGCCGCAGATGCCGAACCTGGCCCCAATCCAATGTCCTCAATCAGCAAGACTACAGTCCTGAAAAGCATTCGTCTCGCCACCGTCGATAATTTTCAGGGCGAGGAGGCCAAAGTTGTGATCATATCACTTGTACGAAGCAACCCGGAGAAGAAGTGTGGCTTCTTGAAGACGCCAAATCGCATCAACGTGCTCTTGTCACGAGCGAAGCACGGGATGTACATCATCGGAGACTCGGCGACCTACGGGCATGTCCCGATGTGGTCAGAAGTTCTTGATATCCTTCGCGATGGAGGCAATCTAGGAGAATCCCTCGGTCTTTGCTGCCCGCGGCATCCCGCCACCGAGATCTCAGTCTCGAAGCCTGACCACTTCTTGCAGTTCGCTCCTGAAGGCGGTTGTCAACTTCCTTGTGACCGCCGCCTTGGATGCGGCCATGCCTGCGTCACTCGTTGTCACTCAGCGGTTCTACACAATGCTGTAAAGTGCCTTGAGCCTTGCCCTCGACCCAGGAAAGACTGTCCACACCCCTGCGTAGCCAGGTGCGGAGATCCGTGCCCAGCCCAATGCAAGGTGAGGCTGCGAGATAAGGTGCTCGAGCTTCCTTGTGGCCATGACTTTCGCGCACCACAGTGTTGGCAGACTCGAGACGTGCAATCCATCCTCTGCGACGTGGCAGTCGAACGCAAGGTCCCTGGCTGTGGGCACGAAATAAAAGTGCCGTGTCATGTCGACGTCGATTCAGTACTATATCAGTGCCGGGAGACGTGCGGCGCTGTGCTGTCTTGTGGTCATACTTGCAAGAAGTCATGCTTCTCCTGCAGACCACGAGCAGCGAGCAACGGTCCCGACCCCGACCATGGGGAGTGTCTTCAACCATGTCACAGGGACATCAAGACGTGTCGACACCGATGTACCATAAAGTGTCATGGCGCAGAGCCATGTCCTCCGTGTGCAGCTCCTTGCGATGTCCGCTGCAGCCACTCACGATGCGATCGAAAGTGCTGGGAGCCATGTCCGCCATGCGCAGAGCAGCGCTGTGCGTCTCGCTGTCCCCATTCAAGCTGCACCATGCCGTAAGTGTCTCTTCGTCATATTAGTCGATGACTTCCACTAACACCTCTGGACAATGTCAGATGCGCTGCTCCATGCGACTGGATCCCTTGTACGAAGCGTTGCACCGCTAACCTACCTTGTGGTCACCAATGTGAGTTGTTCTGCACTCTATGAAAAAGTGTTAATCATTGCTAATAAGACTGGAGGCCCTTCGATCTGCGGCGAGGCTTGTCCCCCTTCAAGATTCTGCCAAACATGTGGTGATGACAGTGTGAGGCATACAGCCGTTGACTTTATCGAGGGCCTACAGTACTATGAGATCCAACTCGACGACGACCCCTGCATCTTTCCAGACTGCGGTCATTTCATCACTTGCAGCAGCATGGACGGTGTGATGAGCATGAGCGACCACTACCAACTTGGATCTGACGGCAACCCGATTCAACTTGGAAACCATTCAAAGCCTTTTTCCATGGGTGAGGTTAAGGTCTGCCCGATCTGCCGTGGTAGCCTCCGCAACATCTCCAGGTATGGCCGGATCGTGCGTCGTGCCCTCTTGGACGAGTCCACGAAGAAGTTCATTCTATGGTCCAACGGTCGATGTGCTGAGCTGGGACAAAAGATTATCGACAATGTAATAAAGCTGTCCCAGCTTGCCAAACCGGCAAAACTTGCTCCTACCACAGGCCTGGCAGCAGAAGCTTTGGCAAAACTTCCCAAATCCCGACTATCACAACTTGATAAGATGAACAAGCTTGTTGGCTCCAATCGGTACAAAAACCTTCTCCGCTTGTTCCGCGAGGTGCAGGAGTTTTCGCGCCGTGTGAAGATCGAAGAGCAGCCCTTCTGCAAGGTCGCGGACCTAGTGCGTTTCGCCTCGAAGTCGAAGACTCTGCAGTTCGATGAGTCTGTACTGCAAGTGAAGGGGACACTCATGGCGATCTCCTTGCGACTCAAGTGTGAGCTGGCAGTGGTTCTTGACTTCTTGGGTTTGCGCAAAGACATTGCGAATCTTCGTCCTTACCGAGTCTCGGATTTCTCCAGCCAGCTGCAGGACTGCACCATCCTGATCAATCTGGCGACAGATCGGGATTATCCCAGAGAGTGTCTCGAAGGCCACTTGTTTTATGCAAAATTCTGTATTGTCTCTCGAGGCTACAGTCTGGATGATACAGATGCAATCGGTGCGACTACCGATGCCGAGAGGAAGAACCACGCTACTGAAATGACCAGAGAAGCTGAGCAGCACATCCAGCAAGCCGAGAGCCTGCTCGAGAAGTATGCATCACTATCGGCTCTCAAGTCTGAAGTTGATGCTGCTTCCCTGATGCTCACAAGCGGCACCTTCTACTCAGACGTCAGCGAAGCGGAGCTGCGAGCAGTCTACACCGCAATGGCAGGCGAGCTTCGTGGGACTGGACACTGGTACAGATGCGTCAATGGCCACCCTTTCACTGTCGGAGAGTGCGGGATGCCCATGCAGCTGGCCAGATGTCCAGAATGTGGAGAAGGCGTGGGAGGTAGCAATCACGAGCCGACTCAGGGCGTGGAGAGAGCGACCGAGATGGATGATCTTGCTCGCGGCCTTGGAGGAATGCATGTCTGAGCAAGCACTTTGGGCTCGAGATCGTCAAGAACCGAATGAGCCGGGACTTGTTCCGGGATGCAGCATGATCCAAACCAGCGATCAACAGCTTCGTTGGGGCGAGACCGCAACTAACAGCGACAACATTCGTGTAGGTGGCGTCGGGCGTCCCAAGGGATTTCTGAGACAGTATTGTAAGCCCCTTGGTCGCCTCAGTAACAGTGACAAGACTGTCTCGGCACCTCAAAGGCTGTGCTTCAAGGCTGTTGCACGGGACTGTAGATGGGATGACATCACAAAGGGGGAGGGCAAGGCTCTTCCTAGTGGAAATCTGATGTACCTAGGTGTGCACGAAAAGAATGTCACGCGTTTTTGATGCAGGAATTATGATGTAGTTTTTTTCTTCTTTCTCACAGCTCAGCCTCTCTCAATTCATTGTCGTAACACTTGACCTCTCTGTCACTGAAATTGGGTATCACCATTCATAGTTTTTTGACGTCTTGAGAAATCCGGAGCCTCAAGATCTCGGGCAATATCTCTCAGCAAAGCAGACTAGTTCACAACCCACATCGTCAGATGTCTCATCCAGCCTGCATGTCTCTGTTGCAAGAACCAACCCGAGTTCCGAATCCAGTGCTGTTTTCCTCCGACTCACAAACCAAAGACACATGTCGTAGAATTTATCCCGTGTTACCTGACCAGCCTCGCCCGCCCTCCGCCTAATGACACAGCCAGCCTTTCTGCTTCTGATCTGTTCGATCCCAGCCCCGAGCGATCTCCAGCTAGCGTGCCGTGGCGGGCCGCTGCCGCTGCCGCTCGCTCCTCCATTAGCTCTAGCTCAGTGTGCGCTAGTTGAGGGACGTGGCACGGCACGGGTCGATCGCCGGCCTAGTCGTTCCGCCCATGTTCGATAGTCTGCTTTTCATCTGCCGGACTAAAAGAACACGGCATGCGGAGAGGCTATGATGCATTGTATGTATGAGGCCTAGTCACTATGTCGATGGTGGTCGATCAATGCACCCCGTCGGGCGAGACGTACCCAAATAATCGGGATGCCGCTTGCCCGGGCCGCTGGGCCCCTTCGTGTCGAGCTCCGTTGTCTCTCTCCCTGTGCTTTTTTAGGCGGTTCTTGTTTCTTTTTCTCTTTTGTGTCTGACTAAATCTGGCCACTCTTCTCAATCGGTAGATTAATCCGGTAAGACAGACAGACAGATTCGGACGAACACCGACATACGTGCGAGAAAAAAGAGGCCCAGCCTAGACATACATTCTTCAGCTTGTCAGCATCCAGAAGGACACTTATATGTGGCTTGGGACACCCATACACCAAAGCACACCGATACCAATCTTCCTACAGCAGAAAAAACAGCAGACTCCCCTCAACCACATCTCATCATGGAGGCGAAAGAACCGAAACTCGGCAGGTCCATACTGACGGGCCCTCCAGGCCCCGAAAACCTCCCGTCCATCAGCCAGTCCTTCCTCGCCACGGTCCACAGGACGCCGGACAACCTCGCACTGTCCAGCCCGAGCCAGGCTCACGATCTTTACGGCTTGCCGAGCCAGCCCCTGCGGCGCCGGAGACAGCGGAATACGAACCGGAATCCTGATGACGCCATAAAACCAGGGTCCGAAAACCACGATGAGCAGGAGGAGGAACAGGAGGAACAGGAGCAGCTCGCCCTCTTCGACCCGGAGTACGAAGCCCGGCCGTGGCTGCGCTGGACCTACGCCACCCTGCTCGACGCCGCCGAGCTCTTCGGCGCGGCGCTCGCCCGGCACGGAGCCGCCCCCGGCACACCTGTCGTTACCTTCCTGCACAGCGGCGTCGAGTCCTGGGTGTGTCTCTGGGCCTGCCATATGAGGGGGTACACCTGGGCGCCGCTGCACCCGGGCAACCTGCGCAACGGGCCCGAGGTGGCGTACATGGTGCGGACCGTGCTGGGCTTCAGCGGCCGGAGTAAAGGTGAAGATGGCAGGCGTGCTGCGGCGGGTCCTGTGGTGGTGCTGGTAGACAATGCCGAGGTTGCCATGGACGTGGATGTCGCTCTTGGGAATACGTTCGAGGGTGTGGATGCGGTGAAGATGATCGCAGGCGACGACGGCACTGCAAACAGAGGATGGACAACGATGGGCGCAGTCCTCAGGGACGAGGTAGCCCTGCGTAGGTATCACTCAGAAACGAAGCCTGCGCCTGGTGGTGACCTCGAGCGAGTCCCAAGCCCGCCGGCAACGCCGCCGCCATCACCAGGCGGGGGCGAGGGCGGCGACGAGACGGTCATCTTCTTCAGCAGCGGCTCGACGGCGCTGCCAAAGGGCTGCCTGTGGCAGCACCCGCGTAGCGCGATAACCGCCGCGAGGATCATGGCGCACTACAATGGCAGCGCGTCCGCCGCCGGCGCCGACGCGCGCGTCTACCTGCCGCTGCCGAATAACCACGCAGCGGCATACATCTGCGTGATTCCTTGGATCGTGCACGGCGGTGCGATCGTCCTGCCCAGCAGGAGGCGCGGGTCTCGGGAGAAACCCGACGGCTGGGCTGCGTCTACGGCAAAGACAAAACCGCCGGCAGCAGCAGCGCCATCAGCGGCTTTCGATCCGGAAGTCATGCTCCGCGACATCCAGCTCGAGTCCTGCACCGACTTCCTGACGGTGCCGACCATGGTGCAGGCGCTCGTGGCCGCGAACGAGACGGTAGAGGCGGATCTGTCGGGCACCTCGATCATGATGGCCGGCGCGCCGGCCATGGATGTGCACCTCGAGAGCTGCTTCGATAAGCTCGGTGTGTCGAGGGTCGTGAACAACTGGGGCATGTCGGAATGCATCCACCTCTCGCCGGTAGTCATCACGCGCGACGAGTACGAGTACAGCCGCAGAGGCGAAAGCGGCACGGCCATACAGTACCTGCACGACGCCAACCTGACGATTGGGACTGTGTCGCACGCGCAGACAGTCAAAGTCTGTCAGAGTGATAGTTCGGAAGCAGCTGCACTGTCCGTCCCGGGGGAGCTACACATCAGTTCCCCGACTATAACGCCCGTGTATCTCGGTGTGGAGGCTTCCAACGACGCTTTCTACACGGACGAGGCGGGCGTGCTGTGGTTCAACACGGGTGATGAGGCTTTGATCAACGAGGCTGGTCAGGTCTTCCTCACGGGGCGGCACAAGGAGGTCATCGTCAGGGGTGGCGAGAACATTTCCCCGATCGCGATAGAGACCGCCATCTCCCGCGATCCTCGGCTATCGAGCCTGGAAGTCCTGGTCGTCGGCATGACCGATGATATCGCAGGGCAGTTGCCCGTGGCTGTCGTCAAGCAGCAAGATGCCGTTGATCCAGATACCGTGGCATTGCTGCACGAGACTGTCCTCAAGGAGATGGGGCCCGTCTATGTCCCGGCCGAGGTGCTCTGCCTTGGCATGCTTGCCCTCCAGGATTGGCCCAGAACAACGATTGGGAAGATCCAGCGAAACAAAGTTGCTGCGGCGGTCAGAGCCTTTCTGGAGAGACGCGCAGATGTTGAGAACCTTGCCGCCGAAGCCGTGCCAAAGATTTCCGCTGAGATGTTGCGAGACCACCTCAAGCAGATCTGGGCATGCGCTGTTGGGACAACGCCGGAGAAAGTGCCAATGAACGAATCGATCAGGTTATTCTCGGACAGTATCACGCTCATGCGGGTGCGGGCAGCGATACTCAGAGCCACCGGCGTGGCATTGACGCTTGCGGAGATGGCCAGCGCGGACACAATTGCGGGCCAGCTCGAGATCCTGCTCGCTAAAAGTGCCGTACCTGGAGCGGTGGCAGTGACAGAGGTCTCGCCGCCTCAAGAAGAGCTTGTCATCGACGAGGGTCAGAGATCGGCCATCGACAGGTCTCTCCAAGAGAACGGGCTCGGCTGGGATGACTGTGAAACACTGATTACGCCGCCAGATATGAGCGAGCTTCTGTCCAGACATGCAGGATTTAACGGGTGGGCTGCTTCGCTTATCTTGAGTATTCCTGACAAGCACGATGTGAGCTCCCTCAAATGTTGTCTGAGACGACTTTTCGAGGCGCACCCTTTGCTCCTTTCTCACTTCGCCCGAACAGGCGCCCAGCAAGCCTTCCACGTCCTCTTGAAGCCAGAAACTCATGTCCTCGAGAAGTTTGTGCGGCAATGCGGACAGTTAGAGTCGCTAAGAGACCTGATCGAGGTACCAAGGAGATACCCTGCCATCCAGGGACCAGCATCCATTCCAGGGCTTGTAACTTGCGCCGAGATCTTCGAGGTCCGGGAAACCGGCTGCGTTGGCCTAGTTATGACAGGTCAGTCTCCTCCTTGTGCTGTCTGACTGAAGTCTGATTATCATGCTGACCTCAAGCGTAGTGAACCACGTTGTGGTCGACGCCACATACATGCAGATAATCCTAAACGATTTCGATGCAATCCTGAGCGGAGACGAGAAGCTCGGCGCGTCCGTCGGCTACGATGTATGGACGAGAGCATACCACTCCCGGCGCACTTCCCCCGAGGCCAAATCCGTGTCTGACTGGCATGTTTCTCAACTCCGCGAACTCTATCTGCACGAAGATAGCATCTGGCCGCTGCCTAGCCCGGACAAAGGACAACACCAACAGTCCTTCCAACACAGATTCCACGTTCCTCAGCTTGCGCCATTCAGGAAAAACAATCCAGAAATAGCGCCTTCCACCATGTTCAAGGCCGCGATGGTGCTTGCGACTGCGGTCACGATTGGCACAAGGCATGTGGCTTTCTCCGGCTGCGAGTCTGCCCGTGAGAGTATGCCATTCGCGTCCCGAACCAACGATCACACAGCAACCTGTGAAGCTGTCGATATAGCAGGGCCGACCTACGGCTTGGTCTTCGAGACGACCACTGTTCGCAGTGGGGACAAGGTTGCGCAGATGTTGCTAGATTTGCAACAACGCCAGCGCGAGCTCACGAAGAACGCAACTGCTTGCTGGCATGACATATGCTCTCGCCTCGCCGAGGAGGGCCCGAATGGCCAGGTGAATGTGGGCGCGATCCAAGAGCTGATCTTCGCGTTGAGCTTCAACTGGATGCCTGATATGAACGACGGAGAAAGTGTTCTTGATGTTGCGCATGGCCCAAAGCTGGACCTATACCGAAGCATGCAAGTGATCGAAACCTACTTTTCGACCGTCGGAGGCTTGGAGGTGCAATGCAGCCTCACAGGCCTAGACCAGGCCCATGCCGTGGTACAGTTATCTGGTACAGGTCTCGATGTGGAGGCAATGCGGAACTTTGCCTCGAGAATGGAGATGGCGTTACGGGCCATCTGCCAGGAGCAAAATCGCGACGTTCCGGTGGATGAGATACTGGCCGTCCTCAAGTTGGCAGAACATCGATCGCGCAGCTGGTTCTCGCGACTGGTGGCACCATGGTTGAAGCGAACGAGATCCAAGCGCGGCAAGGCACAGAGGAAACAACTGCAAGGCAAACCAGCTGTTGGTCGCCGGTATAGCTGGAAGTGGGCGCCCCTGAAGTAGGTTGAACAAATTTAAGGCCGATGATGGCGATTTAACGTCTGTGGTTGCCGTGATCTCGATGCCTCCGCGAGCGCTCTTTGTCTCGCTCATCCCTGTGACTCCGCTGTCTATCATTCTCGTGATGCCTCCATGAGCGATGCGTCGTGCTCTGTTCAGAATGATTTTGGTCCAGAGAGAACCCGTCCAGAGAGTCCGCGTCCCCTCTCAGATCGTCCTGTTCTCCGTGTCGTCGTCTCCGCTTCTCTCGCCTTCGCTCCTCTCTGCGTAGAGCTTTCAGCTCGCGCTCTCTCTCCTCGTTGATCTTCTGCCGTTCCTTTTCCACCTCTCGCACCTTCGCAGCGCCGCGCTTCATCATCGCAAGCGGATCGTTGGCTCCTACACGCATCTCATCGCGAGCTTTTCTGCCGGGGTCTTCTCTACCGAAGGCATCCTTTCCGGGGGTATCAATAGCCGCAGCTCGGTCAAGATGTGCATCAGACCCTGTGTACCATGGACCTCTGCCGCTGGTTAAATGCTCTGCCACATCCCGGCCAGCGGCGTTGGAAAATCTCATCGTGTACTGATCCTCAAGCTCTCGCTGCTTCTTGGCCTTTTCGCGCTCCGCATCCGGGTTTCTGCGCTTATCTTCGCGCAGGCGTCGCTCGTTGTCCTTGTTCACCCGGTCGCGCTCTTCGGGGAAGAGATCAATGTGTCCTGCATGATCCACAATGGGCGCGTCGCTTCTTTTCCCGTCCCCACGACGTCTGGAACTTGGTGTCTGCTCATCACTGTCGGCGCCGTGGCGAGAACCCACCCGATCTTGCGCCAGACGCATCTCAAAGTCCGTGTCATCTTCACCATACCGCTTGCGTTTCCGCCGGCCATGGCGGTCCTTGGACGATGATCTCACATGCTTGGGATCTGCGTGTGACCCGGCCCCCTCGCCTCTGCTATGTCTCTGACTCCTGTTGGAGGACTCTTCATGACCGCTATCCTTTGCCGTCAATAATGGCGGGGGGTCCTCTCCTCGCAGGATGGCCAGCCTGCGCTCGGCATCGTTTTCTTGCTGGCGCTGCTCCTCAGCCTCTTCTCGGGCTGCAGCCTCCGCCTCGTCGCGGCGGACGCGATCAATGTTTTCCTGGTTGTAGACGTTCCATGATTTCTTGCCCAGCAGGTGTCTTGTGTCCGGTTCGCGTTAGCAATCCTTTCAGGCATGCTTCGAGAGAAGCATATTGATCATACTCACAAAGGCATGGTGATATTAAACAATGGCTGCTCCCGAGTTTTCCGCAGCCTGGTGTTTCGTTGATGAACTCTCAAGGACAAGGATGGCGAGGCTTCTCCATTGATGATTTGGAAACACTGCGTCGGGGCGCATACAGTGTGTACTGCTAGCTCTCACCGTATCGCACTGTCACTTTTTTCAAGATGACCTCGAGGGGACATGCGGCTCCCTCTGTGATACTCTGAGCTTCATACCAGGTCACAAGGATGGGGTGTTTCTTTTTTATTGGATATTTGGCCTTGCTAGTTCTCTACGATGGGCCAAGGTCTTGCCCAGGTAGTTTCGTTGAGCAGCTCCCTCGGGCCGCACATGTGGTTGTAGATATGCTCAACATACTCAAATCGAATTTTGCACGCCCAACTTACTGGCTTGATTGATGTGAATTCGCAGAATTTGAATCATGAATATCTTGAATGGACGCGCATCACATACGGAAACCTGATCATTTCTCCTTCCACGGCAGACTGATGTGCACGTCCTCCATGCTTTCCTCGACGAGACCCGCCACCCGCGCCGCGGACTCCTTCAAACCCCCAAAAGCTGCAAGGATCTCGTCCACCGTTGCCTTCGACAGCCCTTCTTTCCTATCACTGTAGATATCGAGCCCTTCCTTGGTGAACAGGGTCGGCGCGAACCACGTGACGACCCATCTCTCGACACCGCCCTCGGCGGCCTCGCACGGCCGCTCGCCCCATCCCAGCACCTCCCAGTGCGAGCTGGCGATCATGAGCCAGCCCTTGCCGCGCCAGTCCCAGGCGGCCGGGTGGCTTGAGTCGATGGTGTCGATGCCCGCGACGCTCTTGAGCCCGCCGCTGCCGCCCTTCTTCTCGTACTCGACGAGGTCGTCGATCTTGGCCGGCGTGCTGCCGTCCGAGGGGATGGGCTTGTAGGTGATGCGCACGTTCTGGGCGTCGCGCCACATGGACAGCGTCGAGTGCGTGACGGACCACGTGCGGGTGAGCCACTCGAGCGGCGGCGAGGTGAAGCTCGCCGGCGCCTCGGAGACATACTGCGACGGGGCGCGCAGGGAGATGGTGGTGGGCGGCGGCACGTCGGTGGCCATGATGGGTGGTGGCCGAGGCGGAATGGGCTGTGTGGTATTTGTAAAGGAGGAGGCTGGCAGTAGACAAGAGCGTCACCAGGAGGGGAGGCTAGGGTATTTATCGAACGGGGTTCGTCTCTGGCCGTTCTATCAAACAATTGAGGTGACGGACGGGAGCATGCAATGATCGACGGCACCCGGGGGTTGGAGCCACCCTTGTCCGGATGGGACAGCTCCCGGTTTGCTAGCTTTCGACCGGAGGAAACCCAGTTCTATCCTTAACATATTGCTACCTACATGACTTGGAGAGAAAGCATAATCTGAAAATCGAAACCGTCAGACCATCTTGATGAACCGACTGCATGATTGAAGGATGCCAAGAATGGAGGCTATCGTGATAAGCTGCACGACAAGGGCGGTGCTCAACCGCACCCGCCTGCGATTGTGTCAAGACCGGGGGGGTCCGCAGCTTGCACTGGGTTTCCTCCGAGCGAGCTTCCCCACCTCCACTTTCGCCGTGTTGTTTCTGGCCAATTTGCAGTTCTCCAAAGCTCGGTGTTTTCTGATGCTCAGACCTTCTTTCTCCCGACAACCCTCTTCCCGAACCAGTCCGGCACCCGCCACGGTCCTGTCGCTCCGGATCGACGATTTCTCCAAGCCCGTCGCGCATACTTTCCATCGGCCCAGCTTTGGCCAACGATCTCCTCGCGACCAGCCACTCTCACATCTCCCGCAGCCTTCCATTGGCGCCCCAACTATTCCGTCGCCGTCGAAAGCCACTCCAAGCTTCCCCGCATCGACCCTCGCGCCGCTGCTGCCGCCTGACCGACGTCGCCCGAATCATCTCGACCTCTCCTCGCCACACCCAACACCAAAACCATCCACCCACCAACCACCCCACCGCTTCACCGCGGTCCAGCAATGGACTCCGACGACCTCGACTCCGACGCCATGGCGCAGGCCATGGGCTTCGCCTCTTTCGGCGCCCAGAAGCCGGCCGCCAAGCGTCGCAGGTTCAACCCGGCCGCCGACGCCGTCGTCGCGGGCCCAGACGCCTCCCACCTGCCTCCCCGGCCGCCGCCCTCGTCCGCCTCAAACGCCGTCCCGCTCGGCATCCGCTCTCGCGCGCAGAACGTGGACGAGATCGACCTAGAGGGAGACGAAGACGACAACGCAAGTGGAGTCTCACCCCCGGCGCAGGCGGCCACTGCCGCTTCGTTAGATGATCTGCATGCTCAGCCGCAAGCAGACTCTGCCTCTGCATTCGAAGACAATTCCGCGGACGCGGGGATCGCTGGGCGCAGGAGAGATGGCCAGGCTGGCCCCGCTGGCCGCGGAGGCTTCCGTGGTCGTGGTCCGCAGCAGAAGTCGACCTGGTGGATCGACTATTACGACCCGAGTTCGAACATCAATCCATGGGAGCGCCTTGAGCAGGAGCGTGGCCTGCAGCCTCGAGGCCCTTGGATGTCTTGGGACGAGGCCAAGTCGAAGGCTTGATCGACTATGCAAGGTGCCACTTTTCCCTTGTTAGCCTGGCTTCGTCTTCGTCTGGGATGCCGGGGACGATACACGCAAACATTCATGTCGACATGCCAGGCTGCCGGCACGTCGACTAGATTTACGCTTCATCCATGAGCATGTTCCTTGGAAGGAAGGGTCTCACTCGCCTTGCTTGGGTCAATGGAGGCGACCAGGCACACTTGTTGCCTCGACTTTCCGATGCTGGACCGAACCAGAAGAGTGGCGCGCGCCACGAGGCCTGATCATCTCGTGGCCGTCACGGGCCTCTTGTCCCTACCTCACGCCAACACTTGTGACGATAATGTCCAGCGTTTCTATCAACACAAACTGCAGCCAGTGGACGACTGCAAGCCATCAGGAGCCTACAGCTGGTCGTCTTCACGCTGTGTTCAAGACATGCATTCTACGGTCGCGGCACAAGGCCGGTCAACAAGGAACGATATTCATTATCTTGGCAGTATACGACGTGGTCTGCCACGAGCTTACAAAGGACGTCACCCTAAGCCTGGAGTACCTCGCTGTCACCGGCAACCTCCCAACACTGCAACTGCCCCATTACCGATCAGGCAATATCCACCTCCCTCAACAGGCAAGGTGCCGTCGTTGACCACACGACGTCTGGCCTGTGTCAGCACCACGCTTCAGACGCGTGGATTAAATACGTCCTGTCGTCGGTGGGGGACCCCGAGTGTGGCTCTAGTGGGCACACGCCAGGTCAGCCAGCCATCCTGTGCTTGGCTGTCAAGAGCTATCTTCCAAGCGGAGAAGCCTATTCAGCTGCGTGTGCCCCCTCTCCACCACAAGCAGCCCATACGCGTCGTCCCTGGCTCTTTCAAATCCAACTATGGTGTGCTTTTAGCCTAGCAGAAACACAGATCGCCTGAACGCCGTCCAATCATAAGTCATAAGCCCGCTGTGAAAATGACATCCCTGCCATCCTCTCCTGTTCCCGTTCGCCCTGTCCGTCCCCCGCGACGAGGTAGCTCCCGCAATGCAGGTACCAATGAGCCCCTCTTGGAGACCCGTTGCCGAGCCTGCCGCTAGCAACCTGGCCTGCATCAGGCGGCTCCCTCAGGGCGTGGAGCCCAACTCTTATCAAGTCCCTCTGGAGCTCCAGGGGTGTATGCGCATTCGGTGAGAAACAGGGCCCAGATGGCGGCTCCGTGAGGGAGGGGAGTGTGCCTCACGGCTCGCAGATCCGATCTTGCTTCTGCAGCAGATGTCGTTCCTGCTTGCCGGCGCTTACACCCGCACGTGCATGCCAGTCGCTTCCTCGGCTCTGGGATATGTCTCAGGGATCCGGCCTCTCCACCCCCACACACGGGCCACTAGATCGGAAAGCTTAAATAAACGACATTGGCAGCATCGATTGTTCGAAAAAGCAGCTGGGCAATGGTTGAAATCAAACGCTGGTAAAAAAGGATAGTCGCTTTTCGAAATATTCGTCATGATGTCACGGCGGCAGTGCACTCTTGGCGCGCGTGTAAAAAGAATAGGAGGCGATTAGTACTCGGGAGACGGGTACCGCTCGCGAGCTTTCCGATACTCCTTGGAGTGCTTCTTCTCGGCCTTCGTCTTGAGAGATCTGCAAAGTCCTCTTGTTAGCAAATTGCGTTTTCGAATCTCAAGCAGTGGGAAATGTCAGGTCTCTAAAAATAGTAATCTCTTCTGGAGAAAATTCGCAGCTGTTCCGAACGACAAGTTTGCACTTACGTGACCTTTTTGCTCGTCCATTCGAGATCCGCGCGCACCTCCTCGGCGTCCTGCAGACCTTGTGTGAACCGCGCTCGCGACTTTGCCAGTCGCGCCTGGGCCTTGGCCTGCAGGTCGAGCAGCTCGCGGTGCTTGGCATTCAGGGCTCCAGAACTGCAAGGGCAATGATGTCAGCGTGTGTCTTCTTCCCGGTTTTACTCCAACCTCTGCCGGGAATGGGTCTGGGGAATTATGCTTACGCCTGAGCTTGCTTCACGAGAGAGCGATCCAATGGCGTGGGATCGAACGAGTCTGCGAACCGATCCTGGATGTACTCGTTGAAATCGACGCCACTGGCGCTGACATCTGAGTAGTCGCCGTTGATGCTGTTGGCGTACGAGTACGAGTCATGGGTGCTTGTGCCGTAGTAGTAGTTGCTGCCGCTGCCATTGGCGCTGCTGCCGTGGCTGTAACGGTAGTCGCCGTAGGACGGCACACCAGAAGTGACGGAGGCGTCCCGCTCCTCGTCGGGTGGGGACGAGGAGTAAGTGGAGCCGGACGAGTTGTAGTTGTAAGCCGATTCCTTGGAGGGGATCGGAACCGCCGAGGAGGCGTAGTAGCTGCTGTAGGAGGCCATGGCTTGTGTATGGGCTGGTAGGTGTGGGTGGACTGGCGGTGTGCTAGTGTCGAGAGATGATTGGGCTTTGGGGAGCAGTGATGAGCAAGCGTTGGTGTCAGGCAGGCTAGCTGAACTCTTGTGTATGGGTGTCTGGATAATGGTGGAGTGTGTTGGGGTGAAGGAAGACTGTGAAGGCTCAAGGAAGTTCGAAGTGTGAATGGAGTATCACGATGATGCTTCGTGGAGGTTTAAGCAGCGACTGGGAGTTGCTGAAGATGGTGAGAAAAGGAAGAAGAATAAAATCCTTAAGCTCGTCAACAACGAGCCTTTTTATACCCATCCAGGAGACCTAAAAGTCGTCTTCGGAACTAGAAGACCGTGTGCTCCTCCATCACCGAGGCGCTAGGCTTGCCCGTGGATGGGCGATGAGCAGACTCCATCCAACACCATTCGCTCGGCAGGGAATGACCCCGCTCGGCGATGGGATCATGGCCGGTATCGAAGCATAGACTAGAGCAGCCAAGTGCATAAAGGGGGAACAGTGGTGGCAAGGGTGGTCCTGTCTGCACGGCCTCGACAGTTGGTGATGAAAGAGCTGCAAATCTAGACTCAAAGTCGACGTGGGTAGGCGGCTTTCCATGATGCTAGATATGCCGATTGGCAGGGTTGCTGACTTTGGCTTCGGGTTCAAGTTTCCGGTGCTCGACACCAATAGAGCCAACAAATGGGAGGCATGGCCTTCGTGGGTCCGGATATGATCCCAAGGACAGAATGCAGAATGCGTCTCTCGAATTGCGAGGGTGCATTCAAACGCAGACTCTTCAAAACAGTGCTAATATTCCGCTGTTTTTTGCGTTGCTGGGGAATACTACTTCCAGTAAAACTGAATGCCTCGGTCGAACCTGCAAGTCCAGTAAACCAGCTGAGACGCCATGTGCGAGTTTGACATATGCCGACAGGCTGGGGCCTTGGCTTTCGACGTGCATGCGTGCGTGGGATGCAAAAGCGGATTCCCAAGGCAGGGGACCTTGTTCCGGAGGGGGGTGTAGAAAGAGAGCAGGTTCCGGCTGCAGAAAATTGATAAAGTCGACTGAGATGAATACTTATTTTCCACCAGGAAGCAGAAAGTGGATCATTTATCCATTAGCTCCGTCCAGGCCTGGAAGTACTACAAAGATGATCAGCCTTGAAGCTCTGTAACACTTAAACGGCTTTACAGTCTGAGGGCGAAGTTTTCAGTAGCTGCGGAAGTAAACAGAGAGCCTCCTGCTGTCAGGTGCTACCGGCGAGGAGTTTGTTTCGGACGAGGCATCGCGGAAGAATTGGCGATGAGGTCGAACAACGGTGACAGTCGATCAATGGCAATCAAGAGAGTAATTTGTGCGCCTGTCCCAGATCTGGCAGATGTTGAGCCTTCGGTGAAGGTTGCATTGGGATCAACATCTGCTCCGACACTCAGAGTGGCTTCTCAGAAAGGCCACACTTGGGTCGTCATTGTCAGTCTTCTTCACTTGGCACGACATACATCCTTTGTGTATGACCTTTGAATGCTGCTCCTGCGTAATAGGATGATCGCCTAGATCGAGATGCTGAGTCTGTTTCCTCGCGACGATGGTGCCATTAGGGTACTTGCGCGTTGGCACAATCGAAGCGGCGCAAGCGGCCGGTCGGACCTGGTGAGAACGGGCAGCCGATGTCAGACGACGCAGGCAACAGCTCGTTGCAGCGTATGGATGAAGTCAGGTCCCAACGGCCGATGGGTACGATGTGACACTGGCTGGCCAGTTGCGTGTGTGGTCGGGCAGAAATGCAGCAGCCAGGCATAATTATGCCACGATGCGTTGTCAGGCTGGCAGGGGTGTTATTTGTGCCCGTCTTGCAGCCAATGTGGTTGCCAGCAGTGTCCACGAATTGATGGATGAGAGCGAATGAAGGCGCGAGAGGCCCTCGCCGGCCGAGACTGGTGAACACGGTGATTGTGGGAGCAAAGATGGGCCATCTTGGCAGCCCACACCCAAGTTCGATCGTGACTCTGAGAAAATATGTCGCAACTGTGGTTTGCTTGGTCGAAGTCCGGTGGTGCCATTTGGTGGACTCGGAAGACTGATGCTAGGGACAAACTGGCAAGGCCTGGCCGCTAGCCATGCAAGACAGGGGGATCAGACTTTGGCCGGCGTTGTCGCTGGGTCCCGACTCTTGAAGAGGGCGTCCAGGCAGAATGCCGGACGATGAGGCGAAGTTGGTGGTGGGAGGGGCATCATTGCCAGCCAAGGTCGTCCTCGGCAGACGGTTCGGGGAGTTGATGGTCGAGCAGGCTGCAGTGCTCCGGCCAGCTGGCCGACCCTGGTCAAGAACCTTGCCTGGAACATGGGATCGGCCCTGTGGAAGAAGGCCAGGAGGGGTGTGATCCCAGCTCTGGAGACTGTGAAGGGAAAGGAAAAGAGCGGGCGAGCGTGGGAGAAGGCGAGTCTCGAGAGCGACTTCTCTGAATTTCGATTGGCTGGAAAATCCAAGACGCTGGCAGGAACCTTGGAAGGAGCCGGGGGTGCGACCGGGGCCGGCAGGAGCGACCCACGAGCTCGTCATGTGCTGCATTCAGAGTTCGCTCCATCGATGCCATGGTCCTTTGGCCTGCTTGCGAGAGGGGACTCGCTTCGGACTTGGTCGGTTGCACGAGTCGCTCCTCAGTCCAAGACCTCCTCTCGCGACGCACAAGAGCGCTCGCTCGTGGGCCACGGGGGCATGCGGGCTTGAGGGCACGAGAAAGCTCCGCTGCCAACCTTGAACGTGAAGTGTGCAGCGTCTCGCTCCGAGATGCGGCTCCGGGGTGCCCCCAACGACAATGGCATTGTCCAACCCCCAGGGCTCAATTCTCGTGCCTGCTCGGCCCACGCCGGTCAGCTTGCTGCCTCACCCCTCTACCTCCTCGACCCCCTCAGTGCCCCCCCGACACTCCAAGCAAGCACCACCCCACAGCACCATCTCCCAAGCAGCCGCAACAGCTTCCCACGATCCGGCACGTGCTTCCTCGAGACCGTGTCTCTCTGTTTCTGCCTTGCTGCGCATGGCCTGTGGCCCCAGAACCATCGCTGACGTCGTGCAGTCCTCGAGTCCAGACTCACGGCATCCCCATCCGCCTGCGCCTGCAGTACGACTCGGGACGACAATGACATGCTCCGAGGCAGGCAGGGCTGCTCTCGCTTGTGCGTCCCCAGGCAATCTCGCATGCGTCTGCAACGTCGCCATGTCTGCACCAGGGTGGACTTGGAGTGTGGCTCGGTGCATGCACCGATGTGCTGGCTCCCCCCAGCCCGCGCAGTACTTTCCTCGAGCCGAGTCTCCCTCTTCAGGCAAAGATGTCCTTCCACAACCGCCGATGCTGGAATAGACACAAATTCTGGCACAAAGCCAGACCCCTCCGCTTCATCGACCGTCGGGTCTGTGCCAGTCTGGCCGGCCTTTGCGGATAAGTGGCCAGCCCTATCAGCAGTACATTCTCGCAGTGGCCCGACACCAGCCAACTCAGCTTCTTCGTGGACAACTTCTGATGCCTTCAGTCCGTTTATAACCAGTGACTGAATCAGCAAATATCACATTGCTTGATTGCCTACGAGATAGGCACTGCACATGCATAGCCGTTTTGTGTCCATTCCCTCGACACCATGGCCACACCCGTTGGCGTGCTCATGCAGGTCAATTTGTCTGGCCGAGGCCATCCACCACTTGCATTGAGCAGGCAAGGCCCGTGGTTTTCGGTGAATGACATGGGTCCTACTTGCCCAGGGCTCCTCTCGTTATCCGTCCACAGTGCTGGCTGCGAGAAGGACACTGCAGCATTACGTTACAAGACTGCATGGTACCAGCTCTGGTTCCGGTGGCGATGGGCTTCTTAACCGGACGTGGTGAGGCACAACGTCACAGAGCCGGTCAAGGCCTTGCTCTCCGCTGGCACAAGCCGACTATGAAGATATGCAAATCAGAGCTGACACTCTCTGAACCTCCAGAATGACAGGGAGACTTTCTTCTTCCTTATCCCCGAGACTATCTTCGGACGCTGGGGGGCACCCGCTGAGCTTGCCGATCATACAGCCTGCCGGTCTGCCTCGCCACTGCTGCAAGGACGTGCATGGAAACGCTCTCTGGCGTTGGGGAAAGTTTGCCGCTTCCAGGCCCTCCAGGCGGCAATGCAAGTTCTGCCTTCCAGCATGGCGTGTTGCCCTTACATATCGTCGGGTAGCATCACTGCTCGTTGATTGTAGAGGATTGAAGTCGGGAGCTTTCCGATCTTGAGTTCCGTTGTGGCAGCTGGGATTCGGTGATCCGACCGCCGTAAGGCGTCGGTGGCGACACTGGAATGACTTGAACAAGACATCCCCTTTCTGAGGGGGCCATTGGTCACCGAGAAGTGCGGCTTGCTGTCTCCCTCTTTTTATAGCGTCTCTCTGTACCGTCTCGCAACTCAGGGCCCCAAGGGCTCGGCCCGGATTAATCCAGGTAGGGGACACGCCTGACGCCAGACGAAGCCACTCAAGCCGTGATTTGAGACCGCGGCGGTTATGCTTGCTAGCCACCAGCATGACAGATGTTGTGGGTGTCCGCATGGGTGGCCTCGTATGCGCAAGCTGCTTCTGGATCGGGTCCTCTTTCGGACCCTGAGGAAGATAGCTGAGAATGTACCGTCCAGCCGGGCGAGCGACGCAAGATTCGAGTACGAACACAGTGTATTCTTCGCGATATCTACCATAACGAGTGTTATGGTGTCCTTGCAGCTTGAGACCCAAATGTTATGCTTGTACACAAGTGGAAGTGCATATATGAAAAAGCCATCAAAATCTATGAGCGCCACCAATCATCACTACAAACAAAACGTCCAAAGCACTGCCATGACACTAAGCATATCTCAATATTCCCCCCTTCAGTCTTTGCTTTCTTGCTCGTCGTCTGAATGGCGAACTCTGAGCTCGACTGGCTCCGACATTACCTATCCTTAGCTCAAGATCCGCAGATACCTGATGTGGAGCACCGCATCGAGACGAAGCTCTATTGGGCCCAAAAAAGACCATTGACAGATTCGGTCATCACGGGAACATCTAAAATCAAATCCGCCGCTACAGACCCTTTGCATGGCTGATCACGACCTTGCCGTCCTCCTTAGAATATAGCACCCTGCTTGTTACCCTGGATTTCCTCTGCTTGCTCGATAGACGTTTGTGAAAGTATGCCATTCATGGCCTCGTTTCCGCCCATTGGTTTTGTTAATCTATCGCTCATCTTGAGACGGGACGACTCTCATACAGTCAAGGTCAAAGAAGATCCAGAGAACCCCAATACATAGTCTAAGAGACACTTACAGGCAACACATCTAGAATGCAAGTGTTGAAGTCAAAGTTTGTCTGGGGACAGAGCTAGGCAGCTATGACCAGTATAAAGAAACAGAGAGCCTGTGTTCGTCTAGAATCGGTGCCAGGACGAGCAGCACCAGAAGGACAAGCAACGAGCACCACCAGCATCACCACGGCCGAAAGGCTGACAAGAGAAAACACTCGGGCGTTCTCCGCCGCGAAGACCGTTCTTTGTTCTCTGTCTCTCTTTTTCTCCCCCTATGTGTCGAGACGGAATGAGCATTCCCCTGCCCAGGGGACGGAAAGTCAGTTCTTGCACCTCTTGGTCTTTGCCCCTTTACCCGGGGAATGTAAAGTTCTGAGGAGTTCTTGTCTCGATTCCCACCCCAAGTCCCCAATTCCATAGAACCAAGAAACCCAAAAAGAAACCTACCACTACCGAATTACCAGTCCCAGTCCCGTGAGGATTTTACACCTTCATGGGCTCCACAGTTTCTTGACGTCCAGTAGACTATTTTGATGATTTATACCCTAGGGTATATAACGAAGCACCCTGTATTCTGCTTTCTCCCTCCACCATTTGTGTCTCGGATACCACCATACTGTAAACTCCACACCCTGCCACACAGACACGCGGAAAAGAAGAAAGAGAAGAAGAGAACAGAGCAGGCTTATCGAAGCGCTCACATAGAGACAAGGACCGAATTCACCCACTTGAAGACTTTTTTCATACCGAGAATGTCAAATGATAATACTCGATTGTATCTTTATTTCCCCTTTTTTCCACCAGAATCGCGAAATAGATGGTATAATAATAGTGTAATAGGACAAAAGATCTAGGTCCGCCCACCTGCCCGTACATCCATCCGCCTTAGACCCGCCCTTTGTACCGCCCGTCGTTAAGTGCCCGAAAGCAATGCAAATGCCGCCGCCGCCGCCGCCCAGGGAGAGATTAAGAGAGATAATACACTGCAGACCATAAATACCGCCATCCGGACCCCAACCGTACCAAGAATAAAACATACAATCATTCCTCGTCCGTTCCGCAGATGTTCCCTCATTCCCCATCCTCCCTATCGTTTACCTCCCCACTACCTGGAGAGACTAGGAAAAACAGAAAAGAAATTTACCCAAAGATCTTGAGGAACCCCCAGATCCCGACCCCACTGAGCACGGGTATCGTGAGGTTGTCGTCCCAGCCGAACACGTCGACGACCTCGCTCGCGGCCGCGACGAGGCCGGACCACACGCTCAGCACGCCAAGCGCGAGCGGACCGGCGATGGTGCCCTGCGAGGGGGACAGCTGGAGCAGGCCCCTGACAGACTCCGGCAGCGACAGCACACCCTGGTACATGAACGGGTGGCTCTCGTCGCCGGGGAAGGGTCCCGTGACGGGCGCCAGGATGCCCCAGAACCAGCCCGCGGTCGCGACGCCGACCAGGAAGGCGGCGAACGAGCCCGCGAGCGACTTGCCCTTGCGGATGCGCGGCGTGTAGCGGCCGTACAGCCGCCCAAAGGTGCTGGCCGCGCAGTCGCACCACGAGAGCAGCATGACGGCGACGGTGCCGACGTCCTTGGGGAAGAAGTACAGGACAGTCCACGCGCCGAGGAGGTAGAAGATGACGCCGTTGTACCCGTCGTACTCGCTCTCGCGCATGAGCGCGCCCAGGAAGCGGACGTAGAGCCGGTTCAGGCTCGCATAGCGGTGGCGCAGGAAGTCCGTCGTCGCGATGGGGATGAGGCAGCCCATCAGCCAGGGCGTGACGGCCGAGGTCTGCGTACCGGATACGTACAGCCAGTACACGAGGAACCCGATCGAGACGTGCAGGATCTTGCGGGGCACTTCGTGCTTGTGCACGAGGATCCGGAAGTGCCGGTGCACGGGGATCAGGCCGAGCGGGCTCGGGGAGCGGCTGAAGTCGCGCCAGCTCCAGGACGTGGGTTTGTTGGTGGTCGACGCGCCACCGACGCTGTTCGGCGGGGCGAGGTGGCCGTTGGATGTGACAACGGCGCCGTTGTCGAGCAGCTCGGCGGGCGACTCCTCGGGTATCGCGGCAGCTGCAGCGCTGTCACTGGCCTTGGTCTTGTTCTTGTCCTTGTTGCTCGCCCGCCTAGCCGAGCTGCTCGGGGTGAGCACGCCTACGGCCGCCCGCGCCTTCTTGGGACTTCGAGACCGTGTGCGGGCGCGCCGGAGCTCGGGGTCTGACTCGGGATCGGAGGACTCGGGGATCGGCGGGGTCGTGCCGGGCGTCTGCCGCCGCCGGGCAGCTGATCTGGTGGTCGGGCCAAAGTAGGCATCCTGGGCGGAGAGCTCGGACGGCGTGGGGCTGGGCGAGATGACTCGCGGGGTGGCCGGCACGACGGGGGCAGCGCCGGCGCTGGGGGAGGCGCGCGGTGGCATGGTGTTGTGCGGGAAGAGCGGCAGGGCCGGGCAGCTGACGGCGCCGGTGAGGAGGAGTCGCAGGTCGTAGAAGCGCAAGGGCCAGTACTGGGCGTGGAGGAGGCCGTCGCGCCTAGAGCGGCGCGGCTGGTGGTGGGCGCTGAGGAGGGCGGCGATGGAGTCTGTGAGGGTCGAGGCTAGGGACGCGAGGGAATCCAGCGTGAAGGTTGGGTCGAGCGATGCAGCAGAGGTGGCCTCCACTGCATTGTCGTGTTGCGGGTGGCGGGCTGTGTGAGGGCAGAGTGGCACGGCTGCGGTCCGTGAGACGGACACGTGCGGGCTGGTGTGAAGATGACGACCCTCGGACAAGGTGGAAGAGCCGGGAAGGGCGGTCACAGGCTGGCAGGTGGGCTTAGTGCAGGCTCAGGTAAGTAGTTCCTGGCACTGCCCGCCTCGACATCGCGGGGCCTGGGCGGGCGGTGTTGGCAGGCAGCGACTGCCATGACATCAACCTCGAGACCCTGCCCGATTGTACCTGAAGGTACCTAGCACAGCCAACCAACTACAACACCATCCACTCACCACGAACAGGACAACAATACAACACGACACCAACTCGGCCGGGACCGTGAGCGACCCCTGCGGCCCTGCCTGTCACAATTAACCCGTTCCGGAAAGTGGACCACCACCCTGGAGATCTCGCAGACAAGGAACTTGGAGGCACGATCTCAATGACACCTCGGCCCAGACCATCCGGCGCAGACAGGGCCTCCATCACGCCGCCTTAACCATCAGCTGAATGTATTCTCACTCATAAGACAGTTGACATATTCTGGCCTTCCGCGAGTATTCCCCAACTCTTGAGGCAGTGTTGTACGCGATGGCCCATACAATAAAAAGTTTCACCAAGCCGGTGCAGCAAGAGACAAAACCCCGAAAGACATACCTCGTGTCCCAGGCAGCCGCTCACATCACCGCACACCCACCCCTGCTCTCAAGCGCGTGGATCCGCTCCGTCAGCCGCCGGATGTCCTGCTCGTTCATCTGCCGCTCGTCCCGGAGCGTCTTCTGCAGCGCGTCGACCTGCCGCTGGTACTCCTCCCTAAGAGCCTCGATGACCGTCTTGCTCTCCTCGGCCGAGCTCTTGATCACTCTGTCCATCTCGGCCAGCTCGCGCTGGTGCTCCTCCTTCATCTGCAGGATCTGCTCCATCACCTTGCCGCCCGCCTTGGTGTCCTTGAGCGCCATGTTGTCCTTGCCCATCTCCTCCTGGAGCTGCAGGTAGAACGGCTCGTTCTTGAGCATGAGCGTGGCCACCTCGCGCGCAGACTCAAGTGTGCCGAGGTACCGCATCGTCTTGGCTTTGAATGCGTGAAGCATCAGCTTCCAGAACTTGTCCTTGAGCTCCTGCTCCCGCCGCGCGCCCTCTTCCTCGGTGACCTTGTCCCACATGCTCGTCGCGAGCACCACGTTCTTGAGGTTCTTCTCGCCCGTTAGATACCGGAACATCTCGAGGTTCTTGGTCGAATGGTGTGTCACGCGAGTGTCCGAGATCGGGTGCAGGTAGATGATGCCGGAGAGTTTCACTCCCTGCTTGTAGGCAGTCGCCAGATAGTCGGCAATCATCTGAAGCACCTCCGTATCGGACAGGTGCGTGTCGGAGAAGCCGGGTGTGTCGACAAAGCGTACAACCCGGCTGTTAATTTTGGTCTCGACGACCTGGATGTCACGTGTGCCTGAGGATGGTGTTAATGCTGGTGCTGCAGCTCGAGCAACTCGAGTGGAAATTTAGAGCGAGCAAGCTTACAGGAAGTGAGATCGTGACCGATCTTGAGGTCGTTGCGACCGGTGACCTTGGAGATGAACGTCGTCTTGCCAGACCCCGTCATGCTAGGATATCGCATGTCAGCATTGAGCGCATCTAAACACCCTCTATTCATGTCGAATGGAGAGACACTCGCTGCTAGAAGCAATCAGGGCTACTTACCCCATGACGGCGACCAGCGCGTCCTTCTCCCAGTACTTCTGATACACAGACTTGGCGGACTTGACTCCCGGGACGCTGTCCATGAAGCTCGGCCCGCGGTGCAAATCCGACTGGGCAGGCTGCTGCTGCAACTTCGAGGAGGCTGGCAGAGTTGGTCCGTCCTGGTACGCCAGTGCCGACATGTACGAGTCCTCCAGGGAGTTTGACTGGCCAGGGTCAGCCATATGAACGGATCCAGGTGCACCTTTGACAGTCGAGCCGTGGCTGCGTCTGCCCCACTCCTCATCGACGGCCGACATGGTCATCGGCGGGAGGTGTTGCAGCGAGATTTCGGATGCTTCTGACAGGGTGGCGCTGCCTGTGAGATCTCCTTGCTGCGGCTGCTGCTGCGCACTGAGCGCGGTGTGGCCCCCCGACAGGGTGTCTCGAGACGACGAGGACATGTCCGACACAGCGGCACGGTCGTTGTCCCGGAGCCTGATGGTCGAGGCCCCGACGACATCGTAGTCATCGTCGTCGTCTGAGACGTAGTCTGGATTTCTTCTGAGCCGCGTCATGGTTGCTGGCGATGGATTGTTGGTGGTTTCGTGGGCCCAAACACTCCTCTGGTGACTGACTCTGTGGCCGGGCGGTGGTCAGGAGTGAGAAGTCGGGGATGCACAAAGGCGCCGGCCAGGTTCGAGAGACGTTGGAGCAGGTGCGCCACGGGCG
Organism: Microdochium bolleyi; assembly: GCA_001566295.1. Lineage (NCBI taxonomy): Eukaryota > Fungi > Ascomycota > Sordariomycetes > Xylariales > Microdochiaceae > Microdochium > Microdochium bolleyi. The sequence goes on from KQ964245.1 coordinate 679,791, forward strand.
GTCCTATAGGGCATCAATACTCCATAGTGCAGTGGTAGGCAAGCATCCCAATACCCCACCGCGGGAACGCCAACCCGATCGACGAGATGGAGACGCGTGCACGCGCGCAGCAGCATGCGGTCAGGCAATTAGAGGGGCAACCTGGGCAGGAGGGGCGACGGGAGGCCGTGAAGTGCCTGAGGCAGGCCTCGGCAGAGAGTGCTCAGGCTGCACCTGGGCAGCCAATTGCCTGCCTACCCTAAGGAATCCTACTGGTTGGCTGCCTCCCTCAGGACCCCATAACAGGTCACAACTGTCATTAGAGTTGTGCAGTGGCGATCCAGTCAACTCGAACAATAAAAGTGGAACCTCGACAGGGATCAAGACTCCAGATCTCCACCACAACTATTCACAAGTCTGAAGCGGCTTCCTGGCATGATACTCAGGAACCTTTGATGCTGACTGCGTTTTCCCCCGGCGGTACCCCAGGGGTGAGGCCACAGCCCACCTGTCTGTGGCCGTTCCTTGCGGACAATCCCGGGCTTCCCCGACGTTGCAATTCAGGGTCCTGACGGTTCCACCTATAGGCACAACCCATGAACAGTGGCACCGGTCCGAGCAGGAACCCGACGGGGGCCAAAACTAGATAATGCTAGTCGTTCGCAGCTTCCCCTTGATTCAGCAGGCCGGCGTGCTTGCCAACACCGCGAGTCGTGGCTGACCACGGGCCGAACGATCGCCAGGGGCGGCGCAACGAGGTAGCGTCCGTCAGCCTCGTCGTAACGGACGGCCACTAGGCTTCCCCGGATCATAGCCCTAGATGAACCAGGGTCCACGGCGGCACAAGTACCCGCATGCCTTCTGATGCTACGACAACTTGTCGCCTGTCCAGCGTGGGCTGATACCTGGACCAGAGGCGTCGACCGGTGAGGCAGGCATACAGGTTACAGAAATATAAAATGCCAACGATAACCGCTCATTAGCCATCTTGGTTTTTCTCCTCACGGACACCGGGCCCTCTCTTGTTCATTGCTCTCCGCCAACGGGAAAACCCTCCACTCCCGCAAACTTCAGCCGAGCCAACTCTTCCAAATCAATAACAACGTCCTCCTCGCCCTCCGAATCCCTCTCCCTCTCTCGCTATCTTCGCCAGCATGCTGTACAACCCCCTCCGCGCAGCCGTCCTTCTGGCGGCCCTCCTGCCCGCGGCAGTCACGGCCTGCGTCCACTTCAAGGGCGACATCGACGACATGCCCCTGGGCGAGGGCTGGAAGTACAGCTACTCGATCGATGACAACGGGGAGAAGGTGTGTGACGGCTACGCCGGGTGGAGAGACGGGCGCTGGTGGGCGCATTGCAAGGAGGGTGAGTATGTTCCGCTATTGCTTCTTGCTTCTTGCTTCTTCTCCTTCTCCTTCTCTGCTACATCTACTAGAACTCCCTCACGAACGTATGCTGACGGGAAACAAAACCCCCCGCTCGGACTCGCAGGTTTCGCCCTGTCCTTCTCCCAGACCGGTAAACACGTCTGGTACCACGCCCACGGCACCAACTTCGAGTGGGATCAGGATGTGCACAAGTGGAGCGAGTGTTGCCGCGGCGCGTGCCAGGACAGAGGCCCCAAGTGGAAGTGCACCTACTACAGCTGGGACACCTGGATGTACTGTTGAGAAACGTTGCTGGTGGGTGACGGCTATGGGTATCTTCTTGTCGGCCGGCGTGGACTTTTCCGTGCTTGCATCAGTCTACAAGTGAGTATAGACACCTACGAGGGTCAGTCATCTGCAGGGAAACCGGACTGTGTTGCTAAAAAGGCGAAAGCCAAGGATTCTCCACGACGGACGCTTGGATAATGCTGTATTTTCGTGCCGTGTTCAGACTCGCACGTGCCCCTTTGAACGCAATCGATGATAATTACACAGAACGCTGGCTGTTAAAACCAAAAACCGGTAAACTCCTCTCAGTAGTGTCCAAACATCAAAGTTATTATACACATTTTCCTTTTTATTTTGTACAGCCACGTCAAGCCTGGTCGGGGCTCTGCTCCATCTGCCCGTCCACCTGCTGCTGTGGCGGCGCGGCGCTCTCCAGCTCCGGATCGACCTCGGTCCCGAGATCCCTGTCCTCGAGGAAGCGCCTCCCCAGCAGCGAGTCCGGCAGGTAGTCCTGCCTGACCTTGCCATCCCGGTAGTTGGGATTGTACTTGTACTCTTTGCCGTAGCCCAGCTCGCGCATGAGCCGCGTCGGCGCGTTGCGCAGGTGTATCGGCACGGGCAGGCCCGCAACACCGGGCTCCCGTAGGGCCGCCATGGCGTTGCTCAGACCCCGGTACGCGCGCGTGCTCTTGGGCGCCAGGGAAAGTGCCACCGCGCAGTGCGCGAGCGGGATCCGGGCCTCGGGCATGCCGATCTGCTGCGTCGCCGTGTACGTCGAGGTCGCGAGCGTGAGCAGGGAGCAGTCCGCGAGGCCGACGTCCTCAGATGCGATGACTATCATGCGCCGGGCGACGAAGAGGGGATCCTCGCCGGACTGGAGCATCCGCGCCAGGTAGTAGAGTGCCGCGTCCGGGTCGGAGCCTCGGACAGACTTGTGGAATGCCGAGATGGTGTCGTAGTGCTGGTCACCGGCTCTATCGTAGACCAGTGTCTTTGTGAGGCTGGACTTGATGTCGGCCTTGGTCATATTTGGCTGATAGGCAAGCGAGAGAGCAAGCTCGAGCAGATTCAGTGCCGTCCTTGCATCGCCGTCCGCAAAGTTGCACAGATATCCGATAAGTTCCTCGTCCAGCAGTGGTGACGGTTGCAGTCCGCCTGTAGAAATCTCCTCGTCCAACGCCCTCAGTAATATCCGCTTAACGTCGTCGACTGTAAGCTTCTGCAACGTGAACGTCCGACACCGCGACAGCAACGCGTTAACAATTTTGAAGCTGGGGTTCTCCGTCGTTGCTCCAATCAGCGTGATCGTTCCCGCCTCCACCGGCTTGAGGAACACGTCCTGTTGGGCCTTGTTGAAGCGATGTATCTCGTCGCAGAAGATTATCGTCTTCCTGCCCGTCAGCGCCTGCTCGTTGGCTGCCTCGTTGAACAGCTTCTTGCACTCGTTGACCCCCGAGCTCGTCGCATTCATCTCGATGAACCGCGCACCAGACATGTGCGCTATACAACGCGCGATCGTGGTCTTGCCCGTCCCCGAGCCGCCCCATAGTATCATCGAGGGCAACCTGTCGCTCTCGATCAACGACCGCAGCACACCGTTCGGCCCCACGAGCTCCTGCCCGCAGACGTCGTCAAAGCTGTGCGGTCGCATGCGCTCGGCCAGCGGGGTCGACCTGTTCGTCTTGGTCTTCTTTGCGTTCCGGCCTGTGGGCGGCGGGCTGCCAGCTTCGGGGGGGCCACCGTTGCGGTTGCTGCTCGCGTCGGGCATGGGGGAGTCGTCGATCGAGCCGGGCCCCTCGTCGAATGACCGTTTCGTGCCGCCATTGGCCTTGAAACCCAGACTCGGCGTGCTCTGGTGTACTATCGGGGAGAGCACGCCATTGTTGGGCGCGCCGCCGATTGGCGCAGCCGAGGTTCTCTTGGCCGATGGAGTCTGGAAGAAGGACGACGCTGGCCGCTTCTGCGAGGCAGAGAAGAGCCCATTATTTTGTGTCTGCGTGGGCGTTGGGGACGGTGCGGCGGTGCTGCCGTCGAGGATGAAGCTCTGGCAGCCGGAGTCGAGGTGATCGTTGATCTTCACGGGCTGGACAGACTTGCCGCACGCTGGGCACTCAACCATGATGGCATCCGTGGGGCGGTGGGTGGGCGTATGCTCATGTGCTCAGACGATTTATGGCGAGAAGCGGTCCTGATGATCGGAAGAGCCCAGCGTCCGGACAGGCGGTTGCGAGATCGAGCTGGTCCTGTGATGTGGTTCGTGTCGATTCGTCAAGGACAGGAAATTGGTGAAGGCGAGGTGCCAAGTCGTACTCCACTGTGAATTAATCGGAGCTCTGGAGCTTTCAGACCCTGGCATTTTGGATGACGCGCCCTGGAAACGCGACTCAATTACGCTAAACTTGCGCTCCTTATCGATTGGACACTCTTCGCCTGGCGGGGCTCGAAGTTGGCATGAATTCACCCTTCGCCAAGTGACAGACGCTGTCTACGCTCAGCATATTGTTTGACGCCTGAGCAGGCGATCGAGGTGCTGTGCTCAGATATGCCCGTCATTGTCTCATATGGTTCATTGATGGGGGGGTGAATGGGTGCCGTGTCTTGAGATTGAGAGGTCACCTTCAAGACTCGAGTATACTTGCGGTAACGAGCCGAGAAGCACGATCTGCAAGACGGTGTCTCACACAGGAGCAGGGCATCTCAAAGTACCCCTTCGATCGAACATGAGCTGTGTTAGACTTCTTCTGTCCCTCTCGTGAAGTGAAGTTCAGGCACAACCAATAGAAAGAAGTCGGGTATCGCTTGCATTGCAAATTTCGGCTCTATTCAACCTGTAAATGACGTACTTCATCCCACGTGTATCGCACTATTGGCACATTATCATCTCCTCTTGGTCGCCGCTCCGGTTCTGCTGCGCTTCGCTGGTGGCGCAGGCTCGCCCTCTGCCTCGCTGTCTTCCTCATCTGACGACACGTCATCGTGGTTGACCTCGTTCTCGTCGAGATCCTCCTCGCCCTCGAGATCGTCCTCGTCCTCATCCTCATCCTCGAGGTCACTTGCCTCCTCATCGCCTTCGGAGTCGTCGTCGGCGAAGCCGTTCGTCACAGGAAGTGCGTCGTCATCATCCTCAACGTCAAAGCCGGCTTGTCCAAGCTCGGAAGCATCCTCCTCGCCCTCGACATAGACAATCCCCTGCTCGTCTTCGTCAGAGTCCTCGTCGTCAGAGTCTACTCCGTTGCGGATGCCGCGACGCAGCTGCATCTGCGACTCAAGAAGGTCGAGTTTACCCTTCAACGACAGCAAAGATGTCAGACCCCGTGAGCGCTCCTCCAGCACCCTGTGCAGCTCGCCGAGCTTCTTGGCGAGGCCCGGCTGGGTCGCGAGTGCGCCGCCGTGGGCGACCAGCGTCCACTGCACCCACGTCATGAGACTTCCCGCGCGGCCGGGCCGCCTGTGCATCCTCGAGGCCAGCTTTGTGAGCAGCGTGCCCGCGAGTGAGGAGTCAAGCCTCTGGATCGTGTTTGATACTGTGTTGAGATCGGTCGTATGCAGACAGGACTCCAGCAGGTCGTTGTCATCGGTGCGGAGAGCTTGTGTGAGGACAGTGCCGAGCGAAGCCGAGCTGGGTGGCGCCAGAACGCGGCCAGTGGTCGCGAGAGCATTAGTAGGCGGAAGAAGGAGTGCAGAGGGGACGTCTATCGTCTCCTCAACACGGGCGAGCTCTCCGAAAGTTGGCTGGGCAGGCTCCTGGTCCGACTCAGCATCGTTGCCATCATCATTGGCAGACAGCATGTCGGTGTCTTGGTCGGCAGCAGCTCCGGAGGTCTTTTGTGTAGTTGCACCATTCGTCGCGGTGGCTTGTTCTGAGGCACCGCTGGCTTCCTTGCCGGCACCTTCGTCGTCAGACCCCTCGTAATCACTGCTGGCAGAGTCGCTCGAAATCTCTATCGCATCCTGCTTGTCGGACGCGATTTCGGCAGAGGCTGAGAGATCGGGTCCGGACACGGCTGCCTCGGACTCGTTGATGATGGCCCTGGTGGCCTTCTTCGCGCTCTGCTTGACGACAGGTTGAGCAATCTTGCTCGGTGCTTTCCGCTTCGTCGACATGGTGCTGTGCGGTGCTGTCTTTGCAGCGACTTTTGGGGTCCAATTGCTGAGGGAGACGACGGCGAAGATCAAATTGATCAGGAACTCGGTCGGATTGACTCAGACCCTCGAGGTCTGGTGTCGCGTCGCAGGTTTGGCCGGGTACTGGAGGGCAGAGTTGTAGGCAGAGATCTACCAGTGGTTGGTCCACCAGAGAAATCGTCGGCGCTGCGATGCTGGGTCGACGACAGGCACCCTCTCACTGGCTGGCTCGTCTCGCCCGTCAACTTTTTTCTGCCGATAAGAGCGTCCAGATCTTATCGGCCGATAAGCGCCGGTTTTTCCGAGAAGGGAGCTACCCACGGATGGAAACGCGTGCAGCAACGGAACAGTGGGGCGCCGCTCGCTCGACAGCCTCTGTCTGCGCCTGCACCTGACGATCCCATGCTATGAGCATGCCAGCAGTGAACATGTGGTATTGAGCAACTGGCGATTGGCGAGGTCTCTTCGACGCAGCGAACCCTTGCAAGCCATGAAACGGTACGTCCAGGTGCGTCGAGTGCAGTATTCTCAAGATTCGGTATCACAGGAAGCAGCACAGTCAAGTACATTTAGCCACGTTGAGCCCCTCGGTTGGTACTTGGAGCTCGATCTTGCACCGAAGGCCGAACGGAAGAGCTTGTAGGAGGATGGACGTGCACTTCCTGCGTAAGGTTCCGTGGTCACTATGGCCGTGCGACTTTTGACAATGTTCTTGGAAGTCCGGCCCCGTGATGACAAAGACTCCCCAAGCCGTAGTACAGAGTAGGTACTGACTGGTGCGCAGTCGGACGCAAGCTCAGAGCCACGTTCTGTCAGTGGGGAGCCGCATCCGTCGACCACGACTCGCGCAGACTCGAATCACCAGTGGTGATACACTATCCACTAGCTCTAGGTAGTCCAATGATCCTATCGAGCTCGTCCTCAATACATATTTCGTTGCAGCGTTGGCAGCATGATAGGTGCAGTATGGATGATGGCGCATGGGCGAGCAACAAACCCGCCGGACGCGTCATGATCAGCAAAGAGGACGGACGGACCATTGTCACTTTTCGGTTTCAACTGCCCAGTCGGCGACTGCCGTGCGATGTCAAATCGCGCCCAAGAAAACGGAAATGCGCTCGTGCTCTGATTGGACAGTGCAGGAGATGAGCTCCACCTTATCATCCAGGGCCTCTCCTACGGGTTGCTTTTTCGATTGACCGTCTACTTGGAGTCGCATCGCCGAGGCTGAGGTCGACTACCTATGGCCCGGTTTCATTCACTCAGGACGGTACACATCCATCACGCGCCGCGGGTTCCATTCTTGCGGCCGCGCGCATGCCATACCAGTATCGAAAGCCTGATCTGTGCCTCGCGGCTCTCGTTTGTGTAAGGGATGATGTGGCCTCAGGCTCGAGTGGACCAAGTAGCAGGACCTCGAGGGACCCTGTTTTGCGGGGCTTAGCAGTGAGCCGAGACCCGCAGAGAGCACTGCGATCGTCGCTGATTCGCCAGAGAGCCCCGTTGCTGGCTTGTTCGGGTTGCAAGAGTGGAGGCGCTGCTGCAGCCCGGGACGGGCAAAGTACTCGGGACCTGTGGATGGGTGCGCGTATGAAGTCTTGCGACAGTGTGCCTACCCGTGAGCAGCCGCGCTAGGCAGGGGCCCCGGCCACGCATGGACCCACCCGGTGCTCGAGGCAGGAGCGGGCCAGGCAGGAAAGGCGCCCGTGGACTGCCCACAGCGCGGCGCGACGGGCTCGCCCAGGCGTCGAGGCTGCCGTTTGCTGGGCTCGAGGCTCGCGGGAGGCCGGAGAGCACGGTCCAGGATAAAGATGCGCCAGCCGATTTTTTTTATTTTCGATCCTTTCCTCTTGTTTCTCCCTCTTGCCCTCCCGTTTGACCAACCACATCACACGAGCGCGCGCGTCAAGCCCAGCCCTCGCACCCCCCCTCCCCTCTTCCTTCCGCTCCGGCCCTCGCTCCTGCCTCTCGTCGCCGCCCGTCGCAGTCGAGCCCGACCTCCCCGTCTCCGTGCCATCATCGCGCTGTCACTGGCCAGCCATAATACATAATCGAGGAGCCCCCCCTTCACCCCCCCCATCCGCCTCCAACACACCCGACCCGACCGACCTCACCAGGTACCTCCGTACATGCACTTACATCGCCGCCCGCTCTTCTCACATCGGCTTTTCATCTCGGGTGTCGCGGCAGACGCTTTATCACCTTCTCAGTCTCTCTTTTAATCATCTGGTTCGCCTGCCGGTGCCGCTCCAGCTTTGGCCTGCCCCACTCCACTTGGACGCACCGTACGCCTGCCAGACTCGCCTGGCCGACTGGACCCCAACTAGATCCACTTCCTAAAACGGACAGCGTTTGAGGCCATCGCCAGACCCGATATCCACACAACACGCGCTCACTACCGCGGTTTACACATCGTCAACACGCATTATCGGCCGCAAACCAGCACGCAAGTCTTGCAACTCTACCGCTGCTAAGGTATGATTCCTCTCTTCATTCTACATTGCTTGACTGTATTCATCTACGTTTCTCTCGCTTTTTCGTAGCGATGCACGCTGTTTGTTGCTCAAGACGCGCTTTTGCGACGCGCCTTGTGCATGGGCCGTGCATGTAGTTCACATGCACGCCGTCAACACCACCACACAACCGTTGTCGGACTGTATGCCGTTGTCGCATCACAATCGTAATGACACCAGGAGGTGGTGCTGATCGCACCGCGTTGCATCATCCTGTGCACTCAAGTGCGCGCTGTTGCCGGCGTTCTCGCGAAATCACCCTTCATCGTGGAATGCCATCCACCATTCATGTCTCCGAAGAACCCACATACATGACTTCTCCTCTTCCGACTTTAGCTATCACCGCTCGATCATATTCCTATCATCACAAATCCACTCATCTTGCACAACCGTCGCTAATCCAACACACAGAAACCCCCCGTAGTGCCGTTGGCCTTTATGGTCCCTGAACCGCACTTGCAACAAGCTCTTAAGCCTCGTCCCGTCCGGCTCTCTTGGGTCTCGCGCATGGTTGCTGCGGATGGCCGTCATGGCGACTGAACAACCCCAAACCGTGCCCAGCGAGCAGAAACCGGCCGCTGCTGCCGCAGTCGAGGACAAGATGGCTGTCGATGCCTCGACACCTCCCGCAGTGAATGGGTGAGTTCAAATCCTACCCCAACACTGTCCAATCAATACATTCGTCGGCTGATGGCTTGGGCGAACAGGCACAGCACACATGAGACGGCTGGGTCCGCGCCTGAGGACGTCTCTCCCGAGACAAACGGCGTTGCCTCCCTGTCGGTTGAAGAGTCCATAAAAGCGCGTAACGAGTCAGCCTTCAAGGCCAACGCCGACAACTCTGCCACATCAGCCGCCAGTGCCTCAGGCACAGATGTTGCTGCCGCCGCACCAGAAGACAGCGAGATGGCAGATGTAAATGGGACCTCTCAGCATAAAAAGGACGACGCCAAACCTGCAGATTCCGACGTCAAGGGATCAGCAGAACCCACCAAGCCTGCCACATCTCCCAAAGTCGCGGACAAGAAGGAATCTGCTGAGGCCACCACGGGCGAGTCTATGGACATCGATACATCGACCGACCGCCCCGATGTCACTTCGAGCGCGGACCATGCAGACAGTACACAGAACACTTCAGCGCTGAGTGATGTGCCTGTGGTCGATTCTCCAAAGTCAACAGCTCCAACAAAGGACAACGAGAGCAAAACCAGTGCACCAGGCACCCCGATAGAGTCTGAGCAAGTCAATGTTGACGTCAGCATGAAGGACTCCTCGACGTCTCCTGTCACGAAGATTGCCCGCGAGCGCGAGGAGGACTCAGCCGATGAGCCCGCAGCGAAGCGAGCCAGGACTGAGGAGCCCAGCGAGATCACTGCCGACTCCCTCACCGTAGCTACGGGCACGCCGGGAGCCGGTAATCGAGTAGAGCCCGCGGATGACGGCGAGACAGACGCTCGCGAGATCACACCCTTTCAGAATAAGCAGATTCGGCAGCTCATCGCGGGTATCAAGAAGACCAAGAATGGCGGCAATTTTAGAAAATCTGTCCGCGACCTGTGGCCTGGTCTGTGGCACGACTACACTCAGAAGGTTGAGCACCCTGTGGATTTGTCACTCTTCGAAGCCAAGCTGCGGGACAACCAGTACGCAAGCTACGGCGAGTTGAAGCAGGATGTGCGCCTGCTGTTCCAGAACTGTGTTATCTTCAACGGTGAGAATCATATTGTGACCACTGCTGCTGCATCGGTCCGAGACCAGATCTTCTCGCGCCTACCAGAGTTCTCGCTGTTGTCTGAGCCTTCGAGGGCGGAGAAGGGCAAGGCCCAGCCGACACGCCTTGCTGAGTCTCGCGGCGGAAACCAGCCACGGCGCCAATCCCAAGCTCAAGCCCGTATCGCAACGAGCCCCAAGCCGAAGCCGGACACGACATCGCAGACAACTCCGGCCAGCGCCACTTCGACCACCGCGCCTGCTTTTGCGATTCCGCCCAACGGCGTCCCCCAGATTCGTCGCGACTCGACGAGGGACGACGCAGACAGACCAAAGCGGCCCATCCACCCTCCCAAAAACCGCGACCTTGACTACGCAAGTAAGGGCGCGCGCAAGAAGAAGCTTGACCCAGAACAGAAGTTCTTCGCGGAGGTGCTGGTTGAAATCAAGAAAGGGAAGCACTTTGCTCTGAATCAATGGTTCATGGAGCCTGTGGACCCTGTCGCCTTCAATATCCCGACGTACTTCAGCATTGTCAAGAAGCCCATGGATCTCAGAACAATGACCGAGCGCAATGACGAGGGTCAGTACAAGAGTGCCAAAGATGTTGAGAAGGACATGCGCCAGATCATCACCAACTCTGAACTCTTCAACGGCCCCGACCACGACGTGACAAAGATTGGAAGACAGTTGGAGGCGCTTCTCAAATCAGAACTTGCCAAGAAAGACTCCTGGATGGCGAAGAATTACCCACCTGAGCCAGCGAACTCTCATGGCAATGCAAGCCCAGACAGAAGCCTCGACGAATCTGACGAGGAGAGCGAGGCTGAAGCTGAGGAAGAGGACAACGAACCGATCCGTAGCTTGCAGAGTCGCCTCAAGGAAGAGCAGGATAAGCTCAACACACTCATCGGCTCGAAGCGACCAGACATTATGATGATAGAGGTGCAGCAGTCTGTCGTGTCGATGCTGCAGCGGAAGTTAGTGGAGGAGAAGACAAGATTCCACAGCGAGAAGAAGCCCACGAAGAAAAAGAGCGGTGGTGCTAAGAGCAAGAGCAAGTCTGGCGCGGGAGCCTCCGGTGCCGCATTCAACAAGAAGGGCTCGGGTGTTGGCGCTGCGTCAAAGAAGGCTGGGGGTGTCAAGAAGGCTACGCCTAAGAGAAGGACAATCGGCCCTCTTGAGAAGGCGATCATTGCTGAGGGTATCAATGAGCTGGATGGTAACACTTTGACGAGGGCTGTCGAGATCATCAAACGCGACACCGGTCAAAATGTAAGTTCAGCGCTGCCGGGTATCTATCACGTGAGACAGACTGCTGACAATCACTATAGGAGAACGACGACGGCGAGATGGAGCTTGATATTGATGCCCTGTCCAATGATGCTCTCGGCAGACTCTACGACCTCATTCACAAGGCACACCCTCACGTGCGCGCCAACTTGGAGAAGAAGCCCGAGTATGCCAAGCAGGAGTCAGCAGAGCCTGAGCCCCGCTCAAAATCTAGCGGCTCCAAGAACAAAAAGAACAAGCCCATGAACAAACATGAGCAAGAACGCAAGATCGAGCAGCTGCGCGAGCTCAAGGCTCAACTTGCGCGCCACGGCAGCGGGAGCCAGGAGCCGTTCCCTGTGGACGGAGATGATCGGCACGATGGCGATTCGAGCGAGGAGAGCGACTCCGAGGAGGAGTGATGCAGCCTCGTTGTCTGCCTGGGAGATGCCGAGCTGTCTTTTCCTGTCTCATTAGCGAAGGCGCAAGGTCAAAGACATGATTCACGTCATGTCATGTCAAGGCTATGTTGAATTATGGAGGCTGGAGGTGGGAACGACCTGAGATTACCGGGGTCATGAGCGTACAATATACCTTTGGCTGTACAAACAAATATATTCCCCGTCCGCGGCTCACTTTCGGGTTTGAAACCGAATTGAGTCGCGGTCTTTACACACAAGCAAGCGAGCGAGCAGTTTCCTCCAGTTGTCTTTCTGGTGACAATGAATGCTGATATGTAGGCGTCTGATGTTTCTTGGCCCCGGTTGGTGTCTTCGTGCTGAGAGCTGTTCAATGATGCATGTGCCAAGCAGCTCAAGGGCCTCGTGCTGTGCCAACGCAAACCTTGCTACCTTGCTGCAAGTAATTTGGCTGGCCTGGCGTGGCGCAACAGATGCTCGAGATCACGCTGTGCCCTCGTCAGCTTGTGTGAACCCCTGAGTGAGTCCTGCAGTGGATGACGAATGAAGAAGTCGACGGCGATGTCTGGCAGTCCGTGATCACGAGAAATAAACTTTTTTGTATCGTGGAGACGAGGTTTTAAGAAAGAAAGAAAGAAAGAAGGGGTTCTGATAAACCTCCCGGCATTCTTTTCTCGGCAAGGAAAACGTTTTCACTGTACCACCTCTGGGCATTTCACAGACTTGGCCATCATTGTCCGCCGAGTCGTCTGGACAGGTGCGCGTTCGCGTCAGCAAAGTCACCCAAGAAGAAAGGGTGGGTGAGACGGTTTCGAATCGAGTCAAGCAGGTGCAGACGGGCAGGAACCAAGAGCAGAGACGGCAAGACCAGCAGCAGTCAACCAGCACAGCAATGATAAGAAACTAATCCGCCGTTCTCGACGTTCGCCTACTAACTGACTGACTGACTGACTGACTGACTGACTGACTGACTGACTGACTGACTGACTGACTGACTGACTGACTGTCCACCAAAATGGGGAGAATAAGCCAGAGAAGTCCCGGAGGGAGAGGACAAAGTACTGACACAATTGCCCTCTGTCCGTCTCTTCCATGTTGTCAGCGGGCCAGTTTTTCCAATAAACCCTCGTGACGACCAGAGCTGTGGCAGGCTAACTGGTCCCATGGTTGGCTGGAACCGCTGCGTGCGGGTTATGTACGATTCGGGACATTTAGACGGATCACCTACTCGGATCTTACATGATTGCGCAACCCTGCACCCTGCAGGGTCACTCCCAGAGTTGTAGTGCTGACAGACGGGCGCTCGGCCGCCTGCCTCTTACCTCCGTGCAGGGGTCCACACCGTCGCGGCCAATTCGGCCGATACTGACCGCGGCGGTCTGTCTGACCGAGCTGGGTGGGTGGTGTCGAAGCCCTCCTGCGTGGCAATGTGATTGCTGCAGAACATCACTGCAAGGAGAAAAGCCCGATCCAACCGCGGAGATCCGGGCGAAGCGAAGGAGGCTCCGGTAGCAGCCGAAGAGGACCCGGGTTTGCTCTCCCATGTGTCACATTGCAGAGAGAAGAGGAAGGCATCCGGCGGAAACATGTTGTGCACCTTTCGTCAGACTTGGATGGCGAACAGCAGCAAGAAGAACGGCCCAGCCATGATGACGCTCGCAGTCTTGATAACAGCCGTCAATAGGTCTGGTCGTCCCGGGCGTGTGTGTGTGGGTCGCCGCGCTCTGTTCTCTATTCTCAGTCCCTCTGCTGCGAGGGAGAGAGATTGCTTGTGTGCCTCAAGCACGTCTTTCGTCTTGCCTCTAGACTCTGATAGAAAACTGAATCTTACAGTAACTATCGAAAACGGGAAGTTTCCGGCATCCGGACCTTATAAGCTCTCCATGCGGCCGGACCCCTGCACGTGGCCCGGACGCCGTATCGGGGTCTCGGGTCGCTCACTGTGACCGCAACCCCTGCTCCGCGGACAAGCCATTCGTCTGACACTGCGCGTGCCGAATGACAATTCGGACAGGACCGTTGTTTACGAGCATGTTGTAGGCATCAGCAACAATGGAAGAGTCTGCGCCACGTAGGCATCCCGGCACGCCCTCTCTGTGTTCCCGGCAGGCAAATCAGACAACACCAGGCTTCCCGGCTCCCGCCTGTCCAGCAGCCCTGTGCAAGAGCCTATTTTTGTCGACACCGTACCGGGCAGCCTATGCGAGAGGTTGCTCCGGTCCACTCTTACACCCGAAACACCCAGATTGGGTGTCAGGCTCGCCAGCGCCCTACCCTTGGCCGCTGACGAGTGTGCGTGCAACCCTAGTGATGCCGGGGGGTTGATTACGATATTCCCAGAACACGTCTGATGCTAAGGTATCAGTTGGGATCGACGTATAAGTATCTACGCAACACCCATCCGCCTGCCGGGAGAAGCCTGGTCTGCTCTCTGAAACTCTTCAAACACCCACGGAATCCAACAACTTTTGATGCGACTCAGGACATCCAAGATGACTGACTCAACGTCCAACTTCAAGATCATCATCGTTGGCGGCGGGCCTGTGGGCCTGCTGGCTGCCCACGCACTGCACAAAGCTGGAATCGACTTTGTTCTCCTCGAGCGGCGGAGTACGGTTCAAACCCATCAGGGCTCTAGCATCGGCCTCGGCGCGCCCACCATTCGGGTGCTGGATCAGCTGGGTCTCATGGATGCTACTGCGAAGCTCAACCACAAGTTATCGCATAAGTATGTGATCACTGACCAAGGAAAAATCTTTTCCGACATGTACTTTGCCACATGGCTGAAAGAATAGTAGGTCAAGACCGGCAGTGATTTGCCCGTTTCGTGCGTCACGTTGCTGATCTGTATAACCTGGTAGCCTCGGCTACGATCTGTACTTTGTCCACCGCAGCGACCTGCTGGGCATGCTGTACTCGACGCTACCGGATGATGCCAAGGCGAAGATCCTAACCAGCAAGCGCATCTCTGACATCGAGTCCAACGAGACGAATGCCGTGGTCACATGTGAAGATGGCACCAGTTACGAGGGAAGTCTTGTGCTAGGCGCAGACGGCGTGCATAGCCAGGTTCGAAAACACATGAGGACGCTCGCGCTGGCCAGGGACCCCAACGCCAAAGTCGATGAGGAGCGGCCATTCCTAACGACATACCGGTGCCTTTTTGGATACGGACCGACCCCCGAGGGCCCCGCGGAATCGGATCACTGGGAGTGCCACGCCACAAACCGGTCCACGCAGATGATGGTCGGGCGGGACAAGACGTGGTTCTTTGTTTACGAAAAATTGGCAGAGCCGACGCGGGAAAAGTCGACGTACTCGGACAAGGACAAGGAGCAGTATGCGGATCGACTGGGCGACCTGTTCGTGCACGAAAAGGTGCGGGTGCGGGACGTGTACAAGACGGCCCAGGAGACGGTGCTGGTCGACCTTGAGGAGGGCACGGTGCGGAACTACGCCTGGGGTCGGCTGCTGCTGGCGGGCGACGCTGCCAACAAGCAGACGCCCAACGCCGGTAATGGCTTCAACTGTGGTGTCCAGGATATCGCCACGCTGGTGAGTATGTTGCACGGGCTGGAGAAGTCGGGTGGAGATGGAGGTGAAGGATCGGGTGTAAGCATGGCGGCGATTGAGAAGATGCTGTGTGAGTACCAAACGAAGCGGAGGAAATTCGCGGTCGAAATGTTCGACCGGTCGGCGCTGATGACGCGCATGTCGACGTTCGACAAGTGGCCGCTGTGGCTGCTGGATCGCTACATTTTGCCGGGACTCGGGCTTGACAGGATCCTCTTCGAGAAACTGCTTGCGCCCAAGATTGCCGCCTGCGAGGTGCTCAGCTTCCTGCCAGAGGCCAACTTCAAGGAGGGCTCGGTGCCGTGGAAGCATAAGCCACTCGTGCAGGAGGCCTAGTAGTGAGAAGACTGCAGTTGGGTGATCGAAGTGGGAAGGACAATGAGGAAGCAATTCGGAGTGGTGTAATCCTACAATTGTAGAAATGGATGCCTTGCGCCGAGAAGGGGGGGCAGGTGCGACGGGTTCGTTCAATATCGGGAAGGCGCAACCCAGGCTGGCGTCTAGGAGCACTCATCATCATCGTCTTGTATGGCTCTCTTCAGTATTGTTTTCTCCTCTCTACATTTCATCAATGCTTAGATTTGGACAAACCTGCCTCCTAATTTTCAGCACGACAGGGCCATATTTGAAAATTCAAGGCTCCGATGGCATCGTACTTGTTCCGAACGTCACAATGCAAACCACCACCTCCCAATGTGACGTAGCTAATGTGTAATGATTTCCGTGGACTTGGCTTGTTCCACTCTCTCTCTCTCTCTCTCTAAAAAAAAAAAAAAAAAAAAAAAAAAAAAAAAAAAAAAGCCAACAATAGATGAAGTGTCGCGAAATCTCGGACAGAATAAAGTCCAGGAAGGCAGAATAAGGGCCAAAACAACGTACGCATGAGGAACTGTTGCTTGTGTCCAGTGTACCGAGTGCCCATCCCCTCATGTTATTTTGCATCACACGAAATTGCTTTGTAACACACGGTGTTGCAGCAATTGTTATGCCTCTTGGCCAAGACGATCAGGGTTCGCGACGCCACATCGTGCCTGCAGTCATGTACAAACTGCAGCGAGGTCATCGGGGTAATATCTAAAAGCTCCTCCTTGGGTGGCTGCTTGGTGAAGCGGGAGAAGTCAAAGTCTGACAGTTGTGGTGGGCAAGTCACAGTCTGCTAAAGCGAGTCAGGCGAGGTTGCCAGGTTTTGGAAAGTGATGCAGCTGGTCTATGGAGATGACCGTGCCTGCCACACGCACATGGGAAAATGGAAGCTTGCAGCCGTTGCCATGACCTATTGCCAGACGCTGTGCCATCATTCGCTGGAATACCACGTGGGCGACGGCTTATCTCTATCAGATCTGGCGCTTGATCGCAATGATAACCAGGGGGCAGGAGCATTGCGACATTGTGCGTCCGATCGAAACTCGCTCATTGCTTCAAACCCCCGGCGTACCCTCGCTGTACATCTCTTTTCCCTTCCGCACGCATTCTCACGTTCTGAACCATCGCACCTGGACACCACGACATCCGGATCTACTTGGACCTCCCACAGACACGATGCGGGGCATTGCCGCCAACAGCGGAGGGAGCCAGCGACGGACCAGGCACGCCTGGAGCTTCTCGAGGGTGAGCAGTTGATCCTTTCTTGTCAAGACTCGTCAGCCACAAAGAATGTCCACCACTCGACAGCACCGGAACTGTACGAGACCCAACCGAGGTGGACGGTGCCGCGAAGCCGTGCGTGCCCAGACTGTTCTGTTGGGGAGGCATCGTGGGCCCGCCCACCATCGAAATCTGTCACGAGGCCGCCCGAGACGAGACTGGCGGTCAGCAGAGAGCCACTCACGACCCGGCAAGCGTGTCTTCCTGCAGTGTCGTCAGAAGCTTGTTGCTCCAGCGCGGCAACGCGACGCAGACGTGGCAGATGGCCAGGACGACGGGGCGCGGGTGCTTCTCCCCCGTCCCTGGCATCCACGCCGGACTAGCCTCCTCTAGCTTCTGGAAAGCCTGTCCCAAACTTCCAAACTTTGGTGTTCCTGCGTTGCGGGCCTTGGACAGTGCAGACACGTGCTGGGCGGGCCAAGTGGCTGGTGACTCCCGTCTCGTTCTGGCTGGGGCCTTGTGCGTTGCCGAGTGCTGCCTACACGCACATGGCCTCGTGTGACCAGCAGAACCTGGCAGGAGTCGGAGCCGCCTCGCGCTCAACTCAGCTCCGGGCCGGAGGAAGGCAAAGCCTGTCCAAGACAGAGTCAGAGCCTTCGCAGCCGCGGCGGGGCCACCCCGCACTCGAGGACGGCGCCTTGCAGGCCTCGCGACAATGCCCGCCGGCTTCGCGCACAGGGGGTGCCCACCCTCCGTCACTGCCCCGTTCCTGACTTTCCCGGTGACGAAATCCCTGGGCCGGTCGGTTGCAGGCCAAAGACGGCACCACCGAGGCAGCAGGGTCCATGCGAGAACCAGGCATTCCTCGGGTAGAACAAGTGTTTCCAGACGATCGACCAGGTTCCGCCTGTCCGCCCCCAGATAGAGAGCGCCTGTTCAGTGTTATTGTTGTCCAGTGCGGAGCTTTCAAGGCACCGCCAGAGGCTCCACCTAAACCTTCGTCTTTGCCCATGACAGCTGCTTGCTCCCAGCACAGACACCATACCTACTCCTCTTCCTGAACCAAATTCTTCGCCGGATTGGTCCTATCCAGAACCTCAACCCCAATTACCACTCACTTGTCTGTTTTGTTGTCAGATTCCGCCCTGCTGTCTTCTGCCCGCCCTATCTTCACAGACCACGCCGGCCATTCGCCCGATACACTGCACCCTGCTGCCGGCTAGCCAACATGGCGCCTCGACGCAACACCACTAACGGCCGCGGTGTCCAGGCCGAGGACACAAAGATCTGTGTCGTCATGGTCGGCCTCCCAGCGCGGGGAAAGAGTTACATTGCACAAAAAGGTATGCAGCCACCGCACAATCTCGTTCCAAATCTAGCTGTAGGCTTTTCTGACTTTGGTGCCTCCCATATTTGTAGCTCAGCGCTACCTGCAATGGCTCTCAATAGACGCCAAGACTTTCAATGTCGGCAACTATCGTCGCACCAATGCGCCTCAGCCCTCAGCCGACTTTTTCGACTTCAGCAATGCCGAGGGCGAGCGTAGCCGGAGGGCTGCCGCCGAGGCTGCCATGGCCGACATGATTGGGTGGTATCGCCAGGGCGGCACTGTCGGTATTCTGGACGCCACAAACTCGACAAAGGACAGGAGGAAATGGGTCTCAGACAAGTGCGCCGCCGAGGGCATCGAAGTTCTCTTCGTCGAGTCGAAATGCGATGACGAGGAGCTCATCATGGCCAACGTCCGTGACGTCAAGACGACAAGCCCTGACTATGTCGGCCAGGACCCCGATAAGGCGATGCTTGACTTCCGCAATAGGATCAAGATGTACGAGAAAGTTTACAAGTCCATCGATGACGATGGCGACGAGAGCCACTATACCTACCTCAAGATCCTCGATGTCGGAAGCCAGGTCATCATCAACCGGATCCAGGACTACCTGCAGAGCCGTGTCGTGTACTACCTCATGAACCTGCACATCCGCCCGAGGTCAGTGTGGCTCTCGCGACATGGAGAATCCATGTACAACCTCGACGGTCGGATCGGCGGCGACGCGCAATTGTCACCAAGAGGAGAGCAGTATGCACGGAAACTACCCGAGCTTGTTCGACAGTCTGTAGGAGTAAGTTGGACAGGCTACAGTGTTGTATGAGGTCGATTTTCTGAGTACTAACGCATCATCCTCGCAATCACAGGGCGATCGGCCACTGACAGTATGGACCTCGACCTTGAAACGCACGATAGCCACCGCCCGCTTCCTGCCCGACGACTACAATCAGCTACAGTGGAAAGCTTTGGACGAGCTCGATGCTGGCATGTGCGACGGCATGACCTACCAAGAGATCAAGGACATATACCCAGAGGACTTTGTGGCGCGGGACGAGGACAAGTACAACTACCGGTACCGCGGCGGCGAGTCTTACCGGGATGTTGTGATCCGGCTGGAGCCTATCATCATGGAGCTCGAGCGGTCCGAGGACATCCTGATTGTGACGCACCAGGCCATCCTGCGCTGCATCTACGCCTACTTCATGAAGAAGGACCACACCAAGAGTCCCTGGATGAATGTGCCGCTGCACTGCC
Organism: Microdochium bolleyi; assembly: GCA_001566295.1. Classification (NCBI taxonomy): domain Eukaryota; kingdom Fungi; phylum Ascomycota; class Sordariomycetes; order Xylariales; family Microdochiaceae; genus Microdochium; species Microdochium bolleyi. Next base: position 699,205 of record KQ964245.1, read on the forward strand.
TCATCAAGCTGACGCCTCGGGCCTATGGGACCGACGAGGAGCGCTATGTGGCAGATATCCCTGCGGTTAGTACGTGGCGTGGCAAGGGGAGCACCGCGAAGCATGAAGACCCCGTGCCAGCGAAATAGGCGGGGCCTCAGCTCGTTGCAACCACTCAGGTGTTAAGGCGAAATATGTGTCCGCGTGTTCTGCACTGCAGGGGGACCAGGTACGCAAGCATGGGAACTTACGATAGCATTTCCGGCAGTTATGGCGTTAGATATGGGCTGCACCATGTTGTGTATCTATGGATAGCTTTAGGGCATTGTGTTGTGACTTGTGGTGTATTTTGACTGGCTAGCACGGGCCAAATCTTCCTCACTCTCAATCTAAGCAGATTTCACAGTCTTGGATCTTGATGAATCCCGGCGAGCCACTACACATGGTCGGAGGCGTGCACTCCCAGACTAGTGCATCATGGTGCAGAAGGCAGAAGGCCCTCTGCCCATCAGAATTGTCTCGCCGTGAACATATGATCCTCCCGTTAGGATGACGCCAGTCGAACGACAGGCTTGGAGATGGAAAAATGGGGTCTGTGGAGAGCCGCCAAGCACGTTCCGAACTCGACGTCTTATCGGGCGCCATGCCTGGCCGATAAGAAAAAAAAGTTCCCAGCCCGGTCGCTCTGGCGCATCGACGCACCACTTGCGCTGGTAGCCCACTGCCCTCCCTCTAGGGTCCAATCGAACAGGACCGAGACGATCTCTTCCAGTTGTCAAGTCTGTCAATTCAGTCTCACACAGTCTCACTGCCACAACAAAGGGCCGCCCTCCCAGACTTTCTCCCGCACCCCAAGTTATAATTCCGGCATCGCAATCATGGACGCCGCAAAGCTCAACAAGAAGCGGAAGTACAAGGACGCCTCGTCCGGTGTGAAGGCTGCCGCCGCCCCAGCCAAGCCGGTCGCATCGTCTGCGCCCGCACCAAAGTCGAAGAAACTCAGGCGAGTCGAGCCCGTGGTCGAGCCTGAAGACTCCGACAGCGAGAACGACAATGAGGAGGAAGAGAAGGTTAACGGCAACGGCGGCGACTCGGACAACGACGACGATGAGGACGCCGCCGAGCTCGAGCGGAGGGTCGAGGCGGCCGACGAGGACGACGACAACAACGCCACCGGCGCAGACCTCCCAGACGGAAGCAGCCTGACGCTGCCGCCGACGGCAGCCACCGATGCGCAGAACTTCTCCGACCTCAAGCTCTCAGACAAATCAGCCAAGGCCATCGCCGAGATGGGCTTCACCAAGATGACCGAGATCCAGCGGCGGTCGGTCCCTCCCGGCCTGGCGGGCAAGGACATCCTGGGCGCGGCCAAGACGGGCTCCGGCAAGACGCTCGCGTTCCTGATCCCAGCGGTTGAGATGCTGTGCTCGCTGCGCTTCAAGCCGCGCAACGGCACGGGTGTCATTGTTGTCTCGCCCACGCGCGAGCTGGCTCTGCAGATTTTCGGTGTCGCGCGCGAGCTCATGGCGCACCACTCGCAGACGTACGGCATCGTCATCGGCGGCGCCAACCGCAAGGCCGAGGCCGACAAGCTGTCCAAGGGCGTCAACCTCATCATCGCCACCCCGGGACGCCTGCTCGACCACCTGCAGAACACCCCCTTTGTGTTCAAGAACCTCAAGTCGCTCATCATCGACGAGGCAGACCGTATCCTCGAGATTGGTTTCGAGGACGAGATGCGCCAGATCATCAAGATCCTGCCCGCGCAGGAGCGCCAGACCATGCTGTTCTCAGCCACGCAGACGACAAAGGTCGAGGATCTCGCCAGGATATCGCTGCGGCCCGGCCCGCTGTACATCAATGTTGACGAGGAGAAGCAGCATAGCACGGTAGAGGGTCTGGAGCAGGGCTACGTGGTGTGTGAGGCGGATAAGCGGTTCTTGCTGCTGTTCTCGTTCCTCAAGCGGAATCTGAACAAGAAGGTTATTGGTGAGTTGAGCATATCACACTTGCGAATGATGTCCTGCAAGAGTAGGGGACTAACAGAATCGGCCTTGCAGTGTTCTTCAGCAGCTGCGCCTGCGTAGACTACCACTCTGAGCTGCTCAACTACATCGACCTGCCCGTCCTCGCCCTGCATGGCAAGCAGAAGCAGCAGAAGCGCACAAACACATTCTTCGAGTTCGTCAATGGTAAGTTCCCCTTGTCTGCCCTGCACGCAACAAGGAGAGCTCCGTTTCATACTAATACCACGTTCCTCTTCAGCCAAGCAAGGAATCCTCATCTGCACCGATGTGGCCGCGCGCGGCCTCGACATTCCCGCGGTCGACTGGATCGTGCAGTTCGACCCCCCGGATGACCCGCGCGACTACATCCACCGCGTGGGCCGCACGGCACGTGGCTCCGGCAAGAAGGGCAAGTCACTCATGTTCCTGCAGCCCTCCGAGGTCGGCTTCCTGTCGCACCTCAAGTCGGCGCGCGTGCCCGTCGTCGAGTTCGACTTCCCCGCCAAGAAGATCATCAACGTGCAGAGCCAGCTCGAGAAGCTCATCTCGCAGAACTACTACCTCAACAAGTCGGCCAAGGACGGCCTGCGGAGCTACCTGCACGCGTACGCGAGCCACTCGCTGCGTACGGTGTTTGACGTCAACAAGCTCGACCTCACGAGGGTCGCCAAGAGCTTCGGGTTCAGCACGCCGCCGCGCATCGACATCTCGCTTGGCGCGGGGATGCACGGGAACAAGAACGGCGGCAAGACACAGGGACGGAGGCCGTACGGCAGCCAGCCGCAGCAGCAGAAGAGCCGGCACGGCGCTCAGCAGCGGAGGTAAGGTAGAGATGGGTTGTTTACGAACGAAAAAGTTGCATTGGGTGAGCGAACACGGTGTCGAGATGGGGGCTGGTCCTGTTCCCATCTTCGTCTCGTGTGCTTGTTAAATAAATGAAGGACCGGGGAGGGGGACCGGGAGAGAGATTAGCATTGGACCAGAAGATACAATGTAGCGATTTGTCTTTACCGATGCTTCCTTGATATGAAATCTGTGTTTTCCCCAAATAGTCTGGGGAGTTGTCGATTTGATAATTCCAAATCTGTCTCTTGGAGCCTGGGGTTGGTGTACCTTACCTTCATCAGAGGTTCCAGGTTGTGAACAGAGCTGGGTCCAGTCGGAATGTGCGGCCCCTCTCGGATTTAGAAGTGGAACCCCCCTGAGCAATCAACCGTTGAAATGTCGATCCACTGGAGGCAGCAGCTACTCACAGACCAGGCTTCTTCTTCTTCATCCTCCAGTTTACAACAACAAACCCGCACGGAACGACTGGTCCGGATGAAGAAAGCTCGACGCCAGAGCCATCGCTTGAGCAAACTCTGAGCTTCACATCTTGCCTTGTAGGGAGGTACGCGACGACGGGCTGTGGACGCCGCGAGAAAGTGCACAGGTGGTTGCAGGGACCACCAGCGCCAAGGACTCTCTCACTTACACGCAACGGCGACTAAAATCTACTCACTCTGTCGCTGGCAATCTTGGCAGACACAATCATCAGACCATCACACGGTTACGCACAGAAGATTCACACATTGATCATGGGTCTGCTCGAGCTGCCGACGGAGCTGGTCCTGGCCATCGCCGGCCACTGCGCAGACGAGGCCGACGTCAGCTCGCTGAGCCGCTGCTGCCGGCTGCTGCACGAGCAGGTCACGGGCGCGCTGTACCAGCGCAACGCGAGGAGCTCGTACAGCTCCGCGCTGCGGCACGCGGCCATGACGGGGCACGACGCGGGCGTGGCGCTCGCCCTGCGACACGGGGCCGACGTCGAAGCGTCCATCGACCGGTGCAGCAAGCTGCCGGCCGCCGCGGCGCGGAGGGTGGGCGAGCTGCGGCGGCGCGTGCCCGGCGAGAGCACGCGCGAGTGTCTTAGCCCGCTGGCCTGCGCGGCGCTGTACGGCCACGTGGGCGCCGCCCGGCTGCTGCTGGACGCGGGCGCGGACGTGGAGGCCGTCGACATCTTCATGAACACACCGCTCTTCAAGGCCGCGAGGAGCGGCAACCTGGAGCTCGTGCGGCTGCTGCTGGACCGTGGGGCGGATGCAGGCGCCCGGAACGCCGATGGGGAGACGGCCCTGTGGCCCGCTATATGCTCGGGCAACGAGGAGCTGGTCGGCTTCCTCGCGGGGAAGAAAGAGGGAGGAGGAGGAGGAGGAGGCGCGGGGCTCGACGTCAACGCGGAGGCGACGACCGGGTCGCCGCTCGTGCTCGGCGCAACGTACTGGGACAGCAGCACGGGGTCGACGATGATCGAGATGCTGCTGGATCTGGGCGCGGACATGTCACACCGCAATGATCTGGGACGGGATGCGCTCACGGAGACGATCATGCGGGGCACCCTGGCCAGCGCCTACGTGCTGCTGGACGAGGGAGCTGGCGTGAGCAACGCGGACAACCGCGGCATGACGGCGCTGTCGCACGCCGTGCGCCTCCGCAAGCTGGCGCTGGTGTGGCGGCTGGTCGAGCAGCACGGCGCCGACGTCGACGCGCGGGACACGGACGGCCTCACGCCGCTGGCGCAGCTGACGACAGGCCCGCCGGTGGACGAGGAAGGGCTGGCGATGGGGGCGCGGCTGCTGGCGCTCGGGGCGCACGTCGACGGCGGCGAGCACGACCTGGGCAACGAGGCCGTCATGGGGTCGACGCCGCTGGCATACGCGGCCTATGCGGGCGCGCGGGCGGGCGCCAACGTCCCCGAGACGCACCTGAAGCTCGCGACGCTGCTGCTCGAGGCGGGCGCGGATCCGCACGCGAGGAACCGGCGCGGGGAGACGCCACTGTCGTACGCGGGCGAGTCGTTGATGGGAGACCACATGCGGCGCGTCATGGCCGAGCTGGGCAGCATCTCCAGGAGCAGCTCATGAGACGTCGGGGATCGTGGGAGGCGTTCCTTCCTTCCCAAGGTTTGTCTGCCTGTCCACCCTGTTTTAGGCAGAGACCCGGCCGGGGTCCGGGGAAGTGGCGTCGGCCAATGACAGCCGAGGTCCACCCTGATATCTCAACCCTCCAGGGACCCCTCGACTCGACAGCCGCGACGCTCCCCTCTGCATCTTCACAGACCAATCTACGCCGCAGCTCGGTGCCGGAATAGAAACCGCAGTCGGTCCAAGGACTCGGGCCATGGCCTCCAACGCACCCGTCAGCGGGCCGCGCGCGCACCCCTTCGCCGGCATGACCAGGCTCTCACCCCAGGCCTGGGTCCGCGACTCCGGCAGCGCCGCCGCCGTCTCGTCGGCCTCTGCCACATCTCCGTCGCCGCCGCCTCCCCGGATCGTCCTCTTCGCGTCCTGGATGGGCGCCCTCGACGTCCACATCGCAAAGTACACGGCCCGCTACGAGGCCCTCTACCCGGCGGCCACTATCCTGGTCGTCAAGTTCGCCCCCGCGCAGCTCTGGTCCGCCGCGGCCGGGCGCAAGGCGGTACAGGCGGCGGTCACATATCTCAAGTCCCAAGTCGACGCCGGGGTCCTCTCCTCATCGCCATCGTCACTATCATCAGCGACATCCTCTCAGGACCGGCACCCACCGCAACTCCTCATCCACCTCTTCTCCAACGGTGGCGCGACAACAATGCAGAACATCTACTCCGCCTGGCACGCATCATCATCGTCGTCGTCGTCGTCTTCGCCTTCTAGCACGACGCCCTTCCCAGCCTCGGTCGCAATCTTCGACTCGGCCCCCGGCATGCCCTCCCTGCGCCGCACCTACCGCGCCTTCGCCGTCAGCGCCCTGCCCAAACCCCTGGTGCTCCGCCTCGTCTTCACCCCTTTACTCGTCGCCGTGTGCCTGCTCGGCTGGCTGTATGTCGCCGTGCTGATGAAGCGCGTCCTCGTTCCCCTGGGCCTGGCGGGCGAGGACATGTTGTCGCGCAACTTCCATGTGCTCAACGACGCGTCGTCGTCGTCGTCGTCCGAGGACCAGAAGGAGAAGAAGGAGGGAGGGAGCTATATTGGGGTGGTCGGCCGGCAGACGCTGCGGACGTACATTTACAGCAAAGAGGACGACATGATCGACTGGCAGCATGTAGAGCAGCACGCCGCCGACGCGGCGTCAGGTGGCGTCGGTCTCGGCGGCGGCAAGGGCCGCGGTAGCAGCAGCAGCAGACCCCGGCGGGCCAAGATCCCCTGCAGGCTCGAGATGTTCCACGGCAGCGGGCACGTGGCGCACATGCGGCACGACCCGGACCGGTACTGGCGGGTCGTTCGCGAGACGTGGGAGACAGGGTCGCAATGAGCCGGACTACGAGGAGACTCTTTGGCAGCAGGACAGAAATGGGGTTCTCCCGCTGAAGAAGAAAAAAAAAAAAAAAAAAAAAAAAGACTTCACTTCCGACACATCACCGTCCTTCGGAAATGTGCAGACACGAAGCAGCAGTAGTAGCTCTCTCGCCGGACAGGAGTACGCACTCGCGGGAGGAGTTTTGTCCTGCCTTCGGCGCAACACCCGCCTATATAGATAGATAGATATGCCCAAAGCCACCAAACCCACAGGCCCGACGTGCCCGGCAGCTACCATAAAAGGACGGCCAGCCGTACAAGTCTCACGCAGGAAGGGCACGACACGTCTCAGCGTCGCACGCGACCAGCATGCAGGACCTCCCGGCACCGGTATCGGTATCGCTGACTTATAGAAGAAATACAAATCTAGCGATATATAGATCTCGTCTGTGTCTAGACCTCCTTGCCTTGTCTGACAATTGTGTATCAACTCGTAATATGCTGCTGTGCATAATAACGGAATGTGGGATGCGTTAGGTATTGGTCCGAGATGCCAATGACCCTTGTGAGTACTCAGCCTCGTCGTGGCCAGTCAAGCAAATCGTTAAACCGAAAAGGCAGCGGATTTCCAGGTAAAGCTGAAGAATCCAGAAGAGAATATGTACACTGCCCCTGCAAAACAAAGAACGCCCGCTTTTCTCGCCTATGCCAGGGATTTAAAATCAAAATATGCATCGCTCCTGCAGCGCAGCAGAAGCTCGTTATGTATGTGCCGTCGTCAAGTGGTCCTCGCGAGTGTCACTGGTGCCATCAGATCGCCCAGCTGCCTCGTCGCGCCCGCACGCCCCAGGCCAGCGGATTCTCGTCGTCGCCCAAACTCGGGTGCTGCCTCGCCCACTCCTTGATATACAGCTTAAGCGCCTTCCACCGGGGCGGCTTCTCGGCGGAACGGGCTTCGTCCTCCTCCGGCGTAACCATGACCTCGTCGCTGCTGTCGGAGCCATCGGAGGTGCTCTCCATGGGCTGCCGCCTGGCGCCGAGTCGGATGTCGAGCATGAACCCCTTGCCGATCTCGACGAGGTCATTCTTGCGCAGCTCCTCCACGCTGATGCCGCTGATCTTGCTGAGCTCCTCATCGTAGTCCCGGGCAGTGGCTGGGTATCCCAGGCTGATGTAGTTGTACACTTGTGTGACGAAGGCCTCGTCGAACTCGGCCGAGATGCGCTCCTCGAGTTCCTTCCTGGCCTTCTCCTTTTTGAGTCTCTCATCGAGCCCGGGCAGCAGTTGCATGCCCTTAGCCTGTGTGGTCCGAGTGGGAGATCCCGGCGTTGGCGGTGCTTGGCCGTTGTCAAGATTCATATGGGCACCGAAAGAGCTGGCGAAGAGGTCGACAGGAGTGCCCGTGTCTCCCGGCGTCGCCAATAATGGCGGGGCCTGGAAGGCATTGAGGCTAGAGCACTCATTCGCTTTCATCGAGCAGTACCCACGCCACAAGCCGGACTCCTCGCTCTCATCTCGCTGGCTGTTCTCGGTCTTACCAAGAGGATCCCAAGGATGATCTGACTCTATGCGTGTCTGTTTCGGACTGGGGCAACGACGGAACGTTAGCTTCGTGCCAAGCATGGGAGGAGAGGCGGCCTGCCGCATCCTCCGCATCTCTGCGCTCTCTTCCTCGCCCTCATTCTGGCGGAATGCAAAGGGGATGCCAAAGGGACTGGCTCGCAGTCCTGTCGACGGCGTCTCTGGAGGAGCGACAACAAAAGGCTTCTGAGGCACAGGCGAACGCGAGCTCTGCCGACCCCTCGCCGCAGGAGATGACGCTGCCAGCGCAGGACTATTTGACCATGCCATTTGTCTGTTCTCGGAATTCACTGCTGGAGGAGAGATGGCAGTCCATAGTGGATCTTCCGGGGCTGGGGCGAGGTCAGGTATATCCATGAGAGAATCTTGGGACACCTGGGCACGACCGGCTCGGGACTGCGCGAGGTGCTCGGCATGAGCCCGCATCTCCCGGACTGCCCACCCAGGGTCTGTAGACTTCCTCCGCATGAGCAGCTGCGATACGCCATGGCGCTGGGGTGGCTCCGGGAGCTCAAGCAGCTCGTTCGAGTTCTCCCTGACGTAGAAGTGCTCCACCCCGGACATGGGCATCCCATTGGGGAAAGCAGACATGACCTCCTCCAACTCCCGCTGCCGGTGGGCCTCCTGGGCCGCGACGGCCAAGAGGTAGACGGAGAACTCTTCATCACAAGACTCTCTCCGGGTCCTTGGATCATCCTCCTTTATGCGAGGGGTGTCTTTCTTGCGGGGAGCGGGATGAGCCGGCGGGCCAATCGTGAGGGCCGGAACCAGCAAGATTGGGTCCTCATCGCACTCATCACATGAGCTGCCTGATTCGGATGAGACGATGGTCTCGAGCCCCGGGTGGAAAGAGTGAGTCCTCGTGCCCCGGCGTGTGTTGGGGTGTGGCTTCATCGACTGCTGCCGCCTCGGGGGTTGGAAGCGGGGTGACGCTGACAACTCGTCGTCCGTCCCGGTGGAAGCCGTGTTTCCGGTGCTGCTGCTCGGCCGAGCGGTAGCCGATGATACCCGTTTGGGCTTTTGTACATAAATGTGGTTCGTGCCGGGGGTGATGTCCGTCTTGTCTGTCGGTTTGGTGGCCGGGCCGTCCTGGCCGGCCTTCTTGGTCCGTCTCGAGGTCTCGATCAGCTGGGGAGCAAAGCGCCGTTTCGGCTTCTGGGTCTCCTCGGGCGTGTTCTGGGTCGCACTGAGATGGGCGTCGAAGGCGTTGACGGGCGGCTGCGGGGTCGTCGGCGAAGGGTCAGGGGTGAGCTCCGCCGTAGGTCCGTGAGGATTCCGGCCGACCCTGTACGAGTCGAAGGTGGTCTCGATCGGGACGGGGACGAAGCGGCGGGCAGGCTTTGTCGGGTTCGGCATGGCGGCCGGCTGGGGTGCGTCCGGCATTTCGGTGTCTGTGATCTGCGTCGAGGCATCCCGCATAGTCTTGGCGGCGGAGCTGTCGTTGCTAGACGATTGCGAGGACCTCGGAGGCGATGCGGGAACTTGCTTCCTGGTGGACGATGAGGATTTGACGGTCTCCTCGACAAGCTGGGGAGCAAAACGACGTTTCGGCTTCGGTGCGGGAGTGGACAGCTCAGCCTGGGGCTGGCTAGCAGGAGGAGACGCCATTGCTGGATGGTATCAAATCTCCTGCCTCAATCGCTGTTGGGACGGGAGGACGTCAGAGGTATATAAAGTCTGCAGGGCCGAGTGCGACGGGTGTCGCGTGAGCGGCAGGGACAAGCGGGTGCGGGCGATAAGAGAGCGTGTGGTTGACGTCAAGGGATAAACCGGAAGGTGGGACAGATGCAGGAGTGCGATGCCGCAGAGGCAGATAAGGATTGCGGGTGGTGCAATTGGAGCCGGCGAGGAGCAGAAATCGGCAAAGGGGGAAGTGTAAATGCAATGGTGCTGGAGCAAGGCCATGGAGGGATTGGGGACGGAGTTGTTGATGTCGTCGTAATGGGCGACGCTATTGTTGGCACGAGACGGAGACGGGGATGGCGACCCCAGGCTCGAGGAGATGGATCCATTGCGGTCAGACTGGATCGTCGAGCCTCGCGAGTACATAAGTTAGGGTACATACGTTAGGGTACGTGAGGTACATGCTCCGTCCTCGAGGCATGTGGCTCCGCAAGGTGCGTGGGTCACGGGCTTGACGATGTGGGCTCGCGGTGTAGGGAGGAGTGGGTGTGGTGGGCCCGGCCGCGCCTGTTCCTTCCAGCGCTGCTTCCAGCTCTCGACAACAACAACATTGTAACAGAACGAGGCTCACGATGCTTGGTTGCTCTGGCGTGACGGTTGCGTGACGGTGGCCGCTGCGCAGAGGACGGCCGGGCCAGGCCAATGGGGTTCCCGCCGGGCACAGGCGTGCGAGCGAGACCGGACCGCCCCCTCACCTCCAGCTTCATACCACAACACATGCCTCTCTGTTCACCTGCAGTCTCGATTCTCGATGCCCGGCTCCACCTCCAGGGCGGCTGGCTGTCCAGGGCCAGCCAGGCACATCTCAGCAGAGTCAGCCTCTGATGGCGCAGGCTGATGGGCGCGATGGACTCCCGGGGGCGGTGGGCCAGCAGCGCTCAGCAATTAGCAGCATTGTACGTAATGCGGCACGCCAGGGCTAATGTGACACGAGGGCACATGACGACGAGCAGCCCATCCCTTGACGACGGGCCACGTTGCGCATCCCGCACCCACGATACCAGACATTGCTGCTCACCGCCGTCTCGAGATGCAAGAGTTGCCTGTCAGTGTTCGGGAAACCTTGAGAGACGCTTGTCGCCGCCATGCCGAGCCGAGAGCCACCACAAGTGCGTGCATGCATGCGGGCACGTCGCATGCTGCTGCAGCACCAAGCAGGGGGTTTCCTGCCGGGCCTGGGGAGAGATAGGGAGCCATCACGATGGCCGGGGCAGTCGTGGACTTGGGGCCGTCTGGGCCCCATGTTCCGTCTCGCACAGGCACGCTGTCGGTCACGAGAAAGGAAAGCAAAGGGGAAGGGAAAGGGGTTCTCCGTACATTCGCGTGCCTAGAGGGAGACAAGCAGCTCCATTCCATTCCCCGGACTCGCCAGGAAAAACACCTGCCAAGTCGTCAAGAGTCAAGACTCCAAAGACTTTGGACAAGACACGAGCAACAGGCAGTGACATCATCCCCTTTGGCTGTGCCGCAATCGGGCGACTACCGGGACGCCATGCAACAGCAAAGAACTTACAGCCCGCCCCGTGAAACCAATCCACGGTCCATGGATGATCCCAGCCTGCCCCAACAACCCGCATGGACATTGAACATCCAGGTCGGCATCTTGACATCTGCCTACACGCAGCCAGGCTCAGCTCAATCCGGGCCCCTGCCAAGTACTGCCGTAGGCAAGAGGACCTTCTCTCCTCCTTGAGGAAGAAAAAAAACACTTCCAGTGCAACTTTGCATCCCGAACAGAGCCCCTGCAGTGGCCATGAAAACTCTTGCCAGCTGCCGGATTTGGCAGGCTGGGTGGTGACAGTCTTGGAGCTGATTGGCCTTGTCGCAGCGCCTGCCAGGCCACCTGCACACTTTGCAGCGAGGAATCGACCGTCCGCCTTATGGTAATCCCCCTCCCCCTCCCCCCCTCCTTCAAAAGCTCAGCTGTGCCGGTGCAATCCGCCGCACCCCTGGGCAACTCCGGACTCACTCCGCACATCTGCCCCGGCGCCGGTGGCGGAAAGCCTCCTGAGCTCAGCTCTGGGCATCTCTGCCTGTGCCAGCTAACCCCAGCCACCGCGGGATCTCCCCGTCGTCCCTTTCTGTCCAGGCGAGGGCTTCACAGTGGGTGCCCCCACACACGCTTGTGATCTGAAATCGTCTGTTCTGGCCCGACTCTGACTGTCTCGCATCTCACAGGGCAGGCAGGCAATTGTCGGGTGGTTCCAGACGCGCCTCCGTGCACATCCACCATCCCCCACGGCGGCGGCGCCGCTTGCAGCCCGCACTGTCTCGCATTTCTCAACGTCAAGCTCTGGGGTCAGTCAAGGCGATGGATGGGGTTGAGACATGGAGCCAACAATACTGCATCGGGTACATGCCTAGGTACGTACCAAAGTGTGGTATCCTGACTTGACTCTTCCGGGGTGCACAGACAACACATCCATCTCCATCAACAATCAAACCTCAGCCCGCCACCCTGTCCAGACCGCACCAGGTGCCGGTGCCCCTGAAGTCTCTTTCAGGCTCCCCGAAGCCACCAGTTCCGCCCGGTACCTCCCGCTCGGCGACGGCACTCCAGGGGATGTGGGGGGAACCCAACTACTTAGTGCTCTCTATCTCCGCATGGTGTGGAATAGTTAACCCTGATTGGCCAATCCGGGGTGATCGAGAAGCTTGACCGCTTCTCTATCGTCTGTTCTCCAGCCCGCGCGGGGGGAGAGAAAGAACTGATGATCCAACTATGCAGATTTGGGAAGTTGTATCCGTAACGGGAAACCAATCTCCCCAGCACGTCCCTGCGGTTCAGTGCTTGAATGATCAGTAAAGGAGTAAGTAGGCACATGTATCACAGGCCAGAAGTCGATGATATATTGCTTGCGCAAGCGAGCCCCATTCTGGGAAACTTGGGGGTCGATACCCAGTTTGGTACGAAGCTCGGATCATGTGAAGTACCTATGTACCAGGATCACAACCCTCGCCAGCGTGACCAAGGATTCAACAAGAATCTCAACTCGTGACTGAGCTGTGTTGAGGCCCTGGTCCTCTTGGAAAGCAACTTCCGGGCTGGCCTCTGACCGTCACTTAAGCCCCTACCATGTGCTTTGGTGCATACAGGGAAAAAGGAAGAAAGGAAGGAAGGAAGGAAGCTCGGGCGTTCAAGGACAGCGCCAAGCCTTTCAACAAATGAATCAGAACGCCAAGCTTCCCCGGATTTTCATGACCTGACCCGGTGATCGGCAGGAAGCAGAACAAGAACCGAGACGCCACTGCCACGTTGTCCTGGTCTGTCTGCATTTCCATGGCAGGTTGATGCTGGTGCCCGTGATGTCCTCCCCACTGGACTCCTCACATTGTTGACATTGCACGATGACTCGATCGTGTTACGGTTGGGGTTTAGTCGCCGAATGGAGGGCAAACCCCCCCTTCCCCTCCCCTTTTTGGAGCATCAGCTGTTGTTGTTTCAAAAGACGATCACTCGTAATCATAGAGCATCTCGAGTGATCCCCCGGAAGGACGGAGTATACAGACAGACAAGAGGAAGCTTTTCCGGTACTCCGCGCTCCTCCAGTGATGATCTGCACCATACCACACCACACAAGATCACAGACCACAGCGCAGTGCCTTGTCCCCGGATTTGCCAGAGGCTATTTCCCGAAACCGATCACGCGACATAACAAGAAAACAAAAGAAGAAAACAGGCAGCCGGACCAGTGATATCCTTGTACCTGCATCCTGCACCCGCCTGACGCCCCGTCCGCCTCGGATTCCTTCTTTTGTTGGTCTCGCCGTCCTCGTCCTTTTCAGATCATAGTGTCTTCCCCACACGGGAGACGGACGGACGGGATCCCGGGAGCCAACCAGGGCAGAGGGGAGATCCGCGTGGCTGGCAGCCTCGCATCTCCTCGCCCTTCCCCGGATTTTCCTGTTTTCTCTTTTGTTGGGTCTTGCGGATGCCACGTAGGGAGCTAGCTGCCCACGTACGGTAGAGTGTCGGTCTGCCTCAAGGCCTGCGGGTCAGGCTGGAGAGAGGGGGAGAGAGGCGTCTGGGCATTTGGGTAGGCAGATAGCGCCTCTTAGGGGTTATGCTCCTATTGGGCGCCGATCTTGGCTGGGGCCACAGAAAGTCTTGGTCTTGCTCGTGAGGGGACGAGCAGGTATCCTGCCGGTGGTCATTGTGTGTTTGTCTCGAGTTATGTCCACATATATGGATATGTGTTCACCGACTTTCGTGGACGCACCGGACTTGACCAAGTTTCTTGCGATCCCGATATGCTGCTTCTTCTAGCTCGGTGACGTGGGCCTTACTCTGACTCAAGTCATGACGATCAATGATAAGGAGGTTTGGCCCGCGGCAGCACTCACCATTGGATGAATCGATGCCTTGATCGTGATCATGAAAAGTGCACAATAACCACCCGTCCTCCTCTGTGGCTAGCCAGCCAAGGTTTCACTTCCTTTTCGTTCGTGTTTGGTGTCGCCGTGCAGGTACAGCTCGAAGGTACTCGCTCGTGTTGGGATGGCAGCGTGGTCCACGATTAGCTTGTTCGCTCCGTGGATGACTTGCTAGGGATAACATCAGTTTCTGAACATTATTTATTTTGGATGCGAGATACTAAAGGCAATTTCCTTGTGCTTTCCATCGACGTTCATGATTTTCGATACGCGTAATTTGCATTCGCGCTTCCGAACTCAACTTCATGGGGGCCCTGCCGCCGTGAACCTCGACATCTGGATCTGTTTCATCCCAGCTGATTTGTAATACCAAAACTGCCAAATATCAAAGCAGAGCAAACCGGCTTGCTGGTTCTTTTAACCACTTTTGTGGCTACAGCAACCTTCACAGTTATGATAATTTGTTCAGCAGAAGTGGTCATGCTCAACACAAAACACAGGCGAGCGGTCTACTGGCTCGGTATATGCACCTATGGTGGAGTTTTTGCCTGGAGACCATGCCATGCATTAGGCCTCATAAGTTGAGTATTCCTCAGTAAAGGATGAAAATGCTCAATATATAAGGAACGCTGGCAGAAGTCAAAGTCCTGATATTAGATTCGCCGGCAAGATCTGCCTTGTCCTGCTCAATTCTGATAAGTGCAGTGTAATTCCATTTGTGCTCTCGCAGTATATGCAACTGGGGAGAGGCATGTACGCTCTACTCTTATGGTTGATGTGCTGTACCCAGTAAATCACTGAGCCCACCTCCCTCGACAACTGTAAGGACTTGAGGCCTGCCATGGACTTGTCTACTATCACTCGCGCGGCGACATTGTGTAGCAGAGAGATCTCGCAGCTGCAAGGACGTCGGAGCACCAACCACGCAGGGCATTGGCACCTCGAGACACAGAGCTCTTTCGATTGCCGCCTGAATATGTGCGTGGTACTGCAGTCGAAGCTCTCTGATCGCAACCTTCGAAATGGACCTTAAAAGACTCGCCCTGGGCGTGCCGCCACAGCGGAAGGGAACGGCTCGTCCGAACCATTTGGCTGCAACACTCACGTTTGTTCAGGAGATCTGCTGTGAACAACATTGTGAGTAGCGACTGCATCATACACATTCGTTTGGGTAGTGTGTGAACTTGCTCGTCAACCACCGCGCTAAGTAGAGTGCCAACACCAGCTCGCCTCCTGGGGAAAACGCCTACATGGTCATTATCCCCATGATTGTTTCTCGTCCAGCACGCCCTCTGACACGAGCACAATGAAGTAGATAGTTCGACGCCGCGAAATCTTGCCCAGCTGCAACATGTTTCTGTCCCGGTAGACCGCATGGGAAGCGGTCCAAGTCAAATATCCAGATTGGCAAGTGTTCCCGGACTGGTGTCCATCACGCAACAATCACAAAGCTAACGTGGTAACGCTAAGGGTCCTATGCGTCAGGACACAAAGTAACTTTACGAACCCCCGGATGCCTCAAGGGCACTCGACTGCCCAAGTGCAAACCTCTAGTTTTCATAACACTGACAGCCTCAGCAAGCCTGCTCCTCACTGAAGAAAGAATGGCCAGATCTGCAGCAACAATCATACGCAACGAGCGCAGCCGTCCCGTCTGAAGACCAGCACCGCCCTGCCACCTGTCATTTAACTCGTCTGCGAGCACCAACCTAAACAATAAAACCCCCTGGCAAACACCTATTCGAGGATCAAGGCTGACCGGCTATGCGTTGGCATATCCAAGAACTCTGAGGTCATCTTCACGAGAGCCATCTGGGCGTGGGCAAGCAAGTGACCCAAAGAAACAAAAAAAAGACATGCCCAAGCCACAACGGCAGCTCAGTTCCAGGAGCCTGGCAGCCACCAGCACTGCCTCGCAGGAAGTCGCGATGATGACTCTGACTGATGACCACACGCATGTGCACAAAAGTGCAGATATATGCACAACCCTGATTTCGGGGTCGGTCGGTCTCGAGCAGAAGAGGATGATGTGTCAGACATACTGGGTGAGAAGTGCACCTTCGCCCAGCAAGTGCACTGGCATATACTACCACACCACCGACACTGCCACCACCACCACCACCGTCGTCGTAATACCCCGACAACAATACCCGTTCCACGGATTCTCGAAGAATACAGTCATCCGGGGGCGGCTTTGTGGTCACCTGCTCACGCCTACCTACCAGCTGTGCACTTCCTCTCCTTCTCCGTCACCACAAAGTGCATGAGCGGATCATGCCGGCCGTGAACTCAGAATGGAGTCTTCGGGTCCGGTGTGCTGCTGACTGCCGTGTCCGCACGCGCGCCCTCTCCGGCTGAGGGAGTTCGGCATCGTCGGACGGGAATTTACAGTTTCCCATCCCTCCCCTCCCCGGCGCAGTCATTTCAGAGTTATAATTAGACTTCTTCTTCGGCCGATCGCAATTGATCGCGGGTAATTTGCGCCACACCGTTATGAACCGCCGGGAGCCATTCCGGCAGATTATCAATACCTACTGTAGCTTGACCTTTTCGGAGTCATGACTCAAGGTTCGAGTATCAGAAAGGACAGGAAAGAACAATGCTGTTCGCTTCGTGGAAATCTGGGCCGCCATGGTACCGCATGTAAGCCCGAGCGCCCAAGGGTTCATCAAAGGCAAAAGTCAAAGATGACTCTTGTCAGATTGTTTGTTCCGTCAGGCTGGCGAAGCTAATCAACCCGGCGAGCCAAGCTCCAAAGGGCTTCTGCATGCGCGTTGTAAGCCGAACAGTACAGCCCCAATGCCACCTCGGGGAAACCGTTGCCAAGGTTTAACGGTACAGCTGGCAGGGCTGCACCACATCGGGGTGTGTGTGTGTGTGTGTGCACGCGCGGATCCGAAGACCAACGACGACGACGCCAATGACATGACGCTGGCGACGCCGCGGCGACAGGGATGATGATAGTGAGCCGCTGCACATCTCCCATAGCTCAACCAAAAAGAAACCCAGTAAGTAAGATTGCACACGCGCAGAGATAAGAGTCCTGTGCCAAGGATATGCGGAAGACGCACTGCGATGCAATGCGATGCGCTCCGACACTCTTCGTCTGCCATTAGATTCTGCCCAGCCCAGCCCAGCCCAGCCAACCCTGCGACGCGATACGCAAAAGATACCGGCACGCCAATGATCGTGGCTGACACTGCGCGTAGCGCAAGTCAGCTGACTTGTGGCAGTTGGAGATCTTGCCAGACAGCAAGCTTAAAGCTGCCCAGTATTTTCACTGGACCAGGCTCCGCATTCGTGTGTGCTGGCAGGAAAGTGTTCGTGATGGTCAGGCACAACAAAAGACACAACAAGCATAGGCGCCCAAACCCTGCTGATAATGGCGACTTTTTAGTCCTAAAAGTGTCGCGTGCTCGGCGTGCTGCCAGGAACCGGGAATCGGGCAGCGTGGACCCACGGATCAGCAGCCGGCAGGGGAGAAGAGAATTGATCAATGCTCACTCGTTGCTCCGACCGCGAGCTTTGGGACAAGCGAGACTGACCTGGGCTGGCTGCAGGGCAGACAACGACAAGGGGGAACCCAGAAGAGGAAGACAAGAGAACGCGAGAACCCTGGCTGCTGCTCGTCCTGGGCGCCGCAAGCAACAACAAACTCAATTGAGATGCGGCGAGCTGGGGGCGTGGCCAGTTACATCGTGGGTGGGTTGAGTTCGAGACTATCTTAGCATGTACGGAATAGCGCAGGCATAAACAGGGCTCGCAGCCATCGCAAGCCACGTGCGAGTCCTCTGTTCCTGGATTAAAGCTGCGACAACAGGTTGCCGACCCAGGCTTGGCAGACTTGCCGACAGCGCAAGCAGACACGCTTTCCTGGCGTGGTTTCCCCAAACCCAAAAGCAGTGAGTGCTGCGCTTGTGGTGTAGCACAGGAGGCCATCGATGATGATGGTGATGATGCAATTGGCGGACGGCTTGGGCCAACCAGCGAGCAGCAACGAGTGTGCTCCATTCGCCGCGCGTCGGTGATGGCTGTGTGGTGCTCCGTGGCTTGCTGGAAGAGGACGGAGCAGAGGTCCGTGGCGGGCCGTCGAGCACGGCCGAGAAATGACGGGGTGCGCAAAACTTGGAATCCTAGCGCGGAGCCCCTGCGGGTGAGTATACGGAGTCCCGTCAGGGTGGCATCACAATCGCGATGGCGCGGCGCAGGCCTGCCGGCCAAGTTGTTGGGCCGGACGCCCACCTACCTCGGCCGGGGACGAGGCACAGGGACAGGGACAGACAGGGACTCCGTATCTCATTTCCAACAAGAGGACCCATGCACGACAGCACAGGTTGATGCCAGGGCCCGCTCGTGGATGGGGACGGCATCGCGGATCGTGATGGCGTGGGTATCGGCAACAAGGACGACGATGCTACGCGGGAGATGGTCGAGACACAGGCAGGTACGGCGTAGGCTGTCGAGGTGATGGCGACAACAACCCTGCCTGCCACTGGCCGATGCTACGCAGCACAGTTGCATCTGCTTGGCGGAGGAGGGCGGCCCTCGCGTGGCCCAGACTGCCCACTCGAGGCCGGCATGTGCAACTCTGCTCGTGTCCCGCGAAGTGTGCTCTGTACGCTGGACTGGAGATTGCAGGCACGCACGAGGCCAGGCACGCCGGCCGTTTGTGCCACCCACGGGGCTCCTGCCAGCGTGGGCATCGCAAACTCTGAGGACTGTCCCAAGCAAGGTTGTGCTGTGTCCGGGCCTCGAGGTACGTACTCCACCATCCTCTGCCGAGTCAGTCCTCGGGCTCCCATCCACGTCCGTCCACGTCCGTCCACGTCCAGCTTGGGAAGTCTCGTTTGTGACTTTGTGCCCTTTGGCTGCAAACCTAGGTACAACCGTGCTATCTGGGGACGACACACCACCAGCCGGCCTGCTCCGTCCGGGCTCTGTCCATATCAGCATCCTCCAGGCCACGTCCCATCTTCCGTGGCTTTTCCTCCCCCATATCATCCATCATCCTCCCGTTTTGCTTCTGCCGCGGTCCTCGTCGTCATTGATGGGTCCCTGCAAGTCCCGGACCCCCTAGCCTGCGCGCAGTAGGTACGGAGTACCTGCCTCTTGGGAGGACGCCTTTGCATCTTCATGCTCTCCGACTCCCTTAGCTCTTGAACGCTCTGGCACTCCCTCTTTGCTGTCATTTCTTCTTGGATAGCAACACAGACGACTATAATCACCATTTCGACTGGGACAACCGTCACCCCGGGTTCCCAGCCTCGTTCCCAGCCCCAATTGGCCTTCCCAGCTCAGCTCGTCGATCCTCGTGCCTGGCCGTCTCAGCTCGGCCCCGTGCGCGAAGATGGCGCCTGGCGCTCCTGCGTACTGCCAAGTCGCCCAGGACGATGAGCCCACCAGCCTCAAGCATGGTGCTGCGTCGCCCACGTCACTGTCGCCAGCGCCCTCGACCTCGCCGATGCCGCTCCTACCCACGGCAAAAACACTGACGCCGCTGTCCATGACCAGCGATGACGACCTGCTGCACGCCAACTCACTAAAACCCATATTCGAGGAGGATGCAGCTGATGTGCCGACGTCCTGCCGGAGCCACGACGGCGGTGCACCCACCACCACACTGTACGAGCCCCAAGCACGCGCCACAGCGGCAGCCGCCAGCGCACCAACAGCCCCTGATGGTGGCACGCTGCAATACGAGCCCGTTGCCCCTGGACGCCGAACAACAAATCCCATCACGACTGAGACTGGCTTGTCTCACTCGCCCACATTCTCGCCCTCCGCGGGAACACAGTCTGCACGGCATCTTTCGAGCAGTCCACCAGCCGACGCCAGCAAGCCAGTCGCCGCACCCGTCCCAATCCGCCCGCAGCCTTCAGCCAGCCTCTCCATCGAGTCCAGTCCAGGACCAGCAGCCGCAGTAGCAGCAGCTGGTGCCGCGAGAGCGAGAAGTGCGACGAACAGCAGCAACAGAAACAGACTCCAATCGTTGTCACCCGAATCACCGAGCACGAGCGGCATCATTCAGCCGCACCCGATTGTACGCACCGCCTCGACCAAGAGCGTCTCCCTGCTTCACCCAGCTCCCGACATCACGTTGCCTCGCTCCCGCGCCAGCAGCATTGCACGCCTCGAAGCCACGGCCGAACGCCTGTCGATGACATCGTCCATCGAAGACGCCATCCGAGATCTGCACGACGAGCAGAAGAGGATTGACAGTCGCAGATCCTCGATTCTTGCCGCCAGTGTCGCTTCAGCCACCGACGGCCTCGAGCAACCGCCACCCTTCCCCAGGCAGGTTTCCGGCACCAGTTCGATTCTCGAGATCAACAACGCGGCGAGGCAAGGCGGTTACTCCCCAGCTGCTTATGTTATGTCCCCTGCGAGCTCGATACGGTCTACTACTTCACGCTTACGGTCAGGCTCGACTGGCCTTTACAAGACGACGACTCTAGAAGACATGGAGGAGACACACAGTCCGTTGTCACGGCACGGTCCGGGCAAAGGTTCCGTTCACAGTGTGATGTCAGTTGGCAAACCCGCGGTGCTCACCAACATTGCTGAACTAGAGCCCACCGCCCTCACCCAAGCAGCTATGGATGCTGCCGACCAGCTTCCTGAACTGCCTACCGGAGATGATTCCACCCTGAGGATACCTCCAATGGACCCGGCGGATCGGACGCCCAACGCCCATCAGTTCAACGACCAGACTGCCATGGACTATTGGGATCAGGCCATCGCCGACGCCAAGCATGAGCCTGCACAGGAAGAACACGATGAAGATGCTCGTTCAATCTACGCTGGCTCAACATGTACATATGAGCAGGCTGAACGGGCATTCGCCGACTTTGATGGAACCCACGCATCGCCAGACGTCGACAACGAGGATGTGGCATTCATGCCTTCGTTTGAACAAGTCCAGCAAGGTCGCGTATCGTTCTTGATGCCTCTCGATCATGACATGCACGACGAAGAGAGGGACGTTCCAGCGTCTAACCTCCCGCTCTCCAGTCAACCGCAACGTCTCTCCGCTGCCGCACGGCCCAAATCATACCTCGACCCAGACACTGGGAACACCATGCTATACTACCCTGCAAGAGTTCCAATGATGCTCAACGTGCCACAGCGGCTATCCCAGAAGCCCAAGGCCGAGACTCGCAACAAGAGGAGAACGCAAGTCCTGACCGACATGTCAGACATAAACCGAAAGTCGGGCATGTCGTGGCTCCCGGAGTTTCACAACGAGCCGTTGATGGACCCCATCCTTGACGGTGCGACCCCTGCCAGCAATGTGCCGCCGACGGCAGCAGAACCCGAGGCGATCACGCCCGAATTACCATCCCCTTCTCCTCGTCTCGAGCAGGCAGGGGAGACACAGCCCATGCTGCGCGAGAATCCTCCTACCATGAACGACGAGGCGCGCAAATCTCAGATGTCGCTGATGCCCAATGCAGACAAACGGAAGAGTCGCATGTCTAACCTAGGCATGCTTCCTCCGCAACTCCGTGCCAGCGCTTTCTTTGACTTGCCATCTGAAACGGCCAACCTTGAGCTCAAGGATGGGTCTGCCACGGCCACCTTGGACAGCATTCTAGATGCTTCAGCTGCTGCACCTGTATCTGCATTCACCGATCATGCCTTTGCTGGTACCTTGGGCTCTGAGGTATATGGCACCGAAAAGAAGCGTAAATCAACCATCAACCGCCTCAGTACCGCTGATACGTTGGGCGTCGGAGATCGCCGGTCACGAATGCATCTGCGGAAGCCGAGCGCTTTGAGCAGGCATTCCCGTCTGGCTGAGAGCGTCAGGAGTGGGTCTCTGAAGAGCGATGGAGACCGTGACGATGAGCGGACACGGCTTTCGGAGTCCATCGACGGTAGACAACGCGAAGACAGAGATTCCGAGGACGAGAACGATGAGGAAGAGGGCGAAGAAGAAGAGGACGAGGAGGAGCTCTACCAGGGGCCACCAACTACATTACTTGCAGAGCTCCAAATCCGTAAGCAGCAGCAAAAGTTGCGGACTCGCGCCCCTGCGCAAGCCTATCCCAACGGAATGTACTCGACGCTGTTGGAAATGGATGCGGTAGCGGAGGTCGAGCGTAGAGCGCGCAAGGGCAAGAAGATCAACCTCGCCTGGGAAGCACCCAGGGCTGGCGACGAAGGCGAGTCTGACGACGAAGATCTTCCGCTTGGCTTGATTCTAGCGACAAAGTCTCAGGGAAACCTGGCTGCGGCTGTTGCAGAGCTGCATCGGCCTATGGGACTGATGGAGAAGAGGGAGATGGAGGAGAACGAGCCTCTGAGTCAACGGCGGAATCGGCTGCTCGGCCCGCACGCCCCCCCTCTCCGCCAGCCACAAAGCATGGCCTCCTTGGGTTACGAGCGAGGCGCGCCGGGATTGTTGCAGCCTCATAGCCCACGCCTCGACCTGCACACGCCGGAGGAGGATGAGAACGAGGAAGAGACACTCGGAGCTCGCAAAGCCCGGCTTCAGGCACGGGAAAAGTCTGACTCGGCACTTCCCGAGGCTCGACCTGTCAGCACCGCATTTTCGACGGAGTTGCTGACTGCATTCAAGGGCGATGAAGCGGAAACCATCTCCAAGGACAAGGAGCCTACAAAAGCAACTGAAGAGGAAGAGACTCTGGGACAGCGGCGCCGACGCCTGCAAGCAGAACGGGAGGCTCGCGAACAAGAAATGGGTGCGAATGGTATGCTTGGGATATCGGTGCAGAACGATTCACTTCCTCTGAGACTGCCGAAGAAGCACTCGATGGCCGATGTCTTAGGTGCGCATGGAAACAGGGTTGTCTCCGACGATCCTCGTGCGATAGTCGAGAAGATGAAGGCGGCAGATGGCGAGCGCTACAAACAGGAACAGGATCGCAAGTTCGCTGCCTACCGGAGCCAGCTGCCGACAAATCTCAGCACCCCCAATCTGCAGACGCCTGGCGGATACATGTCTGGTCGTTTCAACGACGGGACTGGTGGCGGGCTTGGCCAAGCTCGCTCGAGTATGGCTCTTGGATCGTACAACGAACCGCAGCGACAGATTGGCAACCCATATCTCATGAATGCTGTCGCACCGATGCAGAATTACATGCAGCCAGGCTACAACCAGCAAGGATACGGCCAGCCTGGCTTCATGGCGCCAAGCTACAGCAACCCGGCATTGGGTGCTCCGGGCTTTGTCCCTGCGATGATGAATCCATATGGCATGAATATGGCGGGGCAGCCGCAGCCGTTGGATCGAGTTGAGCAATGGCGACAGAGTGTGCGGCAGTAAATCTGGATATCTCCACGCTCGAGACTGTTCAGAATACATTGCGGCGCGGTCTGTAATAACATTGGGAAGCATTGCGCGAGGCGTTTGTTGTTTTATCGTGCTCAATCTTGGGCATCGTGGGCATTGGAGAGAAACAAATCATATACAAGGATCCAGCATACGGCGGAAAGCGACTCAGCTTTTGGCGACTAGATTTTTCTTTGAAATAATACGAGCAGACTCATGACCATTTGCATACTTCTTTGGACAACAAGATATTGCGATGACCTATAATCGCCATCAACCAGAACACAACTGCGTTGCGGGACACGTCGCGAGGCAACACACTTCGAACTGCGAATTCTCTCGCTTGTGTTGGAAGTGTTGCCCGGCCCTCGGATTTGCGTACACCCAACACTTTCACATTGCGATAGAAAATACCTTACGAGCTCATAACATAGCTAGAGAAAGTAGGCTTTTAACATCTTTAGATCTAATAGTGTTCTAAGAATCTACTTTCCATTGTCCCAGACACGAAAGATAATGTACAACTGGAGGACAGGTGCATTTGAGGTGAACAGAGAGATATATTAGACGCCTTTTGTATGTGTCGGAACAAGTCCTCGACCCGGGACAAAAACTTTGGTCGACACTGAACACGCCGAGACGAATATGTTCGTATATGGGATGTGGACAATTATTGATCTGCTCCTGACTTGGTGCTAGATATATCTGACGTTCCCGCAGAGGAAGGGAGGGGGTCAAGAACGCCCCGACCCGCCGTCACGGCTTCCCAAAGTTCATGACGTTCATGACGGCAATGACCACCGTGCCCGCGGACATGACAAGCGTGGGGATCGTGATGAGCAAGAGCTCCCGGCGGCCCTTGAGGCGCAGCCCGCCGCCGCCGCCGCCGTCGCCGCCGCCGCCACCTGGCTTCTCCTGGCTCTTCGTGCCCTCCCTGCCGCCGAGCACTATCTGCTTCTGAGCCTCGATGTCAAAGTCAATACTGGTGGCTTTCGTGTGGACGACGATGTGGTTGTCATGCGGGCGGGCTTCAATGTGTTTGCTTAGTGTGTGGGCGGCGGCAGAGCTCCTGTCACGGACGTGTTAGCGAGGACTGAGCGAGTGGTGTCGATGTGTTGCGGGGTCTACGTTTGAAAACACTAGCAAAGAATGAATACAGGTCGCCACTTACACTTCTCTGCCGTCGAGGCTGGTCTTGACAACGAGGAGCATCACGGACCCGTTGCGCGATCTGGTCTTGTTCCTCAGTCGCCTTGGTTGGTAGCGGACGAGGCTGGTTGCTGCAAAAGGCACGCCCGCTCGTCAGCACTTTGTCTAAAGACTTGGAAAGTGGACCACCCTTGCTCCGTTGTTGGAAGTTCGTGACCATGTCAGATAGAGATTACATACCTAACGGGCTTGCCCTCAGCGGCAGGCAGAGGGTCTGACTGCGGGAGTCGGAACTACTGGAAGAGACATCTTTCACCCTCGTTATTGCCGCCGCTGCTGCTGCTGCTGGCGGCGGCAGCAACGCTGCGAGGCTACTCGTGGACCCCTGCTGACGCAAGCTGCTGTTGCTTCTGCCACCTTGAAGCGTCGTTGCTGTAGAATCGCTGCTCTTGCTGTCATTGTTGTGGTGGAACGACAGGTGGGATTGGATATCAGGCGAGGAGAGCGGCCAGGACAGGGACTCGACTGTGCTGTTGCTGCTGCTGCTGCTGCTGGCACTGTCCTGCGAGCCATGCCGCTGATAGCAGACATCGCCGCTAGATGAGTTGTCGTCCGCCAGGCGCCATGGCCATGTCGGCTCTGGTGCTGCAAGGACTGGATAAGGCATGCTTTTGTGCTCGGAACCAAGGAACAGCCTCCGGACTGTTGCATTGTATCGCCGCGGGCAGAGAAATGATGTGTGACTGCAGTAGTACGAGACGCATATTCGCTTTGATATAGTCGATCCGCGGATCCAGGGATCCGCGCCCGAAAACGCCACCCGGGATCTGTGGCCATCACCCTCGCGGTCCAAGACGGGCTCTGACACGAAGACCGCCTTCGCCACGTCGTTGCTTGTCGTGTGTCTCAGTGGGAAAATGGCAAGACATCGTATAAGAGTCGCGAATGTGCACGGTATGGCTCGCTGACACTCCCCCGTCATGAAAGTATCATCGACTGTGTTGAGGGAAGTCGGAGACTTACGAACCTATCTCTTGGCTGTCTCGCGGCAGTTGTACAGCCACCAACGTCTGAGCTCCACTCCGAGACACTTATGGTATTAGCCGCCACAGATGAAGGAGAAGGGTCTATCGCACTGCTGACCTTGAGGGGGGAAAGATAGGCTGCCGCAATGCAGAGCAACCTGGTCCGGAACGCTATCCGTGCAATTCTCGGGCAGCAGTCATGGCCCGCAAGTCCAGTCATGCGATATCTCGGCAGGACGACATGTGCACGCAGGTTGCACAAAAGTCCGTGTCGGCCAACGGCCACTTCGAGGTATCAAATCAGGGATCGCCAGCTCATGAGTCGAATTGTAATCTGATCCCTTGACTGCGCAGATCGCTGCATTGACGGGGCGCGAGCTCTCGAGGGGACACCCGACCCAGCTCTGCAAAAGTTCCGGGGTCTGCTGCCGCTGCTGCGGGCTTCTTCTCCCATGCAAGCGATATGTATTGGCCGATCAGCCCTAGCAGAGGTCATCACCACCAAGGCAAGGAGCATCGCGAGTAGCCAGATTTAGAGGACCCGTGGGGGTCTGCGAACACTCCCGACATGCTCTTATCCCTGGTACGGTCACCGTGAGACACTGCCTTCCTGAATTGGCCTCGTCCAGGGGAGGCAAAGTCAACAGTATCAGACCCTTCACGAACCGTCCATGACGATCACTGTCTCGCAGGAACAAATGCGGCCTGCACCCCCAGTGCAGACGTAATCACTTGGGTAAATCTTTTCCAAAAAGTCATAAAACAGGGCGGAGAGAGCAAACTTGGCTGCCATTACCAGCCAGTCTTTCAAAACTGCCGACAGCTCCAATCAGCGGGCAAAGGGCCAATCACGAGCCATCTCATTGCCCGTTCTGGAAGTGCTCTGTTGGGGACCGAAGAATGTTCCCAACCTCCTTTTCCAAATCGAGTGGCAGCACTCACGACACCCGTAGCACTCAACACGCAGTCGATGAGCACACAGCATGCGAGGAATTCTTCGCTCGTATTGGTTGTTGGGAGGCACCGCAAATCTGCGTTGTGCTAGGCTGAGCTTGTGTCTGGCCGTCACTTACCCGTCAAAGGCCACGCAAACTCGTGAAAGGTGTACCGGCTGCTCGTAGCATATCCCTTGACATCTCAGATCAATCTCGTCTATGACGATCCCGTCACCTCCTGCACAAGAGCAGCGCACTTCCTCATTCCAGTCCCCATGGACTCGTCGTCGATACTGCTCGTCCACCGTGCGCGGCCACCATCGGGACAACTGAGAACCTCCACCCCTCCGCTGCTCTCCGTCAGCTCAAACAGATGTACGTGCATGCTGAGCTTGATGTGTGAGAACAGCCACGGTATCGTGCCTAGCTCGCCGACATGTCTGATCTGCAGCCGCGGATCACTGCCCTCAACGAGCAGCAGATCCTCAACGAACCGTCGAGCTTCCTCTTTCCGCTTCTTGGGGGTGTTGATGGTCGCCGCTTCCGCCGGGTCGATGATGCGGCTCGGCAGCTCCCACATGCCCGCGAGCAGGCCCTTGTCTGGCCTGCGGTGGATCAGGTAGCTTCCGTCGTGGCGGCGGACCGCACAGACGAGGGTCTCCTCCTCCCGCACCGCCTTCTTGACGGTCTTGAGCGGGAACTGCTTCGCGTAGTTTGCGACGCTCTCGAGGGCCGCGCCGCCGAGAGGCGTGTTCTTGACCGGCTCAACAGCCGGTTCGTCCGCTGCTGGGCTATCTTCAACCCCTTTCGTCTTCGTCTTGGTGAACGCAAAGGCATGCAACAGGGACGTCTGCTTCTTCTGCGGTGTTTTTGTCTTCTGGTTCTTCTTGCTGGCCGGCTCTTTTTTCTTCAAGGAGAGATCGTCACCGTCACCGTCGCCCTCGATTGAAATCGCCAAGTCGGGGATCGCGCACAAGGAACATGCATCCTCAATGTCCACAATCTTGTTCGCAACCACCGCAGCAATTCCTCGCGACTTTCCCTTCTCATTAGCGAGCACCAGCCCTTCCGAGTAAGCCCGACACGACGCGGTAATCGGGCACTTGTCGCAACTCGGCTTGGGCTGGCAGACAGTGCTCCCGAGCTCCATGAGAGCCTGTCCCCAGCGGCCCGGGCGGTCGCTCGGCAGCACTTCCCAGTCTTTCTCCCCCTCGTCAGTTTGTGCCTCGTTGCCGCTGACTTCCGGCGCATCTCGAGCTACCGCCTTGGCCAGCGCATCCGCGGCAGCCCAGAGCAGGTCGATGACCGCCTTATCCGACTTGACGTCCCCCAGCAGCCCGAGCTGCCGGCTCAGCACGCGCAGCACGTTGCCGTCCACCATGGGCGCCGCCCTGCCGAAGACGATGGCGGAGATGGCGCCTCCCGTGTACCTCCCCACACCGGGCACCTTTGCCTGCAGGTCATCGGCCGCAGCCGGGAGGAGCCCGCGCATCTCGCCGTCTTTCGTGACGAGCTTGGCCGCCTCGTGGATCCTCGTCGCGCGGCTGTAGTAGCCCAGCCCGCGCCAGGCGGCGAGCACGTCGTCGGCGCTCGCGGCCGCGAGCTCGTGGATCGTCGGCCACTGCGCCATCCACTTGTTCCAGTAGTCGATGACCACGGCGACGCGGGTCTGCTGCAGCATGATCTCGCTGATCCACACCTCGTACGCGCGACGCTCGAGCTTGCCACGGAGCGCGGACTCGTCGGGTTCGGAGAAAGGATCGATCCAGGCTTTCCGCCAGGGCATCGAGCGGGCCGTCGAGACACCATCGAACCACGAGAGCAGCGACTGCCGGCCCTGCAGGCTGTCCAGCAGCACTGGTCTGTGATACGAGACTGCATGCCGGCGGTCTGGCACAGAGCATGGATCCGTGCTGCTGCTGCACGCTGGCTGGGAAGAACAGGGAGGGCCGAAGAGACGCCTATGGAGGTCTGCTTGAGCAGCTGCCGTTGTCTTGGTACGCTTGGGCTTCGGGGCCGCGGTCCTCGCAGGAACCACCTTGGTACCTTTCGGAGGCGCAGCTTTCCCGTCAGGGCTTTCGGACCGTGTGCGGACAGAGGCAATGGACTGCACTCTTGGCCGCTTCCGAGTTGGGGGTGGCGGTGAGTTGTCCTCTGCTGTGTCGTCAAAGTCGCTCTCAGACTTGGCCCTCGGTGACGAGTCTGGTGATTCCGACAAAGCCTTCACCAGCGGGCGCGGAACCACACGAGCTGACCGTCTCATTGTTTCCAAGTTCAGAAGAGCAATCGCTGTGCTCGCCAAACTACATGTATATGACTAGAATTATCTTGTCGTTGTCGAAGTGACGGTTCGTACTTTCTTTGTCGAGCATGTCGCGTCTGAAGACGCGACGTGCGCTAAGCCGAATTAGGACCACTTAAAGATTGTCCATCCAGGCGAGCACTTGTTGGCATCATAGCTGAGATCGAGACGTGTATCGCTCGCAGAAAGCATTCGCGGCCGGGAGCCTACGAGACACGACGAGCCTGCTGTATCCTGTGTAGTCTGAGCAGCAGCGCACTGTGAGTGCGACGTGCGCGCAAGAGAACTTTGACGGCAACGGCGACACTTCGAATGCGACTCTGCGCAGGGCCCATCTACGCTTTGAATAGAACCTTCGCGTCCTGCATAATAAAAGGGGTATATTGCATGGCTAAACGAGAAAATGATCAAACATATAACCAGCAATGCATCGTCCCAGCATTCTCCTCATCCTCTCAGGGCGACTGCTCCATGGCAGCCACCGTCTGAGCCAAGGTAGCAAACTTCCTCTTCCAGAACTCTGCGGCAGCCCCGACACCGCCGTTCGACCCATCTTCTGAGTCCCCGGCCGTCTCACTTCCACCACTAATGCTGCTGGCCCGGCGCCCGTCCTGATGCTGCTCCCGCTGAAAGACCTTCTTCCATCTTGAATGTGGTATAACATCGTCGTGGGAGAACTTCCCCACTATCTCGCCATATCTCATTTCCCATCGGCAATCGTATCGGGTGTAGTCCGTCGCAACCTCAAGCCTTTGTATCGTCAGACCAGATTTCCGTTTCCTGGCCCCCTCGCTTCGGCTGTTTCGTTCGTCATCATTCGCGAGAAGGCCTGTGTGCCCAATGCCGCCGGCCCAACTGCCGATCAAAAGGCCAGACAAGCTCATCAAGAACGCTTCGTCGCTTTGCGCACGCCGCCGAAGGCCACTGATAATTGCTGTTACGAGAGCTCGAACTTCTTCCATGTCTTCGGGCGGCGCCGTGAGCTGTCCATTGGGGTCGAGCCACGTTGCAGTGAGGAGCCGCATCATGAGGAGCGACTCTACCTCGTCGCAGTTCGTAGTGTCCCTGCCAGAGCCAGTTGAGGCAATGACCGACTGCCGAGCCATGCTCAACCCTGTCTGAGCACCATTTGTGGCTGAAAGCAGCGAGCTTTGGGGCGAAGATCTGTAGCCATTTGCGGCCGAGCCTGACGTGCTCAGGCTCCGATACTGAGCTTTGGGTGACATGCCAAAGCGCCCGTTTGTTTGCTGGTGCTGCTGCATGCCGTTTTGTAGTGAGCGCTGCCTCGCATGTGATGTGCTCCTGCTGGGTTGTGCAAAAGCCGGTGGTGGCGTGATGACGACTGGAGGCGCGGGCGCGGGCGGTGTCGCCAGGCGGACCGATCCTCCTTGTCGCTCGGGGACCTGCAAGGACAAGCGATTCGGCCGTGCTGGCCTCGAAGTCTGGGCGCTTGGTATGGGCACATGACTTGCTGGCAGGACTACCACGGGAGGTAGTACGGTTTCTGGTGAGAGTTCTTCAACTGATGCCAACGCTGGCGGCGACTGTGAAAGCGCTTTGCGCTCCTCGGGAGAACTATCGAGCCGGCTGCGAGCGAAGTCCGGATGCGCGGACATGGGCTCCGATAACTTGTTGCTCGTTGGGGGACGGCCTCTTCCTCTGTTGTTTGTGTTCGTATTGCTCCTCCAGGCAGATGAGACCACTTTTGCTCCATGGCGGCGGGGATTCACTCGTGCTCTCGATGGAGTGATGGCCGACTGTGGCTCAATCGGATCGCCCCAGAACGCAGTTCCCGGAGCCATAGCTGATTGCGGGAACGCTGACATCGAGCCATCTCCATGCCACGGATATGCTGATTGGGGTATCTGCATGTGGTTCTGCCTTCCGGAATGGACAGGAGGAAACACGAACGCGCGTGCACCAGCCGGGTGAGCTGTCCATGGATCCATGCTACCCGCATCAGACATGAGACTAGGCGACCGTAACCTGGCCCGTTGAGCGGGCGAGTTGGACAGGTCGTCCTCAGGTTTCCTGCGCCCTCTTTTGGGCTTGATGTGCGGGAGCAGTGCTCGTAGAGCCATGTCGTCCTCAGCAGCGACGCCATCTCGGCCCTCGTCGCATATTGGATTAGCGCCGGCAGGAACATGTGTCCAGTACACATGTTCATTGCCCATCAGGAAGTCAAAGAAAGCGTCGACATGCAGGGCATGCATCCAGCGCTGTCGTGATGTCAGTGAGGAAGCTATCGCAAGCGTGTTGCCCCTCCCAGAGCATTCGTGATTTGCTCACCTTGAGTCTGACGGCATACTGCTGGATCTTCTGGACGCTCTCTCCCTTTTCCTGATCAGGAGGGTCGACGCCCAGCTTGACGACGAGTTCAGCCCAAGTCTTGAGCTCCTTTGCATCCAGCTGCTTGATGAGCCCAAAGAGTACAAAAGTGCTAAAGGACTTGCCACCACTCTTTGGCAGACTGCGGAAAGCCTCGCGCAGCGTATCGGTAGCGGCGCTCGTGGGGACAGCGGGGTTGCAATATAAGATGAAGAGGACGAAGGCGTCCTCGATATCGTCCTCCGAGACCTGCGTCCTGGGTAGTGCTCGCGGCGGTTGTGGTGCCGCAGTCTGGCCTGTGCTGTTGGCCGATGGGACATTCACGGCCATGACTGGCTGTCGGCTGGCTGTGACAGCCTACGCAGGCAATCTGGACATGGAGATGGAGTTCTCAGCTGCCGCCTGCCGCTGCTGAACCTGATGCGAAGTGCAGGCTCGGAGGCCAGCAGGTTGTCGCCTGCAACCCCGCGCAGACCTGATACTGGAGGCGGTCAAGGGTGCCGTCTTTGAGCGATGCTCCCATTTGTCACGGCAATGTTGGCATGAGTTGGCAATGCTGTTGAAGAGTGGGATGCAGTGAGATTTGGCGTGAGCTTGGATGTCGACGGGATCCGGGCAGAGCGGGAGAGGCTGCAGGCGGACGGAGGCTGGTCGCTGCAGCGTCGCATCCCAGGAGCTATTTTGGGAGATTGGGGTCAGGGCAGCTGCAGCCCAGAGCTTGCCCATGCAGCAGTCCCAGGCCCACGCAGAGGCGTCAAGCAGCATTCGAGAGTTCACATTTTGAACATTTGTCTGGCTAGGTACCTCCACGGTTTGAAATTACACAGCAGATATGTAGTCAAGGACACGCGATTGGTACGACTGAAGACTATGCTGATATCTGGGCTTGGTGACAAGTCTTGAGAAACTAACATCCCAGGTGTAGACCCCCATCGCTGAGCAAAGGGAAATCCCGCCTGATGCCCTGTGATAGCAAACGACCGGCCATGTTGTCGGATCACTGTCACCAGCAAGACATGGTTATTTGCACGAGATGGTTCAGTTGAAGAGTTCCTGAACCAAAAGTAGGCGTACCTTGAGCTTATCAGGATCGGTGAGGATTACGTAAAGCTCCCAGGCACGCTCGGCCTACCCGGGACTGCGCTCCATGGATGCCCGACCTGGGGAAGCTGGGGATGGGCCCGGCAAATAATTGGGTGGGTTTCATCCCAAGGGATGGCAGATGCTGCTGAAGCGCATGTGCCAGGGCTCGCCCGACTAGCGCAGTGATGTCAGTCGGACCTCGGCTTCAACTTGCGACTCGTCTCGTCGTCCACGAAGGCGTCCGCCGTCGCCCGCTAACCTCTCCGGCATCCCCAAGAGACCATCCTGTCCAGATGCCGGCCCTCGCGACACACATTCCGTCAACATCACCTCTGCCATCATAACCCTTGTCTATTTCACCACACGCATCTCGAGCCTTTGAGCCCCGCCTCGGCTCTCTTCTCGCGGCAACGCTTCGCAACACCACTACAACCTTCCTAATAACCATCCCGACAACATGGCGCCGGCCGCTTCGAAACCAGTCATCCCGCAGAACGACAATGTCGCCCACGCACTCGCCGGCGCTGGAGGCGGCGTCCTCTCCATGATCCTCACGTCCGTCTCCCAGTCGAGCAAGGCCCGATGATATCGAACAGAAGCACCCGTTCTCAGGCTAACATTACCCCCGCCGTCCACCTCGCAGATACCCTCTCATCACTCTCTCCACGCGCGCCCAGGTCGAATCAGCCCGTGCCGAGACAGGCTTCATCACCGCCGTCAAGAAGATCGTCGCCCGCGAGGGCATCGCGGGCCTCTACGCGGGCCTCGACAGCGCCGTCTTCGGCATCAGCGTCACCAACTTTGTCTACTACTACTGGTACGAGTGGACAAAGGCCTTCTTCGAGAAGGCCGCCCTCAAGGCCGGCCGGGCCAGCACCAAGCTCACCACTGTCGAGTCCATGATCGCGGGCGCCCTCGCCGGCTCTGCGACCGTCATCTGCACCAACCCGATCTGGGTCGTCAACACGCGCATCACGACCCGCAAGAGGCACATTGAGGAGAGCACCGAGAGCCTCCCCGGCAAGAAGCTCGAGCCCGCCAAGGCGCCGTCCACGATCGGCACCCTGCTCGCCCTGCTCCGCGAGGAGGGCCCCCAGGCGCTCTTCCGCGGCGTCCTGCCGGCCCTGATCCTCGTCATCAACCCGATCCTGCAGTACACCCTGTTCGAGCAGATGAAGAACACGGTCGAGAAGAAGCGCCGCGTCACCCCCACCGTCGCCTTCTTCCTTGGTGCCCTCGGCAAGCTCTTCGCAACGTCCATCACGTACCCGTACATCACCGTCAAGAGCCAGATGCACGTCGCCGACTCGGGCCGCAAGGAGGGCGTCTCGCAGGCCATCTCCCGCGTCATTAGGGAGGAGGGCTATGCTGGCCTCTACAAGGGTGAGTCTCTCTTTTCTATCGTCTGGAGTTACCTGAAAGTATGGGATCCTAACACAGCACGCTCTTCCGTAGGTATTGCCCCCAAGGTCACGCAGAGCGTCCTCACCGCCGCTTTCCTCTTCGCCTTTAAGGACGTCCTGTACGAGCAGACCGTCAAGCTTCGCGCCGGCGCTGCCGCCAGGAAACTCGCCAAGGCATAGATACGTGGTTCGACTAGCCGGAAATAACCCCTTATAGTCAAGAACACAAGGGGCCGCCCACCCACCCTTCTTTTGTGCCCAGGTAAAGCCGCTAAGGAGCTTCCACGACCTGACAGCAAAATTTTTGCTTGAACTACACGCCACCGGTTTAGTCCTCCTATGCGTTATCAATGCGAGCTGTAAAACTTCGGAGCATTAGTATGGAGCGGGGAGGCAGAGTGTGTATGTAGACTGCAAGCTGTCAGATTGCAATCCTACAGGAAGGAGTGGTCCAGAACTGAGATAGCGCCAAACGTTGTACGCAAATATGTACGCTTGTATACCACTTTGAATCGCGAGATGCTTGCCTTGATTATACGCCGCGACGCCACTTGGTGAAGAGCTGTCCAAGCGTCCGTCGAGGTGTGACGCTTGTCCTGGAGATGCATCAACCTGTCTCATTTTTTACCTATGTCTACCCAATTCTACACAATGCTGCTCTATGTTACTGTTTGAGCATATCGCATGCAAAAGAGAGCGAGGCAGTGGTGTAAAGGTTCGCCTTTAGTCTACCCTGTGTAATCGTGAAGACCATCCAGACCATCCTTGTACCGCAGGGGAGCGGCTGTGACTGGTGTGGCTACACTCGCTTAACCCGTGCTGGATCTGGGAGGCAGGGACTACCACTCAAGCGATGGACATGAGCTTTGGGACGATCCACCAGTCGTGATACCGCTTCTCGGGCGGTGGCAACTCGACCCTCAACGTCCTCGTCAGATCAGGCAAGACCTCCTTTCCGACCTTACTGCCACCACCACCACCACCACCAGCGCTGTCCAGGGCCTTCCTCAGCACCCCCACCGCGACCCCCGCCGCGATCGCAGCCCTCAGACACGCCTTGGCATTGCTCGTCCATCTCGCATGGCACCCCTCCCCGCCAGCGCTGAACGACTGCACGTCTGACATTTTGCTCAGCGCCTCGAAACCCTTCCTCGCTCCCGAGATGGCCGTCTCGGCGTAGTGTAGCACCCGGTAGGCGTCTTCGTCGGGCTGTGTCGTGGCGCGCTGGAACTCTTCGAAGGTCGGGAGCCGCGGGTGGCCGATGGAGGCGAAGGGTTTCATGCGGATCTCGTAGCGGTGGGCGTCGTCGCTGTAAGGTCGCTGGTATCGTGATGAGCCGGCAGCCGGGGCTGCTTGTTGCGAAGGTGGTCTACCCGCTTGCTCAGGCTCAGAGGTGGAAGTGCTCGTGGGAGGAGCTGTACCTGGTGTGGAGGAGAAGCCGGGCAGTGGTAGCAGGTTGAGCCGCGCGAGCACCCCGTACAGGCAGCATAGCCCATCCGCGAACTCCCACGTGCATGCTGCGTCCAGGGTTGTGACCCTCATGAAGTCCAGACTGCACTTAAACTCAAGGAACTTAGCTGCCGAGAGCTTCCCCGGCTTCAGCTCGGATCCTTGATCATGTGCCGCGCTGCCTAACGGCGGGTCTTGAATTCTGTTGAAGTCCTTGACGCCACCGCCCTCGAAGAACGCGCGGTCCACAAACGTCCGGATGCGCTCGACGTGGTGCTGTCGCTCTTTAGCCAGGTAGTTGAGGTACCAGTACATGCCCGCGAGCTCGTCGGACTGGTATACGTCGAGCTCGAACCCAAGCTGCACGATCCACTCCATCTGGCGGAGCTTGTAGAGGAACGACCACGACGAGAGGGGTAGCGAGTACAGCACGCTGCCGGACTCCATAACCAGCGGCTTGTCCTCGAGCGCGATCTGCAGCAGCTGGTCGATCCCCTCGACGTCGACCTGCAGCATGTCCCACTCCTGGATGCTATGACACAGGGTGCGGCGCACGCGACAACGATTCTGGCACAGAATGCGGAATACATCAAGATACGGCTCCGCCACGCGCTGGCGGAATACTTCCATCTGCGCGGCGATCTGGTGGCGCGGGTCCGAGGTGACTTCTATCTCGTCGTAGGCTCTGTCTAACTGCTTGCTGTTAGGTAGGACGAGGATGGACAGGTCATGGTCGATGATTTGACGAATGCTGTATGATCCCAGGACTCGCATTTCGTGGAATAAGAGGTTCTGTAGAAGAGTCCGTATGTAGATGTGCGGCTGCGGCTTTCGTGCCTGAAGAGTGAGGACGAAGTTCTGCAAGGCAGTCAGCTACACGCCCAGCCAATTTTTTCGTCAACGCACAATCGAGACCTACCATCAGGCTCTGAGGATCCGAGTACTTCAGTACGTCTATAATATCCAAACCATCCTGGAACATGCGTTTGAAGTGATCAAAGGTCTCATCAAAGCTCGGCTGTACTATCGGTCTGGGTGGCATCGTGCTGGCGAGCCGCCGCTGGAGCTTGGTACTGAATGATTCTGGTACTGATTTGGCGAGGCTGTGCTGCTTGCTGATGTGCTCCATCAGGCCCTTCATCTGGATCCACGGCATCTTGAGGGATTCAGGGTTTGCCCCGCGAATGCTGATGAGTTCGATGGCACGCAGGAAGGCGATGCGCAGCTCCAGTCGCAGATCTAGTGCCGCCGAGACGTCCTTGGGGATATCGTTGAAAGCTCTCAGGTCGGCCCGAGCTGCTAGTAGAAGATCATTTATTGGTTCCACTGGTATGTTAGAGAGCAAATTGCGGTCATATGTGGTGGTGACGAAGTCTTCTTCCTGTAGATCTTGTCAGAATGTAGCTTGCGCACACACGTTGCATTGTGTACGAACCTCGTAGTATAGTTCATCTTTCACCGTCTCATTGACGAAGTAACACGATTTAAGCAGGCCCAAACAGTATGCACGGAGTATTGACAACATCCGCGGCTGTCGGTCACGTAGGACAGGATCCCTCGTGAAGTCTGCTTGGCAGATATTCTCAGGCATAGGGACCATGAGAGCCTCAACGTAGAGATTGGTCAACAAGGTCTGAGACAACGGATATCCGAGGTGCCAAGCCATCTAGACTCACAACCGTCAGTATATGATTCTTTGTTTTCGAGCAACTGTCCTGGCGAACTGCTCACCTCCAAACAGAGAAGTTGATCGATGATTCCTAATATCTCCTCTGGCAACAGCTCTTGCAGCACGTCATAGTCCTCGTCAAGTGACTCGCCCTCGTGCAGGAACCCACTGTCCATCTTCGGGTCTCCGATCTGACATGCAAGAGCAAAGTTAGGATAGGAATTCATGACTAGTGTGCATGGTGCATATGCATGGTAGAAGGATTCTTGGACAGTCTTACCTCGAGAGCCGAGACGGACTCAAACAGCGTGAAGTGCTCATCTTTGATGAGGTCACCTGGTGCCAGCTCTGTTCATATCAAAACCAGGAAGGCCAAGAGTCAGTCAAGATAGGTTCTCTCCCAGAAGGGGCGGTAGGACGCACGCTTGACCGCATGAGCAAACTGCGCCGTGATGTCGACAGCCATGATCCCCGGGTGCGAGAGGTTTGGCGGCGGCGGCTGCTGCTGCTCGTAGAGGTTCTCCATGGCGAATGTGTGCGGCCGGCCGGGGTGCGGCGGCGGGCCTCTTCCGGTCCGAGGCAGCACCGTCCCACTGGTGATGATTAAGGACCTCAGGAAAAATGGGGGCCGCCGGAGGCCGTGACGGGGATTGCCGGAGTCGTGCTACCTATGGCCTGGGCTTCTCTGGGGGCTCGCAGTTCTGTGAATTGCGTGCGAGTGGTGCAGGTTGTGCTCTGCTGCCGCCGGCTCGGTCCTGTCCGTAGAAGTTGTCTGAACCGCGTGACCTGAGGCGGCCGCTTAATGCTGCAATATATGCGACTATAAACTTTGTATGGGCTTGGAGGGGCCTAGGAGCCATAGGCCATAGCGAAAGCTTGCCTGATACCAGATGAGGTTGGCCTCGGTTTTGATAAAGGATCGTTGTGAGAAGCAAGGTGGCAGTTGACGGGCTAAGTGCTGCACCAACCAGACTGGTGGTCGTTGGCGCCTGAGGTTTTGGTGGGTAGAGTAGACCTCGCCCACTTGCAAGAACGACGCTCAACGCCCAGGTTCACTCCGTGGGAATTCGCCAAAAGCTGCAATCCACAGCATTCGTAGAACAATCTTACAGAAGCACCCGAAAGGGCAGTATGTCATTGACAGATAACGAATGTGGCAGCACGAATGGAATAGTAAAACACCTCAAACGAGGACGACATGTGGGATGGTTGAATTTTGATTTTATACAGCTGTACACCACAAGACAGGTCGCGCTCTATTGTGCTTCACCCGCTTGCTCGTTCGCCTCCCTCTTGTCCATGCTGAAGACTCGGCCCGTGACTGGTTCCGCCTCCGTTTCCGTCCATCATTCCATCGCTTCCGTATCAAAGTGTTGCATCAAGGACAGATGTTTACGAAGAAGCGGCCTCGGTGGCGGCAGTGCTGTTGGCCTTGGCCAGGTTCTGGACCTCGCCCATCTTGCCGTTCTGTTTCCAATCGAGATCAGCCGTCATGTCCTCTTTCTTCACTATCCCTATCGGCGCGGGTCTCCGCATCCCCTTCTCCCTCTTTCTGTTTCAAGCACTTACCGACCACTTGGCGAACCGGAGGTCCATCTCTCCGCGGCGCTCAGCGATGATTCTCTTGTCCTCCTTCAGGCTGCGGCGCACGACGCGCGAGGCGACGGCAAGGTAGCGGTTGTAGCTATTTCGAAGAGCGTCTGAATTAGCTTCGGTGCTGGTCGTGCGGTCGGTATCGGCGGAAGGTCTTGAGAGCGGCCAATTGGGCAGCGGCGCCGCCGGGCGCCGTAAGGACACTCACCTGATGCCAGCGGCTTTCCAGGCGAACACCATGATGACGGTATGTGCGGGGGTGAATGGGTGGTTGTGGTTGGGAAGGGAGTGCAGAATGTCGAGATTGCTGCACTCGTCAGTTAGCGGCGTTCTGCAAAAGCCGCGCGCTCTCTCGCACCCACCTGCGCTTGAAGCCCCACATCAGCACTCATGCGCCATAGGCCCGAAAGCTTCCGAGGCCAATTGAATCACGTGACTGTAACTCGGAACAACGAATTTCACGAACACGCAGGGTGTACACAAGCAATGTCGGCACGCCAGATGGCCTTGTCCGCATTTCCCATGCGGCTGCCATTTGCTTCCTCTTCAAATTGGCAGGTTGCAGGAGTTGTACAAGAATTAGGTCCTGCTCATCCCCCCTGCACGACCTGCGTCCGTGACCGTCAGGTGCGTCAAGTCCTCCGTTTTGCAAGCAGTGGTTATGCCCGTAGCTGAATTCGCCGAGAGAAGAGGGTACTCAAGGTCATCCACGTGAGGGGCTTGCTCGGCTTCCACTAAAGCCTATATCTGACGCCTACAGTGGAACAATCTGCTCACAGGTGAACATATGAAAAGAGTCTAAGGATTTACTATATGCACAGGTGCTTGGCGTACAGCGGTGAGCTGAGTCTGTTAATACAATGCTTCTCCTCCTTTTGTCCCGTCTATACCTTGAGTCCGAGCTCCTCGGCGTAAGGCAGGACGTGCAGATCACCAACGGCGGCGACGGTAGCCTTGCCATCGACAAGAGCCTTGGCGGCCTGAACGATAATATGTCAGTTCTGAGATCTGTATACCGGAAGAGGGAGGTACATACGCTCTTGAGCTTCTCAGCAGTAACGCCGTCAATGGCCTTGACGGCAGCGGCGATCTGGATAGGCGAGCCAGTGTGGACGATGCCAGATCCAGCAGCGAGGACGGTGTTGCGGCCAGACTCGCTGGCCTCCAGGGCGTCAAACTTGGCCTTGGCAATAGCCTTGGTCAGATCCTCCTTGGAAACGGTGCCCTCGGCGATGGACTTGATAGCCTTGGCAGCCTCAAGGGCAGCTGAGCGGACAGCAGAGGCGGAACCGTTGATCTGGACAGCGAAGAGGCCGGCGTCGGAGTAGGCGTAGTTGGTGGCGACAGCGGAGGCACCTGGCGACTTGGCAGCAGCCTTGGAGAGCAGGCTGAAGCCAGCAGACCACTTGACACTGGGCTGGCCGCCGAGAAGTGCCGAGAGAACGGCAACCTCGGGCTTGGGTGTACCGAAACCAGAACCGGGGAAGGCAATGACGAATGAGTTGCCGCCAATGTGAGCAGTACGCTGCTCGCCA
Source organism: Microdochium bolleyi (assembly GCA_001566295.1). Classification (NCBI taxonomy): domain Eukaryota; kingdom Fungi; phylum Ascomycota; class Sordariomycetes; order Xylariales; family Microdochiaceae; genus Microdochium; species Microdochium bolleyi. The sequence goes on from KQ964245.1 coordinate 738,850, forward strand.
CCGTAGTAGGTGGTGGCCTTGGAGTTGGCAGACGCGGAGCCGGAGGGAACAGACTTGAAGAACTGCTCAGTCCACTTGGTGACGTTGCTGGACGAAGCACCCTCAGCGACAAGTGCGATGTTGGACTTGGCGTAGGCAGCACTAGCGAAGTCGGCGATCGAGTTCTCGTTCAGGTAGTTCTTGAGAGCGGTTGTAGGTGTCGGGTAGAGCGAGGCACCGAGCCCAGTGTGGAAGGCAACGGAGTGGGCAGAGTCGAGAGCCAGAGCGGTAACGTCACCGGCAACCTTAGTCTGCTTGAGCTTCAGGACTCTCTCGACATCCTCGTGGAACTCGTGGGCTAAAAAAGATGGAGGTCAGCAATCAGACCCTCGTGTCGTCATGATACAGCCTGTGACGACTCACTCGTGTACTTGGTCTCGGAGACGACCTCAGCGAGGAGCTCGGCAAAGTAGGGAAGGTCTTGGCGGAGGAAGCTGGCCTCAACGACGAGAGCCTCGCGAGTGTGGTAGGCGTTCAATTGGCCACCGAGAAGCTCGGCCTCCCTTACGATGCGGAGGGCAGAGCGCTTGGTGGTGTTCTGTCCCCGATGTACCGAATTAGCTCAAATATCCCACCACAACTGATGTCTGCCCCAAACACCGCAACCGCAGCACGCACCTTGAAGGCAAACTCCTCGAGGCCGATGGTGAGGCCGGGGGCGGGCTGGTACCTGGTACCGGCCTTGGCGACGACGGCGAGCTTTGTGGTCGGGCCGTGGGAGTCGCGGGCAGCGACCTTGACGCCGGCGACGTCGGCAGCGTCAAAGTCGAACGAGGAAGGGTTGGCGGCGGCGGCGTAGCCACGGCGCTGGGCGGCGAGGCCCTGCCTGGCGGCGAGCTGGGCGCCCCGAGCGAGAGCCGTTCTGGAGGACATGGTGGGTTGGGCGGGCGGCGTCAATGGGCCTTTGCGGAACTGCGACAGCGCGGGTTGGGATGATGTTGACAGAGCTCGTTGGCGGGCGAAAAGATGGCTCACGCAGAGGCGGAAAAAGCTCGGTCGTTCCCGGGTCGGCCCAAGGCCAGGCGGTGCTCATCAGAGTTGCAGCGCCCGTGGTGCTCTGCGTGCCTGAGCAGCCCGTCTCCACTGGTCAGCCAGAAGGCAGCCCCGCCCATTGGCCATTGCGGCAGAACGCACCCAGAACGCACGATCCCGAATTGCTGGCGACATTTCAGAGGCATCCAGAGCACATGGCTGTACTATCCTGGTTTCGTGCATCGTCCGTAAATCCACCCTACAGTGCCTCTCCCTAGATTCCACGGTTGGGGCGATGCAAGCACACAGAGCGGACGACATCGGACAGTGCCTTGGCCTGTCTGTGTCACAAAGAGGCACATTCAACCTCGGGAAGAGTCATCGGCCAGCCCTGCAACAGCTGTCTTTGACCACAAAGCAGTACAAACAGCCGGGAGATCTTCAAGTTCTGATGGTCGAGCCGGGACTGCAGCGACTCCAGGTCGGTGGTCCCTGGATTGCACCTATCACACGTCTCACCGCGGAGCCTGGGGTTCGGTGGATGCTTCCAGGTTCTGCATGACTGCGGAGCCCAAATTGTCATTCTTTTTTCTGGCCCTTGACTTTTTTATCGGCCCGCAATCAGCGAGAGCATCGGCCTTGCGACAGTCCAATTCTGCAGCTCAGCGACACCACTTCTCCAACAGCCCGCCAACCTCACACAGCTCGACACACCTCGCCTCGGGAGAGCCAACCCTCTCCAGATTGTCAATGCAGCCCCGGTAGCAGCTACGAAAGCTCTAGAGATAGTGAGAGGATCTCTAGAGGCTGTTCCCTCCAAGTAGCCCCGCCGGCACCCGTCGAGCTACACAGCCTTGAAGACATCCTTGGTCTCTTCGCGCCCATCGCCACAATTCCTGGCAGCCATGATCGTTGTGAGTACTGCCGCCACCACCGCGAGCTCGTCGCTGTCGAGTGCTTCACATCCGTTCCTCTGCTGACTGGCATTTCCAAACAGACCAAGAACGCAGCAGAGCTTTGCGTGCTGCTCGTTGGCGAATTCTACGGCCAATTGCCTTCGGTACGCTTAGCCCCGGCCCCGAGGCGTGCGCGCATGCATGCAGAGACGCATCCCAGCCTTGTGGCCCTCGGCTAACTTTCTGTCTGCTCCCCCTCTAGCGAGTCTTTTCAGCTCTTATATATAAGGGAAGATCAACCATAGGACAGATTGTACAACACACCGCCTTGCCTCCCCGTGCTGTCCGTCACAGCCTCGCAACTCTCGTCCAGCAGAATGCCGTGTACCACCATACCGAGGAAGACTCCAACGTCACCCACTACGAAGCGAATGCCGATGTCGCGTACAACCTGATCCGGACGGGGAAGATCTTGGAAACGGTGCACGATTGTTACGGTCATGCGGCGAAGTCCATCGTCCATGACATTCTCGTGCTTGGGCACGTCAAGGTGACCGACCTTATCGAGACGTACGAAGAGAAGCACGGCCAGACCAACGGCGTCAATGGACACGCGCACAATGGCGCGGGGCACGAGAATGGCGACGATCCGTTCGAGTCCGATGACGAAGAAGTGTCTCTATCCGTGGCCGACCGAATCTACAAGAATGTCGGATACCTCCTTGCTCACGACATCCTCGAGGTTGTCGTGCCGACAATGTTCCGATCACCACAGGATGATAAGACGACTATAGAACAAGAAGTGATGGCAGCGTCGTTCAAAACTGGAGTTCGCGGCGTGAGGCAGACAAGGGACTTCGACAACGCCGTCCACGAGCGAATGGTGGAGGCTCACAGAGAGCGTGTGGCACTCGCACGCTCACTGAGGCAAGAAGCCAACAACGAGCAAGAGATGGTCAAGAGACGAAAACTGCCAAACGGCAGAGCTTCTACTGAAAACTCCTTTTCCAATCGGGCACGCGAGCTAATTTCCGCCGATGTAAGTTCAAAACCAAAAAGGATTCTGCTGAGGTGACATTTATTGACCAGACGCACATACAGCCTGATGTGATCGTGAGAGTCAACTACGAGAAGTGTCTTGTAGCACTGCGGAACCGAAAGCTCACTGCTTATGCCGAGGACCTGATCGGGGAGACGACTGCGCAGGTGTATGCTTGCCTGCTCACCACCCTGTCGCAGCAGATTGGCACATGCAAGGAGGACCCGACAGCACCGAAAGACGCCGCGTACGACCACCACAGAGGGGCCGTTGTGACAACTGTCCAAGTTTTCGAGAACCTTCGCGCCGATATTGACGTATCGAGCGGGCTTGGCAAGACCGAACCCGGCATGGTGGACATTCGGTTCGCCGAGAAACTACGAAAAGCACCACCCAAGGAGCGCAAGACGATGATTCTGCAGGAAGGCGAGGAATGGCAGGGTTCAGATGATGAGGCGTCATATGATCCAACAGAAGAGGTCGGCCCAGGCGCAAATGGTATACGAAATGGCCACAAACCCGCCGACGACACCAAGGAAAACTTTGATGATGCCGGAGCGATTCGTACTGGACGTATGCGACAAATGAGGCAGCATCTCCTGGTATTGGCCGAGAGTAAACAGGGATTCGTGCGGCATTGCGGCAGCCAGGATCGCGGTGAATGGACTGTGGACTTTCCTGAGCTTCTGCAGCAACTCCGGACCATGGAGCTCGATATTCTGATCGAGGAGACATTCGGCCGACACGCACTGCGCCTAGTTCGTATTCTTCGCGAAAAAGGCAAGGTGGACGACAAGACTCTGCCTACGCTCGCGCTGATGCGAAAGCCCGACGTACACACCAAGATGGTGGAAATGGAGCTTGCCGGTGTGCTCGATGTGCAGGAAGTGCCTCGCGACAACAACCGAGCAGCAAACCGGACCATCTTCTTCTGGTGGTTCGACAAGGACCGCGCGTTCAAGCGTGCTCTGGACAACACGTACAAGTCTATGGTCCGTTTCATGCAGCGCCTGGAGGTCGAGCGCCAGAAGAAGAAAAATGTCCTCTCGGTAACGGAGCGCAAGGACGTTCAAGGTATGGAGGAGGAGAAGCTGAGAGGCGACATCTACAATGAGTACCGCGCCTTCTTGGACATCGAGGCCAGGCTGCTCGGCCAGCTTGAACGGCTGGACGACCTCGTCTCAGTCTTCCGCGACTACTAGGAGTTGTCGATAAAGTGGACGACTGAGGCTAAGGAGCTGGCCAAGTACTACGACGCCATGGCAAAGGCTGCAGCCAAGGCTAGGCCCGAGGCTGAGGCTAGCGATGAATAGTGTTAGGCACATTACCGCTCCTGCGCACCCTGCATTGCATGGCGACGTTGGGTGGTCACTAACCGCCGACATGTGCGAGGTGACTGTCGTCCTGGGCAGTTTCGGCATCTCTGCTGGGCATTTGATACGGCGTTTTGTCTTATTGCGAACCAGTAGGTGGAATATTCTGCATTGCGTAAGGCATGTACAGAGAAGCTCGCTTTGTTTGGATCAAATCTTGCCAAAATAGCCACGGCGCGCACAACCGCGACCTATAAAAGAGATACCCATGATCAAATTGCGTTTTACTATGCATAACCTTGAAGCTGGCCCTGCTGTGCCTGCGGTTAGTAGTTGACACCTGTCATCACCGTCAACAGGAAGTGACGAGAGTATGATAAGACTCAAGAATCTACGAATCTCTGGTGCCTAACTGCAGGAACAAAGAAGGGTGCATACAACTATCACGTGTAATCTGCACAGCTTCCGGCTTGAGAGCAGGTTACTACCTTGATTGTTCGGAAACTCGGGCGGCAGGCATCGGCCCCACCCACGACCGTCTTGTCGCCGAAGCATCCCGGAGCTTCAAGACGGGGTCGGTGCTGCGCCCCCCGGACGACGGGGACAGGTCTGGGCAGGTGCCTGCTGTAATCTCCAGAGCAGTCCGGTGTCTCTGGCTCTCATAACGTACCCCTTATGCAACGTTCCTGCGCCAGGTGATTACCTGTGTACGCGCGCCCTTGGGAAGCAGTGTGCTCCTGATCTCCGGAAGGAGGCTGTGGTCGATTTTTGGGAGCCAGCAAGCTGATTAGCACAGAAACACACGCTCAAATAACAGATCGCGCACACAACCTCGTCTTTCGCGGTCTTTCTTTTTTGACTGCGGACATGTGTGCAGTTCGCGTGTAGCCACCGTCCAGGTGATCACTGCAAGCGATCTTTGCATCGGGTTGGCATTGTGTGCAACTGCAAATTCACGGCCATGCATGCCCTTGAGCCCACTCAGGATGACTGCGTCCGGTCGTACTCGGCCATGACTTATGAAGGAGGCTCAGAACGTCTCGAAACTTGTGTGACGTGGGGAAGGACACATCGCGTTGTGCGGCCGCACCATTTTGCTCGGGCCCCAACGATGCAGGCTACAATACACAATACCCACATCCCTACTTGTGAACACCCGCCAAGGGTCCTGCTGCCTCCGACATGGCTCGGGCCAACCGGTCACAGGCGATGGATTGCAGGAGCGGTCGTGATGAACCCTCCAGGGGCCAGTCGAGCCTCCGCCGAAGGTACTCGGTGATAGAACATACACATCAGAGGCAGGGTGTTTCAGTCGTAGTTGTGAGAAGGGAGGAATAAAAGTATATATATAAGAGACTTTGACGTCCTCTAAGTTTGGTGGCTACAGAATCAACAGCTCTATACCAGCACAGGCAACAGTCGCAACAGCCACCAAGAAACCCAATATCGAACATCATTCGTCCAGACACTGCCGATCATGTCTGCTCCCGTCGACCTCAAGAACCCCGGCCGCGCCCTCCGCGTTGGTGTCATCCTGATAGACTCGCAAGTAGACCCCTTCCTTAAGGCTTTGAGCTCAGAGTCACACATCATCACAAGGTCGAGGAAAATGCTTCTAACGGTCGTTCAATATAGGGTAACCGAGATCCTCGACGTTGCGCCCATTGACTTGTTCACGTCCATCAGCAAGGAGTTTACCAAGGACATGCCCGAGTACTTCATGCCTCAGCGTTTCAAGCAACACGCTTACGACGTCGAATTTCACTGGGTTTCTGCCACTGGTGGCCTCATGAATTTGACGAGCGGCATCAAGCTGCAGGCCACGGTTCGTCTCGTCCCCCCCCCCCCCCCCCCCCCCAGTTTCAGTAGCCCGCAACTCCAGGCAGATTCCGCCAAAGCTTTCCCCATGGTCCTCACGTATCGATCGTGGTGGACCAACCAGCATCGCTGGCAACGCCCAGACTCTTGCTAATACCTGATTCCCAGCACTCTTTCGACAACTGCCCGCCGCTCGATGTCGTACTCATGGGCGCACACAACCTGGCCATGGAGCAACCCTCCGACGCCGAGCTCGCCTTCATCCGCAAGAGCTACGAGCAGTGCGCGGCATTCATGTGCATCTGCGCGGGCATGATGCCGCCACTGCAGGCCGGCCTCCTGCAGGGCAAGACTGCGACGGCGCCGCTGCCGATGCTCGACGAGCTGCGCAAGCAGGCACCAGACGTCAACTGGGTGGCGAAGCGGTGGGCCAACGACGGAAAGCTGTGGACGAGCGGAGCGCTGCTCAACGGGCAGGACATGATGGTTGCTTTCGCAGAGCACACCTGGGGCAAGAAGGCCGCGGATGGGAAGCCATTGGAGATGGTTGAGCACATGATCAAGCTTGGCGGATGGCCAGTTCGTGACGTCGACTACAAGGACACTGCGTTCTGAGGGAGACGTAGCAGGTCCGGAGATGCTGTTACCAGACGCCGTCATGTATCGAGAGAATCGGTGGTGTTCCTAGCATATAGCCACAATGTGGGAGATTATGCTGCTATCGAGAATGCCCGGACGTGATAGGGGTGACGGAAAAGCCTATGCCGACGAGGCTCTCTTCTTGGCCAGCCCTCCGAGCTTCTCAGCAGCCGCGGACAAGCTGCGTGGATCGGCACCCTTGATTAGGGCCTGGCCGTTGACGGCCACCTGCTTGCCGTCCTTGAAGAACATGAAGGTGGGCATGGCTGTAACGCGATACCTGGCCGCGGCGTCCTGGGCATGATCGACGTTGACCTTGGCAAAAGCAAGGATGCCAGGGACGCTGTGCTGTGCGGCCAGCGCCTGGTAGCCGGGTGCGATGGCCTTGCACGGACCGCACCAGTCGGCGTAGAAGTCGACGACGACATAGGTGGTGTTGGACATGAGGGTGTCCAGCTGCTCAGCTGAGGCGATGTGGTGGAGATTGTCCGCCATTGTGACCGGTCTGAGATGGTGCGGATGAGAAGCTGTCTGACTGTGGGGTTTGAGAAGGTGAAGATGATGTAGCTGTCGATGTGTTGGAGGGCTGGGAGGATTTATTGAGTGCACCACGATCCATGGATGTTCTGTGCCTGACGATCAGCTTCTGGCATGGTCGAATGTCTGACTAATCCAGCCACAACCCGCCCCCAGCCAACAGTGCCCTGATATGCACACATTCGAGCTGCAACTTCGACAGTCTGGCATTATGCAGCGGCAGTCGACGACAGGACCACATCACCACACCATCTGACCTCTGGGAAACAGCGCTTGCATTATTACATCAAATTCCGCCTATGCAGTGTCGTTATCATGATCGTGTCATACAGGAACATCATCGCTCAGGCAAGGCCGTCTTGTCCCAGGCCCGCCGTCACACTTGACCACGACTTCCATCTTTTCTGAGTCGTCATTGTCCGTTGCCACTATCGTCTGGCTTCCCTGCGTCACGGTCGAGGGTCTTCTCGCCTGACGTGCCAGTACCATCAGGCCCTCGTCGGCCGCTGCACCGTCCGTCCGATCGGTAGTCGTGATAGTCTTGATCTCCCGCATCATCTCCTTGGCACCCTTGTCTTCCCCAAAGATCAGTTTCGAGACATCGCTGCACCATTTCCGAACGAGCGGGGCAAGTAACGGCGCATTGGTAGACACCACCGACGCAAACATGACACGATGTGTCCAAGGCGATGCCTGACGAGAGCCGTGCAGTGGGTCGCCGACGATGAGGCAGACACGGACAATGGCAATGGCAATGATGAAGACATTGCCGCTGATGAGCACCATAAGACCCAGCTTCTTCCACAGCTTTATGTGAGCCATCCAGAATATCGGCAACGGGATGGCGAGGATGTAAGCGTCGGTTGTGACATTGAAAGCGAGCACGACCGACAGCGTGGAGACGTCTGAAGGAACACAGCTATCTGTGGCAGATGTCAGCGACTACAATATTGACCAGAGCTTGTGAAGACCAATGCTTACTCCCTGGGTATGGGTAAATCTGCCATGTTCTCTCGATCGGCAGACAATCAAGGAAGAAGCACAGCACAATGGCCATGTAGCTGATCGCGACAAAAACGAAGCCGAATCGGATCCTCTTGGTGTAATCGCCGAGGCGCGACTGTTCAACACTCGTCAGCACAGAAGCTGAGACAACATAGATACACTCCCGCCTTAGACTTACCGTCAAACGAACAAAGAATGCAAGCATTGCTATCTTCTGCAGCCACAAGACAAGGCTGAAGGAGACCCATATGGCAAGATACGCTTTCGAGCCATTAACACTGTTGGCATTCGTTAGTAGCCATACATAGCAGTCCGAGCTCACACCGCGTGCGTCGGCACTCACCGCCATTGATATTCATCACTCTCTGGACGCAACAATGCTCGCTCGCCAGGTGTCATTCCACCATTGTTGAGGCCCTGCCAGTACGTCGCTGTTACATAGGCAAGGGCTGTTCCGGTTGCATAGAATAACTATAATGGTAGGCAGGCTCGCCCAGTCAGCGTTGTCCGCTTGGTTATGTCGGGTAAAGTGACGAGGGGTGATTGCCACCCGTGGTACTTCGGGAGTCAGGCTACGTACAGCAACCATGAACATGAGGTAGTCATCGGTCTCGAGGTTCCTCCATCCGACGACACGAACACGTGAATATGTTCGTAGGGCAATGATGCCCACGCCGATGGAGAAGAGGATCAATGGCTCGATCATGGGTGGCATCCCCGGCAGCCCCGTTGCCAATGCTACTGCATGGAGAAATCGATGCAGCCTGGCTTGTTTGTTCTTCCTTGGTTGTCCTGGCTGTGTCCTTGTCGTTTGTCGTCCGTCGACGAGAGCAGACTCTCGGTCCGCTGTGAGGAGGGTGGTATAAGCCGAGTACTGATGCGGAGATCCTATCGAAACACACAACAAGGAGCCCCTCGAAAATGGTGAATGGTTGATGGGTGGATGGATGGCTTGGATAAATCGGCAAGGGGCAGTCACCCAAGCACGATCGGGACTATGTTACCAGCGCCACAATCTGCCGCGGAACTGATCGGAGCTGCGCCAGATGACGACAAGGAAGTATTCCGCGAAGCAATGAAAGTTGCAAACACGACGGTGGAAGCGAGCTGGAGGTTTGACACCTCAAGGCCAGGACAGGAAAAGGGACGCGTTTGTGAGCATTCCTGGCCCGCGCCGTCACCCGAGGCGGCTGCTCTGGCTTGCGGACGAGTCTCCGCAGCTCAAAACGCTGATGCAGTTTGGCTCAGCGCTAGCAAGAGTAAGACATAATGGCAGGCTGTGGCGTGACTGATTGTGGTCAAGCCCAGCAGAGACTAGACATTGCTAGGCTGCTGTGGGTGAACGCGGCGCCTGCATCCGGGCGATCTGGTTTCGCTTGGCTGTCACTTTCTTAGTGGCTTGCGCCTCCAAAGTTTGACAGCTCCAAACCCACAGGTGAATGACCTCGTATGGCGCGGCGCATCCGGTTGCTTGATAGGATAGGACAGTCAAGGCAAGGGATGATGGTCGGACCAGTTCCATGCTGCCGTATTGCCTCAACTAGGTACTGGGACAACCGAAAGCCTGTCCGAAGCTTTTTGGGCTTGCCTTGACGCAACGCCTTACAGGACACCTACGTCATACCTTTTTGAACAGATGAAAAGGCGCTTCGAGACGCAACATATGTCGGGAGTGTGGCTGCCACAATCAGCATCCGAAAGCATCCGACGGAATCAGTGGAGCGCGAGAATTCCATCTCGCCCGCCTGCTTCACCCTGAACGGACGAGCAGTCTGAATCGTGCCAACGGGTCCCTCGGATGTGCAGCCCGGCTCCGCGCAACTCGTGACGTGCCACGAGGAAAAGCGTATCTGCTCCTGGGTTTCTGTCAATGACCATGAGTCTGTCCGAGACATATCCCGGGTCTCTCGATCTCAATCATCCTTGATGTATTACTGGTTACCCACCACCTTTGGGCGGAAATGGTCGACACAAGCACCGTTGCCGGTATAGAATACACTCGCTAAAGACCCTTTTGGGGCATGAAACATACGAGCTTGTAAGTTGGTTCGCACAGGGGCAGGGATCTATCCTTTTAAAACGAGCTTACGTCGTATTCTGGCGTTTTGTCCTGCGTCGACAAGCCATTACAGCACTCCTTCGGCGCCCACCGATACGGAGCAGAAAAGTCCTCCTGCGCGGCTCAACTACAACAAACATGCGTCTTTCTTTATGGAACGAGACACTGCAGAAGCCGGATGAATGCTCGAGTCTGACACTCTTGACCCTCCCCCTTCCACGATCGGTCTCTACAGTGGACACGAGCGGAGAGCATGCGGGTGGCTTTGCCCACGACCCTGATCGACATGCCAGATAAGTCGCTAACAAATAGACTTTGTACCAATTCGGACTTTATCTCATCCACGCACGCATTTGCCTCACGCTTGCAAAAAAAAAAAAAAAAAAAAAAAAAGAGATAAAGTCCTCAAGTCCAGGTTCGTGCCGACGGGCAAGGTGCGCCTTCCGCCCCATAGACCAATCTCGGCCGGGGCGCTTTTCGGAAGGAACCTGGGCTCGCTCGTCGATGTTCGCTTTCTTGTTTCCTGCCGCTCTCTTCTGGGTTATGCTCCTACGCAGCCGGGCCATAATTGTGCGCAATTCCGACCCAAACACCAACACAACGAACTGCAAGAGCCATCGGGAAGATAACTATGATTACTGAAATGCTCACTTTTGTATCTTTCCTCAATGATATGAAAAAATCTGGAATGTGGTCTTGCTCGTGAAGACGTTGCCAACTCACGTCGTCTATACATGTATATATATAAAGCTGGCCCTGCGTCGTCCTCAGCACTCCAAAACCTCCTGCAAATGATCAGACCAACCTCCACTTCCCTCCCCCTCTTGCCGTTTCCAACGCCGTTGTATACGCTATGCTGCTTTCTTCATGAACGCTGACCCGCCGATCCTTCTATAATGCTAACCCTTTTCCTCATCCTCCTCTTCGTCCATGCTTCAAACAATAATAAGCTAAACAATAGCAAATCAGCACACCAGATCTCAAATGTCCCTATCATGCTGGTAAGTGTGGTCTAAAGAAACATACCTCAATTAGCTTCTCTGTGAGATACACGGAGTGCTTATCCAGCCCTTCGCTGTGGCGCGTCGAGCAACTCTTCCAAAGGCCACCGAAGCCCATGTCCTCAAGGATCTCGTCGAGCATGCTGTTGGCGGATTCGAGCGCGCCCGAGAACTTGGGGTTTGATGAGAGAGTCTTGAGCAGGGCGTACGCAGACTCGAGAGTAGAGGTATTCTGGCAGTGCAGTAGTATGTCGTCGAGCATAGACGTGATTTGTGAGCAGCTAGACAAGGTTTTGATATTAGTATCTCGATGGCCTAAACATTGTTGTGAATGTCTTTGCAGAGAGAAATGACTTACAGATGCACAACGACAGATGGCCTGCCGGTTGCCAACTCGTTGAGCCAGGTCAGAGTGTGATTCTGCGCCGCGTCTTCAAGACTCTGGAAGTCGACAAGCTCAATGGCAGTGTACAGCAGCAGATCCTTATCTTTCAGCGACTCGAGATCCCGAAGTCGCCGGGTGGGCGCGAGACTCGCTACCCCGACAGGGCTAATGCCTGCTGACCAGAGCACGTCTCGCATCTCCTCGGGTGAGACTGCTCGCGCCTGGATGAGCGCAAGATACGGGGAGGTGAAGTAGTCTCGAGATAGGTCGTCAGACGACTTCCGAGCCGAGTTGGTGGTCATCTCTAGGAACGTCGAGAGCACACGAAGAGCAGCGTTCTTGGTGACTGTATCAGTAAGACCTCGTACAAGACATGCGCAGACACTCAGATGGAAGTTCTCAGGCGTGAATTGTATCCCGTAGACCTCATCGAGCGGTATCGCAGCTTCCTCGAGCTGCATGCGGCCAGTGAGGAGCACATCAGCCATCTTGTTCCCGCTGAATTCGCCCGTGGTGCCGATGTTGGCAAGGACAGCATCCAGGAAAGATGCAGTGCAGCTGAAGAGAGAGCTCGGCACCAGCCTGAGCAGTGACATTGCGAGCCAAAACAGCTGCACGCCATAACGAGAAGCCGAGGGGAGTCGGGACATCATCTTTGACAGCGAAGTCACAATGGCGATCAGCATGTCGAAGCTGCCATCTTCCCCAAACCGAGATATACTGTTACGAAGCGCAACGAGCACCTGGTACAGCAAGTCATCGTCAACCTCTTCGCGAGCGAGGCACCCCATGACGGTGAATGCACGCGGCTGGATGGCTGGGTTGTTCTGGAAAGCAGTACTTGCGACCAAACTCATCCAGCGGGATCTCCACGCATTTGCCATATCGACGGATGGGGCTGCCACAGCACAGATTTCGAACAGCATGCCGGCGAGTGTTTCGGTACACCCAAGTGCTTGCACACCTTCAGTGTTGGTATGGATGGAAGCTGCATCGCGGGCTAAGGTCTGTGCAGCGGAGAAGATTTCGTTCCTTGATTCCGAGAGTGCATCCAGACTCGATCGCAATTTCACGCCCTTGGCATCGTCAAGCTTGAATGACGTGCTTGCTGCATGGACCGTGTTGATGAGCAGGCGGTGTACCATCGTGCGTATATCAGAGGTGCCAGTGTTGGCAAGCATCGTGACGATGTGGAATACCTCGGGCAGGTATAGCTGGGCTTGGACCGGCGAGTCGAACGATAGCGCCAGACAGAACTGCAAGAGAACGCATATCTCGCTCCAGACAGCATTCTCTGGCAGAACTCTGGTTGGCCGGAGTGATGACCGATTGAGCGCTTTCCGCAGCCGGGCAATGATCTTGCCACGGAGAGTGACGGTGCCCATCGCAGTGATAATGGCGGTCAGGCTCTGCGTATTCTCATCGTGTAGGCCAAGAGACAGGGCGCCCTTGATCACTTCCTCCAGGAAGATATCAAGCAATGTTTCATCCTTGTGGATCGCAGGCCACACGGTATGCTCAAGGATCAGCCCCAATGACGGATCGGTCGCCGTCACATCAATGAGCTTCTGGAAGATACCGGCGATCTTCTCTTTGCCCTTCTCACTGTCGGTCTCCTCACCCAGGAGTGCTGTGCGCAGACTGGGTATCCAGGGTGCCATGTACGCAAGGCTTAGGGGCTTCTGCTCGTCGGAGAAGCTTTCCCAGCCAACAAAGAACTCATTCAGGAAGTCCGACGTGAGCTGCGGCTCTTCGAGCGCAAGTCTCTTGCTGATATTGACAATGAACCGCGTTGGGTCCAGAGGAACAAAGACATCTGTTTTACGTTAGCTTGAGACCTTTGTATGAACCACAATTGAAGCACTTGCCTTTGAGGCAGATGAACTGCGATGCTGCCTTGAAGTCAAAGGCTCGGCACAGGGCCCCAAGCAAGTTGTACGAAGACACGCGCAGCACCGGATCCGCAGCCGCGAGGTTAGTCAGTGCCAAGTTGAGCAGGGTGCCGGGTACATCTTGTGGCCTGATCAGCCTTTCAACCGATTTCGTCGTCCTGGTATCTTTTCCATATTTCGCTTTCGCAGCGCGTATGGATGAGATGACCTCTTGCTTCTTGCCACTCTGGAAGTACATGACAATCTTGCCGTTGTCCGCGCGCAGGCCAAAGGCTGAGTCGTCCTCCGTCGGTATTGAGGTTGGTGCCTCGTCGACGTCTCCAAGGCGGAAAATGTCGTTGACCACAGCATTGAGACGGAAGCCAGGGTGAACTTCTTGTTTCTTGGTCGTAGTGACTTGCACGAATTGGCTACCAACCTTGATAACGACCTCGATCTTGCCCTTAGTTTTCGAGAGTCGCGTCACGGGCTGAAACACGTAGCGTGTATCGGTGACGACACTGATAGTTTCCTTCGGTAAGTGGAGCTGGCTGAGGTGGAAGTGCGTCTGAAGGTCCTGCAGGTTGCCCATAAGATGATACTCGACATTGCCCGGGTTGAAGACACTAGACTCATTCCTTGTCGCAACCCGAAGAATCCGGCGGAAACATTTACTTCAAACTTGTCAGCCCAGCCTTATATGCTTAATTGGAGGAAAAGCCATGATTGCTTACCGGAACGTGCTGTTCATGTTATATACGTAGACTCTGGTGAGATGCTGGGACAGCTCGTTTGGAGACAGCAATTCGAGCTTTTTGAAAATCTCATCAGGTGGTTCGTTCTGCCCATTATAGCAAGTTGCATCAATAAGCAGCCCGAAAGGCTTGTGCCACAAGCGACTGGCGATCTGGACGCAAAAGATTTAGTAATACTCCACGACCACGGGCTGGGCGAGATGAGTCGGCTAACCTTCAAATAGCAATACAAAAGGGTATCATAGTCTATGGAATCCTGATCGAGATGTCGCAGGATGATGCAAATGATGGATAGACCGTCCTGGCAACGAGTTAGCACAAGTCAGCGAGCTTTCTCTGGCGTTATAGCCACATACCTTGCTTTCACCACCATCGTAAACAGCGCGAGTAGTGACGTGAGATTCGGAGCCACGGAAAGCATTGCGAAGCATGAAATGTTGGAATCTAGAGTAAGCCAAGGGGTTGTTGCTGTTGATTTGGGGCCTATTCCAAGTCACAGCGAGGGGAGGCGGACCCAGGCTCGTGATAAGTGCTCGAACTGGCTCCATCACAGGTGAGCGGCCACGGGCAAGTTCGTTCGGCGAACGGACAACCTCTCTCCGTTCTTGGTACATGAGCTTCTGGCGCACATGATCCCAGTGGTCGTAGAGAAAGCGATGCATCGCTACGCAGGAGCCGAAGTCAAACGCCTCGCCACTGCTGGCTCCAGCGATCTCTGCATCGCCAGGCTCAACCGAGATCTCGCGCAAGAAAGTGGTGACCCGGTAGATGTTCTGTGTCAGGAAGTCGTTGAGAGAGAACAAGTATGGTTCCTTGGCACCGAAGAGGACGTTGTTTGCAAGGTTCTGGATGACCTTGGCGATCAAAAGAAGCCCGCGTCGCATTTCTTTTGAAGGAGTGCTGGACACCAAATTCTCTGACTCCGGCGCAACGATCGCTGGACAAAAGAACCTGAGGAATATGAAAGACCCGACAGCGGTATACTTGGCTTCCGGGAAACGGGGCATCACAGCCGATGAAATCTTTCTAAGTCAGTGCGTGAACTGTGGTATGGAATCCTTGGTAGCTTACAATGCTGCAGATCTTGCGGAACGCAGGCGGAATGAATGCAGAAGACGCGCAGATGTCATCAATGAAGACCTTGGCCACGATCCGCAGTTGCATGGCATTCTTCTGAAGCTCTTCTTGCGAAGTGACTTTGCTCGGGTCGAGCTCCAGATCGAGATCTTTGGACGTCAGCATTAGTCTCTCAATGACCTTTTGCAGAGTGGCTTTCAGGTAGGCCGAGCCTTTCCACTTTGCGTAGGATGATATCATCTTCGATGGAACACAGTTCCGGCGTAAGAGCTCAGACTCGTTTTCTGTAGGCACATAGTTCATTAGTATTGACTGCGTTTACCGTTGCTTCGGGAAATTCGCGTACCAGTATCTTCGATCTCTTGCCTGACCAAAGCTTCCATGAGTTCGAAGGCCATGCCTCGAGTCTCAAAGATACTCAACAAAGCGATCGCTATCTCATCAACCTCACCACTTGGGCAGACAGTGCTGACCGCAACCGCGAGACTCATGTCTTGAGTGAGGATCTGTAATGAAAACTGTTCTTAGTCCTATATTCCAGGTTTTCGTGAGGAAAGAGTGTTTACTTACATCCAGAAGCGCCTCATACTTCTCACTGACGGCTGCATCAGATAAGTTGTTGAACTCAGTTCCCTGGACAAGGATGTTGTATAGCACCTTGACAAACGCTGTCCTAATCTCAACCTTTTCATGGTAGCCGATGCTGAGGGAGTGCTTCAGTCCAACATCGATGTTCGCGCTGAGGAGGTTGGACAAAATGGTGATGACCAAGTCGGGCAGGGGCACACTATCGTGGCTGTGACTGCTCGTTTCAGGCTTGCCCTCCATGGACTCATCGTTGAGCAGAAACAGAAAGCGATTGAAGTATGTTTGGAACATGTGCGACTTGAGTTCGCTTGTCCCAACATCACTTTGCCCATCGCCTGGCTGAAGTGGCAGTCGGAATGTCAGCTCAGACAGGCACTTCAGAGCGGCGCGATCGAGGTCTTTCTGGACCCGCGCAGAGTCGTCGTGTCGGTTGAGGCCTAGGCCGCTTTCCGCGCGTGGGGACTTGGGCCTGGCGATCCAGCTGAAGACAAACTCAAGAAGCTGGTTGCGAATTCTGACATCGTCTCTCAAATTGAGGTGCTCTTTCTTCCTGGTCACGCTCTCGCAGAGCTGGCACACTTTGATCTTGACTCTTAAGCTGCTCGTAGTCTCAGCAACTCCATCCATGAACTTCGCAAAGCCCAGAGCCAGAGATCCCAGATGCACCGAAGACGCAGCGCCCATCTCCGAAGGGGACTCTAGTCTGTCGACAAGACCTCTGAGTAGTGAGGCGGCCTGTTCGGCAAAGATGATCTCGATGTCCTGGCCTCTACCAGACTCCTCCAGAGCTCCCGTGAAGAGCACGTCCACCTCTGACTCGAGCGCCTTGAATAAGTGCTGATACAGGTTCGACGAGATCTCGGAGGACAGAACCTCTCTGATAGTCTCCCTGACTCGCACATTGGTGCTTGCCAAGAGCTGAATGGAGAGGCGCAGGAAACGGCTCAGGACTGGCTCCTCCGTATGTTCAGACGAAAGTTGATCAATCCATCGCAAGGATATCTGAGAGTCTTCGAGCATGTAGATTTGGTCAGAGGTGCACACTCCCCCGAGAGAAGCCAGAAAACCTGATAAGTTTCGCCACTCGGAGAAGCCGGTTTCCTCGATGCTGTCGGCCGGTGTCGTGGTCACATCTTTGGACAGGTGTATCCACTTGTTGAACGCGATCTCCCAAGCTTCGATAAGTCCAATGGTGGGATACTGCAATCCTCTCAAAACCGCACGGATTCGCTTCTGAAAGGCCACGACACCTGGAAATCGGAACTCTTTTGTGGCGAGAAGACCCATGTGTTCACGATTGCGCAGTGTGTGTGAGGGTATCTTGCCCGCATCGTGGAGGTTTTGGTGTGTGTCAGCTGAATGCACAAAGAAGGCAAAGCATGAAACAACAATTTGGCATATATCCAAGTCCGGGGAGCATAGTGAAACGAAAAATGTCGTCTCGAGCTTTTGCACCGTCTGTACTCTGCGGTCGATAGGGGAGACGTTTTGGTACAGCTCCTGCAGCCTGGTTAGCTGGAGCTCAAGCACGAGCCATGAGAAGCCTTGCAACGACTTACTGGAGCAATCTTCATCACCAGAGGGCGGCACTCAAGCTGGCCTTGAAGCGCCCGCAGTGACTTGACGTCTAGTTGGTGGATCAGCTTGTCACACAGTGAGTCCGTCACGGCGGCACTATCATAGATGTTAGACCAAGAACATTCGGAGCAATTACGATCGTGGGGAAATCCTTACCAGAGATCAATATACTTTGCCTTGAATTCAGAGGAGATGAGTCGTTTTGTCTGACGAAGAGTGTCGAGCACGCCGCTTCGGTCAAGATCTTGAGCTAGGGGCTGTGAGAAAGCTCTCAGATCTTCATCTGCAACACTGAGCACGATCACAATGGCTTCTAGTTGTTGCTGGTAGAACAAGTCTGACTCTGCTGCACCGGTTGGTGGTGATTCAAACAGAGCAGCTGGACGAGCTCGCAGGAACTTGAGGACATTCAACAGCATAACCTTGTTCGAAGCCTCGGTCTCGGCCGTTTTGCGTTTGCTCTCCGGCTCGCCAATATGACGCTCCATCAACAAATTGCAGGATGCCTATCGTCTATTTGTTAGCGTCATTCTTCACTGCAACACAGGGTTGCCCGGTCAGTCGTGGTCCTGACCTTGAACTGGTTCTGTATGAAAGCCACGCTGCCCGCGAAGAGGGTGCGATATCGTTCAGAAGTGGCACGTTTCGCGAAGTAGGTGCAAGACTGTACGAGCGCAATCTTGAAAGTTTGAGGTGCGTTTGGCTGCAGGCAGATCTGCACGAGAGGTTCGATCGACTCGTCGACATTGGATTCCGCAAGGCATATGAAAGTGCAAGTAATCAGGTCCTGATCAAACATGGACTGTGCTGGATTGGTCGACGACTTGCGGAAAACAGCATCACGGACCTCGTCTTGTATGTCCAGAGCATAACTGACTATAGCGCAATCGCTGTTCAGACCTATGACGGGAGCATTGCGGACGAAGCCCACGAAACACTGGATCACAGTGTCGCTTCTATTGTGAAACCCCTTCTGCAAACCTTCAAGGTATCCGACCTTCTTGGTCAGACTGCCCGTCTTGGCATCGCGGAAGTTTCCAGCAACCTCAAAGACATCAGGCATCAGACTGAGCAAGGTGCATTGAAACTGATGCAAGCACGTGCGCCTCTTGCTGTTGTCTGTCAGAGTGAGAGACATGTCGAACAATGTGTCGACTGAACTATCGAGCTTTCGACGCCCGTTATGGAGACTTGCATACTCGTCAGAATATCGCAGCATCCAGCTGGCAATCAAGCCAGGTGTTGCAATTGCGATGACAGTCTGGTAGGACTTGCGTAGGTGCAAGAAATTGGACGACAATTCTTGTATGACGGCGACAAGCTTCTGCGAATCTACCCAGAAGAAGGCAAGGAGCTGCAGCACACCCAGAGGATAACGCTCTTCTTGCGCAGTGTTAGTGAGCATGGGCTGCATGCCCGCGTGAGCGGCTGCAACGTTTCGAATTCGGTATATCGTGTTCCTCAGATAGTCGAACGAAGCCGCCCAATTACCTGCGCTGATGTATGCAACGATTGTCCTGACCAGCTGTCCAACCTCACCTGAGATGGAAGGTGGAAGTCGGTCTCCAAAGTCACGAAGTTCTTCGGTAGAACTGTTGGATGACCCTGCTCTGGACGCGAACCCAGAAGCAGATGGGATTGGGTCCAAGACGTCATGTGCTTCGAAGACAAGGTATCGCGCAGGTAAGACATAGTCATCGGGTATTGGGTCCATGAACATCCTGATGTAGTCGAAAATGCGTGTGACCAGGAGGTTTGGAAGAGGCTTTGGCAGCTTCTGCCCACCACGAAAATGGGCACCGAGTCCTATCGTGTCGAAACCCGGCTCGCGTATGGATTGCCAGTTGGAGAGACAGCAGTCTGCAATGAGTTTGAGAAGGTAGATCTCCGAGGCCAGGATATGTGCCGGGTGGGTGGTAGGTCCCTTGTACGGCCGGCCCAGGTCCTCCAAGAGGCTAACGAGAGGCTCGAGTACGGCGACTGGTGAGGTGGCGCTGACCCTGACGAGGGTGGCGCGGGTCGTGGCTGCAACATCATCTTCGTGAAGATCTTGATCCTGTGTTCCCGTTCGGTGTGGAAGCTGTGTAGATGTGGTGTTAGTGGGGTCATTGACGGAGTGTGATGCTCGAGCAGGACCAGCAATGGTAGCGGCCATGGTCTACTGTGACGGAGACTTACCCGAGTGGTCAGCCTTTCGACCAGACAGCCGACGAGACCTGGGTCGTTATTCATATTGTGCGAATTGAACGTCGGATTGTGCCTGGAAACTGTCTCGACATGACTATGGCCCACGATCCACTGCGATAGCTGTGAGGGTATCGACCACCGTCTCAGCCGGCAATCCAATCAAGCTTGGAGAGTCGTGAGAACGGCTGCGCAGCTTTGCTTTGCTGGGCTCGCAAGAGCAGTGGAGGATCTTTTCGTGTACAAGTTCGAGGGATCTTTCGAGTCAGGCTGCTTTCTGGGTTGGTCGTGCGGGATCGTCTCGGTTCGAGGCGTGAGCGACGCGTACGGCGCAAGCCGGTGTTCTCGCAGCTTCGCCTGCTGCAGCTGTCGCGAATGGGTTCACGTCCCACACTCGGCTTGGTCGCGGGAGGTCGTACCGCTGGTCCTGTTGATCAGCGAAGCTGTCGAGGTCGTCGGGCTGGGCAAGGAGTGACGAGGTGCAAGATGGACGGGCTCTCTGCAACGTGCGCTCTGTGGACGGGCTTCTTGGGCGGAGACGGGGTTCAGCAGACCCTGGCCGGGCCTAGGATCGCAAGTGCAGGCGTGCTGTCTTCTGTGTCGGGCACTTGCAGGCGACAAGCCGGGGACCCTGCAAGCTGCCCTAGGTAGGGTAAGGTATCGTCAAGATGGAGCGGGCGGTGGCGGGCGGATGGGCACTGCGTCGCCCAGAGTTGGAGCTCCCGCTTCGGAGCATCCTCCACTTGCGACTAGTTAGGGAGAGCTACTGTACAGCACGGGAGCTCCGAGTCATTCGACGCGTGTGGACGGCAATGGGAGCACGACCAGGCTTCCTAGGTACCTGAGACCATCTACATCGTGATTCTACAGCTGATAGCCGGACGCAGCAACATCTACAACCTCACGAGCCATCACGTCGCACAGCCTTGTCTGCTTGGCGCATCTGCGGGTGCCGCTGTCCTTAAGCCTGGGCGGCCTGGAGGGCCACCAGGGACGGACCTGTCCCGCGTGCCGGGATGCACCTTCCGAAAGTGCACTACTGAGTACTGCGTTGGCAGTGCCCTTTTTACACAGCCGCGACTCTATACTAAGTACCCCCTGGTACCCACGCGCTCCCCTTCAAGGCTGTAAGGAAGAAGCCCTGTATATTCTTGGCTGATTGCCCGGCCAGCTTCTCAAATCCCGAGGTCCAGCGGTCCAGAGGTAGTGGCCAAGCTATGCGAGTACGGCCAACCGAGTAAAAACGACACGGCCAATATAGTAGTAACATACCGTCATTGCCAATTGGGAGTGACAGCCCACCACCATTTGGCAACTTTGTGATGGCGGGGCGTGTGGCCAGTTCTGCGGGGGGACGAGATTGGTGCGTTTCTGCACCCTGCAGCCAGTTGACAGGCTTCTCCTATTCTCCCAGTACTTATTTTGACGACTTCATCCGGTGGACGCTTTATCGAGGTACACCGACCGTGCGGCTTCACCAGTATTTCTGATGCACGTAATTACCCTAAATACGCAATACTATCTTCCTTCTCGACCACGTGCCATCCTTGACATTGTCGTCATTCGAATCCCTGGCATTGCTCCCAGTGTTACAATTCTCATGTGTCGAGCTACCACCACAACCAGAGCCTCCCTTAGAAGCAGGATAAACACCACGTAATCAACCACAGCTCTGTGGATTACCGTAAGAAGAAGCAAGACCAAAAAAGAAAAGAGAAAAAGGCAACGTCCACCGAGTGATCCCACATCTGCAGTGGATTTGTTGGAGCATGCTCCGGACATCAGAGATTCATGACGGCGCAGAAGAAAGGAACAATGACCGAAGTCCCCCAGGAACAGGTTGGATGGAGAACTCGGATCCTTGTACCACGTGCGGGCTTGATCCACGGTTCCACCAGCTCTTGCGGCCCGGGATATTACAGTCACTGGGCAGTGAGCGCAGAAGGACCTAGCGAACCTGGCAACCCCCCTGGACTGTGATGCCTTGTGCGGGCTTCTGGACTGAAGATCTCGGCGGTATTTCCGATAATCATCAGGCATGGACCACCATCGCGGCCCGGAGAGCAGCGGAAGTGTGATGGCAATACATGCTTTTAGTCATTGGCTAGCCCTGCCCAACGATTTTGATATCCCACGCTTCGACCCCGGATTATATTGACACAGCTATAGGAGGATCGCGCGTGTGGGCCGGCCACTCGCCCCCAAAACCCGTTCGATACCGAACCAGGGTCTCGAAAACTTGGCAGCTTGCGTGTGCTAAACCTTATGCCACCTTTCCCTTTGGCTCTGGCCACTGCCGCAAGGTTAGATTCAATGTGCCCCAAAAATCGACTGCTCCCGGCTATAGTATCTGAAACGGAAGTTCAAGGGTTGCAGTTGGGCCACACAATTATCCCCAGGTGGCCAGGATTGTGTAGTAGGTGCCCAGTCAATGAAAGTAGGTTTTGGCTAACCCTATCACAGTTTCAGCACATCTCACCATTCCTGCGGCCACTTACATGGATGGCCAGAGCAGTGGCAGTACAGTACGAGCGGTCTAGCACCTCCGGAAACTTTTACAGTGTGCCCAACAAGCGCTACAACGATGAACACTTCAGAGCCTGTACGTTCTATTTGCAGAGCTGAATAGGGGGGGGATTATGATATTGTAACGGGCAGGGGGAATTGATATTCCACGATCTGTGCTTTCGTGATCCGACAATCATCTGCCAGACATCAAATGATCTAATGTAAGAAATGGTTCTTATCCCAAGAACAACAAAATGACAACTCAAGATATCATACGCCAGCACTCTCTAATCCCTTCTGTATCCATTGTTGCCGCCGTAGCCTCCACGACCACGACCGCCACCGCCACCTCCTCTGTAACCACCACCGCCTCCGTTGTAGCGGTTGTCATGGCCACCACCACCGCCGCCGCCGCCGCCGCCATAACCGTGCTGCTGGCCCTGATGACCACCGCCGCCTTGGTAGTGGTTGCTTCCACCATAGTGCTGTCCACCGGCGCCGCCACCCCCTCTGTAGCCGCCTCCGCCGCCTCCATTGTAGCCACCGTAGCCACCGCCGCCATTACCATAGTGTTGCGGCGGTGGAGGCGGGGGTAGACCATTGCCGAAGCCTGGCATGCCAGGAGGCGGCGGAATCCATCCGGGCGGAGGAACGGCTGGCGGAGGCTGCTGGTAAGAGTTCTGTCCCTGGTAGCCGCCGCCGCCACCGCCGCCGTAGCCATTGTTCTGGTACGGAGGTCTGCCGCCATGATGGCCACCGCCCTGCCGCGAGTCCGATCCGTAGTGAATCCTGTCGCCGCCACGGCCTCTGCCGCCGCCGTAGCCTCCGCGCCCACCGAGCGGCGCACCGCCGTGGCTGCGACCGGCATTGCGCATCTTGCCCTTGAGCTCCTCGATGTCGCTGCGATTCAGAGCCGGGGTGGGGAGCTCGACGCCGCGCAGAAGCATGGACTTGTGACTCTGCGTGGACGTGGGGAAGTCGTAGACCACAGTCACCGAGCGGTCATCCTCGACATCTGGCATCGAGTTCCGCTCCAGAGGGTACATAAGTGTGCCGTGGGGCAGGTACTCGGCGAGCTTGCTGGCCTTGCCCGACAGGCCCTGGCTGGCGCGCGGGTTGAGGTGGAACTCTGGCGCCCCTTGCTTTTTGGAGTAGAATTTGCTGATGATGTCGTCGTATAGCTCCTGGTTCGCCTCGGACAGGATCATCACGGTCTGGCCCAAGCCGTTGCGAATCGTGTCTTCGGGGCTTAGCTGTGGGTATCTGGCCTGTACTGCCTGCAGGAGGCGCGGCATGTCGATGAACGGCAGCAGAGCAACACCTTGCCAGGCCATTTTCTTGCCGTTCAGATCGATCTCAAAGTCCTCAGGGTAGAAGTCGATGATGGGGCTGTCGCTGTCGGTCATGAGGTCATGGAATACCTCTGGCAGAACGTGCTTAGATCCAGCTGGCTGGACACTCATAAGCTGCTCAAAAGGTTTGACGATACGTCCCTTCTCGAAGTTGATTTCCATCTTGCCGATGTCGACAAAGTCCTGCGCAAAAGGCGCGTAGTGGTAGGGATAGTACCACTCCCACGACGGACATCCCTGGAAGTAGTAAGCCAGAACCCACGCCAGGCCTTCGACGTAGGCGCGGCCGACCTTTCGCCTGAACTCGATGTCTTTGGGGTCAACCTTGAACTTTTGCTCGTAGTATCTGTCGGCATAGCCTTCTTCCCACATGCGAATGTTATCTTCCGGCTCAGTCTCCTCCTTCTTGGCAGGCGTGCTCTGGCCATCGGTCATATCTTCAGCCTTGCGTTTGTTGCCTACGGCGCTAACTGTAGACTCCGAAGTACCTGGAGGTCCCTGCTCAGGTGGAGCTGGGCTGCCTTCGCCGCCCGCAGCTTTCGCCTCGGTCTGTGCTTTGATCTGGCTTTTCAGCACAGCAGCTGCACTCTTGTTCGCGGTGTTGGCATCGGGTCGGTTGACAATCAGATCATGAGTGAGAGAATTGCTGAGGCCTCCGGACAAGCTCGACTCGCCGTTGTGGTTGCCATTGCGGCCATTTCGCTGCTGATCTTGCATCTTGCGACGCTTGTTGTTCGCCTCTCTTCTGTCCTCTGTCTCCTTTCTACGCCTGAAGATGGCGTCTTCTTGCTTAGCGAGGCCGTCAAGAATGAGCTGGGCTTTATTCAGATCGATGCGGCCGTCTGTGGTCACATAACCACCCATCTCCGGGAGGTTGTCACGCCAGATTGCAGTAAGGGTATCGATAGAGTTCTCGCGAATTTCGAGAGCAGGCAGATGAGGAAGGAAATCGTTGCCTACAAAGCAGAACATGAAGACCCAATCGTCGATGGCGCGCTCAAGGTCAAACCGGAAGGGCAAGCCGGGAACGTTGAGCTCAACGGCGAGATACTCCCGGAGCACAGATGTGTGGAGCCAGATGAAAGGCTTCAATGGCACAGGCTTATCGCTCGGGTCCTCCTTCTTGGGTTCGCCGCGACAGTTTCTGGCCTCATGGCCTTCCTGTCCGCATATCCTGCAAGTCCGAGTCTTGCCCTGCTGCGCAAAAACGTCCTCACGGAGAACGCGGAAGTGCGGCTCGTGGGTGGCCAGTCCCAACATGATGAGATCGGCATCGAGTCCGTAGATCACATGTCGGGTGTTTGGGTCGTGGTCTGGTGACGCCCTTTGAGATCGCACAAAGTCCATGATCTTGTGCTCTCCCTCTCCGGGAACTGTCGCATCAGAAATGATGACCTTCATGTTGGCCCAGCCAGGATCGGTGTTCAGCTTGTACGCGCACCAGTATCGCAAAGAGGTGGCGAGGATGTCCATGAATGGCGTTCCGGGGGTGATGGAGTTGGAATCGAACGCCTTCTTGTTCATGGCTGCAATCGTCTCTGGAGGGAGCTCGCCGCCGTTCTGTTGCTTGACCATCTTGAGCAGCTCTTCCTTGTCTGCAGCCTTTTCCTGCGCCTCCCGGGCGGATCTGAATCGCCGCGATCGCTGCTGGTTCATCTTGGCGCGAGGCGCGACACCATCGATTGCGATCATCATCAGCTTCTTGGGACGAACCATGTTGACCACGCGATCGGTGTATTTGAACACAGCCAGCATCATCTCCTCCTCATCCTTAGGCGCGGGTCCATCTTCGGGATGCGAACAAGGGTGAACGATACCGTTCATGTCGAGATAGAGGTTGTCGAACTCTTCGCCATTGGGGTTAGGGCGAGTCGTGTCGACGGGGATGACGGAGCCATCGTCCATAACGATTGGCTGATCCTCTATCACCGGGGAAACGATCTTGGGATACTTGTTGGAAAGCCATCGGAACGCAGCGGGGATACCCATTGTCGCGATGTGATCGGGAGCAGAGAAGAGTCGGTTCTAAAGTTGAGAGCTTGCGAATCGAGTTTGTGTGGTCGCAACTGTCGTTTGAGCGCGCCGTAGAACGTCTTTGAGTTATCGCAATGGTTGTCGAAGTATGCTGTCGCTGTCGCGTGGGCTTGCCTGCGCTGAGCAGCTCTCGGGTGATTGGCCCTGGGGGTCCTGGGGGACGGAAGAAAGCGATCTGGTCTTCTTGCGCATGAGGGCAAGCTGGGATTCGGGACTGTCTGACAGAAGGCGTAGAGCCGTCGCAAACGGTATGCTCAGATCCGCGTGCCGAGTAAGTCTTGATCTTCGCGGCTGCGCTCCAGTATATCCACGGAATGAGGACTGGTGTTGTGTTGGGGGACAGCCGTCCTAGTCGCTCGCAGACAAGAAAGACAGGACTGCGACGTTGTGATGATTCAAGAACGCGGCTCAGGAACTTTTCCTGGCGCATCTGCCTACAAGTCAAAGCCAAATCGCCGGCTCTGGTGGGTCCCCGCTTTCCGGGGCGCAACTCTTGTGGGGCTCTCGTGCCTGAACAGCCCCTGTCGGCTTCTGTCTGCGTGTCAATCTACAGAGCATTACATAAGCCCCCGTTGCATTGTTGCGTCCGCTAATAGGAAGACCCTGGAATCTATGCACGTAATAGCTCACATTGGTCTGGCGGTGATGTGGCCAGTTCGAACGAGCTTCCTGAGAATCGCAAATCGGCGCCGACGAGCTGCAGCGGGACCGGATACACAGCTATTGCTGGCGACAGTCGAGTCGACCTCGGGCAGGTCTGCCACCCAGAAATTCATCAGACCACCTTGACGAAGAGCATGCCCGCGAGTTCGTGACGTCTCCCGATGGCCTCGACACCCCCACGACGAACATAACATTGAAACCATGTTTTCCACCATAGCAACTGCCCCGGCGAAGCAGTCCGTCGGCGAGACCATATCGGTGCTGAGTGGGCGGCTGAGCTCTGCGACGTTGCTGGAGGACCGGCGAGCCGCCATCCTGGGCTTGCGAAGCTTTGCCAAAGACTATCCCGCTTCGGTCGCTTCAGGAGCTCTACGTAGCTTGATTGAGAGCCTGACGAAAGATGCCGAGGATCCTGAGACCGTCAAGTCAGTCCTTGAGACCCTCTTGATGCTGTTCAATCCAAACCAGAACAGCCCTGAGGCGTCCGAAGACATTGCCCTGTGGCTCGCTGACGAGTTCACCCAGCGCGAACATGTCACCCTCCTTCTTGACTTCCTCGAAACGACCGAGGCGCATGTCCGACTTTACTCAATGCAACTGATCTCCGCCATTCACTCCGCACGGACAGACCGAACCGAAGAATGCGTGCTCGCCGCTCCTGGAGGCTTATCCAAACTCGTCACAGTCCTCGATGACAGCCGGGAAGCTGTACGGAACGAAGCTTTGTCTCTGCTCACTTACCTCACTGCGACATCCCCGATCATACAACAAATTGTGGCCTTCGAAAGCGCATTCGAAAGAGCATTTGCCATCATCGCAGCCGAGGGATCTCTGACAGAGGGTGAGAGGGTGGTGGAAGACTGCCTGATATTTGTGGCAAACCTGCTCCGGCTGCACCCCAAGAATCAGGCCCTTTTCCGGGAAAGCGGCTATGTCCAACAGCTATCAAAACTTCTGGAAAGCACGTACCAGGTCAGGGATCCTGCGGAGGAACTGGCACAATGGGCACAAGAACAGCGTGGCAGAAACACATATGCGCTCATTGCAGTATTACGACTTTTCTTGGTCTCGGGGGCAGAGGGGACAATGAAGAACCAGGCGGCCTTCTGGCAGCACGGCGTGCTATACCATGCACTACAGCTTGCTTTCGATCATGGATCTGAGCTGCCCATCAAAGCCGAGGCTCTTACAGCGTGCTCAGATATCATCCTTGGCCATCCAAAGTTGCAGGAAGGGTTTGCCCAGTTGCAGGTGCCTTCAGTCTTTGACACCCCTCAAACTCCAAACGGAAACCCGGCCAAGCCCAAAGCCGTGCCTATGGTCTACGTGATAGATGGACTGCTCGATCTTGTGCTTGGTTTGCCTGTTCTGCAAGCGTTCGACCTACGCTACGCGGCTTGCCAATGCATCAAGGCCTACTTCCACAACCATCCTGAGATTCGGTTGCACTTTCTGCGGAGGGCGATCGAGGGCCATGCATCTGGGGCCGATGAGACGGCCAACGTCCTGACCACTTTGTTACAACCACTCGATAACAGCGCCTCATTGGACCCTTATCGATTCTGGTTCGCCGCCGTCATCACCTTCCACCTCGTCTTTGAGAATGTGGAGGGCAAGGCATTGGCCATGGCTGTCACGGAAGGCGATGCGGAAAGCGGCGAAGAAGTTGTGACAAGCATTCAGACGGTCACTGCGCATCTGCTCAGCGCCTTGTCTCGTGGCGACGATGAGCGCATAGCAATCGCTTACCTTATGCTCCTCATCGGCTGGCTATTCGAAGACCTCGATGGCGTCAATGACTTCCTAGGCGAAGGTGGTTATATCACGACCCTTGCTGCAACAGTCAACCCTGCCAGGCAAGATCCAGCCCCGAGTCCACTGGTCCAGGGTTTGAGTGCAACAGTTCTGGGAATTGTGTACGAATTCTCAACCAAGGACTCTCCCGTCAGCCGAGCCACATTGCACGACGTGCTGCTGACCAAGATCGGACGCGACAAGTATGTGGACACTCTGACCAAGTTCAGGAGTCAGCCTTTTGTACGGGATTTCGAGGTCATCCCTGCCAAGCTCAGCAACACTGGGGAGTTGCCCGAAGTGTTCTTTGATGCGCAATTCGTGGACTTCTTCAAAGACAACTACAGCCGACTAGTCAAAGCGATCGATCGTGAGCCTGGGCTGGAGATCTCGGTCGTGACCAATGGTGTGGAGAAGGGAGTGTCTCGTGAGCTAGTAGACTCTTTGCGTGCCCAGCTTGCCGAGAAAGACAGAGCTCTGCAAGACGCCATTGACGAGAGTGCCGCCCTCGAAGCCAAGTTGAGCGTCGAGCAAGTCGAGAATCGGAAGACGAAGGAGTTCAATAATGCTGAGCTGGGCCGCATTCGCAACATCAATGAGGCTATGCAGAGACATCACGACGAGGACATCAAGTAAGCAGTCCGGAAAGTAGTGTAGACTGCAAGGGTGCTAACGCTCGCTAGGAAACTTGAAGCACAGCACAAGGCTAAAGAGGAAGCACATCAGAAGCAGTTGGGTGTGATCCGTAAGGAATTGGAGAGCAGTTTTGGAGCGAGGTTCCAGGCGCAGCAGAAGAAGGAAGCCGACCTGCAGAGGGAGATTGAAGGCATACGCAAAAGCTCTGAAGCTGAGAAGGAACAAATCCGCAAGCAAATCGATGCAGAGAAGGCCGAGATCCAGAAGAAAGCCGATTCCGAAAAGGCTGAGCTTCAGAGACAACTCGACTACATGAAGAAGACCGCCGAGACGGAGAAGGAACGAGCACTGCGCAAGTCAGAAGGCGAGAAGGCCGAGACGCACAAGACCATCAAGAAGCTCGAGTCAGACAATGCTGAGCTGAAGGTCGAGATGGAGAAGACTGTCAAGAAGCTCGAGGCAGAACTTGCGGAGCTCAAGGCTGCAAACAAGAAGCTTGAGACTGCTGAGACAGAATCTGTGCGAGCCAAGCGTCGGGTCGAGGCAGAGATTGCAGACCTCAAGGCGACCATCAGCCGCCTCGAAGTCGATGTGATGAAGGTAGGTCACTACTTGGTGCTCCAAGTCGACACGGAAGCTGACATGAATGCTCACAGGCCAACAAGGCCAAGGCTCAAGAGGTCAAAGCCGCACAGGAAAAGATCACTGCCGAGTTTGCAAGTCAGGAGAAGAAATCCAAGGGCTCTGATCAAAAGGTCAAGGATCTCGAGGCCAAGCTCAAGAAGGCCGAGGACAAGACCAAGGCATCTGAGAAGCAGATTGAGGAACTCAAGAAGGATCTTGCGAAGAAGGACGATGATTCGAAGAAGGTGAGCGAAGATGCCCTCAAATAACCGTGATTGCTTTGCTGACACTCCCACAGTTCACGAAACAGCTCAAGGAGAAGGATGAGGAGAAGGCGGCGACTCAAACCGAGCTGGATGATCTGTTGATGGTCTTCAGCGACCTGGAAGAAAAGGTCGAGAAGTACAAGGTGTGTACAAGCCAGCCCACTAACAGAGCAGAAATACTAATACCTTCTCATAGAAACGGGTCATCGAAGCTGGCGGGACAGTTTCAGAAGCGGACGATGGCAGTGACGACGAAGACGACGACGAGGATGAGGACGAGGTCGACTGAAACAAAAGCGCTGCATAGCTTGATTCAAATCTGATAGATCTCAATCACGATACCCGAATGATGACCATTTGAGTAGAGAACAACGTTTGAGCTTGTGATCATGAGGATATGCACGTAGGCCAGCGGATGCCCCACCAGAAAAAACTGTATGCACTGCAACGACCAGCTCCACCCGCCGCACTTTTCCAGATCCAATTATTTGCCTGATTGGGCGAGGCAAGAGGGACAGCCTCGAAGTCCTCGACAATATCGCCAGACGACTTTCTCAACCCGTCGTGTTGCTTGCAGCTCAATTTCTGTATAAAAACACAGCCAACAGCCAGCAGAACATGGCGTCAACCAGACCGGAAAGATCCAACGACCCCCTCAGCGACTCGGAGTCGTCGTCCGTCGGCTCCCGCGAGGACGATGAGGGGTGGGACGACGTTGAGGCCGAGGAGGAGGAGAGCCCCGAGGTCATCTCGCTCCTTGACGACCGCGTGTTCCCAGATGTCATGAGCATGCTTGCGCACTGCAAGGAGAATCACGGCTTCGACTTCCTCGCTGTCCGGCAGAAGCTGCAGCTTGATTTCCACGGCGCCGTCAGGCTGGTCAACTTTGGTACGTGGGGCTCTTTTTGGACCCTGATTTCGTAGATGAGGTGACGGTGAGACACGATTGCTTCGGTAGCGATTCATGCGTCACTCTCACGAAGCTGCTTGATCAGCTATCTTACTCGGCTGCGTAGCTCCCGACTTCACAGTCATATCAGTCGATAATTCTGGACGCAAATTCCTAGCACAGCACTAACATCTCACCAGTCCGCCAACGGGTCCACGAGGGCCTGCCCGTCACCGAGGACATCTCCACCTCAGACATCAGCGGCGATCAGTACCTCAAGCCCGTCCTCGACGACGATGCTGTCATCATCGGCCTCTTCGACCTACCCGAGGTTGCCCCCGAGGCTGCCGCCGTGGGCAGCAGTAACCCTGAAGACCTGGCCAAGCGCAACGCCGAGCTCGCCGAGCAGCTCGCCCGCGTGACCGCGCAGTTCGAGAACTATCGTGTGACGGTGCAGCAGACGCTCGACGAGCGCTGGGGCGATGCGGACCAGGCCGAGGCTGAGGCCAAGCGGGCGGGCAAGCTCAAGGCTGCCAACGAGGAGCCTGAGGATCCTTCGAGATACTACTGGGAGTCATATGCTGGCAATGGTGAGTTGTGGCCTGCATATATTGCGACCGGCTTCCAACACAATTGCTGATTGTGATCAACATCACAGACATCCACGAGACCATGCTCAAGGACACAGTCCGGACGGATGCGTACCGGGACTTCATCTACCACAACAAGCACCTCTTCAAGGGCAAGACAGTGCTTGACATCGGCTGCGGCACGGGTTAGTAATCTCGATGCCCCATGTGCCTGCCTGCGATCTTACATCGAGACCATGTTACTGACACAGCACGATAGGAATTCTCAGCATGTTCTGTGCCAAGGCCGGTGCAGCCAAGGTCCTTGCGGTCGACGCGAGCGCCATCATCGCCAAGGCGCGCGAGAACGTGTTCCGCAACGGCCTAGAGTCGACCGTGACGTGCATCCACGGCAAGATCGAGGAGGTCACGCTGCCTGTGGACAAGGTCGACATCATCGTCAGCGAGTGGATGGGCTACTGCCTGCTGTTCGAGGCTATGCTGCCGTCTGTCCTGTACGCGCGCGACCGGTACCTCAAGCCCGACGGCCTGCTGGTGCCCAGCCACACCAACATCTGGCTCGCGCCCGTGGCCGACCCGGAGTACATTGACGAGAATATTGCGTTCTGGCGCGACGTGTACGGATTCGACATGCAGGCCATGCAGACGGGTATCTACGCCGACGCGCGCGTGCTGCACATGCCGCAGGAGACCGTCGTGGGCCGGCCCGCGGCGTTCAAGCTGCTCGACCACTACACGTGCAAGACGGAGGACCTGAGCTTCACCGCGCCCTACGCGACCAAGCTCACAAAGGACATTGACAACCTCGACGGGTTCCTCGTGTGGTTCGACACCTTCTTCGCGCCGGCGCGCGACGCGCACGAGACGGATGTCGTGCTGGACTCGGTGGCCGACGAGTGGAAGCTCGTCGACAAGGAGAGCCGCGTGGCCTTCACCACGGGACCCTTCAACACCGAGACGCACTGGAAACAGGGCTTGCTGCTGTGTAAGCCGGAGACGCCGAAGGAGGGCGCGGAGAAGAAGGACACAAAAATGAAGAAGGACGACGAGGTCAAGGGTGACATCACGTTCGAGGCGGCCGGGGACAATGCGCGCGCGCTGAAGCTCAAAATTACGTGGAACGGCAAGGCGGAGAGCTGGGCGCTGAAGTAGGGCCTTGCTCTTTGGGTCGTGCCTGAATCAAGTGAAGTGAAAAGAAAATTAGAGAAAATGGACGGACTTAAGGCACATTGCACAAACGAATCACAAATTGATAACGGTAAGAATTGGTGCACCCAAGACCGTTAATTAGTATGACACCCCAACGATATTTCGAGGTGACGTTCTACTGCCGTAGGTTGCTCGCACCATATCATCTCACTGTTGTTCGTCTTCCCGTTCAGTACACAACATCTGGGATCGACGCAAACCATGCCATTGTGCGAGGAGAACCACATCCTGAGTGCCGTGTTTCCAGGCCGCAAGAGATGCCACTGCTTAAAATTATCTGGCTCTAGAGGGTGGTGCCATGCTGTCCAAACTCAAAGAAAACAATCGACTTTGGATCTCTCGTTACCTTGCAATCTACTTGAGTGCAACCCCTTCTGGCCATAGGTACCACGAGGAGTATTTTTTGTCGAGTTGTACTCAAGCTGCGCTCAAGGGAGCCTGACTAGTCTACTTGAAGGCACACGCACTTGATCTAACAAAGCAAACTTGGTAAATTTTATTTGCCCAAAAGTCATTTGCAGAAGGGCATCTGGAACCCCAGGAAACAGTGACTTGGGACGAACGACAATATCTGTAGGCGGCATCCTTGCTTTTGCATGCGAGTGAAGTTCACGAATATCATCACAACAGCGGTTCTGTCATAGCCGTATTTTGCTCGAACCGCACGGCCTCTGGTTTTCTGGGGAAGAAGAGCCATTGTGGAACAATAAGTGGTAAGGTCTTGGTTGTAATTCTCGGCAATCGTGATCCCGGGCGCACATCACTTTGTTGAGGCGGGGATTGTCTCCAGTATTTAGAACTTGCTGTGATGTCGATGCTGAGCAGGTTCAGACGTCACCTCATCAAAGCTCCAATTTGAGGCAACGTCCGGAAAGCCAGCCGCCTTTAGTTGGCTGTGACATAACGCACCTCACACACATATCCTGTACCGTACTTCCCGTGCTAAACCGGGGCAATCCGAAAAGCCGAGGCGTGGCAGCAGCTCTATGGCCCACAACCCGCGAAGGAGCGGAAATAGTTCACGGACGTTGTGGGGCCGACCTGTATCAACGACGCAGATACGAATGAAGAGGCGAGACACGTAAACTCCTCTCTTCGGTTGCGGAATATCGTCGGAGGGAATGCATGTGTTGTTAGCTTTGAAGCGGCGATGCGGATGACGTCGCTGAGGCTGTGGCTGGGCCACGAGGGAGTGGGACGTCCCGCCATCTTAGCGAGGCTAGCAACTGTTGGACCCTGCTGGCGACCGACGCCACATTCTGCAACGCCCACCCGCCACGACCGTTGATTTGTGCGGACTGACAGACTTGCAGAACGGGCAAGGGTTACGTTGTGCGTGGAAACCGGTTCACGTGAAGTTGATGCAGAGTGTGGCGTTGCTTGCAGACACACGACGCAAGCTCTGGTTGGTTGTCAGACCAGCTCGACCAGCTCGACTTGCCTGCTGGTCCAGGTCAATATCGTGGACAGATGCCCAGGGGACACTGACATGACCCAGTCAGTGGTTGGCATTAAGAGTCTCGAAGACGATCGAAGACACCCCCATTGATTGCGAACAAGGCATTCCAGCAAAACTTGCTCCGGCGATATCTTCGTTCTTCCGTCTCTTGGCTGGTTCTCTGCTTCACAGTACTCGGCGAGCTCGGTAACCATTGCAGGTGGCTGGCGAGCGGCTGGCAATCACGGCTTGGGCTCTCCGCAAGGGAAGACACGCAGCTGTAGAACCCTTCGTGTCGTGATTTTCATTGGGGTTCCCCCATCAGAGCACATCGCGGTGGGACATTGAACATGCCGCGTGGGCACGGAGGTGGGTTTCTGACGAAAAGGTGGGAAAGTGATCAGCAAGACCCTTCCACCAAAGCTCTGCCTGATCGATGCGAGATCGGGTGAGATCAGATCAGATCAAATCACGAAAGCTTGCATCTCGAGTTGCTGGTACAAAACATGGCCATGGTTAGAGCGGCGGGAGTTGTTCGTCAACGTGTATAGTTGGATGCTTCGCTTCGCTTGGCCTGAATGCCCTCTCATGGATTGCTGCTCGTGAATGACGAACATGGCGGCCAGCCAGAGGCAAGGGTTGACAGCTGCATGGGTCCTTTCCCAGGATCGGCACCTGGAACAAGGGGAACAACCCAGAAGCCTCGCAAGCGATTCCGTACGGAGTACAAAGACGGCGTGTTCCGTACCGTGGCAGGGAGGAAACGGACTGTGAAGATCTGCTCGGGCATCTCGTGTTCCCAATATAGCATGGTGGCGATCCACCATGAGGAAGACAGCGAAAATACTTTTCTTTTTCCCTTTCAACAAACGCTGCGCCAATGCAGGGGCGACGCAGCGCAGCGGGTTGTGGCGCCTGCCGGATGGTGCGAGAGGGAAAACGGTCTCGATGGTGCAAGGTGCCGGGCAGGCGGGTGGCAGAGGGTGAAACGATGCCGCCAGCCACTGGAACGAATGGGGTGTCCCGAGTGATGGGCGCACGAGTCGAGCGCTGCAAGGCAATCAATGCGGTTGCCAGTCGATTGGCCATGGTGCCGCATTGGCGATCCAGGGGAAAACAGAGACATGAGGACCCCTGCTGGAGAGAAGCAGAAGACGGAGTCTGGGCAGGATGCGCTCATGGGTCCCGAGGTCCTGGAGGAAGGGAGCAGGCAATCTTGGAGTCTATCGAGCAGCACTGATTGCGACCACACGGTGCACTCTCTTGTCTTGTTTGGACGGGACCATGTGGTTGTGGTTGGGTATGTACTTCGAACGTTCCTGAAGAGCGTGAAGAATGGATGTGCGGCCGACGGGTAATGTTGCGTGTTTCACGTTTCGCAGTGCACACGACGCCTCCCCCTGGCACTCGAGCACTCTGCCGTTGCAGCAGGCCCTGGGACAGTGACCGAAGTGGCGCTCGCCTTGTGGAGTCTGCCACTGCAGCACTGTGGGCTCCCATGCACCAACGCGTAATCGCAGCTGCGCTAGACACTGAAAGTTCTCAGCTGGGCTGGTGGGCGGCTCCTCCCTCCACGAGCCCCGGCCCTGAACACAATGCACAGATCCGCGCCCCAGCTTGGCGCCGACCCTTCATCGACGATTTTCCTCATCTTCAGCCGTTCGCCTCTTTCCACGGCATCTGTGTTGCCGCTTTCATTCCATTGTCGACCTCGGTCAACAATCCCTCGACATACCGACTCTCGTTTCTTCCATCTCGGCCCAACCACCACCAACGGCAAACCTGTGGTGTACTCGCATCTGGTCGAGCACACTCCTCGGCCCATCACGACGACCACCACCACCACCGTCATCGGCAATCTGTAACACCAATCTTCCTACCTTGCCAATCGATCGCCTGGTGCGCCATCCCTGAGCAACCGACTCTCGCTTGTCTACAATTGCGTCTCTTTTATCACGTCTCCGGTCGTTGATTCCACCAGCTCCATCTTTCAAAATGTCTATGAGATCACCCTCTGGGAGGGGGTTCATGCCCTTAGGGAATGCCGACCAGGACATCCCCCTCACTCAGGTCAAGAGCAATGCTAGCTCGGTCACCGGTGCTCGCAGGCAGAACCAGGGCATCGCCACCGGCCTGTCGCCCGCTGCCACCAACACAAACAACAGCGAGAAGCAACACAGCCACGGCATCTTCCACAGAGGCCGCAGACAGGCCAAGACCGCTGACGATGGCACCCAGTCCGACCGGCTTGCTTCCCGCGATGTCAATGTCAACTTCATGGGCAAAATGTACAAGAAGATCGTGGGTTTCTCTGTTGTGTCCCGCTACCTCGTCTACATTGTCCCGGTCACACTCTTTCTGGCTGTGCCTGTGATCGTCTTGGCCGTTGTGCAGACTGCGGAACGCAACAATTTCACCACCGTCGGCAATTTCTGTCCGGACGTCGACGAGAACACCGGCATCTGCAAGACCGACAACAAGATCGGCCCAAAGCTGTTTGACCTCTTCCTCTGGATTCTGGTCTCATGGCTTGCTATCTGGGTCGGCAAGCTCGTGGCGCATCTGCTTCCACCCATTTTCACGTTCTTTTCCGGTGTCGTCAGTGCCGGAGTACGCAAGTACGCGACAGTCATCCGTGCGCTCGAGCTGTACCTCTCGTTCTTCTTTGCCGCTCTCGCCTCATGGCTCTTCTTTCAGCACCGCTTCCGGGACTTCGACGAGTTTCAGTGGGTCTGGGTCTTTAAGCGCCTTCTGGGTGCCATCTTCGTCTCGACTGCCGTCCTCCTTGGAGAGAAAGCCATTGTTCAGCTCATAGGAATCAGCTACCACCAGCGGTCCTTTGCCAACAGGATCCAAGACTGCAAACGGGAAGTTCACCTTCTCGGGCTCATGTTCGATGCTTCCCGCCAGCTGTTCCCAATGTATGGCCCAACCTTCCAGGAAGAGGATTACATCATTAGCGACAGCATAGAAGCAAAGTTCAATGGGGGCAAGAAGAAGAAGAACAAGTCCGGCACTCAGACTCCGACCCCTATGGTGCTCCTCGCCAAGGCGGGAGGCAATGTCGGTCGCCTGGGTGACAAGGTAACCAGCGTGTTTGGGCATGTGGCTTCTGAGATTACTGGCAAGCAAGTCTTCAACCCAAACTCGGCCCACTCGATTGTGGTTGAGGCGCTGGAGAAGGCCAAGACGTCTGAGGCCCTGGCGAAGCGCATCTGGCTGTCTTTTGTGGAAGAGGGCCATGACAGCCTGTATGTCTCGGATATTCAAGAGGTCCTTGGTCCCGCCTACCGCGAGGAAGCCGATGAGTGCTTCAGTGCCATGGATGCGGATGGCAACGGCGACATCAGCTTGGACGAGATGATCAGGAAGGTTGTGGAGACAGGCAAGGAGCGGAAGGCCATTGCACACAGCATGAAGGATATCGGCCAAGCCCTGGGTGTGTTCGATGGTATTCTGATGTTTGTCGTGCTCTTGATCACGGTCTTCGTCTTTTGTAAGTCTCCCATGCCCGACACAAGCCAACTGCCGCATGCTAACGTTCGGCATGTCAGTGTCCTTCTTCCAGAGCTCGTTCTTGACCACCGTCGCGACTGCCGGTACTGCGCTGCTCTCTCTGTCTTTCGTCTTCGCGGTCACGACGCAAGAATTCCTTGGTTCTTGCATCTTCCTATTCGTCAAGCATCCATACGATGTTGGCGACCGTGTCGACATTACTGGCTCAGAGAAGCTGCAGCTGACCGTGGAGAGGATCTCTCTGCTTTACACTGTTTTCAACAGAATCGACAAGATGCAGGTTGTGCAGGTGCCGAACATCGTCCTGAATAACCTCTGGATCGAGAACGTCTCGCGAAGCAAAGCGATGAAGGAGACGTTTGACCTGAATGTCAGCTATGATACAACCTTTGAGGATATTGAGCTCTTGAAGAAGGAGATGGAGAAGTTTGTCCGAGATCCCGACAACTCGCGCGACTTCCAGTCCGACATCTACATCAGCTGTGCCGGCGTTGGCGATCTTGACAAGCTCCAACTTAAGGTGACGATCTTGCACAAGTCCAACTGGCATAACGATTCTGTCCGGTCTACCCGCCGGGCCAAGTTCATGACCGCATTGGTTTTGGCGTTGAAGCGGGTTCCGATCTACGCGCCAGGTGGTGGCGGCGAGGCTCTGGGCGGGCCTACGAACCCTGCATACTCGGTCACCGTCTCGGACCGCGATGCTGAGATTGCTCGCGACAAGGCTGCTCGGGAGAAGGAGGCTCTACGTCTTGTTCCCACCCAACCAACTGCCGGCGGAGAGTCGGCTGAATACAAGGCAGCCGAAGCGCTCAACGCTAGAGACCCGGCGGCGGCTGCCAGCGAGGATTGGGGCTTCAACCGCGATGATCGCACGCTCCGCGAATCGCAAGAAGAGGCTGTCGAAAGACGGCGCTCTCACGACATCGAGAACATGCGTCTGGATCTGAAGAAGACAACAAGTACGCGAAGCGGACGCCGGAAGGCGGGCGATACTATTCCTTCGCCTCAGTTAGGATCAGCTGGTCCCAACTTCTCAATTACCCAGCACATGGCTCCCTTTGACGAGGAAGCTCAGATGGGTGGCCCCAATCCGTACACACAACAAACCAGCCCTACTTCGAACCCGTACGGCGTCGCCCCGGGTACGCAGACAGGTTACACATCAGGTCAGACCGGTACTGGCCCTAGTGTGACGCAAGCCTACCCGGGCCCCCCGGGCCAAGGCCCTCGTCCTGGTGGCTTCTCCCGGCCGGACCAGCAGCAACCGCGGTAGAGGCCTCGCTTTGGTGGGATGGCCCAGGTGGTGGGACAAGAGACATGTGCTCATCCTGAGCACTCCACGCGTAGTTCAATGCTTGGACAATGAATATATCCGGAATTTCTTTGCAGCATTATGATGGCTTTATCATGGCCAAAGCGCACCTATGGAATAGAGCAGCAGCTCGCAACGAGCGGTGGCATCGTTAAAACCACTTATCTATCCTTTTTAATTTGTTAGACCACAGCGAATAGAGATGTTACATCTATGAGACAACATAAAACTGTTGTTTATCCATAGACCAGACGGGGTCAATCCAATTTTACCCCTCATTGTCGTGTTGTCCTTGATAGGTATGCGTGACATGACTTTCCACCTTGGATCTCTGCAGGTCACTTATCTGAAGGAAATGATCGGAGGGGCAGGTACAGAGCCAAAAAATAAAATAAAAAAAATCTCCCGCGCTATTGAATGGCTGATTACTACTGCCTTCCTCATTCACATGAATAACCATCTCTTTCCGGTCTCAGGATGGCAAAGGTTTAAGCATTCGTGTTCGCTCTGGCTGTCGTGTTGCAGGCGTAGTGTGGGATGACACATTACATAATCATTCCCATGAACTCGATGTGGGTCGTTGTGCATCGGTGCTTGGCTGTGCTGGGGCAGGGCCCCTGCAAAGCTCTGGAAATTTGTCTGGAACGTCAATCGCCAAAGTACGTACGGTATCAGATCAGTCTCGATATCGACCGACGACAGCGCGACCGCGACCGATTCCCAGTGCCCTGTCTTTTCGGTCATACTGCCCACATTGCTCCAGCTCGGCAGCAACGCTCGAATCCATACGTATCAACGGAGAAACACCCAGAAGCCCGGCTCGCGCGGCACAGCGCAGCACGCACACGACAGCCAAGATGGTGAACCCGGGCACGCGGATGAACTTGTTACGAGCCGTAAGCTATCCTCTCTCAGCGTCCGCGGCAGCGGCAGCTATTGTAGCGGTGCTCGCTGGGCCTCTTTGGCCGGTTACTCGTGCTGCGGTCCATATGCTGACTTGTTTTCTGGTCTGTTTGTAGAAGGTAAATCAACTCCCAGAATTAAATCACGATATGCCCCGAAACCTGGAGCGGCTCCGACTCCCACGACTTGCGCAAGCCGAGACGACATCTTCCATGTGTGCCCTGCGGCAGCGACGCGGCAGGTGGTGGCGCAGGCTTTCACTCTCCCAGAAGGCGGGATGAGCCCGAACCGGATGAATCAACCAGCTCTGCACTGCTCTAGCTCGAGATGGGAACATCTTTAATTACCTGCTGGGGATGAATACCTTCCGAACCAGTTGCTGACTTGCCAATCTCTAGCTACTGGCATTACGACATGGCCCCGGCGCTGCGATACTGCCGCCCGAGATCACGCGGATCCACATGGACTTTGCGATCCGGTGGAACGACGGGCACTTTGGACCTAGGTGAGAGACCACATGGGGGACACATGTTGCCCATGCCCATTCTGCGACTACGGTGCTGACGGAGTGTCTGTAAAAGGAAATTTTGGGTGAATTGCCTCCCGCGGCTAAAGTTCTGGAACCCCGCGGTGCCCATGATCGTGAACCGCTCGACCAAGCAGGAAGGGCCCGCGACAATGTCAATATACTTCCGGCAGCTCTCCGCCGACGAGACGGCGTCCACGTCAACATCAGCGACAGCAACACCAGGAGGGCCCAAGAAGCCCGTTCTGACGGGGCTCTCCGCCCTGCCCCTCGCGCAGCAGCCCCGCTCGAGCGTGTCGGGCGAGTTCCCCGCGCCGCCGGCGGGCGAGGGCGAGCGCGTCGTGACGATCGACATGAAGAACGTGCACTCGGACCGGATCCTGGAGGAGTTCCTGGCCAAGACGGGCGCGAGGCTCGTGAAGCCGACGCCCAACGAGGAGGTCGAGATGCGGCAGGTGCGCGAGCGCGAGGAGAAGGGCGATGCCGACAGGGTTATTGTCAAGGCGTTCATGGACGACAAGAGGAAGAAGCAGGCCATGCTCGAGAAGATCAAGCAGGAGGCCGACGCCATCAAGGCTGCGAACCAGTAGAGAGATAATGACTGGGTTGAGAACGCGAAGCTCCCAAGGCGACGAAGTGGGGGAAGGATGCCGGACTGGTGAAGAATTAGGGGATGGGGGAGGGCTTTGCGACACTACCGGGACCATAGGCTGGAGTGTTCTTCGGTCGTACGCAAAGGAGCGGTGATTCCTACCTCAGAACCACCGGGCGCTTCAGGCCAGGAGGCACAGCAGCAGCAAGTCTCTCCCATGGCGGAACGACCACTACCGCTGCTGCTGGTAGTGGTGGGACGATGCTCAGAACGTCCCGCAAGCGCTCAATACCCTGCCATCCCCCGTTTGGCAGACGGGGAACGGTGGGGAAGAGCCAGCAGGCAGCAGCTGTACACTTGTATATGTACCATGTATATCACGAGATACAAAACAGATAAAATGTACGAGATCTGTGACAAAGCCGACGACAAGTTTTCCGATAATCTTCTGGTCTGGACGACACACCGACGGGCCAAGTACGGCCATCTCATGTCAGTCTTGGCACCATAGAACAGAGGCGCGAATATTGAAATGTTTTGCTTTATTATATAACCTCGTGTACTCGTTGAACATGCTTCATAATTGTGCTACACTTAACCCATAAACAACACTCGCCTGAGACTTTCTTAACTGTGAATCCATCATCATACCGTCCATGCCGTGCAGAGACTACTGCGCTCATACTTCGCTCTCGACATCCGGCTGCCGCCCGCTCAGAGAGCCGAGCTTCGTGACTCGGCGAATGGCAAAGGTCGTCTCGTCCTTGGCGAACTGCACGTTTCGCAGTGGGCGCCACTGCATGAGTCCGCGATGGTTCCGGTGCAGGTCGCGCTTCTTGTCCCTGTAGTCCTTGTACGCTTTAACAGGGTTCTTGCTGCTTCCGCTCTTGTTGCTCGTGTTGCTTGTTGTGCTGATGAGAGAATTACCCGTCACGTCGCTTGGGCGTCCGGCGCTATCCTCGTCCTCCGCATTCGTCGGGTCTGTCGTGGCATCGGAGATACCGAGATCGGTCGCGTTTCCTCCCGCTGACCCCACACCAGAACTTCCAGCGTCATGAGAGGAATCGTCAGACTCATACTGGTCGTCAGACTCATGATCGTCTTTATAACGGCGACTGCGGACAAGTTCGGCAGGGTCTTGGCCAAAGGCGCCAGTCCAGCTCGTACCGTCCTTCGCAAGCCATCTCTTCTTGTCCTCTTCGGAGGCCATCGCCAGGACGTCACGACCATGTGTGAGAGACTCCTCGTGGAGCTTCTCAATAGACGGCGGGAGATCCTTAGTTACCTCTTCCTGGCGGACTCCCTCGGCAAAGCAGGCTTCCCATGATTCGATGGTCTCTCGCGAGTCGTTATCGCTCACGAAGCGGTAGTGATCGCGGTCTGTGCCAGCCTTGAAACGCGCGCGGAAACGGATGCGGCCAACCTCCTCAATGTCGATGTCTGGGATACTCTTGAAGTTCTTCTCGGTGATGTAGTTCTGCGACAGCCGAACACCGTGGTTGCACTTCCAGACGGGCAGATCAAGGTCTGTGTCTTCATTGTCCACAAGATCGTTGAGCCAAATGGCAGCAAAGTGCTCTACGGAGCGCTTGCCCGAGAGGTGGAACTCGATGAAAACTGGGGATCTGTACCGATGGCGGACTGGGAGGCGGGGACGAGGGTTGTTGGTGACGCCGCTTATGTTCCACTCCACGCTATCACCTTCTTTTGAGCACGACTCCTTCTTGATGGTAGCTGAACTTCCACCAGTGCGGAGCTTGAGCTTCATCTTGTGATCGCCGCCAAACGTTGAGGTGATCTTGTCAGACAAGAACTCGAACGTGCCAACATCCCAGCCGAGCTGCTGGGGAGGGAGTTTCAACTCTGTAGACCGGAACAAAAGCGAAATTCTCACTCTGCCAAACCCAATACCACCATCCAAGGGGTACCAGCGCGAAGCCTAGGAGTGCGTTAGTGTGGATTTCACGGAGGGGCGTGCCAGTTGGCATCTTACCTGGCTCGAAGTCTGTAATATGTCAGACAGCTTCAGTGGCACAACACCGATGATGGGGTCGTGTTGGCGGTTGCGGGAGTCCCGAATAGTGACAGTGACGATGGCTGACCGCCAGTCTCTGACGAAACGCTCCGTGCCGGCATTGAAGATCGGCTTGGAAGAAGCAACCTTGGTTCTTGTTTTGTACACCTACACTCTGTCAGCACAAATCTTGACCATACCGGGAACGAAATTATCCTCACAAGTTCATCGTTGAGCAGAATTGTGCAGTAAGCAGATGGCAACTTCTTGCTCTGCTCTTCCTTGATTTCACCAGCGTCACGTGCAGGCTCGTACTCCTTGCCTCCCTTTCGCTTAGGCCCTTCGGAGCCTCTGACGTCTTCGAGTTCCAAGTTGACGACCTGGTGAACGATGATGCTGAGAACACCAGATGGCCACAGAGGATCAGGCGGTGTGTGTGCAACAGCGTCTTCCTCAGCAGTGTTAAGAGTCCCCTTGTCGTCCTGCAGCTCCTTCTTGTCGCGAAGCTCCTTGGGCAAAGAGAGATCCTTGCCATCGGTACGCAGAGCGGCCCTAAACTGAGTCTTGCCGAAGTAGCCGACCTCCCAGTGGAGCTCACCAGGCATGCTGCTTTCAGCTTTGAGTCCTTTGAGTTTTGAGATTTGCTGGAACATTTGGCCTGGGTGCTGGATCAACTTCTGAAGCGAGAGTTCGACCTTGCCAACAACATCGTCGGCACTCGATCGATCACTGTCCCACAACTCCATGGAGAGCTGCTCGTCTGCCTTGATCAGATCCGACGTGACCAGTAGGGCGCATGTCTCTTCGAAAACAGGGTTGAGGTCGTCCTGAATGACTCGGGTGCAGTACATGGGCTTGCCGAACTTGGAGAAGCTGACAGTGATGTACGGGTCTGAACCGCCGCCCTTGGATCCTCTGTGATCCTGCTTGGCAAGATCAACGGCCTTGTGGATGCGGATGAAAAGCACGCCGAGGGCTTGAGTCTCCTTGGTGATGTCGTCGCCCTGCAGAATGGCACCGAGATCAATCGTCATCGACTTTGGCGCAACATACATGCCGGCCGCGGTCTTGATGGCCCAATTGACAAAATTGGAGATGACGGGCAGGTTGAGAATGTTGACACCGCGCTCGAGCATGGGCGTGCAACCAGCTT
This sequence comes from Microdochium bolleyi, assembly GCA_001566295.1. Lineage (NCBI taxonomy): Eukaryota > Fungi > Ascomycota > Sordariomycetes > Xylariales > Microdochiaceae > Microdochium > Microdochium bolleyi. Next base: position 782,628 of record KQ964245.1, read on the forward strand.
GTACCTTTGGCACACCCATCAGTGTAAAAGTCACAGTCTTGAGGAAGGGCGGCTCGGGCGACATCTGCAATCTGATACGAACAGTTCCGACGAGCCCGATCAGCTCAACCCCTACAAGTTGTCAGTTTCTGGTCAAATCTGTAGTGCGGGATGTACTAACAGATCGGCAAGGGAACACCAAACAAGCCCTTGACACCCAGGTAAAAGATAAGCTGCATGCCCATGTTGGATGCCTTGGCTGATACGGAACCCGATGATGGCTTTGCGTGATAGGCAAACGACGCCTCGAGGTTGTAATAGTCACCACCCTCCTCGTCTGCGGCAAGCTCCTGAGGGTCCTTGACTTTCTCATTGTTCTTGTGCATCTCGTCCTTGACATCTTTCATGTGTGAATCTGGAAGTGCACGCAAGCTGAGGATGCGTATGGGGTTGTTGCCCTGGTTGATATCGGCTACCTTGACATTCTCGATGATGCCCGGTACCGAGGCTTGCATGACATCCTGTTTTGCGTTCAGTGTATGCACGGTTAGGAGCAGAGTGCTCGAGACTGCTCACCTCAAGTGTGTCCGCAATGCCGGCAAACATGTCGGGATTAATAAGACCCCACACCACGGACAGGAGCGTGTTCATCCACTCGACAGACTCGGGGATGAGGTTTGCTGTAGCAGTCTCACCACGCTTTTGCTCGCTCGACCACTCAATGTCTTGTCCTTGGCGGATCAGATCCTTCATCCACAGGAAGATTCCCGATGAAATGCAGACCGCCAGGGGGAAGAGGCCGAGTAAACGGCCGCCAAAGAACTTTCCGACAAAGATGATGGCGAAGAAGCTGGCGATACAGAGAATGGTGGCTCGCTGCTCAATGATGGCGAACATGGGCTCGTGCGAAACGGAGGGCGTCGGGTGGAAGAGAATGTTTGTCTTCTCGCCGTGGATCGGGACGTCCGAGGTGGTTCCGGTGGCCACCGGGTCTGGTGGCGCCGTCACATCCTGGTTGTGCCGGTACTCCTCCATAGACTGTGAGGGATCTGTCTTGATTGTTGTCTCCTTGCCCAGGTTTGCGTTTGGAACAGAGAGCTGGATACGTGAGGCTGCGGTCAGTGATCCTGAAGATAGGAAGAGTGCAACTAACACCGCCGATTGTCCGTGTTCGTGAGACTCACATGGGGGTCCTCGACGGCTTTCATGAAGTCGACGTCGACGTCGTCGATGGTGACCTCCTTGCCGGTGACGGGGTCCATGACTACCCTGCCGCGGCCAGCCCTGCCATGGTTGGTCTTGTTTTCGTGGTCCTTGACGCCTCCGGTGGTGCCATTGTCCTTGAGCTCTGCGTCGATCTTTGCGTCGCGCTGCTTCTTGTCACGGTCAAGGGCGGCGGCGAACTCCTTGATGTTTGGGATGCGGTTCTTGCCCGAGTAGTAGCCGCCCTTGCGGGGGATGTGGTGCTCCTGCTCGGCCGACATGCTGGCGGCAGCCTGGTGGACGGGTCTGCGGCAGCTTCGAGGTGTTGAGGAGGATTGGGAGGGACGAGAGAGGGCAAAGATGGACTCTCACCACAAGGTCTGGAGGGGGAAAGAAGGGTTTTATTGGAACTGCCCTGATGCCACCTTGGCCCGGCAAACGTGCTGCCTCGTGTCTCAGCGAGCTAGGCGTGCTGCGCTTGCCGCCTGTCAAACATGGTTGAAGCAGGACTTTGGGGGGAGCTTGGCCAATGTATGACGTAGGTGTGCCAATCCCTCTTAAGCTTCGAGGTGAGAGCTCAGCTGGAGCATCCATCCCACTAACACGATACTGGGCAGGGGGGTCGGGGGCGCTGAACGCATCCATGGTCCGATCAAGCTTGCTTGATTTTAAGCTTCATCAACCCGAGTCTCATTGGCAGCGCTGTGCGGTGCTCAGAAAGAGACTTCTCAAGTGCACGAGCACGAGTTGGAGCTGAGACCAGCTGCTGTGCTTGCTTCATGGTCACCAGGCAAGGGCATTCCCATCGAGGGGTACTACTGTTGCTCGATCGACCCATCTGGAGCCGCCCGCCTGGATGGGGCTGGTGGTGTCGATCGTGCGTCATCTCGGCCAGCAATAAACAACACGCCAAGCTAGCTAAACCACGATAAGGTCTTGTCGGGCGGGGCAAGGACGCGGTGGCCTTGCTTCCCAGGGGCTGTGGTGGAAGGGTTTCCGTCCTGGGTGGTCTGGAGGGTCACTTGCGGTGGTCCGTCCTCCTTGTGTGCGGGCTTCCCGGCCGCAACAACTGCAAAGCAGAGTTCTGCAAAGCCTGTGCAAAGCAGAGAAGAACACCTCGAGAGCGCAGAAACTCACAATTATGTCATTGAGCTGCGCCATGGCGGGGCACGACTCCCGTCATCCTTGTGGAGGCTCTTTCGATAGCGCGGCATGGCGCCGCCTCCACCTGCCAAACCCCTGGAGCTTCTGCTCCTCCCCGCCCAACCCCAATCTCGACTCGCGAGCACTTGCAGCAGTCCGGACCTGTCACCTCAAGCCACGCCTTGCCCAGCTGCAGCCGCGAGCCGGCTGCCCTCTCGCCTTGCAATGCCTCCACGGCCAGCGCCTACACACTTCCTCTGCCTCCCTCTCGTCACTAGCCTCTCCCGCCCGCAGCTGGCCAAGAGCCTCACGGCCTTCAGTGACGACGTGACCAGCCCAGACAGCTTCGCGGTCCCGGAGCAGGCCGTCCGCCCCCTCGGCACCATCCACCTCACTCTGGGTGTCATGAGCTTGCCTCCTGGTAGCACCGCTCTCGAAGGCGCCATTGCTCTCCTCAGGTCCTTGGTCCCCAGTCCAGCTGTCTCTGCCTTGCTGGGCCCCTCCACGACGTCTGGGAACCAGTCTCTGCCTCAACACGCCGCACAGAAACCACCAGAGGCACCGTCGAACCCATTGAGCATCACGCTGAAAGGTCTGCACTCAATGCAAACGCCAGCCAAGGCGACCGTCCTCTATGCCCCGCCTGCCGAGGACGGTGGCACTCTCCTCCAGCTGTGCCAGCACCTCAGATCCGCCTTCCAGGAGGCCGGCTACATGGAAAAGGAAGACCGTCCTCTGCTTCTACACGCCACTGTAATCAACACAATTTACGTCAAGGGCGGCAGGTCCAGAGCTGCACCAGGCAGGAAGAGTGACAAGCTGACTATCGACGCGAGGGCCATCCTCGACCGCTACGACGACTACATTTGGATGCAAGACGTGCCAATTGAGAAAGTGGCCATTTGTAAGATGGGCGCGAGGGAACAACCCGACGGAGATGTAGCTTACGAGGCTGTGGCTGAGGTCGACCTGACCTGATCGCAGTTATCCCCGTGGCCAGTGGCTGGCGTCTTCGTGGTGCCAATGCCCAGGATCTTGAAGAGCAAACAGCATTACATGTAATGAATACGGCTGATATCAAGTGATCTGGCACTGACCGCAGGGGCTTGGCGAGGAAGTCAATGTCCCGGGGAATATGCCACGCTCTAGGCTGCCATCCCCACACAGGCAAAACCCCGCGCTAGCGGCAGCTTACGCCGGGCCGACTGACTTCAGGCGCATCTGCCCTGGGCACTGCTACCTCCCCCACGACAACCTAGGAACATAGACAATGTGCCCTCCCACTTGCTGCTGATAATCCACTCCTTTGCCAGTCGACGCGAGCGGCCGCGAGACGTTGTGCTTCTAGGCCAAACAAACAGTCTTGAGCCACTGCCTAGGGGGACGATGTCAGCTCGCCCCGGCCACCTGTCACCTCGCTCCCGTATCTCGTTATCCGGCTGGACAGCCCCGTATGCGACGAAAGCTGCACGCTCTGCCTCGATAGTGTCACCATGAGCCCGTCCGACAAGCGGCGGTCGGTCCACCAGGCTGCTGCGACTCCTTCCTCGTCCTCTGCGCTTCGCTCGTCCAATGGCTCGCGAGCCAGTGCAATCATAGCCGCTCCTCCTCGCGCCCAACTTCACAGCGTCTCGTCTTCGTCGCCCACACGCGCCGCACACGAAGGCGAGAGCAATGCTCACGAACCGAACAGCAACCCGCACCTCACAAACAGCGCCTCCTCGAAAGAGAGCACGAGCCGGTCAAGTGCGGCCAAGGGTGGCAGCGCAAAGGACAAGGACAGCAGTCAACTCATCATCCGCGAGAAGGATGAGAAGATTGCGACCCTCAAGCGCGAGCTGGCCGGGATGGCCAGCGAGTTCGAGCGCACCCTTGACAAGCTGTCCCACAGCGAGAGCGAGACGGCCAGCTTCTGGCAGGCGAAGCACGCGGCCCTGAACCAGCAGTTCACCCGCGTCGACACGGAGCTGCAGCTCCTCAACGCCGAGCTCGAGATCCGCATGGCGGAGCGCGAGGAGATGCGCGAGAGCCTCGAGGGCATGCGGAAGGATCTCGGCGATCGTGAGGAAGAAGCGCGCTCGCTCAAGGTCCATCTCGCAAAGATGAAGCAGTGGATCAGCACGAGTACGAGGATCACGGAGGACCAGACGAGCGACCAGCAGTTCGCTGAGATCATGATGAAGCTCATGAACGGCTTGCAGAACTGGGTTATATCGCATTTCAAGAAGGCGCGCCTTGGTATGGTCTTCCTTTTCTGGCCTTTGGCTTATAGGACAAGAATAAAGAGAGCTGATTCTCCGCATTTGTCACCCGCCCCAGTCATACATAGTGCCGGCGAAGAAGTTGCCAAGGAACTGGCCCGCCTCGTGCCAACGTTTGAACAAGTTGCCAGCCAGTCAAAAGTCGCCCTGCTACAGACCATAGTCGCACGGATCATGGTTGAGGTAGTCTTTGAGCCATACTTCGCCGGCCTGCCAGACGACCAGAGCGAGACACTGCGCCAACACGAGCACGACCTATCGCAGATGCGTAAGTGACCCCATCCTGCCCGCTTCCGCTTCCTAGGCATATTGACTAAGTACTGCCCGTACCTGTTTCGGCTACAGTACCAGCGGAGGCCATCAACCAGTGGCGTGCAAGCACGCTGGCGCTGGTGCGGAAGCACTCGGCCAATACCATCCGGGAGCACACAGCATGTCTCATCGACGGCGGTGTTGCTCGTCTCAACCAGGTATTCGACGCCATCACCGACACGGAGACGACCACCACGCGGGATCAGGCAGCCCGCGCATTCCTCGGCAATGCTTTGGAGCTGGCCCAGGCTCTTGCGGTGCAGAAAGCCCAGTTCAAGGTGGACATGCACGCCATCCTACCTCACCACCAGATTCCGTACGACTTTGCAACTATGGAAGACGTTGGTGGCGAGGATGATGAAGATCTGATTGGACGGGAAGTGTTGTGTGTCATTTTTCCTGCACTCGTCAAGACCGGAGACGTAGCTGGCGAGCACCTGCACTTCAAAAATGTCATATGCAAAGCGAAAGTCGTGTGTGCTGCTGAGTAGGCTGCACCACGTATAAGAAAAGACCATGATGCAGCTCTTGGTATCGTGCTGCAATCGTCCGCTACGCTCATTTACTGAGGGAGAAAGCCGGCATTCCACTAATACGGTCAAGTTTCTCCGCAGCGGGTGTGGTGATCGCAAATGCATGAGCCTGGGTCGAAAGCAGAAAGTCGATGGGGCGTCCCTCACTATCCGACATTTCGAGGCTCTGCGGAAGTTCACAATCCGCTCCCGAAGTTCCGTGGTCTCACTGAACGACACGACCGGTGAAACCGATGAAGGCGCGGCTGAACAGCCCTTAGGCAGCATACTCGGTGTCTCATTGGCCCCGTCCAAGCAAGTCCTCCGGAGAAATGGCTGCAGGCGGTTGATGAGCATGCCTTGCAGCACTCTGCTCGATCAACACTCCGCTGGGCTCCAGCACGTGAACGTACGTCGAGCTTGACGGTCTGAGAAGCCTAGCTTGAGTGGCTGCAGAAGGGGGGGCCGGGACAAATGAGCTGCGCATAAATCCACTCGACAGCTGAATACGTACCAGGTGTCCCGTACCCAATCGCTCCGTCTGGAGCGCCCTAGTCTCAGCTTGTGGGTGAAGCGTGCTCATGACACTGAACTGCAGGTGTGGAGAGGGCCAACAGCATATCGTTATCCGATCGGCCCGGGAGCCGTGTTGTTGATACCATGGAGTGCTCTCACGGCCCGCTACGGCAAAAAGACGACTGGCAGGGACGGGTAGTCCAAGGGTCCAGCGTATCCAGTATATGTGTAGCGCTTCGAAGTCGTTCCAACAACCATGTAGCAGACACCACAGACTCACAAGCAGAGATGTGCGCCGTACTGGATCCGATACCTCGAAGCACGCAAACCATGCTGTCCACCGAAAAATGACATCAAAACCGTGCCCAGCCGGGTATGGTAGCCGACTTTAAAGGTGGCGTGAGCCACGTCGAGCTGTCTTGAAGCTCCCACGTTGCATGCATAAGTTTTCGTGTCGGGCACCGTGGTGTCATCGCCTGCAATAGGAAGTGGCGATAAAGGTTGCGAGGGGAATGGAGAGGTTTGTGAAGATGGTACACGCGCGGTACTTAATCGTGTTGAATAAAGGTGATTTGATTCCGTTTCCTCAGAACACTCGTCGTCCCGTGTTCGGGTGACTAGACGGCAACGGAGCTGTTTGGGACGAGACCCAGCTCTATTGTAAAGAGTGCCAACCCGCCGCACAGGCGCATGGAGCTGTATTCGCTTTCCTCCAGACCGGGCCTCAATAGTGCTGAAGTAGCCGAGTGTTATCCTCCCAGGACGACTGAATGTGCCCGTTGGGTCCTTTCAGTGATGTACTTTTGCATGGTAGGTCGACCCCTCAATGCAGCCATGCAAGACCTCTGACCCCAACCTGGCAACCATCTTGCAGGCATGTGTGGCGACCTGGGCCGGAGCTGCATGAGGCAGGTTGCGGAGTCGTGCCAACCGCTGCCACGTCGTGCTCTTCGATACGTTCAAGGCGTTACCCATCGAGGTCAGTCCTTGGTCACTCGGGTTTGGGCGGTTGTGTGCGATCCTGCCGCTCTTCCGTTCTCTGTAAGACACCATCTTCTTGTCTGCAACAAAGACTGCCTCCTGTCCTGATTCCGTGGTCAGCAAAGTGCCGTTGAAGTAGTAGCGACATCCTCACACCTTGATCCTCCTGTCGACTCTCATCAGGATTCCGCGCGTGGCCGCACCGTGACCTTCGTTTTTCTTGCATACGTGCAAGAGCCCAAACACCAACGAGTTCAGCCCCTGCCGTCACGGATTCGGGTTCCGTGAGCCGCTCTCCAAGAAGCATCGTCGAATATTGCTGGATCATGTCTACCCATCGCCAAACGCCGTGGCACTCGAGTGCAAGATCCGCGAGACATCGCACGTCGTCGTCATCGTCATCAAGGTCGAGCGAACTGGACAGCGGCGCATCGGTTATCTTTACCGACCGATCCGATGGCTCCAGGGCATTATCCTTTACGACGGAGCTGTCGTCGGCACCGTCTCAGTATCAGGTGATGCCTGCTCAGTCAGAATACGATAATGACCGAGTTGTCTGTTGCGAACTTGCTCAGTTGACTGGCTGCGATGAAATATTTGGCGTCACTGAATTTACGAGGTGGTGCGAGCACATCAGAGGACATCTGGGACACCAGCTTCCGCAGAAGAGTGGCTGCCCGGTTTGCTTGAAACGTTCTTTTGATGCTGCTGTGTATGGCAGAAGCCGGCCCGCAGCGTTCCACGAACGACTGACTCACATCTGGGGCCACCTCATCAGCGACGAACTGACGGAGACGAACTTGCAGCCTGATTACCTGTTCATCAAGTTCTTGCGCAAGCATGGCATCATTTCGGAACAAGCGTACAATCGGAGCCGCAGCCAACCCCAGTTTGTCCAGGGCCCTGATAACCAGCCCATGGTAGTCCCATTCCCGTGGAGCTTGGAAGAAGTTGTGCCGTCATATGAAGGCGGCGCAGATTCTGCAGTCGATACACACACGAGCTTGCCTCAATCGTGGAGATAAGTGTTTCTTTGCCAAGGTATGTGCTGCAATCGACCTCCTAGATGAACCGGTCTCGAGCTATACTGATGATGTCTCAGCAATCGTAATGAAGTTCCGATGGTGGTGCAGCAGCCTTGTGGTCGGTCGGTGCCCGTCGAATTGATGAATTCATGCGACATGACTTTGTTTCTGAGGAGTGTTTCGCCGTTTCGTTGGTATAGGATGATGCTGTCTTTCCCGAGATTGCTTGTGTTGTTAGAAACGAATGATTCCGCTGCGAGTTATTGTCTTTATGGCTGTCCCTTTCGCGTGTCTCCTGGTTGGATCAAAGCACTCGGGGACTTTATCAGAAGCAAATGCAGACGGCTTGCGGACGCATGCCTCATGTCGAAACTTGCTGGCAGTTTAGCCAGGTTGTCTGATGGTTTGCGTGAAGTCTGGACACAAGACTGGACGATTTGTATTTCGGATTACACGTGAATAAGATTCCCGTGGCCTTCGTATATTGCATTTTTCCGAGTTGGTGTATGACGTTGGGCTCCGGATCGAGTAAGGCAGTGCAAAGAGAGAACCTAGGTGAGGACAAGTTCGGAGACGAACGACTGGGCGGCATTGGCATGAAAGAGAATGATAAAGACTCGGGATCACGCGCTGGGTCGGGGCAAGGGGCGCCTCGGAGGCTGAAGGAGGTCTGCAGAGCACCGCTGTGCTGTAGACGAAGCGGTCGTAGCAAGGGCGAATAGTTGTGGTGTGTGCGTCGTTTCGGTCATGGCCTACCAAGGTGCTTGTGCCGTGGTTGGCTACCCTTGGGTCGCGGTGTGATGTGCGCCAGAGCCCTGCTTTGAGGCAGCCGTGGTCCGCACAAGGCAACCGCCCCGATTTGTGTGTGTCGTGGCCATAAAAGTGCACATTGCCTCGGCCCTGCTGCGCGTTGCTCAAAACAACAATAGAAAGACTCGGAGCTCGCTCGGGCACCAACCCTCGACTTGAATGGCACTGTGGCGCTGGTCCAGAAATGATGCATCAGATCTGCCCAAATCTGCTGTTGCTTGAGGTGTCCTTGGCTTGCTCCTACTCTATATACGTCCCAATGCCCCAAGAGTCCCAAGGTCCACGGCAGTCGTGCCTGCCTGCCATGCTTGGCTGCACCTCCCATCCCATAGCCGGTGCATATCGCGGGAGTTGCCGTTGCTGCCACCCAATGCATGCCTGGCTGCATTCGGCCTCCGTGCCAAAGACTCGTGACGCTCCAACTTGACCTGTATCTTGCATCATACTGCCCGTCTCCCAAGTCTCATTTTCCACGTCTCCTCTGCAAAGCAAGCGCCTTCCTGTTCTGGCAGCCCACCCTTGCGACCTTCTCAGTGGAAATCGGCTTCCACCCGGCCGTACCGCACGCCGTCTACCTTCAGCTCGAATCCCAGGCCTGCGCTGTCGACAATCATCTCCAGCGTGAAGTCGAGATTGTCAAACTCGACGCCCCTCGTCGTCGTCAGTCGTGTGAAGAGGCTGCGAGGCACCGCGCTCAGGTCTGTCGTAAGCGTGCACACATGTATCAGATCCCGTCCATACGCATCCGGGGGCTCATCCGCGTCGCACCCGATCAGGTCGTCCGTCACGACCAGAGACTGCCCAGGCCGGAAGTTGCGTGTGTAATGGAATGCGATCGGGGTCAGTGGTGACAAAGCCTCGCCCTGATCATAGTCAGCATAAGGAGGCCGATCGACAAGTGAGGCTGCAGAGGTCAACACAACTCACCTTGGCAATGTGCCACTGCATCCGATCGCTGACCATCCATCTCTCCCACAACGGGCTCCAATACCGCTCGCCGACATTGTGCCGCTCTTCATCGTACACTGTTGCGTACGAGGTGCCATAGTGATATCTCGACTTCCGGCTCACGACCATGTTGCCTTCCACGCCACGCAGCACAGCCCCACGAACCACAGCTGTCCATGCATATAGAGGCTGCATGACCTCTATCGAGCCGTTTTCCATAACGGTCGCGCTCGAGTGTGTTGGGCGCTCCGTGTACGGAGGAGGAGCAGCACTGGTAAAGTGCGCCTTCAGCCGCCTGTATAGATATTCGCTTTGCCCAAAGCCACCGACCAGGACAATGCCGGAGACAATACCGCCCTTGCGCCTCAACCCATCTACTTGTCCCTGTACAAGATCGCAGACTTCCTTGACCACAGGCTCGAATATGTCCTTGATTTGTAATGCAGTAAGGACGAGGAATCCAGAGTCGAGCCCTGCCTCTTCGTCATCGGGGAGTCCGGGGAACCTATCTCTGGTCAGCAAGCTAGAGCGCAGGCTGCATGGGCCGAAGTGGAACCTACGGAACGTTGATTTCTTGGTGTTCATCCTCGTTGAAATTGCGCTTGACGAATTCCTCAAAGTACTTGAGTCCCATCTGCCAGGTCTTGGCTTTCTTGAGTTTCATCTCGTTGAATCGTGCCACTCCCAATCGGCTACGCACGTGCTCCTCGAACCGGAAGTTGAGGAAAGCACTGCCACATAGCCCACCAGTGCCAACAGCAGACTCTTCCACTCTCAGAGGCTTTAACGAGACAATTTTGTACGCAATCAAACTGGCAATGATGTTAGCCGAGATGTATGAAGCGAGTCTTTTCGACAGGCACTGCAGTCGTCGACTTACTCGACAGTCCCACCTCCAGCGTCGCATACGATGAAATTGTCGTTGATCTTGAGATGATTCGGCTGGATTGCTTTCAGGGTATAAACAGCGGCCGCTTCTGGCTCGCTGATCATTTGGATTTCTGCTTGCTTTCCCATGCCCGCACGCTCGGCGGCTACGAGCGTTGTATTCTTGGCGGTGTCAGACCACACTGCGGGGCACGTCAGGACGAAATCGACCTTTGTTGACGCCATGAAAGATTCGCCATATCTTCGCGTCAGAGTGTCAATGGTATGCTTGTACACCTGCGTCAAGTAGTCGCTGACGGCGTCGACGACGTTCTTGTTGAACTTTTGCAGCTCTGTCGCAGTGTCTTGCGGGCTGACGTAAAAAGGCAACTTCTGAGACCGGTCCAGGAACAACTTGATGCATCTCAGACGCGACTCTTCAGGTTTGAACTGGAAGCCCCATTTCACCGTCGGCTCAGCACCGGGGAGGGAGTTGACTGGTATAGTGTAGGAAAGCTCGGTCGGCACCTTGTCAGAGGTGATGCCGTTGCCACCAGGCCATGTTTTTATGATCTCGACATCATCTGGTGTAGCGGTGTATACGGCAGCGACACTGTAACAACAGTCAGCAACAGCACGGGACTGTGTTCCCGCCGATTTTGGCAGACTCACCCGGAGAATGTGGTCCCAAAGTCAACACCGACGATGAGTCTGTCGTTTGGAGGAGCAATGAGATCTCGGGCGGCCTCCCGCGCCGGCCCGTTTATGGCCTCGAGTGAGGACGAGGAAGCTTGGGTGTGGTTGGTGAAGTAGTTTCTGGACGCCTGATTTCTCGACGAGCTGAAGCTGCTCGAGGAGCGCAGTGGAAGATTGATGCTCATCGCAGGCTTGGACATGTGAGCAGCCTAGTGTGCGTGGTGTGAGCGGACTTGGGCACAGAGGAGCTCTCTCAAACCCCTGATGGACCAAGAAGATCGAGGGGCACCTCAATCTCACCCTCAGGCAGGTTTCCCCCACGGTCTCGACTTCTTTGACAAAGGTCCCAGACGACTGAGTAGCTTTGTGTGTCGATGCTCACGCTCTGCGTGGCGAGAGGTGCATCTGTTGTCGAGCCGGTGTCCCTTACTTGGCGACTTGGAAAGGTGCCGCTGGGCCAGATCGTCTCTAGAGGTTGTCGCGACACAAGGACGCAATAGTAGCCTTACGCGCGATGGCACAGCATAGCCCTGTGCTGCGGGGCAGTGCTGAATGTGGTACCGTGCGGCTATGTGATTGGGGCGCAACGTATTGGTAACGGACAGCCTCAATGTCGAACTCGGAGTTTGGCAGATGTCGTTCCTTCTCGTGCTGAGTTTCCAAAACTTCCTGTCCACTCGTCCACGGGAACCGGCCGGGGCCTCTCAAATATATGTTAAGAGCCTGTGTTTCCCCCTCGGTCCTGGGGTAAAGAATGGCTAGGAGATAATTATAGCGTCAGCCTAGGGCGGGGACTTGACCCGGAGCTGAGAGTGAGAGGGCGAGAAAGCCACGCCGCTCCAGGCCCTGTGGAGAGCAACGTCAAGGGCTGCCCAGCCAGCTCTTTCTTCCCTGACCAGTGTCCCGTTATTCTGCTGCCTGGGACACACGACGCTGAGAATCAGGCACCCGGCGAATGACCAGCCAGCCCGGCATTTAGCACAGCAACACTTTTCCAAGCAACCCCTGAGCCCGTCGCTTTGCCATGACGCACTTTTGCATGCCCTATACGAAACCCCCCCCCCCCCCCGATCGAGTCCTTGGTTTCGAGAAGAGGCTTGTTCCTCCTGCACACACAAGTGACACGAGTGCGCCATTCCGTCGATTGGGTGGAAACCCCCCCCCTCTCTCCTCCCTCTCTCCCCCACAGATGGCAATGATACTCCAAAGAGCTGAGCCGCCTACGAAGGACGCGCGCCCGACGGCGGAGATCGACCCGCTGTCCTGTCGCACGAAACGCCATTGCCAAAACGGAGAGGTCCTGTACAGCTTTTCGTGTTTTTACCATTCCGCCCAACGACCAGACATTATTTACACTATTCGCTTTGCAAGATACCGAGTGCGCACCGTGAGGACCGACCCTCGCTGTCGGGACGTGAATAGGAACTGCTCCGAATTATTTTCTGATTCAAGAAACAATCATCACATCAAAGCATAATTGAACGAGTTTTGTCCAGAGTTAAGTTGGTTCTGTTATTATTGACAAAAGAAAGCTATCTCTCCCATTTTTCTCCTTGTTTCCTGGCTGAACCTCGGTGCTCTTCTGCGGCCCCAGGAAAGCCAGGTGTTTGGTTGTTTGTTGTTGTAATGTGAGTGGTGTGTATATATACGTGTATCTCCTTCTCGCCCTTGTATGTGTGTGTAAATGTGAAATGTGGATGGCGGCGAGCAGACCCAACAAGATGGCTGGCCGGCTCGGAGCAGAGGCTTGTACAACTTTCCAGAAAGAGTAGTCTATATGAGGAGGGGGTATTTGTTCAGGAAAAACATATGTCGAAGGATATTCAAAAGATAAGCTGAGGCCTAACGAACAACAGATGCGCTTGGGTCTGACCATGAAAAATCATCTCCCATGGGGTATTGAAAATGTGGAGGGATATAACAAGTGTGCTGTGTATAGGGTTCGTCGCTGGGAGAAGAATCGAATCGAATCCTTGGTGAGCCCGCATCGCAAGGGTAATGCTGGGCTAGTGCTGCCGGCTAGTGTTGATCAATAAATAGTGTAGAAGCAGGCGACAAGCGTCGAGAACCAAGGCGACTGAGAATGCGAAGCAGAGAAGTGAAGACGCCGTGTAAACTCCTGGGAAGGCACCCCCCGAAACCCGCGACGCCATGCGATGACGAATGATGCAACCAGTTGTGTTTTAAAAGCAAGAATTGGGGTGTGTTCCCGTCGGGACATTGATGGGCACACGTCTAAAAGCGACTGCCTGCTGCCCAGATACTGGCAGAAGCAGAAGCAGCCCACTCGCTCTCCTCATACGGAGGAGTAGGCCACTTGTTCTCCACAGAGTGCTTTTTGTGAAGGTCAAGGGGCTTTGGTGTAATAGCCTCTTTGCCATCGCCAAAGAGCATCACGTTGCCGCTCGCGGACGGGGAAGGCGTTGGGTACGGGCACGCCAGTACCGAATTACTTTGCGATTGCCGAAGTCCTTGGGCGTTGTCCAGCTTCTTCATGGCGCGGTGTGTAGAATGTAGAACCTCATCGAGAAGCTCGTCCTCCTCATCCAAGGCATCACCGGGGTGGCCAGCCTGTGCGCGTCTTGTGCGGCTTGAAATTGGCCCGGTAGTCCGTGCTGCTCCTATCAGGTTGTCGACCGACCGGGGCTGGTGTTGAGGCAGCGAGTGGTGACGCTTCAGGTTGCTGGTAGGTGTTATCAGGTGGGCAGGGGGAGCAGGTGCCTGCTCGTTGCCCTGCTGGGTGCCATGAAGCGCCTTGTCGAGCGAATCGTAAGTGTCCACCTTGGTCGTTGAACCATGCTGGTCCACAACCATAGAAGACCGGTTACTGGCCCACGGACCGCAGCCTGCTTGCGGCTCGAAATCATCGTACTTGGGAGATACTGGTGTCTGGTGCCTTCCCGAGAACCGCCGCGCACGTTTGCGAAGGTGGGAGAAGAAGCTCTCCTTATGGGCGCTCGGTGGCGACACCAGCCCGGTCTGACCATTGAGGGCACGTTCCGCCTGCTGGCGATGGGCGTCTGCGTAGTTATTGGTGCTCGAGTTGACAGAAAGCTGGCGACCAATCTTCTTCGACTTCTCTTCCTCCGCAGCCAGGCTCGCGGCATCGCCCTGCGTTCTGTTTGAGCCTTGGGCTGTGACGGCATCGGATATGGGCGAGATAGGGCGGATGGTAGGCAAAATATTGATCGGCGCGCCGTTTGAGGGCCCGTTGTTCCATGTGCTGCGTTTGCTGGGCGCCGGACGGGCCTTGGATTGGGAAACCTCCTGCACACTGTTTGCGTGCGCCAGAGGGGCAGGGCGTGCAGCAGTCGGCGACTCCTTGATGGCCGCTTGCGCGGGTGTTGGCGTGGTCTCCATGCTCTCGGAGCGGCCAATGAGTGACTTCCGGAACCACGAAGGCTTGCCGGACGTGGGCGGAGTCGTTGTGCTTTCCTTGCGGCCGAGATCGGACTGCTTGCGGCCGAGGATGCGCGAGGCGGAAGAGCGCGGCCGCATGGGATCGACTGCGTCGTTGAAGTACTCGTGGGCGATAGCTTGCGTAGATGTTGGGCGGTTCTTCGGGTCCCACATCAAGCACCAGGTTACGAACTGACTTAGCGAAGCAGGCCATTGAGGAGTCTGCATGATGGTGTCCATGGCATGAGGCGCCATCTTGGGGAAAGAGAAACCCAGTTTGCCGGCAAGACGAGTTCCCTCCTTCCAGTCGCCACCGCCAACACGACCGCCCTGCTTGTTGTACCAGGTGCCCGGACTGCCCATGATCTCGCAGACACGCCAGACCTGATCCACCTCATTGCCTCCAGGGAAGAGCGGCTTCAAGGTCGCAATCTCCACAGCCATGGCACCGACTGCCCAGATATCAACTGGGGCAGAGTACTCGCCTGCTCGCAGCAGGACTTCGGGCGCGCGATACCATCTCGTGGAGACATATGTCGTGTACGGCAGCTTGGAGTGTGTCTCGCGGGCGAGACCGAAGTCAGCAATCTTAACTGTGTATGACGGTGGTGTTGATGGCGGAGTCATCAGTGCTGAGTAACGACGGAACGAATTGCCCGAGTCCATGTGTCCAGAGGTCGTGACGAGAATGTTTTCCGGTTTGATGTCGCGGTGGAAGAAATGGTGAGCGTGGATGTGCTCCAGACCATGCATAATCTGGAACAGGATACTCTTGACGCTACTGTTGTCAAGGCACTTGTGGTCACGGGCCTTCATTAGTTGGTACAAGTTGCCCTCCATGTACTCCATCGCGATGTGGAGCTTCTTGCTGAAAGGGTCGAGGAAAATATCCAAGGCCGGGACGAGGTGGCTATGTGGCGGAAGTGTCCGAAGAAAGACAACCTCCCGAAGCTCCAGGCAGGGGCCGAATGATTCATATGTCTTCTTCATTGTTTTGATGGCAAGCTGAGAGGCAGTGTTAGGCTGGTAGACACTCGGAGTAGATTACAGAAGCTGTCAAGGGTTACTCACCACGGTGCCACGTCGGGCAACATTGGCCCCAGCAGTCCTCGTGCGGGCGAGCACGACGCTGCCGAAGCTTCCATCGCCAATCTCCTTGAGCACCTCGAATCTATCCTCGAGGGCCATGTTGGACGATCCGCGATGGATCAGGTCGTTTGACACGGCCATCTTGGACTTCGAGGGTCAACACAGGTCGTCCAGACAGGTGCAATATCCGGCTTGAATCCGCGTCCAGGAGGCGTGGCGAGTCTATTGAAGGTGGTGATGATGGGAGTCGTCTTAGTGGCGAGCCATGCGGGCTGACGAACGTTGTCCAAGAAGGCTAAGGCTGAGTGAGTGCCGTTATCCTGGTAATTTCAAGCTGAACAGCTTGCTTATAGTGATGTGTGTGAGATGCTCTGTCGGGGTCCTGGCACTCTAACGTGACCAGTGATGGAAGTTGGATGCTCCCGGTGAACGAGCGAGCGAGGAATCCAGATGGGTTTGGTGAACGAACGATTGAACGAGAAGAGCAGGCTGAGGGCAGGAAGAGGATAACGGGATTGGCAAGATGTGATTCAAGGGGTAAAGAGGTAGCTGGAGCGGGTGGCCCGCAAGGGGGATGAGGAAAGAGGCCGGGAGCTGGGGGGTGTGCGGGTCCTCGCGAGAGCCCAAGAGGGGAGTGAGATTGGGGAGAGCTCAGAGTCTGAGCTCGTGGTAATCTCAGACTCCTTGCTAGCGCATAAATTTGCTGGTCTCGAAAAGAGTGACTGATTGGGACTTGTGCAAATGCGCCGGGGCCCTGGAACACTCGACCGTGACAAGCTCCGGCACGCCGGGGGGCCTATCCGTCGCGCGGAACGAGCTCAATAAGACGATGTAGCCCTTGCTGGCGGATGATGGATTAATAAAAGGGCGCGCGCACGCGGAGTGGCGATGCTACTTGTGCACCGTGGTGGTCGTGGAACGAGGCTTGAGTTTTGCAGCTCCGGCCGCTGGACAAAGACGACTGACAGGCTCGTCTGACACGCCTCGGCTAGCGATGCACGAGACTCAAACGAGCAAAGCTGTGCAGACCAGGCGGCGGGACAGCTGAGGCTTGTGCGAGCCAGCATTGACTACGGGCAGTCATGTGCTGTGCGGTGTTCTTATGACGGTGAGGACGAGAGTCAGGGGGAGGAGAAGGAGGCTGGAAAGGCTTGAGAAACGGGGACCAGCAGGATACCTGCCCAGCCCTGTCCGTCTCCAGTTCACGCTACGAAGTACCCGTGGACGTAGGTAGCACACGCTCTGCGCGTGAAGGCTGGGCGAGCGTCAATCATGTCATGTACCTGCAGATGGTACTTGCGCCCATGTACCGACTCGTCCAGGGGCAGTCGGGGGAGTCAAGAAGGGGCGCACGCCGCATGCACGTCCGTTGGAAAGTGACATTGGTCCCTTGATTTGCTTGTACATGGCGACTGGGCCCGGAGGCCGTGTGGGCGGGCTTGGGCCAAAGCCAGTCCGGTCCAGGTTTAGCAGCAGACACTCACAAAGAGCCCTGCAGCTAGACACCGATGTTGGCGTGACACCCTCGACACCTGCCCGCCCCAGTGGCACACGTCAATGGAGAGGGGCGAGAGGCGAGCGACGGGCTCCGTATTGACACCACACCATGGTGGTTATTGGTCCGCGGGTGGCCCAAGCTGCCCAGAGGCCGGCGGCGAGTCGTGCACTACTCTTCGACCCTGAGCAGCACTCGACAGAGTTGGAGCAATTGATCAATCAAGCCCTGTAACCTGCCGACGCGACAGGGGATCTTGAGGGGCTCCCAATTTCACGGGTTCGCGATTCCCAGCTTGCCCTCATCTCCTCGCACATTGTACACCCGGAAGGTCCCTTGGGGCCCTTGCGCATCCGACTCTGATCGGACAACCGCTGCGGATGCAAGATTGCCCTGAGCCTTCGTGGCGGATTTGTGCCTGAAAAGCGCCCGGGAGGCCTTGTTAGGGAACATTCGATCGCCAGGGGGGCAGCTGTGCTAAGATGCCCCGCTAGTCGGACGGAAGCTTCGAATGCATTCTCAGTGCTCACTCTGGAGAGCGGAACGACGTTGAGCTCGTGTGTAGATGGTCGCCCGGCGAAACAAAGTCCGGTCGTGGGCAATGTGTATGTGCCTGTCTTTGAACGGCAACGGAATGGGCACATCCACTTGCCCGTTCCCGTCGCAACGATCCCCCTCCCCACCACCATGTCTTGCCATGGAATCGAATTGAGAAATGCTCTTGTCTTTTTCGATGCCCATTCAAGGGTTGTGCTATGTTCGGCACGTCTCAATTCCTTATGCATTTCGTGCTTGCTGATTCACCCCTGACTTGAAAGGAAGATATTGCACAGTACAGTATATGCCGCAGTCCGCCACCATGATGATGGTGACCGCCCCCTCTCCCCAACCACGCGCATTGACAGCAGGAATCCGGCCAGCCCACTTGGTGTCCGCTTCGCTGGTGATGAGACGCCGAGCCACCGGTAAAGGGCAGGAATTGGCCACGATCATGGGGCCGCAATCCGCGGCAGTGATCCGGTTGAGCTTTGGCCATACCGACCCGCCGAGTGACTGGAAGCGGCGCCGAACTGGTGTTCGTGAGAAGCATTTTGGGTATCTAGCGCTTGCTGGGGTGATCACGGAGCAATATCGACTATGGCGATCTGCATGTCGAGCCACACTGGTCATGACCATTTGATACACCCTGAAGAGCCTTCTCGGCTCGAGACATTCGTTCAATCAACGAACCATATTCTCCATCTTTCAAGACGATGGACCACAACCCTTCTGTCGTCGAACATTTGGATAGCACCTGGGATGTCGGGGACTAAGAGTCGTTGCAAACGATGGTCGTGCCCGGAGTAGAGCTAAGATCTTTCGGGTATTGCCTACCTCTAGGTAAGTATCTTATTGTAGATACTCCGTGGTCCAGTTGACAGTACTGGCAAGGTGCGGCAAGTGTTCGCTGAACGGTCCACATAACGGGAGTTTGCACAATTGCGCAGCACACACAATCCGGCACTGATGCAGCGTTGGGGGTGGCAGGCGGCGGCAAGCTTCCAGTCATCTTGTGGTCATTCCCATCAGGCGAGGACGAGTTGAACGAGCTGGGTTGGCCCCTGGTGATGTGCCGCTTCAGCAACCAATTGAAGTCAGACCCATTTGCTAGTGTGCGAGATGGTCGAACTCTGCTCACCGTCACGCGTGTGTGCGGGAGCAGCCGCTGATGCCGGCGCCGTGAACGTGGTGGTTGGGGCGGATTTGTCCGTTTTCACGACGCTTGCCGTGCCCTGCACATCTCAAGTACAGGGTGTGCATGCATTCAGTCGTTTCTATTCTGCTTGCACGGTCCGGGTAATATATTGATCACATTTCTGGAAGTCAGACAGCAGGGACAACCGGCTAGAGGAACGACCAGGTCGTGCTCACCAAGCAGATCCTCGACGGCAAGCACGTGGAAGGGCAGTGGCGGCGACAATCGTCTGGGCTGTCTCGGCGGAGAGCATGGCAAACGTGGGAACCGTCAGGCCCGACATGCGAACGTGGCGGCACCCACTTGCCAGCGTGTCTGTGCATTTTGTCAAAAGAGACGGTCTGGAAAGGAGAGCTGGCCGCGAAGTGGCGGTGGGTGGTCTGTCCACGCCGTCAGCGTTGCCCATGCTCGACTGTGAGACCCTAGTCACTAAAGGAACAGAAGAAGAAGCGAGGAAGAAGTCGTAAACCTGGAAGAGACCCTTGCCTCGCGATGTCTCGGCGGTCAGGGCGGGTGATCCCTGTGCTGATGATGGTGTGATGGATGTTGTGTGCTGGCGTTGCAGTCGCTGTTGTGTTGTGTTTTTCCACTGTTGCTTTTTTGCCTGTGCAGAGGGTGAGGTCATTCTCGGGGATGCGGAAGAAAGGGATACGTCAATTGCGACGATTCGAAGTTGTTCCCTTGTGCCCAGGCAGTCTGGCAACTGACCCAAGGACGGCTTTCCGATCGCCAGTGTGGTCGCTGTTGCCTCGCAGTCCGGCGATGGCAATTACGGCGAGTGGCACCTTCCCTCCAAGTCTGGCCATGCTCCGGGACAGTGGCAACCCAAACGAGATTGACGCCCAGAATGGAATGAAGAGACGGTGCCAGGGTCCAGCGGCGACACGGCGACACTGCGACACCCCGGCTGTCGACGTTCCTTTCCATGGCATGACAAGCAGTCGACAGGACGACCGTTGGGGGCCAGACACCCCGCCCTGATGGCCTTCCTTTGTGCCAGCTGACAAACTCATGACTGCTGTCACCCCCAGAGATCGCATCCATCCATTGATGCGACACGACACGACAGGGTTCTGTCCTTGGCCCGTTGTGACGCCCGGCGCGACGCGTCCGCGCTGTCAACCCGTTCGTTGGTGTTATCACGAGCGGACGAGGCCTCCCGGCCAATACCAAGTCAATGTCAGGCATCACCATGGCCATGATTGGATCAGCTCCCCCCAGACTCGAGCAAGCATCACGATGTCTTACGGTTGGATACTGCACTGTCCCACCGGAGGTCCCATTCATCCAAGACGACAGCGATCCAAGCTATACACAGCAACTCCACCAATATCCTCGTCCCGTGCTGGACATCGGTCTATGTTCACATGTCTGCTCGTGTCATCCACCTGTTCCTAGCTTCATCGCCGCCCCGTTGTTGCAGTCCGCCCGCCCCAGCGGCATGCGCCGCGGAGGTGATTCCGGAAACCGACTCTGAAACGCAGCTCCGTGCCGGTGGATCGACAACGGATGAGTGGATGACTGCGAGCGCTCCAGCAGGAGAATATCATGATTTGCCGTGTCGCGAGCCGTCTAGATGCCTATCAGTCTAGATAGATAGCTGCTCACTCAGACGGCACACACGGTGGATTCTTCGGCCACAGCCAGTGCCTCACATCGTCATTGGACTTCCCGCCCCCTGCTGGTCAGAGGCTGGGTTGTGATATGCTCACCGGACAGCCAACCTGACCAGTCAGCCAGCTCAATCACAATGGCACATGCTCGTGCGCGGGCGCCTACGTTGACGCAGTGTGGAATGTCTCTCAGCTCCAATTCTTCTAACTCTTATGCTTCTCTGTCAGATAATCGACAGTCTGTGATGTCGCACAGTCGCTGGCGGGCTGGACCCCCTCCCCCCAAAGTTCCACCTGGACACTCGTTGCCGCCGGCCCGCCACGCGCTACTGTTTCGCATAGAAGAGCTTCTCGATCCTGCCTGCCATACTACGGCCGGATCCACTCTCGGAAGCTTTCGAGGCATGGCTTCTCTTCCTTCTCGTGCGGTGCATGAATGCATGAATAAGTGCTCCTGGGCTGGTCCCTGGCTCTGCGGACCGTTCGCGCTAGCTATCTAGTGCCGTTGACTCTATGTGCCTGCTGTTGGTGCCGCGAGTCCATGAGCGCCGGCCGTGGTGTCATAAGAAATTCACCTGAGATCTTGACAAGCGCCCGTGTACCCGTACCGGCTGATTGTTCTCGAAAGGTCCTTGGCCATCCTCTTCGACGTCTAGGCTCGTCGCATCGGGTCTAGACGACCTGTAGGTGAATCCTGAGGAAGCGACCATATCACCAGGTTTTGTGCTCTGGTATATTGGGCTGTTACAAGCACTTTCTCAATGATGATACAAAAAGATTTGACATGCTTGTGCTCTCCCCCCTCCCTTCAAGTCCACGAGTTCAACACTTCATACCAATATCAGAATTTCATTTACTGCACACGTATCTCATTGTCTGTGAGCCTCGGTCCGCACATCCGGGTGGCTTCTTGAACATATTCTATGGGGTCGATGGGGAGCCGATCTCTCGCTCAGACCTCCTACGCATCAGAGACTGATAGGCCACTTCGAGTCTGCCGCAGTCGAATTCCATTTGGCCAGATCTTCAAGCTTGCCTAGTATTGGGCACAACCTGGTCGCGCAATTTCAGTGCCGAGTCGTGCCTATTCCATGAATGTTGCTAGTGTGACGGAACCCTCTCTCTTTCTCCCTCTCTCTCTGTCTGCCTGTCTCCCTCCGAGCCGTCAAGCTTATCTGTCCCTAGCACCATAACGGCATGGCTTTCCTTTGGGAAACGAGCTGCTGTGTGTATTTATCAGAGTATAATATCCGACCCAAGCTACTTCCTGCATTTGGTTCCCACGATCTGTGAATCGTGAATGTCCACAAAACTGATGTATCTTTAGATACAAGATCATTCCTCCCTGCTAGCTAGGGATGGAGCTTTCCACCGTATATCTCTCCCCTCAGAGCCAGGTCAGCACATACACACACACACACAGAGAGAGAGAGGGAGAGAGAGAGAGAGAGAGAGAAACCATGATATTCTCTAACACGCGAAACCGAGCGCAGTACTCTCCACCCCGCCCCCTGGACGGCGTCGGCGTCGAATAGGGATCAGAATCCGGGATGAAAGTGAGACATCAAAATCGAAAATCAAAACAGATATCCGTATTGATCAATATTCAGCCTGTAGGTTCAGCAGGATGGTCCAAAAATATATTCTATGTTCTGTTTGCTACAATATCTATACAGGTTCAAGGGCTCAGAAAATACGCCAGGCAGAAAATGGAGGCTCGTGCAAAATCAAGATGACAACCACGACTGACCCGCTATAAAGACCAATTACGCCAAAACAGAAAAACGCCATTTCCCAACTTTTCATCTATCTTTACGTCCGCTCTTGAGACTGTCTCGTCTCTTGTCAGATCGAGATGCCGTGCTGGCAGAAGCTGAGGCAGATGGCGGAGACTCGTATCCGGACTTCCTGGACTTGGATAGCGACTGCGAGCGAGACGGAGATGCGGCAGATGGAGTAGAAGAAGAAGAGGCACCGCTACGGCTGAGCTTCTCCTCCCAAGTCGGGCCTCGGTCCTGGATAGGGGATGTGACGAGGCTGTTCCTGTGCCGCTTAGCCTCGGCGGCCGCTGCACCATCCTTGCCGGTCTCCCGCGACTCCATGATTTGGGTTCTGTTCACCAGTGCAGATTTGAGCGGAGGAGGAGGCGGGGGGTGCGCGGATGGCAGACCGTGTCGTGAAACGTCTGGCGATTGATTACGGGAGACTGCTGGCGAGCTCGCGGCGCTACCTGGGTCAAGGGCTGGGAACGACAAAAGACTGCCCGCTGGAAGTGGAGGAATGGCCAGCGAAGGGCGACTGCCGGCCACAGTCTTGTCCTTGCTCGCAACGAGGTCACCCAGTTGCTGATACGTGCCATGTCCCGAGACAGGGTATGGCGTGGCCGGCGCACTTCGGGGCGGGCCGGCGTTTGCGAAAGCTTGGCTGTCAATGACAATACCACTCTTTGTCGAAGATCGACTCTGCTGCTCACTGGGAGGTGGACCACTGTACGAGATGCTGTGGCGTGTTCCGTGCGACGACTCGGCAGCAGCCGTCTTTGGCTCTTCTCGTATGCTTTCTGGGACATAGCGGCGAGGGTCAAAGGGCGTGATGGAGGGTCTCCTCGGCGCACCCTCGCTCACAGGCGCTGCTTTTTGTCGTTGGCTCTTTGACAAGTCAGCCATGGCCTTTGTGTACGCCTTCTTTGCTTCCACATCGTGCCTGGCGGGGAAGAGACTCCGGATGAGCTCAGAGGGTAATTGCCCAACATCGCCCGGTGAAGCGACCGGGCTGGTCAGGATTGGGATGTCAATCGTGGCCCTCTGCAGACGCCTGAACTCCTCGTCTGGGAAAGCAAGAAGACCAATCGTCATGAATTCGCTGTAGCCGGCCGGAGTGAGAGCTGGTAACCTTGGCTTCGAGCTTTTGGATGCTGGATCTCGAACAAGATGATAGTCGCACCCCAGTACTTCGTAGAGCTTCTCGAGTCCTTCGAGAGCAGCATCGTGGTCTGCTCGGAAGAGTGCTGCGATCCCCGGAACTGGTTCTGGGTCCACGAAGTAGCGCTCATAGAAAATAGCCATCTTTGCTGGCGTCATGACAAGGCCGCCCTTTGGTGGCAACTCAGCAGAAAGATGCCTCGCGAGAGCTTCATAAAGCTGGTTGCATAATGCTGTAGGCTGGCCCTCGTCATCGAACAAGACGCCGTGACTCGAGGATTCCGAGATGGAGCCGGCTCGTCTGACGCCAGCAGGGCGCCTCGGGATGGTTCGTGTCTGGCCACGATCACTGAAGCGAACACTAAGCTTTGCTGACTTTGTAGGCGAAAGGGCACCAAGATCATGGCTGCCCAATGCCGAATCCGAGCCCGTAGACGAAGAATGCTCGCGTAGTGCCATGGCGACTAGTGGAACTTGGGCGTTAGATGTGGCGCAAACTAGGACGTGGGGCGCCGTTCCACCCACCTTCTTTCCTGACGGCCATGCGGATCTCTGACAGCACCGTCGAGGACACACTGGGAGACATCTCCTCCTCGGAGAGCGGAGGCGTCGCTGGGGAGAACTGGAAGCCGTTGTTGAAGACGGGCTTGAAGTCGGTCGGGCCGTCTGCCTGGACACCGTTGCTCTCTCCTGGGCGTTGGACAGGCTGCTGCCTGCTGTGGACGTTCATGCTGCCGTGCTGGGGCATTGGACTCGCTTCGAGGCCCTTCTTCGCAGTGTCGAGGTGAGGCCGCGGGCGTGCTGCGTGATGGGGTGGGGGCGCCATGTGTACCGAGAGGGCCAGAGGGGCGTATCTCCAATTATTCTGGAGACGGGCAGTTGACAACCGTGGATATTTGGTATCGAAAGAGAGGGAAAGAGAGTGAGGACGAGGCAGGAACTGCAGGAAGTCAGGTTATAGCGCCGGGTGGGTGGTGACACAAGCTGGCGAGGCAAGTGAGGGTGGAAAGGGGCCGTGTCGCCATGGCTCAGCGGCGAGGCGAGCCTGATGCCGCCCAAAGGCACGGTTGCTAGGAGGAATTTGCGGCTCGAGAGTGGAGATGCAATAACGTCGGGCAACGAGGTTGACCTTGAGCGCTCGCGATCGGCAAGCAAGACCCCTGTTGGTTGGGCTGCGGTGAGCGGGAACGTGCGCGCGAGCAGCAGCGACCGTTGAACGGTCTGTGTAGCCCATCGAGCATCGCCAGTGTCGGCCGTGTCGTCACTTGTCGCGCAGAGGGCAGAGAGACGGGCTGCGGTCTGCTGGACCTCATCCAGCGTGCTTCCGAGCTGGAGGCTGGCTCGCGAACCACGAGCCGGGCGGTGATTGCAACGTCACATGGGGGCTCAGGCTGCTGTGCTGCTCGAAGTGTCAGATGGCACAAGCAAGAATGGACAGGACGAAGCCTGCGAGAGGGAGGAAGACAACAAGAACAAGGCCGGCGCTAGACGGCGGGCGGGCGGGATCCGCGAGGTTGCACGTCATGCAGCGTGCGCGCATGGGCGGCAGTTGCGTGCATGATTGTGCATCGCGGCGGCATGGCGGCCGAGGCGGGCGGGATGCGGGCGCTGGCCAGTCAGGCGGCAGCGAGAGCGTCTTGGTCAGCGGCGGTGCCTCGTCGGATCTGATAAGATGCAGCAGCTCGCATTCGCGACGGGGCGTTCCAAGCCTGCCCAGGTGGTGGTTCCTGAGCACCTGCACTCGGTCGTGTCGCTCGCCCGGCTGCCGGCGGGAGGCGAAGCGGGCGAATCGAGAACCCGGTCTGCCTGCCTCGAGGGCCCCACCCGACTGCACCTTTGCAGCGGCTCGCCTGCCTCTCTTGCCTCTGTTGCCTCTCGCGTCCGCCATGTGACGCACGCTTGGAGACCTGGAGGCTCGTCGGCTTCCGAGGGGTCCATGGCAGACTTGCACCCGCCCAACATAAAAAGCATCAGATGCCCCGCGAGGTGACACAGGCAGTCTGGTTGGGAGAGGATGCCACTGGACAATTACACACTCAACTCTTCTTGAGCCCAACTTGTTCCCAAGCCTCGGCACCAACTTGGCACCAGCTTCGCCCACCGATCCAGCCTGGGGAAACAGCACTCCCGGGGAAGCCGTGCAGGGACCCGCCAACTGCCCACGTTAGCGCACCACCTCCACCAAGACAGCTCTAATCTCAACTTGGAGAGCTGCCTTTTCCTTGTTTCCTCATCTCCCACTCCCAAAACGTTCGCCCTGCCCGCGGCAGATCAACAGCCTCCACGATGCCTGGCTCGTCGCGAATGCCCGTCAGCCTGCGCGAGACCTACAACTCGGTCAAGAAGGCCAGGCCCAGCACCCCTCTTGCGCTGCTCAACCTCGAGCTGTACGTTCGCACCCGTGCCCCTACTCCACCTGCCCATCGCTGAATAGCCGAGGCTTGTGCCACCCGCCCAACGTCACTGCATTCCTCCATAACCAATGCGCCTGCACAAAGCTCGATTGCTGACAGACACATCGTGTGTGTAGCCTCAAGAACCTCCTCTTCTTCCTCTTCGTCTTCCGTATCCTCCGACGCACCTGGTGGCAGCTCAAGGGCCGCGGCCTGCTCGGCACCTTTGCCGAGTTCTACCGCGATTCCCGCCGCATCCTATATGGCTACTTCCTCCGCGCCCCGGGTGTCCGCACCCAGGTTCGCAAGCAGGTCAAGGAAAGCCTCGCCAAGCTCGAAACCAAAATGGTTCCGGCCGACGGCACAAAACTGCTAGCCCTCCCCAAGGAGGGCTGGTCAGATGAGGCCGTCCGCAAGGAGATTGATGCTCTTGCCAACATGGACCATACCAGATGGGAGGACGGCTACGTGTCGGGCGCCGTCTACCACGGCGAGGCTGAACTGCTTGCCCTCCAGACTGAGGCATACGGCAAGTTCACCGTCGCCAATCCGATCCACCCGGACGTCTTCCCAGGTGTCAGGAAGATGGAGGCCGAAGTCGTCGCCATGGTTCTCAACCTGTTCAATGCGCCACCCAACGCTGCCGGTGTCTCAACAAGTGGAGGTACCGAAAGTATCCTGATGGCGTGCCTGAGTGCCCGCCAGAAGGCTTACGCCGAGCGTGGCGTCACAGAGCCCGAGATGGTCCTCCCCGAGACGGCGCACACTGCCTTCCGTAAGGCTGGTGAGTACTTCGGCATCAAGATCCACCTCGTTCCCTGCCCAGCCCCGACACACCAGGTCGACGTCCGCCGCGTATCTCGCCTCATCAACTCCAACACTATCCTCCTCGTCGGCTCTGCGCCAAACTTCCCTCACGGCATCATCGACGACATCTCGGCACTGTCTCGCCTCGCGCTGAAGCGCAAGTTGCCCCTCCACGTCGACTGCTGCTTGGGTTCGTTCCTTGTCCCGTTCCTCGAGAAGGCAGGCTTCGAGACCGAGCTGTTCGACTTCCGACTCAAGGGCGTCACCTCCATCTCCTGCGATACACACAAGTACGGTTTCGCGCCCAAGGGAAACAGCACAGTGCTCTACCGCACCCAGGAGCTCCGCACCTACCAGTACTTTGTCTCGCCAGACTGGTCCGGTGGTCTCTACGCTTCACCCGGTATCGCTGGCTCTCGTCCGGGAGCTCTCATCGCTGGATGCTGGGCCTCGCTCGTCCGCGTCGGCGAGCAAGGTTACGTTGATGCCTGTGTCAACATCGTCGGCTGCGCCAAGAAGATCGTCGAGAAAATCCAGACCACCCCTACGCTTGCCGCCGAGCTCGAGATCATCGGCAAGCCACTCGTCTCCGTCGTCTCCTTCACCGCAACCAACCTCGACATCTATGACATTGCCGACGCCATGAACTCTAAGGGCTGGCACCTGAATGCCCTACAGAACCCTCCCGCCATGCACGTGGCCGTGACGCTGCCGATCACCAAGGTCTGGGAGAAGCTCGTCGCCGACCTCGAGACCTGCATCGAGGACGAGAAGGAGAAGGAGCGCATCCGGATTGCTGAGGGCAAGGGCGCCAAGGGTAAGGCTTCCGGCGACACGGCTGCCCTTTATGGCGTTGCAGGGAGCTTGCCGAATAAGGCTGTCGTGACCGATCTCGCGCAGGGATTCTTGGATCTGCTGTACAAGGTATAAACAGTTCGTTATATACGTACCATCATGTCATTATCCTGTATTTAAGTGCTTATAAGAGCGTGTCACATTTTTCTTTATCGAGTCGCGGAGTCAAGCATGGGGGGTAGCAGATTCGTGCGCATAGAGTACCTGAGCTCACAATTCTAGCATCTATCTATCACATTCATTGTCATTCCCTGCTGGCTCGTGGGTCGCTATTGTACGCCATCGAAACAGACCAAGCATGCTGCGCGTCGAGGTACTTGTAGAATGGGCTAGAGCGTGTTCTCGCGCCATCGCGTCGAACCTGTCGACCCTGTAGCCGTCTTTCTCTACTCAAAAGACGGGAGGACGTCGAACTTCTTTCTGTTGTCGCCCTTCGGCCACTTTGACGACCTGTCCCCGGCACCGCGCGATGACGCACCTGAGGAGCTCGCCTGGCTGTATGCATGACGATCAAAGTACCTGGTCGTCGCACGAGACAAGGACTCGGACGCGGACGCGGACGCGGTGCTCCACTGACCAGGTCTGGACGAGGCGGCGCTGCGGCCACTTTGGCTGGGCGCGGTGCTGGATGGCCGTGAAGAGAGGGTGTTAGCTTCTCGGAAGATGATAATCATGATCAGATGCAGTATACTATTGCACTGGGGCAGACTTACAAGTCACTCGCGGAAGCGTCGTTGGCACGGACCGCGGACGTAGGAAGATTGTGCGAGAATCTCGGGGTGGCTGAGGCTGGCGAGAAGACTTTGCTTCGTGGGCCGGACATGGCAGAAGCTGCGCCTGGGCCAAACTGACTGGTCTGCAGCGTATGTCAGCATCTGAGTATCAACTCACGTTGTGGTCACCCTCAACTCACATCGTCGTTGTCAGCGGCGTCGTCAGCATCACCGCGAGCCAACAGGCTGGATCGTGAAGATCCCGAGATCGAGTGGGCAGTTACGGACGATCCCAAGGGCGGCACAGCTGGAGCTTGCCGATGAAGCGTAGGGAGCACGCGCGAGATGGTTCCTGCCTTCTCATGCTCCCGAAGAGCGTGGCCACCTCCCGGCGGTGGGGTGGGGATGGCATCGCCTTCATTCGTCTCACGCCAAGAAATGCATTGTTTGCATTCTGGTTCAAGCTCGCGACGCTGCGTCTTTGAGAAGCGCTCAACGGGCAGATCCTTGAAGCAGGTAATGCACTCGAGTGAGGTGGCCATGGCGGAGTGTCTGAGAAATGTAAAAGGTTAGCATAAAACCGGGTTGGGTTTTGGAGAAGTGAGTGCCGAGTGACGATGTTGTGACTTGGGAGGAAGGCGGCAGCGGTGGTAATGCTTCAGACTTACCGGTAGATGGCTTGAAACTGGCAGGTCGGTTGACGTGAAGTGGTAGAGTACAACGACGTCTGATGTTGACAGATACGCCGACGTTGCAGGGCCGAATGGTGACAGAAGAAGAGCTGTGCGTGGGCGGCCTGGGTTTGATCGGCGCGGCGGCGTTGCGAGATGCCTCAGTTGGAATCCAGGATGCGTGGGAGCCACAACAATTGTGAACTGGGTGGGGATAGTCTTGTTGAGAAGGCTGGTGTTCAGAATTGAATGTTTTGATTCATAGATCGCAAACGGCTCCTGTCTGGTAGTCTGTGTTCCAAGGTTGACAGGTTCGTGGCGCTCCTGCCTTCCGGAACAGTCACCAGGCAAGCGAACAGGCCTGCGCCCCGGTCTCGGAGATTTCTTGAGCAAGGACTTGCAAGCAGCTCTTGAGCTTGAAAGTTGTTGCTGTGGCCAGTATGCATCAGATCAGCCAGGAGATGTCATCGTCCTCCGAGGAGTTGGACCTGATGGCCTGCGAGCACTAGAATCCTGGCCGTGACTCTCCGTCCTGTGAAGTGCCCGCTTTCGCCTGAGCGAAGACCATTCTGCTTTCCATGTGGCAATGCTCTCACGCAGTTCTGCGTCGATGTTCTTCGGCATCTGCACTTCGATGGCTTTGAGATGGATCTGCAGGTTGAGAATGTCCATTTCGGCTTCGTCACGCTCACCTTCACTGAAAGTTCATTAGTAGGACAGAAACCTGCCTGCGAAGCACACAACGACTCACAGCTCTGCCGCCCGGCTCTCCAAACGCACAATCTTGTCCGCGGCTTGCTCCAGCCGCGTGAGCAGCATGCTATGAATATGCTTTGCCGTCAAGGTTAGCGCGTCACAGCACACGGGAGCAGTGCTACACGGCACTCACCTCTGTCTCTTCTTGTCGCTCAAGAAGAGACTTTGCCACAGCCTCCATCTGGCTGGAAAGCTCATGCGCCTCCTGCACGATCCGCTGGTTGCGGATCTCGGCCGCGATATGGTTCTGCCTTGTTCGCTGTGGGCGAGCAGCACGTGTCTTCGTCCTCCGCCTCCCGCCTGATCCTGTCTCCGATTCCCAGCGGGGACTGAAGCCTTGCGAGAGTTGTGTCTGGCCCTCTCGAGTCGCTGGCCGGCTGCCTTCTTCCAGGGTTTCCTCCATCCTGTCGACCATGCCGTGTAGTGCGGACAGGCCACCACTGTCGACGTTGGAGTCGCTGCCTATCTGGGAAATCAGGCTATTGAGGCGATGTATGAGCCTCTCTCGGGGGTCGACTCCTGGCGAGCGTGACCCAGCAAATTGTGGCGATGACGATTCATGGCGAGGGAACGCAGATCTCTGCCACGCCCTCGATGGAGAGATTGATGGCAGTTCTGGGGCCGGCAGCAACTCCGGCAGGACTGGCGACCTCGGATGCCATTCGTCATGTGCGATGTCACCCCCTTCTTCTTCGTCATCCTCGAATCCCTGCTCGAACACGGAGAATATGTCCTGGGCGGCGGAGCCGCCTGGCGTTGGCGGTGGTTCCATCTGATATGTCTCGATGGGCTTAATCTTCCTGATGTGGTGTTTGGGGGTGTAAATAGGAGGAACTGCTGCCATGAGCCGGACTGATGGGAGATCAATCACCGTCGCGCTATCTGCACCCTGTACATCGTGAGACTCAACAGACACTATACAGTGATGGATCTTGAAGTTGTCGCGTCTGGCCAGCCATTCACGACGTGCGTGGAAGCCCGAGAAAAAGTGGGGCAATCTCAATTGTCCGTTGTGACTGGCCCACACTGACCACTACCCCCACGGCACTTTTGGATGGCTGCCTCTCCCAAGTGCTTCTGCTCCAGATGTCTTCCAAGTAAACGTCCGGCGATTGGGTCTTTCCATGCATGATTGAGTCTCGGTAACTTGGCAGAGCCTTGCACCGACGCAGTAAGTTCTCATGAGCCTTTTTCTGCTCAGATTCCCGAGCAGCGGAAGACAGGACCTCAGGCGCGTGGTTGGGGGCGTGCGCGGGTCCCTAATCAGAGTGACATCAGACCTGCCGCCAAAGAACGCTGCTCATCCGTGAAGATCACAAGCCGCCCATACAGACCTTGAGAACAAGCCTTTTGGCAAGCTACTGTTCTTTTTCTTTTTCTTTTTCTTTTTCTTTTTCTTTCTTTTTCCTTCTCTTCTCTTGCGAGTCACATACATTTTGGAGAGTCTATGCCTCAGTCCCCCTGGAGCGGCTGAAGGGGCCAAGTAACTCCGATCGAATGCACTTGTTCTGTGCAAGACCTCCTCCCTGCTTTGTCGGTGTTCGCTCGGCAACAGGTACGCGTAGGGACGGAGTACGAGTACGGCGTGAGCATGCATTTCTGAGCGTCACTTGACCTGAGATGAACGAGCTCAAATAAGTGCACCCATCTCGTGCACAAAGAATCCGGGGAAGCCGGGGCCAAGCACAGGGCAAGGGGTCGGCCGGGACTGCAACATGAGCCAGGGTGCCGGAACAACTTTCGAAATTCAGCTTCCGCGCAGGAGAGCGGAGGCACTGCAAAAGCGGCGGGCGAGTCCAGCTGCGTCGTCCGGACTCCGAACTCAAGTATGGGGGCTCGGGGCGTTGGCAATTGGCCGCACTTCATTCTGCAGCCATGGCTAGCTACGTCATGCACTGGAGCGGGTTGCGATGTTCAGAACATCCAGATTGTCACAAGCAAAACGGCGGGCATGGCTCATAAGCACCCGAGACTGTCTCTGGTCGGCTTGGTATCTCGGTTTTCACATGGCGAGCGAGTGTGTGCGGCGGTGAGCCGGGTGGGGTTTCGTGCTAATGAAGCAGCGTTCACAGGAGAGTTCGAGGTGGCTCGGTGGCTCTTGTTGATAGCCGAGGATCAGAATCCGGCGGCTCAGCAGGACATGCCTTACGTCAGACTCCGACTGCAGTGCCGCGCCGCGTCCTTCCGCCCGAGCGAACCACCCCCATGCTCGGGCCACCCGAGCGTGCCCCGCGGGGTCCTCCACCTCGCGCACGCATACGGGAGCTGTGCCGGCTGCGCAGCTGCTCCAGTCCCAGGGAGTCCCCCGGTTCCGCACCTCACATCTGACTAGACCACGCCAGCTTCTTGCCCGTTGCTTGTCTCGTGACTCTTCAATCCAATCCGTGTCGCCCATATCTGCCTCTTCTGCCTGCGGTGATCAATCAGCCTGCTGCGCATAAACGACCTCCCGGCCTCATCGCTTGTCTCCCACAGCCCTTACTTACATCAGCCTTCTTGTCTTGGCTCACACCTCTTCTGCATTGCACCGGCGCATGGTGCCGAGCCGTCCGTCATGTCGTGGAAGGCGTCTGAGCGGTTGATGGACACCATCCGGCATTATGCCAACTTCCCAGCTACCGGAGTCAGCCTCCGGCAGATGGTCCAATTCGGCGAAAGGCCATCAACAGGTAGGTCATGACGGTGCCCCTGGGCCTGTGCCATCTCAAGCCGAATCACCTGCTCATGCGAAGGTGTCCTCGGATATAGGAACCCTCTTCCGAGCCTCACAATTCCTCGCCGAGGAACTCCCAATTCGCCTGGCGCATCGTGTCCAGGAGCTCGACAGTCTGCCCGATGGCCTCAATGAGATGCCATCAGTCACAAAGGTCAAGGACTGGTACGCCCAGTCGTTCGAGGTTTGCTTTCCCCGACTCGGAGATCTGTGCCTCTGCGATCCAGGACTAACATCCGCGACTAAACAGGAGCTCACCGAACTCAGCCGCCCCAAACTAGAACGCGCCGTAAAGGACCGTCTCACGAACCCAGCCAAATCAAATGGTCGGATGCTCCCCGAAGCAACGCCAAACCCCAGCATCAAAGAAGGCCAATACTCATCGTTACAAAACGGGCCGTCGGTCAATGGGAAGAAATCCCATGCAGCCAGGAGATATTTCGCCATGGTCGATGACTCGAGCGACTGGCCTCCTGAGCTCCGTTCCTACAACATGCGGTTCGCCGAGGCTCTCAACAAGATCAAGCGAAGGCATGACGGTGTCGTGACGACAATGGCGCAGGGCATCCTCGAATACAAGCGGAAGCGGCAGCGCATGCAGATCGACCACAACATACAATCGTTCCTCGACCGATTTTACATGTCTCGCATAGGCATTCGCATGCTCATCGGTCAGCACATTGCTTTGACGACAGATAACCACCATAGCGACCCAACATATGTCGGCATCATCTGCACCAAGACCAATGTCCACGACCTGGCGCAAGAGGCTATCGAGAATGCCCGTTTCGTCTGCGAGGACCACTACGGCCTCTTCGAAGCGCCCAAGATCCAGCTCGTCTGCAACCCGAACCTCAATTTCATGTACGTGCCAGGGCACTTGTCGCACATGCTCTTCGAGACATTGAAGAACTCGCTCCGTGCGGTGGTCGAGAGGCATGGCCAGGACAAACAGGACTTCCCCGTCACCAAGGTCATTGTTGCTGAAGGCAGGGAAGACATCACCATCAAGATTAGTGACGAGGGTGGTGGCATTCCGCGGAGTGCTATCCCTCTTGTTTGGACGTACATGTACACCACCGTGGACAGGACACCAAATCTGGACCCCGACTTCGACAAGAACGATTTCAAAGCGCCAATGGCCGGTTTTGGCTACGGCTTGCCGATATCGCGGCTCTATGCGCGGTACTTTGGCGGAGATCTTAAGCTGATCAGTATGGAAGGGTGCGCTTTTTTTCTCCTCCTTGATGTTGCACTGAAGTACGTTGCTAACAAAACTGTCAGATATGGCACAGATGTCTATCTCCACCTGAACCGTCTATCTAGCTCTTCAGAACCGCTGCAGTAGCAATCAGCAGTCATGAGGGACTGGTTGACCACCCCCCAAGGATTGGCGCTGAAGGGAAACAAGAAGCGGCTCAAGGTGCACGAGATATCGGAGCGCAAGCAAGTCGGAGACGCAGAATCCATGATCAATGAGGAGTCCGGACGCAGCCGCCACGGTCACGACGACGGCACTGAATTATAGCAACGACAGTGGGCCGTGTGGCTATTTTCCTGGGTCACTTGTGTCCTGGGCTTTGGTGGCTATTATGTCACCGCGGGTTGAATTGTAAATTCGGGGATGGACAAGTCCAGCACTAACAATACAGGGACAGGCAACCTCGAGAGAATGGCAATGTTTGCTGGAGCATGCGCCACTCGTTGCGTTGGTGTCAGGCGGGCATCTGTCGGGCAAGCGCAGATACCATGCCATCTAGCCCTTCCAAGAAGAGGCAAGCTGCCATACTCGGAATATCTTTCGTTGCAGGATATGAAACTAGTATCCTGGACCGGCCCCGTACAGAGTACGTGCTTATAATATAAGAAAGATATCAAGTCGATCATAATCGCGAGCCTTTGCGTCCAAGCTTGCTGTGCCCGTAGCCACTTCTGTTTCCCCAGTGATCTGACGGGCTCAGCACTTCGGTGTTTACGGGCTGTGCATGTGGCAGCGCGGGAGCGTTGCTCCTGCCACTCCGCTCTCCGCTCGCTCCTGCTACCGAGAGCTCGACAGGCGTTACCAGAGTGACGCGTCGACCACTGGGCCGATTCTCCCAACTCTTTTGTTCCTCCTCCTTCCCGCAATTCCCTCGGATTGTTCTTCCCCTCACTCACCATCTTCCGACCGCCCACTTGCACCGCGGCGGCAAAGGGCACGGCGTTGCTGCCGGCCCCCACAGGTTAGTACCTCTCCCGCCATCGTGCTTCGGATGTGTCGTCCTTACAGTTTGACCCTTTCACCCCAAGTCTTTATCTTTGCACTTCCACATCACGACAGCGGCCTCCTTCTCTGACCCACTCGCATCATCCACGAACGCTGTCTAATCATTATGAACATCCTTCTACAGCCTTGCGAGCCCGCGAACCTGCGTCTCTCGACTCAGGGTTAGAACTCTCAAATCTCTGGACCTCTAGACCTCTGAGTTAGACTCCTGCGCCTTGAACACATAATGTATCACTTTCTGACAATCCCACAGATTCACTCGGATTATGGCACCCGCGCGCCTTGAAAGCATCCAGGCCGCCGAGCATGGCCCACAACAGGCGATGACGCTCATCGACTTTTCCCTTGACGATCTGCCTACGCGAAAGAAAGCCGAGTCCTAGTGGGACGGGTTCGAACGTGAGGTTAGAGCGTTGCGGACGACTTCTAGTGGTGAGCCCGACGACGCGAATCACACAACTAAGGCTTTTCAATGTCCTGCGCAATTTGTAGGCAGAGACAAAGAACATGTAAGTGCCAGTGATGAACTCATGAGAGCAGAGTGATTTATCACCTGTCCTCTTATCCTGCGAGGACTGACTGACACTCATCAAGAACAAGCTTACAACGGAAGCTCTAAAGCCATACAATCTGTCGGCACTACCAGGTCCTGCAGATATCAATAATGTGACCTGCAACGAAGTCGTCCTTGCTTCGACTCCTAAATTGTCAGACACAGTACATGTGTCCGCATCCTCTGGTATTCAACGAGTACCGTCCTCTCCGGATAGCGTACTTCCACACCACAGACCCGGAGAGCCGCTGGAGGGACTTGTAGACAAGGGCAAGACAGTCGAGCGCTATACTGTTTCCGATCTGTCGGAGCAAGGTAATACAACCGTGAAGGATGATATTCTTCATGATCTCAGCCTTGAGCTTTGCCGGCTTGAGGTTAGTGTACACCGAGCCGAGGACACTGTCGATACCGCTCGCACGACGCTCATAGTCGCAGAGCTGGAGCTGGAAGATTCTCTGTTGGCACTCCAAGCCCACCAGAATTTTCTTGCCGATACCGAAAAAAAGTTTGGCAAGAGCCAAGGGCAATCGCAACCGCCAGGCTCCTGCCAGATGTCCTCAAAGTCGGTGTCGTCGCCCGCCAAGCCACCCCGGGGACCTGGCCCCTCGGACTGGCAGAACCGGGCAACTAAAGTGAGTTCCTGTCAATCATCCGGAGACGTACGAACTGACTCAGGTTGCTGACTGTTCTTGATCAGTATGACCCACGAGAAAAATGGTGATTTCTGGAATGGGAATCTATATGGGTATCATGGTGGTTGGAAGTCTGAGGCAATAACAAAGGTCCACCTTGAAGCAAATCCGACATGTTCTTTTGGCGTTGCGGTATCCTTGGGGTTTCATCAGTTGTCCTTTTCACAGAGTATGCTAAACGGCTATTTTCTGTGATGAAAGTGTAGTATCGCCCAAAGCTCACGGGTGTCAGAAAAGCCGACCCTCGACTTACACCACGGGCAATGAAGTAACGAAGAAGAGTCTATATTCCGAAATCTACTTGCGCTGTAAGCGTGTTCGTAATGATGTGTGTCCTTATTATCATTTCCCTACAGGAATGGCATCCAATAAGTCATGCTGGCCATTTCCATCCCCGGACGCTCTCTATTCATGAATCCTGATGACGCCTTGGAAAAGCAAAGTCAACCCGCTGTCGTTGTGCCGACCACACCCACCCCCTAGACTGCCGCACCCGTACTGCTCTCTGTCTTTTCCTTGTACATTTTCGCCTGCGACGTGCAGCTGCCGCTGCCGATACCACTACAGCCCTTGAAGAGCACGACCAAATCGCCATCCTTGTACGCCTTGCCGCTCTTCGCGGTGGAGTAGCTGGAGATGAGGTTCTGCGGGAGGATCGCGAGCCTGGACAGCACGGTCTGGTGCCACTGCACGACGTGCGAGAGCGCGTGCGTCTCTGCACGCTGGAAGCGGTACTGCCGGTACAGCTCGTTCCACATGGTGTCCAGGAGGAACTCGGCGTACTCGCCATTCCTGAGCACGAAGCTCCCCGTCGCGAGGCCCTCGGCGTCCTGCACGACCGCGAGCTCGACGTCCTCTCCCTTCAAGCCGTTGTGCGTGCGGATGATGCCGTCCGGGGGCGCGACCGGCTGCTCGCGCAGCATGGTGGCGTCCAGGCTCGCGGGGGACATGATGTCCTTGTGTATCGCGATGCTGGGGTTGGTGATGTACGCGTTCTGCTCGAGGAACCACATGTACTGGCAGTCCGGGTACATTGTCATTGCGTGGCGCATGGCGGGGATCTTGGCCCACGAGGAGGGGGCGTTGGCGAGCTCGTAGTCATTCACGTTGGCGAAGACTGTACCGTAGCCTGTATGCACATGGGACGCAATGCGTGCGTTAGCTTGATTTACATTCCTGACCGTCTTACTTTTCTCCCTCTCTCGTGCGTCTAGAGACTCTCCAGGCTGGAGAAGCAGAAGAGCCTGTTGCAATTTGCCCGTGCTCAACGGATGGAGGTGACCACGTACCGTGCCTCTCCGCATACGCAAGCCTGTTTTGCCGCAGCATCTCAATGTACTCTACGTTCTGGTTGTTGTCGAAGACGGTGACGAGCACGACGGGCGGCTGGCCGGATATCGTCCTCGTCTTGCGCGCCGCTGGCGCCGCGGTGTTCCCGCCGCCACCTGATGACGCCTTCTTGCCGCTGCCGCTGTGACTACTGCGGCCGAAGAGCAGCCATAGCAGGAAGACGATGCCGACGCCGGCGAGGGCGATCGTCCTGAGCTGCCGCCGCCGGTGCAGCGTGATGCGCGAGGACCGGGCCCGGAAGGGCGGCGGGTTGGAAGACTTGCGGGGAGGGTAGGCGAAATGCATCGTCGAGCTGGGCGCTTCGTCTTTTCTTGCGTCTGGGCTTTTTTGTCTGGTCGAGAGGAGCCTGGGTCAATGGAGGATGGGGCCCAGCGGCTCGGATCTGGGTTCTTAGGAAAGCAGGTCGATCCTCCACGTGGCGACAGTCTGATTTCGGGAATGGCGCAGAGGCCGCAATGTCTTTGATATCGTATCGGCTGCTGGTATTGCGAGAGAGGTCGGCGAGCCCTACAGGGCGAATGCTAGTGTCGGGATTGCCAGAGTGGCCTGGCAGCAGCGGTCGGTAGCAAGGGAAAGTTTCGTGATGACAGATTAGGGGATCGCCCAAGCGGCTCAGTCGTCGTGGGGGGGGACCCTCTTAGTCTCGAGATGGATCCCAGCGATATGGCTGGGGTGCAGCCGGCACACGTGCCGAAATTGGGCGTCGAAAGTGTGTCGTTGACAAGACCGTCTCCGCGTATTGTGCAGGCGGAGGAGCACTGGTCATGCGTTCGTCGTGTTGGGCTCGAGCAAAGACGACAATTGGACGAAGCAATTCGATATCTCACTGAATCCTGGCGAGGTGCTATCGCCCTTGCGGCCCCCCAGGTGCGGCCCCACTTCATGCCAATGTCACATTTGGATCAAGACCTCCTTTTGCCGATCTCTTGACGACAGTCGGAGACGTACGGCCGACAAAAGACGCAATATCTGCGGATGGATTCGCTAAGAAGCAACGGCGACAGCATCGAAGCTCGGGAGGTCGGCACATGAGTACCTGGGCACTACACGCGAGCAAATATAACAGTCGACCATGTAGCATTGGATTAAATTTACAAGAAATGTGTCAAGTTCTCTGTGAACAATGCCTCCGCCGGGGATGCACCCGCAATATGGGTGGTTGGACCACCGCGATTGGGTTGCAGAGGCTTTGCGGTCCATGCACCAAACAGCTTCAAGGCTGCCGGGCAAGATTGGACTGTTGACGTGACGTTCCCGGATCCTTCTGATTGCAGTGTGAACAAGACGCTCGTATCTGCCAGATGCCCCCGGGACTTCATCTCTGCACGCAGACTAGTTGACAAGATATGGAAGAGGATACTTCGAGGCAACTTAAGAGTGTGCAGGGCGCCGTCCACCAGGGCCAGCTGAGGGGTTCATCAAAACATGAAAGTAAATCACACAACCGCACGTTCGGAAACGTGCAGGGTATTACCGATCCTTGCGAGATTCGGCACCGTGTTCCTGCTCATCATCATCGTCGTCGTCGTCTTCGTCATTGCGTACGTTCAAAATGTTGAAGCTGGCATCAACCAGGCGTCGATTGATCCAGGCTCGCGTGCCCTTCCATACGGCCTGTGGAGTCGTTAGCACAAGTACAAGTCGACGCGGAAGGAGGGGGGAGAGGACGAACCCAGAGGAAGGTGAAGACGCCAATGACGACAAACGCGAGGTTGATGTTCTCCACGCGTCGCCGCC
Source organism: Microdochium bolleyi (assembly GCA_001566295.1). Taxonomy (NCBI): domain Eukaryota; kingdom Fungi; phylum Ascomycota; class Sordariomycetes; order Xylariales; family Microdochiaceae; genus Microdochium; species Microdochium bolleyi. The sequence goes on from KQ964245.1 coordinate 821,642, forward strand.
CTGTGGCGCCTGTCCGGCCGTACACTGTAGCAGAAGTGCGAAGATTCCACCATTGCCACGGAGTCATCGCCAAGAAGGCCTTCACGAAGCCTAGCAGACCCAGTGACAACAGCCCTTTCACGAAGTGAAGCGACCAGCTGTTCGAGTCCAGCTCAAAGCCTATCTCATCCTCGATGCTCAGCCCTCCCTTCGTCACCGAATCCGCAATGGTGCCCAAAGGATCCAGATAGAGTTCGAGGATGTAGTCTCCGACATAGCCAAGCAGGAAGGTGGTGACGACGAAGATGCTGAGAGTGAGCAATAGCGTCAGGATAGGGCTTTGCACATGTGCAGCCCAAGTCAGCCTCTGAACCTGGTATGTGTAGTTGCATGTCGGGCACTTAAATGCGCCGTGAACTTGGATGTACTCCTTAAGGCAGGCCTCGTGGATGTAGCCAATGGACCCCTTGCAGAGACAAGGACTGATGAGCGGGCCGGTAGACGGGTCTTTGGGGACCCATCGCTTCTTGGGTCGGCGCCCGCGAACTCCATCTAGGACAGATGGCTCCTCGTAGGTGGGATACTCCTCGTCATGACACATCCAGCATTGCCTACTGTCAGTCCGAGGCTGTGGTCGCGGCTCGGGTCTTGACTGCTGCTGGGTCGTGCCCTCCTGGTCATGGCCGTGCTGAGGATCTTCGTCCTCATCATGGGCAGGCTCGAACGTGGCAGGTTTGGCTGTGAAAGGAGTTGGTTCGGGCTGTGGCACTGGGCCCGGGGCCGAGGTCACTGGCTCAGCCGCCGGGATGCCGTCAAAGTTCCAGTTGCCTTGCATACTGTCAGGACGGGCCTTGAGTAGCTTGGTGGAAAGATTGGGGCAGGATCTCAGCTTGGACGACCAGTGTTCCGAGCTCCGATGAAGTGGCGATTCAGCTGCTGCTTGTTGGTAGAACGCGGGGATGGCTCATGACTCCATCTGACATCCACGAACGGTTGCGTGCATGTGTTTATGCCAGGTGTAGTCGCAACAAGTGAAAAGAACAGACGTGTCCTGGAGGAGGTGGGAGGAAGGGCGTGGAAGAACGACGAACAAGTGGCATGGAGGCGGAGATGGAGCGCAGCAATGCCGGGATGCCGGAGCTGTCGCTGACCAACCGCCCAGAGGCGCTCCGAGGACGCGCTTCTCGGGAGGAGCCGATGTACCTACCAGTTTACCTGTGCTTCAAGGGCGAGTGGCGTGCGGTTGCACTCGCCGTGGCCAGAAAGCGATCATGCTTTGCGGATGCAGGCCAGCAGACAGCAAGGGCACTTGCGTCTCGAGCGGCCTATAACAGACACGATCAGTCTTCGTGGGCGCTGCGCTGCTGGGAAAAGTGCACAACAGCAAGGCTTGAATGGACAAGAAGAATTTCGTGAATTGGCGGTTCAGAATACTTTCACGCCACGCGACATGTGGCTTATCGATAGTCCCTCATGGCACAGAGTGGGGTGGGGGGAGAAGCTACAGCCACACAGAGTCGCTCCCAGCCACTGGAGCAGACGCAGCTCCAGGCCGCTATCAGACGCGCAACAGCGAGCTCATCAGCACCCGTGGACCCCAGCTGCCTGGTGACGACCTGGAGCTCCATCGCCCAGAGGTCCCACAGCCTTGCTACGAACAGCACCTCACCACCCCTTCGTCACTCTCGGGATATCACGACCAGCTCCAACGACGACCAGCCTGCAACCTTCTAGAGCCTGACCTGTGACAACATCTGCGCGGCCGAAGCTGCATCACAACAAACCATGGCGGACCGATACTCGTTCTCCCTTACCACTTTCTCCCCCAGGTGAGCTCATGCTCCCCCGCTCCACCAGACCTCGGGCACTCCTCATTGTCAAGCATGGCTAACACGATGACAGCGGCAAGCTGGTGCAGATTGGTTCGTCACCTCCGTACTCCGTCTCTCGCCATCAGCAATGCCGCAGCCGTCCGCCACTGGCATAGTTCCCATTTGTTCGCGCCGACCACGGATTGCTAACATGCCCCTCATCTGGTAGAATATGCCTTGAACGCCGTCAACCAGGGCGTGACAGCGCTCGGCATCAAAGGTAAGCTACACGCCACGAGTCCGAATCGCAGCGCCCGGTCAAAGTCTATCCTCTAACACCCTCACAGCCACCAACGGTATCGTTCTTGCCACGGAAAAGAAGTCATCCTCACCCCTGACCGACCCCTCCTCGTTGTCGAAAGTCAGCGTTATCACACCGAACATCGGCATGGTCTACGCCGGCATGGGACCTGACTACAGAGTACTGGTCGACAAGGCGCGGAAGGTCACCCACACCGGCTACAAGCGCATCTACAACGAGTACCCCCCGACCAGAATATTAGTGCAGGACGTTGCGCGTGTGATGCAGGAGGCTACACAGTCCGGTGGTGTCCGGCCGTACGGCGTCAGCCTGCTCATCGCTGGGTGGGATGAGGGCATCCTGCCCGACGAGCAAGCCGATGTCGAGGGTGAGGGTGAGGATGTCTCGGAGAAAAGGAAGCCCTCGGGCAAGACTGGTGGCATTCTCAAGGGCGGGCCCATGCTCTACCAGGTCGACCCCTCAGGCAGTTATTTCCCCTGGAAGGCAACTGCTATCGGCAAGAGCGCGACAACAGCCAAGACGTTCTTGGAGAAGAGATACACCGAAGGACTGGAACTGGAAGACGCGGTGCACATTGCGCTGCTTACTCTCAAGGAGACCATTGAGGGCGAGATGAACGGCGAGACAATCGAGATTGGTATGTTACCTCGGACGAGACTTGGTAATGTGGATTATGCTAATCAATGTCGCAGGTATCGTTGGCCCACCTGCCGACCACCTGCTCGGTGTCGAGGGTGTGCCTGATGCCACGGGCCCCCGGTTCCGGAAATTGACTCCGCAGGAGATCGAGGACTACCTCACAAATTTGTGATCGGTTGTTCGACGGCGAATTATGTCACGGGAGTATATCATTGTTCTCAGCGACTCTACTTAGTACCATAGACGGAGATCGTAGGGAAAAGCGCTCTGTCAGTCGAGCAATGGCACGGCCGGTTGAGGTTGTGAAATGTCAGACTCGACCAGAATAAATGAGGTTCTGCCACCTGCCGCGACGCCGACTATTTTCTGGTGCTTTGCGTCTGGTAAAACGATTTGCGTCCATGAACCTGACTTGCTTACCCCGAGAATTCCCAGCTGTCCATTCGTGTTATCTCCTGTGACAAAGACCCTGCCTACGGACGTCAAGACAATGGCATGTTGTTCACCCACCGCGCAGCCGATGATGTCTTCCTCTTCTATGTCGATGGGAATTGGCACGTCCGTCAAGCCATTGAGTAGCGTTGGTCGGCCAGGATGGCCTCCCCAGGCGTATAAGTCATTTCCTTCTGTGATAGCCATCAAAGTGTACCCACCTGCCGCAATCGTTCGAACAGAGCCTGTGGGCAGATCAACAAGATCTTCAACACGCGCTGGTCTATCTGCCGGACTGTGTGCATGCATTTGACAGTGAGTACACTGCACAGTCATGGCCTACAAACGGGCTGCAGGGAACTGGGGGTGTGCAGCAAGCGAAGCAACTCACGTGTTGTCTGTCGCCTCCCTCCCGAGACACGCGGCGTAGCGGTCGTCGCCCCATGTGTAGACGCAGCCGTCCGCGGTAAGCAAGGCGAAGCCCGTCTCGTAGGCGACGATCTTCTGCGTGGTACTGGTCCTCCTGCTGCAAGACTCTCCTGCGAGTCTTGGGATTGTGAATGTTTTCTCGGGGGAGAGGCCGTGCTGGAGGTCTTCCAGGGAGGGGTATTGCAGTATCGTCATTCTGTCTGGTGGTTGAGACTGGGCGATAAGAGCGAGTTTCTCGTTGCCTGCGATGGCCAAGGTCGAGGCCAGGAGCTGCTGTCTAAGTACACCATGTGAGAACGGGGAGGGGAAGCCGGCTGAGCGAGGGCCGGATGAGGTTTCAACTGCGTAAAACGTTAGTGGCAACGGCAGTGGATGTGTACATGATCTCTGAAAGAAAGGACCTTCGCATGCTGCTTGTTATCAGAGCAAGAAGGTGAGCTGGGCCATACCGTGCGTGCTTGATAACAACGACCTTGGCTGGCCTATTCTCGAATCGATCAGGATGCTCTTGAACAAGGTGAGATCCTGTGTGTCTTCTATGGCGTTCCCGAAATCGAGCTGGCCCCAGGCATTGAAGCCAGTAGCATACAATTCCATTGCAACTGAGTGGCTCGGTTCCAGGGTGCATGCAGCACCATGCGGCGTTTGCTTGAGTGGACAGAGCGACGTGTGCGAGTACAACTCACAGACCCCAGACAATGGGAGTGGGTGGTGGAGGCGGGACATTGATCACCGAACCACACCCTCTCAACATTGGGTGAGCACTCTTGCTGCACCCGCCAGCAACGTTGCGATCGCAGCAACAAAACTCCAGCTCTAGAAATTCGCTGGACCCCATGCTCCCATCCTGTCCTGCCTAAGGCAGACTGTCGTTGTGCGGAGGCCAGGTCGACCCGGAGTCGGCGTCCATGCTCATGCACAGCACCGCCAACGAGCCCCCGCAGTCGACGTTGGCCTCCCGCAGCAGCATCAATGGCCCGAGCCTTGCCAGTATAGATACCACCGCGATCTGCCCTGTTTGCTCCCTCGCCATGGACTTGGAATTTCCATGAGACACACAAGTCGCCTTCAGGGTGCCAGCAACACCTTCACTTCTCCACGATTACGCTTGACACCACCATCATCGTTCGATTCTCGTCGGAGCATGGTTTCGACTTTCAGCATGGAGCCCAACAGCACCTCGCCAGCATCGATCAGCTCGACGCCAGGTCCTGAGAGCCCAGTTGCGGCGGATGGAGGTCCTCAAGGTCAGGGACAGTCTTCTCAATCTCGTAGGGCCAGTACAGACATGACTTCCGATCTGGAGGACAGTTCACCTGAGCCCAGCAACGAGGATATGTCCATCCAAGGAACCGGACTCCTCAACGCTCGTGCGTACCAGATCGAGATGTTCGAGTTGAGTCTCAAAAAGAACATCATTGTTGCTATGCCCACGGGTAGTGGCAAGACCCAGATCGCTGTGCTCCGTCTTCGAGCCGAGGTCGAACGAAGCCCACCTGGAATGGTATGTTCCGACTGTCGCTCCGAGCAATCACTGTTATGGCCTAACTAATGAGCACAGATCTGTTGGTTTCTGGCCCCAACAGTGGCGCTGTGCGAACAACAGCATGCAGTGTTCAGCCAACAGATGCCAGCAATACCTATCAAGCTTCTCACGGGATCAGTCATCGAGAAGTGGTCGGACACCACAGTTTGGGATAAGTTCCTGCAGGACGCTCGTATAGTGGTTTCGACATACCAGGTCCTCCGCGATGCCATCATGCATGCATTTGTCCGTTTCGATAGGTTGGCCTTGATCGTCATTGATGAAGGTAGGCTCAGTTTTCATGATCCTCGAAATACAAACAGAAATGCTCACCAGTATACAGCTCACAATTGCCGCGGGAAAAGCGCCGTGGTAAAGATCATGCAAAGCTACCACGACCGAAAAACCGCTGGCTGGCCCGTACCGACTATACTTGGCCTGACAGCGAGTCCGATCATGAACTCGAAAATTGACGGCCTAGAGGAGATCGAGCAGATCTTGGACGCTGTCTGTAGGAGTCCATCGGTCCATCGGGAAGAGCTGCTCGACATAGTCAAGCTACCTGATATGCTGTGCTCGACCTATGCTGCCTTGCCCAAGCCACTCCCACCTTCAGCGCAGACCATGTCGATGCGAAGTCTTCTGTCAGCTGCTCTACAGGCCGAAGATGATCTGTTTCATGACCCTTCTGTCTTGAGCCTGGCTGCGGAGAATACTGAGAAAAGCCGTGCAAAGCTCCGACCACTCCTTGAAAAGAAGGAGACTTACACCATTCGGGAGCTGCGGTCTTTCGTCCGCAAAGCCGAAGAAGTTCGCGCCGAACTGGGCCCTTGGGCTGCGGACTACTTCATCACCGAAGCAATCTCTCACTTCCAAAAACCGTTGGAGGATCTTTCGATCTTCAGGGCGAAGCGCGCCCAGAAGGATTACTTGAACCGCTGGCTGAAGCTAGTAGACACCAAGCCGAGCACCACAAACTGCTTCGAGTTGTCAGACAAGGTGTCAACACTGGCCCGGCAGTTACTCGCCTGCCCACCGGACACCCGGGGAATAGTATTCGTTCAGCAGACTGCCACAGTTGTCATACTCGCCAGACTTCTTTCAATGATGCCGGAAATACGGGGGCGGTATCGAATTGGGACGATGGTTGGGACCAGTCAATTTGGCGGGAGGGCGAAGGGGCTCGGTGAGCTGCATCAAGACTCTGATTATGCCTATTTGGAGCAGTTCAGACTTGGGTCGCTCAGTCTCCTGATAGCCACGAACGTGCTGGAGGAAGGTATCGACGTCCCAGCGTGCAACCTCGTGGTGTGCTTCGATACGCCCGCCAACCTCAAATCATTCATACAGCGCCGTGGCAGAGCTCGGAAAGGGACTTCGAAGCTGCTTTTGCTCATCTCAGACAACGACGACCAGAACAAACATCAGAAGTGGATGGACCTCGAGAAAAAGATGAAGGCGCGGTACGAAGATGAGCTTCGCCGTGCCGGCGACATTCTGGTCATTGAGGAATCGGAACTGGCTGAGGTGCCTCCACTCTATATACCGAGCACCGGCGCTCTGCTTGACTTCGACCAGGCCAAGTCTCATCTTCAACATGTCTGCACCAAGCTGTCCACTCACAAGGATGCCGATTCGAGTCCATACTACCTCATTCACAGAACTGATCCAGATCGACCCACACTGTCTATGGTCAAAGCAACAGTCGTCTTACCATCGTCACTTCCGGCAGATCTGAGACGCTTCCAGTCAGAGCGATCATGGCTTTCTGACAAGAACGCAGTCAAGGACGCTGCGTTTGTTGCATTTAAAGCCTTGTATGATTCAGGTCTGGTCAATGACAACTTGATGCCTCTCCGACAGGAAGCAGATTTTATCGTTCTCGAGGATGCCCCGGGTATCATGGAAGTTCGGGAATGCTTCAATCCGTGGGTTGCGCTTGCACATGCCTGGAACATGAAATTGACATCAACGTACTCCAAGCTGGTGTTGCGCATTTTGGGGTCTACCGGAGACTTGGTTCACAGAGCTGAGCTGATAATCCCTGGGACCTTCCCTGACATCCCGAGCTTCCCCTTATTTTGGGACCCAGAGGCAGCCTGGACAGTCGAATTGAAGTGGCTATGCGTTTTGGATGGAACGTTTGTTCTACCGCAGGACCAGAGCCTTGCCTTGATGCACCATGCGTTCGGACATCGGTTCAACATGCAAGACCTACAGCATGTCATCCATATCGGCCTGCCTTCCGACAGACAGTTCGGCATCACACACAAGAACGAACCACAGTCTGTCACAGTCGAGTCTCTTGACAGACCTGGCAGTGACCAGTATCTGATCAGGGACGACTATAATTCTCCCTTCTTTTATAGAAGCTGGGTTCGTCAACTTGCGGAACCCGATGCGGCTAAGGGACGGGCGAAGAAATACGCCGACTTTTCAGACCAGCCATGGCTCGTTCTGGACAAGTGGCCCAAACAGATCGACTTCCTCCGGCCCCCTCAAGAGAGCTTGCTGCCGGTGTCGAGTATAGGGAAGCGTCACAGTTTCAGACCTGTGGTGATATGTAAACAGGACAGCGTACCGATTGAAGTTGTCCAGCTCGGCACTATTTTGCCCTCGATCATGCATATCATGGAGATTCACCTCATCGCGGAGAAACTCAGGAAGACCTTGCTCGGAGGCATTGACATCAAGGACATCAGCTTGATCGTGACCGCGATCTCCTCGTCGAAAGCTCAAGGCACAAGCAATTACCAGCGTCTAGAATTCTTGGGCGACACACTTTTGAAATTCCTGACTACGGCAACTCTGTCTGCCAATCGACCCAACTTTCCAGAGGGTTACCTGACCATGGCAAAGAACAACATCGTCTCAAACGCTCACCTATGCAGAGTTACGCTTCGAAGTGGCCTAGACGAATACATCCTAACAGAGCCATTCGCGGGACGAAAGTGGCGACCGAACTACGTCGAAGATCTGGTACGGAACAATGCTCCTGATGCGACGCCGAGGACGAGACTAGTCTCGACGAAGACACTCGCCGATGTCGTGGAGTCACTCGCAGGCGCTGCTTACTTGGACGGAGGATGGGACAGCACAACAAAATATCTGAGGAAAATGCTCCCCGAGGTAGACTTCCGTTCTCCTGAAGAAGCTCGCTCAATCCTCCTAAGCCAGCGATCGACCTTACATGAGCTGCATCCAAGTCTCGCCCCGCTCGAAGACCTGTGCGGCTACAAGTTCCAGAACAAAACCCTTCTGATCGAGGCCGTGACGCACACAAAGTTTTACGCTCAGCCAGTTGCGGCGGACTCGACCTCTGATGCCGGTGCTGCTATACCGGCCTGCGCGAGCCTCGAGCGCCTCGAGTTCCTTGGTGACGCAATCCTCGATACTGTTGTGGTGCAGTACCTCTGGACATGCACCGATGCGACCACCGCAGGCAGTGGCCAGCAGAAGCTGCTTTCGCATCAGCAGATGCACCTCCTCCGCGCAGCTGCCGTCAATGCCGACCTACTGGGATTCCTGGCGATGGAGTGGTGCATCTCGCAGGAGCGGACCGAGATCAGCCCAGACGATCCGACCAAGATTGTCACCAAGACCACAGAGGTCCCAATCTGGAAGTTCATGAGGCACTCGAACCCAGATCTCGCAATAAAGCAACAGCTCGCGCTGTATCGCCACTCTCAGGGCCGTGAGAATATCTGTCGCGCCCTATTTGGTTCCGGCACCGAGAACGACACTTCAGTCCGCAACGGCACCGCGACGATAACTAGTGCAACCTACCCCTGGGTCGAGCTCGCGCATCTCCAGATCCCAAAGATCTTCTCGGACATGGTGGAGGCCCTGATCGGCGCGGTATGGACCGACTCCGGCTCCCTGGAGCAGTGCACGGCGTTAGCCGAGCGCGTCGGCATCATACCTGTCCTCAGGCGGCTCGTGGCGGACAGTGTTGATGTGATGCACCCGAAGAACAAGCTCGGCGAGCTCATCCGGGACAAAAAGGTCCGGTACGAGCACGGCATCAATATACACGGCTTGAGCGGATTTGGTGGAGGCCTGAACTGGTCAGTCGGGACCGCCGGAGGCCACGACCAACCGAGGGGCGAAGGTGATGGCAGACCCGCCCCGGACGCAGCCATCCCAGCCATCGTCCGAGCCCACCTCAGCAGCGCGGCGGAGTACACCTGCAAGGTCTTTGTCGACGAGGAGCTCGTCACCGAGGTCGGCGGCGGGCTAAGCAAGGAAGAAATCATCACCAAGGCCGCGGACGTGGCGTACAAGGTGCTCCTGGAGCGCTGGGGTCCGTCGGGGCCGCCACCGCAGCCGGTGACGAAGCTGGGGATGGTGGATCGCGAGAAGGGAGGAGCAGAATGCTGAGCGAAGGCCGCGATGGCCATAACCAGGTATAGCACACGATGGCGGATGATTCATGCGGACTTAAAGTTGGGTAGTCATCTTTGGGCTAGTCAGCCAGTCTAGGTTCTTGTCAGGATGGCCGTAGAATCTTAAAATGTACAAGGGAAAATGGACGTGTCTGCGCCCAGAAATATATGTGTGGGTGCGTGATGCGTGAGCGTTGCTGTACGCTTTGGTTCAGATTGTGAGAACACATAACTCGACACACAAAGCACGACGACGGAGGACGTAAGGCGACAGAATTGGACAAAGCAAAAGCCCAGCACTTGGGCCTCGGATAGTATTGGTAGAATGACTATCTGAAAGCATATACGCCCACCGCCAATAATCAGCTACGGCTTCCCCGAGCCGGCTGTTGAGGAGAATGTAGCCTTGGACTGCTCCGGTACCCTTTAGCCTATACGAAGTAACTCTCACCCGCCCGCGCTTGTTGATACAATTAACGCCTGGCGCCTTGATCCAATATCCGTGATGAAAACACCGTCCGAAACAAAGAAAAGCAAGATAGAGGATAACATGAGTGATGTGCACTCCTAGGGATCGTGCATGCAATTGCTATACCGTGACCCGGTGATAACATAGATTGGAAGCGTTTTGCCACCATGCACTTGCAGTGCTGGCCGGCTAGTAGGGCTCGCTGCTGGAGCCAGAGCCGGATGACTTCGGCCGAAGTTGGGGAGTCTCGGGACTGGTCTCGGGGCTGGTCTCCGGGCCAGTCTCCGTCGGCGACGGATAGTTCTGCTTGATTTTCTCATCCATCATCGAGAGAAGTCGCTCGGAATACTGATCCAGAAGCCCGTTGAGCATGGTGTCAGTCATTGCTTTGCTGCGCGTGACACGGTCGCCCAATGCAACAGCTGTGAATCGCAATTCCTGATCCAGCTCTGCGAGCAGCTCCTGACTGATCGGGTCGGTCGAAACAAGTTTTTTACGATAGCTTCTCAGTGTTCGGCAAACTTGCTCAGTGGCCATGTTGAGCGACCCATAGCCTCGCAAGCTGCCTGAACTCGATTTCCTGAGGGTTTCGCCAAGGGTCTGATTTGATGGTCGCCTAGCGAGCCGCCCCTTAGGACTCACAGGCGGACTATTGCTGCATCGGTTGTCGTTTGACGGCCTCCGAGATGGAGTTTCGTCGCCGATACCACCTATGCTCGGGCTCGACTGCAGTTGTGCTGTAGGAGTTGTGTGGATCGAGCTCGACGATGCCAGATTGTAGATGGACCGTCGCTTCGGCAGGGTTCGCGGCGGAGAGCGTCGTCCCGGGAGACCTAGTGACGACACCGGCCGTTGGAACTCTGCAAGCTCGGCCTTGGACAGAACCCTGCGCAATGGCGTGCGTCGGGCCGTTGAGGCCTCCTTTTCAGGAGACGGATCACGGTCACCCGCCAGGGAGCGCTGCTGGAGATCTATATCCCAGATCATGATTGTCCCGTCGGATCCGACGCTGACAATTTTCCTCGCGTCTCCCTCGCCATGTGTCAAGGTGACACCACTGATCGCTTCAGTATGACCCCACTCGCGATCCATGAAGACCCCAACCTGGCAGTCGTAAATTCTGACGGACTTGTCGGTATTCGACACCCCGAGAAGAAACGCTGGCTCTTTGTCATTGCCCAGTCGAGCGATGAGCGAATCGAGAACAACAGAGTCGATGCCACACTCGTCGGTGCATTTGAACGAGCTGAGTGCCCTACCAGTTTCCAAATCAAATGTGCACACTGACCTGTCGAGGAGAGACACAAAGACAGACTTCCCATCAGGGGCAACGGCCATGGATGTCGGTGATGCCTTGAGCGGCACACTCTTGAGAGTGATAGCTGCCAGCACATTCGGGTCGTCCTCCTTGCTGATGATTTCGTGGAACTGAAGAGTCCTGTCGAGGGAGCACGTGATCACCCTTTCTGCGGAAGGCATGAGTACCTCGACGACTTTGGCTGCGAACTCAAGTGTTTGGAAGTGCTCAAAAGTGCCATCGGGCGTTCTTTGGACAAGCTGTGTGGTCCGATCTCGCCCACACGAGGCAATGATGAACTTTGAGTCTGTCTCAAAGGTTGTGATAGACTGGCAGTCGGATGAGTGAACCTTGAGCACGGCTACACACTCTTTGCTCAACGCGTCAATAACACGCAATACACCCAATTTGTCGCCAGTGATGAAGTGGCCTCCACGCCCGCTAGCCTTGACAATCGTCAACTGATTGACAGCGTCCATGTCGCTTTCGTAGTAGGCTTGCTCCAGAGGTACCTCGAAGGAAGACTTCATTTTCCCGTCGATATCCCAAAGGATCACCGTTCCAGAGGCTGACCATGTGCAGAATGCTGCATCAAGCTCTTCCGGCTTCGAGAGGCTCTCGACGCCAAGGATCGATTCGCCATGGCCAGAAATTGGCATCGCAGGGAGGCTGAGATCGAAGTGGGCACTTTCGTCCACTGGCTTGCGGATTTCTATGGAGTGCTTGGCATCAAGTGTAACCAAACCATTGGACACGAAACCGAGCGCCATGAGACCAGCCGAGGCAGTTTGGCTGGCCCGTACGCAGTCTTCGTTGCCAGCTTCGAAGGCTGCAATATCGATCACGGCGAAATCGCTATCTCTGCCACCGAGATATAAGGCTCCGTCCTTGATGGCGGAACAAGTGATTACCGAACTAGTCTCCACAACTTTGCTCAATTTCATCTGCTTCCCAGTATCATCGAAGAGGCACACGTCTCCGGCCTCTGTGCATATGATTGCCCTGTTGCTGTCAAGCACAGCTGCGCAAGAGAATGTCGCCTCGATCATGTTTCCAAGGAGCACGTTGCGGCCTGGCAAGGCCTTCTGGGCCTGTGCGGGCGAGTTTGTATCCGCATTGAGCCTCTTCGAAGGTGATACGGAGCGAGGCTCCTCGACCCTCCATATCTTGATGTGTCGGACCCCGAAAGTAACAATGCTGCTGCCAATCCACACCATACCCTGCACAAAGGCTGTGCACCGGTTCTGTTGGAAGAGCCTGGCCGATCCTGTCCGGGGATCTATCCTCCAGACGTAGAGAAATCCGTCATTTGCTGAGCCTAAGGAAGCGAGGTACTTGGAGTCTGGGGACCATGCCACCGCGCGAACGCCATATGTGTGCTCGCTGATGGAGACTAGCGGTGTGGTCGACGATTCCTCATCCAGACCGAAAATGAGAACCCGAGGGGCGTAGCCCGTTTCGCCAACCGCCAGGAAGCGGCCTCCTCTGTCGAGAGCTAGACACGTGGCAGCCTTGATGCGCTCGCGACTGGTCCACGTCTTTGACGAAGGCGAGTCAGAGGACCAATCCGAGGGCCCATACGAAGACTCGCGCAGCGAACTGCGATTCCTACTGTCGTTCGCCTTTGGCGTCGATGGTGCCGAGGGGGAGTAGGGCAAAGACGGAGTGCTGTAAACGGGAACAGCAGTCGGTCGAGCTCGGAAGAAGCGCTGCTGGCATTCATCGCTGCCGGCGTCGACGACAACCGCAGCCCCACCGGCGGTGTAGGCGAACGAGGAACCGACAGTGTCGAAGCCTGTCGGCGAAGCACAGGTTGTACCTACGACACGCTTGAGACTGAATCGCGGAGGTGTCTCTGGGAACGCACGGGCGCGCAAAGGCGAGCGCCCTGCCAGCCTGGGAGGCAAGAAGGGCGAGTTTGACGGCGTCAGCCGAAGGCGGTTGGAAGGTGTGGCGGCCATTGTCTTGCCATTGACGCCGCTGGAGCACTGCTAGAAGAACAAGTTGCTGATGGAAGAACCGCCGAGCACCGACTGAATGACGCGCGAGAGTCCTTCCCGTACAAGGAGATGCTGAGCATACAGGATGAGGACGTTTGTGCTGGTACAATAAGCTGATGCGCGTAGTGGGGGTTGCCAGTGGTTGAACCTGGACAGGGTGAAGACCAGGGCACAAGGCGGTCAGTGTGCTCTACAAGATGAGCGAAGAAGGCTGTGATGGTACGAAGCAGGTAGTGATGGCACGGGGGAGGTGTCTGGCGAGCCTGGTTGAACCAGGAGTCAAGTATGTCCTGGAGCAAAAGCAAGGAAGAAAGATGCTGTGAGGAAAGCATGTGTCAGCGGGCCGATGCAGGAAGCTGCGGGGAGCATCCAAGGATGAAGATGAGGGGCGCGTACCGGCCAGAAAACTTTGAGCAACGAGTGTGTAGAAGTGGCTTGAAGAAGAACAAAGAGAGAGCAATTGGCTATTCGCGCGTCAAGATGACATCGTGGGGTGGTAGTTTGGGCTGTCAATGAGTGGGCTGGCGCGCCTGTGACGAGGTGGGAAGAGCTCTGCAAAAGCTCGCGCTGGAAGGTTGTGACGGATAGCAAGACCCGACCAGGAGCACTGCCAGGCGGAGGGATCCAGTACGGAGCAGGGCTGGGGAAAACCTGCGGTGACCCGAGTATGTCCAACGCCCAGGTATGGTACAGATACTGCCAGGGCTTGTGCCTGACGCGTCCGTCACAGGGTGTCTGTCGCGAATGTGAGGTCTGTACGCAGGAGGAGAAAAGCCAATCCTCGATATCCTCGGATCGACAGGGGCGAGGTGAAGACGGGCCAGGCTATCAGTCAACGAGCTGCTCCTTGTCCATGTTGGTCCAAGCTGCCGGAGTACACGCGCCCTCGAATGCTCCCTGTACCGTACCTGAAGAGTATTCTCTATCTCGCCTTGCCCAGAGCCCAGAGCAGAGCCCTGTCAACATGGCGCCGTCACATCCATTTTCAAGGTTTGTTTGGGGCGGCTGGGGAATTGGTGGAGCAGGGGTTGGCCAGGGGACTTCAGGTGCCCCGTTCCTGCTCTTGCAGGTCATTGTCCTTGCTACGACACACAATCCATTGGTCCAGCTGCTTCGACTCTCCAGCGAGCTCTGCAGGCCGAGGATATAAGCCAGAGCCTCTGTCGAGAGTCATCAATGCGCATACCCCCAGACGCTTCTGCATGGCAGAGCGAATTGTATGCACCACTACCGGTAACCCGACCGGTCGAGTCTTGGCGTTGCGGCTCACTCGAATCACTGTTCTGGCGATACGGCATTCGCGGCGGCCCAGCTTGCTGGAAACCCCTGCCCGGCACAGCGCTATCCACCGTTGACTTGACTCGATCTGGCAACAGCCCCCATGTCTCTCAATTAAAACAGGGCGGCCATCCTTGCCGCCTGTCAAATTGTGAGAGACCGGACTCACTCAGGGGCCGTGTTTGACCATCTACGCGGTCGGCAGAGGATCTTAAGTCGCTCAGGGATCATGATCTGTGCTGGGACATGCTCTCCACGGCAGAGTGAACCCTGTGGCCGCAGAACGGATCATCGGTTTGTGATTCTTGTTTACATTCGTCATGTCCGCCTATATGTACACATTTGACATCGCTCCAACATGTTGCTACATGATATGATTACACCAAGATCTGCCAGAGCATCTCAGACAAGGTTGTCCCCAAGCTTCTTATGCGCACTCTCGTTCTCATCCTCATAATACTCGTCGGCGGGACGGCGTGGCATGTACGGATACTCCGTCCGCGGGCCGCTCCGCTTCTCGTTCCAGCTAGGATCCCGCACCACGCCCTCCTTCCGCCACCGCTGCGGCGGCTTCTTGCCCAGCTCCGCCATGTGTCCCCAGATCCGCTTGCCGCGCTTGAACCAGCGCTCCTGCCGGTCAATGTCCTCGTCCGTCGTCGGCTGCCACTTGCTCTTGAGAATCCGCCGGATCGCCTCGGCCGAGACCTCAAACTTGCGCGCGAGCACCTCGGTCGTGTACTCCTCGGGGTACTCGGTGTGCAGCGCCCGGATGCCGTCGAGCGCGTCGGGGGACAGGCGCTTGCGCGGCGTCCAGCCTTCCGGGAACTTCTCGGTGAGGGCGCTCTTCTGGATCTGCCAGCCTTCGCGCTCCGTTCGGAGGTGCTCGACGGGGATGTGCTGGTTCTTCCGCTCTTTCGGCAGGATCTTGCGTCGGTGAAGCTGACCTCCGCTGTTGCCTCCGCCGTATGTCTTCCCTGGCGGTCCATCGTCCCGGAATCTCCGGGGGATTCGTTTTCGTTCGGCGTACTGTGGCGTGCTTTCAGCCAGGGCGGAGATCGACTCTGGAGAGAGGTCGAGGATTGCCCCTTCGGCCAATCCCCTGTCTAGTGCTTCTGAGGATATCGCCTGCTCCGACTCTGTATTGACCGGCGCTGCAGGCTGGGCGTCCGTGTGTTGACTTTGTGCTGGTGCCGTTGCCTCATCGTGGTCGCGTGCTCGTAATAGCGTGGAGCTGAACTGTCGTGTGCGAGTCGAGACCGTTTGCAGGCTTTGTAACCTCGTCCGTGTTGTCTGTATGGCGAAGCCTGGAATGATTCGAGTGTTGCTCGTGTTCGCAAGGCGCAAGCCTGTCAGGCTGCGGACAAAAACGCCGAGAGTCGAGGTTCGACAAGAGCAACTCATGGCGAATAGGTCGGGCTCGAAGGCCACTGGGGAAGTCGGCGTGACGGCGCTTTGGAGGGTCTCAGGATTGATACATGGAAAGCGAGGCTGCAAGCAATATGGCGAGAAGTGGAATAACGGCTGTCCTCCAAGCTCACGATTGTGAAGGCGACGGTCTGGCTCAGGTGTTTGGTGTATTTACATGAAGCCCAAGGCGGGAAACAATGCGATAAGGCCTGAAGATAAGAATTTTCGGGAGCTCTCAACCAGCTCGAGGCGCACTTGTAAACGCCCCACTCTGTTCTAGTGTGCCTCCGAGGCCTTCTCGAAGCCTGCCCGTTCCAGCCGAGCCATTCTCGATGACATCGCTTCAATCTGAGCTCGAGCAAAGGACCACGCGGTTGAACCTTTGACGGCACTCTTCTATTTTAAATGGATCTCGGTCGGAACTGCTTTCCCACGTGCGAAAAGTCTCTCCTGCTTGGTGTCACAGTCGGGTGTATCAGGTCTGGAACCTCTCGCTCAGAGATCTGGGTTTTTCAGAGACGCGGAATAATGCTCGATTCCGCGGTACCTTCCAAGTGGCCGAATGACGACAGAAAGCATCAAAAGAGTTGTGTGCTTCAACGCATATTCTTTGTCAGAACATGACACGACACGCGTGTGAGAGCCGGCCAGCAAGACCCGATCCGAAGCGCCCCGGCAGTCCGGGGTGCGTAGTGGCGATCTGCACGCAACTCAAGCGGTCATCGTTGCCTCGGCACCCCCAACACCACGACCAGGCAAGCCCACACCCAGTGGTATCCCACCATCACAAACTTCGCCTGCCAAGTGGTGAATCCACGAGTCGCATGCACCTACCCGTGGATGCCGCCCGAAGTGCATACCACTTCTGGCACTCCAGGAGTCGGCTCGGTGCTTTTCAACTTTGATGCCATTCCCACTCACTTCGTTCCTATATCGCCCACCTTGCTATACTCGGACCATTACCCCTCTCTTCGGAACCTTTGGAGATGATAACGAGCGGGTATTGAATACTCATCGATTAAATTTATCAGATGGCCCCTTAGAATCTAGACCTCTAGACTGATATTTCCGGATACACCCTGTAGCGCGTGGGGTCACTTACACGGCAGTCGACAACTTATAGATCACCACGTCGCATATCACTGCAATCAAGCTCATACGTCCCAGCTTCTGCCCCCAAGCACCCAGCTTGATACAGGCCCCGTTCATCATTCTCGCTCCAGACATGCCTATAGAAAAGTGGCACCCCATCGACCCCGACACCTACGGCTGGAAGGAGCGCTGGGGCGCCAAGTTCTACTGGACGCCCGAGCACCATCGGCCGGAGGATCTCCAGAAGCTCATCCACACATACGACGTCGTCGCCGCCGAGGCTCTCGACCGGCTCGACGAGCTGAGCCCGCCGCCGTACGCGGACAAGTCGGTGGAGACCAACATCCGGGAGAGCAACATCGAAGGCGCCATCAGGCCCGAGGATGGCGAGAAGAAGCAGCGGCGGGACCTGTTTGAGCTCGTGCGCAAGCATGCCGACAAGGACGACAAGATCGGCAGGCTCTGGGAGGAGATACACACCGTGCCGGACTGGGTGGACTGGGAGCAGATCGAGCGTGGGCAGAAGGTGTTCTGGCGATATGGGGGGCCTTGCCTGACAACTGTGAGTCTCACCCAACACGCCCCGGGCTGCTGTAACCTCTGTCCAAGGCAGCACCTTATGCCTTGCGGTACATATATCGGCTGACCCAACAACTCCCAGCTCACGTTCCTGTCCCTGCTCGGCGGCATGGGCTCCGGCCGCACCGTCGAGACACTCGACCGGACGGGGGGCTTCTGCGCCAAGGTCGTGAAGCGGCGGCTCCTCGAGACCACGCAGCACACGCTCAACGTGCACAAGGACCTGGCGTCCATCCAGCCCGGCGGCGACGGGTTCGTCAACTCGGTACAGGTCCGCCTCCTGCACGCCACGGTACGCAAGCGCATCCTCGAGATGGCGACCGCCCGGCCCGGGTACTACGACGTCGGGGCGTACGGCGTCCCCGTCAACGACCTTGACTGCATCGGCACGATCCACACCTTCTCGAGCACCGTGGTCTGGGGCGGCCTGCCGCGGCAGGGGGTGCACATGCGCGAGCAGGAGATCGCAGACTACCTCGCCCTGTGGCGGTATGTCGCGTACCTCATGGGCACGCCGCACGACAACCTCGCGACGCCCCGCGCCGCGCAGGTCATGATGGAGTCGCTGATCGCCTCCGAGATCAACCCGACGCCCGCGAGCGCCGTGCTGGCGAACAACATCATCACGGGCCTGGCCGGCACACAGCCAACGTACGCGTCCCCGCAGTTCATGGCCGCGCAGTCGTACTGGCTCAACGGCAAGCAGGTGTCGTCGGCGCTCAAGATCCCGCCGCCCACGCTGTGGTACAACGCCCTGGTCCTGGGCCAGTGCATGTTGTTCGTCATCATGGCGCATCTAAACCGGTGGTTCACCAGCGTCGACGAGTGGAACATCAAGGTCAGTCTTATTTGACCCCGACTTGTATACTTGCGTCCTGTTTTCTGTGCTGTCTGGGAAGCAAGCACACCTAAACGCACTTGTACGTGTCCGCTGACCACCGTCATTTCTTAACCTTCCCAAAATCAGACCTTCAAGAAAGTCATCTACAAGATCCTCCTGCACGACAAGGCCAAGGGCGGGCTCGGCTACACGACGCGCTTCAACTTCAAGTACGTCCCGCGCTACGACCGCATGAACACGGAACCGGGTGTGTACGACCAGCCGCCGCGCGGGATCCTGAAGCCGGGATCCGAGCGCACCGCGCTCATCGGGCTCGTGGTCGGGACAACTCTGGCGTCATTGGGATTGCTGGCTGGTGTGAAGATTGGCGGGTGGTTGCTGTCCCGTGTTGTCGGGCATTGGAGATAGATGGGTGCTTTGGTTGGTGATAGATAGAAGAGTACAGTAGCGAAGTGGTGTCCATATGGGTATCACTACCCTATATAACACTCAACAAGTGGTCAATTCGGTCTTGGTAGTCCAAATACCCGACTTGCACCAAGCATTTTAGGGTGCAGTGCGGCTTCGTGATTGTCACTCCCTTGCTGTGCTTATCCGACCACACATCTTCACGCTTTTGAGGCAGCCGAGTTACTCAATGATCAATATATGTGTATAATTCTGTATCATACTTCGCCAATCGCACTCCGACAAAAAAGCGTCTCAAAAGTGGTACTCTGTCGCTTCCTTTCCAACGCCGTAAAACGCCAAACCATGATGCTGATAGACAGTGCTTTTCTTTCAATCGACAGAGATACTCCGTTAAAACCAACCATGCCAGGTCTTGTTACAGTATGTACAAAATCTTCTCAATGACTCAAAATGGGCGCGGTTTCTCGGTTGTTCAACTCGAAGACTTTCCGCCTGAACATGATGCATCTAAGCATCAGACATCATGAGCTCGACAGGAGGCCTCGCGGTATGGGCCAGGATGGGCTTCTCGATAGGGCTAATAGCGACAGGCTCGTCTGTCATGTCGTCGACCGAGATGGCGGGGAGCCCAGGGCTGCCGCCATGCTCCGCTGGCTGGTAGATGAGTGTGCTGCTCCTGCTGCGTGTCCGACCAGCGAACGAGGCACCGTCTACAGGAGAGATCGGTGTCGCGTCTGCACCGTTGGCGGCCGGACGGTGGTGGAGTTTGGCAAGCGCATCGGCCAGATCCTCGGCGTGGACCATTGTGTTGGGAGCATCCTCGAGCTTCTGCTCCCAGCCGTGGGGTGGCGAGGGGGGAGGGCTGATGAAGAAGAGCTTGCCAGCATCGGGCAACTCGAGGTGCTTGTCCTTGGCGTCCTGCTTCAGCGGCGTGGGCTGGCCAAAGTAGACGCGCGTGCGCTCGCCCATGATCACCTCGTTGTCCCAGATCTGCCGAACATCGATAGCGGCCTGCTCATCGTAGAAGGATACAACGATGCGGCGGAAAGACTTGAGCGGAGACCAGGTGTAGATAGGCGCTGTCTTCTCAATGAGTTCGCGGATAGTCTGGAGGTTGTCGGGCCGGAAGATGTCGACATCATCGAGATTGGTGATGAGCAGGGTGTTTGTGGGCGGCGAGGGCTGCTGGAGTGGCGGCAGGTTGGACAGGTCGAGGGACAAGGACTTGGTGGAGGACGGGCGGCGGGCGAAGATGGGCCGCGAAGGCGAGCCAGGCGAGGATGTGGGTGATGATGTTCCAGACATGGCTTCGTTGGTCTGTTCGTTGTGTATAGGGAGTATTAACAAGCCAGCGAGTTGCTTGGGCTGTGTCGCGTGTAAGTGGAAGCCAAGGTGGCGGTAGTTATATGGTGTCGTGTGTGGAGGGTGGTTGTGCCGAAAAGGTAAGGCAGCAGCAGGTCTGCAGTTGTGGTCTATAGCTTTGGTTGAGAGGGTGTGTGTTGAGTGTGAGTTGGGTTGACCAAAAAGTAGAGGTATGAGAGGGAGTCGCAAAGCTGTTATATTGTGCCGTCCAGAGAAGGAGGGGGCTGTACATTCTGCCGCTTGGAGGACGAGGAGGAGCAGTCACGGTGGAGCTGAGCCACTGACGGGGAAGGTCCGAAGGCGAAGATGGCGGGTCCGACGCAGCTTCACTGTGGGGGTGAGGTGGCAGGGGCAACGCCAAGGCCGGGCTTGAGGCAAGACAAGCAATCCTCCCCTTGGACTTCTTCTTCGCCCACGGTACCGCTTGCGACCTCGAGGCTATCGGCGGCATACCTACTGGGTGGGTGTGATGGCCTCCACGAGCAGTTCCCGGTCATCAAAACCTCTGTGGCACCCTGGCTTGGCATTCATCGCCCTCATGCCTCTTTCAGTCTCGCCCCGGGGCTGTGCAAAGTGCAACCTCTCTCCTTGGCCTCTTTCCGACTGCGGAACACTCAACAAAGTCTGTCCTCTGCTGCTGCGGCCTCGTTGGCTCGCGCAATAACCAGCGAGTTGCCTGCCCTCTTACTGCCTGACTCTGCCGCCGAGGACAGACCGCGAAATCCATTGTTCATGGCGTCCAGACCACACAAGCCCTCGTTCCCAATGGAGCCAGCGTCTTAGCGGCACCGATAAGCCTCGTGTCTCGCCCCTGACTGTGGAGCATCAAGCGTGGCTCTGCTGCTCTCCCGGTCTCTTCTCTGTCACTTGAGCAGATCGCTGCCCGCCTGAGAACAGCTTGAGCAGACGCCTACAGCTTGCCAGGTTGGTTATCCGTACCTAGTTCCATCCAATACCGCTCCCTGGGTCTAGACTGTCGAGCTGTCAAATTGGTTGGCGCGTCTGCCAGCAGCATATTTCCTTGGCGTATTCAGTCGAGCGCAAAGGCGGCTGTGCATTTTCCTCTGCACGCCTCACAAACCGAACCCGTCCGGATGGTTCGTATCATCAAATTGCCATGCTCTGGCATTACCTGAGTACGGAGTTACGAGTGAGGCTCTGGACGGTCTCACCCTGCCTGGCAATGACGAGGCCTCTGGCGCAAAACGCTGTGACGCGGGAGGCTTGGGTGCCGGGGCTGGGCGTCTCCAACAGCCACCACAAGTTTCGAGTCAACTCAGCCATCCCGCCTGGCCGGCTCGGCAGTCATCAGCGTCATGTGCGCTGCCGGCAAGGTGCACACCCGGGGCTCCCTCCTTCTTATGTCGCCAACACACAGCCCAACAAAGGGCATGGCAGACTTTTGATGCACCTTCACAGCCCTCTCTCGGGCTCTGTCCCAAGCCGAAGCCGCCGACGGTCCGATATGCACCGGGCACCGCCTGGACCGTTCTGCTTTGCACGCCATGGTCTGAGAAGCAAAAGCAGGACTGCAGCCTTCGGGAACAAGGCAGCATGCACAAATGCACAAATGCGGAGGCGGAGGGACGCCATCGCCACTACCCCTGGCTAGCAGCCCCGAGCTTGTTTCTTGGGCATCCCTGCGTTCCCCATGCCTGTTGCCATGCACTCCGGGATTGTTGCACTGCCGACCTCGAGAGTCGCCGATGGTGATTACCTCATTTCCAGGGTTGAGGCTTGTGACAAAGAAGGCCCATTGCAACCGTCGTTACTTCTCTGCCGACCGTGTACCAACACCGTCTGCCTGCAATGCACAGCCTCAATGACCTCTGGGCTGGATCCGTTTCACTGGGTCCGACTTTCTGCAACGCGAACTTTTGTTCTGTATGCGGACACTTGTCTCGCTGGTGCACGTGCACCATCTCAGGCGCCTCGCCGGCGGATCACACTTGTGTCAGCTGCGGTTCTCGATTGGGCCCATCATGTACATGCCCTCTGTTATATGCCAATATCGAAGTGATGCAAAGTAAATGCAGTCGACTCTAGCACGAAGCACACAAGCAGCTTAGCACCGCGCCTTGCCATTCGGGGGTGGACAAGGTGTGATACACACGGTAGGGAAGGAGGAGATGTCGGACATAAAGTCTTTCTGTGTTGTTCAAACAACATATTCATACACGCGACTGTCTGATCTCGAGGTTGGCCCTGAACAAGACCTGAACGAAATATTGTGTGTATGACACGGACAAGCCAAAAGTCTCTGCCTTACACAAGAAATGGCTCATCGCTGAGCCATGGCCGTCCAGCTACTATCAAGCGACCTCTAATCCAGGCAGCCATTATTTCGTACCCAAGGTAGACGCAAGCCCTGCCACGAAACAACCCTTATGCATTACCTGCGCACTCAGCGGATCTCGACGCCTAGCTGCTCAACCAGCGCGGCCGTGACGGCGTTGTGCATGGCATTCGCCTCGTCGTGGGTGAGCGTCTTCTCGAGGCTGCGGTAGTTGACGCGGTAGCACATGCTGCGCCTCCCCGTCTTGGGATGCGTGAACTCGTCGACGAGCTTGACGTCCTCGACGTCGTCGCCGCACAGACTGCGCACAATCTCCATGACGTCGTTCTCGTGGAAGTCGTGCGCGTTGGCCTTGACGCCGCCTCCCGCCGAGGACGTGGGCTTCAGCCAGAACGACACGTCCTTGGCGCAGCCCGGGTACTTGGAGAACGGCGCGAAGAGTCTGAGTGAGTCGAGGTTGTCCGACACGCCGCGGAACTGCCGCGTGAAGCGGTCGTCCTGGGACCAGAAGAGCCGGATGTCCGGGATCTGGAAAAGCAGCATGGCGATGCGGTCGAGGCCGATGCCGAACGCCCAGCCGAGCTGCTCCGGCACGCCCGCATTGTTGTACAGGGCCTGCTGCACGACGCCGCTGCCCAGCACCTCGAGCCAGTCGCCCGCGTAGTAGACCTCGAGCTCCCACGAGGGCGACGTGAAGGGGAAGAAGGCCTCGACCCAGCGCACGCGCAGGGGCTCGTCGTTGAAGTCCGGATCCGCGCGCTTGGCGGCCGCCTGTGCGCGGGAGAAGATCTCGACGACCATGAGCTCAAGCGAGCGCTTCAGGTGCGCGGCGATGGCCTCGGCTTCGGCGGCCGAGTGGAATTTGCTCTGCAAGGGGTTCCGTTCGTCGTGGAAGGGCGGGTTGGGATCCTCGACCTTGATGCTGTGCTTCGGCAGTTTTTCTATATCCGACCAGACGGCGGCTGCGATGTCTCCGTTGGGCACCTTGTTGCGGTCCCAGCTCCGGGCGCCCTCCATCTGGTGGAAGATGGGGTAGTGGCTCCTGTCGACCTCATCGCGGCGGTAGACGTCTGCGCTGACGAGGTAGCCGTCGCTGAGGTTGGCGCGGAAGGTGTCAGCCTGGTGGGCACTCGTGTGAGTGCGCAGGAGGGTGTCTTTGTTGATATAGTACGTGTCCGACTTGGCCCGGCCAGGGTGGTCAGGCGCAAAGCCTAGGGAGTCGAAGTTCTGGTGTGTCGAGACTACGGGCTCGAAGGTGTTGTGGTACTTGTATGTCGGGCCTGGGAAGACGGACTCGAGGATCTGGCGGGTGATGCAGACCGGATGGTCCTTGACCAGGTGCAGCTTGCGTGGCACCTTGTCGATGATGTTGCGTGGGACGTTGAACCACTCGTCGGTCGCGTACTTGGAGCCATTGATCTGGACCGAGCCTGGCTGCTGCAATGTCGCTGTTGTCTCCCAAAGTCAGATTGATGGCGGCGCATGATGGGCCGGTTGATCTCCGTGTGGACCCGACCCTGCAAATGTGGGAGCAACTGTCGTTACTGACCTGCTGAAGACGACCACCGTTGCCGCCATCGCGAGGCGGGCGGTATCGCTGCCCTCCGCGGGAGCGAGCGTGCCGCGAGACCGACTGGCGTGCCCGGACAGCGGCACGCCGTCGCAAGCCGTGTTGCCCACATGCTGGATCGCGTTGCGCTGGATGTCTGGATGCCAGACCCCGCGAAGCTGTGATGGATTTCTCGCGTGGTGCGGAGACGGAGATGCAGGTCTTTGGCACTACCCGGAATGCGCTAGGGCAGGGCCTGTTGCACAGCTGCGGAGAGGAGGCAGAGTTGGAGAAGAGCTCCAACTCTGAGCATGCCGTCATACCTCCAAGAGAACGGAAAGCCTGCCAAGATCCAATGCGACCCTGATCGCCATGGTGCACTGGCGATACGTCTCAGCCTCAAAGTCTCAGCGGAGAGGCAGTATGAAGGTCGCAGGTGTTGACCCCTCCAGCTCACCTGCAGGCACTATGAGCTTCACTTGCATGTGGACTCTGCATGCGCTCCATGGCCACTACATCCACTCTGCACGACCGGACCGATGGCTGTCACATGCCTTCAGCGCCGTGCTTCGACGAGGTCAATGTGAGAGTCCATGCTCCCTTGCTCCGTAGCCGCCGGCAGCAGCCACGGATCAGCATGGCATCTCGGGAGAAAACCCCAAGAGCCAGTCGAGGTCCGCGCAAGAAAAACTATGGCCGATGGGTTTCTGTTGCGCCGGCCAGCCGGGCCCCCACGCGGGCGTCAAAGTGCGACCCACACCGCGCAACCTCGATGCTGGCTGCGTCTTGTCTTGGCTCTCTTTTTTCCGCCGCCCTGGAGCCGCTGTCGTCACTCTCGTCATCCTCACGGTTGAGCCTTTCCTTCGCCCTCGCACCCGCTCTTGCTACCCTCCCCACGACTACCTGTCGGCATCGGCCTTTCTTTTTGGCTGACCCCCTCCTATCCCTCCGCATCTTGTGCTTGGATCCTCCCCGGACCGGTGCATTGACTGTTTTACGGCTCGGCATTCCCCGCAGTGTCTGCAGTCCAGCTGCTTCAATGGCTCGCGCGAGCTTCACCGTTCTTCCTTAGATATGTCAGTCTACCTGCTGCTTCCTGTCCGCCCTACATGGCATAGTGGCCCGTCGTTATCACAACCAGGCTAATATTGTTCTTCACCATGTCAGCCCTCACCATGCCCGAATCATCAGCTCCCCCGGTGGCCGCCGAGGCCCCGGCGGTGTCCACCACCACAAAGCCGAGGAGACAAAAGAAGACGCCTGTCTTGCCGCCGCGAGTATCATATCCATTCTGGTTCGGCGGCAGTGCCAGCAGTATGGCTGCCTGCGTGACACATCCGCTTGATCTTGGTATGTCGTGACAAGCTGGTACTCTATCTAGCAAGACGGCACTATAGACTGACACTGGCTGTTACACAACCTTTACAGTCAAGGTCCGACTGCAATTGCGCACCCCGGAGGCACCAAAGAACATGACCGGCACATTCCTACACATCGTACGCACAGACGGCGTCACCGGCCTGTACCGCGGCCTGACCGCCTCCCTCCTACGCCAAATGACCTATTCGACCGTCCGCTTCGGTGTCTATGAAGAGCTCAAGCGTCAGACCGTGCCTGAGGGCCAGAAGCCCGGACTGCCGCTGCTCATCGGTCTCTCTGCCTTCTCCGGCGTGCTGGGCGGCATCTCTGGCAACGCCGCCGACGTGACCAACGTGCGCATGCAGCAGGACTCTGCGCTCCCGCGAGACCAGCAGCGTGGCTACCGCAACGGCCTGCACGGCATGTTCCGCATGTTCCGCGAGGAGGGCCTTCGGTCGTGGTTCCGCGGCGTGGGCGCCAACAGCATGCGCGCGGCGCTCATGAACGCCTCCCAGCTCGCCAGCTACGACACCTTCAAGGTCATGCTCATGACGCACACGAAGCTCGGCGACACGACCACCACGCACTTCGCATCCTCGCTGCTCGCCGGCTTCGTGGCGACGACGATATGCAGTCCCGTCGACGTCATCAAGAGCCGCGTCATGAGCGCTAGCGGCAAGCAGGGCATTGCCAGCCTGTTGTCCGAGGTTTACGCCAAGGAGGGCATCCGGTGGATGTTCAAGGGCTGGGTGCCTGCCTTCCTGCGTCTGGGACCGTAAGTCGATTCCACTACTCTCCTCATGGGACATTCTATACTCGGTAATGGAAAGCTGACCAGTCCATCTCCGTGATACAGTCAAACAATCTGCACATTCCTCTTCCTCGAGGCGCATCGCGACGCATATAGAAAGTTCAAGGGGCTCGACGCCTGAAGAAACAAAAAGGACGTACAACAACACGTGGGATGATCGTAGTATAGCATTTGGCATCTCTTTCTTTGCTTGTTGAACAAGAGGCATGGCGTTCACGGAGTCGCCGGGGGTCTCCCCCCCGCTACCTACAACCCCCGTTATGGTTTTGGCATAGTACATAGCAGTATAGTCTTTGTTGTCCCTTTTCATTGTAGAAAACCCATGGTCGCTTCCTACCTATATACGAGCGCAAGCACACGAGTAGATACCAAGCATAAAAGAGAGATCAACAAGCACATAGAAATTGACCTGAGCATACGTGCTGGTTGACATACATGTACGCAAAGCTTCCCCTGTTCAATCATTATCCTAGTTCACGCTGTGCACGAAGACATAAGCTGATCAGGGTCCGAGACATGTTTTGAAACAGTCACTTTTCTCACTTGTAGTTGAAGAATGGGCGGAGATGCGGGCGCTCTGATCGATTCGCTGGCTTTCCATTCTGTCAAAACTTGTCTCGGTTGTATTTGTTTTAACTGAGTGCCTATATCCCCAAGATCCGTGGAAGCGCTGGAGATTTCAGCCCGTTTCTCGGAGCCACCAACTTTCCCAGCAGCGCAGGACGAGTCTGGCTGATCTTGATATACAGAACTCTAAACGGAGCGGCTGGGGATCATCGTGGTTGTCTGCTTCTAAACCGAGGCACAGAGTGTTGCCGTTGACTCAGCAACTCGCAGGGACATGGTATTATGTATACATCCCGTCTAAGTCTCGTCCGCCCGTCTAGCTCCAGCCAGTGCCACCGGAGTTACCATATGGTGTCGTCCCATACGCCGTCGCAGCACCGCCCCAAGCACTTTGATTGCCGGTGTTGCCGTACGGCGTGGTGTAGCCCTGGTCCTGCCAGCCAGCTCCCGCATCCATGGCGTCCGGACTCCTGGGCCCGTCGTACTCGCCGTTCACGCCGTCGTTTCCTTGCAGCCCCTGCAAGAGCTTCGCAAGCTTGTTCTGCAGCTCCTGGATGCCAGCCTGGACTATCATGTTCGGTGCCACGCTGCCGACACCTTCGACCTCGAAATAGAACCGCGACGGGACCGCATCGTAGTCGAAGGGCTCTCCCTCCGCCGGGGGGTCTTCCCACTGCGCGTACTCGCTCTTGGGCCTGTGATTTGGAGGTGTCAGCAAAGGCAGACTGGGAAGTCGATAGCTTGGGGAGGATCATAAAGGCCACTGACCATTCTTTCTCCGCATCCTGCTCGTACCACAGATCTATGTGGTGCAGCTTGTTGTGCGGGTCATACTCGAAACCAACGGCAGCGGTGGGTGACCACTTGGCGTGTTCCTTGGAGATACCCTTCTTCGCGATACACGTGAGTTTGATCTCCTGTCCTTTCCGGAGCTTACAAATCAGGGAGCCCTGCTCGGCCTCGTCCACAATGACAGGGTTGCCGATACTTTGTGTTACGCGTTCGTGGCCGACGACTAGATCTCTGGCGTAGACCTTGGTGATCTCGTCGGAGTTGCACTTCGCGTGCAATGTCAGGAAGATGGCGCATTTCTCGCAGGTCGAGTCGCAGTTGGTGCAGTCACGTGCAAACACCATCTGGTCGACATCGGCAGAGTCGAGAGGGATCAGACCGAGTCTGTGGGCGATGAACTCGTCGGCAAGCACTGTGGTGTTTATCTCGATGTCGACGAACTCGACGGCGACGGTCGGGACCTCGCCCTGGATCACGCGGCGCAGGGAGTTGGCGAAGGCCAGGTCGGTGTTACTGAGCTCAAACTTGATGCTCGTCCTATCGGCCTGCAATAGACGTTATCGTTAGAACTTGGCACCTTCTGGCGTGTTGTGAAATGCACTGGCGCAGACGCACGGCTGAGATCTTGACGTTGGCGCCGAGGTTCTCCTCGATCATCATCGTGTCGTAGTCCATGCTGGCGGTCGGGGCAGCTCAGCTGGCTGCAAACACTGGAGGGCGGAATGCTGATAGGGACAACGCTTCGGGGTACGATCGAGAACAACGCGCGAAAGTGTTGTGTAAGGAGCCTGTGGCGAGGATGAACCGAGCGGAAGTTGAAGCTTGTGTCTGGTTCTGCAGGCAGAGCCATCAAATGTCTTGAAGTTGCGTTGCGCCCAGAGCCGCACGCGCCCTGGCACGCTAGTGCCCTTTGGGCTTAGCCCTTCAATTGTCACGATTCTGGTATTCGATTTGACTGCGCTTGGTTTCAGGTTTCATGGAATTATCGTCAAGTCTATGGCCAGTCGGACAGACTGAAATCTAGTGATGCAGAGAGACGAGGGCAACAGCTATGGTAGAGGTAGAGTATAGTCTTGTGGAATGTGGCGTCCGGGCATGTCTGCCTCGACAAGATGTGTTCCAAGATGGATGTCTTCCAAACCTAGACCGACCAGAGGTTGCGCTTAAAAAGCATGTCGTGACGAGATCGCCGAGAGCCGCAGACAACGAGCGATCGTCCCTTTCCAATGCTCACTGGCGCAACGAGATCGGAGTCCGAAGGTACCTTGCAGCCTCGTTCACGGCCGACCATCCTGTCCAAGACTTTTCGCATTACTTTATTGTCACCTTCACCTCACCGCCATCTCACGATTGTGCCCAGCAAAGTGGCCGACACGACGATCGTGGCCCTTCACCAGGCGTAGCCCGCCTTAAAACAGCTGCTCTTCTTCAAAACCCTGGGCAAGCCAGAGAGGATGATGAAAAGGTAGTTCGCGTCGCCTGGAGGCAGTGTGATACCAGGGACACGGTGGGCAGCGATCATGCGCAAGCACAGAGGACCGCACCCGGAGGATAAAAATTAGATTAATATTGATTGTCTTCCTTAGAAGACTTTCAGATATTAAACTGAAAAGAACAGATACTACACTTGATCTAAGCCAAAAGGCAACTGTCGGAGGAATGTTGTTAGCACCCGTCGCAGTGAACTGTCGAAGCCCCAAAGTATGGGGGAGGGTTGGCAACTTACAGAGAGCTGAAGAACTCGAAACCAAATTTTGGGAGGAGGGAGACAGCTTTATATAGAGATTCCAGCGAGGCTGTGACCCAGTGGGCGGTGTGGGCCATTGTCAGGCTGCCAGGCAGCTCTCATTCTGCCGCGCTTCTCCGTCCGCGAGAGGAGACGGGAGCTCCATCGATGGATTTGATCCTCAAAGCACGACCCCACATCGACCCGGCCGGGACTAAAACATACGGCGCAGATTCAAACTGGCCAGTCCAAAAGCTACGGAGGTGCGGATGATGCAGTATCGAGTGGAGCACTCGGGAAGAAAAACGGCTGGTCTGGTGAACAGGTTCGCTCCTGCCTCGGACGCTGAAAGGAATAATACATGTGCACTTGCTGGTCGTGCCGTAGTCTCCACTGTGCCCAATCACGGACAGAAGGACGGCCGCCATCACCCGCACTGGAGCAGTCCGGTGCCGGGCAGGCGAGCTTTTGCCATTGCCTTCCATCGGGTGCGCGCGCATTAAATCTTTTACCTTGGCCGACAGTTGCACACCACCGTCGCATCCTCACACGACACCGCCGCCCGCCCACTTCCACTCCTCCACACCACTGCACTGCTCACGGCTGCTCCATCTACACCACAATCATAGTACATCATGTTCAAGCAAGCTCTCAACACATCTTCCAGAGCCCTGCGCTCGTCATCGCGCCTCGCCGTGCGTACCCCGGCTGTGCGCACCCAGTTCGCCTCAGCTCCCACAGCTTCCTTCAGACCAGCGTTCGCCCCGCATACAAGATGGTACAGCGAGCAGGCCGACTCAGCAGCAAAGAAGGAAGGCGAGGAGGCCAAGCCGCAAGAAACACCAAAGGACGAGGGTGCGAAAGGCGAGTCCGATGTCGTCGCCGAGCTTAAGAAGAAGCTGGAGGCCAAGGACAAGGAGGTGGTGGACTGGAAGGTTAGTGACCAGCTCCATCGCCACAGCGTGACCCAGTATAGCTTGTAGCTAACATGAGTTCTGTTTTGCAGGACAAGGCTATGCGCACAGTAGCGGACTTCCGTAATCTGCAGGACCGGACAACACGAGAGATGAAGTCGGCTCGCGACTTTGCCATTCAGAAGTTTGCCAAGGACCTTGTCGACACGGTGGACAACCTCGACCGTGCCCTCGTCATGGGGCAAGAGAAGCTCAAGTCAGCCGAGGGCGCCGAGAAGAACGCCGACCTCGAGGCATTCTACGAGGGCGTCAAGATGACCGAGACCAACATGCACTCGACGCTGAAGAAGCACGGACTCGAATTCTTCGACCCTGCCGGCGAGAAGTTCAATCCGAACGAGCACGAGGCCACATTTATGACCCCACAGCCTGACAAGGAGGACAACACCGTCTTCTTCGTTCAGCAGAAGGGCTTCAAGCTCAACGGCCGTGTCCTCAGAGCTGCCAAGGTTGGCGTCGTCAAGAACGCTTAAAACCTCCCAGCCGGAGTGCTGCGCATTGCCGGGCGATGCGCCGAGAACAACACAACGACTACTGTACAACAACATTCACAACTGTAACCATGTATAATCACCACCATCATCGAGCATTGTTAAAAGCACATTGGCTGCAGCCGGAACTGGCGCTGGAATTATGTATCAGGAGACGACAAGGATGCCCCTCTCACGAAAAAGTTTTGGTCGACGGATCACTTGATAATGATGTTTTGGCTACTGTTTCCACAAAAAAATACAACGACGCATAGGCGTCACGAGGCCGCGTCGCGGCTCGAATCTGTACTAGATTATATGAACGGAGCAAAAGGAAGGCTAGAGTGAGGATTGCTAATCGGCAATTCTTCGCATCAAATTTGAGACGCACGTCGTCCACGCATTACACTATGACGTACGTCTGGCACATTTCGTTGGATCATTCGCTGGCAATAGTCTGTCTGGCTGTACATATGTCTGGCGCGGAGTTTGCAGACCGTCTGAGCTTGTGAGCGGAGCGCCAAAGCCTCCCGTGTTGACGTCGTATGCCCGGGGTCCAGGCTCCACCCATTCAGGGCGTGGTTCCCCTTGCCAGCCTATCGAAGCTAGCCTCGGAGCTCAGGGTGCCGCCGCACCTGCTTCATGGGACTCGTCCTTGTCCGCAGCACCCACGACGAGACCTGCACTCCTCACGAACTCATTCAGCATCGAGGCGAACATCATTCGGCGACATGACGATCCGGTAGTGGCTTTGTGGATTGGTCTCACCGCGAATTTTGCCCTCTGACCTTGCCATTGACCTCCAAGACTCCCGACTGGCAACCATCGGCCAAGATGACGCCGCAGCTCGTCCTGTCGTGAGAGCCAGCATACTGCATATCCCCCCGATCGCCACACCCCTATCTCGACGACCACTCGCAGACCAGTCGCCAGGCCACCGCTGCCATCTGCCAACATGCCACCGGAGCCGTCGGGCAACATCCGCGTCTTCATCCGCTGGGACGATCAGACCGTCTTCGCCGGCGAAGACATCAAGTGCCGCATCACATTCAAGAACATCGCTCCGACATTGGGCCAACCCACCCCGCGCTCCGCGTCCGGCCCTTACGATCGCCACAGACAACAGCCCTCGCCGTTGGCAGCGACAGGTCGTGTAAAGTCATCCTCTGGCTTGGCTGCACAGACCGGGGGGCGTGGACACAGGACGACTCTCTCGCTGAACGTGCCCAACAACAACAGCACGCGATCCAGAAGCACGACGCTTCCATGGCAGCCCCCTCAGCCCCCTCCACAACGACCTGGCCATACTCACAAGCGATCTCTTTCGATTGTCTCAATTGGCTCAACTGCGACGGCAGACGAGTACCAACCCCCCAGCAGTCATGGCGGCCCGCCGCGGACGCAGCGTTCATCTCGTGGACACGGAAGATCAGCCAGTCTGCAGATAACACCGCGGCAAGGCTCAATCCCAGGTCCTCAGTCGGCAACCTTACCACGGAGACCAGGGCCTGAGCCGTCCCCCGTGTTCAACAATCATTCTTTCCCTCCTGCTCGAAATGGCTTCGGACGGTCTGGCGCCCAGACAGCGCCGAGCACACCGTATGTTGGTGGTCCACCAACGCCAAGGCGGAGGAGCCCCTTACAACCCATGCCGGACTGGAAGTTCCCAACTTCGGTATCTCCGTCCTCTGAAGCCGGCGAGACCGTGACGAATGGCGACTATCTCTCCGCAATGGGCGTTCCGTCGCCGCTGGGTCCAGGTCAGCGAGCCCATCTGCCCATGCGCTCGAAAGACACAATCCCGGTCATAAATGAGCACCACACAAGCCCCGCTGCTGCTCGCATACTATCAGAGGCAAGCTTCGGTACGGGTACGCCTCGAAGCAGTGGCGAGTTCTATTCGATGAGCAACAACTCTTCAGAGACACTAGCATCTGAATACGTGGCACATCCTGCGCAAAGTGTGCGAAGACCTCCGCATCTGAGGAACCTGTCTATCGTGACGCAATCAAAGGCTCCAGAGATGCTGATGATGGGCTACGCCCAGATCCAAGGATCATTCACGCTCGACGGCTCCCTTGTCAGCCTTGCCCCGTTCGAGGCTGTGAAGCGCAAAGCAGTCCTGGGAGGACAGGGTGGTGGTGTCATCGGCTTAGAATCCAACAAGCGCTCCAGCCTACTCCAGGGATTCGGCTGGTCCTCGTTTGGAAGCTCGTTGGGTGAGCTGCTCGGAAGTGGAGAGCAAAGCAGTATCAAGGACATGCGCGGCGCCGCGAGCTCCAAGTCAATACCGTTATTGTCCACGCCCCAGTCTGTATTGTTTGTCGACCTACAGCTGGCCCCAGGCGAGAGCAAGACCTATGAGTACACTTTTAAACTGCCCAAGGGGCTACCGCCGACACATCGCGGTAAGGCCATCAAGATCGTCTACAATCTGGTGGTCGGAACGCAGCGACCTGGTAGCGCCAAGGGTCAGCAAGTCCGCACGGTCGAGATCCCGTTTCGCGTGCTTGGAAGCGTTAATAGTTTTGGCGAGATCCTCGGACACGATCTCCTCTCGCCGTATATCATTCTTCGAGACCAGGCAAAGGTCAACACTCTCGACAAGACAACCGAGCGCACACCCTTCCACAAAAAGACGAAATCAACAGTACATACATCATCCATCAATGAGTTTTTGCATTATGTCGACGAGCTGTTAGAGCACCCTCGCAACGGGGGGGGCCTCCTCTCGCCGACAGCCACAGCTCCTGGGTCCCGACGGCCATCAGTCTTCGGCGAGGAAGTCAACACGGCAAAGGACGCCATAGACTTGGCTATCATGCGCTCTAATCTCTCAGACCAGGGTCAAAGCAGCAACCGCTTCGAGATTGCGCGGAACGGACAGCGTATAGGCGTCATCATGCTAGCTCGGCCCGCATACCGGCTGGGTGAGGTAGTCAGCATGGCGATCGACTTCACAGGCGCACAGGTCCCCTGCTACGCCGTACATGCTGCCCTTGAGACGACTGAGAGGGTCGACCAGAGTCTGGCGCTCCGCAGCGAGGCCAGTATACACAGGGTTACACGGAAAGTGTTTGGCAGCTCAAGCGAGTCCACGCTCTACGCCAGACGGATAGTGTTTAGTCCGACGATCCCTATTAACGCTACGCCCGAGTTTGTCACGACGGGCATCAACCTCGAGTGGAAGATCCGAGTCGAGTTCGTCGTGCCATCCTCATCGCCCTCGAATAAATCATCTGGCGATGCAACCCCGGCCACGCCGCACCACCTTCTTGAGGAGATTGCTCGCGACGAGAGAGGCGGGCTCGTCCTTGTCGCCGTCGAGAATCTCGAGTGCGAGAGCTTCGAGGTTGCCGTGCCACTTCGGGTGTATGGCGCGGTGTGTAATGGCCTGGAGAGGCTGGAGAGGGATGAGGCGCTGGACGAGGGTCTTACAGTCTAGGAAGTATCATAACATTGGAATGGTATTGGGTCATGCTTTGGTCGTGGCAACAGCGCTTCAGTGAATATGGTTGGATATTATTCGTGCTCGCACAGAGATTAGACCAGTATCGAGTGAGAGCGAAAACATAACACATATAATTTCAATACAGGCAGGTCAGTTTCGGGACGAATACAAGATGCTAAATTTACGAACGGGTATCTCTTGCTGGCGTATAGAGAAGACAGCATCACACACTCACCGGCTAGGCCTTGCTTTCAGAGGGCTGCCGTTCCTGCATGCTTAGAACATCTCGTCGCCATAGGTCTCGTCATGCTCGACGTCAAGGTTGTCGTGGTCGTCCACGCGATGGCCATCACTGTGACTGAAATTGCCGTTGACTCCGACAGCGTCCTTATCATAGCCGTGTCCAGCAGTGTCGTCCCATACACCTAGCACTTGACGTAGGCTCTCCATCTCCTGCTCCATGCCTTCAAGCGCGATAGCCGCATCACGCTTGTCCCGGCGCTTCTCGTTCACTCTATCTCGAGTGAGGTCGAACGCGGCCGCGGCATGGCGGGCATGCCGCTCTAGCTCTTCAAGATGCTGCTTTTGCTGCTGCTGCTGTGGGTGTCGTGGCCCATGCTGGAGTGTCAGCAGTCTCTGTTCTCTCAGCTCGGCCTCGCGGCGGAGACGGTCGATCTCAACGCGCTCGCGGAGGACAAAGAGCTGCTGGCCGAGCTTCTCCCTGCGGTCTCGCTGCACGGTGCGAGTGCGGTCGAGGACTTCCTCCTCGCGGCGGAGGGCGGTGATGTGAGACCAATGCTGAGCGATTGCGTCTGCCACACTGATGACCTCATTGGTAGCAGCGTTGGCGTCGCCGCAGTGATGATGGTGGTGGTTGCCGAAGGTTTGTGTTTTCTGTGGCAGTCCGTACTCGTCGTTCTCTTGGTCCATGTTGCCGTACTGATCGTCGTTGACCACCACTATGTTGTTGTGGTTTTGCGGTCCATCATCTTGTTGGTCATCCTCTAGAGTGATATCTCCTGAACAGTAGAACTGTTGGTACCGCCGAGGTAGAGGCTCGTATATCAGCGATGGGCAGCTGGGCACCTTGTACAAAGGAGACAGCTGCTCGCCAGTGATCTGGTCGTACTGGGGGATTGCGTGCTCGTAGTCTTGTCCATGCTGAGGGGAGATTTCTCCCCCACCCCACGAGCCGACTGGAGACTGGCGCTTGATGGAGACGACCGCTTGCTTGGACTGCTTGAAGCTGGAGTGGTAGTCAAGCAAGTCCTGACTCTCCCACTCTTCTCGAAACAGTGGGTGGTTGTGGTGGTCTGCC
The DNA here is from genome assembly GCA_001566295.1 of Microdochium bolleyi. NCBI lineage: Eukaryota > Fungi > Ascomycota > Sordariomycetes > Xylariales > Microdochiaceae > Microdochium > Microdochium bolleyi. The sequence goes on from KQ964245.1 coordinate 857,213, forward strand.
AGCGGCTGCACTTCTTCTTCAACGCAGTCCTCCCAGCCTGTCCTTCCCGCTCCAGCATGCTTCTCCGTGAAAATGGAAGGCGTTTCCCGGACTCTCTTCGAGTCCCATTTAGTACAGCCCCTCGACCACGCAAGGAATGTACACGGAGAAATCCGGCCGGACAGCTGGCCCTGCTGGTCGTCGTCTGCATCGTCGGAGTCGAAGTCAAAGGCAGCAAACGAGGCGCACAGCTTGTGCACGGAGAGGTCTAGGGTGGGCGGCGGCTCAATGTGCTCGACCTCGAAGGGCCGCTGTATCTCGAAAATTGCGGACGTCAAGGGAGACAGCTCAGTTATTGTCATCACTCGAGAGCCATCCAGGCTCGGGGCCCGGGCCGTGACGCTCGCAGATCTACTCGAGGCGGCGTGTGTCTCGTCGATGTTCTGCAGCATCCTGTCACATAGCCATACGCCCATCGGTCAGCATAATTGGATATGTTACAGCCATGCTAAAAACCTTCCTATCTTGTCTTGCAGGAAGCGGTCGAACTCACCGACTGATATCCCTCTCCGACTCACGATGTTCCCCTTTCCTCTCGTTCCGGCTACCTTCCCCCAGCCGAATCCACTCAAACAACGGGTCATCACAGCGAAAGCTCTCTGCTTCCGCAAGATCTGGCCCGCGCATCGCAACGTAGGCTCGCATCATGGTGTTCGAGAAGACTTGTCGCCGTCGTCCTCTTCCTGGCGGGCAAGTGGCAGTGCAGCCTGGCAGGTGTCCCTTGCGTGCAGAGAGCTCGTCCCCACGGCCTGTAAGGCGGCGTGTCAGTTGTGGGACACGGTTGAAAGGGACTGAGTGCAGTGCTTGTGTGCCGGAGAATGCGTGGCATGGACGAACCAGTGTCGATATGGCTGCTGGGGACGGGCATACTAAGGCTTCGACGATGGTCTTGCATATCGGGCTTCGGTAATCACCCTGCCGCCAGGATTCTCATGTCGATCAGGTCGCTGCAGAGGTTTTCGCTGCCTGAGTAAAACACAGTATTCGCCTAGGAGCAGCAATAGATGCACGATCATTGTGTGGGCAGTGAGCGCTACAGCGTCGCGTAGTCACCCTGGAAACCGACCACTTTGCCCAAGCACAGAACCTGATACGGCCCAGATGTCACACACGACTCAGTGAACGAAGTTCAAGGTGAGGCTACAATAAATTATGCAATAAACCCGTGATTGTGAGGCGAATCGTGCCTTTGGATGCACTGTCTTCATAGCAATGCGTTGAGCCCAGGAAACCACGACCGTTTTTGTCACTCTCCGTATGCGGAAAAGTAGCTCACTTCTTGCCCTTGGCCTTCGGTGCGGCCTTCGCCTTGCCACGCCCTTTGGGCTTAACATCTTCGTCTTCTTCATCCTTGGTTGACGCTTTGGCGGCCTTCTTGGTCGCCTTCTTTGCTTTGGGCTTCTTGATGTATTTGTCCTTCTCGATGTCACCCTCATCATCGTCCGCTACCTCGGCCGCCTCTGCGGCCTCTTCACCAGCGTCGTCCTCTTCATCGATTGCTTCCTCAAGGTCTGGCTTCTCCTTGGCAGCAGCTCGTGGCGTGGCAGCGATATTACTCGCCTTCATGAAGGGAACAGGGTGTGCCATGGTGTTATATCTGGTTTGGTGTCAGTAGTCCCTTCATTAAACAGGTATATTCGGCCACGGAGACTTACGTTCTGGTGAAGGCAGACTTGACTTGTGAGGGAATGTCAATCGAGCCTTCGTCTTGTGGACCGACTCCGAGTTCCTTGATGAAATCAAAATCATCTCTTGTGAGATAGTAGCTGTCCATCAACTCAATAACCTCGTCCACGCAATCCTTGCCCTCAACGTTGAGCCGCTGGATAAGTTGAGTCCACAGTACAGGCAGATACTGCTGTCGGATCTCGTTGTGGTCTCCAGATGACTTGAGGCGCATATGAGAGTGGATCTCACGATTGTATCTGCCCAGCTTTCCGAGTTTGCTGTTGTTGCCAAGCCACGTAGTGAAGTTCGAACCCATGAGCTGGCCCGCAACGAAGCTTGACGGACGAACAGTGCTGAAGATAGCATGTGTTGGCATCAAGCTCCAGTGTTGTTGTGGGCCGTGGATCATCCGGTCGACCAAGTCGCCATCGCTGATGCTCTCGGCAGCCTTGTCGAATAGTTCTAGGTTCTTCAAGTTCATCTCTCGCTTGTTGTACTGCTGATTTGTCAACGCCATGGGTTTCGTGCGAAGGTAATTCTCCTGGATCATCAGGTAGCTAAATTCATGGTCGTTGAAGTAGAGCTCGATCTTGTCGTTGAGTGTGGCCTTGCTGGCTGGTGCGAAGAGACCTCCGCCGAGCATCTTCTGACAGATATCCCATGGCTTGAGGACAATCGATTTCTCCCAGGCCTTGGACATGTTTTTGCTCTGGTCGTAGTCCATGGAGCTTTGGTCGAGCTTGACTGTTGACAGCATGTTGATGATCTGCCGAATGTCGCGGTTGCTGCCCTCAATAAGAGCATCAAGAACCTGGGGTGTGAGCTTGAGGCCCTCGCGATGGCAAATGGTCATCATGCGTGAGCGAATCTGCTCAATCGTCGGTTTCTGGAACTTGATGTCGGTGGTCACAAAGTCAAAGGGCTTCATCTTGGGAAGTCTGCGCTCATTACAGATCAAGATCAGTGGGACCTCGGTCTTCTTGCAGAATTTGGCCATTGCGCCAACACCGCCGCGATCACCACCGGACATTCCATCGACCTCGTCCATGATGAGAACGATCTTCTTCTTGCCAATATCGACCTTTTTGCCGTCGCCGGCGAAGTAGCCGTTCAGAGAAGTATTGTTCATCACTTCACTGACGCCAGCTTCGACAAGTTTCTTGCTTCTGGCATCACTGGCATTACTCTCCAACACGTCGTAGCCTTCCAGCTTGGCGGCGAGATGAGCTGCAGTCGTCTTGCCAATACCTGGTGGGCCAGAAAGAATGATGGCACGAGCACCACCCATGCCGTCGGCGCCGCGCTTCTGAAAGTCGTACTTGCGTGCCTTGGACCAGCCCTTGAGCCAGTTTTGAATCTTCTCCACAGCAGCCTTGTTGCCGCAAATGTGGGAGGCCTGTGTTGGAGCATATCTGACGGTCCAAAGCTGCGCTGAAGTTGGCGTGCCTGCAGTCGGTGGCCGGGCTGAGCCACGGGCGGCGGCAGCCTTCTGGGCTTTTTCTTGCTCGATTTTCCGTTGCTTCTCCTGCTTCTCCATCTCCGCCGCATCTTTCTTGATCTTCTCCTCTTCGGCCTTGCGCTTCTCTCTCAGCTTCTCGGCACCCTTGCCGCTGCCACCGCCAGCCGGCAGGCGGCGAATGAGCTCGAAGAGACCATTTTCGTCGATCGTCTTGATGCCGTGCTCGCGAATCTTAGCGAGTTTACTTGGACCAGCATCGCCTCCGAGGACGACAAAGTTAGTCTTGCTGCTTGGAGCACCAGTGATCTTGCCTCCATATTGCTTGACGAGAGTTTGTGCGTCTTCTCGCGCGATTGTTGCTAGCTGACCAGTGAACACAAAGTTCAACCCCGCAAGACAATCTTCTTCGCCTTCGGGAAGTTCTGAGGTGGGGTTTGGCGCAGGCCCCGCGTTCCCACCGCCTGGCTGTGTCTTCTTCCAGTCGAACTTCACATTCGGGTCTTTTGGCGGTGGTGTTGGAGCCCGGATCGTGGGGATATCGTCAAAGACAGCCTGGATGTCTGCATCCTCTGGCTCGCCAGCCTTCTTCGCTCGAGGTGCCCGAGGCTTCTTTGGGGCTGGCTTCTTGACCTCCACGATGTCATCGTCATCCTCCTCTTCCAAACCTGGCTCTGGGGTTTTCCGCTTTTTACTGGCAGAAGCAGGGACCTTGAGTTTCGTCGCTTTCGGAGAAACCACTGCATCATCATCCTCATCATCGTCGCTCGGTGCCGCTTTCTTGGGCCTGCCACGAGACGCCATCCGTTTGGGTTGAGGAAGAATCTCATCTTCACTCTCTTCTTCTGCATAGTCATCGTTCTTCCTCTTATTGCGGGACCTGGCATCGGCCGTGAAGATATCATCGCCACCGTCCTCGTCATCCATGTAAGCATCCTCGTCGTCGTCATGGGCAGCATAACTTTTGGTAGTGGCCGCAGTTCGTTTGTTTGTCGTAGCTCTCGCCGGAGGTCCGGTTGTCTTCTTGGTGCGCGGGCTGGAGCGTATCTCGACTTCTTTCAGCATCTCATTCTTCGCCTGTTTGGCCGCCGCCTGTGGCTTCGGCGGATTGGAGCCGAAGTATTCGCTGGCAGTGGTTTCGACTCCTTCCACTTCTTGTTTTCTGCGGACCCTTTGTGAGCTTGGCAGAATGCACAATCGACAAGGACACTCACGAGACTTTCTTCCGGGGCGTCGTTCGCGTCGCTGGCTTCTTAACTCTGTGGTTGAACTGTCAGAAAAGATTGTGATCCATGGGTCACAGCTGCCGAAATTGCGAGGGGCTTACTCAACTACAGCGTCGTCATCGTCACTGTCGTCGACGACCTTTCGCGCTTCTATTCTACAGTTTAGCATTTCTCTGTCGTTCAGATTCAGGAGGTATCGTACTGCCACGGCGTTTCGGCTCATCTTCGACTTTGGCCTCCGCAGGCTTAGGCTTTGCGGGAGCTGCACCACCTTTGGGGCCGAAAAACGACCGAATGTCCGGCATGGCCGGGCTGGAGCTGCGACCTCGTCCCAAGGCCGCTTCTTGAATGATTCGGCTGCTGTAATGGTCTGGCTTGTGTTCCTCGGCCCTTCTTGGCGGGAAGGTAGACTGCTTGGTCGCGGGTTTGATGTTGTCGAGCTTGTCCGAGAGCTTGAGGTGGAGTTCACAATTGTGAGGGAGACGCGCTGGAGTAGTAATGACGCGCTGTAAAACCACTTAAAGCTGCACAGGTGGTGTCAAGTTCGTGTTAGTGGGCAGGGGTGTCTCAAGGCAGGTGCTGTGCTGCCTGTGCTGCCTGCACAATTGGGGCTCCAGCTGCAGAGCACTCGATTGTGGCCCACCGGAACCTCAATCGGCTCCTGTGATTGGCCTTGTTCAGCTACACCAGCAAAAGATGCTCAATTGGCCGGATGCCCTGCGCCGACAACTTCCAAAATTATTGAGCTCAGGTAGCATAGCGTCCCCGCGAAGACACGGAGAATCGGCAGTCAACAGCCGTTCACGACTCCCTCGCAACCCCTGCCAACGCCAGAACTGTCGCGAGACTGCTCGACATGATGCGCACGAGCGCCCCTCCTTGCCTCGCCGGCGCTTTCCGAGCCCTCAGCATAGCGACTTCCACAGTTGCTCGACCATCAGTCCTGCCCATCAAGTCGACGCAGATCTGTGCACCAAAGAATGTCAGGCACTTCTCCGCTACTGCCACCATGAGCAGTTGGCTTGAGCCGAGGCTGGATCGCAACAAGAAGATGATGAAGGGCCGTGTCCGAGTGGCAACTGGCGGCTCGACCAAGGGGACAACAGTGATCTGGGGTCAGTACGGCCTGCGCATGAAAGACCATGGCCGGAGGATAAGCGCCGCGCAGCTCAAGGTCGCCGAGGACACAATTAAGGCGCGGCTGCGTGGGCAGAAGTATCGCCTGTACAAGAGAGTCAACTGCAATCTCGGCGTGTTCGTCAGCGGTAACGAGGTGAGTGACTGGGACACATTCGGAACACGAAAATTGGTCACAGAAGCCCGTGTTGACACCTCCTCTTGTAGATTCGTATGGGTAAAGGAAAGGGTTCGTTCGATCACTGGGCCGCGCGTGTGGCTGTCAATCAGATCTGCTTTGAGCTGAAGGGCTTGATCCACGAGAAGATCGTTCGTGATGCCTTCCGTCTGGCCGGCAACAAGCTGCCTGGTATGTCTCAAATGCTCCACGAATCCTCCGAGGTCTGCACATCACTAACACGCCACTCAACCAGGTGAATGGGAGTTTGTGCATAAGGGCGAGCCGCCCGTCGTGGGCATCACAAAGTTGAATGGCATCACATTGGAGGAGTTGAAGCGGCCAAGACGCAAGGTCGAGGCGGCACAGATCGAGGCATCAAGCAGCTCGGAGACGCCGCGAGCACCACTTGATACCCCATGAGTGGGAGTTGTACTGTATTATGTGATGTAAGAAATATCTGTACATGTAGATTCAAGTCATGCACATCTTTGACGGTCGCTCGCACCAATGGCTTACCCTATCTGCACGTTTGATCGTTTAGTAAGACCAGAAAAGCCCCCTATTGGGGAAAGGTGGCCATTGACATCGCAGACGGAGGAACTCGACTGCATCCATGAATGCGAAGCTCTGTGCTACTGCAGAACCCGCTCTGCTCGTTCGTTCCTGCCAGCCACGTGCAGCAAACGGACATTTTCTTCACAGCTTGTATTGATATTGACATCAACAAGTTGAACCTTCTTACAGAATCGGCAATTTCATTGTAGTCTCGCTCGACACTCATTCATGTATCCTGTCCCCGCCTCCATGCCCCCTTCTACGATGAATGACATGCTGGAACTCGACCCCGTGGCTTTCGTGCTCACGTGCACACGGTCTGGACTTCACCTCGCTGCTGAGACAACGAGCTTCATCACCCAACCAGCAACAGGAGCAGAGCTTACTACAGACCTGCACAGGTTGGCAGACCTGAAAAGTCTATGGCTGCAGTCTCCAGGACGTTGCCAGGTCCAATTTTCCGTGCAAAGGGACGGAGCAATGCTCCAAGATCATCATACCCTTGAGCATATCGCAATGCAGATCGTCTCACATCCAGTAAGTTTCTGATAGTCCAAGTCCATGGCGCACAGACTGTGCTAAATAATTGACACAGATTTGGTTGGAAATGTCACTGCTTGCAGAGCTCGAGGAGATCCACTACGATGCTGCCGAGGGTGAACCAAACTTGTACTTCACTGCCGAGCACAAGGACAAATCTTGTGCTTTGCTAGCTCCCCCGCATATTCCTGTTGCTCACTCGTCTGGCGTACACTGCCGCCTCGATTTTGTCGGCGAGATGCGGACAACGGCAAATGAGAGTCAAGCTGACGATGTCAACATGATGGACGAGCTGGTGCCTGTCGATGGTTCGATCACGCAGAGGGAATATCGGGTCGACGGACTCTGGGACTGTGTTGATGCTTTGTTGGCAGCCTCCATACGAGAGCTCTTTGGTGTTAGGAAGAAGCTCTCACAGATCAAAATACGCAGACCGAAGCGCGGTCCGAGCCTGGTGGAGATGGCACCATGTGTTTGGAATGCCAATTACCTACAGGTAAGTAATTTACAGGCGAACTGTCACGTCAGGGCTGACATTATTGCAATAATGTAGCATGTATCTGCCCATGCAGCTCAGATTTCCACAATCACAAGGATACTCTCTTCCTACCGTCGAGCGAACAAGCCTTCACTCAGAAACAAGGTCCGCACAATGATCGAGGACACGGAGGAAACCAAAATGGCGGCCGTGGACGACGCTCTTACAGTCAGAGTGTGGCGAGCTATGCTGGAGAACACAAAGCCGTCTCGAGCTAAAGTCCAAAGCTCAATAGAACGGACTTCACCCGGAACAGACGAGCAAGCAGCCGCGGAACAGGTCGAAGTCACTGCTCTTGAGTTGCCGTTCGACGGACCAGTGCCGCCGGATAAATCATCGCAGACGTTGGACAAGGAGGCGTCCCCCGTTGCTCCGCGATGCTACGTGCTTTCATCGGGACAAGGGCTAGAATATCAACGGGACGATGGTTTATTCGACGGACTCGACTTCAGGAACTCCCCCGAACCGCAGATCGGCAGCACCTACACCAAGACTGCGACCAATGCCGAAACCTTTACAGATGCGCGGGGCTTGTTTCATAGATGAGCTTCGCCCGAAGGTAGAATGTTGCCTTGCACAGAGCCTCATCAGGCTAATTGACTTATGTGAGGGCGTTCGCAGGTTCACTTATCTGGACAGACATAATCATGTACCTAAATACTTTCGACCTCGACAATCTGACTCGCTCTATCTCGTGACCCGCTCGAAAGCATCAAGTGCTGCATTGCCTGTACTGTAGCAAGCAAGAAAAGAATAAACGCCCCCTTTCCCATCACCGGGTTGAGAGCGAAAGTGCGCATGCGCAGCTGTCCTCGAACTCCACCATCCAAGGCACAGTATTGCGCCACGAGACCAGGACCTGAGATTTCTTCGACATGCCGGCCACATATACTAGCCTGGACGAGTAGCCCAGCAGTTGCTTTGTCTGTCCCCATGCTGCGTCGGCTCCCAACCCTTTTGCCCGGAACCTCCCTCATCACCGTTGTGCTGCTGGCTTGCCACTGGCCTTATTCTTCTTCTCCTGCTTTGCCTTTTTGGCGTCCTCCTTTGCTTTCCTCTGCTCAGGCTTCATGGTCGCGTAGTGGATGTACCAGTGAAGGGTGATCTGGAGAGCGATGCAGACGATGACGACCATGAGGATGGTGAAGATGTAGGGCTGGTCATTGAGGACGGCGACGGCCTCGTCTGTGGCGCCGAGGCTGCGCATGAAGCCGAATTGTCCAGACATGTTTGCGGTGGCGGTGAGTGTGTATAGATGTCAAGGGCTATATTCTGCTGGTTTCCGCCGAGAAGGAAATAGTTCGCTCGAAGGGGTATCAATGCGGATAGTAGAGTGCGGAATTGGCGCCGAGTAGTGCGATGTATGCGAGTCGCTGGTCCAGCCAGATTAAAGTACAGGGTTTTGGGGATGGAGCGCACTACGGTATGTATGATTAAAGGCTGCGTCGAGCAGTGGTGTCGTGAAGGAGAAAGAGAGCGAGGTTGAACGTTTACAGCCGGCAGGGGTCACGGGAAACGAACGAAGTGTTGACGGAGAGATGCTGGAGTGGGTGTGGGTTGTCCTTTATTTGCCCGTCAAGACCCCTGGTGGTCCCGCGATGTGTCGAGGAAGGCCGGGGTTGATGCTTCTCTTGGGACAAGGAACGGGCATGGACTGGTTACTGTGTGTGTGATACGAACTGCCATGCATGCTCCACGCGGCTCTCTTCACTCGCCAACCTGGAAAGAGGCCCATACAGACAGCCGTTCAGGCTGGTCAAAGAAATCATGCCATCTTGACGCGGCTGGGTGAGTCGGAGCTGCTGAGGCGGCTTGTGTGGAGGTGGTTGAAACCAGGGTCGTGTTTCAGTCGTGTGAGAGAGCCTCACCAGCTCGGCCAGGCCCCAGGGTTGCCGGCGGGTAGGGCAAGCAAGGACTCCAAGACATGACCGGATGCCAAGCCAAGCAAGATGCATCCAAGGCCCGCCTGTGGTCTAGGAGTATGCAGCAGAGCATGACATGTGCCATGTGTATAGCTGGCGAGATTGTGATGCACTCTGGAGACGGCAGCCATAATGGCCGTCATGGAGGCTCTGAGGGCCATTGCGATCCAGCGGCACGGCTGGCAGTCAGCTGTTGGTGGGTGATGCTCGAGCTTGTGCCTGGCCCCACCTTGGACTTTCGCAGCATCTGGCTGGCTCGATTGGCCAGTGGGAATCCCTGTTGCAAGTGCAACTGAGCAGCTGGTTGATGTTAACGGCCGCTGGAAAATAATTGCGGCACCACACCAAAGCTGCCATCACTTCACGCGACACCAACGTCACGCCCCGGCCGAGCCGAACAACCCCTCCACCAACCCCGTCGCCTTGCCGGACAGCCTGTGAGATGCGATGAGCGCGGTACGCTCAGCTCCGTGCCTCCGGCTGGCCAGTGCCGCCCTGCGCCCGACGACCACGACGACACCAGGCTCACTGCGACGGACTGCCCTCCTCCACACATCAGCCAGCCTCAGCGGCAAGCCCCGGCGGTCACGCTTCAAAAATGTACACCTAGACGCCATGGGCCTTTCGAGCCCCGACAAGGTCCAGGAGTTCACGGAAAAGATGTTCCCAAAGTACACGGAGCGGGAGTTGAAGGCCCTCAGTGAGCGCTACACGCCCGAGCAGATGGCCGCCATCGAGGCCGGCGAGGCCGCAATCGACCCCAAAGACCTGACGGTGCAGGCCCGCGTGCGCACCGATCCGTACCGCCTGCCTTACCTCGACGACTTCAGCAAAATCATGCCTATTGTCGACAAGAAGGTCCGGACGGCGCCCCTCCCGGACCCGAACGCCCGGTTCATGACCGAGTCTGAGCAGTCGGCCGACCTGATGAAGTGGGCGGACGAGCTGATCCCCGAGGAGCACCGCGGGCTGCTGGCCGGTGGCGCACAGAGCCCCGACGAGGCGCTCAAGCCGCAGCTCGACGCGCTCGCGGCGAGCGGCAAGTCCCGCAGCGAGATCGAGTTCGAGAAGCAGAAGCTCGTGCGTGCGTGGCGCAAGGACCAGGGAGACCGCCTCAGGCCGCTCGAGAGCGCCCTCACAAAAGCCATGCACGACGAGTTCCCCAAGCTCATCAACGAGCGGTCCGGCATGAATGACGGCAACCGGCCCGCGCACTCACCTGTGGCGCCGGGCCTCGGCAAGGACTTCCCCACTGGCGGGCTGTCGGACCTGCGGGATCCGGCTGATGAGGCCCTCGACCCAGAGGGCGTATGGCGGCAGACGCAGAAGGTCACGGGCCAGCCGCTGAAGGACCTGATGCAGATCAAGAACAAGAGCATCGTGATCCGCACAGTCTCAAACCAGACTCGTCTCGGAAAGATCCGCAGCTTCGCAATCATGAACGTGGCGGGGACAAAGGACGGGCGCCTGGGTGTCGGCGTGGCCAAGTCGGTCGACCAGTCCACAGCCAGCCAAAAGGCCAAGTTCCTGGCCCTGCAGAACCTCAAGCCCATCAAGCGGTACGAGGACCGTACCATCTACGGCAACGTCAGCGCCAAGGTCGGCGCCACCGTCGTGGAGATCAAGGCTCGTCCTCCGGGTATGTATTCTCCCCCCACACTGATTTTGCCTCGTTGACAAAAAGAGACTAATGGTTTTATGTTTCACGCACACAGGCTTCGGCATCCGCGCCTCCCATCGGCTCTTTGAGATCTTCCGCCTCGCGGGCTTGCACGACGTGTCGGCACGCATGCCCCGCGGCCGAAATCCGATGAATTCGGTCAAGGCTTGCATCGAGGCGCTCCAGAAGCAAAAGGACCCCGGGCAGATCGCTCTGGGCCGCGGCAAGAAGATGGTCGACGTGCGAAACGTGTACTTCGGCGGCAATGTGCAATAAATGATAGGATTTTATCTCGAAACGGCGAGGGGTGGTATCACGTCGGTGGGAAGAGGCAGACAACGGCGGGACGACTTGAACAGCGAGCTTCGCCTTGGCTAGCTAGCCACGTCGATTCCATGGCAAGTTGGGGAGTCTCAACCATGAGCATCGCCAGGAAGAGGCGTCATTGTTCAAAATGTACAAAACAATCTACAATGTAAAAACACGTCACAACTACTGGCAAAGCACGAGAGATATACCGTATTTTGCGGGCAAGTGTTTTTTTAAGACTCGTCTGCGGTAGAGGACGTGTCTTGTTCCATTGACAGGCTCTGGTATTATTTCCTTCGCACGAGCAGGGCTTGAGAATGCTTCCGCGTTCGCTTGTCTACCTTGCCGACGTCCACTTGGCTGCGCCAGCGGAGATTAAAAGCTTGCCACTCATCGGCTTATCTTCCTACCGCCGTAGTACTTCGGGGCATTGTTCTGCAGCGCTCAGCCTATCGCGGTCCAGGTGTCCATCCTGTGAGCTCTAAATCGAGCCTACGCACCGCCGGGAGCAAAACGACCTAGGGAATCCCACGCCGAGCACTCTACTGCAACCATGAAAACGACCCACGGAGGCCACAGGAGGCATCGCCAGCGAAGATGCTGTCCTCTCGGTTTTTCCAACGCTGAACCTCAGTGAGAAGAGAGTGGCGAGCATTTTCCCCGGCAAAAACTTGGAGGTTCGTGAAGAGGGTGAGGGCTTTTGCGCCAGGATAACCGTAATGCGCGACGATGTTGCGCTGCTCGACTTTTGGTGCCCAGAGATCGCCGGATGGATCGTAAATAAGATCTCACTCAGCGCCGTACCCTAGATACCGCGCGGAAGCTTTCATATCCAGGCTGGAACACCCTCTCTCTCTCTCTCTCTTCTGTCGTTATGGGTGAGGAGGTCCTTTCCGAGCATTCTCCCTGTCCATCGTGCCAGATATGTGCTGTTTGTCGACAAATTATCTGCTGTTGACCGTAATCGTAGGTGCAAGGCCGTGTAATTGCCGTACCATTTCCTTTGCGTCCCTTCGTATCCGCACGCGTCTGAATAATCCTTTGCAGGCCCCGGCGAGCCAACCGTGCTTTGCGCGTGTTGTATCACTACTCTCTTGCCTCTGCCCTCTTCCCTGGCCAGACAACAAAAAACAAGATACCCTTTTGTTCTTTCTCCCCTCCGTCGGTCGTCGTCCATGGGAGATCACAAAAGTCGACGTTCCTGATTCGCCCATCCCCTTCAGCGGTTGCCCCAGTCAATCTCCTGCTGCAGCACGATGCTGTACACGCTCGCCTTGAGCAGCGTGAAGACGAGGCTCGTCTTGCGCTCGAGCTCCCGCAGCCCGTCGAGGATCTCGCTCGTCGGCCGGTCCGCCATCGCGTCCAGCACCGACGCCAGCTTGCGCATGTTGTCCGCGAGCCGCTCGTACTCGTCGAGGACCTCCTGCTCGAGCGGCGAGAGGTCCTCCGGCCCGCTGCCGCCGCCGCCGCCGGAGACCGAGGCCATCAGCGTGTTGGCGGTCGCCGGGTCGTGCTGCTGTTGGTGGTGGGGGTGGTGATCCATGATGGCGGCTGGGTCGTCAGTGAGGAGGGGGGATCCTCGGTGAGACGGCTCGCTATGTGCTCGATAGCTCGTGAGGGGGTCCACGAAATGAGTGTAACCGAGCTCGAATGTGTTGCCTGCCAGTGAAGCAGCCTCCGATTGGCATAAGTTTGTGTCGCAATCCGCGTTGAATGGGAGCACAGATGCTGCTGCTCGAGCGAATAGCTTGATGGACAGATAAGTGAAGCACAAGAAGGTCTGGCGCGGTCCTGACGCGCAACTGTTGTCTGGTCCCGCGATGTCTGCCCCACCCCCACAATAGCTTTGTCCAAGCACGTTGACGTTGGAAGAATTTACTTTCAAATTCAGCAACCACGTCATAACATAAACGGATTGATAATGCCGTCGTCTAATTACTGCGACAGACCATGTTCTGAGGCCCTGTCATGCTTTCATCTACATTTTCTGCCACGGCTAGATAGGTACACATCAGGTGCATTGCAAGCTTGGTAGAAGGAAACAGAATGCCAAAAATGGCCAAAGTGTATAAGGATTCATAAACGCTGCTATGTGATAATCCGAACGAGGCTTCGCGTCTTGACGATATCTCAAGCCACCTATCTGTGTAGATCTCGCTGGGTGTATGTGTGTTTGAACGTGACAACGTTGCTAATTGGGAATTTTACAAATATCGAGCCCGGAACTGGGCACCGACTGGAGTTGCACCGGAGCAGAGGCCATGGCAGCCCATTGCGCCGGGGAGGACCTGCGGAGGCTGATTGATGTGCAGTCCCCCTCACCAAATATGCATGCCGCATATCCTTAGCCTGGAGTTTGACGCATCTTCGGCAGCCTAATGCTGAGGGTGCTGGTTGTAGTGATCATCCCCGTCGTGGTGCAGGGTGACGCTGTTGAACTCCTCAAATGGATCCACGAGCTCGGCTCCTGGTGTGGCCAGCCCGCTGTCCAGCGGAACACCCTTCTGCAGGTGGATCTGTCGGGAACGAGTGATGTCGACACTTTCGCTTTCCTTGACGTTGCGGAAGTTGATCGTGTCAACACCACGGCCCGCATGGGGGACAATTGGGGGTTTCGAATGCCGGATCAGAGCCCATTGAGTCGGCCGGAAGAATGGATGGCCCTTGATATCCGAGGCACCGGCCCTGGCGCCCAGTCGACGTGTTTCGTCCTTGATTAGCAGCTTTCGAATCAAGGACTTGCAAAGGCTGTGTACAGGACTATTAGCTGTGAGTCGTTCCACGTGACGCATGGTGAGACCTACTTCGATATCTGGGGCGATCCAGAGTGTTCGGGAAACGGAATCTCCTCACGCAGGATGTTGGCGAATGTCGCGTTACGGTTCTTCCCCTTAAACGGCGTGGTCCCGTACAGCATCTCGTAAATCAAGATGCCCAGTGTCCACCAATCAACAGCACTAGTATGCCCGCTTCCCTTGATGACCTCAGGAGCAATGTATTCCTCGGTACCAACGAACGAGTTCGTCCTGAAGTTCGCAATACACGATTTCGTGTCTATCGTCGGAAGCGAAGATGTGCTCGCGCCGTTCTTACCCATGATCATGGTCGGCTTACCGCCGGGATCTGACTGCTTCGACAAGTCAAAGTCTGACAGCATAATGTGGCCGGACTGGTGGAGAAGAATGTCTTGAGGTTGGTTAGCAGAAGTTCCGTTGGGTTTCCGAAGATGGGGATAGACAAACTTTCTGGCTTTAGATCTCTGTAGATGAAACCCATGAGATGCAGGTACTCCAAGGCGGCTGTTACCTCAGCAGCATAGAAGCGGGCATCGTCTTCAGGAATGCATTTTCCAGGCCGAGTCTGCAGGGCTCGGAAGAACTCCCCGCCGCTGCAATATTCCATGCAGAGGTACAAGTGATCTTCGGACTGGAAGGAGTGGTAGAGAGTGACGATGAATGGGTGATTACTCGTCGCCAGAATCTCCTGTTCTGCCAAAGCTCGCTTGATCTTGTTGCGCTTGATCATTTCTTTCTTGCTCAAGACTGCAATGGCGTTGAGTCAGCAGTGTAACGGAAGCGTCAGGCCGGGAATCACGCCAACATACCTTTCATGGCATATAGCCGCGAACTCTTCTTCTCCTTGACCAGGTATACCTTGCCCACATCTCCCTTGCCGATGAGCTTGATCTTGTCAAAAGATGACGGGCCAACCTCGACATCACGGACCTTGATGGAGTTGGAGCTATACGTTCTACGGAAAGCGAGGTTGTTGCGAGGAGCAGGGAGAGATCCAAGCCCATCAGAGTCCGGTACAGCTAGACTCCCATTCTCAGTCGTCTTGTTGTCCACGAAGCCTAGCGTCGACAGATTGCCGCTCTGCATCAGTGGTTCTTTGCCCAGCTCGGCAGTCGCAGGCCGCTCTCCATCTCCCTTGGACTTATTGAATAGACCCTGCGCGTTAGGTGCACTGGCGACTCTACGCAGCTTGCGGGCAAGTTCCTCCTTGTTGGCATTGGTGGGCTGTTGAGTTGTGCCATCGGGACCTTGGATCTTCAAGCTGGGTGTGTCAGGAGGACTAGGCGGGACAGAGCCTTCGTTGTGATGCCTGAGGCCAGGGGGGCCCTGGTGAGCGAAATAGGGATTGGCGTGAGCGGTTGGGCTCATCGCCTCGTCGAGCGGGTTGCCTTCGCTGGCCGTGGTCTGGGATCTGAGGCGGCCGACTGTTGAGCTGAAGAAGCGGTTCTTGGACTGGCGAAGCGTTGACCGAGGGTCGGACTTGGGGCTGGTCTGGGTGTTGCCGGTAGTGGCGCCGTCGAGATTCCTGTCCTTCTCCGCGGTCGAGTTGATGCGGAAGAAATTCTTAATCTTCTGATTAAAGTGGCTGTTGCCGCCATTGCCCGAGGACGCCTTAACAGGAGTCTTGGCAGGCATGTTGGCAGATGGTCTGGCCTGAGGAAGCGTGGAAGGGGGAGCAGACGAGTCGCTTGTGTGGGTGTTGGGGTGCGAGTTCGAGGCCTGGCTGGTCTCGTTCTCGTCTCGAGAGTCGCGGTCTGCAGCGAAGTGGTCGGAAGGCTGTCGATTCAGAATTCGGTTGAGGGCAGTGTTACTCGAGCGCTGCCATGATGTCAAACGCTTCTTGATGCGGAGTGAGGTGGCAGCGGTGCCAGAGCCAGGTCCGCCTGGGGCCGAGAGCGGGCTTGTGGAACGCGGCTGAGCTGGAGCGGCGTCGGCAATAATGCTGGAGCAGCGGCGGCTGTCGTTGGTGGCACGGGGGGACTTGATCGCGATGCTATCCTCGTTGTCACGAAGGATACTGCCGTTGTTGTTGTTGCTGCTGCTGCTGGAGCGGCTGGGGGTGTTGGGAGTGATGTTGGTGGTGCTGGGGAGCACAGTGGGAGCCGGGATGGAGATGGGAGCGACGGGGATGCCAATTGACTCGGGCTCGAGCGAGCGTAGCGCTGTGGCGGCCATGCTGGCTCGGCTGGCTTGCCTATCGAACTAGACCGAGCTTGGGGGGCGCCTGGGGCGGCGTCTTTCGGAGCTACTGTGCGACCGCCGCCTCTGGGGCCTGTCCTGCTTGCAAATCAAGTCCGGGACCCCTGCCTGAACGGGCACTCGAGCGGCCTCGACAGTCCGATTCGGTAGTGCGCGGCAGTGCTCGTGTTCGGTGGTGTGTGGAGATGCGTGGAGAGATGAGAGAGTGTGACGGTCTGCGGTTGCAGCCACGACAAAGGCCCGGATGGTGCACAAACACGACGAGAGGGAACGACTGCTGACAATTCGCAGCGAGATGCCTCCCTCCAGAGTGCTCACCTGCCTTCCAGCCCGCCAGGTCTCGCAGCTCCGAGAGCGCCAGCTCTTGGGAAGTGGCTGTCTCACGCCGTCTCATGCAGCCACTTGAGGAATGCGCGTGGGTCCGCGGCTTCTCCCCGATTTCCCCAAGAAGGACCGCAGCTCGTTATAGTCCGCAGTCCGCAGTCCGCTGAGCCAGCCCTGCTTGCTGCATTGACAGTGCTTGTAGAGCTTCTCTGCCCTGTCGAGCTTGGCACGGAGTGGACAGTCGCCAATGCTCTCCGTGCGGGTTGTTCACATTTGCGCATCTGCTCGCAATGCATCCCACCATCGCCCTTGCCTCATGAGACAAATATGTATCCATATATCGGTTCCAGCAGATCCCTTGCCGCTCAAGAGTGCCGTACACCTTGCTTGCATCACATTCACAAGAGCCGGACCGGTAATGCCATTGGGCCCTCCGCCTCATGCACCACACCGTTGCAGCTGGTCTCCACCGTTTCCTCAGAAGGCAACTCTGTTGAAGCCGTTGGGACCTGTCGCCCTGGTAGGGCAGGGATCGCAGGAACAGTGCCCTTATCGACGCTTGACGGTTCTCCTCGACTCTCATTCGACTCTCTTTTGATACTCTTGGCTGCATGCCCACGGAACTTGGGACGAACCACGACAGCAAACCCGTTCCGGAACGAAGCGAGAAAACCCAGGTTGGTGCGCCACAATCGTCAGCTTGCTCGGCCCGTAACGCCCGCTCGGGCGACAATTATCTACAATAAGCAGTACAGACATCGGCCAGGCACACACAAACACGTGGACTGTGGCCAGCGGCCAATTTTCCAGGCATTCTAGCAGATGGTTGCGAGAAGGCTGCGCCGCTACGCTACGGTATGCTTCCCGGGGTCAAAGGCACATTGTTCAGGTGCAACAAGTGGGCCAATTGACGTCAGGCGTTGAGCAGAGGGGTCCTCCCAGAGTGGGACAGCAGTAACATGAAGAGCACTGCGGTTGCACATATCAATTGGCGCAACCCGGCGAGCCCAGAGCCATGGTCATATAGAGGTGGTCATGATGAACTTGTCCATGTTCCTGACCAAATATGACTTGCTGAAGTTCGATATTGGGTGGCATTCGTCCTGCTGTGTCTAAACCCAGTCATACAACCTCTTGTGCTGGCTCGATGCTGCTCACTGCTCCTCCGCAGTGGCTGCCGCACCTAGAGTTTGCTGTAAAAACTCTTCCTCGTCAGGAGCGTTCTCATCCCTCTGCATCTCCAAGTATCGCAGTCGTCTCTTGCGGTCCTTTCGTTGTTGGTCACTCTCAATGGTCTGGTCCTTGATAGACGGCGTAATCTGCGATCCGTCCTTGCCGAACAGATAGGCTGTGGCTGTGGCCATCTCCTGCTTCACAGATGCGATTCCTCGGTTCTGGTGTCCGTCACCAACGTGCCATGATATCGAGTTCAGGTGTGCTTCCATGTGGTCATCTAGCGCGTCCTCGCTGTCGTAGAGCCTCGGCGGGTCTTGCCGTCCGCACTTCGCCCAGCGGCATATCTGCGGAGTATGCTTCCGATCTTCATGCTCGGCTTCGCCTTTGCCGTGATGGTCATTGTGGGTATCCTCAGGCGAACCCTCATTGTCTGAAATGTGTACCAAAAAGACGTGTTTCCTCAGCGTGTCCAGATTGTGCAGCTCCGCCGGGCAAGGCTGCCCATTCTGTTCCAACCACTCGCACACGAACGGCGCGAACTCGGCCTTGGAGCGCAAGTACTCCCTGCGAATAGTCGTACCGATCGTCGCGCCGGGCTTCCTGCCCCGCGGCAGACCTGGGCCACTGCCCTTCTCGCCGGGCGTCTTGTTAGGTGGCGGATTGCCTCTTATGGCAGAATATGACATCCCCGGTTTCCACCCCTTTGGTCGACCTCTCTTGTTGATAGAGCCCGGCGTGCTGGGCGTGAAGGTGTCCCCGGTCGAGCCAGCGCTATCTCCACCGTTTGTGACGCCTCTCTCGGCACCGAGAGCGACGGCGAACATGTTGCGCACGCCCATCGCTCCTGGTTGCGGTCTCTTTCGGCCTTGCCGCGGGAGTGCTGACGCGGAAGTGGCCACAGGCCCATCGTCAACTTTGTGATAAAGCGAAGGTTGTCTGAGTGGTGACGACTTGAGCTGGACTGTGAACTGAGATGCCGAAGGAGACCTGTCTGCCCGCCGCTCAGCTGTCTGAAGTGACTCCTGCTTGGCTGGTGATATCGCTGTCCGTGATCCTGGTCCCGGCAGGGTTGATTGCGGATGCCCATACACAGCATCTTGTGGTCTTGCCCATTCTGGTATTGAAGGTGGTCGAATCTGAGTGTTTGCTGGCCTGCCCGACTCCTGCTTCAACAGAAAGCCACCACTGGTGCTCATATGAACTGGTCTGGTGCTGGAAGGCTGGACGACTGATATGGCGCCTGCGACTGGCTGGAACGGCTGGGCGTTGGCATAGTGGAAAGGCCCCTTGTCATCCATTGCTGTTCTCGGAGCCTGGAGAAAGTCTTCTTCTTGGCTATTGGTTCGACGGGGTGTCGAGAAAACCGTAGTGGGTGCCTCTGTCACCTTTTCAAGTCTTTCGTATCCTCAACATCTTGGATGGTCGTGTTACTGCCTTAGACACGAGTTCTGGCTGGACGTGTGATGAGCAGCGTCGGACCCTCACGCGTGCCTCAGGGTTCGCTTGATCAGTCACTGGATTGATCACACATCGGCTTTTCCTCGTCTCCCGACAAAAGGGTAGTGCGGACCGTGTCACGTCCAAAGATCAGCGCTGTCGAGGACGCGTGCGACGTCGAGATGGAGAAGGTGCTCGTTAGCTCACTAAAAGCTACCTCTCGAGTCGTTTGTGGGGCCATTGTACTTGAAAGGCCACTATCCTGCACCTACCTGGTAGATACTTAAAAATAACTTAAGTCCTAATTTCCCAAAACAAGCAGTCTCTACCACTAGCAGTATGCTAATTCTTAAATCATTAATTACAACTCTGGGGTTAACTTCTAGACCACTGGGCCTAAGGCTCAAGCATATATAGAGTATTATAGTTTTATTTATTATCCGTTGTTCCAAGTACTTATACTTTTAGTTTCTGTTTTTATCACGAGCTATGAGATGCAAGTGCTTGAAAGCAGTTGTCTCGGGTCCATTATTCAGACAGCTACCCGGTAGTGGACGGGTAGGTCGTGGTCTTAAGTTCTGGGTTCGTGTGGTTCATCTCCTGGCTTACACGAGCCGGACTGTTCACCTCAGTAAGCCCTCTATCGTCTTTGGCCATCGCTCCCCTTTTGGTGGTGTAGCCGACTCACACCATGACCAGGTCCTCGTCGTCATACCGCACAAGACCGCCGTGCTGAGTCTCTACAACTATCCCATTGAACGTTTCATAAGATCCAGTGTCGATGGTCACCAGCCGTATCACAAAGTACTTCCCCTCCATCCTCGAATTTACCCATCGCCAGCGATCAGAGAACGACTCCATGTAGTGGAAGGCGTCTGTACGGGCTCGTACGGCATCGTCTCTCCATTGGAGCCAGGTTCATTCACAGGCTCCTCGAACTTCACCGGCACAAGCCAGCACTCCAAGTCAACGAACCCAGCAAGGATCCGTCCTGTTTGTGAGATACCTGCGGCAGTGCACTCGGCGCGTATGACAGTCGCGTACTCGAATCTTTTGTATCCATGATCCGTGACGAAATTGGCCAACTTGACGTATCGCTGTAATCAACAGGGCCATCAACTGAAGCCCAGGACCATGATGGCGCCCGGAACGAAGTGGTCGCATCCGCAGGCCGTTTGGGGTTGCGCCTTTCTCCTGCCATGAGAAACCAGCACATGTCGGCGACCAGGCTCTCGACCCAAAACCCTGCTCCATATGTCTTTGAGACACCCTGCGCGGCGGAACTCCTTGTCATCTCGTCAGCCAGACCCCCGAGAGCAGGCAAACGATCCTCCTGATAGGTCAAGCTCAAGGTGGTATAGCTGGTCACTATCTGCCGCCAGATCTCCTCAGATCCTTCTCTGATATTTGTCCAAATGTTTGAGACACCGTTGAAGAAGTCAGGCTTGGAACTGCACCCGACATCTTTCTCGGCGCGCGTGCACTCACACGCAAAGCCGTACCGACAGTCCCACGCCATCTCATGCCCAAGTTGGCTTGCGTCGTCTTCGTGAAAGGGATCGTGCCCCAGCAGTAGCTCAAACAGACGTAAAGGCCTGCAGCACCTTGTGTGCTGAAGAGCGCGACTACCGAAGGATCGGGACCGCCCACATCTAGAACCCGAGTAGGCAGCGGTACTTCATTTGACGTTCGGCAGTTGTCGTGGTTCGTTTCACAGTTGTTCAGCCATCTGCGAACAGTGTCGACAGCAGCAGCAGACCCCGCCGAGTTATTGAAAGACGGCGTCTCAACGAAACCACAAGGGTTCGGCACGCCTACAAATGAAAGTCAATAACTCTAGAACCAAGCGAGGCATGGCTGCTGGTCGATGGTCTCACAACCCTGAATTAACACGGACCTGAGGCTGCCTGTACAATGACGTGGAAAGTTGCGAAATCGCCTGGCCACGGGTCATGTACATAGAATTCGAGATACAGCCACGATGGTGCCTCGACGGTGGGACATTTGTGCACCCGTATCTCGGCGTTCTGGGCGAATAGCCCCTTTGGTGCCTTCGAGCTGCGGAATATGACCCCGGTTGGTTCCAGAACTGCACACTTTTCACAAAGCATGGGCTTCTTTGATAGTCTTACGCTGCACTCGTCGATTCGGAATGTGTCCATGCTCCAGGTGGAATCCTGTAGCCTGTCCCATCTTTCACAAGAAGAACCTGCTTCTGGCGAGGCTGCGAGTGTGTGCCGGAACGATTCGAGCGCCGTATGAGGTCCCATTGCTATCGATCGGGCTCTCCATTTGTCGCGGTACAGTTCTGACATGTTATGGATGCTAGTGTGCCCTTGCATGTGAGAACAACCGTGACGGTCAAGATGGGGGGGAAATAATGCCCTTGCCCACACAGCCTGAAATATGACTATTCTATTCGTCCATGATACGAGGGACAGCTTGGCATCTGATATGAGATATGAACCTTCAACTTTTTCTGTGATAACCAGCTTGCACCCGACTTATACCGGTGCGGATTTCAAAACGTCCGATTGAGAATCTTGTTGTCGAAGGGGACAGTTGACCTCGGTATCTTAGTGTACTCCAAAGCTCTAGACTCAGGCGAAAGCGGGACTCACCAATCACAGTTGAGCACGCCTTCTCCGTGGTTGACTGATCTGGATGACAAATGTATTCTTGCATCATCGACGACACACCCTCACGTCGTTTGTCATATTCGCACAATTTCTGATCGTTTCTCAGGGAATATATATACTAGGAGTGTGGGAAATCTCTGAATCACAATTGCTTCATTTCCATCCTTCACCTTGTTGAACTTGTCCATCCCACGAAATATCATCGTGACCGGAATGTCCTCAAAGCTATTTGCTGTAATTGCTGGTGCGGGTACGGGCACAGGTAGGGCCACACATATATCTTTTGATTCTTGAGCTCTTCTCACGCCTGTAAACCTCTGGACTTCCACGAGACAAGGCGTTTCCTGACCAAGACATGTATATCAATCACTCGCTAATTACCCATGCACAATCCAGGCCGAGCGACCGCTCTCCGCTTCGCCAAAGCCTACCCAGTGGTCCTACTCGCCCGCAAGACCGAATCGTTCCAGGACACCGTGTCCGAGATCAACGACGCCGGCGGGAAAGCCCTCGGAATTGCGGCGGACGCGGCGGACCCACAGTCCGTACGTGCGGCGTTCGATAAGATCAAGGCCGAGCTGCCAGACCACAAGCTGGCTGCGGCGATCTACAATGTCGCGGCAGGTTTCGTGCGCAAGCCGTTCCTGGAACTCTCAGTCGAGGAATTTGACGCCAGCATTGATGGCAGCGCGTGAGTTATGCTTCGCTGTTATGTGGCGCACGCCTCCAGAGAGACGAGCGTTG
This sequence comes from Microdochium bolleyi, assembly GCA_001566295.1. Classification (NCBI taxonomy): domain Eukaryota; kingdom Fungi; phylum Ascomycota; class Sordariomycetes; order Xylariales; family Microdochiaceae; genus Microdochium; species Microdochium bolleyi. The sequence goes on from KQ964245.1 coordinate 879,737, forward strand.
ACACTATTCCATTCAAAGTCGCGGCTTTTTCAACTTCGCCCAGGCTACACTCCCGCTCCTGCTGGACGCCGTGTCTAACTCGGAGCACGCGCCGACGCTCATAGCCACCGGTGCGACAGCGTCCGTCCGCGGATCGGCCAGTTTTGGCTCTCTTGCCTCGGGCATGTTCGCCCGCCGGGCCCTGAGCCAGTCGCTGGCGCGCGAGTTCGGCCCGCAAGGCGTGCATGTCGCACACGCCATTATTGACGGTATCATTGACATCCCGCGGACTTCTGCATTTAGTGCCAATGGCGGAGTTGAGGACGGCAAGATCAGTGCGCACGCGGTCAGTATTTTCTTGTGGAAAGCCCATCTCATTCAAGCTCAAGTGACCGACCTGCTGATGCGTCAAATTGCAGATTGCGGACAGCTACTGGCACCTCCATAGTCAGCCACGCTCAGCCTTCACGCAGGAACTAGACCTTCGGCCGTTTGTGGAGAAGTTCTGAAAGATCTGGACGTTCTTGTAGGGCTGCAGCACATGCTTGGGACGCAGAGAATCTCATTGTCGTGGGATGCGAGAACCTGTCGATATTTTGATACGATCATCTATCGAATCCGTATATACTAGTGAGCGAAATTGGCTCGCTGGCCGTTCGCAATGTCGTATGGTATCTTCTCGTACTCGAGAGGACGACGCTGCCATGAACAAGACTGCTCGAGATTGGCATATTGTCTTGCGCATCCGCGGCTCGACGCTTAGATTCGTCCCGCTGGATTGTCCCTAACTTGCGTGGGTGATATGTTTCGGTGTCAAAATCGAATCGTGCCCTTCAACGCCGTGCGCCTGAAAAGACCCGGGGAACGCCATTGCTTCATGACGCCTCGATCGAATTCGTGAAGCCAGCCTCGGCGGCAATCCGGTCAGCCTCCTTCTTCTCCCGCAACGCCTCGGTTTCTTTTCGCATCTTCTCGAGGTTCCAGGTAATGTCATCGTCCTCCTCGTCAGAGTCGGGCTCCTCGTCTTCGGTGAACCGCCAGTTCCCACTCTCGAAAAGAGCACGGCCAGTGGCCTCCTTCGCTTGCCGGGCTTGCTCCTCGGCAGCCTTCTTGTCCAGACGTTGCTGCTTCCAGGCTGCAAATGACTCCTCGGTGACTGGTGTCAGTGTGCCAGTGAGCCTGTGTCTCTCTGTCTCCAGGAAGTCCTCGAGAGTGAGTGTCTTTAGAGGCGACTTGTCAAGAAGCGCCTTTTCCGCGGCACGCTGTTCCTTTGTCTTGAGCACGAACCTGTAAAACGTGTTAGTAGATGCCCCGCCGAAACTGATGCTCGCTGAAACGTACCCAGGTGGAAGAGCGTGACGGTATTTGCAGTCGTTTCCGCCATTTGGACACGTCCAGAACCATCCGTACTTCCCGTCTTCGATGGCCTCGATGAAGAACTTGCAGACCTTGTCGGTCGTGGTCTGCTGGTTACCCTTCTTGGAGAGCACCACGTTGCGCAATTTCTCCTCGTCCCAGTCTGCGGAAGTCTCCTTCTTCTTCTCCTCTTCCTCTGCTCTGGCATCAGAGTAGAGATTGATCTTTTCGACCTTGCGCTCGAGGGCCAGATCGTGGGCAAACTTGCACTTCCTACCCTTCTCGCAGTTGCCCTTCTTGAAGAAGATGCACACCACGGTTTTGGGATCTACGCCAAAGGGAACCTTTTGCACCTGAGCGGGCTTGTTGAGGAGAGCCTCAGCTTCCCTCTTGGCGTCCTCGGCTGCCTTCTTTTCTCGCTCGCGTGCTTCCTTGTCGGCCTGCTTCTTCTTCTCCTCGGCACTTCCACCGTTCTTTGCTGAGGCTTCGATTTGCTTGATTTGTCTCTGTGCTGCACCGCCCTTCTTGTTCTTCATGCCAAAGGTCTTGTCGCCAACCAGCTTGTTGACATCTCGCTTCTTCTTGGGCTCTTCATTCCGTCCTTTTGGCGCCATGCTGGGCGACTACCGTGCGGTCGGTCGATGTGTAATAACGAATTGTGGAGGGCGTTTGGTGTCGACCCCGATACAGGGGGCGTTGTCCAGATCGAGATGGACAACACAGGTGAATCGGAGGGTCGGCTTGTGGCTACTTGGTGCCGAAAAGGCTGTAAAAAGTGTAGTTTCGCCAGTGGGATATCCTGCCCATCAGACGTCTTCGTGGCGGGGCAAAAAGTGAGCCCCCCCAATGGCAATCTTTTGACTAGCGCAGAGCGAGCCTCGACTTACGTCAGTCACATGACTGTGCGTGCACTGGCTCGGACGGTCAACTTGGCACTGTAACACTGTGTCCGCTGTGTGGAGATGGAGCTCCAACTGGCCTCAATCGGCATCGCGGAGATTAGGAACACCAAGAAGCATCGACCGGTTCCCTAAGCCTTCTCTTGTCTTTTTGTGCCTGGATCTCGCTCTTTTCCCGTTCTAAACCCTCAGGTAAGCCTCGTCCAAAGCTCGGCAATCGCGGCGCCCAATCTCGAGCTACAATTGACCTTGCAAACTGTCATTAGTTTTCTATCCCCAAGCTTCCGGCTCGAGCTTTCAGCATGATTTCCGACAACGACCTGTACAGACTCGCCATCTTCCTCGGCTCGGCGGCCTGCGTCCTTATCGTCATTTACCACTTCATCGAGGTCAACTCGCAAGAAAGCGCACTCCAACAGAAGGCTGCTAAGGCTGTGCCTGCGCAACAACCGCAAGCAGTCGGCAAAGCCCCCAGCGCAGCGAAATGAAGCGACGAAGCTACGCATGGTGGATGCAAGCAAGAAAGACGATGATCGGTCGATAACGAGATTCCAACGACTGCATCTCATACATGCGAACTTCACCTTCAGAGTTATAGAAAGAACGAAACCGATGATACCCATGATGACTTTCGCAAGATGCAATGCAATACTGCAGCAGCATTGGGACAACGTGAATCTTGACTTGTTCCATCCCCGCCAGAAAGGGGTATTTGAAGATGGTCTGGTCGAATCAGCCTTGCGGGAGGATTCAATGGAAGTCGTGGTCAGGGCGAACCGAGAACCTGGGATACGCAACTACGTGAGCAGGCGGCGAAGTGGGCACTGAGTCTCCGTGGTCTACGTTCCTACCCTCAGGTACAGATATCATGGAGATTGGACAGGCCTGACAGAGAAGATGACCGGCGCCACCGTAGTCTCATCACAAATCAAACACACACCATAAGCACTGCGTATATATGTGTTGGCACTTTGTGCGCGTGACACCAGCAATGTTGCACATGGATCGCCTTGACTGCTTCCGCTGTTTCAACGAGGGACAAGCAGTAATGATCAATGCTCGTGACTGTACGGGGCACATACAATGGTAAATTATGCCCGACCAGCTCTTGCCTGGTCTTCGAGATGAGCCAGCCAGGCGCAGCCACGGATGACACACTCTTGCGCGTGGGCCCACTTCCATTGTTGCTGAGCTCCAATGGTCCGCGTCGCAGCCTAGCTTGAGGCCAAGGTGAGCGAGGCAGCCGGGGGTCCTAGCTCTGGGTGCCCGCGCGCGCCTGCCCCCTGGCTGCGCAAAACACCTCTCATCTCCTCGCTCCTCCCGAGTCTCTTTCTCCATTCCCGCTTCATCTGCATCCCACATCAGGTTCAGACCACTGCCGCCCATCACTTCTGCCACTGCAACCTGCTCAGACGACCCTGTCTCTGAATAGCACACCGTCCGCCTTTCTTCTTCTTCCTTGCGACCGCACCCAACTTCGCCCGTCGCCTGTATTGTCCCTGGACGCGCCTGCCATCGCCATCCGCCAGACATTCACGGCTCAGCCATCATAATCATTACCAATTAATCTTCTTCGAGTCGAGCCACTTGCTCGGCTTACACGTCTTTGCCCAGCGGTTTCTACTCACGACCGCACACCACTTCACATCAAACTACCAACATCCCCCCATAATCAACATGTCTGGAAAGCTCGACCAGGGTCTCGACGAGATCATCTCGACTCAGCGTCGCGCTGCTGGCGGCCGTCGCCCTAACCAGCGCCGCTCTACCGGTGGTCGCCCGGCCACTACTGCCCCCGTCGGCGGTGTCAAGAAGACAACCAAGCCGCCCAAGGGTGCCGCCAACAAGCAGGTCCCTGCCAAGGCTACCGGTGCCAACGGAGAGAGCAAGGTTGTCGTGAGCAACCTGGTAAGTTGACACATTTCAGCCCTCGCCGCTGCTTTCTTGATGCTAACGAAATTTTCTTGCAGCCTAAGGATGTGAACGAGTCCCAGATTAAGGTATGTTTCCGCTAAGGCTATGCCTGTGGAATTTCGTCGACATCTTTGAGAACATCGAATCATCCGCGTTTGCACACTCGCGTATTTCAAGCATGGTCGCGTTCCTCGGTCATAAGCAACCGGGTCAGATCGATTTCTCCAAGTCGCATATTCACGTCCAGACCGACTCCCTTGAAACACAGGTTGAGCATCTACACCACGCCTTGCGCATCAGTTGTCATCAAGGCTTGGCACACCTTGATAAGGCACACTATGGCAGCGTGGTCTGGCGCGTCGAAGCACTTCGGAGAACAGATCATGAACACCAGGCAAACTCGAAAGAGCCAGCCGCCGCAGCAATCTGAAACATGATTGCACACGGACCTTACACCAGTGAGCACAGCAGTGAGCAGTAATTCAGTTGAGCAGCTGGACTTGGTCTCGATGTACCTAGACCCTGCCATACAGGTCACAGAGGAGCAGATGGTCTTTGTCTCGAATACAAAAGGGGAGCCTCGGCACAGATACGCGGAGCAAATGTCTCTAGCATCTCTAGTCTGCGGCGCTGTCCATGGTAACAGTGGACCGCGTCACGAGACAACCTTGGCATCAAGGTCCAAAGGACGGGACTGGTCATCCCAGCAGGCAGTGGCAGAATGTCCTCATGCAGTGGCTGTTCACGAGACGTACCGAGACTTGGGGTGGTGCAGGGATGGCTGCCCAATCTTAGAGTCCAAGCTTTTCTGGGGAACGGTCCTCATGCTCGCTGCAACCACGCTCACTGCATGCTCATCGGTTTTCAAACACGACGGATACCATGGATACAACGATGACGTTTACGTTGCGACTACTAGCCCTTTCGCGATGGGTACTGGTTCGATGTCGACTTAGCGAACTCGAACGCTCCCCGAAATACTAACACTGTCCCTCCCAGGAATACTTCAACTCTTCGGTTGGAGCCGTCAAGCGGGTCGAGGTCTCTTACGGCCCCGGTGGCGTCAGCCGTGGCATCGCAACCATTACCTTCAACAAGGTTGATGGAGCCAGCAAGGCCTTCAAGGCTCTGAACGGCCTCTTGGTTGACAACCGCCCTATCAAGGTATGTGCATTCATTTACAGCGCGATGATGCGTCATCCTAACATGATCCAGATCGAGATTGTCGTTACCGGCGACAAGGCCGCCGCTATCGTCCCTGCCGCGAAGTCCCTGACAGACCGCGTCAGCCAGCCCAAGGCGCAGCCCAAGTCTGCCGCCAACAACAAGAAGAAGGATGCTGCTGGCAAGGACGCTGGCAACGATGCCCGCCCGAACCGTGCCGGTCGCGCCAAGAAGCGGAACGCTCGCCCTGCGAAGAAGACTGCCGAGGAGCTCGACTCCGAGATGGCCGACTACTTTGTCGCCAATGGTCAGACTAGCGACAGCGCCGCCCCTGCTGCTCCTGCTGCTGCCGGCGGTGACGCTGCCATGGCCGACGAGATCCTATAAATACCCCATCGACTAGTCTGAGTTGAAGACATGCATGCTGCAGCTACAAGTCTCTGCGACTGACTGAGTTCGGGTGTTTCTCTTGGGGTTTTTATTATCACGCTTTCATTGAGCTCTCTTGGTTTCACAATTACACTATGGGCTTTTGCCCACCGGGGAGTGCTGGAGAAAGCATCAATAGATTGAGCACAGGGCTTGCGGGTACGAAAGTAACAGCAGGAATACGAACAATTTGATACCACTCTTTAATGTTTCATAATGAATTCACATCTGCATCTACCACATCATGATACTTGTACACTGTACTATGACTCAAACCACCTGAGGTCAGTCGAGACCGAACCGTTTCTGGTCAAAGCTCTGCACGGCCGACAATAATCAAGTCTGGTCGACCCGACTAGGTAGCCCCCACGTGATGGATTTCCTCTTCCACCTCAACTACTCCAACTCTCGACGCGACGACATCGACAGCGACATAGCATATTTGTTTCAAGCATCGCAATCCGCATCGGCCCGTGTCTCAGTCTTCCGGCACAGCCCTGATCTGATTGTAAATCTCAATTTTCCTTATATGGTAGCTGTCTAATGCCGAGTTTCCCAAGCGGACTGTCGTCAATGTCAGTACTGCACACCTCCCATCCTCCGATATCGCCATCTGGAGCTTCCGTGTTCCTTGGCCCCGGCAGCGCCTGCACTCTAATAAGTCCATGGCTGGCCCCAAGAAGCGCGCCGCCGCCGCCGCCGCCGGGCTCCGCAGCGAGGTAGAGCCGCTCCTGCTCGTCCACCCGCGGCTGGAACACGGCGACGGCGCGAATAGCCCGTCCTCTGTCGCGTTCTCGTTCTCGGGAGACGAGTCTGACACCGGTACTGTCGCGAGCCCGCGGCCGCTGTCCCGGGCCCTGCATGGTGGTGCGGGACAGCAAAGGCACCGTCGTGCGCGCTCCTCCGTCGACGTCGGGACCGGTGTTGCGAGTCGCGAGGATCCCGTGCCACGGCAGAGCGCTGCTGGTGATCGCGAGGGAGCAGCAGTAGGAGCCAATGGAGGAGGAAGGTCTGTGGGGTGGTTCGTCTGGCTGCTGACTGTGTCGGCTTGTGTCAGTGGGTTGCTGTTTGGATGTAAGTATCTGTGGTTTATCATCGTTATTTGCACGGTGGCCTCTTCTGTTTTCACATCGTCCTTGATCTTGTAACTTTTTTTGTATCTGAGTCCGTCGTCCACGACAGAGTTACTACGGCTTGTCCGATTCGGGATTTTCCAAGTTCTCGACGAGCCACTCGTCGTGCTGCTCAGCTGCACAACGTTCACTGACACGAACAACAACACACAGACGACACGGGCGTGATCTCAGCAACTCTAGTATCAATCTCCACCTCCCTATCCCACCGCGCTCTCACAGCACTAGACAAGTCCCTCATCACATCCGCCACCGCGCTGCTCGGCCTCCTCGCCTCGCCCCTCTCCTCAATCCTCGCGGACCGTCACGGCCGCCGGCCCGTCATCCTGCTAGCGGACATGGCCTTTGTCCTCGGCGCGCTCTTCCAGGCCTGCGCGGCCACGGTCCCGCAGATGATCGTGGGGCGGGCCGTGGTGGGCGCCGCGGTGGGCATGTCGAGCTTCGCCACGCCGCTGTACATTGCGGAGCTCGCGCCTGCGCGGCACAGGGGGCGGCTGGTCACGCTGAACGTGCTGTGCATCACCCTGGGGCAGGTCGTGGCGTATGTCGTCGGGTGGGTGTTTGCGGAGTACTGGGACGGCCCGGACGGCGGTGTCGGTGGTGGATACACCGAGGAAGCAGGCAGCACGACGGGGTGGAGGTGGATGGTCGGGCTCGGGGCCGTGCCGGCTGTTGTGCAGGGAGTGTTGCTGCTGTGCTGGATGCCGGAGACGCCGCGGTGGCTTGTGAAAGCTGGACGGGTGGATGATGCGGCGGATGTGATACTGAAGACGCTGGGCGTAAGCGAGGGTGCTGAAGACGACGAACTCGACGACAAGGAGGAGGAGGCTAGACTGAGTCTGGCGGCCATCGAAGAGGAAGTCATGGCGGAGGCGGAAGAGCGTGCGAAGCTCTCGCGACAACGAGCGGGGGGCCAGGCCGAAGGGGATAGCGAGGACAGTTACAGCGTCTTGCTGGCGGGATGGCGGGAGCTATTCGGCGTACCCAAGAATCGCCGTGCGCTGACCATTGCGTGTCTGCTCCAGGGATTGCAGCAGCTGTGCGGTTTTGTAAGTCAATCCATCTGCCGTTGTCGCTTGAGATCACGCCTCGTCGACCCCTACCTGACCATTGTACTTTGCCAACGAATACTGACCTCTACACACTCGCAGAACTCGCTGATGTACTTCTCCGCCACCATCTTCGAGCTTCTCGGCTTCACCATCCCGACACTGACATCTCTCACCGTTGCCGCGACAAACTTTGCCTTCACAGTCCTGGCGCTGCTGCTGATCGACCGCATCGGCCGGCGCAGGATCCTTCTCTACTCGGTGCCATTCATGGTCGCCGGCCTGCTCCTGGCGGCCGTGGGCTTCCGGTCTGTGCATCTGTCCTCGTCGCCGCCTCCTACCTCTTTCTCCCCCTCCTCTGCCGCCGCCGACTCGCCGAACTTTTCCACAAACGCCCCGCAGCTCATCCTGTTCAGCATGATGCTCTTCACGGCCTCGTACGCGCTGGGCTTGGGCAACGTGCCGTGGATGCAATCCGAGCTGTTCCCGCTCGGCGTGCGGTCCCTGGGCAGCGGACTCGCCACGTCGACGAACTGGCTGGCCAACTTTGTCGTGGGGCTGACGTTCCTGCCGCTGATGGAGAGCCTGAGCCCGAGCTGGACCTTTGCGCTGTACGCTGTCGTCTGCGCCTGCGGGTGGTTTGCGATATGGAGGGTGTACCCTGAGACTGCTGGGCTCACGCTCGAGGAGGCGGCGGGACTGTTGGACGCGGGTTGGGGCGTGCGTTAAAGGTGGAATCCGGTCACGATCGAGCGTATGTTCGCAGCTTGCATCTATGAAATATACGTGCTTGGCAGTCTCTGCCAAAGTACTCTGAGCATTTTCCCATTTGCTTCAGTCGTCATTCTCGCTGCCATTATTGTTTATATTGATGATGGCACTCCACCGTGCAGTGCCTTTGTACTTATCGACTTAATATTGGAGGCCGAGCCATCGTGACCACGGGATGTGAGCGGCGCTGCATTACCGCACATGGCCATCTGTCTACGCTTACTTATTAGGACGTTCTGGATACGACACAGAAACTGCCCCATAACTCGTGAAAGTGCAAGGCGATTAGGGTGAGATAGGGAGTCGAGATTGTCAATATGAAAATCACAGAGGCTGACCCACCTGGCCTGCCGGCAGATCTGCCGAGATCAATGATCCATTCACAAGCCGACAAGGATTCTATCTCAAGGTGGACGCAAATCAATGATGTTGAGCATCAAGCCGAGGTCCGGCCTTCCGATGCAGTAAGGACAACAGCGAGGTCTCGTGATAGGCACGAGGGAATCCAAGAGACCGTGAAGGCAAGCACGCGTGTTTCCGTAAAAGCCGGCCTAGATGCCTTTTACACACCCAACAGCATGGCTAGCGACTGTAGGCGGCACCGCCGGTATGCAGTCGGGTGGGAACAGGAAAGCTTGGTCTTGCGCCCGGCAGTGGCTGCGGTTCACTCCCGCTGCCACGGGTTGCGCCGGCAATGGCAAAATGTGGATGCGGGATCCAGATTGTCCTTTGTCAGCTCGTGTCGAGCTACATTGACAATAGCCTCCCAGGGGTTTGCAGTCGTCCCACGGGGTGTCGCTGTGGCGAAGTCGAGGTTTGGCAGTTGAAGACGTGCTGATCAAGGGTCTATGTTTTGCCAGGTCCCGATCCGAACTTAGAAATCAACCAGAAGCCGGGGCACTTGGTTATCTGATGGCGAGGGCTGAGTCAGTGAGGCTTCCGAGATGCCCTGACTCGTGTGAGCCTCCCCGGCCTCCAAGGCGCAACACCTTGGGGGAAGAAAAGTCTGATCCATGACGCACGCAGCCTAAGGTGCGCTGTAAGAGCAGCGGCAGCGGGAGGGGATCCCCCTAAGGTACGCAGTACCGGAGTTAGGGGGTCCAGGGGTGCAAGAGGCGCCCCTTGAGTGACAGCGCGATGACGCCGAGGGCCCCACCCAGCGCCGGCCGCGAAGGCCGAGCCCAAACAAAATAGTCACGGCAGAGTGTCGTCGTCGGCGACGCCCGCGCTTCGGGAATGCTCTCGAAAGTCTATCCGGACCTAGGCGCTGCAGTGTGACGGACAAGCCGGGCTGCTGTTTTCTCTGCCTTCATCAATCCTCCAGCTGCTCCAATCCCGAGCTGTTTCTTCCCCTCTTCCTCAACTACACTTCGTCTGCAGCGCTCCTTCCCGCAGTGCTCCTTCCGTCCAGCTGTCTCACCTGCACCAACCACGGCAGTCGTGCCTTCCCGAAACGGACATCCTGCACTTACATAGCTCGCTCAGCTTCTCCCACGCACAGTACACATTCAACACAACCTCGAAACACATACCCATTGCTCGAATCGCTCCGGTGTCCGCCCACAGCCATGGACGAGGTGGATCGTGAGCTCGCGCTCGCCGCCGAGGAGTCGCGCCGTGACCACCGTTTCGAAGCCCAGCACCGCCGCAGCAGCGAGGTCCTGCCCGCCGTAGACGAGCACCACGCCCAGCACCACCGCCGTGCTAGCAATGAGATCGAGCGAGTCGTGTCCGCCTCGTCAGCCTCGACAGCTTCAACCGATAGCCAGTCCCGCGGCCTGCGCGCCCGCAGCGGCACCGGCCTGAGCCGCGTCTCGACTCAGCGCGACCTCGAGCGTCACCCGACAGAGCTCAGTCGTATTCATACCGCCCGCAGCCAACACAATGCCACCGTCGGCCGCTCGACCTCAGCCGCCACAGGCCGCTCCTCGCGTTCGCGCAGGCCGCTGCCCAACTTTGGTGCTGGCAAGCCGTTTCCTCCCCCACTACCGGACCAGGAGGAGTACGTTGTCGAGTTTGATGGCCCCGACGACCCGTACCACGCCCAGAACTGGACCACAAAGAAGAAGTAAGTCGATGGACAGCTAGTATCATAGAAAAAGAAATTTGACGACTAACGAACACTCTCCCGTACGACAGAGTTGCCACAGCTGCCATGCTTGGCTACACGACGCTCACGGCTGCGTTCGCATCGAGTATCTTCTCCGCAGCCACCGGCGCCGTGTCTCTGGAATTTGGTGTGAGCACCGAGGTCGGCATTCTGGGAGTGTCTCTCTATGTCCTGGGCTTTGCTTTCGGTCCAACCTTTTGGGCCCCCTTGTCCGAGCTCAAGGGCCGCCGTCTTCCGCTCGTCCTCTCCATGTTCGGGTTCTCAATTTTCTGTATCGCTTGCGCCGTCGCCAAGGACTTGCAGACCTTGCTCATCAGCCGTTTCTTTGCCGGCTTTTTCGGCGCTTGCCCGCTGGCGGTTGTCGCGGCCGTGTTCTCCGACATGTTTGACAACTCGACACGTGGTGTTGCCATTACCATCTTCTCCATGTCGGTCTTTTCAGGCCCTCTTCTGGCTCCATTTGTGGGAGGCTTCATCGTCATGTCAGACCTAGGTTGGCGTTGGACCATGTACATTGTCGCGATCATGGGCTTCACCGCATTCGGACTTAACATCACCTTCCTCGAGGAGACATATCCTCCCGTCATTCTTGTTGAGAAAGCTGCCGAGCTGCGCCGTAGGACCAAGAACTGGGGCATCCACGCCAAGCAGGAAGAAATCGAGGTCGACTTCCGCGAGCTCATCTCCAAGAACTTCAGCCGTCCCATGCGGCTGCTGTTCGGAGAGCCCATCGTCACTCTCCTGTCCGTGTACATGGCTTTCATCTACGGGCTCCTGTATCTCTCGCTCTCTTCTTACGGCTTCGTTTTCCAGGGAGTCCATGGCTTCAACCTGGGGCAATCCGGCTTGACTTTCTTCGGCATGATCATTGGGCAGCTTCTTGCTGGCACGGTTGTACTCATCATGCAACCATCCTACCAGCGCAAGCTTGCCGCTAACAACGGCATCCCTGTTCCTGAGTGGCGTCTGCCTGTTGTCATATCTGGCGGTGTAGCTTTCGCTGGAGGACTGTTCTGGTTCGGTTGGTCCGGATACAACCCCAATGTTCACTGGATCGTCCCTGCGGCATCCGGAATCTTGACCGGTTATGGACTCATGGCCATCTTCCTCCAAGCCCTCAACTACCTCGTGGACGCCTACCTGTTGTTGTAAGTACAGCACAAACTCCTCATCTGACACCAGAACGTCTACTAATAATCGTGATTAGTGCTGCTTCTGCCATCGCCGGCAACACATTCCTCCGTTCTCTGTGCGGAGCTGCCTTCCCTCTCTTTGCGTCCTACATGTTCAAAGGCATGGGCATCCAGTGGGCATGCACGCTTCTCGGCTGCGTCGCTGTACTCCTGATCCCTATCCCCGTACTCTTCTACATGTATGGACATAAGATCCGGGCGAAGAGCAAGTTCGCACCTACCGGCGAGCCGATGGGCAGCGAACCTGACGCCGCTGCTAGTGATTCGTCCAACAGTGGCAACGCGGTCGAAAAGCAAAACAGCCGCATCGACCATGCGGCAGCTTCGAATGTACCCAGGTCTCGGGAGAACACGTCGCGGGCGTGAAACTCCACGCTTTGCTGAACGTCGATTGCACTAATTTGAATGATATCAACGCACCACGGACCGTCGGATTTCTGGTTACGAGGGTGACGTTCTGAGACGGATTCACGATCCCTCAGATTATATATACCAAAAAGGCTAGAGACTGGTCTCGAATAAGCTTGAACGTTTTCTAGGATAATAGTTAATACAATCTGATTTCCCAATTACTTTACCCTGATTCCTGAGCTCCCTTCCACTGACAGAAAAGGATGTGAGCGCCGTGCGTGTCTGCCTGTCGTGCGGGGAAGATGTCAACGGCTGCGGAGAGTGTATGTGGGGAATTGGACATCAGGCACTGTTTCACTGCCGAGTTGCAACGTGCGTTTGCAGGCAACCACTTTGCACTCGATGGCTTTCCACTCCGTGTGATCGTGGAGCTCTTCTGGGTCTGCCAGGGGCAACCTTGACCCATCCATCGTGTCGTATCTCCTTGGTCAGCATCATGCCGATATCCATAAATGCGAGCAGTCCCACCTGGGCAGTATTACCCCAACTTGAGTGTTATGCGTGCGGTCTGGGCAGTCAGCACTACTTATGTGTTCCCCCCTCCAGTGTAATTGCGTACCTCTCCTTCACACTTCTGATACAGATCGTATTAGGAACAACACCGAGCTAGACAAGAACCTCTAGTAGCCATGGCGTCCACCAATCAAACCCAGGAGCAGGAAGCGAAGAAGAGCAGCGAGACGTACACGGGCGGCTGCCACTGCGGGTATATCAAGTACAGTGTCGTGCTCTCCCCGCCGCTGTACGAGCGCGAGGTGAACAACTGCAACTGCTCCGTCTGCGTCAGGCTGGGGTACCTGTTGCTCTGTACGATTCTCCTCGCTCGGCTCCTCCCCATGATCCATTTGGTGATGAATTTCGACCTACCCCCTCTCTCACTCTCTCTCACTGGGTAATCGATGTTTGTGACTGAGGTACTACTTACTAATATTACTACTATTCGCAACAGACCCTGAGGACAAGGATCTCACCTGGCTCAACGGCAGCTTCGAGCGCATGAGCCGGTACCGTTTCAACACGAAGAATAAGGTCAGGAGTGACCCCACGGCCCTCCCAATGAATTCAGACAGCTCTGTGCCCACCGCTGCTGTGGATGGCCCAAAGTCTTCCTTGCCCTTACTCTCTTCCCACAATACGTTCAACGAGGGGAAGTGTTTGTTGCTAACGCGAAGTGTGCGGATTGGTCTGTACAGGATCAGCTGTTCTGCCCCAAGTGCGGAACCTCGCTCGCCATCGACTTCCGCGATTGCCTCCGCGAGAGGCTCGGGAAGCGTTTCTACGGGCTCAGCGTGAGTCTCATCCCTGGCCAAAAACTGTCTCTTATCTATTCTTTGCATTTGTTGTGTTCTGTCCCCTCTCGTTTTTTGAAGGAGGGTAGGGTTGAGCACGGTGGCTGGCTGGCTGGCTGGCTTGACGGGTCTTGCATCATTCCCCGCGGTCTCCCGGAAAGCGAAGGCGGGGGGACGTTGACCATGCTATCAACCGAGGACTGACTGGAGCACTCGAAATTGAAAACAGGCCCGCACGATCGACAACGTGCAGATCGGCAAGCTCAACATCCGGGACTCGGACGGGCTGACCGAGGAGAAGCCAGCGGTGGACACCGGCGGCACGTGGTGGGACGAGGAAAAGCAGGAGATGAGATGAGACGGGACTGCGCGAGAGGCACAGGACTTTGAGAGGTCCCCAGCAGTGCGTTAAGCATTTATGAAATGGTGTGAGTAGCGAGCCTGAAGGAGCAGAGAGCTGTTTGGGACAGGTTTCGGCGCAGGTAAAGCGAGGAGTTGAGGAGTTGAGTTGGATGTGCTGGGCGGGTTGCAGGTCGAGCTTCTATCCCTAGCGTCAATAGATTTGGAGACATTTACAAGTAGTCGAGGCGGGCCGGGCCATTTAGTTGAAGAAGACTAAAACACGGCTTCATGTGTCTGAATGATAACAAATGGACTGAACCACGTCGGAAGCATGCAGGGGTAGTCTTGTTTTGAGGAATGATAAAGTCTAGAATTCTCCTGGATACATCATCTGCTAGGTAGAGCAGACACCTTCTAAGGTATTGATCCTATTTTCCTGGCCCAGATGTTCTCCGCCGACGTGACGCAGTGCATGTTGGCGCCCAGCTTGTTCATCGTCTCCATCCACTCGTCGTACTCGTCAGAGTCGAACACAATGCCGCCACCTGCATCATTTGTTTCATCGTTAGCAATGTTCCCAGAGACTCCAGTGGAGATAAGTCAAAACAGAGAAGGAACAACTTACCAGCCTGAAGATATGCCACCCCGTCCTTGTACATCATAGTGCGCAGAGCAATACAGGTGTCCATGGCACCCTGCTTGATGTTGCCGGTCGAGTCCTGGCTGTTATACCCAAAGTACCCCACGGCACCCGCGTAGATCCCACGCTTCTCCTTCTCCAGCTCGGCAATCAGCTCCATGGCCTTGACCTTGGGCGCGCCAGAGACCGTGCCGGCCGGGAAGATGGAGCGGAAGGCGTCGAAGCGCGTCTGGTCGGGCCGCAGAACGCCCGAGACCTGCGAGACAAGGTGCTGCACGTGGCTGAATTTCTCGACGACCATGAGCCGGTCCACGCGTGTGGTCAGAGGGTCGCACACGCGATTCATGTCGTTGCGCGCCAGGTCGACGAGCATGACGTGCTCGGCGCGGTCCTTGAGGGAGCTGCGCAGCTCTGACGCCAGGCGCTCGTCGTCCTCGGGGGTCTTGCCGCGCTTCACGGTGCCCGCGATCGGGTGTGTGATGATGCGCCCGTCTTCCTCCTTGACGAGCAGCTCAGGCGAGGCGCCGATGATCTGGAAGTCCTTGCAGTCGACGTAGAACAGGTACGGCGACGGGTTGACCGTCCGGAGGTGCCGGTAGATGTTGAACGGGTGGAGTGACGTCGGGCGCGCGAACCGCTGCGAGGGGACGGCCTGGATGATGTCGCCTGCCACGATGTGCTTCTTCAGTTCCGTGACATGAGCTTCATACCCGGACTGGCCGATGTTGGATGTGTACTCCTGGCCCAGCTTTATCGGTCCCTGCTCCGGGTTGGGCGTCTCGGGAGAGTCGAGCACGGCGATGAGCTGCTGCACCGTCGCTGAAGCCTTCTCGTACTCTGCCGCCAAGTTCGCGCTGTCTTCGGGAACGTGGAGATATGTGATAACCTTGACGATGCCGTAGAACCGATCGAAAGTGACGATGGTGTCAAACAGCATGAAGAGCGACTCGGGGATCTGGAGCACGTCCTCCATCGGCCGCGCCGTCTTGGGCTCGAAGTACCGCACGCAGTCGTAGCCGACATACCCGAAGGCGCCGCCCATCATGGGTGGCGGGTTGAGCCCGGGCACGTCGGCGACGACATACTGGGCGAGCTCCTTCTCGAGCGCGGGCAGAGGGTCCACCGACTCGCCATGGCCCTCACCGGTCTTGAGGACCTTGCGCGGCCCCGCGCCGACGAAGCTGTACCGGCCGACGCGCTCGGTCGCGGCGCTCTCGAAGAGGAAGGAGAAGTCGGACTGGGCGTGGGTGCGGACCTTGAGGTATGCGGCGGAGGGTGTGATGAGATCGGCCGAGATCTGCGCGTATATGGGGACAAGGTTGGGCTTCTGAGAACTCTGGTTCGGCCTCGACAGGAGCTCACGGACCGTGTCGAGCGACGGCAGCACGTCCTAGACGATAGGCAAGAAGGGTCACAGTCAGTCTGCAGCGCTGGCAATGGAGGTGCTCGAGATTTGGACAAAATACCGCTTGGTCCATCTTGGAGGAGCTCTGGGTTACTGCACAAAGTCAATCGCGTTGGCTTTCGGTAGTTGCGTATGGCTGTGACCTGGAGAGTCTGCGATCAAAAAGTTGGACCCTGAGGGTCTGGATAGTTGGTGTTCTGGAGCTCCTGTCCGATCATGGAAGTTATCTCGATTTGACTCATCCTTCGGGGCCAGGGTCCCGGCGACCGCGGCTAAACTGCGACTTCATCTGACCACGTCTCTGACCCCAATAGACTTGCCGAGCCCTTCCATTGCCATTTCTCGTCAGAGAACAACCATATTGCCTCGCGGAAACATTGAAGCGTCATGGTCTTCTGTGTTCTTCAATGGTGGGGCAGTGCAGATAATTGTCGACGGGACGGAAGCGTGCCCCGCCAAACCACCATCACCTGTTCCGTGATCGGCCCCGGTCTTGGCTCTCGCCCTGCACAACTCGTAGCTTCAAACTTGCCGGCAGAAGACTTTCCACTTTCCCTGCACCGCAAGCTAGGGGGTCATAGCTCTCAAGTCATGTGTCTACGCCTTGTATCGGCTCCTTTCCAGATACTCGGTCACCTGCCATTCCAATGCACCCACAGGGTCTGACTTGGACCTGAGCCTTGGATCCTGATCATGATCAGTCAAAGCATCTGCTGCACCGTGAACTAAATCTCTTGTGTGTTCATCACCATAACACCTGGTTCTGGCAGCAATGATATTCTTGCCACGTACGCTTAGCTTTCAACAGCCAGTGCCTTGACTCCAACCAGCTTCGCCCCCTTGCCTTTACCCTCCGTCGTCACGACCCAGTACTCAACCTTAACGCTTTCCCGTGGTACCTTGTACACTTTCACGTCGTTGCCCTTGCCGGCCTTCGTGACCGCATCCACGATAGCGCTGTACTGGCCACGCGTGTCCCAGTCCGATGGGTCCAGTATCTCGATGCCGGCGTTGGAAGGGTTCGGGTGGCTGATGAGCGAGGCGAACTCCTCTGAAGACGATGCAGAGGTTAGCGAGATAATCATTCAGCATGACGTACCATACAGACGTAACAGCTCGACAGAACGGGTGTTCTCCTCAAGCAGTAAGAGCTCATAAACTACAACGAAGACTCCGGGCTCACCTTCGTCAGGCAATCCCTTGCCCGCCTCATCCCACGCCAGGTACACCGGGACAAACGGCTCGTCCGCGTCGCTCACGTAGAACGCATCTTTCGTCGCATCGCGGAGCACAGAAGGGATCTGCACCCCGCTGTCCGTGGCCTTGAACTGTGCCATCTTGCCGCCGCCGGATTTTGTTGCAGACGCGGAGTTGCTGCTGCCCTTGCTGGGGTCCTCGTTGGCCTTGTTGAGGAAGGCCATGTAGTCGTCGTCGTTGCTCATCTTGGGCGAGGAGGAGGAAAATGGCCGTACGAATTCTAGAGGCCGATGACTCGTAGGGGTTGTCGGGGTGTAATTTGGCCGGTGTATCGTTCGTAGATGGACAGATGCTGTGCTCTGGCTTCGGGTGTGGCGTGGAGCTGCTCGTAGGCTATGAGAGGCGTCGCGTGGAATGGGAGATGTACACGTGGAGTAGCGGTAGTATCGTATTGTCCGAGTGGCCTTTACAAGTTGGTTTGAGCAGCAGGACATCTGGAGTATTATCGCCCGGCAGGATGTGGTTGAGGTCGTTGATCTGCTCCGGAAGCTGTGCATGGGAAACAGGGTTGCGCAGGGTGTTACATCATTCAGCAGCATGCTCACAAGCGGGCAGCTGCGGGACGCAGTAGCCCACTTCGGGCCTCTCCGCAAACACGTGCGATGTCGAGAACTCAGTTTCCATGCACTGTTCAGAGTCTTGCAGGGTCGACAAAACTCTGCACTGCAGGCTCAAGTCTTCGTCTCGTCATGGCGGTCACAAAATGCGTGCAGGAGCTTGGACAAGGGGAGCAAGCAACATTACCTACGACGTGGTCGTTGAAGCCACAGAAACACACCGGTACAACAATCACAGTGCGGACAGGAGAACCACATTACTGGTTTGGGAATCTTTTATTCATTTGTTTCATTTTCAATCCCTCATTCATGCAACTTTTGTTCATAAGCTGTAACTCAAGATGCCAATCCCTTGGACCAAGCCCGTCGCAAGAGCCGAAAAGGAACCCATAAACACCGATGCAAGTACCGTAAAACAAGGGAAAACTGAGAGTCGGGGTTTCACACCCTCCTCTAAGAGCTCTGGACGAGGTCCTTCTTGAGCGTGCCCTGGTACTGCTTCTTCTCCGCCGGGGTCTGGAAAGCGCCGTGTCCGAACTCGGACGAGGTGTCGATCCACTTGAGCTGGACCTTCTCGAGGGCCTTTCTCGAGGTGTGGGTGAACATGGACTTCCTGAGGGTCATGACACGCTTCTTGGTACCAGGGATGGAGCCCTTGACCATGACGAAGTCGTTGTTGACATCGCCGTAGCGAACGAAGCCACCGAGACTGGAAGGCATGAAATGTTAGTGTCAAATGTGCTAGAATGAGGCGCGAGGTTTATGGTAACATACGGAGTGATGGTCTTCTTGGTAACGTCCTGCTCGGTCGAGGCGTTGGACTCGTCACCAGCCCGGCCAATACGGTAGATCTTGTGGTTGACCGAGGTACGGTGGTGGTAACCCTCCTGACCGGCACGGGCAACGGTCCACTGGACGTGGGACGGATGCCAGGCACCGATACAAGCGACCTTGCGGAGACCCTTGTGGGTCTTGCGAGGAAGCTTCTTGGTGCCCCATCTGGAGGTGACACCGCTGAAGCCGTGGCCCTTGGTGACGGCAATAACATCGATGACCTCGTCCTGCTCGAAGATGGTGTCGATGCTGACGGGCTTCTCGAAGAGGCCGTGGCCGAACTCAACCTTGTCGGCGATGGAGCCGCCGTTGATCTGGATCTCCATAAGGTGGGCCTTCTTCTGCTTGAGAGGAGTCTTGCGGATCTGGGTGTGGGCGAGAATGCGGACGACGGTGCAGTACTTCTTGATGCGCTCGAGCTCGCGGGTGATGGAGGAGCCGCTGGACTCGGAGTGCTTCTTGGCGTACTTGGTGAAGGCCTTCTTCTTGCTCTTGTACCAGTTCTTGTAGAAGCGACGCTTGAGCTCGTCACCCAAGTGCTCGGCCCAGACGGTGGTGAGCGAGCGCAGGCCGCGGGGGGTCTCGATGTAGCCCACAAGACCAACAACGATCATCTGCAAAAAGATGTTAGCCATAGGCACATAGCCAAGCGGGCTGCGTTGCTCGTACAGGGGGCGTGTCCACAATGGAAACAGCCTCAACAACCTCCTTCTTGTGAGACTTGGCGCCGGGTCGGTCGAGGTCGCGGACGATCGTGGTCATGCCGGCCTTGTAGCCCATGGCGGCGGTAAGGTGGACAGGCTTCTTTGCGTCATCCTTGGGGAAGCTGTTGAGGAGTAGTCTCCATGTCAGCGACTGCTCTGCTGCCTTCTTCTTCGCCAAAAGTATCTGAGAGATTGTCGCTGGAAATCTTCTTATGGCGAAGTCGAATTTTGGGGCGCAGGAGCTGGACTTACGACTTGACCTTTCCGCGGTGGCGGGCGGCACGCTTTCTCGGCAGGTAGGCGAGAGAGCCGTGGCGGGGAGCCTCGTACTTACGGTGCGACATCTTGAATTGATCCTTGGTGGTGAAGGAGATCAATCGGTCGTTGGGTGCTGGGCGGATGGGATGTCAAATAGTAGGAAAATCGGGAGAGTAGCAGGCCCGTGGAAATTCCCTAGTCGCAGAGGGAGGGTGGGCTGCACCACACAGCGGTGCCCACACTGCCTGCAGAATGTGCGAAAATTGAAAATTGTGGAGTGGGCCGTCAAAAACCTGGCCCTCCGAATAACCGAGTTGCTGCCGGCTTATCGTAACAGCCTGATGCGCCGATAAGATGCCCAACGACGACGACGATCCCCGGATCCACTCTTCACCCTAAGACAGTCTAGCGGCAAACTGGCTCCGGGCCTTCCAAGTGCGCTCTGAGCTCGGCATGTTCAAGGGTCAAAGGGCCCAGAGGAGACTTGGGGAAGACTGATAGGATAGATTGGGCTCTTCAAAGCAGCAGTCGCTGACCCCAGCCCAGCATCAGACTGCTCGTCTCTCTTTCTCGCGCAGTTGCCAACATCGTAAATATGCTCCCTCAAAACATCCGCAAGGACCATACTTGACAGACAATTCCTCTCATACTACGACGAGAAGTCATGCAGGGATGGAATGACTCGTTTATGATTGCTCACGCTTAGTACCTACTCAACACTTTGTCACTTCTTCCTCAGCGTGTCAAGTGAATATTTAATGTTCTCTGTATTGTGAAACAAGGAAAAGTTCTCAGGATATAGGTGGCACAATGCCTCATCAGTGTCGTAGAGTAGAAACACGTCTTGTCTCGTCCCGCACCGCCGCCCGACGCCACATTTGGTGGTGATCCAAAAGGGGACGACTGCAGGCGGGATACTATTTTCACAGGCCACACATCCTCCGTGGGTTGCTATACACATTTTTGCGATTAATGGAAAGGGTGTCGAAAGAGAAATAGGGGTATGCGTGCGAGGTCCTTCGTGTCCTCCTTCCGTGTGTCTGCTCCGCCAGTCCAAACTCCTCCGTAATCAGAAAGCTCCACAGTAGGACATGCCTAAGCGCAATCACCAAAAGTTCCTTTAAGAAACGCTCTCCGTCTTTGGGGCAGGGCCGGAGAAGCCGTTCGTGCCAGCATTGGATGGCGTAGCTGATTTGACTTCGGCGCCAGCGGCGCTGTGGCCAGAAGTCGGACCAGATGCAGCAGGTCCGGCGGCGGAAGCAGGCTTCTTGTCATCCTCGCCACTGTCGTCGTAGTCTTCATCGACATCCATTTTCCGGGCTGCACGCTCAGGCTCGTTGGCGGGCGCAGGAGCGGTGGGAGCCGCGGAATGCTCCGTCCGTGGCCTCTCTTCCTTGGGCTGGAAGTCTTTGGCCGCAGTATTTTGCTGAGAACTAGGGCTCTCGTGAGCTGGTGCCTGCATAGGGGGCAGCTGCGCCGAGAGCGAGTGAGAGGGCGGGTGATGAGCCGCTTCCGAGGGGTGGTAGCTGTCATTGGTATGACGCGCTGCTTCTTCCTGGCGGCGCGGCTCTTCTGCGCGCCTCGACTCCTCAGCTCGGCGCTGCTCCTCGGCGTGGCGCTGCTCCTCGTAGCGACGAGCCTCCGGCGATCTCTGGAATGCATCCCGTGCGGGCGTCGATGGCCGACGGTGTCTGTGGTCATCCATGCGCGCCCGGTTCTCGTCATTCGCATGCTTCTTCGGGTGTGGCTCGTCATCCCACTCACGGTGGCGCTTCGAGGCCACTGAAGAGGGCCGCTCGTGCTCGCGGTGAGCGTCATGGGATCCTGGGCCCTTCGAAGGGGGAACGCTGCCTTCCTGAGTACCATGCATAGGAGTGTCCTGGTGGTGGGGTGGGTAGGGGGCTTGATGCTGCGGGTACGCGGACTTGGGGGACGGCATGCGGTTGTCATGCATCGGACGAGGTCCATCTGCACGTGGTGAGCCCGGACGGCCATATGGCGCCATGGAATGAGATGGAGGAGGACCGTTCGCAGGAGGGATGCTGGCAGAAGGCGCAGGCTGGTAATTAGGGTTCGATACTCTCGCGGGACCCTGTGCGCCAGGAGGAGGAGGCTGCTGCTGCTGGGGCGGTAGAGGAGCCTGCTGACCTGGACCAGATGCAGGCGGGCCATACTGGGGTGGAGGAGGAGTTGGTCCGCGGCGGATAGGTCCAGGAGGACCCTGGCCGTTGCCCTCTCCAGGATACGGACGCATCTCCTGTCCGCGGCTCGGCGGGCGACCTCCGGCTGGCGGCACGGGGCCACGCAGAGGCTCGCCACGCTGCTGGTCAAAGGAGTTCGGCCCCTGCGGAGGGTTCAGCTCATTAGGTCTGGGGCCCCATCCGTTCGTGGCAGCTGGGCCGGGAGGCGGGCGATGAGCACCGGAACCTGCTTGCTGCATAGGACCAGATCCAGTCCACGTGGGAGCTTGCGGACCCTGTGCGCTGTAGGCGTTCGGGTGGACATCAGTCGGAACAGCTTGTGGAATCGGGCCGTCTCTATTGTTAGGGCCGTTTCTCAGCAGCTGCAGACGAGCCTTGATATGAGGGTTGTTCTGATCCAGCTCAGCTGCCCGCTGGTAGGCATCGAGAGCGTCGGAGATCTGGTTGTTGCAAGACTCATACTAAAAGGGGGGCGAATGCGTCAGTAAGATTGGGGATTAAGATTAGAAATCGTGGACACAGGGCGACATACCAAAGTACCAAGGTCATACCACACTTCGGAGATGTAAGGGTTCAGGCGAATAGCACGAGAGTAGGCGTCAAGTGCGTCACGATACTGGTTGATCTGGTAGTAGAGCACACCGATGGAGCACCAAAAGGTCGGGTTGCGTCCATCACGGTACACAGCCTGCTGGTATGCCTCGTAGGCCTTGGGGTACTTTTGCTGCGACATGTAGCAGCGTCCAAGGAGATACCAGCTCTGAGCATCGTTATTATCTGGGCAGGTGTTAGCGGGAAGCACGCCATGTAGCGAAGATTCTGCGGAAACTCACCGGCAGCAACGGATTTCTCCAAGTATTCAATGGCACGCTCCTGACTCTGGAAGCTGCTGCTCTGCTGGTGATGCAGCCAGCCAAGCTGCTGCAGAACCTTGGCATGGTTCGGATCGCGGTCGAGGACACGGCTGTAGGCGCTCTTGGCGCTGTCGTACTGCACAGAAAGTTAGCGCGTGGAAAAGTGTATCATCACCACGGCCAATCACTTACGTCCTTCTGTTGCTCGTGGACATGGCCAATCTGAAACCAGATATCCTCTTCATTGAGAGGCGGCGGGGGTGAGTTGACGATGTATTTGAAGCACTGCATTGAAGTGTCAGTGGACAGGTTACAGGTCAGAGTGTGCGTGAACAACGTGGGCGTCTTACCTCCAGCGAAGATCCATACTTGGACTGCTGCTTGTAGATTATACCGAGCCGGAAGTAGATCTCGTTTGCCTTCTCGAAGTCTGGCTGCATCTGCATGACCTGCGAGAAAGCTTCCTCGGCATGGTCGAGCGAGCCATAGCGATCATACAGGATACCAATGCCGTACCAGAGTTTGGGCTCCTGGAATATTTGTAAGCGATGAGATCCGGTCTACGGTAAGCGCATATCTACATACCTTGGGATTGGGCAGGTTGACAAGCGCGTTTTGGTACGCGGCATAAGCCTGCTGCAGATCGTCCATCATCAGATATGAATGGCCTAGCACAAGTAGTTAGCATCGAGCTCTGCAGGTCAGACCACAGTTCAGGCGCATACCGAGACTGCCCCAGACTTCGCCGTTTCGCTCATCAATCTTGAGGATGGCTTGCAAGTATTCGACCGCCTTGTGGAATTCCTCTCTGCTGCGGAGGATCAAGCTGATAGCGTTCATCGCAGGCACGGAGTTGGGGTTGGCGTGGAGAGCGCGTTCGTAGGCTCCCATGGCATCGTCAAGGTTGCCGATGAGCTCAGAAAAGGAACCTGCACCATGGTATGGTTAGCGTCGCCAGATCGCGACATCGCACAGGACAGTGGCTCCAAGAGACATACCAATCTGCATCCACAAAGCCTCATTGACTTGTGCGATGGCACGCGGAGAAGACCCTGGCCACTGCCCTGGGTGGGCCTGGCCAGCAAGCTGGGGTGGCGCGGGTGCTCCATGATGTTGCTGCTGTTGCTGCATCTGCATCACCATCTGCGGTGAAGGGTGATGGTTCGCCATTTTGCTTCAGGCGCCCCGACTCGAGCTCAGGACTCCAGGACCGGCACGGCTACGATCGAATCGCGTGGACGCTGGCGTTGGTCTGACGCGCGCCAAATTGCAGTGGCCTTTCGCGCGGCCGTGTTTCGCTATTAGAGTAGAGGAAGGATATGGCGCGCGCGTGATGATCGCGGTGCGGTATGGCGTTGTTGGGCGTGGGAGGAGGATGATGAGGGTCCTCCGTGTGCGCAAAGTCCGGGCAAGACACGACTGCCAGGACCAAGCACGCGGACGGCCGGGAAATGGGACAGGAGGAAGCGCGCTGGGCGAGCTGTAGCTGCAGTAGTGGAAGGTCGGAGCGGGTACTGAGGCCCGATGCCGACCAGAGTTGCAGGGCAGGTTGGCGGGTTGGGCGGGTGGCGGTGGAGGAGAGGAGAGGAATTGAGTGCGTGAGCAGAAGACACGATGGATGGAGAGGGCTGGGATGGGATGGGAGATTCTACCCTCCGGCCTGGCACAACCTCCCGTGAAACTACCCTAACCCAGCTGCCACGGACGGCGGCCCACGGATGCTGAGGGCACTTTGGCAAGATCCACAGACCCCTGAGAAGCACCTGGGCACGCCGGCGCGTTCCAAGGTTGTACCCTCTGGTAGCTCGCGCGTACCACCATGTGGGTGGGTGCACCCTCGAGGCTCGAGCTCCACCCCGGCCAGCAAAAGATGGAGTGCACACCACGCAGGAGGCAGGGTGCACGCCATGCCCCTACCCAGCAGTCCGCCAGAGTGGCATAGCCCGGGGCTGCGGGGCCAGCCCGATGGGGCGCTCGCTGTGGTTGCACAGCATCATCGTCGCGACGCTCGCCGCCGAATAATGAATCGCCCACCAGCGTCGAGCGAAGCATCCATGATCTGTTGTACATCACGGCAGCGGCTTGGCAAGGTACCAGTCCTCTGCCGTAACCCTGCAAGCTCTTCCATGCGCACGCGCTAGCCACCACAGCTTCTCCTTTGGGGGGGCGCACCACACCCAAGGGCCAGCAGAGCCAGCAGCGCCAGCAGGTTGTGGTGCGGTGTGCTGATCGGCTGGCACAACGCTGCTGTCAGCGTGAAAGGCGAGAGGGGGGGTGGCCATGTTTCATCATCCAGGTTGTCGGCCCTCTGGCCGGCAGCTAATGCTCCTGGCCGGGTCGCGCTCTTTCCAGATGAGCAGCAGGCGGCAGCTTCTGCTCCGCTGGCGACTTGAGGACAAGGGGACACCAGCGATCCTTGGTATTTTACGCAGCACAATGCGGTCACCTTCATTTCTGACATCTGCAGTGCAAAGTGTCGCGCGACTCGTGGCAGCGCGTCAGCCGCTAACAGGACACCGGGCATCTCAGCAGGCCTATTTCTGTGCATGGGGTCAAGGTTCCTGGCTGCTGGCGTTGTCGGCCTCAGAAAAAGACACCTGAGCTGTGGCCGGGGGAGCGAGGGAGAGAGACACGAGACGGGCGAGGTACAAAGCGCGACTTTGACGAGGCTCCCAGGCTTGCGGGGCAACCAAATTAGGTGGGCTCATCCGTCCTGATGGCGGCTCGGAGCGATTTGCTCTGCTGCTTGCCGCTTGGCCGCCTGGGCACCGGGCGTGCGTTAGCAGAGGGTCAGAATGTTTGGCATGATTAGGCCAATTCGCTGGCGGGAGGGGTGGGTGTGGGTAGTGGGTGATGTGGAGCCGCGGGTCTGTGGATCGTGTGGGAATGGACCTGAGGGCAGGTAGAAAAGGAATGGGCGTGTATGTGCTGCAGCAGGGGGGCGTGCCGACAGGAGCAAGCGGAAGAGCTCGTCATCCCGCCCGCCCACGGGCGCTCTCGGTTCTGCACGGGGTGCAGCGGCCGAGGCGGCCAGACGGGATAAACATCGCGGACAAGCAGTGGGGGCGGCGTGGCGCATGGGCGCTGAGCTGGCGCTCCTGCTCGGCTCGCCCCTGAGGGTCTTCTCTCCCCACGCCCCCTCCCTCTCGTCGTGTGCCAACCCATCCCCCCAGGTCGCCAAGCAATACTCCTTCGCCTTCTTTGTGACGCAGATTATCGTGTGGGGACAGCACTGGCGTCTTGTGTCTTCGTTGGTGCGGAAGGCTCTCGCGCAGAAGTCCGGAACCGTCGCCGTCCTTGCTCGTGCTGACAGTCATGGTGGCAGCCATCGAGCGAGCGATCGATCAGTCCCATTAGCACGAGGATGCCCATCGATCAAGTAAAGCGAGCAGAACTGCGCATCACCGGCCGAGCTCAACTCGACAACACCTGTTCGACACAAACAAAGCAATCCTACCAAGCTGGAGAGACCCGCCAGCGCGCACATTCGCTTTGATCGTGCGCGCAAACGAAAAAGCTCTGGAGAACTGAGGTCAGGCTGGCATGCCACCGTCTCATCCCAACGGCAATTACAGGAGAACAGCAAACAGCCAAGTGTCGAGGATCTGCGGCGCCACTGCGCCAGTTACAGAGGCCGAGTCATTGCGTGCCAGCATTTGACACAAGCCTTGTGTGCGCCACTGGCTGCAAGCACACCGAGCACACTTCGGCCGGCATCTGTGGCTCGACCTGCAGACTGCCAGCCTTGAAGAACCACGCCACGCCTGGGCCAATCTGTGTTCGTGCCTGAGGCCAACCAGTGCCGCAAACTCTCTGCCCCTCTGGCGCTGTGTGACTGCTCGGTTGCACCTCTCTGAGGGTCGTGCACGCCGGAACAACATGCGAAATGCCTCCTCATCGTCGTCGGGTCACCTGATTACGTCTCGGTGCAGCAAATACCTAGCAAAGCACCGGCATTGGTCGTCATCCTGGCCGCTGCAGTAGGTGTGCAGTGCAGTACGGGTCGTTGCCACACACACATACACACACACACCTACATAGTACACGCAGTAATGCCCGCTGCTGCAAGTGCTGCATGATGGCGGCCAGCTCTCCCCACGGAAAAATTTACCAATCGCGTGGCACCAAAATGAAGGGCGGGAGCTGCATAGCGCGAAGCCCTGCAGAGGCAGAGGGAGGGGGAGGGATGGTCTGCCGGGGTTGTGCGGCGGTGCCAAGTAGCAGCGGGAGCGTCGTCTTGGTTCTTCCCCAAGCCACCGCCGCCGCCGCCGCCGCCCCCGGAGCTTGCTGCCCTGCCCTTCCTGCCATTAACGCTGTTTGGGCTGGTCCAGGCCCCGTTGGACGAGATTGGGTGGACTTGAAGCCTGCCCAGGTGGCTGTTTGAGCTTATTATCCTCCCCCAACATGCGCCCCCGGCTGGGCCAACTCAAGCACGATCCCTTTGCTCCGAGCGCTCCGTGTGTCAACACCCCGAGCACGCTTAAACACCACCACCGACCATGTACTGGAGTGCCAACAAACTCAAGGCTTCCCGACGCCTCGCCGAACACTTTTCTGTCCCTATGGGGGTTGCCCAGGCGGCAATCAGCCACCTTTAGGCGAGCGCCCAGGTGCAAAAGTCCTTGCGCAGCGAAGGCCACGATGATGTCGATAGATCAAGCAAGGCAACGTCGACGACGCTGTGCAGGGGACGGCAACAGTACGATAGGCAGTAGGTGCCCGCAGATCCCCCCCCCCCCCCCCCATGCATGCAGGTGGCTGCGCTGGGGTCTTCCTTTTGCGCCCGCCCCCTTGATAAGGTGCCTGCCTCATGGCACACAAAGTCTCGTCATGCCAAGAGCTGTAACGGCAAGTCTGCCATGCGCTCGGGAGACTGGTTTCAGCTTCGTGCGAGAAGACTAATTGTCGGTGCTTGTACTATCTTTTTGTGCCTTTTGTTTGGCAGGAATCTTTTGACCATGACCAGACATCCTTCTATGCTTTTGATTTTATCTTCTTTTCGAGCCGCAAACTCGATGTCTTGATATTACAGAGTTTAGTCCCGCGCCATGCCTGCAGCTCATTACATGGGCAATGAGAATGAGGATGCGCCGCCGACGGTCAGGTTGCGGTCTGCTCTGCGCTCCATGCCTATCTATATCCCATGCCACTGAGGTGGTGTCGGCCCGTCATTGAATCTCCGCACGCGGAGACGTCCAAGATACCGAGTCGATCATCACCTTTACAAGTAAGTCCCTGGGGATACATTGATCCATGATTACAAAACCTTGCTGGGTTGGTCGCTAGCAACTTGCGACACTTTAATGGTCGTATCTCACTTCAACCGTGGATATAGAGTCTACGAGCACTGTCACCCCATGGGTCCTCCTTCCATGAATGGAGCTGGTTTCTGAAAGGCTAGTAATTGTGGACATGTCTCGTGGCATCTATCGTCATCGAAGGCCATGTATAGCTGGGACTTGCTATGCTATAGGAGGAGCTGGGGTATAGAGTCGAAGAGATGAAGATACGCAAGCCGTATAGCCCTCCGATGGGGGTGCCCAACATACCATCAAGCCGATGAGCGCCAAGCTTCATGCTACTATGTAAAATCGGTCGAGATTGGCGGCAAGGTCGCGTATTGGTGACTGATCATCTCAGGTCGCATTCGCATCGACAGCTATCAATGGCGTCCCATAGCACGGCACTGTACAGGCCCCAAACATGGCCGTTGGTGTCTCGTTCGCCCTTTCGTGGTGTTATAATTCCCATATATTCGCCAGAACAACATCTCAAGAAGAGCTACTGCTGCTGCTCTTGTCACTCGACTCCTGGTCGGGGTTGTAATGCGTCTCGCCGAGCAGCGCGCCGCTAGGCTGTGAGGTCATGGCCGTCTGCGCGCTCGCCTGGGGCTGTGTGTGTACTGTAGGCCCCGTGTTCTGGTTCAGTGGTTGCGAGTGGCCACGATTGCTTCCACCGACCGCCGTCGCGGCATGGAGCCTCTGGTCTAGCGCTTTGAGAGCAAGGGCACGCCGCCTCTCGGCTTCCGCCCTGACACCCCCCGGCGGATTTCTGGGCATGAATGAGCTGCCGCCCTGTGATGCGGCGTTGACTTCGGCGGCGGAGAAGGGCGTGCATATCCGCAGCGAGACCAGAATGTCGAAGATCTGGTCCGCGACAGCTCCGACAAAGGGCTTGACGGGGCCCGGGAAGAACTCGGCGAATGCGAAGGTCTCGCTGGCATCGCCTCGCAAAGAGGTGGGCTGTGACGAGTCGAGGTCGGGGAAGACGGTCTTGTAGAATCGTAGGTACGTCCAGCTCGCGAGGAAGCCGAAGAGCGCCGAGAAGAAGGTCATGCTCGTGTAGAAGGGCGTCAGGGAGAGGACGAGCACGATACCGAGATATACGAGCGGGAAGCGAGGGACGCGCATTGACAGAACGCCGCGGAATAGAGTTACTGTGTGTGCAGGCACAAGCTGGCTGAAGGCGACGAGGAAGGCAATCTGTAGGGGTGTCGTGCCGGCGACGAGGGAGAAGCTAGAGTTAAGAGACACATTAGCACCATGGTTAATTTCGAGGGCACAGGGAGCATGCACTGACCGCCAGCTGAGGTTACCAGTGATGATGGAGAACAGGAGAGAGGCCAGGAAACACAGGACGTTCGGGATCAGAGACACGACCAGGAGAAATTTGGCAAACTCTCTCGAGGACCAAGCCCTCTCCAGATACCTGCCACCGTGAAACAGTGTGAAGCCCGCAGCGACAAGTGTCACTATGTTGCCCTCCACCAGCGTCGTGGTCACGAACGTCCACGGGTATATGAGAGAGTGCGCGGGCACGAGGGTGAGCCATGGCACGGCGACCGTGGACCCAGACGTCCGTTGGCGGTATCGTATCGCGGCATTGAAGATGGACTGCAGGAGGAGTGCTCCAAGCAGGATGCGGGTGACTGGCGGTATGTTGACTCGCAT
Source organism: Microdochium bolleyi (assembly GCA_001566295.1). Lineage (NCBI taxonomy): Eukaryota > Fungi > Ascomycota > Sordariomycetes > Xylariales > Microdochiaceae > Microdochium > Microdochium bolleyi. Next base: position 909,436 of record KQ964245.1, read on the forward strand.
GGTGGCAGCCAGGGCAGGGCAAGCAGGCGGCTGTGGTCGAGCTCTTGCAGTCTGGCCGGGTGCTGTTGAGGAGCAGCAGGAGGTTGGAGCTGCTTCGTGGGGCGCGGGCGACGACAGCTGTCGCGATAGGTACTCTGGAGCATGTGCTTGGTGGGTGGTGGTGACAAGCTCCCGCTTTCACAGATGACACATTCAGGGTTGCTGCTTGAGGAGAGTGTGTGGCCCGAGCGTCCAGGACCGAGCACATGTGCCACTGCCTCACTGCCCCAGTCCGACGTCAGCTCCAGAACACCCTTGGACGACCCGGTGCGGTCAACTCCCGCCCCTTATCACTGATTCTTCTTCTGCAGCAGCGAGACTGAGCTCTCAGCATCGACATCTAGGCCAATCATCATGAGAATGAAGATGAGACGGTGCCATGCATTTGTCACTAACGGTCAGGCCCGTGCCACAGGCAGTACATGATCTGAGCATTGTGGAAATTCAAGGTTCATCGGTCATATCCCTGCGCTAAGCTCCAAATGGTAGGCCTAACAAGAGGATCGCCATGGGCCGAGCGAGCCTGCCGGACGCCAGATCAGACAGGTCCGCCCACCTGGGCATTCTTGATCTGGCCTCTCACATTCGAAGGGAGAGGGGACAGACACCACAGTCAGCCACGACAACACCGTCTGTTGCTACCTCTAGTCCGCTAAGGGCCGGGGCAATCCAGTGCTCACCCGGCCGTAGCTTGCCCACAACTCGTGCCGCGGCGGATCATGGACACAGCAGTCCATCCAGGCAACGACTGTGGCTGCCCACAAATGCCAAATCCTGCCGAACGCTGGGCGAACTGCATGGAGCCTCACTTACGGATTACGCCTATCAGAACCCCTGCTTGCGCATCTCGCGCATCAGGTGGAAGCATCAAGCCAGCCCCACCCGCTCAACTCCTCATACCCCAGAAATAGCCCCCGTGCCAGTCGTCACGGTCTCCTGCCCGGGACTTCCACGCCTTCAGGCAAATGATGGAGGTTTACGCCAGCTGGCAGACTGCCCCCACGTGCTGCCGCATCCCTTGGACCTCGAATTTGGTATGCAGCTCCTCCTTGTTCTGCACTCCAGACCGGTCCTGACAGCGCGCACAACAGTCGCAAGAATCGCATTCAGTGGTGATCAGGATGTGTGACATGACTGTGCCTGTTTGCGATGCACCGAAGGTCGGGCAGACCCTCGTCATGCGTAGGGCAGAGAGGAGCGCCACTGCAGCGTGGCCTTCGGGTCGAACATTATTATGGTCCTGATGAATTTTGCCCCGAGGCGGCCAGGCTAGGCTCTGGGTCGTCAGGTGCCATATCTGCAAGTGCCATCTGGGCCCACACTGTCAGAGCTAGCACACGTCGAGATCGTTCTGGTCACGTCAACGAAGAGCACACACGGGAGCCGGACCAGCGGCGGCACCCGACCTGGACGGCTCAGCGATCATTGTGGCAGTCTCCGGTGAACAAGAGCGTCCCGAGAGCGTCGTCGTCGCGACGTTGTGCAGTACGGAGTGTCCATGGCTGAGCAAACCCTGGTCGGCCAAACACAGTTCGATGCTGATCAGGACACCCACCCGGGGGGTCGTCCGAAAAGTCAGGGCCCAAAGACCTCAGGCACGGTACCGGATTGTGGGACGTGATGTGCCGAGCTGTGAGGGTGCAGTGTCTTGTCGGCGGAGTTTGATGGTTGATTGATGACTGTGCAAGGCGGTCGGTCGCTGGTCTCTTGTGATGAAATGCTGCGTGGGAATAGAAACATGCCGGCGATGCCGGCGGAAGGCTTGAGTTGCCGAAGCTGGGCCCAGGCCAGAGGTATGCACGAGGTGAGGCAGAGGGGACTCCCAGCTTGGACTTGGAGCGAGGTGCCTGGCGAGCCTGGCTCCCTGGACTGCCGCCGTGGCTGCCACTCCGCCGGGGCCCACCCAAACCTCCAAGGAATCTCGCCTACCTAGTCCACCATTCGCCTGGGTTGTTCTCTACTCTTTTCCTGCCTTCATCACCAGCTTCATGCCCGCACCGCTCGGCGCAACTCCCGCTCTCACTGACTGCCGCTCCGGCCTGCCTCCTGCTCATCTCCTTGCGTCCCCCACGCGCCCTCCTCGCCGCTGCCGGGTCAGAGGCTCCCGAGCGGGCCTCCATGCAGACAGGGCTTGGGTCGAGTGCCATTCTCCCTCCTATTTTCTCCCCATCGCCAGCTTCGTCAACGCGCCACCATGACGAAGGAACACCTGTCTACTGACAGGATCAACTATCTTGTTTGGAGGTACGTTCTGCCACGGCCCCCTTAACCACTACCTGCGCCAGCGGACGCGCCTCGGAACCGCGTCTCTCGATACCGGGGCTCTCCCTCTCGTGGTGCCTGTCACTGACCCTTCCCGGCACAGATACTTGATAGAAGGAAGTAGGTTTTCGAGGCTCTCCCTGCCCTGCCACGAAGCCGCGGGCCTGCGTCCAGACGGCACCGAGGCCATTGCCTGGTGTCTCGACCACTGGTCGCTGGCTCATCGGCTGTGTGGCCCATCTCTTCCCCGTGCATTACTGACCCTAATTTGGCAGATTACCGCGAGACCGCCGTCAAATTCCAGAAGGAATGGCACGTTCAGGAACCCCATCGCGAGCTTGACTTCGCCCGCCATGTCCAGAGCCATGCTCTGGTTAATGTCGTGAACAAGGGTCTCGTCTTCAACTCTCTGGAGCGTGAGCACGCGAAGGCGCAGGCGCAGGCGCTGTCGCAGCAGGTACGTTAGCCCTTCTGCCAACCTGCCCATCGGACCCCAAACGATGAAACCTGCAACCCACACCCTGCAGCACTGTTGGCGCAAGCGCATTTCACCCGCTCCCAGCCGCCACGCACCATATTTGCGGCTCCCGCTTTCCGCCACGCGTGTGCAACAAGCTCCCACCTCGAGCATCAGCGAATCCATCGTCAGCGCCCCAGACTAACGACCACGGGAAAGCAGGGACCATCAACAACAGAGTCAAGAGAGTCAGGGCCACCTGCTGAGCCAATAGGGATTTTCGGACCCTTGTCCGCACAGCCCACAAGCTACCAGCAGCCCGTGCAGCGTCTACAGCCACTGCAGCAGCAATCGCAGCCTCCGCAACAACAGCAGACACCCACCCCTGCCAATGGCGACGTGCCTGACCATGGAGAAGAAACTGACGCGGCAACACTCAACGCTGCCAACACTGCAGCCGATGTCGAGACGGCCAAGAAACGTCAATTGGACAGACAGCCACAGTCCGGCCTGATTAATGGATCCCCGGCCAAGCGGCCTCGGCTGAGTAATGGGTACGAGAACGGGGTGGAGGCAGCTGCAAGCACCCCAATGGACTTGGATGGCCAGAACGGAGACAGCCATGCTTACCCGTCACCCCTAGAGGGCGAGTCTGCGCCAACACCACAACCCAGAACAGATGGTCCCGAGCAGAGCACACAGATCGACAAGGTGGCCGAGCTTGCGACGAAAACGACATTTGTCTCGTTGGGGCCTTCGGAAGACATGGTGGCCTCGTCCCCAGTCCAGTCAGTATCCACAGCAAACAGCGATAGCGCGCCAGTGCTCCTGCATTGCCAGTGGAACCCCCGAGATCCCACTATCTTGGCGGCTGCTGGTACCGATGCGCTAGCCCGCATTTGGACAGTTTCGCGTGGAGCCGTCTCCGACGCGCATACGGGTCACGTGAATGGCCTCGGCATCGACCCCCAATTCCACAGCCTGGTCGACGATGACATACCGTCAAAGGCCACAGCGACTGCAATGGCCTGGAACTCAGACGGCACTGCGATCGCTGTCGCGACAGATTCGGACACCAAAGGTCGCCTCACGTTGTGGAGTGCGGATGGCCGTCATGTGCACCATTTCGAGGTTCCCGAACCGCCAATCATCAAGATCCGGTGGAATCCCAACAGCGCAGCGTTGCTCGGCATAGCACCCGACAACGGCGGCACGCTTGTCACTGTGTTCAGGTCGGGAGAGTTGAACACGGTATCCTACACACTCCCCGCCCATGATTTGAGTTCGGATCCGCTCGACGCTGCGTGGACGAGCGAGACAGACTTCCTACTCTGTGGCGGCGAGATGCTCATCCAGTTCAAGTGCACGAATACCGAGATCGTCGAGACCAAGAAGTACCAGACAAGGGAGGGCGACAGTCTGACCCAAGTCCAATTCGACTGGAGATCCTCGTTGGCTGCAACGTGCAGCGAGAAGGGATTCGTAGATGTGAGTTGAGCTTCTTCGACCATTGACGTGATTATTATGCTGACGACCGCAGATATGGGACGCCAATGGCAAGCGCCGTGAAATTGAGGCCCACTATAACGCAGTCACCGCGATAGCGTGGCAGCCATTGCAAAGCCCCCACACAACCACGAATGAGCGCCTGCTAGCATCTGGTGGCGAGGATGGTGTAATATGCATCTGGGATGCATTGGCCTCAAATGGCAAAACCATATGTTCAATGACTATGGGCTTGCCCATCGTAGCGTTAGCATTTACGCCGGACGGTGCCTTCATCGCAGGCGCCACCAACGAGAGGATCCTTATTTGGAAGGTCGGGGAGCACAGCATACCACGGGCGAGCTGGAGTAGAACACCGCACCCGGGCTGGCTCAGTCCCCGTGCCAACTCAGAGTCGGACGAAGAGGACGAACACTGCCTCGGCTGGGATTCGACAGGGCGCAAACTTGCCTATGGAGTCAACAGTAGGGTGAGTATTCCTTTTCATGCTGCTCCAAACACTGTTCGGATCGGAATTGCTAACTCGCCTGCAGCTCGCTGTGATTGACTTTCGGTGATCTGAGTCTGGCTCCTCTCTGTTGTATCACCCATCAACCAGCATGTGTACCATGCATTGACCACGTATGCTGAGACCAACCCTCTTAGCCCCGGAGCGCGTCGGCCTGCACGGTCGGCGTGCACTACGAGCCGCATTGGGAGACTCGTCTGCGAACTGAGTCAATCACAGACCACAGCTCAAGGCCGTCTGGCAGTCACACAGACACCTCGGCTCGGCTGCATGAGCCTCACCCACCTCTCGGCTCAATCTGCTCCCCTGGATGACCGATGACTGCCCCTTACCTGTTCGCAATACTGTCCAGACATGCCCAGGCGCACGCACGACTTGACGATCTGAGCCGGAAGTTGTTTGGTTTGGACAAAAGGTCCATCGATCTACTGCATCACGTCCAACGCGGCCGAAACCTCAGCTATATGCTAAGCTCCGGTAGCCCGCCAATATCTCCTCAATGTACAATCATCACACGCACACATACACGACACATGACTTGTATGGAACATGAGGTCACCACTGTTTTTGTTCCCAGAAGGAAAGGCAAAAGAGATGGAAGCGCGGGTCTGCCATATTTACACGCACACACACACACACACACGCACACACACACACCACAGAGAGCACTTTGGTTCATCCTTTTGTATAATAACATTGACAGCATCCAGCAAATTTGATTCTCTGAAGATTATTGATAGTTACTGTATCGAGAAGTGTGCTCAGTTGGATAGCCATTGTTGTAATCATCTCAGAGCGGGTCGTTGTGTTCGTCTGTTTTGTCACTTGGCTTGTGCGTTATAATGACTTTGGCGATTTTTACAGCCCTTGTCTTGTCCTCTATCTCTCTTTCCAACCGTGGGCGGGTTTTGGGGGTCCTGTGGGCTTGTCTCATATCGTCCGCAATACAACCCACCTTCACCCAAGAGATGGTGGCGATATGTGGTGAAGATGCCCATTGGTGGGGTGCCCCGTGTCTGCTAGCGAAGAGAACGAAGCGTAGCGGAGGCAGTAGCGATGGTCGTTTACGAATTTGTGTCATTCTTATCGCTCTCGCGCTGGGCTATGGGAATGTCGTCCCGGTTTTCTTGGGATATACGTAGATGGGTTTTCTTTGAATGGAAATCGTCGGAATTGGGGAATACTATTTTCAATAATTCTCAAGGCGTATGCAGATGGGGCTTGATGGCAATTTCGAGTCAGCATCCTCTCTCCCCTAATATAGCTGGATGTATAGGTTCTGCACGAGCAAGATGGCGAGGACAAACGATATGCTGCAGAGCTTCGGGGCTTGTCGCCTCTTATTTTTGTTCATTCTTCTTGTTCCCAGAGGAGGACTATTCTATACTTGTTGTCTACGCCTTCCACCGGAGCATGACGAAGCTGTGCTTGGGGAAAGTGAACGCGCCCTTGCCGTCCCATGTCGACTCCTCGAGGCCGACAGCCTCCTTGTCCTCGACGTTGGTGGCCTGGACCGAGTCGCCGGAGACCTTGTACACCTTGACCTCGCCGGCGACGACGCCCGTCAGCTCGACGCTGTAGTCCTCGGCGTCGTTCATGTTGACGACGGCGAGCGAGACGTAGCCGTCAGCCTCGATCGTGGCGCTCACGTCGAGCCACGAGATGCCGCCGTTGGTCGCGGCCGCGGTGCCCTGGAGCCACTTGGGGCTCGTCTCGCCCTCGTAGGCTGGCCCCCGGATGTGTGTGGCCAGCGTGTGGCCGCGCATGTACTTGCTGAAAAGGAACAGGGGCCACCACGTGGACTGCCGGACGACACCTTTCTCGGTGGTCATGAGCGGGCTGATGACGTTGACGGTCTGCGCGATGTTGGCCATGCCGACGTACTTGCTCTGCCGGATGAAGACGTTGAGCCAGACGGCGACCGCCAAGGCGTCGGAGAGCGTGTACTTCTCCTCGGCACCCTTGTCACCGGGCGCCCGCTCCGGGTCCCAGACGTTCCACTCATCGAAGCAGATCGTGACGGGGGGCTTGCTGGCGACCGCTGGGCCCTTCTCGATGCGTGCGAGGTCGATCAGGCTCGCCGTGATCTCGATCGCCCGCTCGGCGGATAGAGGCGCCGTAACGTTCTTGTTGTGGTCTGCGGACGCGGTGTAGATGTGGATGCTGTGCATATCGACCCACTCGACAGCCTCGTGGAGGACGTAGTGGTCCCAGGAGCTGAGGCCGTTCTCACCGCAGAGGATGAGCTCGATGTTGGGGTCCATAAGGCGGAGGGCCTTGGCCCACTGAATCGCCTGCTTAGCGTAGTCTTCCTTGGTCATCTGGAGGACCTGCCATGGGCCCCAGACTTCGTTTCCGAGGGCCCAGTACTTGACGTTGTAAGGCTCCGGGTGGCCGTTGGCTCTCCGCTGGTTGGCCCAGTATGTGTCGCGGGTGCCGTTGCAGTACTCGAGCCATGCGAGAGCCTCATCGAGGGTGCCGGTGCCGAAGTTGAGGCAGATGTAGGGCTCGACGCGCTGCTCCTTGCCCTCGCTGAGGACCTCGAGCCACTTCATGAACTCGTCGGTGCCGAACTGGTTGGACTCGACGCCGAGCCAGGCAAGCTCGGGGCGGGCCGGGCGCTTCTCGCGGGGGCCGATGCCCTCCTGCCAGTGGTACGTGGCGACGAAGTTGCCGCCGGGGTAGCGGATGACAGGGACGTCGATCTCGCGAAGGGCGTCAATGACATCCTTGCGGAAGCCATTCTCGTCTGCTGAGGGGTGGGAGGGCTCGTAGATGCCGCCGTAGATGCAGCGACCCATGTGCCTGGGGGTGAGAAATTGTGTAAGTGAGCCGTGAGCTATCGCCTGGATGAGTGGGAGCCAGCATTGAATGAGACAGGCACATACTCTGTAAAGCCACCGTATGTGTTGGGGTTGACCTTGGACAGCTTCTTCTTGGCGTCGACGTGGATGAGAGGGGTCTCATCCCCGGTGCTTTTTGTGAAGCTCGCCATGGCGCTGGTGTATGTCGTGGGGATTGTCTTGCTTGGTGCTGTGGCTCTACCGGCTTGGACCAATGCCTTCTTTTTCAGGGACAGGAGGAAACCAAGGCGCAGAGACTGGCGGGGGAGCCGTGTTACTTATCCCAGCGCTGAGTTGGCCGGCCTCCGAAACCTGGAGAGGACCCTATTGTAGGAACGTGCTCCGTACATGTGAAGGCCGGTAGAATAGCAGCCGGCACGGACAGTGATTGGCGCGCATCGTGGAGCCTCGTGGTTGAAATCGCCGGGCAAGCCCGGTTGTGGGCACTGGCGGTGGTGGCTCTGTGGGGGAAGGGGGCGCGGAAGTGCTCGCCTGCAGACGTGTCAGGCGGATCCAGGCGAGCCTCGTGGGCAGAGGAGCGGCTAAATGGGAGACATGAAGAGCGGCACAGCGGGCTGAGTGTTAGCGTCCACGATCCCGGTGCTTGCCTCGAGGGAGTATGGCCTGGATGCAGTGTCGCAAGCGAGCTCGGCTGCCGCTGCAGAGCCTGACATCATGCTTGCTTGGAACGTATTCATGGACAGCATCCGTGGAGGATGTCCTTTGGCAAGCGACGCGGGGAAGGAGCCACCCAGCGGTGCGGGGGAGCTGAGTGGGGAAGCCACGACCACGACCACGAGCGACTGCAGGTGCTCCCGAGTCCACAGGTGCGATTCCCGACCTCGTCCATGCCAGGACCATCGTGGGCTGTGCAGGATGCCGTACATGAACAGGTAGAGTTCGCCAGCAGCCGGCATGCAGCAACACGCACCAGCCCGTCCAGAGCGCCAGGCCAACAACAGACTCGGCCAGCATCCGCCGAAATGACCAGTCACACGGCATGCGTCAACCTACCCCATTCTACAAACGCTGTGGACTCCGTCTCCGGGGACTGACGGCGGCAACTCAGCTCTCCATCCTCACCTGAGATAAGCCAAGGTAAACAACTACAGTCTTCACCGCCGAAATCGGTCATCCAGCCAGACGAGTCTCATCCCGTGTCGTCTCCGTCCTGCGTCTTCCCCATATCGACTCGAGCGTTAGCCAGGGAGCTGTCAATACTCTTCACCCATCATGACCAGCCACCCTCACCAGGGCGGCCACAGCAATAACAACAACTACACCTACGCACAAGGGGGCGCTTCTCACGCATCAAACTCCTCAGCGACCTCCTCCCCTCGTCCATCGACGATGAGGCCGCGCTACCACCAGTCCGCCTCCGCCGCTGGCTCGGGCCACCATCACCAGCACTTCACGGCCGACATGCGAGACCTCCAGTCCCGCGGCAGAGACCCCTATGCTGCTTCTGGGGATCCCACCAGCATAAATCCTCACAGATACCAGTAAGGAACAGCTTACCCGTGCAAAAAGGCTCCAATTGCGCATCATCGTCACCATGCAGTCTGCTAACACACTTGGGCTGTTTCAGTGGCGGTTCGCCCGAGGGTGCTGCCGGCGTCCCTTATGCAGTCCGAGAACGAGCCCGGCATGCCAAGCAGGTTCTTGACCAGCCGGAACTGCTCATGATGATGGCCCAGAAGGAGGAGGACGTAAGTCACAACACTCACCTCTCCAAGCCTTTTCCTTTTTTCCAAAAGTCCGTTACCACGCATGCTAAGTCGGCTCCCTGTCACGCACAGAGCATACCAGCCACGCGTCTCCGCTACCTGCGCATGTCATGCTGCCTACCCGAGCGGCCCCTGGCCAATCTAGACACCCAGGCCAGGAGCAAAGGCGGTGGCAACAACAGCGGCGGCGGCAGCAGCAGCAGTGGCCACCATAGTGACATCCGCGGCGGCGGGACCAGCAACAGACGACTGGATCCACAACATGAGCGACAGTCTCGGCAGGCGTGGTGAGACTCCTGCCCCTGGCCTGTGGGAGTTGTCCGAGAAATCGCACAGGTTTACTGGCGTAGTGCGTGTGCGCACTCGGGGTAGTAATGCACAACTTTGTCTGGAACAATGGGAATACGTAGTACGCCTTAGGCATCAAGTCAGACGTCGACAATAATGGTTCATGAGCTTGTGCTTTCACATAGGCGAGCCCAGGTATTATCAGACATATCTCGTCCATACGTATGGCGAGCGCTTGCTTTATGGGAGGCTAATGCTGAAGTGCGAAGGATACTTGAAAATTGTTCTTTTTCTTATCTACTCCAGTCCACCCAGAAAGCCACAGCGAGGAAACGTGATATCCAGCAACAGAGATCCACCGCTTGCCATGTATGTTCCCGTGGTTGTTGTGCAGGAAATAGAATTAATGATAGTGTATATGGAGGCTGGTATGAAAACGCCGTATGCAATGCAACCTGTATCGAAAGAATGTACAATAACCAATGTTCATGTGTGGTGCACTGATCAGGTAGCGACCACAAGTCCCAATCCATGCCATCAAATTAGAGTAAAGCAACAATGCTATGCGTAGCGGTCCGTGGGCACACGTCTCATCTGTCGAGGCTCATCCTGCCAGTAGGCGTGAGCAGGGGTCGACGGATGGCGGGCTGACTGCTGTCTGTATGCTTGCTGAGGCATCGGTACGTTTGGCACATAGTGCTGCCCGTTGCCGTTGTTGTTGTTGTTGTTGTTGTACCCGTTCCAACTGCTCTGTGGCGAGGGTCCGCCTCTGGCAGCATTGGCCTTTGCGGCCGCGGCCAGCTTGCTCCTCCGCCGCCGCTTGCGACAAGAGCTGATGCAGCACGAGAGGATGGCAATCACGATGAGGCCGCCGACGACAGCGCACACCGGAATGACGATATTTTGATTGTCCCGGAGCAACTCCAAGAACGAGTTGAACCCGTTGGCGCCCTGGCACTGACCTCTGTTGCATTTGCCGCCCCCATCGCACGGCGTGCCGTCAAGGAAGTATTGCTGCATGACCACGCAAGTTGTCTGGCCGAAGCCGTTGTTTCCCAGCTGCGGCGATCGGCACGATAGCTTGCAGCCCTGTGAATTGCATGCATACGTCTCGTTGTTGGTGAGCATGGCTCCCACCATGGTGCGACATTGCAGGTCTCGCGAAGTACATTGCCCAGACGCACATGTGAGGCCGTTTCCGTTGGGACCACAGGAGTCGCCATCCGGGGCCTTCTTGTCTTCGGGACATTTCGCTGTAGAACCAGGGCACGTCTCTTGTGGGTCGCAGCTGCCAGTGCTGGCTCGACAGACGGTTCCGTTGTTGGCGAATTGGCATTGGTTGGTGCAGCAGTCCTCGTTCGTAGGATCACACCTGGCGTTGCCCTTGTACTTGCAAGTCTTGGCGTCGCAACAGTTGTTCTGGGCACACGCGGTGCTTCCACCGCAGTCGCAATCTTCACCAGTTTCGACGATGCCGTTGCCGCACTGCGCCTCACTGATAATGGGGACATTCCTGTTGTCGGTCATGCAGCTGCCATCAACGCTTTGCCGAAGCAGACCAGAGCAAATATTACCGATTGTGCACGGCGAGAAACGGGTCAGTTGGTTTCCGGTGGAGGGGTTCATGATGAACTGTTGCCTGGCATCACAACTGCCTTGGGCCAAAGGACAGCACTGCTGCATGTTCGAAGAGCCATCCGTGCAGGCCTTCGAAGTGCAGTCATGGACAGCACCAAAGGTGTGACCGGTCTCATGGGCAAAGACCTGCCACTCCTCTCCTGTCCGGACCACGACGTTGGCACCAGCGATCGTCTCATTGCCTGCATTGCTTCCACCCTGAGCTTGAGATCCCCGCCGGCAGAGCTGGCCCAGCCATGCAAGGCCGACGGCGCCATCAGTCGGGCAAGTTGAGAGTAGTGTCCAATAAGCGTTGTTGTCGGCGGACTGGCCGCGCCAGGAGGAGAATAGGTTGAGGCGTCTCGTGATGGTAGCACCGGCACACGGCACATTCCAGGGAGTGCTGGCAGGCGGCGTTCCTGGACATTCTGGGTCGACAATGGTTAGGTTGCGGATGCCGAGGGAGATGTTCAGCGTATCTTCATAAAGCTGCGAAGCTGAGCTGACCATTCTGAGGATATTAGTACGCATCTCGGACTCCGTTTTGAACGCCGAGCGGTACGTGCAATCCACCGCGATACCAATGAGAGCGACCTTGCGTGTTGTCGGACAGCCGGCTGTCTGGCCTATCGTGTTGACAAGGTTGACACCAGCTCCGTTGTTACCAGTGATGCCGTCTATATCACTCTGGCGTCCAAAGAGGGATCTCTCGCCCACAGCGACGGACATGCCCCGCGTGTCCAGGCCTGTGTATATGGGGTGCGAGGCGTCCATGTTGAAATCCAGGTCGTCGGAAGAGCATGAGCTGCCGAGGCCATAGAGGCTGCGCTTCAGCTCATCAGGGGCGAAGTCTGGTTTGATATCGGTATCCTTGTAGACGACCAGGTACTCATCCGTTTCCTCAAAGACGTCGGGATCATTGTCATGCTGCGTCTGTCTAAAGTGTGTGTCGGTGCTGATGATGTGCGTTTCACCATGTACCCGGAACGAGCCCTCGAAAAGCGGTTGGGGACCATCGTGCAAGAAGGAGATGCGTGCCCAGCCTACATTGATCCAGTCGAGGCTTCCTGGGGACCGCATGGAAGCAAAACCCTTGTATACCCGATGATCCTCCTTGCGCAACGGCGCCTCGCGGTGGACGTTGCCAGCATTGTCGAGGTACTGTATCGTCGCCTCGTGGGCGACGACATCGTGGTCGGGTTCCAACGACAGCCGGACCTCGCGGCGGGAGTCGGCGATGCGGAAAGTGAGGTCGAACTCGGAGTGGTGGTGTAGCCTTTGCGCCTTGTTGTGTATTGTTGGGGCCTCGATTCGGCTGATGTGGTGAAGCGCATTCCTCCGTAAGGAATGGGCATCTGAGAGGGAGGCTACGGCCAGCACAAGTGCTGCCACCGACTTGAAAAGCCCACGCATGGTGGCGTGGCGGGAGGAGGACTGAACCCCTGGTTGGGGAACGAAAGCAGACCGCTACGAGCTCATGGGATGTGTTTATGCTCGGAACGACGGGTTGGTTGAAGTGGTAACGACCTGGTGAGAAGCTGACGTGCCGAGTATCGAAGACGGAGGACTTGGGTCCAGGGTCTTGCCAGAGATTAAGCAAAACGAGAAGACGGGTTAGGTGGGGAACGAAGAGAAGGTATGGATAGACAAGCGAAGATGGCGGAGGATGATGACGAGGACGAGAGCGACTCGTGGACTCGTGGGAAGGAGGCTGTGCGGGCCGAGTCGTGGATACGAGTACAGTAGCTCGAGGTGCCGTAGCGGACGGGGTGCGGAGGGCGAGGTGTGTCGGGAAGCCGGCAACCAGCGAGACAGGCAACGGTGGATGCGTCGGGTCGGCCTCGCAATATGTAGGCCCAGTGTTCAACCTCTACAGAACGAACCAGCGCGCAGTGAAGAGCTGTAGAAGCACACGATTACAGAGCCAGGAACAAAGAAAGACGGCGGTGCAGAAAGGACTGGCTTTGCGGGCGAAGACAGAGTCGATGGCCAGATGCCCGTCAGGAGCAGGGACTTTCGAGTGTGCAGGCAGGCGCGCCGCAGGGGATAATGGAGGAGGGAACAGCGCGCAGAGCGCAGAGGACCGCCCGGCGTGCGGTAGCCGCATCAGCCAACCAGAGGAGAGCAGCAGGACTGGCTGTGGTTGGCCAGTGGGCACACTCGGACGGGGGCCAGCCCTGCAGCGCCCCACCAGGCGCGCCCGCCCAGCAACACCCTCTCACTGCATGTCGAGCATGTCTCCGCGCCTCTTGGCCCGTCCAGGCCGTTCGACCCGTGACCCGCAGCATCAGCAGCAGCAGCCGGTGGCGCAGTGCGTCGGCAGAGAGACTTTCTACCTCCTCCGCAGACTCGACGCGCGGACTTGTGCTTGGCACAGGCTGTAGGCTGCCGGGCGCTCTTGGCAGCACACACCTCGCATCCACCCTGCTGAGCAATCCATCACCGCCGCCGCCGACGCCGTCATCGACTCTGCCCAAGAGCAGCCGGCCATGGCGGCGTGTGTTTGCTCACATCTACAAACCTGGACAGCGAGCCCAATGCCCAGAAATGCGCGGGGGGCGGTGAAACGGCGTCAGACGATGTTCCACTCGGCGATGTGCAGTCTTATCCACGGGGCTCAACCGTCCTCCACAACAACAGCGACATTCGCAGGGGTCACAACGGCACCTGGGGCCACAGCATCTCCCATGCTTCAGGATGGTGTTTCAAGGGAGCACCCCTGGGCCGGATGCTCGCGGGCGCGGCCGTGACAAGACGTTGGACCCTCCACCATAACGCAAATCCCATGCCCAAGACAATGCAATACCGTTCCGTCGTGTTTGGAGCTTGCAAATCTCGACGGGAGATCCGGATGCCCGGCTCACAATCGCACGACTAGACATAAAGTCTCTGTTGCATGTACTTCTCCAGAGTCACCAACCTGTTCCGGGTTTAATGTCTATTGTAAGCTTATTGCTCGTCCAGGCTATTGCAGGTGTGGGTGCCGGACGCCTTTTCCAGAGCGAGCGGCCATTCTGGCACCACCACACCACACTCAAGAACTACCAAGTGCGTGAAGACTCCATCGTCGTCGTCATGGGCTCCTCGGCTTGTCCACGTTCTGCACCGGGGAAAAGATTCCAGGTTGGGACAAGCCAATTCTGTCCCTGCTTGTGTTGCACCCGCAATGTTTCTTCCCAGCTGTTTCCTTTCGTCTGTCCTGGCCGATGGAAGTGGTTCACCACCACCCACACGAGTCGCATCCTTGCCACACGGCTCTCTGTCCCCACCACCATATTTCTAGATTCGGATAACATGGTATTTGTACCACGACCGATAGCTCCTGTCTTCGCTATCCAAGAAGACGTCCTTGAAGTCTCGAGAAGACCGGCCCCTCTTGGCCGAGGGTCGTAACCTAATCATATAAACCAGGCTGTGCCATGTGCACGTCTTACTGCCGCGTCATCAGCACTTCCCCCCAATAAGCGGAAGTCAAGATGACTGTTCCCACGAACCCAGGAAAAGAAGAATCCCGGTTGTCAGCGATGATGACCTTTCCCGCGAGACGCACACAAAAGCACTCGCCCTTCCTCGTGGGCTTGGCAAGGATGTTTTGCCACGCACACCTCCGCTTACCCTACTGCTCGCCCGTGACCACCATGACCCAGCAGAGAGTAACTACCATCGTCAGGTCCTGCAAAACTCGTAAACCATCGACCATTGCCAAGGCCCCGGCGATGACCCGGGGCAGTCCACGTCAGTGCGTGAGTGCCCTCCTTTTCCCCCATGTCCGCGGGGGCGCAGCCGACGACCGGGTTAGTTCCTGATAACAAACTCGGCCAATATGCACGGCTGACGTATGGATGTCTGCCCGCCCCATGGAAGGGTAGAGGACGGGTGGTAGCGGATGATAGAGGGGCTTCTTCTCAGAATGACGACCAGAAATCATTGAAAAACGCATACTTCGTATGAGAGATGTCAAGTGGCAGTGCCCAGAAATGAAGGGAGTGGACGACCGTTTTCTCGCGTATATCATGTGCACAATGAACAACTACGGAGTGAACGAGCGAGTGTATCAGAAGAGAGACAGAACCCGGGCCCAGGGCAACGTCAGCTTGCTCCGCCAGTTTGAATAAGCTAAGGTTGAAGCCGATACCAAAGGCAGAGGAATGGGGGCCAGGGTCAGATCTATGAAAAAAAAAGAAAAAGAAAAAAAAGAAAAATAGGAAATTAGTGCATGGTGAATTGTTGGCGATAACGAGCACGGTCGTCAGTCCATTGCGCAGCGCCAACTAAGTCTCTCCTCGAGAAACAATAGAAGACGTTGTGTTGTCGAGTGCTCGACGGGAACATCCCGAGTAGGACAACCTCGGAATGCGTAGCTCACATCAAAGCACAAGATCGATACAGACTGGACACAACTTCTTGATACAAAGGTGTACGCTCGAGCATGCTCAGGCAATGGAAATGGCGATAAACATGATTTCGCAATGTACTTTCAGCCTTTCATATCGACAAATACTCAAAGAATACTCCTGCTCCCAATACTCCAGTATCTGATTTTAAGCTCATTAAGTGTCCCTCCCCGTCTACAAATTGCCCGCCGCCAAGCATCATCTATGACAGTGCTTCCTCCCCTGCCCTTAGGGTTCATTAACTGTGGTCGCGATTTCTCTCGCGGCCTTTCGTACGCCGTGCAGATGTATCGCCTGCCTGGTTCCTGCCGTGCTTGAGCATCCTCGTTCACGACACTCAAAGGGTGATGCTGCTCTGCTTCTCTTGCTGTGCTGTTGTCGCGCTCCAGCAACGCCACGCTTTAACTGCGCATCTAGTTCTTCCTGGCCTTGTGCACTGTGTTGATGATCTGCTCGACAATGCTGGGATCAGAGAGCTAAGCGAGAAAATCATTAGCTTGTTGAATCCACACCCCAGAATCACCAAGCGCAATGGAGGAAAAGCATACCGTCGTGATGTCACCCAGCTGATCCTCCTCCCCAGCAAGAATCTTTCTCAGGACCCTCCGCATGATCTTGCCGCTGCGCGTCTTCGGCATGTCCGGTACAATGTAGATCGCCTTCGGCGCCGCGAAGGGGCCAATGCTCTTGCGCACCTGCATGATCAGGTCCTTGCGCAAGGCTTCCGTGGTTTGCTCCTCGATGCCCGTTTTGACGGACACGAAAGCAGCGACGGCCTGGCCTGTCAGCTCGTCGGCGACACCGACCACTGCGGCCTCGGCGACGGACGGGTGCTCGATGAGCGCGGCCTCAATCTCGGCGGTCGACAGCCGGTGACCACTCACGTTGACTACGTCGTCGACACGGCCACGGATCCAGTAGTAGCCCTCGTGGTCTCGCGCAGCACCATCGCCCGTGAACTGTGTCATTTGTTAGCCCAGGCTGCATACTAGCATCCGAGTCAAGTGCTTTCACGACTCACATAGTATCCCTTGTACACGTTCAGGTACGTGTCCATGTACCGCTTATGTGCGCCATACACGGTCCGAGCCATGCTGGGCCATGGCTGCTTGAACGCGAGCACGCCCTCGACATCGTTGCCATGCAATTCCTCGCCCGAGACCGGGTCCACGATAGCCGGCTCGATGCCGAAGAAGGGGAACGAGGCGCTGCCGGGCTTCGTGGGTGTCACACCGGCCAGCGGCGTGATTACATTAGAGCCGGTTTCCGTCTGCCAGTATGTCTACGCCGGGGCGTTTGGTTAGCAGGTATGTAGACTGGTACTCGAACTTCCAAGAGGGACTCACGTCTACGATCTGAGCCTGTGACTTTCCGACAATCTCGTGGTACCACTTCCAGATCTCAGCCGCGATAGGCTCACCAACAGATCCCAGGACACGCAACTTCTTCATGTCCCGCTTGACGAAGTCGTCACCCGCACGCTTGAGCAGTCTCAGAGCTGTCGGGGCAACGTAAAAGTGTGTGATATCATGCTGGTCCACGATATCCCAGTACCGTGAGAAATCGGGGTACGCAGGCGTACCCTCAAACACCACAGTCGTGACGCCGAGGAGGAGTGGCGCATAGACGACATATGTGTGGCCTGTGATCCAACCGACGTCGCCGCCGCAGAAGTACTTGTCCCCGTCGTGAATGTCGAACACGTACTTGCCCGTCATCGCCGCGCCGAGAAGGTACCCGCCCGTTGTGTGCATGACGCCCTTGGGCTTGCCTGTCGAGCCGGATGTGTACAGAAGGAATAAGGGATCCTCGGAGTTGACGTATTCGGGCGCAATGTACGATGGCCACTTATCCACTTCCTCGTGCCACCACCAGTCGCGGCCCTCGTTCCAGGGAATCTCAGCCCCCGTGCGCCGGTACACGAGCACGTGCGAAACATCCGGGCACTGCCGGAGTGCCTCATCTACAATCTTCTTGGTGCCGATCAGCTTGCCGCCGCGCTTGCCCTCGTCGGCCGTGATTACGACTTTCGACTTGGCGTCGATGACGCGGTCGCGGAGCGAATCTGACGAGAAGCCCGCGAAGACAACCGAGTGTACGGCGCCAATTCGTGTGATAGCAAGCAGTGCGATAATGGCCTCGGGAACCATGGGCAGGTACACAGCGACGGTGTCACCTTTCCTCACGCCCATCTGCTTAAGCACGTGCGCAGTCTTGCAGACCTCACGCAAGAGCTCCGCGTAGGTCAGCTTGCGGCCCTCACCAGGCTCGTCGGCCTCGTAGATGATGGCGACCCTGTTTGGGTCCTTGAAGGCATGCCGGTCGACGCAGTTGTAAGCGGCGTTCAGCGAGCCCTCAAGGAACCAGGCAACATCGCCCTCGGCCAGGCTGCCAGACCGTACTGTCTGGAAATCTTGCTGCCACGTCAACAATTCCCGCGCCTTTTCGCCCCAGAACTTGTCGGGGTTGGTGATGGATTCTTTGTGCATCCGCTGGTACTCCTCCAGTCCTGCAAGCAGCTGTATCAGCACTGCCGTCTTTGTTGCAGGGTAGGCTTGATTCGCAGCATGTGGAGAGAGGACTTACCATTAATATGAGGCTTGCTGGGATGCTCTGGATGCCAGTTAGCTATTGCGTCCCCGCTGGCCAGGCCGGGCGATGCTGGACTTATGCCAAAATCTGCGTCTGCCAGCTTCTCGCACACCAAGCACATTTAGAACTTACTCGCGAACAATCCCTTGGGCGGATCTACGTGTCAAAAGTCAGAATCGGTGATATGCGGAGCAGGCTCGGTCTTACAATGGGTGCAGAGGAGCACTTACAGAATGTGTCCACGGCCGTGGCCTCCGTGACTGTTACCTGGCTGCCCATTGTCGGCGATGTCGGCCTCCTCTGCCGTCGCTACGTGGTCAACTGTCTCTGTGTGTACGTGCAAGTAATCTTGCGATGAGAGCCTCCGGAGGCTATTGCACTTCGATGAGTGGGAGCAGCGAGCTGAGGGGTTGTGTTCTGTTTTTGAACTTTGTCGCTTGCAACGAAAGACAGCCAGAAGCCGTGAGAAGATGACACTACGCTGATGAAGTGGTGTGTATGTGTGTGGTATTTAATCAGCTCCAGCAAGTAGCAGGAAGGGTACACCAAAGTCAAAGAGTGAGCTAGCAGTGAGAGAAGGAGTAGAGGGTCGGTGTCTCACGAGAAGAAGAAGGAGCAGCTGAACGCCATGTCCCAAGTGTTATTACTACGAGCAAGCCCGACTCTTTCCATCGGCCAAGGTAATTTAAGAAAGATGTACATATCGGCCGGACCAGGGGGGCCGGCACCGCCAACCAACTGGGCTCTCCCACTCAGCACTCTCGACTACGACAAGGGTCCGGCCTCTCACAGAGTCACCGAGTACAGTAACAAGGTCGCACAGATATTAGGCGGCGCAAGATCAAGCGACTAGCCCCACTGTGAAGGACAAGCAGGGCGGGAAAGAAGAAGGGGACCAAGTGTTCTGACCATTACAGGGGCCGCCCAACGGACGACCAGACAGCCTTCCGCTCGACCGTGTTTGTACATGACCAAGGTCGCAAAAAGCCCATGCGCGCGCTCCCGAGGTCGGCAACGGCTCTGCTGGGCTACCCAGGACTTCTAGCGCGCAGGATCGAACGCACATCCGTGGGTCCGCTCGGCCGCTGGCCTGATGTCCCAAATCCCAGGCCAGGGTTCTTGTTATTACCTGGGTACGGTCCCGTACCAGGCGCCTGGGTTACGCTGCAACCCAACAAAAATCTCGACTGGGCTGCGCTACGCTGCCGACGCCGCCAGGGGGGAGTAAGATCCATAATGTGTCTCTGTTCCCGCGTGCCACGGATCGCTGGGTGCCCCACCGCCTTCAGAGCTGTTCCTCAACGAATACAGGGCCCAGTGGGGTCCAGCTTCGGCAGGCTGTTCCTCGATATGCATACGGGACTTCGTCGTCTCGTCCATCACACCCGGGAAATGTCATCCTCATTCAGTGGTGTCGGCATTTCTCGGATGCATCCGAAGCTTTCCCAGCGAGCTAGCCATGGATAAGGGCGGCGGCACGCCTGACGTGTTTGTTTTCCTCCAGCAACGCCTTCTCGAACTTCCCCGCAGCAGGGTCGAAACAAGGTTCACATGGACACCCACGGGCTGCGGCCAAGAAATCCCGGCCGTCCGTCCGAGACACAAAATGGCAACTTCCGACCAATCGGTACTTTGAGATTATGTCTGCGGTCCTTTTTCATCAAATCTTTGACTGCCGAATTGTGACAGAGATGGATCTTGGTTGCTGGTTATTGCAATGTGTCTGCCAGTATTCCGCCAATACGTCCTCATCGGAGCACTCCCCATTCGGCCACCAGCGCCCATTTGTCTTCATCACGAGTGGTACATGCTCAAGCCTGTCCTACTGTCACCTTCCCTGCAATGGTTCTCCGACCAAAAGAAGCAACGCCCGACAACGCCATTATGCTCCGAATCTTGCGAAAGGACGTGGCCTACATCTCCATGCTCATCAGGTACATTTCGAAGATTCGCATAAATTTGGCCACAAAGGCCTCGAGGTGGAAGATGACTTTCGTGCCGGTGCGAATGCGGTGCTCGTAGAATGCAGACCACTTGATGACCTCAATCTTGAGGCCGTCGTCGATTTGCGGTATCAGCTTGAAGGTGAGCGTCTTGAGAATTGTTGTTGCGGGGATACAGTGCGTCAGCAGATCGTACAGCTTGGACCGCACCTGAAGGATGCGCGCCGGGGTGTGCTCATCCATGATCTCCCTAGCGATTTGTGAGATGAGGGCCTCCCAATCGGGTGGCGGGATCGGGGTATCGTCTGTGACTTTCTCACTAGCGTTACAGAAAATTACAATATTAGCATTGCCCATAACAAGGCGGTTTTGTCTTGCGGGGATGGTTCTTACTTCTGAGCATGCACGGCTTCGTACATGAGCATGGCTCGACGCAGATTCCTGCCGCTCTCCTCGGCGATGCGCTTGTGCAGGCCCTTGACGACAGGCCAGTTTTCCCTCTTGGCCGACTCGGCCAGCACGCTGGATATCTCTTCAATGGTAGGCGCAGCCACGCGGACCAGCAGTGTTCGACTTCGGATGGGCGCAATGATGTTGGCGGTGCTGTTTGCCAGCAATATTAGGCGCAGGTTGGGGCTGTATTTTTCCATTGTTCGTCTCAGAGCGGCTTGGGCATCTCTCGAGAGGTGATCGGCCTCGTTTATCACGACGACCTTGAACTTTTGCCTCGCTGACTGGTCGACTTGCTGTGTCTGCGCGACCTCTTTGAGCAGGTCCTGCACGACGACTCGGTCATAGTTGCCGACATCTGAAGGTGTTATCTCGAGATGATATACTGAGGCGACAATGTTGAATTCCAGCTTGCGGTTGCTGCTCGTCTGGAAGACGCGGGCGTCGATCTTGATTTTCTCTACACCAGGGCCGTACAATTCTTTCAGTGTTGCGACAATGCGAGTCTTCTTGCCGGCTCCAGACGGCCCGTATACGAGGAGGTGAGGGAAGTCGCCGCTTTGTGCCTGTAGAGCAGGGATTATGTTAGCTTTCGGATGACTTTAATCATGAAAGAAAATTGCGTTGCCGTACCAGTGACCGTAATCGTTCCGACAGCTCTGTGTGGTACGTCAGGGCATCGAGCGACCGTGGCCGATGCTTGTCCACAATCAGCGCCATGTGTGCGGTTTCGGCAGTTATGGAGAGTCGCGAGCTAAGCTTGGAGTCGTCTTCTGGATTGTATGGTCGTTGGCTGAATGTTCGAGTTCATATGGCAAGCAGTCCTCAGAATCGAGATTCTTGTTCACTGGCTGTGCCTGCCCCCCCCGATACTGACAGCATGACGCGTTAATGGGTTCACGAGACGCGTCTGGCAGAACGGAGCTCGGGGAAGCCACAGGCATTCACTTTCTGCACCGCCTACCTACATGGGACTAGTACGCGTGACAGGGATTGGAGAGCTTCAGGCATCAGATCTCTGTCCATCTTCACGAAGCTGTCTGCGACTCTCAAGACACCTCGAGGGGCAGTCTTTCCATCTTGAGAACACTTAATTCGCGCAAGGCTACCTGTTTCATAGAGATGTCGCATCTGTCCGGGTCCGCTCGCGGGTTGCACAGTGATTGACTGAGGTGAGGCAGCTGGAACAGGGCCCGGGACTTATTCGTTCATCTGGAGAATCGGCCCGCAAGGGTGCCCAGGTGGAACCAGAGGTGGAATAAGTCGGGAAATAGCTCAGGTCACGAAAGAAATCTGTCAACCAGGACGTACACCGAGCAGTGTCTCACCGGAACGACCCCGTGTACAGAAGCAGAAGCAATGCCCAAAGATGACTTTAGGAAGCTGGCAGACACGGCACAAAGACGTGCTGTGGATCGAACAGCCACTATCAGCATCTATGCTGCACGGTTGCGCAGCTGAGAGTGGGGGAGGGGAAGGGGTCTGTGAGGTGAGCAGCAGCTTCACAAGACATAGGGCTGAGCCTGGTGTATTACCTGGATTCAGCAGGCATGCTTTCTGTACTATGGGTGAAATGCATTGTGTACAACAGAGGAGAAAATATCAGCTCACTGAATGTGGACTTCTCATATGCTTGTGAGGTGTTTGTGAGCTTGTCGGGCTCCATCTTGAGAAGGAGGCCGGCTCGAGCTGTGGATTGGAAGCTTTTCATGGCGATCTCGACCTTCACCGAGTCAAGGCCAGCAGGAGCAGCCCCCCACTTTGGTCCTCCCTCAAGTGCGGTTCCCAGCAGCCACGAAGCACGAACCAGACCGGAGGCTCGCTCTCGAGTCCTGAATACCCGCCAGCCTTTCCTTGCTCTCCGCCACTCTCACTCTCCGTTTATGCACGTTGTCGCCCAAGACTAGGCCTCCTACACCCCTGCGTCTCGTTGCATTGGATTTGTGGCTCACGACGTGGACTGCTGCCCCTGGACAGGTGGACGGCCATTGTATAAGTCAGTACCCCGCCATCCTGGTCTAGCACGCACGCCCTTTTCTTCTCCGCAGAGGAAAGCAATACGCGCAAGCTCTTGTACTCACAAACTCGCCAGAGCTATCTCCAGCACTTCCCTCGCAATCACAGTTGCCCTGGATTCCCAGAAAGGCGCGTTGCACTACCGCCCAACATGTTCAGCAACCGCAAGTTCTCCATGAACCGGAACACGGGCGAGCCCCGTGTTCGTCGCTTCAGCACCAGCGAGCCCAGTGGTGGCGGTAAGGATACATTTCATCCACTCCTCTCTCTTTGGCACGTTTGTGCGCTATAGGTTCTCTTGCTTGGGAGGTCTAGGTCTGAGATCTTTGCAAATATGACATCCTGGACTGGCTGCCAAAAGCTTTCACTCTTCAGCGGACGGCGTGAGACACACAGCCATGAATGCCAAGCCTCGATTGGGCGTTCAGGGTCGCCTTGGCTTTTCAGCTGGCCTAAACCCAGACTTCTGCAACAGCTCGCTCGCTCTCTCTGTCTGACGCATCACTAACGCGAAGTCGCCCACAGAGACCACGTCCAAGATCCACAGACAATTCAGAGCCGCTCACGAGGGCCACTTGCCCCATGCCGGTCTTGATGCCAGCAGGTCGAGCACTGGTGTTGTCTGGTGCACGGAGCGTGCCGCCGAGTACGGCTTCCTGGAGGAGCCGGAAAAGTGGGCCAATCTCGGTCAAGGTGCACCCGAAGTCGAGGACGATATCGAGGGCTGCTTTCCCCGACCGACCACGATCGATATCTCTGTTGCCAACAGAGAGTACGGTCCTACCGCCGGCATCAAGCCTCTCCGTGAGGCTGTTGCCCGCATGTACAATGAGACCCACCGTCAGGGCAAAGACAGCCAGTATACTTGGGAAAACGTCGCCATCGTTCCCGGCGGTCGTGCGGGCCTCATCCGGATCGCCGCCGTCCTCAACAATGCCTACGTAGGCTTCTTCATACCTGATTACTCAGCGTACAATGAGATGCTCTCTCTATTCAAGAACGTGAGTTCTCCGGACGTCGTTAGCCCTAGTTCCTGCTGATAGAATGTTATAGTTTGCTGCGATTCCTACTCCTCTTTCTGAGGAGGACGGATACCACATCCACCCGGATATTGTGGCTACGGAGATTGCGAGAGGAACGTCGGTGATCCTGACATCAAACCCCCGAAACCCTACCGGCCGTGTTGTGGCCAACCCGGAGCTTGCCGAGATTCAGGACCTCTGTCGTGGCCGTGCGACCTTTATCAGCGACGAGTTCTACAGCGGCTACAACTACACCAGCAACTGCGACGGGAGCACGATCTCCGCAGCTGAGAACGTGGAGGATGTCGACGAGGACGACGTTCTCATCATCGACGGTCTGACGAAGCGTTTCCGTCTTCCTGGGTGGCGTATCGCGTGGATTCTTGGTCCCAAGGAGTTCATCAAGGCGTAAGTTTTCCTTGAACAAGGGGGGTAACCTTATAGCGATACTGACAAGCTACTCAGCATCGGCTCTTGTGGCTCCTATCTCGATGGTGGTGCCAATGCTCCTTTTCAGGAGGCTGCCATCCCAATGCTGGAGCCTAGTCTCGTCAAGACGGAAATGATCGCTCTCCAGAAGCACTTCCGGGTAAGTTTCCCTGAGACGAAAATTCTGAGATTCATTCCCTCACACTGTTCCACAATCTAGGAGAAGCGCGACTACGTCATCAAGCGCCTTCGGGACATGGGCTTCGTGATCAAATATGTGCCAGACAGCACTTTCTACCTGTGGCTCAACCTGGAGGGTCTCCCCGGTCCCATCTCCGACGGTCTTAATTTCTTCCAGGCTTGCTTAGAGGAGAAGGTGATTGTCGTGCCCGGTATCTTCTTCGACCTGAACCCTGCCCGGCGTCGTGATCTCTTCGACAGTCCTTGCCATCACTGTAAGTGCATCTATGTGTGACCTATAATTTGGCCCTCTGTCCGTCGTGGGGCATTCCCAACTGACATGTTCTTCTCTACCTAGTCATTCGCTTCTCGTATGGTCCCAAGATGGAAACGCTGAAGCACGGTTGCGATGGCATCGAGAGAGTGGTCAACAAGTTCAGAAAGAACTAGACTGTTTGCGTTTTTGGACGCAGTAGAGCTCTTAGGCGGACCATACCGATGCAAATGCTTACTTGATAGAAGTAGAACGCTCTGTTGTCATGCGGATTACTCGTTGTTTTGACCTTAATGATGATTCAGATGCTCCAAGCTCTATCCCAGATGTATACGTGTGTGGTCACCCACGAAGTTGACGTGACACATCCAGCTTATAATTCGCGGAGCTGTACGTGCACCACGAGCTTTGCTTAGACCAGTCCCAGGCAACTGGCTTTGTGACCTCTACATGATTGTTAGGAAACATTTGTGGTCCTAAAGCAACATGTCACTTCCACAACAGAGCTGTCTGAATCCGGCGGACAAGGGTCAGTGGCTCTAAAGGATCTCGGCCTTGGCATTGAGACACCGGCCGGTAGGGGTCCCGAGGTCGAGTGGGTCCCGGGCCGCTGCCAGCGAGTAAACAAAGAACTTTAGCTCTGGCTTCGTGATCGAGGCCCGCACTTTGGCAGGCATCTTCACCCGACGCGACCGACGCCGTGCCGGCCCTCTACGTGCCTCAACCAACGTGCACACGGGCAACTTTGCGGTTACGTCGACACTTGAAGAACTGGCGCTTGCAACAGCAACCAAAAATATCTGGCTATAACCTGCACGGCTGAGGAGACGGGCCGCCCGCCGACACGCGATGCTCCCAGTACTATTTCGACAGACGCGTCCACCCCACACCGACTTGTCTTGAGCTCACTGGGCTCTTTAGCTACTTGCTTGCAGCTCAGCTGCCGCCGCCTTCCCGTCTCAAGGCTCACACAGTCGCGTCAGCGACCTCAACGCCGCCATGGCCGACACGACTTTGCTACTCGACGACCCAATGTCGTCGCCCGACCCGCTCGCCGACGAGATTCCGAGCTCAGTCCAATCGAGAGCCCGGCGCATCGCCATGCCGCACCACGACTACTCGATGGCCGCCGCCCGGAGCTCGTCGCCCTTGAAGTCACCCACGAGATCCTCCGCGAGGAGCCGCTCCATGTCTCCCCGCAAGCGAACATTCGAGCTCGACGTCGGCAACGAGTCCACCCCCCAGAGGATCCTCGTTACCGTCGAGGCCGACGAGACCATGCGCTCGGGTGTCAATCGTAGACTCTTCCCGCCCTCATCGCCCACGCGCAAGGTCGTGAGGGCCGAGGAGACAACTACCAGAAAAGTGCCGCTGCGTGGACTCTCCGACGACGAAGGCCTCAGTGACCACGCAGCGACACCGCGCAAGCGGGGCAGGCCACGGAAGAGCAATGGAACGCCCGTGCCGAAGACCAGAAAACGCGCCGGAACACCACTGAAGCCCGCCGGCGACGCGACACGGCCGAGAATCGACCTGCAGTCCGACGCGAGCATGTTCAGCGACCTCAGCATGGGCAACGAAACAGAGATCCGGGGCTCGACGCCGAAGCCGAAACCAAGAGCGCGCAAAACGCCCCTAAAGCGCGCGCCAACACCGGGCGCGGCGATACCATCCTCGCAGATACCACCCAGCAAGCAGACCACGGGCAAGAAGCGTGGGAGACCGCGAAAAGCGCTCATGCCGGAGGAAGTTGCCGAGATTGCGATAGCTGGGAGTGAGCTCGACCTGCCCGAAATGGTGGATGACGAGCCTGAGCCAGTGGAAGCTGAGACGGCTTCCATTGGTGGTGATGTGAGGTCAAGTATAGAAGGACCCGGCGACAACGCTTCAGATCAGGATCTCGAGCCCCCGACAGACAACGTTATTCCATTCGAAAGCGATGCACCCTCACGAATACTGTCAGAAAGTGTCTCGCCAGTACCGCCGGAGTTGACGATACTCGAGCCCGTGTTTGACGAATTTATGGGTGTTGGCGAAGAGCCCGCAGAACAGCGGAAACAGGATAACCAGCTCGAGGAGGACGCCAATAGTGTAGGAATACCCATGAGCGATGGATATGCACCATTAATGGAGCCAGAGGATGACGGGTACTCTGAGGATGGGACAGTCGACTCTGGAAACCCTGCCAGGCAAGATACCCTGACACACGCCTCAGACTTCAGCATGATTGCTGTGGAGTCATTGCCATCATTTCAAGCGTCGTTCCAGGCCTCATTCCAGGGCAACTTGAGTCGCATTGCGGAGGACCTCGATGAACCAGCCGAGCTGGGAGAAGCTACCAATATGATGATCAACCAGACACTGGAGACGCTGCGGCGCAGCATACAAAACGACATTTCAGCAAAGGATTCGGATGAGGAAGGCTCCAGAGCCGACGAAGAGGCGCAGTCCATGCGCAGAGGCTCTTCCGTCGGATCCTCCGGTGGCCGACAACCAAGGGAAAACCCAGCGCGGAACAGGACTGCGTGGTCGAGCAGCCCGCTGGGAAGTCCTAGGCGCCGTAGATCACTGCCATTAAGTCGGCAGATGTTTGCCGGCAAAGCTAAACAGGCAGATGATTCGTTCTCGAGCATACCAGACAGCATTCTACATGCTGCTACACCGGCTCGGTTCCGACCTCAACAAGCAGAAGCCGAGACACAGCAGGAGCCAGAAGAAGACGCTTACGACGATTCTTTCTCAGAGATCCCAGAGGCAGTCCTCGAGGCTGCGACTCCAGGGCCAACACGCACGATCTCGCGGGATATTCCCAGCGGCTTACAGAGCAGCCCGATGACGCGAGGAGAATCACCAGAGCGGGAGACAGGATCAGCACAGCAATCCAATAGATTGCCGACTCCAGATGACACCTCCTCTTCGAATGTCGACCCCAGGCGATCTACGCAAGAAGATCATGAACAGTCTGCTGAGAAGCCACCGGACTCGTTCACGCAACCGAGGACTCAAATACCATCTTCACCTCCAAATATTGTTGTTCAGCGTTTCGAAAGTGAGCCACGCCCGGAATCGCAGAAGCGAGACCCCCGTCGCGAGATCCCAGAATCTCCTCAATTGGCATCGTTTTCAGGGACTGGCCCGGACGAACCTTCTCGGAACCTGGAAGCGCCAACTTCAGCCCGCAGACCAACTTTGTCGCCCATCGTCCGTGTGGCTAGAACGTTGCAGAGTGTTATGTCCGACAAGTCGTCACCTGAGGGACTCGAAAGCAATCTGGGGAGCCCATTCAGGGGTTCTCATAGCCGTCAATCGTCTGTCACGAAATCACCGACTCGCTTTTCAAACGACCTATTTGGTCGCTCCACTACTGGGCAGGCTCCCCTCGCTGCCACAGGAGCACCACCGTCGCGGCGAGATTCGCAACCGAGTTTGGGCCAGAGCACACGTTCTGGCTCGAACCACGACTCTACTCGTACTCTTGACAATCCATTTGCACCACGGATCAACAACGAACAGAGACTGCAACCCTCCACGACACAAGATACTACACCACCCCGAAGAGCTACTCCTGAGCGGGGGAGTTCGGTGCGTTCCGGGAAGTCCTTGATGCCGAGTGATGATCAGATGAGCTGGGTGGCTGAAGAAAGCCCCCTGCGAGCGAGATCTATGTCCAGACAGAGCATTACTCAGGCCCTGCGAGAGTCAAGCCTGGCAGCATCTCAAGCTCGAAGACCCCCCAACAAGTCACCTTTACGACCTGTAGCGGGCAATGATCGCGCCCCATCATTCAGCGCGCAGCGACCCAGAAGCCTTGGCAGGGACAATGGAGATGATATCCTTCTCGACGCAGATAATGACGACATTTGGGAGTTCGAGGCTTCGCGTCCTGAGTCTCGCCAGGCAACGTTGACCGCGGCACCTGCACAAGCCGATCGTCCTAGTACAGGACACTCCAGAGGCAAGATTCCCAGCCCGTGGAGGAGCAGTGGGCGCAATAACGTGTATCAGGGCGAGGTGGACAGCCCTTCCCAAGTCCTGCTTGACGAGAGTCCGCAGAAGATGCTAGCCACGCAGCCTAGTCGAGATTCTGGCGACGGCGAAGAAGAGGAGGAGGTGGATGTAGAGGAGGAAGAAGAGCCACGATCACAGCAGTCCTCCGCAGACGAGGAAGAGCAACTGCCAAGACCGCCACTTGTGCAGAAAGGCAAAGCGCCTGCTGTACCTTCGGCACGCGCTGATGGTTCCGACTATTCCTTGCTCCAAGACCGGTCTGAATCTGGAAAGATACACAGCGAGAGGTCTACAGAGTCAGTCAACGTGGAAGAATACTCGATGGTTGCGCCCCAGACCAGGCACACGGGTTTCTCGAAGAACAGAGCACAGCCTGTTGCCGCCCAAGAGGATGAGCATTCTCTCGTGGCTCCAGATGGCAACGTACGTAAGGACCCAACGCCTGCTAGGTCCCGGCTTTTTGGTGGCTTCGACATAATGTCATTCTTCTCCTCACCTTCTGCGCTGCCGGATGCGAATGCGGCAAAGAAGGCAGAGCAGGCGAACGCCGTAAAAGCCAATGCTCGAGAAGCACAGCAGGCGCAAGGAGCAAAGAAGGCTCAATCGTCTCTGTGGGCGACTGGGCTCTTTCCTTCCATCTCACAGAAGGAGTTCAGGCCTAGCCCTGAGCGCGGAAACACTTTGTTCTCCTCCTCTGCGCCGCCCACTTCTCCTCCGAGAGAGGCTGAGTCAAGTCCGACTCCAACCCCGACACCGCGTGAGCTCCCCTCAACGCCGCCCGAGCGACAGACGTTCCCAGCGATCGAGCAGAAACGAGACTTCACCCCTCGTTCTGGACAGAACGGATCAACACTCTTTGCAGCACGCGCCACTGATGGTGCTGGTAGCAACACAAGCAGACCTCCTAGTGGTGTTGCCTTCTTCAGTTTGCCAGACAGTCGGCAGGATCCCGATATTTCCGCGGCCACGGAAGACTCGGAGTACGAGCGCGTGCCGCCGCGCGAGATCCCCTCCCGCTGGGACAAGACACTCTCGCCGTCCAAGTCGTCTTTCCGGTCTCCTATGAAGCCCACGACACCAGGCAGAGTTGTGGCTTTCTCCAGGAATGTAGTTTTCCCGCCGGCAGGGCACGCTCCAGAACAGCCAGCAACGGGCACGATGCCTCCTGCTCCACAGGACAATGCTTCGAGGCATGTCTTCTTGCAGCCGCCCCCTGCGATATTGCAGCCACGGGCTCCAAGCCAGATCGACCAAGAGAATGCGTTGAGGTCCAAGTCCGCAGCGAACACGGCTGCCACGCGCGCACAGCGCCCTCAGCAAGATACTCTTCCACATGTGGGCTCTGTGGCATCAGGATCGAAGTCAGCGCAGTTGAACAGCTTTCCGCAGCCAAAGGCATTTGCGGTCTCGGGCGACACCTGGACTAAAAGCCACTGGGTTCGCTTCGATGAAATCCTGCAGCTGCGCCGCAAGAACCCAGCCCTTTTCCGTAGGGATCATCCGGATGCCTCACTCCCTGGTGACGACGCACGCGATCCTGTCGACTGCAACGACAACCCCGACAGTGACGAGGATGCCAGGTCGCATACTTCTTCGGCGCGCAGCAGCAGTAAGATCCTCGGCAAACAGATCTCTGGGCAGGGGGAGAGCATCGTAGTCGAGCCGTGGCATCTCGAAGTGGTGAACGCATTCATGCAGGAGCTTGACCCGTGCCCATGGGACGAGCGCGTGCTGGCCAAGAGACTCTTTGCGCTGATCGTCGGGGAAGAGAGAAGGAAGCATGCTTCATTCAACTCAGGTGCTGCCAAGAGACGAGGACCGGCCGGCCTGCGAGCCGAGCTTGGGCCACGACATCGTTGATCTCAGGGCTGAACCGGGAGCGTGGTTGGAGACCACCAGACAATTTTTGGAACAGAGGGTGACAGTGACTACATTCAACGAAAGGCGCAAAGATTGGATTATTATTCCCATTAGCATAGCATAGCATCAGTGTTCCGTTCCCTGTATTTGTTAGGGACAGGCTGCAATTTTACGAGACATGAACCGCACAAAATATTGCGATTTCAGAGCATATTCATCCGATGTCATCTGTGTATGGAATGCAAAGGACGAAGTAAATGCTCTTCCCAGTGTGTTTTGTCTATGTTCTAGTCGTACGGCAGACTTGAAGTACACATTGGACCTGCCCGATAACACGACTGCCCCTGATCCAAAGCTGGGATGGCTCGTTCACTCCAGCAGGGAAGCCTGGTTGGTGTACAGCACATCAACAACTGTGCTGAGCTTCTCGATCGTCTGGAGAGCGGCATCGTACGACTCGTCGCGGTGTGTCTCGTCGTAGATGATTAGACATCCAGCACCTTGGTCGAGCACGCCAATAATGACCTTGTCCAAGATCATCTGCGAGAGCTTTCTCTCCACCTGTGTCGTGTCCAGACCCACCATCTTGGCGATATGCGCAATCTCTACCCGGCTGAAAGGCTCGATGACCTTGATCAGGTTCTGTTCCAACATGGCGTCGTAGAGTCGGCGCAGGTGATTGCGAATGAAGGCGTCACTGCCCAGTTCGTACTTGTAGGCTGCCAGGGCACGCTCGTACTCGTCGAGAGACCGGTTGGAATGCGCGCGGGCGATGGCCTTCATCGCCTCAAGGTTCTGTCCGGCATATTTTTGAGCGTGCTTGGACGCCATGAGGTTGTTGACGTCGTCGACGAGGTTGAGCATGATCTTGCACAGAAGCATGTACTGAAGGGCCGCCTGCGCCTTGGACGACTCGTCCTGGGTGTGGTAGCCATCGAGAGCTTCAATGAAGTATGAGAATGCCGTGTTGAAGTCCTGATCCATAGTGTGCAGCATGCCAGACTGCATGTCGAGGTTGGCTTGTAGTAACGGAGGAGTGTAGACGGAGGCGGCGCTCGTCCTGGCGCTTGTGAGGGCGGCACGCGCCTTTGAGGTGTTGCCGAGAGCGTGGTACACTCTCGACTCCAGGAGCTGAACTTCGACGAGCACCAACTTGTCGTCGAGGCGCTTGAGCTCGCGCAGCAAGCCATTGATGAGTGTCAAGGCGTCATAGTACGACTGCTTGGCCATGTGCAAGCTGACCAGTCGTGTCTCGAGGTTCTGTCGCAAGAAGCCCCTTCTTTCCGAGGTCGCCCATTCTATGCAAGATTTCGTCACGGAAATCTGGATGTCGGTCGAGTTGGGGATGGCTTCGAAGAGGTCGAGCAGTTGCCGCACTGATTGGACAGGTTAGATAACCAAAGAGAAGTCAATAGAGCAAGTTGACGGAGAAGTGCGCACCCAATTTGGCGGTCTTGGCCTTTGCGAAACTCGAGAGAACCGTCCGGCTGGTTGTGATGAGGTCGACAAGCTGTTGCGAGTTCCTATTGGCAAAGCACAGCTACGAATCAGCAAGTGGACATGGTGATCACATGATGTTGAGCAGGGCCAGGCACTCACTTTTCGTCGCGATAGAGCTCTCCAAGGCTGACCAAGGCGGTCTCGTACTCCTTGATGGCGGCCTCGGAGGTGACCGAGGGCGGCTTGGAGATGATGTCCTTGTAGATAGCTTCAGCCTTCCTGGGATCGGAGGAGGCGAGAGCCTTGGCCTCTGCAACAGTTGGCTTCGACGCCATGGTTGTCGCAGGCTCGGGTCTGCGGGGGACAGCTGTGGGCAGGAGGTCGGTGGTTGAGCTTCTCGAGAAAGCTATCGAATGTGCGAAGATCTGGAACGGGCTGTGCCGTGCAGGAGAGCTGTATCGGGCGTTGCTGAGTGTCTTGTGTGTGTTTGGAAGCTACCACAGCCAGACCGGTGGTGGGATGGACTGTACACAGGGTGCAGCTCTGGCTTGCTCGAGCTTGTACTGCTTAGGCGTGGATACACTGAAAGGGTACTTGTCCGCTCGCAGCCAGGCAGGGGCGCGCATACGACATCAGCGGTTGCCGCGACCGCAGCTCACGGATCGAATTGTGGTGGGGCAAGTAGCTGCGCGGCGAGAGCTTGCAACTTCCAGCTTTGCACAGACACAGGCGTGCGCCACCACAGCCACTCCTACCACCAGGGCACCTGGGCAGCGACAGAATGTACTTAGGTACCACCGACCAGATGATGGATCCACTTTTGGTACTGCGATTGCTCTCGAGCTGCCCGCCCCACTATTCGGTACTCCCTCTATCGATAGGTGGTTCTCTCTCTGTTGTAGTAAAAAAAGTTGGGGGAGTTTGACCCTGGAGTCGCATGATCAACCACCAGCCAAAGTTCGCTCCCCGATCACATTTCCGGTCAACATTCGCGACCGTGAACAGCAGCCATGAAGATTAAGGCTCTCAGTCGGTCCGCCGAGGCTTACCAGCCGGCCGGCGCTGCCGTCCCCAAGGCGCCTCGAAACCTCGACCCAGCCATCCACCCCTTCGAGCGAGCTCGCGAGTACACTCGTGCCCTCAATGCCGTCAAGCTCGAGCGCATGCACGCACAGCCCTTTATCGGCCAGCTTGGCAATGGCCACGTCGACGGAGTATACTCCCTGGCAAAAGATCCCAATTCTCTCGAACGTTTCGCCAGTGGCAGTGGTGATGGCATTGTCAAGGTCTGGGACTTGACGAGTCGCGAGGAGATCTGGCACGGCACGGCTCACGAGAATGTCGTCAAGTCGATGACATGGAGCAGAGATCATAAACTGCTCACTGTAAGTCTTTCTACGTCTGCGGATGCACTCAGCAGCATGCCCACTGACATCTTCTTCGTCAGTGTGCCGCCGATCGTTCTATCAAGCTCTTTGACCCGTACAACACCCGAAGCGGATCGACACCTCTCAACACTTGGCTTGGTACAAATGCTTTCACGTCCCTCTCGCACCACAGGTCTCGCAATGCGTTTGCGGCTGCCTCGGGCGTCATCTCCATCTATGATCTCGACAACTATTCAGCAGCGCCGGAGATTCTCAAGTGGCCATCAGCCGTGGACACCATCACCGCCGTGCAATTCAACCAGACCGAGACCTCTGTGCTGGCGTCATGTGCTACGGATCGCAGTGTCATTCTGTACGACCTGAGAACCGGCGCGCCAGTCGCCAAGACCATCCTCAAATTTGCTTCCAACGCCCTCGCTTTCAACCCGATGGAGACATTCAACATGGCCACGGCTAGCGAAGACCACAATGTCTATATTTGGGATATCCGCAAGTTCGACCGAGCACTTCAGATCCTGAAAGATCACGTAGCTGCTGTCATGGATGTAGAATTTTCGCCCACCGGAGAGGAGCTTGTCACAGCATCGTACGATCGGAGTGTTCGCCTGTGGAACAGGAGCAAGGGGCACTCGAGGGACGTCTACCACACAAAACGCATGCAGCGTGTCTTCTGCGCACGCTGGACGCCAGACTCAAAGTACGTGCTGTCAGGTTCGGATGACGGAAACGTGCGACTCTGGCGAGCGAATGCATCGCAGCGTGAGGGTGTCAAGTCTGCCAAGCAGCGGCAGGCACTCGAGTATAGCGATACCCTCCTCACCAGATACAGTCATATGCCTGAGATCCGCCGCATTCGGCGTCATAGGCACGTGCCCAAGGTTGTCAAGAAGGCGAACGAGATCAAGGGCGAGGAGCTCAAGGCCATCAAGAGACGCGAAGAGAACGAACGCAAACACAGCAAGCGGAAGTTTGAGCAGCGTCGCAGCGAGCGCGACAAGGCCATCCTGGCACACGAAAAGTAGCGGACTCATCATTACGTTTTGCGAGCATCGGCGTGGCGTTTCTTGGCTTTTTGGACACATTTTGGGATGGAATACCAGGCGTTCCAGGTCAAGCACTTATCTACACTAGCATTTGCATCAATTCGAGCTTGCATCACTGGCAAATCGCCATCGGGACAATCTCTCAACCTATGATACCGTTTTTACGTCCATGTGCCCTGTGTCTGCGACGCTTGGCTACACTGATCCTAGTCTCAGTATCGCTTACTAGCCGTGATTCCAACTGCGTGGGGTCAAGAGCCTCCTCAGAGTGTCGGCGCATCGTGAAGCGATCAGGTGCTCGGCCGAGCTGCGACAAGGGGGAGCTCCCCCTCTCAGGGCTAGCGGCCGACCCCTGGCGGGCTGGTTGAAACACCAAGGGGTTGCTCCACGGTGGCTGTTTCGTCCCATATTCCGGAGCTCTACTTTTCTTCAGCTGCCTCGCCTTCAGGACACACCTTCTCCTCCTCTCCTTTGCTGTCGCTTATCTCGTCTTCTGGCGCAATCTCACGTTTCCTCAGGCTCGAGCTGGTTCTCTTGCCTCATTGCATCCTCTATTTGCCATTCTTCGAAATTTTCCTCGTTAATTTGCACACCTCTTCCCCGCAGGAAACGACGACTTCGGCTCAACCAGCACTTGTTCCTTGAATCCCCCACAGACGCACACCCATTGACGATATTACATTCACCCAAGAATCGGCCTCAATCTCCTCTGCATCTTCACGATGGATTCTCGCCGCGGCAATGTTCCCCCAGCCCGGGACGCCTGGTACGGACCAGTCTCGATCGACATGCTGCTCAAGGTCCTCAACATCACGATCCTGCACCCGTTCGTGGCCTGGATCATTCCGCTGTGCTTCCGTGCCGAGCACCATGCCTGGGACACCAAGCCCATGCAGGTGAGCATCGCCTGGGCCTGCTTCGTCACTTTCCTGTGGGCCTTCGATGTCTTCTCGCACAAAATCGCCTATGGCATGCATCGTGAGGTTGATCTGGGTGAGGAGGTCATCGTCATCACTGGCGGTGCTAGCGGTCTGGGCCTGCTCATCGCTGAGGTCTATGGAATGCGCGGAGCGACTGTGGCCGTCCTCGATATTGCGGACAACCTCGAGAACCCTGAGGCGCGTGGTGTGACCTACTACAAGTGTGACGTGGGTGACAAGGCCCAGGTCCAGAAGGTCGCTGCCGAGATTGAACGCGATGTGAGTATTCGCCCCTGCCGAGTGTCAACGCATCGAGATACTGACCATTGAATCTTCACGACTGCAGCTCGGTCACCCCACGGTACTCATCAACAACGCGGCAGTAGTGACCGGAAAACGCCTGCTGGACATGTCCCTCGAGGAGGCTGAGCGGAGCCTGACGACCAACCTACTTGCGCATTTCTACACACTGCGAACCTTCCTACCCGGCATGACCCGGAACGACGTTGGCGGCACTATTGTCACAATCTCGTCCGTCATCGGCCACATGGGTGCCGCCAAGCTTACAGACTACGCGGCGGCCAAGGCGGGAGTCACGGCGCTGCACAAGTCGCTCCAGGCCGAACTCAAGTACGAGTACCCCGAGATCAAGACCATCCTCGTCACCCCCGGCCAGCTCAGCACGCCCCTCTTCTACGGTGTTCAGACGCCCAGCAACTTCCTCGCACCTGTGGTCGAGCCCATCGACGTGGCCAAGGAGATCATCAAGAACATCGACCTCGGCCTGAGCGGTCACGTCGGTTTGCCCTTGTACTCGCGCTGGGCGGACTGGTACAATGTCATGCCCGTGGGCGTGCAGACGATACTGCGCAGGCTGTCGGGCATCGATTCCGGGATGACCAGCTTCGTTGGCCGTCGCGGGGTTGTGCTGGAGGGAGAAGACGTCCAGCCGGAGACAGTAAAACCTGCGAGCAAGGGCAAGAAGGCTGGAAAGCGATAGTGCGGCCAACCAGTGGTGTGGTGACTCTTGGCGTCAGATGGGATCGCATGTAATGATGAATACGGCCGCTCATATTCTAGAGGCGCAGGGCGCCCGTTGTGCTCCGGGCGAGGGGGTCCGGCACAGTAATGTCTGTTATCTAGATGCCACTTGTGGCAAAGGAGCACGTGAGGTGGGGTTTTGTAGGGTCCATAACCTTAGAGATTGACGGCATCAATGGAACGCTCAATCTATCTTACGTCCCTTATGGTACCAGAGAGCTTGGCCAGCGACAAAAGCAACGACAGATTGTCCATGTGGGGGGCGTATCGCGGAAGTCTCGAAGGTGCAGGCCGGTCGTCCTGGTGCGCCATCGTTGTACATGCGTTCCGATTCATGCAACATTGCATCAACTCCGGCCTTTTAAGCTGTGCCAAGGTAACCCTGAAGTCGATACAGAATGAGCTAATGCAGACCTCTCTTTCCCCGGGTCTCACACCAGTCGACGTCTAGAAGGATGCTTTGGCAAGTCGACAGCAAGGTCCTCAAGGCCTGCAAGTCCAAGAGTCATTCTAAGCTTTCACCACAAGACAGCATTCAGCTTGAGTGATCTACAATAGGTACATACCTTTATTTACTCGAGCTAAGGTAGCGACGCATCCCGGTGCCCTCACAGAGATTACCGGCTTCACGGTGTTGACTCCTCCTGCCTCACCATGCGCCGTCAGATGATGATACCGGCATGCAAGCCACCCCTCTTGACAGACAAGCAAGCAACACGACCAGTCTGCAGCCTGTCCGCCACGCAGCTATCGTACGTGCATGAAGCCTCGAGGCTGTCGACGTGGGGGTGCCCACATGCCACGGAGATGCAGGGATCACAAGTCTCCAGCGGCGTCGGTAGTCTAACCCGGACGGACGGCCACTCGCACCGAGAGCTACCCTTGGACGAAGAAGTATGGCTGGCCAATTCTCTTTTCCCTCAAAGCATATTGTCTCGTGTCCCATCCTGTCGTCGACTCAGGTGCGGGAGCGCTCAAGCTGCGCGCGCCAGCAGCGAGGGGAACATGCGTGCATCCAGGCGCCGTGCCTATCTGCGGCAAGCCGCGGGCGGCAGGGCCTCCGTGACTGCTCACATCCCACCACGCCACGGGTTGGAGGCCAGGATGCCTGTCGCCGCCAAGCACGCGCTCCCCCAGACGTCTGCAAGCTCCTTATCTCTGTCCCGCATCGACCAATCGCCTCGCGCTGGGCTCGGCACGGCATGGTGGCGGCTCGATTGACACTATCAGCTTGTGATAAACTCTCCGGCCTTATGTCTGCGGCACATCACCACACAATTCACTCTTTACCAAGTTGAATTTCCAAGGCTGGTCTTCTGATTGTGTCTCAGCGCCCGATCTTGGCCGCTATCTGTCGTGCTGCAGTACTCGATACCACAGGCAACCACATCTTAGATTGACAGCTCACGACCGACGCCGCTATCTCCCCGCCAGGTTTGGGTATTAAGAAGACGGCCATCGCGCGGACCTGACGGCAAGTGATTGACCACAAGCTCGCTCAATTTATCCCCGAATCGCCAAGAAGTGCCATGGTCCCAAGCATCAGTGGATATGTGGTGGGACACAGCCAGAATCGAAAAGACTGTGACAAGGCAGTTCGTGTGCTCATACCTGCTGCCTCATGAGGTTGAACGTCTGGACCGGCCACTCGGCTTTGGTGATGGCCTCACCGACGGGACCTACTGGGAATGGATCGAGGAAAAGGCCAAGCGGATCTTCCTGATCCTGCTTGAGCTGAATATTCCAGACCAGATTTTCGGCATCGTGGACGACTCCTGGGACGATGAGGATTTACCCATCCCCTTGGACCACGTAGAGCGCCTAGCACTGACGGCTCGGCCTGACGAGAAGGTCGACCGCCGCTTCTATCATCTTCAGTTCCACTTTCTGGTTCGATACCTCGAGCCCGGCGGCCATCTCGACTTCTCCGACCCAGAGATACCACCTGTTGAAGTTGTTGATAAGAAGACGGGAATAAACCAAGGCCTAGTCGACAAGGTTCAGCTTGCCAACATTTCAGGACCACCACTGGTTCGGCGGCGAGTTTTCTTGGGGTCAGACCAAGGTCAAGTACACCTTAGTCAGTTTCTCGAAGAAACGAGGGCGCTCAGAAGGATTCAGAACGACCATGTCCTGTCATACTATGCCTCCTACACGCACCAAGGCTCTGGTTATATCATATTCACGCCCGCCTGGGAGTACAGCCTCAAGAGCCTCATGGTCACGACGCCGGCCTCGGTGAAAGCTTTAGAGAAGCAGACGCGGCGGAAAATCTTCTCGAACTGGATACACTGTTTGGTCGACAGCCTCTGCTATGTCCACAGCCGTGGACGTTCGCTTGGCAACATCAGGCCGACATCTATTCTTGTGGGAAAAAATCACGAGATCCTCTACTCAGACGTTTCACGGTTTGGCGTCGAATTGGCTTCGCAAACGGCAGGAGCCAACTTTGACAAAGAGACCTATGATTATGCCGCACCAGAGCAGTGGCATCGCCCAAGCAGGAACAACTCGGTCGACGCATACCAACGCAAGACGTCAAGCTCTGGCTCACCAGTAAATACGACTTTCACAATATCCCGGAGCTACCCGGATCAATATCCGCCATCAGCTCACAAGCCGGCACCGAGGCTTGATCCGCAGGCAGCCGATGTGTTCTCCCTGGGTTGTATCATTCTCGAGATCCTTGGTCTGCTTTTGAAGCGCCAGACCAAGGCCTTCGCTGCCCACCGAGCTGCCAAGCACAAGCTGGCCGGGCGCGGAGGAGCAGTGCCGGACTCGTCTTTCCACCAGAACATTGGGCAGGTCGAGTCGTGGATGGCCAGCCTCGCCAAAGACGCAGATAAAAAGGACGACAAGACCATGCAGGGGGTCGTTCCGATGCTACAGGTTGTAGCTCGGATGCTGTCGCTGACCCCCCAGGAGCGGCCGACAGCACAGGAGGTGGAGCGGTCCATGTACAAGATCCTGACGGAGGATCTGGGCATTTCGGAGCCTCACTGCGTGCACGAGTACGGAGGGCTCGGGCGTGGAGCCGGCAGTGTGCGGCTCGGCCGGGAGAGCGAGCCCCTGACGATACCGGGGGGCGGGAGACGAACGAGCGTGGGCGGGCGAAACATACGTCACAGCCGTGGGTCGAGCAGCGGCAATGAGCAGCCGCCCTCGAGCAGTAACAGCGGCACGGGTAGCCCGTCTGGGCCGGGTGCGCAGAGCCCAGCGTCCAAGCTGGCGAGGTGGAAGCCATGGCAGAATTATTCATATCCCAGCAACGCGATGACTGCCGCGCCGGCGGGGACCTGCTAAAGGCTGTGAGCGTAGCACGACGGCCAGTTCCTGTTAATGAGATATGATGTGGTTAGTGGGCGTCGAGACGCGCCACAGCGAATTGGGAGCGTATTTATTGGGTTTTATTCATTTTGCTTCCTTGGAGGGAGTAGTATTCGAGCGCTTGAGACGGGCAGCCAGGTAGAACAATATGAAACCTCCGCGAGGTCCCGCTGCGGATCGAAAACAATTGCGTCATAAGGTCCGCGAAAGTGATGGACGGTCTCTCCACGTGCGGGACTTTTTTTGCTAGGTCCATGGGTTCGCAATCGGGTGGGACGGGAAAAGGGCCGAGCCCAGCATGCTGCGACTTTTCCTCCGCCAGGGGCATCGATCCGGTGGGTTTTGTATGCGACTATGCTTATGATGCGCCGGGCAGGCTGCTGCGCGAAATCAAGGACAGATACGGTAGTGCGGCGCAAGGTGCAGACGTAGATGCCGTGCTATGCGGATGTGTGGTCTGGACAACTGGTGGGGTCCCCTCACTGGCTTCTGCCCAGCTATTCCCTGTTTTCCCAGGAAACTGGCAGCCTGCAGACTTCTTTTCCCAGACATGCGGCTCTGAGGCCCCCCCCCCCTTTTCCTCCCCGAGGAGCGTATTAGTGTGGAAGCCGGTTGCCAGATCCGTCCAGCACCAGGCTGAGCCGCCCAACCACGACTGAGTACAGGTGCCGGGATCGACTTGCAAGAGGCTACGCATTAGACTAGTTTGATCATCGGGGGGTTCCCAATACAGGTAGCCTATGGCCAGTTGGGCTCTGGCACTTGATCAAGTACCTTACGCAGCAGGGCAGCTTGTGACATGCAGTAGCGAACTCGGAAACATTGTGGGCGGCTTTGGGGACCCGGTCGCGCGGCGCGCACAGCTTGGGAGATGGGCAGGGAGTAAGGTCATCGTCATCCGGCCATGCTGACATGGAGCTCGAGAGATAAGATGTGAATGCACAGGACTGACTGCACGGGCGATGATGTCGGTGTCGTCCAGGGGTGGGTTTGTTATCGGGTTAGGCTTGGCTGCCGGGGCTTTTGTTCAGGCCCTGGCCAGCTACTGCGACAGCTCCGGTTCTCTCGGCACTTGAAGCGCTTGCACAAGGCGGAACAAAGACGACGAATGACGGCGAGGCGGGCCCCTGGTGATAGCTGTGGGTTGGCGTCTGGCAGGGGCAGGATGGAGGAGACAGGCCCGTCTGGAAGAGTGTGTGATCGTGATGCGATGCTCGGTGAGTGGGGGGATATCCCCCGTCTGCCAGGGTCAAGAGTCAAGACAGACAGAACCTGCTTCACGTCAAAACACCCAAACCCTAGCTCCGGCGGGGGAGGGAGGATTCAAGTATAATTGTGCGGTGGCCCCGTGCCCGGGCCTCGGGATGGGCAGCTTCACATTCGAACAAGTCCAGCTGGGATCGATATCTTACCCCCAGGTTCCATCGCCGTGGGCGTGTCTGGAAGTTTCGCGACTCGTGATAGTTGGGGGTCGCCACTTCCGCATCTGGCAGTCACGACTCGGCGGCTGTGACCTCGTGCTTCCACGCACTTTGATTTGAGCGTTCAGTCAAAGACGCCGCGGATCTTTATCTCAAGTGCACTGCTTTGTCGCCTTTGACGCCAGTCTTTGTTGTTACGACATCGACGACGGACATTCTGGCAGTGGTTGCGGCGGCGACGAGCCTGCATTAGCGGGAACACTTACAGCGGAGCCAACGAAAACATCAACAAAGCAGCATCGTCATGACCGCGGCTGCATCAACAACAAACAACAAGATAAGATATCGAAGAACGAGATAAAAAGCATCGTGTACAAAGACAGGGCAGACAGCCGGGACTTTCACCAATCTACTGGCCTTCAACCACATCTACGACTGCGACGCTGTGGAGGCGTCCAGTCGTCAAAACCAACAACCACCATGAGACGCTGGGCTTTGGCAGCTCTGGCACTCGTACTGAACTCGGGTGTGCTGCCCACTACCCAACTGTCTCTCGATAGCCTCTCGCATAAGGCCGGCTATCAGAGCGCTGTCGAGACCATACACTCTGGAAACGCCATAGATGTGGCCGGCGGCGCCGGCGTGCTGCCCGGCCATGGCAATCCTGTAAGTCACTTGTATTCACATGTCTTGGGTTTGCGAGCATTCACTAATTCGTACATACAGAACAAGAACTCGACGCGAGGAACTCAGCGGCACGGAAGTGATGACGTTGAGTTCAAGAACTCGGCCATATCAATACAAGTCACGCAACACAACCCGCGGTCAGCACGGCAAGTCGTCGTGACCCCGGACGACAAGCAGAAGCCCACACCACCAGATCATGAGCTTGACCTCGACAGCGCCGAAGCGCTCATACGGACTGCAAAGCTGGACACAATTGCACGGCGGCCAAGGAGGCCCCCCACCAATGATCCAAAGGCACCCGGAGCCAGAGCAGCGGACGGCGGTCGGCTTGACGGACCCGTACATGAGCGTTTCCCTGCATCGGCAGCAGGTTCGGAGACGAGCTCCGCACGACCGCTCACCCAGAGCCCAGTATCAGGCAGGAGGCGATTGGCCGAGATGGCTGCTTGCCTTGGGCTGGTGTTCTTTGTTTTCACCTTTTGGCTTTGACGGCCACTCGTCGGAGCCGAAGACTTTTCTCTTTGCATACGACTTTTACGATACCCCGATTGGAGATTCTGTAATGTTGCACATCGCGACACTGGATCAGCATTTTGCCCGTGGCGTTTGGGTATTTTTATTTATCTGTTTTCGGCTGTCATAGAGAGGCTCACATAAACGGAGGCGTTTGGGATAGGTTGGGAATGCTGTTGGTTGGCGCATATATCCTAGACGACTGATGTGGAAATATGAGCATGAAATTCAGGCACAAGCAACGACAATCAGTATATTGTGAAATCTGGTGAACTCTTGCACCACATCCTAGAAGCATTCTAGATGGCCCGCACTGTGTCCAGGCCTCTGAGGAAGTCGCAACCCAGAGTCTGGGTGCTTGCCCCAACCATTCTTCCAACGCATTATCAGGGTAACGCAACTTCACGTCATCCCTAACACGC
This sequence comes from Microdochium bolleyi, assembly GCA_001566295.1. Classification (NCBI taxonomy): domain Eukaryota; kingdom Fungi; phylum Ascomycota; class Sordariomycetes; order Xylariales; family Microdochiaceae; genus Microdochium; species Microdochium bolleyi. Next base: position 952,053 of record KQ964245.1, read on the forward strand.
TTCCTGGACAAGTTTAATTTCGATTGCGGGACTCTTCCTACATCTCAGCTTCTCTCTATTCTGCTAATCATTACCAACAAAGCTCCGGAAATGCCTCTGTATCATTAGAAGCTCACCGACTCCCGCCAAAGCCGCATTGCCATTGCACACACCATACTACCTTGACAAAATCTCTGGTTTCGTTATTGCCGGACAAAGAGATCTACGGGAGACGCCAGACGCACGCCAGCCACCAATAATCATGGCCGAAAAGACGCACAATCCCGAAGACCTGCCAGAACTGCCAGCCTCGCCCGTTTCTCAACCGCCCTCACGTGTATCACCGACACCGCCTCCGGCCGTCCATCTATCCGCCTTATACCGCCAGCCCATCCGTCCCGGCGGCCCGCCACGTTGCGCCGACCACGGGCGACGGGATCTCTAGGGGATCGACCGGCACCGCGGGCACTGGCACCGGGACCGGAAACGGCGCGGCAGCAGTCAGGCAAGACGGCGAGACCGACAGCGGAGGAGACTCTGGCACGCCTCACCACCAGGCGAGCGACAGCAAGCACGGTACCAGCAGCTGTGGGATGAACAGCATATTGCATTCTTCCGCCGGCGATCGTCGCCCCGACGTCGGCTTCGGTTCCTGCGCAGCGCGGGGCAATGGTGCGCCGATGCTTGCACCTGGACGGACCATCCTTGGATGCGCTTCTTCCTCGTGACGACGCTGACGATTGTTGTTCTTGTCATCTGTCTGTTTGCAGTGCTGGTCACGGTGTATCATGGCTCGGACAGCTGGAGGATGCCCTTCGGCAGCAGTGGCAATAGCGTGGCGGGAGCGCTGTTGCCGCCACCAGTGGAAGCGGTGACCACGACGGGCACGAAGTCGAAGACTCCTGGAGCTCGATGGGTGGTCACAGGCCACATTACACTCGGCCCATCTGAGCAATGGTTCGTGGTCCCAGCGAAGACGACAACAGAGTCGGCACTGCAGACAACCTTCGCTATGTCGTCCCATGGCGCATCCAAGACCGACCAGGACAAGACGACACACAGCTCGATGTTGGTAGCCAGCGAGGTCGCCGTCACGACGACAGCCACCCTCTGGGATGGCGCTAGCACTTCAGAATATACCTTTGGCCACGGCAAGCATGACCACTCTCCAGTCGCGGAAAGCAGTGCACCATCTGGAAGAAGTACAGTGAGCGATTCGGGTACGCTGCAGTTCGAGTCGATGCTATTCTTGATCACTATGGGGCAAGCCTGGTGGATGTTGTGCTGAGCCAGGACCTATATGCAACACTCGGCACGGGGCCTTTTTTCTCAACTAGAATGACAGCCCAACCCTCTAGCTGGTTATCGTCGTCACGGCCCAAGAGCAAGAGCGTTACGAAATTCGCACTGGTCGTCATTATTGCATTCCTGTTCTAATGCTTCGCAAGGAAGGACGGGGACGGAGTACCCATGAAATGACTCTTTTGACAAACAAAGACTGATGGCGGTGATGGAACTGAAACCAATGATAATAGCCCCGATGACTATGATGAGAAACTCCATACCTAAAGAAAGACAAGAAACAAATATATGCCCCGTCCCATTCATTCCTGCGTGAAAGACCAAGGGAACAAAGAAACAATGGCCGACCTTCAGCCAACTGACTACCGATGTGGGATGACGAGTGTGAACAAAGAAAGCATAGACCCGGGCCCGGAAAGGAAAATCTTTTGATGATGGACGTCGCAGAGAATGTGCTCAAGGGAGAGAGACGACTCCTCATTTCCTCTTGCCCCCGCGCGCACTGCCGGACCGGCTCATGGCGGCGCCGCCCAGGCTGCTCTGCCGGCTCATCGAAACGCCGCCCATGCCACCAGGCGAGCTCGTCAGACCGAGCAGGCCGCCGCCCAGTACAGACAGCAGGCCGCCGCTGACTGCCGGTGGCGCGCCGCCGCTGGGACCGTTTAGCAGGCTGCTGGCGCCGCCCATGCCGGACATCGGCTCGTCGCGCAGGCTGCTGCTAGGCACGTTGAGCGACTCGGCGAGACCCTCGACCGAGGGCCGCTGGCCCTGGAGAAACACGGCGCTGCGGGCCGCGGCGGTGGCGTGACCCGCGGTGGCGCTGGCGGTGGCCTTGCTGTGGCCGTTAACCGCGGCGGCGTGGTTGTTGCTCGTCATGGCCTCGAGCAGGCGGCGCCCGCCGTTGCTAACCTCGAGGTTCGACCCGACGCCATTGGCCTTCTGGTAGTGCTTGAGCACCGTCATGACCATGAAATCCTGCGACGCATCGTCGGCGGACAGCGCCGTGGGCGTGTTGCTGTCCGACTTGACATATGCCTTGGAGTACTGCGAGTGGATCAGGGGCGGGAGCCGGGGCTCCTGCGCGGCCATCCGGTCCAGGTTCCCAGGGAGCTCAAAGTTGGTGAGGCCCTCGATGCCGAGCATCTTGTCGTCGTAGAAGTTCTGCTGCTGCAGGAGCTGCTGCTGGTGCTGCACCTGCGCGCCGCGGGTGCTGCGTGTGGTGTGCGAGGGCTGCCTCTCCATCATGGTCGCGGCGAACTCGTCCTCTGCCGCGGCACCGCCGTTGAGATCCCCGTCCGCATCCCCGTTGCCGTTCTCGCTGTCCTCGGGAGAGGGCAGGATGTTGCCGTTGTTGTCGCGCCGCACAAGGAGGTGCTTGTGCGCCGCCAATGCGGCCGTGTTGTACGTCATCGCGAGCTCCTTGTCCGTGAAGAGCTTGTCGATGCTGTAGATCGGTCCGCTCTCCTTGCGCAGGCCGCGCAGGCGCTCGCCCTGCCAGAGCGGCGTCGTGTTGGTCGCGTCCAGCGGCCGGCGTGTCGGCGCGGGCGAGCCCTCGTCGTCGCCGGCGCCACCGCCGCCACCACCGCCGTTGCGCTTGCGCTTCTTGTTATCCGAGAAGCCCGGCAGGTCTTCCATCTCTCGGCGTAACCGCGTGTTGCGCTTGCCGTGGGGGCCACCGGGGCTCGCGGGGTTCGTGAGGCTGAATTGGTTGGGATGCAGGAGGAGAGCCGAGCTGTCCGAGATGTCGAGAGCTTCCTTCTCCTTGCCGAGGCGGTATTTCTTGGAGGTGATGCTGTTGATCAGCCGATCTCGGAGTGTTGCGGAGAGGGCCTTGTGCTCGCGCCGGGCGACTTCGATTCGGTAGGCATGCTCGTTTGCGGCTTCGCTCGACTTGCGGTCGTACTCGTGCTAGAATGGTGAGAACCATGCGTGTTAGACATTCCTCGTTTGTTTAAGAAGGGTGACCCTGGTGGTGCCATACCTTCTGCGTCACTAGTTCGTAGTCGCGGTGTTCGACTAGATCCTCAATCTCGTGCACCCACTCCTGGAAGGATGGTCCTGCCATGTCGAGGAGGCTGCGGTTCGACGCGCCATTGCTTGTACTGCTCGACTGCTGCTGCGACAATTCGCGGTAGCTGCGCTCGATAGCGTCGAGGGGCCGGTCTGCGTAAGGATCGACACGGCCGACGAGGCTCACATCGATCTGGATCTTCTGGAGCTCCTCGCGGTAGTGCCGGTCGCGGTCGCGGCTGAACTGGTCGTCGAGGAGCGTGAGGCGCTCGTTGAGCAGCTGCCGCTTCTTGTCCCGCTTCGAGGGCGCCGGAGGAGACTGCTGCTGCTGGCGACCGGCGGGCTTGGCGGCCGCTGCGAGGCTGGCCATGCCCGACGACTGAGCGGCGCTGACAGCAGCCATTGTGTGCTTGTGGTATGTCGAACTCCCAGTAGAGGGTGTGTATCGCAGCAGATGATCGACGATCGGCGGTTGTCGGAGGAGGAGCGTGTGTGGCCGAGGCGGAGTTGGTCGGGGCAGCGAAGGATCAGGATTGCAGTGGTTGGCGCGAGCAGGAGGGCAAGCTGCGGCGCTGGGCGAGATAGGTGCAGAGGAGGTGGCTTGGCTTGGCCTTGAGTGCGGCGGGGTCCAGGACAGCGACAGGAGATTGTGCAAACCTGGTGCTGAATCTCGAGATGCCGGCTCGACTCTGAACGACGGGGAAGAATGAGATGCGAAAGACAAGGCTGGCTTGCCGCGCCGGGACAACGCCTGGGCTGGGCACCCCGTTGTTAGTGGCACGGGACAGACAGGACAGGGCAGGGCCGGCTAACCACACACTCTCGGGCAGTGATCCAATCAGGTAGCGCACATGGAGACCCGCCCGTCTTCGCCTAATATGGCAATTCCCAAGACTTACACGGACGGCACTGGATCGTCGGCACTGTTCATAACGCTTGGTGTGGCCACGCTTTAGGAGCCGACCGCTGCCTGTTTATCTATGATGTCTACAGTCATGATCATGCCCGCCCTACTAGCAGTCGTGCGTCTTGTCTGATTGTCGTGCTGAACAATTGCCTCAAGACCAGACCACGATATCCCTTTGTCCAGAGAGTCCTGCACAGGACAACTTGATGAACCATGTCTCGTTAAAGGGCGCCTCAGCTTCTAATAATCGCCGCCCTACACGGTCGTGCTTATTGCCTCGGGAAAGTCGCTGGGAACTTCCCAACCATGCGCAGCTGCCGCACGCTTGTAGGCTTCAAAAGCCTCTCCAACACCATAATCGTGTCTCGACCCAGAGCTAGTGCTCTCGAGGCGCGCCGGCTTTGGGTCCATGCTGCAGATCGCCAGGCGTACCTGGAGCAGCACGCTTTCCAGGCTGCTGACCGGAGACCATCCTGTATTGGTCAAGAGTTCCATACACATTGCGCCACCAGCGGTGATGTGCCCGCCGCCCCCATTCATGAACGGCAGGAATCGTGGTCGTACCACACGGACAAATGGCGGAGAATGTGGATAGTTTCGCCCGAAGCGCATCTCCAGAACAATGCTGGTCACGCCAGCCTGTTTCATGTCCCGCGTCAGGGGAAGGTCTTCATCAAAAGAGTGAAGCTCAACGATCCACTGGTATATGTTTGACATCTGCTGAAAATCAATGTACCAGCCCAGAGTCTGCAACCGTATCGTCTCTTGAATTCTTTGCAATTTCTGCAGCTCGCGACCAAGCATTTTCGTCCCAGAGGAGGTTGCATATAGCGGTGGCGTGAGCAGTTTCAGGCTCGACATATCGAGTAAACCCGGTTGGAAATCGGTTATCATATGGTGATCATCTGGTCCCGTGGGACCACCAAGTTGTATTGGCCCCGGCATCGCAGGCGTAGATACACCTGCCTCCTTACACGGAAGGACCGCCAACGATTTGCCGCTGAAAAGATCAAGTACGGGTCCAGGGTCATCAATATGGCCCCGCTCAGACCTCCGACGCGAAACAAGGTCGCTGTTCTGTATCATCGCACTGGTAGAGTCGATGGCGAGGCGGGGAATGTGCAGCTTCGCGGAGTGTAAACCCGTGATCTTGTGTGCTGGGTCTTGGGGGAACTCATCATTGGTTTGAAGAGAGTTTGCTTGAGTAGCAAGGGCGATGGATTTCAATGGTCGAATGAAGAGATACCGGCATTGGATCCAATCGCAGTTCTGCACTACGAAATGAGGGGTTGTGTTGTTGAACTGCTCGGGTACGTTGACGAGTTCAACTAGCGAGACTGCCTGTGTCATTTTGAGCACGGAATTTGGCCAACCAGTGTATCCGATTTGAGCGCCTTGCAATCCACTGCTATAGCTGAGACTTGTGTTGAGGTCCTTGCTGAAGTAGACACCATTCCCGTAAGCCCTGCCGTTATGAATCTCTGCAAAGTTCAAACCCTGACGGATGATGCTGTGCCAGTTCTTCAAAGCGCTCCCATGCCACGCCAGTAGGCTTTTCTGCGGTTTCGAGACCATTTTCAGCTGCTCCCGAAAGCGCGCCTCGTGTTCTGGAGAGCCTTGGGCAAAGCGAAACTGGAGCCAGCCATCAAGACCACTTATCTGCCGTGGGTCAATATTGCTTGTCTGGCCAGCAGTTGAGCCCTGTGACTCCTGTGAAGACTCTGCGTCAAGACCAATCTGCATTATGCAAGATCTATTGGAGGCTATGATCCACTTCAGTAGACCAAGGGCTGAGGGCAAGATTCTGTGCCAGCTCTCTAGTTGGCCGTCTCGGCTATTCTGAAGGTAGCTTCTCATATCGGTAACTGAGGGTAGAGTACCAAGTAGAAGGAGCATAGAAATTCTCTGGGCCGCTGGATCCAGACAGTCCATGTTCTGGTTGTATAGGATGATACTTGCTTTCAAAGGACGATCTTTGAAATCCTGGGACAACATGTCCTCATCTAGTTGCATGCTGAGAGGCAAGGCTTGTCGAGTAAGGACCTGCAGATGGATGGTGTCCAACAGGACCCGCTGGACTCGGGCATGATGTAGGATGATGTCCGACTCTGAGCTGAGAGATACCGACACCTTTACACCAAGATCAGAGCTTCCCGGCACTGGGAGTAACCCATAGGGTGTGGTAACAACGATGAGTTGACCTGGCTGGAACTTTGCGGCATCAGTCCAGTCTGCCACGGTCACCGTAGATGATGTCCAATCGAAGGTTCCCTCCACTGGGAAACTACCTCCAGCTGTGGGATGTTGTGACGTCATCTCTTCATCTGCACCAGCAGTAGGGCGCCTTGGTGCTCCTGGGATGAAGCTCGGAGTCATTGAGAGCGGGACGGCTGTCGTGCGTTGGTGACTGATACGGGCGAGACGGGGAACTTTGAGGGCCAGGCCAGTCGGCATCTCACGCATTCCGACCCTTCCCTGTGCGTCTTCAGCCAGACTGAAGTAGCAGAAATTGATGAGGAGATCTACGACGTATGGCTGATGAAGGACCTCATGTTCGACGCTGGGTCCGAAGCCAAGGTTCATGTACTGGAAGAGGCACAGAGGCCTGCCGCAGACGAATGGTTTCAGCGACTCGAAGTTTGCGTCGAGTCGGCCCTGGCAGATCATGCAGTATTTAGTGCAATCGACAAAGTGTCGAGTAGCGAACTGGGCTGCCACCAACGCGAGGGACTTTTCTCCTGACGAATCGATGTGTTCCTGTTGTAGGAACCCTGGGAGATTGGCTCGAGGTCCTGTGTCATATGCTGGTGCCTGAGCTAGAAATTGTACCGAAGGTGAGGACGCACGTTCTGGTGCCTCCGCCAGTAGCGAGCCGTGTGTCTTTGCCAATCCCCAGCCGTGATCCCTGTACACATCCCACTTGTACTTGTGAACTCGTAGTCTCATGATATTTATGAAGTCCTTGTCCATAAAAACATCGATGGACTCTCCTACACACAACTGCGAGAAATTTGTGTCGTCGGGGCCGCGGATGGTCGTACTAGCGGTCGAGGCGAGTCTGATTGCGCTTCGTTGAGCAAAGGCTGATTGTGCCTGTGCAAGGGTGGGTGTGTGATTTGAGCACTTCCTGAGTCGAAAGTCGATGGTGTCGATACGTGGACGAACGCCGAGAGCATGCTCATGAGCCGAGCCTACTGCATTCTCGAAAGTCGTGTAGACGTTGCCTTTGTACCTGATAAGGAGGACAATGTATTCGTGCTTCTTCAGGCCCCATGCCTCGAGGATCTCTTCAGTAAGATGGAGCTTGTCAACACTGATGGAAGCTGCAATGATGCTGCCGTCGGCGATCTCGGTGAAGCCGCACACGATGCCAACCTTGAAGCCGCCAAGTCTGAGAGCCTCGAAATCGCGACGAATTCTGTCCATCAATGCGTCCGATACTTGGTTCCTTTGTGCAACCCTCGATCCCGAAAGGTTGCTCTCATGCCCGCCAAACAGAGCATCATCGTCGAGCTCATCACCATACTCAAAGTCCAGTTCTCCTTCGCTAGCCGTCTCATCACTGTCATCGAGGTTCAACTCATCGGTGTCGGTCATTTCGGTGTCATCTTCATGACTGCCGCCACGCAGGGCTAAACACAACTGGTCGGTGAGGTGTTTGAGCATGGCCTCAGGGGCCATACCGCCAGCTCTGCTGGTTATGTGCTCGAGGACGTTCGCGATAGCGGCCGTCACCTCGCAGTCTGTGTAGGCAAAATAAGTCTCATCTTCGCACAGTACGCGAATCTGAATCCGCTGCTGTGGTCTGAGGCTGTCGTTGAAAAAAGTTATATCGTATCCGTCACCTGTCCACTTGACTTCGTGAACTCCCGGCAGCTCGCCCCGCGCGATTTTGGCTTCGGTATCTGCGAGGAAGCGACTTCGTCTCGTTGTGACACTCATCTTGCCGTGGTCCTGTGGTCAAGAGCTTCGACAAAGGATTTGGTGTTGTGATGGCAACATGAAGTTCTGGTGACAATTGCCGAGCCAGGATTGAGTGCCTGTCGAGGTACCAACTGCGCGGAGTGGTGGGATTGATGCCCGTGGTCTCGAGGAGCCCTCGCTTTCCGTGATGTGCCTTGCTTCAGTCATATGTGAAGTAAGGGTTTTTGTCACATCCGTGGTGGTGCTGGAGCTTCTGTAGTGATGCGGTGGAATGAGGTCGAGCTGGCTAACAAGTGCTGGCTGGGGGGACTTCGAGACACCGCAGTGGGAAAGTCGGGAGGAGCTCTGGGTGACGGCTTATGTATCATGAGATGTGATGGCGTGGGACAAGCGATTGATGTCAACAGAAGATCAGATGAGGACGTTGGGCAGCTGGTGTATGGTCGGCACTGTTTCTGGATCGAAGTACGCAGCAGCTCTACGATGATGCCTGGCCGGATCGAGTGGGCCTATGGCATGGCAGGACCATGGGATATCTGATATCGGGTGGGCTAGGCAGATATCCGGGACAAAGATCCCCATGGCCGTGTGACACACAATGCAGAATGCTTGAGCGCAGGGAGGTGAAGGTGTTAGCTGCACCTTCCCAGGGTGGTTGCCAACAACCACCAGGCACCCATGCGGCAGGGCGCCCAGTCACGGCTATCCAGGGCCATCCATGGCCAAGCCGTATCGACACGGTCAGTGTGTGCCATAGGGCGTGTATGGGAGCCGTGTATGGCCCTGTGTCCATTCAATACCTGTTGTGCCGGGCATTGAATTCTTTGTTGATGGTCCCGGCCGTGACTCAGTCCGCGGAAGTCGATCCGCTGTTTGGGGGTAACAGCTTTTCCAGTATTGCCATCTGTGCACCTATTCTAATGATAAGAGGAGGTCATCACTGGGTTTCCATCATGACACTCTGTACCTGTACGCGAGCATGATGCTGTGGTAACGAAACTGCATGGAACACCATGGATTCCCACGAAGATAACTGCTACAGACTGATTCAGAAGACTGGAATGCTTGCGAACCACGGGTGTGGTTGCCTTGCGAGGGGGCTTTGTAGGTTGACAGCAGCCCACCCCCGGAGCTCCAGGCACACCGGGCGGGCCCACATGCATTGCCCGGGGTCCACCATACCGAGGGACCCCACTACGCGCGTGGGTGCCCCCGTGGCCGTAGATCTGTCTCCGGCAGGCGTCTTGTCCGCAGCCGAGCCCAGGAACTGCATCATTTCATGACGGTCGACAGCCCACAGGTGCGACCACATAGGAGATGGCCACCACCCGACGCCGCCAGAATAGCTCCGCGAGCCACGCGCGTGGTCTCTCAATCCACGCTGGCCGCCCTGCTGCTGTCAAGCAACCCGCAGCCCCGAAATCTGCCCACGTCTCCGATCCATACCTGCAAAGCTTCTTGACCCCGACCTTCGACCCGGCCGACTATCTCAACTCGATACTGCCGCCTCTCCAGGCCCAGTCGCAGAACGCCCGCTCCCAGGACCATGCCGCTTCTCTCGGCGACCTGTCAGCCCAGGCGCAGTCCGAGGTCTCCCAGCTCAATGCCCACACCACGCGCCTCACAAACACGCTCACACAACTGACCGACGACATCCTGCGGAGTGGAAGCCGCTTGGCGTACGAGGTCGAGCTACTAAGAGGCGAGACGTTGAGCTTGTCGGAAGCCCTAACCGAGGGTCTGGCTGACGATATTGCCCTTTTTGTGCCACATGAATCGAAAACAAAGACAGACCCAAAGCCATCTGCATCAATACCAATATCCAGCGATGGGAATGTCGATCCGTCAGAACCAGCATATATCACACAGCTGAGGACGCTCACCCTAGTGCGTGAACGCCTCGACTCTGTCGTCAAGACATTTGGCGACGCGATGGAGTTTGTATTCCCACCGTCAGAACTGTCTGTAAGCTCGTCGTTTTTGTCAGTCTCGGCACCAGAACCAGGGGCGGAGGCGCACAGCACAGAAGACAAGGGGCAGCTCGTGCTCAAAGCACTGAGAGAAGAGATATCTGGCCTGATCACAAAATCCAGCGATCCCGTCGACGGTCTCGAGAAGGCTACACAACGCATAGAGGAGCTGAAGGAGCTGTCAAACGTGTGGAAGGGGACTGCAGAGGAGAAAGGTCGGGCAAAGTTCGTCGACAGTCTAGCCAAGATGGTCGAGGACAGGCACAAGGAGCTGGTCAAGGAGCTTGAGCAGACAGTGCGCAAGAACGACAAGGTCGAGAGCGGCACAAGCCAGCAGAGGATGGTGCCTGACAACCAGGCAGCCAGTTCGGACAACAAAGGGTCTACCGGCTACGGCTTGATGAGCCAATGGCAGCGACTCCGCACAGGCTTGTGAAGAACGCGCCAGTCTTCACATAGCCTTCGAAGTCTCGCAACAGTTGGGTCAACTAAGCCCAGCTGGGGCAGCGAACCAGCCGGCTCTCGGCTCTCACGCATCGCATGGCATAGCCTGGAACCGATCGTGCAGTTTGGCCAGAAGAACTCGTCCTGTAGATAGGCCACGCTGGTGGCCGCTCTTGGTGAGGTGACACTCTTCTGTGCCTCCGAGCCGAGTTCACCCAGGTAGAGCTTGCTCCGCTCTGAACAAAACTTTAGGCAAGCCCATGTCTGCCGAACTGAGTAGCCGTTCAAGTTCGAGGCTCTACCTTGGGCCTACAGATGCGGCCTTCGGAGTGCAGCAGAGCCTAGGGATGCATTGCAGGACACAAAGGACGTTTTTGAGAATCGGCCTTGTTCATGGCTAATCTCAGCGACCGATGTCGTAAACAAACATACAATGAGCACACGGCTCTGAATCATTAGGGGACCTATAAGTGACCTACACATACCAGGAACGGCCGTGTCAGGTTCGCGGTTCAGGCGCACAGCGTCCATCGCGGCGCAAATCGCGTATAGGGAACTAGAAGAACATTATAAGGAATCGAAATGAGTGCAACATGCGTGGATTAAGGCACATAAAAATGCATTTTGCGAATTCTCCTCAAGTGCGAAGTATGATAATGTGCAGGCTGGCAGAATGTATGTACAGTGCACATACTGTATTGGTGGACAGTACCATGAAATTTTAGCTCGTTCACCTCGAATCTCCATGAAGATCGACCACTTCACCCTCATCAACAGCCCGCCCGAGTTTGTAACTGAAATCTCAAGGCACACCTCATTTGACGCTCATTTACAGACGCCTGAGAGCTCTCATTCAACACACGCACCCAATATGAAGATCCTCGAATCTCAGAATGCCACTCTCACCAATCTCGAGGTGTATGAGTTTCTCAACGCCCAGGCCAAGGAGTACCAGGCACAGAAACGCCGCGGGCCAGGTAACCTGGAGACTCTGCGGCGAGAGGTCAGTGAGAACAACCCAGTCAGAGCACGTTCAAGAGAATCGGCTGACACCTCACCTTTTTATCAGCTGCTGCAATACTTTGAGGCCGCTCCAGGCCCGTTGAGCCAGAAGCCGCAGCCGTATGACACGTCGGCGATCAAGCTGCTCATGGAGCGCCTGCGCCCCTATGAGATCACCAAGGGCGAGTTCATTATGCTCGTGAACCTCCGCCCGACCAACATCCCGAGTCTTAACACGGTGCTCGAGGACATGGAGTCGCGCTACAGTGAGGAGCAGCAGGAGGACATTGTCCAGGGCGTCCTGGAGATCCTGGGCCAGTTCCCCGCTGCCGACGGCGAGGCAGGCGGGGATCCGGACGCGATGCAGACGACTGAGTGAAATTATGAACTCGAACTCTTGCGACGGACCAACTGGGAAGGACGCAACACGCACGCGGCATGCATTCAGCTCGTTGCATGCGCTGTGGGATTACGATAATCACCTCCCACGACACTTTTGCGACTCGGGGATGCTCCTCGCATTATCGCTCTCGCCTGACGACACGAACAAGGCAAAATCTTACAAGCTCAATTCGACACCTCAAGCACGGCATAGAAGTATTCCCGTCTTCACATGACAGCACAGCCGCCCTCGCTCTGGCCGCCGCTCGTTGTCGTCGTTTTGACGGCGGCGTTGCAAACCTCCTCGAAGGCGAGCTGCAGCAGCTCGCCTGTCACGGCCGAGCACTCTACATACCGGTCCGCCCTCATCTCCTGCGATATCCGGTACGCCTCCTGCGGGTAGATGATGCCATTGGGATCGTCCTCCGATCGGAGGTCCCTCTTGAGGCCCGCGACAACAAGCGGAAGGCGGTCGCTCGTGTCGAATGTGCGGTGTACTTCGTCCTTCCACTATACACGAGAATGCAATGCAACGTTAGCATCAGCCCGCAAGGTACCAGCAACCGGGACATAATCGCAGAACCGGATCTGAGTGGAAGGCTCTTGGGGCGAAAGTTTGGGGCGACGACCCGGGCGCCTAGCGTCGGGATGTGTAACTTACGACCCTCTGCAAGTTGATCAGGCTGAGTCTCTGGCTGATGTCAAAGCAGAGCAGTACCAGATCCGGGTGGAGGAGGCGCCAGTTGTCCGGGCATTCCGTGTCGTAGAATTCAAGGCGGTACCTGGCCTTCCTGTTGCGCACTTCGAAGATGAAGGGCTGATCCATGTCGCGCAGCAGCGTGACCTCAGCTTTGCCGTTGAGTGCGGCGGCTCCTCGACTTATGCGACTTTATGGACAATATATCCATCAGCGACTGGCTAGGCCGTTCATGATGCTGAGCGTTGACTTACGATAAGAAGGTCGACTTGCCCACATTCTCGTCTCCGAGGAGCAGGATCTTGATGGTGATTTCTTCGACATCCATGGCTGGTGTCTTGTGCTATAATCCTCTTGGGGCATTCTCAAGCTTTATTTAGATGGTGACATTGGGAGTTGTGTCAATATCGAACTGACTTGACAGCGCGTCATTCTAGACCACTAGGATGCGAGTCGAGCCAGGGTTCACGCGATTGCCGGTCCTGAGGCGGGCGCGGGATGAGCTGACCACGACCTGCGGTAGAGTAACCAAGTGCTTATCGATAGCTCTTGCAGGGGTATTCCCACTCTTAAAGTTAGGCGACGGACAGTCACAGCATTGACTAAAGCGACCATCTTTTTTAGTGGGATGCCCTTGTGATGCCCAAAAGAGTCACACGGTCGAAAGTGGGTGTAGGAAACCATGCATCGTATGCGAATAACGACCCTGCGCTGTGAGAGTTTGCCTGCTAGATGAGAAACATATGCGCCCAAGTCCTTGGTCGCCCATTGCTGCTGCAAGATACGTTCTCGACGGCGGAATCTGGTCGTCTTGCACTCGCATCACGACTCGCAGTCAACCTTCTTGTCCCACGGCGGCAACAGCAGCTGAGCCGATGCGGCGTCCACAGCCGTGTTGACCCCCCACCGAGCAATTTCTGGACGATACGCAAAATGGAGCGCTCTGTGTACAGGCGGTGGACCAAGGACGCCCTCGTCGGGCGCATCGAGGAGCTTGAGCAGCAGCTCAAGGCACAGGCCCAGCAGCCCTGCAAAGATGGAGAGCAGACGACGGCTGCTGCTGCAGCCACCGCCAAGCCCGTGGAGGACATGTCGTCCCCATCAACAGCAGCTCAGTACGGCGGCCTGCCGGAGCGCAGCAAGAAAACCAAGGACAAGAAGAACACCATCGACCCGTCAAAGTACACGACGCGGTACGTGGCGTTCAAGTTCGCGTACCTCGGCAAGGAGTATGGTGGATTCGAGTACCAGGGCAGCGCGGCGCTGCCGACCATCGAGGAGGAGCTGTGGAAGGCGTTCGTCACGTCGTGCCTCATCTTCCCCAAGGGCAACCCGGATGAGGTCCGCTGGGAGGATCCCGACTTCCAGTACTCCAAGTGCGGACGCACGGATCGGGGAGTCAGTGCTTTCGGCCAGGTCATCTGTCTCCGCGTAAGGAGTAACCGGCCACTCCCCAAGAAGAAGGATGCGGCTGTTCCTGGAGAGGACGCCGCGGAGATTGCCGCGCCCCAAGCCGCAACTGACGACAAACCGCCACGAGAGTTCAACGACTTCGAGGACGAGATCCGCTACTGCAGGATCCTCAACCGGTTGCTCCCCAAGGACATCCGGATGCTCGCCTGGTGCCCCACGACACCCGACGACTTCTCTGCGCGGCACAGCTGCACGGAGCGGCAGTACCGCTACTTCTTCACGCAGCCCGCGTTCGCGCCGATACCTACGTCACTGAACCACCCGGAGAGCAAAGAGGCCGTCAAGGACGGCTGGCTCGACATCGACCGCATGCGCGAGGCGGCCAAGAAGTTTGAGGGCCTGCACGACTTCCGCAACTTCTGCAAAATCGACGGCAGCAAGCAGCTCACCAACTTCATGCGGCGCATGTTCGAGAGCGACGTCGTCGAGGTCAAGGACAGCGCGACGGCGATGCCGTTCCTCGCACAAGCAGGCTTCCGGCCGGCAGGCTTAGCCCAGGACGCCGAGGTCTTCCCCAAGGTGTACTACTTCCACGTCCGGGGCAGCGCGTTCCTCTGGCACCAGATCCGGTGCATGATCGCGGTGCTCTTCACGGTCGCGCAGGGCCTCGAGCAGCCGGCTATCGTCGACACGCTGTTCGACGTGGAGCGGACGCCGCGCCGGCCCAACTACGTCATGGCCGACGAGGTGCCCCTTGTGCTGTGGGACTGCGTGTTCCCCGACTCACTGATCGAGTGGGTGTACCTCGGCGAGGAGTCGCCGACGGACAAGCACAGCACGCACGGCCTCATGCAGGACCTCTGGCAGATGTGGCGTAGCCGCAAGATGGACGAGCTGCTGGCGGGCCAGCTGCACGACCTCGTCGCGGGGCAGGGAGACTATACCCTGCGTCGGGACTCGCGGGCGCCCAAGCACGTAAGCCTGTCGACGCGGCAGTTTGAGGGGTCCGACGGGGCGCGGCCAGTGGGGAAATACACGCCCATGATGAAGAAGAAGATGAACTCGTCGCCGGAGGAGGTCAATGACAAGACGGCGCAGAAGAAGGGGTACGCGAACGGCGTCGAGTACCGGGCTGCGCTCGCGGAGAAGCGCGAGGCGGCGATCGCAAAGGCTGCTGCTACGACGGAGGAACTCGAGGCCAAGATCGAGGATCTCGACCGGGAGATCGCGGCGTGAGTGTAAGTGGCGTCAATGTGAGCCACTCACAGGAACGATACCACCTTTTCCCCAGGACATCAGTCTCAACACATCAGCAGGGTAGACAAAATTTGGGGTATCATTCTAGATCTAGACGCTCAAGTGAATTTAGCAATGCCAACACATCAGTGTCGAAGCACCTCAGCGGCCTTTCACAGGTGACCCCTCCTTCTCAGGCGACCCCGTGCCACTCAACCGCTTCGTCCCTGCACCACCAATCCCCCACCGTCCGCCGTTTTGCTGCTGCTGCTCGTACAAGCACCTCCTCAGGCCCCTCCACACCTTCTCCACGACCTCCGGCCGGGGCAGCAGCTGCGGGAAGACCACCACGACGTCCTCCTCACCCTCCACGATGACGATGAGGTAGTGCCGGACCTCGAAGCCGCGGAACGCCTCGTTGATGAGCACGTCTTGGATCTTCTCGGTGGGTATGAAGCGCGTCACCGAGCTGCCCAGTACCGTGGCCGCGGAGGAGCTCGTCTGGATCCCCAGGCCGCGCAGGACGAGGAGGCGCTCCTCGGTGTGGATCCGCCGCAGGACGAGGTAGTACAGTGCCAGGAGATATACCGGCGGGAGGGCGAGCCAGGGAAGCAGGGCTGTCGTCGTCATTGTTGTCGTCGTCGTCGTCGCTGTTGAACTCGTGGCGGCGGCGGCGGCGGCTGGGGAGATGATACCCACCGCAGCGACCGCGAGATCCCGCGCCGCTCGGCCCGCCGCGGTGGAGTGCAGGACGTGGTATATCGTGTACCAGACGAACTCTTCGGAGAACACGGACGGTCTCGTCGCCATCTTCGTGGGGTAGCCGAGGCGGGTGAAGCTGCTGCTGTCGCCGGCTGTCGTCGTGGTCGAAAACGGGGAGACGTCCCAGGTCGCGAAGAGCACTAGGACGATGCCCAACCCCAGCAGCACTCGCAGGGAGTACACGGAGTACAGGAGCACGCGCAGGGGCGTGGTGAGCGCCGGCCGCGTCGTGACGATGAACTCGACGGTCGTGGGCGAGGGGCGGCGCGTCCGCAGGTAGGGGCGTGTCGTGAGCATTGTTGCGGTGGGTATGGGGGTGTCGTGCTGGCTGAACAGCTTAGCTCGTGGGCGTGTGGACGTTACCGTGATCTCATCGTCGCGGTTCGGCCTGGCAACGAATGGCAGAGGATAAGGTAGTCTTGCGTGGAACTCGAACGTTGGTTGACCTTGCAAACAATACACCTTGTGTCAGAGTGTACAGGTGGAGAGGGGCCACGGCACGGCCCCGTCGTCACAACTCTTATCGATATATTATCCTCCACGACGATGGTTCGAATCGCAGGTTTGCTGCTCCTTTCCCACGAGCACAAAAAGGCAGCACATGAGCCACACTTCGATTGGCGCATCCAGTGTGCTTCGACAGTATCGAAGACGTCGGTCTTTCGATTCTGGGAAATCTCCGAACGCACAATGGTCGGGCAAAAAGAAATAACGGAGTTGACAATCTCCATCCCAACCAACCATCCCACATCCTCGAGCCGACGTGATCCACCGAGCTATGCGACGGGGGAGATACTCTGCAGTGTAAGACCACCCTGAAGTGTGCTCTCCATGTCTGAGGACCATCTAGTCAACGCTGGTTACCCAAGCGGATAGGCGGCCACCGCAGCATCCTCGGTGGGCGCGGCGTCGAGGGATCTAACGGAAGTGGTGCGGCTAGCTGGGAGTAACAAGCGCCTTCAACCAAATTGACCATTACAGTCGGAAGTGTGGGCTCTTATTTGGACTTATAAAGGGTTGGTGATTGTGGGTCCCAGGAGCAGGGCTGCTCCACCACCACTCTTGTAGACTCAACATGGCTTTACATTCCCTCCCAGAGCAGCTGGATCAAGCATCATATCGTGATGAACGGCACAGGCAACAATATGTATTCAAGCTTATAATAATCTCAACTCAAAATCAAAATCGCAGGAAACTTCAATTAAAAAGAACAGCGCGAAATGTCGAAAAACAAAATCGCCGCGAGGCAACATTGTATCGTTGAGAAAAGCCGAAAGAAAAATGTAGATGGAAAACTGAAGAAGACAAGAGAGACATGATGTTCGGCCACACACGGCGAGGAAGCAGACCTTTTGGAAGACAAAGGATCATAAGTCAAGGGGTTGGACGCCCCTTCGACATCCTTCCTCCCAGAAAGGCCGCCGTGCGAAAGAATACAGGGCTATGAGTGAGTATATAATCCATCGCGAGCAGTCTTTTTGTGTATCATCTTCCGTGCAATTGACAGCCAAGTGATCTTGTTTTCCGCGTGGCCATGCCCCTTGTAGAAAGCTCCAAGTTCATAAAGTCGTTAAAGGTGGTGGGTGTGAATCAAAGTACAGTTGCGTAAAAAGCAGAATTTGAAGGAGCTACCGTAAAGCAAATGCTTCGCGCAAAACATTGGTCTGTCGGATAAGTACCATCAAAGCAGGACATGGTCCAGGGCTGCCACATCAGATCATCTCACTCTCGAGAAGACCGGTGCCGGAGCCCTGCTGCTTGTGGTAGTTCGCCCGGACCTCGCGAGGGTGTCGCTCGACCTGCTGCTGCTGCTGCTGTAGCTGGTACTGCTGGGCGGCGGCGACTGCATGCGCATTGAAGCTTATGGGCGGCGGGGCGGGAATGCTTTCATAGGGAGAAGTGGTGGCATCGGGAGACTTCTGGCGGGTCAAGATCGAGTCGTTGCGGCCGCGGCTCGCAGATCTCATGCGGTCAGTGGCGCGGGAGAAGCGGCCCGCGAGACTGTTGCCTGTCTCGGTGATGCTGCGCCCGCGTCTGTGACCGTTCCGAGACGATGGAGGGGCCGGGGCTGCAATGATGGGGACACTGGCATCGCTGATCGGGACAGCGGTAGGGATCTGAGGCTTCTCGTCCTCGTCCATGACAATCTCGATTGTGCCACCTGTCGGGCCACCGCCATAGACAGTAGGCTTGAGTCCTTGAAGGGGAGCCGGAGGAGGTGGCGGCGGAATCGCCAGGTGCTGCAACTCGTGGAGAACAGGAGGCGCAGGTGGGGGTGGAGGTGGCGGCGGGATCTGGTCATCACGAGAGATCCTCCTGGCGTGCTTCGAACCGATGATGAGCTCGTCAATAGCCATCATGCCTGTGGCGTTGGCATCGGTGCTCATCTTCCTCGACATGGAACCCGCACGCTGCTGGCGACGAGTGTGCATGCCCTCTTCAGGGATAGGGGCAGACATGCACCTTTCAATGAACGGCCGCGCAGGTGGCGAGTACACAGTGGATGGCAACAAAGTCAGAGGAGCCACCGATTTCTCAGGCGAGGCGCTGACACGCTCGGGTGCCCGTTCGGGCGACTGCTGGCCGGAGGATCCGGGCGATGTGCGCGCCGAGGCGGGAATAGCTGGGACCTTTGGAACCTCGGAGGGAGTGTTATCAAACTTGAGTCGCATCGCCTTGGGCGTTGCCGGAAGTCCGATTGTGGGCCGGTTGCCACTCCGCGCATAAGAACTCCGTGTCGGGTCTGCGGTGTGGCTACGAACGATAGGATCTCTATACGTAGTCGAGGGAAGCTCGAAAGCACTCGGAGCACGGTCGAGAATTGGTGAAAGATGATCGGGAAGAGGGATGGGAGGAGCAGACGGCCGCCGGGCAAGGGACTTGCGTCGCTCTTCGAGCTCCCGGGCTGCGGCTTCCTTCTTGAGCTGTCTCTCGGTCATGATGGCCTTGAGATCACCGGTGCGCGAGACACTTCGCTGTCTTAGGGGCAACGAGGGTTCTGGCAGCGCTGGGGTCTTAGTCCTCCGCTGACTCTCAGATCTCTCGCCTCGCCTTCCGACGGCAGGTGACTGCGGGTCTCTGATGCTGGCACTGCGGTTGTGCCGGTTCCTGAAGGCCTCTTGTGCCTCGAGAGCGGCACGGTAGTCCTCATCGTCGTCAGAGCCATACACGTGGGGGGCTGACAGAGGGACCGGCGAGGTAGGAGATCGCTGCTGATCCGTCAAGCCGTGGATGTTGCTGCGTCCACGCAGGTCGAGAGCTGGAGGTCTACGCTCTGGGCTCGCCCGTCGTCGGCTTGAAGCCCGACTCGACACGCGGGACCGTTGCGGTGATATCCTTCTGATTACACTCGACTTGCGGGCAGTGGGAGGGTCCCTCGGATCAAGGTCCAGTGGCAGAACAGCATCGTCATCAAGTCCTGTGTCATACATTTTGGGCGTGCTCAAGTTGATCAGATCCTCAGGCGACATGGGGATGGGAGACGTTGGAGACTGCTTGCCAGGCTTGGGGGTGCGCTGACGAGCAACTGATCGGCCGCGGTCATCATACATCTCTGGCATCGCAGGTCGGCGAGTGCGGCTGTTGTCCCGGCTCCGAGCCCCGCGGTCGTCCTGGCGAGTGCTGCTCCGCTCTCGACTGCGCGCCTTCTTGTACGCGTTTGCGGTGTCAAGGCTCGAGATGTACTCGTGTCTGCTTCTGCCTGTGGCGTTGCTCCTGTAGCTGCGGCCGCCTGCGCTCGACTGGGATGTCACAGAGCTCGCGACAGATCCTGCGACCGAACCGGGTCCACGCCGACGAGTTGGCCAGTGGAACCGGGCCGAAGTACCAGTCTGCTCAGGAGATGTGACTTCGCTCTGTGCCGCCTCGAGAGATTGCAGCTGGAGCTCCATCCCTTCAGGCCTGCGCTCACGAGCACCGTTTCTGCTGTTACGGCCTTTCGCCAACAGAGCCTGGAACGACTCGGGAGAAGGAGAGGGCATCGGGGCATCCTTGGGGCGGTGGTTCTCGCGCATCATCATGGGACTAGCGGTCGAGGCACGGGCAAGTGTCAAACCCGGGTTGTACGGCTCCTCAGTCGAAGCTCGCCTGGCGTGGCCTGGGCGTTGGCTTGCACTCGTGTCTTCGGCCGCATGTTTAGGAACGAGAAGGTCCCGTGAACGGTCCATAACGGCTGGAATTGGGTTAGGAAGTTCGCCAATGGAAGGCAGGCGCTTGCGACCGAAGCCTGTTGGTGGCAGTGCTGTGGAAGGCGTGTTGAAGGCACTCCGGTCAGAGGGTCGGATCAGAGCAGTGGCAGGTTCACGAGCACCGGGTGTGGTTGCCGACTCAATGATAGGTGTCATGCCCACGGCAATCGGAGTCTGGCCGTCGTCTCCCGCAAAGAACTTGGACTTCTTTGTCTGGTCACCGAATGAGGTGATCAGCTTCAGCGCCGAGGTCTTGGCGATACTGCGCTGCGGGCCAAAGTTCGTCCCTGGAGGAGATAGTGGCGGGCTCAAAATCTCAGGAATGCTTGGGTGCATGCTCTGGAAAGTGACCTGGGCAGCAGACGGAGAAGCCCACGGCTCCGAGGATTCCTGCCCAGAACAGGCGAAACTGGTTGCTAGTTAGCAGTATTCAGATATGTCACTATTTTTAGAAAGTACATACCATCTGATAGCCAGCTGTTGCTGGCCGTGTTGGACCGCGAATTCACCCCATTTCTTGATGACCTGCGCCTGTCTTTCCCAGACGCTGGGAAAGAACAGACACAGGAGAATGAGTGCTTCCATGTACTTCCTGTGGGAGACATAGATCTCGATGGCGTCATTGTGGTCGCCCATGCCGAGCATGATCGTGGCTGCCGCGTGCAAGTCGCCGTTCTCAAGCAGCCTCTGCACGTAGGCACGGCCAAGCTTGTGCTGCGAAGCCTGTCCTCCTATTCCGCTGAGAGCCAACAACATCCAATCAGACGATGTCATGTTCTCAGAAGTTGCGGTCATCACGTCAGAGTCGATGTCGCCCAGCCATTTCGACAGCAAGATCCGGCTCGGCGAGCCCGTTGGGTGCCGCGAAAGCTCATCTCTCACTAGGTCTTCGACTTCCTTGTTCCACCCAAAGATGATGTTCAGCATCTGGCGACGAAGGTCATCGTTGGTCGACCGGCTGTGATCCATAGCGGGCGTTCTCTTGTATGGGACGTCGTGCAGCCTACTCCTGGTGAATTTAAAAAGATCCTGAACCTTGTTGTCCTCGGGGCTGCGCGGCAGCTCATTCCTCAACCTCGACGGCTTGTGGCGCGAAGACCGGGTTGACGACGTGATGGATGCGGAGCCTACACTGCTGATGGAGTACGCATCCTTGTCGCCGTATGGTGGATGTGCAGATGATCTAAGCGACGAACCGGCTGAGATGTAAGTGTTTTCCGTCATACCGCGAGAGACGACCGACGGAGCACGGCGCCCGCGAGTGCCCGAATTCACCGATGACTTCGAGATAGTAGATGAGGCTGCACTGCGGCTAGACATCGATGGAGCGTAGCTGTCGTTGCCATAGTAGTCCTGCTCATAACTATCATAGCCAGGCTCAGTATGCCGGGCTATCCTCGCAAGAGGGGACATGTGGTCCTCGTCGCTTTCAGAGACGATAGCATCATTTGGCACCGATGCCCCAGAATCGGACTCGGTGCCGATTATCACGACGCCTTGCTCTGGTTGCTCCTCAATAGACACAGGCGGTGAGGGAGGCAACAAGTTCGCCGGATGTTGAACGTTGTTGACCATCAATGAAGGCATGTTCAGGTCGAACTGTTGC
This sequence comes from Microdochium bolleyi, assembly GCA_001566295.1. Lineage (NCBI taxonomy): Eukaryota > Fungi > Ascomycota > Sordariomycetes > Xylariales > Microdochiaceae > Microdochium > Microdochium bolleyi. The sequence continues at coordinate 973,873 of KQ964245.1, forward strand.
ACAGTGTTGTTGGCACCGAGGGTAAACAAGGTCGCTCCGGGCCCATACACAGCAAGGCCACGAACATGGTCGAGTGTCGGCACATTATCATGAGTGACGTGTTTTGTGCGAACGTCCCATGAGAGTGTCTCACTGCAGAGTCGAGGGTTGTTAGTAAACGCCTCTCACAAGAATAAGAGGAGTCCTTCACATACTTGCTGGAAAACTGGATGATGCGGCCGTTTTTGGACCACCCCATCCAGTTCGGGCCGTCCTGGTACGAGTCTGACTTTTTCAGAATCCGTACAATCTTCGCAGGGTCATCACTGTTGTACGACTTTGACACACTCCACACTCTGAGGTCCCCATCGTTAGTCTGCACCGCCAGCATATCGGCCTTCTGCCGCGACGATGACGCGTGCCACGATAATGTGACAATTGGCGATGGTGCGCGGTTTGTGCTAAGGTTGTGCAGTATTGTAAACCGTGGTTGCAAAGTCGCAATCAAGAGCGAGCCATTTTGGTAACTATGGCATGTTGTCAGCACGTTCTCCAAAGACTCACATAGTTCGCAGAGACTTACCCGATGGCGAATGTCCGACAGTCAGCCGCTGGGGCAAGTGCAGTGATCGCAATCTGATCTATTGTGCGGGCTGAGATATGCTCCGAGGTTGTCGGCTCGAAGAGGATGACGTTTCCTTGTGTATTGCCGAATGCGACGTTGCCATTACGCATCCACGCAGCGCATGTCAGAGTCTCGTATGATGCGAAGCGAGCAACCTCGTCCCCGGTCATAAGATCCCAGACGATCGCTGTCATCTCGGCATCGTAACTGACGACTAGTCGGCCAGCACCGATATCACTCTGTGTATCCACGGCGAGAAGCTGGACCTCAGACGAATGCCGGGAGAATCTCCTCTCGATTGTGAGGCTGTCGTGGTGTGCAACGACCACGGAGTTGCCCTCTGGGATTATGGTCAGCACCACTTCCAGGGAGAGGCATTTCAGCTCAAGCGGTCAAGGTCAGCAATTCACTTACGACCGTAGAGAAACATAGATGCTGTGGCTGCAGTGGGCTCGAAGTATCGCATAAGTGCGTTTGGCGAGGAAAAGTCTTTTTGAGCAGGCGCCATTTCTGGCTTTCTCGACGAGCGCCCTGACGAGCTCATCGAAGCATTGCGATGGCGCGACATCGCCTGGTGGCTAGCGGACGACATCGTCCTTTTGTGCGCCTGCGATTTGTGATCCAGAGTCCTTCAGTCAGTCCAAGTTGTTCGGCGGTAAGAAGATCGTTGCACTACCGAAGCTGTCTCAAATGTCGGTGCTATACGGTCGTGACGTAGGCGTCGGAAGTACTGACCTCTGGCAGCGACTATCTCTTTGAGATGAGTTGCTATATGACCTGGCAAGCGGGGAAACGCTACACGATTCCGGACCCGGACATCACACGCAACACCAAGAGCTGCCCGTTCCCGGGAAAACGAGCAAGACCCCTTCAATTCTTTCTGTCCACAGAATATGCCTCCAAATCTGCCTGCTGAGGGTGTCGGTAGCTTGACCGGAGTCGACCCTTTGGAATATTATGTCTTCGATGTCGCAGCGTTGGTTCCGCCGAGTGGGCGTCAACAGCGAGGCGCTTGACTAGGGCCTCGTGTGACTGCTTGGGCTGTGCGCGGAAAGCTGAGCCGTGGTGACGATAGCGAGATGTCGCGACGCAATGCCGATTGGGGCCAGGAAGTGTGGTAGATGCGTCGTGCGAGGTGGCACAAGGCGGGCGAAGGCGTGTTTTAGATCCTCGTGGGAGGACGACAGAGCTGCGCGAGCAGTGTGAGACTCTATTGGGACGTTGGGCTGGGAGGCGCTTAGGAATGCAGTGCAAGTCGGGACACGATGGAAGTTGTGGAGGCGAGGAACCCGACGGGGAGGACGTTGAGTTGTGAAAGGCAAAAAGAAAAGTCGCCAAAGCCACGCAGGTCCGAGACAGGGCGGCAGGAGAGAGGGAACTCGGAACAGGAGTCGGCCAGGAGAACGAGGGCATAAGTCACGTATCACTGGTGTCGAGGTTCAGCGCCTAACGGAGGCGGTTCTGCGCTGTAAGTGGTCCAGGGCGCATATAAAAGGCGAGGATTAAATCTAGAGCGGATACGGACCGGCCAGAGCTAGCCAGGGCCTGCATGGCTCCAGCATGTCTGGTGGCAGGGGTCCGCCCAACCAGGCCAACCTTGACCCAGGCCATGCGCAACAGAGGCAGGCCAGGGCAGCAGACTCCTACCCACAGGCTTGCCGCAACGGGCGGCTTGCAAGTTGCGAGAGCAGGGTTCCTTGGGGGAGCGAGTTGCCCAGCACCTGGATATAATTAGCCCCACGGCTCTCGTTGGTGCAGAGCCCAGATATCATGGCTCCAACAGCTCCATAGAGTGCAGCAGCTAGCACGCTCGCAGCTCTGACTCGTCCTCAGAACTGGTCACCTGACACAGGGATCGCATGGTTCGAGCGTGCTGATTGAAGACACGGCCAGTGTTTCTGCTGCGGACTGCGGACTTGCCATTGACTGGCCGTCTGTTGTCATGGTCCGCCACTGTCGACATCACGAGCGTCACGGCAGGGAGCAAGCCAAGTGAGGAGCAGCCAAACAGGCGAGGGCAGAACCCTGGCTGTGCCGGCGCCGGCCTCGTGCCACAATCACAGCGTTGGACGTGGCTGGATCGGCAGGGTCGTGGGGGAGGAGTCGCGGAGCGGACTCTGTCCAGGTGGGCATCAGCGAGGGGTCCCGTCCGGAGTGCTTCACATCCGCCGGCGTGAACGCGAAAGGCAGGTCTGCGGCGGTGCGGGACTCTCGAGCGTACAGACTTGCGAAGTTCCTTCTGGCGGGGGAGACTGGCGGCCGTCGCTGCGAAGACCAGGACAGGGCAGCGAGTCGCGCGGGCGCAGAGCGCAATGCTGCAATCGCACACAAGACGTCCTAGCTGGGTGTGGCGGCGGCGGCGGCGGGCGGCGGGCGGGCGGGCGAGAGGACGGGTTGGCGAGCGACGGGAGGCCGAGATGGGACTCGTTGGACGGATGGGCAGAGGTTGGCAAGGCATGTCATGTCGTTGTGTGCCGAAGCGCAAGCGTGGACAGCGGGCGGCTAAGGGACCACACTGGCTGGTAGCGTGCAGGGGAGGGCAGGAGCAGCCGGCGAATGAGGGGGCGAAGAGCCGGTCTTGGCACACGGGCGGGCGGCAAGAGCAAGTGACGGGCCTTCTCGTTGGCTGCTGGGCCCTGGCACTCGTGGAAGGCGCGCCCAGGGTCCTGCCGGCGCCCCAGCTGGCAGGCCGCTGATTGGCCGACCGTCCGGGGACATTTAGAGCTTCTCCGCTCAGAGCTCTGGCTCTTCAGCCCCGTTTGTCCCCCGTTTGTGTCTGATGCGGGGCTGCTGGCGATCGCCACGGGGCGAGGTGGGGGCCTTGACATCCACTCAACGCTCTTTGGTGGCTCACCTTGTTGTCAAGGCTCCTTCCCAGCTCGAGACACTGCGACAAGACTACCAAGGTCGGCATGGGGAAAACGTGCAGGCAGCAGAGTTCTCTCACGGGGTCTTCACATTCGGGCCGCTGAGAAGTGAGGCGGTGTGCATTGCGGTGAGCTGTGGCTGCACGTGAACATGCTGTCCGCAGTCCAGCAAGGCTGGTCCGGTCTGTGTCCGCTAGCGCCAGAGCACTTTGTTTGCCGTGCCCGAGGAAGCAGCTCCGTCTCGCGTTACAGAAGCTTGGCTTGGGGACGGACCATGTCAAAGCCGGCGGGCTGTGTCTGGGTAAACATGGTACATCCAACACGGTCAATCAAACCAGCAGCTGTCAAGCCCGATTGGGATGGATCCTGCTTCATTTTCTGATCGTGAGTAGCATTGAACGGCCACGTCGATGCTGGTCGCGTTGGGCTGTCAATATCGCCTACTCGTAAGTCACATTCTACATCTATATATAAGTCTTGGCCTGCAGTCGACTGGCGTATACCTGCCGAAGGGTAGGAGTTGTCCAGACAAGCCGAGAAAGCGGCGGCATACTCCGGCCACAACGTAGAACCGGCTTCGATGTCGTTGCAGCCAAGCTCAAGGACACGATACCTGGCCCCATGTGTGCTGCACTGCGCCTTGTTTGCAGTAGCCATGTGTGCATCTCCCATGGCGACTAAATATAGACATATCACGTACAGAGTAGAGTTCAGCGATGGGCTGCATGTGGCCGCATAATGGGCTTCGAGGCAAGTCTGGAGCCCAGCCACGTTCTTGGACATGGTGTCAACTTTTAGGAATCCTGCCGGTTGGTCTCCAGCCTGCAGATGGAGCCCGAGATCTGGCTGATGTCGGGTCCTTGTGGGAATGGATCGAGACTGGCGTGCACAGCCCGTCGATGACTTGCGCCCAGGTGGTTGAGTGCCATATGCATGATACTGCACCGAGAGGGCCGCCCGATGCTCGAGACCAAGCCCGAGGACAGTCGCGGTCTAGTCAACATGCCACAAGGTTCTCCATCGAGAAGCCTGCACCGAACAGCTGTCCGTTCTCACTGTTCTCATCCAGGCCCCGCCGTTGCTGTGTGCGATTGTCGACGACAGGAAGCCCACGTTCCCCCACCTCGACACCAGCATCCAAGGTTGCTGCGCGAGCACTTGCAGCTTCAAAGTTGGGGGTTGCTCGGTCGACCCCACCTTCCATGCGTCCATGCTGCAGCTTGGGCATACATGGCATCCGTGGACGCTGCGGTTCTGATGCTGGGTGGCTCCTCGCAGCAAATCACGTCGCAACTGCCCACCTGCTGTTTGCGCCGTCCCTTACATCGAGTTGCTGCTGTCCGACCACGACGACATCAACCACACAACCTCGCCGACCGCGGACCGCACCCGGCTGCAGTCCGACGTCGCCGCCCGTCCCAATGAGAGCGCCGTTGGGCCTGACCGCAACCTCCTCCCGCTCGCCTGCCCCCATCTCACCGGTGCTCCATGCATCCTATGCGACCTGCTGCAGATGGTGGCGGCCCGCCACTCTGCGCATCCGCGTAATCTATTCAATGCGGCCGGCGTGGCGGCCACGGACGATCCGGCTCGCCAGCGCTGGCAGCAATCACAGAGTGCAACTTAAAACTTCTGATATCATCGACACCCACAGAGTACAGACACAATAATGAAGTGCAGGGTGGTCACGACGCCACGCACGGCAGGGATAAGGTAGGTAGGTCGCAATTTACCCCCAGCTCGCGATCACAGCACACCAGGGACGGCTCGGGTCCCCTGTTCGGACGGGACGGGAGCTAGCCAAGAGCTGACTGGGGCTTTTGTCGAGCGTGCCCTTGCCCAGAAGCTGTTGGAGATCCCACTGCTTTGTGCAGCACTCGCAAATCTTGTCAATAGCGGGCTAGGCGCGGAGATTTCTCAAGACCAACAGCCCCCAAAAGGGATTCGCGGCCCCATCAGCTGTTCAGGCGTACCGTCCCGCAACTGAGCCAACATCTGGAGAATGACAGTCTCGTGCCAGGATGTTCCTTACACGACTCTCGGTGGATCGATGTGGTGCTCGACGTCGACGATGGGGTCCATCCGCGGATTTGGTCTGCATCGTGTTGGTTCCAACTTGAACTACTATCGTGAGCATTGATTCTCGGCGAGGCTCACAACAAGACTCCTGGCGAGGGGGACATGCAAACAATTTCGCTTGCGACTTGACAAGGGTATTGGGTAATCTGGAGTGTACGGAGTGCCAGCCCTCTCCCTAACTTATCGGATCGGTAGACACGATTCATGAAGTCCCTTCAAGGCTCTTCCGAGTAGCGGTGCTTCTCCTTGTCACTTCGATGGTCGGAGAGAGGCAGGCAGAGTCAACAAGTGCCGGCATATCGGCCATCGCCTTCCAGGACGGACCAAAACTGCAACGTTCAACAGTCGAGTGCGAGATCCCGAATTCGTTCAACATATGCCACAGATGCTGTGAGTGCGATGGCAATGTTCTCGCTACAACCTTGGCTCGCTGCCTGAGCCAACAGGCCTTCACGAAAGAGCAATCGAGGCGCAACCACACCCGCACAGTTGAGAATATCGATCTTGCGCACCAACGCCTCCGCAGCATTGTAGTGAAGATCGCTGTGGTCATGCGAACTATCATGCCGCGAATATGTGTGGGTGATGGCAATCACTAGTGCGTATGATGAGGCTGGCCGCAATCAAGATCTTCATGCGGTATGTGATATCCCCTAGCCCGTAGACCTGGTCCTTGTCCAGCAGGGTTCCCCCCATCTGAGAGCTCTATCCTTGTATCATTATGGCTTGACCGAGAGCTCGCCTCCACTGAAGAGTTTTCTGATTTCAGTTACACCATCACTCAGGACACAGAGGTAGCGCTGCCAGACCTGTAATCAAAGAAAAAGTTCTGCGCCGAGACATCGAAGCGATATTGGGTAGCATCTCAGCGAGCTAGCACAGTTTGAACTCTGGCAGGGAGTCTTTGTCACATTCTCCGGCTGTCGACCACTGAATAAGCACCCGCAATGGTAACCCATCAAGCAGGGGCCGCAAAAGGCGGCGCCCGCGGCTGAGTGTGATACATTTGTGACGAAATCTCACAGTGCAACGCCATTCACATCCGCGTTAGGATAGCTGGGATTCTTGTCCCCTCTCAGACCCTCCTCCATCTGTATGAGGTGGGGAAAGATCAGGGGTGGGCTGGCAAGCACCGGTGCACTACACCATCAACAAGGACATGTGGCAGCTGCCGGCCGTGTGATTGTGTGCTTAAGCACTCGTGGGACGTATACAGCTCTGATCCACCCAGCACCGGCCATGGTGACTGGAGGTCTCTCAACTCATGGGTATCATTGGCAGAGGAGGACGGGGGCGATGCATTCAATGCCCGCCATAGGTGCGTCGCGTCACATTCACCACCACTTGTCACTCATGCCGGCAATCCCGCATTGAAAAGCACGCTCCGGAGCCAATGGCATGCACGCACCAGTGTGGTGTCAGGCATTGTTGCTGTGCGGGATAATACCGCAAGAGAGCCCGGGATGGAGGGTGGCATCGCAATTGGCACCCCGTCCAGTAACCCTTTCTCAGGATCCCACACCAGCTAAATAGGGTCCTCAAATGCTTATTTGGACGCAGCGGAGGGGGCCCGCAGTTCGCCAGAGCTGAAGCTCTCTCTCTCGGTCCTGGTTGTCGTCGTGCTCAAGGAGGAAATGATAAGTGATATCTCCATCCACTCTCTACTCAGCTATGCTACTATTTCGTGAAGCGTGCTTGACAGAAGGAAATTACAACCCCTTAGCTGGCATCCCCTCCCCCCTCTCGTTTCCCTCTCGGGCGATATGATGTGATGTGATGACCTTTCTAGCCCCAGTTGCCTTGATGCTGAACCAGTCTCGGGACCGAAAAGGGGGACTTGTAAAGGCTGAACTTCCAAGCACCACGAACCATGGAGTCTCGTGTGGCTCTGCGCGAAAATGAGTCCGAGATGGCAATCGGGTGTTCTTTGGCGTTTCACAGAGTCCGAGGATTCCCTTCCCCGCCCTGCGGACCTGTTGCTCTCTGAATACTCTGCAAAATGTCCCACGTAACACCTACGTACGGTCTTCGTCGTCGCGTATTTTGAAGGAGTTATTTTGCTGCCATCCGAGGAAGGGGAGGGGGTTTCTGATCACCAGATACTTCCGGGCATGGTTGCTTCCCAATATTGGCTCGTCGGCCAAGAACCAAGAAGGTCCCGACTCTTTCTCTCTCAGGAATGAGCTGGCAGCGCGAGATCTACCACTACAGTATCATTAGTCTGACTTTCTGAAGTCTCGGGTGTTTGATGGTCTTCCGTCTGCAAATCAGAGACGAGGAAGGGGGCGCTTGCCTGGGAATCCGAGAATGGAGGCCCGCGCCTTCTTGTTTCGCCAGAGGCCTGGGTGTGTCTTTCAGTCCGGGCATGTACGATAGCACTATTTACCTCCTCCGGGCTTCACACGGACGAGCCTGGTCTTGATTGTCAGTGATGGTGTTGGTGGTGACAATATTGAAGCCACCTTAATACTTAAGCATGTGGACAAACTTGAACACAGGGGTGGTGTTCTTTGAGTCGTGAGGTCTTCGTAAGGCCTTTCGAGTGGATTCATAAGGATAGGTTGCTATTACAGCTCCGACCAGGCTGGGAGCGACTTAGTCTCGAGTCTTTGTCCCAGAGAGCTTCGTTATTATGCGGATACGAAAAGAGCCTGAGGGGTCTTGTGGACCATTCACGTCATGTTGAAGAGATATAGGGCGTGGAAGTCAACCACGATCGGTCAAAAGTCGACTGCTTAACCCTGGGACGGCGCTCTCGCGCTTGAGCTTGAACTTACCTGTAGTGACAGAAACACCTGTGGAAAGTTTCCACGGAACACACTGAAGATCTACAACTCATGTTCGTCTTGAACGGAATGGCATTCGACACGATTACAACGTCTGGTCCACGAATATCAACAACCTCGAGCCCGGCATCATCTCTGTTGCCTTGGCTTGACTTTTCGCCGCGGGTTTCGAGCCACGAGCACCCTACTGTGAGGTGCGAGGTTTCACGACGATTGGCATTTCTTGCCATCGCTGGACGACTGAGATTTAGCTTCATGGCCCATGCCCTGGCTGCAGACACGTCTACCTTCTACTTCGCTTGATTCACTCCAGACCCCACGCGCGGCGGATTCACGGGCAGTCTGAGGCTGCTACATATCACCGAACTTGATCATAGAAGCCCGGTTGAGGCCAGGCTCACAAGGCATCTGTTCTGCGCAGACTAGCAAGATTTGTTCAAAAGACGGGGAATGCTGAGATGGATCAGCGACAAGGTAGCAGGGAACACATAGAAAGTAGAACGCTGTGATCCTACAGCCGACCAGTGAGGAATCATGGACGCGTTATCGCAGCTCACGAATCCCCTTCCCAGGCAAGTCGCTCCCATTTCTAGGGTTAAACAGGCTTGCTTCGGGTATCCTGCCCCATAGAACACCGGCTTGCCGATACTATCATGCCTGAGCTGGATGACACACAAGGGCCGGCGAGGCCACTCGGGCTCTAAAGGTCAATTGGTGGGTTATGCTGGGATTGCCCATACTGTGCTGTTAGCTGTGAGGCTCGTTTCACGTCCACGCAGACTAGCTATCTATGACAGAGGCTCCGGGGTATTCTAGACATACCTGTGGTATCAGAATAGAAAGCACGTCTGGTATTTGAGAGTCTGTGATCCTGACAGTTTGAGAACCACTCTCCAAAATAATCCACATTTCAGAAAAAAGAACCCCCCGAAACCGAACTATAGACTATCTCATAGCAATACCTGCGAGAGATGCCGTAGTCATCGTTTCTGAACGGCCCTCATCGGACTCGACTTGCGTCCTTACATAAGTTTGCTTCGCTTCATCCCATGGGCCGTTGAAACAATCACCGTTCCGCTGAGCATCACTGGATGATTTTTGATAATGTGGTCCGCATTCCGTCAGTGTCTGTCACCACGCAAGCATCTGCGAAAGATTTATCGAAAAGTCTCTCATCTACGTCTCGCAATCATCCAAGACAGCAGCAATATTGCTTGCATGCACAAATAGCATCCAGAGGGGGAGCCAAGCCGCTCTCATGCCGTGCGTCCACTGCAGTGCATCAAACAAGCTTTGTTTGTCTATATAGGCTTCTGCAACGAACCAAGACACAAAAAGCTTCACGCACGGCAAACGATCGCCGCCAAGCATACGTCTGCTCAGACACACCTTTGTTTACACGAGCTCGTTCGACGCCAGAAATACACTACTGCCTTCCCTTGCTTCCGTGCCGCCCCTAAGAGTCCCGATCACCTGGAGGTCCAGGGATCATTATAGCGCCATGTCGGTAGCAAGCAGATCTGGCCTGGAAGACCCTCTCCTCCCCCAGGAGGAAGCAGGATGCGCCAGGTCTATTTTTCAACATTGCCATGTGGTAGAGGTTTCCTGGCGCGTGCCACGAGTTGGTTCCATGCTGTCATTACCTTTGAAGATGTTCTGTTCTATTTATACCGCTATATATTGTATACTTAGCATGCACGATGCGCATGCCATGCCTGCGACCCCGAATAGGCTTGTCATTCCAAGATGGCATCCTCGGACTGAGACGGCGATATGCCTTTGCCCCATTGTCATAATGTGCAGCGACAGTGAGTCGCGAATAATTCCCGGCTGCAGTGAGCATCCAGCAAGGACAGTACAAGAAACATGGCATATTGTCCCATGTGCGGGTTATCGTCCAATGCCCAAAGGGGGCGATGAGATGTCCGCCCAGGCCATTACCGAGATACATCCGCTCAACCGGGATCCGGAAAGATTAGTATAATGATCAGCTGAATCTCGGCGTTGCGAGAAACAGGATGCCCTCCTCGAGTCATGGCGAAGTGACTCATTCATCTCATTGGTGATCTACTCCCCCCTAGAGCTGGAAACTGTGCCGAAAGGCAACAACCTCCAACTGCACCCCTATTCCCAGATCCAAAGGGCTTGTCCTTCTAGAAGGACTCTGCGACGGTGGTGTCATGCACGATTCGTTATCCTGCATGGAATCCTGCACAGAACCTCTCTCTGCTCTCGCCATGACACGGGTCCTGACCTTTCGAGCACTTCCGCGGGCGCGCCACTCAAAACATGGTGTCAACACCATCGATTTCTCCTGAAAATCTGCATGCGAATTTGCATTCACCCTTCCCCCCCAATACTTGCAGAGCTCGTGCGCTGGGGTGTGGGAGAAAAGCACCAAGCCACGTGCCACCATCAGTGCATATGTCGCGCCTTTGCCTCTGACTGACTCGGAAGGTTGCAGAAGAGCGTGCAGTAGTCGCAACACACGCAAGTCCACGTTCAAGGAGGAGGCGAGCTCGAGCGTATGCAGGACAAACCTCCGAGCAGATGCTGCCCAGAGAACGAAACCACGCTAACTGATGCAGCTCCTTTCTAGCGTCGTGAGCTGCCCAGCCTGCCAGGCCTGAGATGCAGACAATAGGAGGAAATAATCGCATAGCAGAGCAGAGCAGCCCGATTCAAGTTCCAGTCTAGAAGGTCGCTAGTGCTCCGGGTCTCTGCCGTCTCTTCCGCGCTAGAAGGTTTTGCTGCCTTCTCGTTCCTTTCCACTTTTTGATGCGTCGAGCGGCGCTCGGGTGTTTGAAAAGTGAGCCGAGCGCTGCGCTCGCTCCTCCTCCCTTCGGAGCTTGGCCGAGGGGCGCACATTTCCTCTCCTCGGCGAGTTGCCGACGAGATCACCTCGAGCCTACTGCGTGAGGCCGGGCTCGCAGGCTCGTGCACCATACTAACTTGCCTAAGCACGCACGCTCCAGTCATCAAGCAGCCTGGTGGTGGTGTTTTCTGCCACATGGCGGAAAGGTTGGCACCCCGTGCGCTGCTCCGGACGGAGAAGGGGATATCCGAGGAAATCCGGCACACAGAGCACCGGAATTGCTTCTGTGCTTGTCTCGGCACACGATAACTATCACAGATGGTGGGGAATAACGTGCCTTCGTTTGTCAGGACTGTCGCAATCCGTTCTCTAGCAACCCCCTTCACTACAAGACTCCAGTTGCTGCAGGTAGGTATAGCAGGGCATGCCGGCAGCGAGTGTAGGATGTCTGCGGGCCAGATTCTCGCCCTGGTGGATTATGGTCCGCGCCGGTGAACAGCACTCAGTCTTGCCGAGGTGAGAGCGGAGGAAAAGGTAGAAAGGCCCTTGTACGTCGTCCAAGCTCCCGAATCGAGAACTTCTCCCTCTCCACATCCCGGCCGGAGTGCGGCCGTTCATTCTCGGCGACATTCCCATCCCCACCCACGCGCCGGGCTCATTCCGCCGGCGTCCTGCCGGGCCACTTGGGCCTACCTGTGTCAAGAAGAGGAAGGCGAGCAGCTGGCCTAGCCTGATGCCGGTCCGAATGGACAGCTTGGTGTCTGGACGGTCTCGTGGGCTGGCGGCGCCTGGCCGAGAAAAGGTCCGGAGCTCCGCGGTGGCCAGTCTGGCGCATAAACATGATGTGTGGCGCAGTGATTAGGTGGTTAGCTGTACTGGAGCATGCAGGTGCTGAAGCGACCGAGCATGGCCGAGGAAGAGTGGCGGCTTTGGTTCCGAGACGTTGGCAGCAAAGTGGATTCTGGGGTCTTCCGTTCGGCCTCGGCTTAACTACTGGACGTGTGGCTCAGCATCAAGACACGAGGCTGCAAGTCGAGGCAAGATCCTCGGACTCTGGGATCGGCAACGAGGAGCGTGGGATGGCAAAAAGTCCCTGCATTCAATGTTATCTGCTGTTGCCAGCAGGCGGGGAGCTGGGCCGAGCCGAGGCGGATCTGCCCCGCCGCGCACAAAGCTCCAGAGCTCTCGGAGCTAGGCTGTTGCTGGGCTAGACCGCCCCGGCTCGCAAGCTCCAGGCAGGCGCAGGCAGGATGCACATGCTCGGCGAATCGCTGTCCCAGACGCCGGCGATCTCTATCATGTCTGAGCAGATCGTCTCTGTCCAGACCCTTCCTCCCCGCAGTGTCAGATGCCTCGTCCCGCCTGGACCGCCAATAGCCCCCATCAAGCACCCAATCGGAATGCCCAGCACCAGGTAGCCGGGCTAGACGGGATCTTCTGTGTGAGACCCGTCCAGAGAGGTCAACGATAGGAGCGAGACACACCGTGTCTGACATATCGACAGGTCAAAGACACTATCATATTCGCCAGCCAACGGGAGCCAAACGAGAGGTCGCGGCGAGCAAAGGGATGGCGGAGAGACCCTGGGGTCAGCACCTTGGAAAGGCAACACAAGGGACGATCTGGATCGTCTACACAGCTCCTCACTCACAACTGCCTGCATGGGCGATAGCCACACGCCAGTCCACTGAGGCAAACCTGTCAAACACCGAAATTCAAGACACGGCCATTGTCTGGTGTCTATGATATCGAACCTTAAAGGACGGATCAGCACCGTCCGACCAGAGCGTGCGCAACGTGTCACATCCTCCCCGCTTGTGCGCAACGTGCCCAGCGGCGCAGGCACTACTCCGAGGCACATCGGAAACGATCACAGTCGAGCCGTCGCAAGAGCCAAGAAAGCACCCTAACGCTTCCGTTCTAAGGGCCACGGAGCGACAGAACAGATGATCTGTCATCAGCCGTGTAACCATTACTGCAAGTGGCCAAACAGTAGACAGTCATGACGCCTGGCCCAGGATTTGCGCACGCGCAACAACCGTGATTTGCTGCTTCTTCACAGGGCCACCAACATGCCGCAAGCCAAACGACCAGCTCGCGGTTAATTGGAGTACTGATTGTTGCGTTTGACAGGTGCACGAGCCGCGGCCGCAAAGTGGTAGCATTGCCTGTCCCTTGGAGCACGTGAAAGAGAGCCAGGCTATGTAAAGTACGCGTATGTGAGGAGGATGGACCCTTGCGTTGCCCACGGCTCGAGCTTTCCGCCAGTCCACCAACCAGGATCAGTCAGTGTGCTTTTGTTGCTGCTGCTGTTCTGCTGGTGGTCTTCTTGTTGCGCTTCCCCACAGATAGGTATCTCCCCGGCCCGGAACCGTTGCCCGAGTGCAGCAGCTGGGAACTGCAGGCCGTTCGGTGGCTTCGCTGGGCGTCGGGACCACGTTTCCTAAAGTGGTTGAATGGGCGGCCAGCACTCAGTAATTAGTGCTCAATGCGGTTTCTGGTAATATGGGGATCCATGTCGACCCGAGGAAGACTCGACAGAAGTTATCTGCGCGACCAGGGACCCCCAGGGCGGGCGCCCGGTGTGCCGGTGAGGTGCCCGTTGGCCGGGCTTCGCCGGGGGTGAGTACCCTTGATAGTGAAAGCTAGAGCGAGCTTCTCCTTTGGGCCGGGGCGTGCGTGGGAACTGCCCTGGGCCCGAAAGTGGCATAGTTGACCATCCCCTTCCCGTCCCTTCCTTCCAGAACAAAAGGGGTGGTCCGGTCGATCCTGGTCGCTTTCCCATCAGGCAGTCCGGGGAAGACTGAGTAGGGGAGATTGCCCCTGAGAACGGAACGCCATCCGGAGCATGGGTTGGCGGAAGGGAGAGGACATGTGGGACGGGGGGCCACCAACGGGGAAGGGGAACAAGGGCAACGCTTTTGCGCTGGGTTGCGCACCAGCCAGCCCCCTTGCGACAATAATGTTGTTGCTAGACGACTGGTGACTGGACAGGAGCAAAATTCTATCGAACGGCATCGTATATTGCCGCCGGCGACGAGGGCAGGGGAGCTGACTCCAAGCAAACCACCACGCCAAGGGACGGTAGGATGTGACTGCTCGTAGGGACCCAAGGCCCCCGGTGTGACAACCGCGTGTGGGGGTGCGCGCGCTACGTGACTTGCGATACTCTTATGCGACGCGTTATGATCCCAACCACTGCCGCCGGCGCGGGCCCCCGCGGGCCGCCATGGCCCGGTGTGATCGTCGTCGCATTGGGAGCAAACAAAACGGTGACGGACCGTTGGTACAAGTTGGGATGAGAGAGCGGGATTGGATGATTCGTTCAGTGAACCTGCTCATTGGTGTGACGATGACTCGGGCACGAAAACAGAGTTGAGATGAGACGCGGAGCCGTGTTTCGAGACGGTGACACTGGGGGCGATGCAATGGCTCCTATCTGGGCCCCATTCGGCGGCAGCGCGTTCTGGTTGGACCGCATGCCACCCGGCTTGCTCGTCCGTAGACCGTCGGCGTGCACAAGATTGCGAGTCACGGACACCAGGGCCTCAAGGGTTATTTTCTGATCGAACGCTTAATGCCACCTTATCCATCCGGTTGACATGTGGACATGGGGCTCTCCAGTCTCCAGAGGCAGCTTCCAGAAACGTTGCCAATATCCGGGGGGCGTGCGCCGACCGATAACAAGATTGCTCTGGTTCCCCAGACTTCTCGCCGGCTAAAAGCTTGGGGGACGACGATACACGCACTCCGATTGGTGGGAGATCAGTTTATCCTGTAGAGCAGACGCAGAGAGGGTCCAGCCGCCTTGTCGGCGCGCGGCTCTGCCTGGTGGTGGTGGTCTCGCCTATCTTGCTTGCATCTTTTGGCCGTGCAGAATGGAATACGACATGGTAGGTACCCGACGGATGAATTGCCCATGCACAAATCACACAACGATGAGCTTCGACAAGGCTTGTGGAGGTGCCCCAGATTGGGATGGCTAAATGGGAGATCTCAAGAGGACAGCAACCTGTTAGTCAGTTGGATGTGCACCGGGCTTGACCAGAGGGAGGCTAATCCCCGCCGCCACAACTGAAAACAGTAATACGACCACGCAGTGCGTAGTGAGAAGCCGATGCTGTATCAGTGACACCAATCTTCAAAAGGATGTCTAGGCGAGATGGGAATGGACCTTCCAGCCACAAACAACCCGAGAAATTAGACATCGGGTCAGACACATGGTGAATAGGTGACAGAGTTGCCACCTCCATGTCGCACTAGCAAGAGTTACGCGGCAATAAGCAAACGCAGGGAATAAGCCTATCGCAAGCTGAGGTGCCTCTTGCGTCAACATGTTCCACAGGCAATAGGTAATTTAGGCCAGGAAAAAGAAAGACACCCATCCCCGCGACACTCAGACACAAGCACCCCATTCCCATTCGGGCGCGGCTTGCTTGAACAAAGGGCACCATACGGAAGTCGTGTGTGGCGTGTGGTTTTTTTTCAGCCACTCTTGCCATGCACGTCAGGAGGAAGAGCCGCGCGAGACAATGATCCAGATTGCACACTTCCCTTTGGACCACTTGATCTCAGACATGTGCGGGTAGGCAGATCATGGTGCGCCACTGGGGGGCCCCCGCGCGGACGGGCGATGTGCATGTCGACCTTTCACACATTCTTTTTGGGAGAGCATTTCCGACCTATCTATTATGGAGAATCGTGTGCCTCTGGCCAGCACGATATCATATGCTCTAATGCTTCGGTACTGTCGGCTGCTGATTGAGGAAGAGTAAGAGAATGGCTCAGCTAGGTTGCGACGAATGAGCATTCCAGTCGCTGCAAATTCCCCGTCTTGAATCCCTCGAGGCAGCGACCTTGTGGCGGGTGTGGCAGCAACGAAAATGTGCCACACACGTGCTGCCTGCTGCAACGTTGACCTTGGCTGGCGGGCGGGCCGGGGCGGGCGCTGCTGCCATGCCAATGCCATGCATGCATCTGCGTCCTGCGGGAGTTGGGGGCCAAGCAGGGCCAGACCACATGCCGCTGACACCGCAGCCGAGTCCAGAGAGGCCAGACATGGAGAGATGGAATGTGCTGTTGCTTCTTGCATGCCTGCTTGCTTTGAATCTCCCCTGTTGCGACCGAAGATCTAGATTCAAAGGGTGCACATGTTTGCTATGGACGTTGGACAAAGTGTTTCTATTTTCTGTCCCTCCCACCGAGTGTCACCATGCCATTTGATGAAGCCGTGTAGCATCGATATTGGAATTTGGCCCCAAGGTTACGAGGCTGTGCTCCGTCGTGGACCCCCACCCCGGCCGCACAGAATCCCACAGCGCAACAATAAGGATAATAATACTGGTCCCATTTCGGGCATGATTCTGGAAGAAGAGTGTGTACTGGGATTACGGTACCACCCAGCTCTTTTGCTGTCAGAGGAACTGCGCGATGTAACTCGCCTCTCAGGCCTGGAACTGGAAGGCGGATGGATTCTTTATCAGTAGCTCTACATCAATGCTCCACTGAATGTTCTGGGCGTCATGTCTACAGGCACACCTAGCTGGGGAGAGAACAGTTTGCCGTGCCGGCAAAGGTCCGACGCTGTGGAAAATGTTCTCAGTTCCACAATACTCCGCACCAGAAGGACGCCAGAGAATATCACGGAGAGCTAGACCACAGTACTACGTCCTTGGGCCTGCCGCCGGGTCGTTTTCCAGGGTCCCTCAAACCTGCTAGATAAATGGCCGAGAATCAGCGCCGTTGCAGCACGCCCGTCGGCGATGCTTGCCCGAGGTTCCACTATATCGCCGAGAAGTGGTGTTTTCGGGATGATCCAGGGATGGCGGGGCAGGTCAGAGACGCTGGTGTGTTTGTGTTGTGTGCAGAGCAGTACCCCTCGAAGCCCCCCAAAGCGTTGGCCCCCCGGAAGCCGAGTTGGGGTCAAGGTAGCGAGCGATAAGAGCTACCACGAACGGGGCTGTTTGGTCTGGCAACACGACCCTTTTCTTTGCAATTTGTCGGCGTTGTGATTGGTTGCGGAATGCATACTCCGTGCGTCGGGGGCCGAAGCGGTCAGCAAACAAAGGAGTCTAATTGCAGACAAGATCCAGATCTGGATGCAAACAAGAGGTGCTTGGTGGCTTCCTCTTGGGCGCTGCATCCTGGTCCGGCACCCGCTGGATCCTTGCACGCGGGCGCTTGTGGCTCCTCGCTGTTGTTGTCAAGGTTGTTGCTGAGTATGGTGGTGTTGTTGTTGTTGTTGTTGTTGATGTTGTTTTTTCCTGCTGTTGCTGCAGCTTTGGGGGCGTGCGTGCGTGCGTCATGGCTGCCAACGTGTGCCACAGCACCTGTCAGGCGCCTGCTGGTGTGTGTGGGTTGGGTGTGTTACATCTCGACTTGCGGTCAGTCCCGTCTTGCCCCGCCGAGCAGTTGTAAACAACCACACGTATCCTTACTGCAAGGCTTCCTTCACCTCTATGACCAGGCAATAATTGCGACTGATGCTGGCGTGGCACACCGAGTATAAGCTGACTCGAGTCAAGTGTGTCACTAACAACAATAACAATCATAGTTCGATGCGCAGAAAGTTACTGCAGTGACCCGACCACGGGAACCTAATCTCTTCGGAGAATCAAAACCAATAGCCGCAACTCTATAAACCAAACTCGTTGATATCCGACATGTCCCACGTGAGTCAGCCAACATGAAACAAGACATAGACCTGTGGCTTGCATTTTTGGCAATAATTTCTCTGTTTATTATTGTGCGACTGCTGACCAAGTTATTTTTCTCTTTTCTTTCCTTTGTTCTCTTGACCCCTCCTTCCCAAACAGGACAGCCGCGATCTCCGACACTGACACATCGTTGTCTCTGTCGCTTCTCTCCCTGCTGCTGCTGCTGGTTCTGCTGCAAGCCACATGCATGCACGATGTGCGATCCCAGCCGAGCAGAGGCGGTGACCGGGATCATGTTCGTCAAAGTCTGCGGGTGTGCGCAGCCGGCAGCCCCGTTTGGCAGGGCCCCAGCAGAGGACAATGCAACTCTAAATCGTGCCCCCCCACCTTCCCTCATATAGCTACGGACAGTGACAAAGAGGACAAGTCAGTTGCCATGTGGATGTGTCTGGCGGTCGAGGCGTGCATGCATACCGCCTCGACGACAAGTAAAAACAGGGGTCTCAAACACACGAAACAGGAAACCGAGCAAAGAAAGATAGAAAAAAAATGACAATTCAGCAAAGGCGCACCCGCTTGTCGGGGGCGGTTTGTTGTTGTTGCACAGCAAGGGTATCAAGAATAGTAGCGGCGAGGCTGCTTCACTGCTGCTGCCCGATTGCCGTCGCTAGCGACGATGCACGATGGGAGTGGGCGGGAGGATGAGTCAAAGCCAACGCGGTCGCAAACACACACACACACACACGCTCACACCTCTCTTTGTTTGCTGGCACCACCAACAAGCTGGCATCAGCAATCAGTGCTGTCGACGTCTGGAGTGTACGCGCCCGAGGACACCATCCCACTGTCCGCGGCCAGCCGCCGCCGTCTCGCGTGCACAAACCGTAATTATATGTGTGGAACACAAATGCCTGGTTGACCCGCCGACGTGGCAGAAGGCACTCGCACCAAGCCGCTTCGCACAATGCTACGTAGAGGGAAATGACCGCGATCAGCTTCACGCACACAAACAAGCAGGTCATGGACTCGCATCCCGTTCTTTTCGGCACGAAGAAAGAGAGCAGGAATACTCCGTATACGGGGCGAGACCCGAAACTCAAAAAATCAAGAACGAAAGGTGATAGATGATCCCGGGGAACAGGCGGGAGGGCTAGCCGCGGGATGTGGGGCCCCGTCCCTTCCCATCCAGCGGAACGGTGATTCCCCGTGTTCAGGTTGTCACAAATCCCGTCCGCCGCTGTCCCTTTGGGATATCCCGTGTGTGCTTGCTCGTACCGACGACCCGTCCCCAGAGGACGCGGAATATTCGCGAGTGCCTGGTCTTCTGCTACCTTCCTTCTCATTCTCCTCCTCCTCGAGTCAGGAGGATAGCCCAAATGATACGGCACAGAAAGACGTTGCTCATTTACCAGCCCAACGGGCAAGTCCGTAGCGGCGTGCACAGGCGCGCGCGCGAGACGGGTAGCCCTCCGCGGTCCTAGCTCCCTTCCATGCGCGGGACGGTTCGAAGTGATGAGCTGGGGTGATGATTGCTGGTCGCGACAAGGGTCCGAGCCTGTCAGGCAAGCAAGCGAGCCAAGAGAGAGAGGGAAAGAGAGTGAAGCAAGCGGGCGGACGGTCCAAGCGAGCCAAACGGGCGGGAGCAAGCGAGGAGAGCACGCATCATCCCGCGAAGCTGGTAAATTGCTTGGGGTGAGGGAGACGGTATCCGTTGTAATCAAACCTAAAGTTGTGGACGGGACGACGGGGGTCCTTTGCTTGCCTGAATAATGCCCTGCTCATTTACAGCACCAGGTACGGGGTCATACAAATCCTGCGCCGCGCTCGGCGCGCACAACCGCTGGGCACTGATCCTTGGAGCATGGGCCAGAGTGCAAGCATGAATCTCCGGCGGCCGTATTTCGTCATACCCGCCGGCGTGGGTGCACCGCCAGCCTCGCATTCCAGCAGGAATGCTCGCCGCCCGCCCCTCTGTTGGCAGGAAGACCAGCGCCAACGCTTCCGGACTTCCAAATGAGGTGCCAGCAAATCCGAGCCCGCGCTGATATATTGTCGTTGTCATGCCGCCGTCAGCTTAGCGTGGCAGAGCAACACGACTGAATGACTGACTCATCGTGGGCAACCAGTAGAACGTAGCACGTATTAGCATCTGACAGCACGGCTACAGCAGGCCAAACGCCCCTAAAAGGAGGGTTGCAGCCCCGGACCAGAGCAGAAGCAAACACTGACTCCCCACAGATAGTCCGAGGCTTGTGAGAGCCCACGAGCCGAAGGGGCGGGTGAAAGGGAAAAGCCTGCCCTCTTGGGACTAGGGGCAGATCCGGGACCCAGGGCGAGGGAGCCGTCGGTCGAGGTTCTCGGCAGAAGAAGGGCTGGTAACATTTGACACGGAAGTACCACGGCCGCATTGTGCCCAACTCATGGGGGCCCTGGGGGCTTCTCGACTCCTGCCAGCACCGGGGACCTGGGGTGGCCTGGCTCCAGGCTTCGCCAGGCCCCCGTACTAGGAGCCGGCGCACTGGATTCCATCATTCCGGACACGCATCCGCGGTGCGCCAGGGCCGCCTGGGTCAGTGCTTTTTGGACGCTCGGGGAAGCTGGGAGGCGCGTGCCGGACCATGCCCACGACATTCAGACAATCCCGGGCATGGCCCGCGAGCGAGCTATCGAGTCAGGTCGAGAAAAAGCACGGGCACAGAAGAAAGGGCGGGCAGCAGCTCCTGTTTCGTGTACTGCAGTGTCGGTGTGTGTGCGTCTGCTCGAGTGTCGGTGACGGCCTGCGATGGAGGGCTCGTGGAGGGACTGATTGGGCGCGCGGGCCGGGGAGTCGAAGCTGCTGACTCTGGTCTCAAGGGCACGCCCTCGAGGCGCGAGGCGGTCTGCCTGCTGCTGGCGGTCAGTGGACTCGACACATGTGGCGTGGGGGAATCATGGGGGACGGGATGGCAGCCGTGGAAGGAAGGCGAGGAAGGAAGGGGGGGGCGCGGCCCAGAGGAGGCCGAACGGGCAGGAAGGACGAGTGGCCCGGCAAGGGAGGGGGCGTGGTTGTCCAAGGGGTGTGGCCCACAACGAGCCGTCGACATCCCACGCCCTCACCCCCACACCCCTTCCTCCTTCCCGAGCGCGTTACCCACCCCCCTCTGCTTTGCCGTCGGTACTCGTCCCCAGCTTCACTCCTGCTATATATCACCACCGTCCCGCCCAGCTTCATCCCAGGACCCTTCTCACCCGACACCAAGACATACGATCCACAGCATCACCGCAAACTAGCACTGCGCAATCCAGCACCTATCAACAGCCTCGTGCTTGTTGCAAGAGAGCTTCCGTCGCTCGACATCACTTACACGCAAACACACGCACACCATCACCAGTCACAATGTTCGGCTCGTACGGTTCTTACAGCTCCATGAGCTCAAACGCTCAGCCCCTGGACATCGCTCCGACCAGCTACCTCGCTCGGTCGACCTCGTTCCAGCCCAGCTGCGCCTTCCCCTCGTGGCCTCAGGAGCGCGCCTCGTCCTACCTCTCGGACGACGACCTCTTCCCTTGCGAGTCCATCACCGAGGACTCGAGAAGCACCACCGAGTTCAGCCCGGCCACCAGCCCGCAAGTGACCTCGCCCTTCGTCACCGAGGAGCAGATGCTTCTGCTCCGCCGCCAGCAGCAGGCCGCCATGCAGCAGGAGGCTCTGCAGTTCATCATCGCCGAGAAGGAGCGCCGCAAGATGGCCCGCAAGACCGCCAAGCGCACCACCTCTTACACCAAGGGCAGCCGCTCTTCCAAGACCAAGCTCTCTGAGGAGTGAGCATCTCTACGACACGACCTTCGCCTGATACCCTTAATAGTGAGTTGAACCCGCTGTCATCTACCTCAGTCACACCAGTCACTAACATGTGCTCAACAGATCATCTTTCCATCATCTTTCAGCATAGCATCGCAAGATACCCCAGATACCCCTTGCTTCTTACACCATGATACCCCATCTATACGCGTCACCCTCACGGGTCGCGCACGTCACGCTTGTATGCCATAATTCGGAACGGCATCTGAGCGCCCTTGACATGTGCTGGTCACATTATACAACACCAGCGCCGAGGGCCAGTCACCACTCGCCCCCTTCATAGTCAGCACCGTCGAGCCTTTGCTCCGGGCTGCACAGCTGGGGAAGCCATGCGATGGGTGACTTAGAGTGACGGGAGATGGAGGAGGACGGATATGGGTTGCCTCGGCCATGTTCACGGGCCTCGAGAGCATGAACAACCCGGAGGCATAGGATGGGATGCGCCGATCTGCGGCTGCTTGAGTATTTTGCCGGCTCCGGACCTTGCCCGAGGGTCGGCTGTGGTCCCCCACCAGACTCGCGCTGGCATGTGCCGAGCCTGGGATCGGGTGGGAGAAAGTGGGGCCTTCGGTCTGGGAGTGTGGGTGCTTGAGTCGGGCGCTTTCGGGCTGCTCACAACCATCACCACCCCTCGATTACACCACCATGACTGCCCAACACGGCACTGGATTGGCTGTGTGCTGCGCAGCCGCTGGCGCGAAGTCGCGCTGGCGCATGCCTGCATCAACAAACCCGTTGGAAGGAAACCAGCGGTGTAGATAGTTTCTCTCTCTTGGAGCTGGGCTTGCGCTCATGCTGCCAACATAATACAATCATCAATACTACCTGTCAAATCACTTCTCCGTTCGCCCGCGTTTGCAAAAACCCGTGACTGGTTTTGACCATGCTGTGCCCTGTCCTTGCTGGGTGCGCTGTCAAATCATGAGGCGTGCACTGCCGCTTGCGCACATGATTCGCCCTCCGCGATGACTCCTTCACCTATGTATTACACCGCCGCCTCCAGGCTGCCTCTGCCGCCTTACAATGCACACTCACTTACTGGCTACTGGCCTGCTGAGCGAAGCGGTCTGAGCAAATCGCAGTGCTGCCCATCGCTTCATTCCATTTACGAAGGAGGCGCCTCGCTTCTCGTCAGCCCTCCTGCTGCCGTTGGGGATAGGTCCATGCGACAGGTCGGAAGAGTGCTGAGAGCCAGCGCCGCCAGCATCATCTCCGCGCATGAAAAAGGTACGTATCAAATTTCATTCCACAACGGCAAGCGTCAAGAAACTCGGACGGGTGGTGTCGCGCTAGAAAACCAACCGAACCCTTTTGACTTTTGACTCGGTTGCCTTTACCCCACGATATGCCTATCCCTCCCGGTGGGTTGTGAAGCACGGAGCATTCGCCAAGTTCGTTTCTGCATGACACAAGAACACGCCGAAGAGCATTCGGGATACGAGGCCTTACCTCATTTACGTATGTGTGTGAGTGTGTGTGTTTTCCGGATTATCGGAACGATGCGGCACGGGGAATACTCCCACTTCCACCTACTCGCGCGCTGCACGCCCCCCCCCCTCCTCTTCGATGCGTTGAAGGTCTGGAGAAATCAAGCGAGATCCTTGTTTCTTGTTCAGCCTCCCCCGGACCGAAAAGAGGAAGAGGAGGGAAAATATATTGCGATGACGAGATTTTTATTTCTTCTCCAGAAACACCACACAGCCTGTGTGCGCATGTACGAATCACCATGTGCAGTGTGTATGGGTGTGTATGTGTGTGTGTGTTGCCACGAATCAAGGCATCCCATGCTCCGTCCACCGGCGCACGCCCAACGCGCACTACAAGTTCCGCGTGTCTATCGGTGTGCGCTCTCGGGATAGTCTCACACTCTGGGGAAGCGCCGGCAGAAGGGTCCGGTGTGTGTATTTGTGTGCGTGTGTGTACTTGGCAAACTTTGTGTGCACTGGACACTTTTCCTTATTGTGGTCCCGGATCGCTTGTGGATAAAGCCCCGTGGCACGCCGTCGCTGTCGGCGGATGGACGATAGGCGTGGCTTCGGCTGAATGTTGGCGCGAGAGTGTGTTTTCCCGTGTGTGATTGCCGCCGCTGGCAACGGCTGTGGGGAAGGGAAGATTGCCCCGGGGCGTAGACAGAGATGTCGGTCCGGGAGCCGAACCGAACTCCGCCAGCCTGAGGGGGAAATCTTGGTCCATTCTGGCCGATGACCTTAGACTTTGTCGGAGCGACGGTTGCATGACACGCGTGGGAATGACACAATGGCTCCCATCGTCCCGGAGGACTGGTACGGGTTGGGAAGTTGAAAGGTGTGCCGATGATGCAGGTTGGGTCACTGGTGCAGGGCAGAGGCCAGTATCGCCGTCCGCTGAACACTGCCGCGTTGCCGCGACGATGCTGTCCCCTGGTGGCCAGAGAGGCGAGAGGTGCCGAGCTGGCGAGTCAGTAGGATGTCGGGAGGCAGCCTGAAAGATCACGCTGGCGTCATTGGCAAACACGGCAATTCTCGCATTCATGCCCATGGCGTGGCTCTGATGATGGCCGTCCGTGCTGGATATCTTCGTGTCGGGGTGGCGATGCAAGTTGGTCATTACGAGGATTAACACGCAGACATATGTTCGCATGGCATGCGCCTCGGCAGTTGCGATGCGGCATGCGGACATCCTGCACGAAGGCTATTCTTACGCTAGGAAGGTATTCTTGACAGCTGAATGTGCACGTCGCTCATTCCGCACGATGTTGTTGACATCAGCCTAGCATCACACCCTCCCGGCACGGCGATCATCATTACCATCAGCTTGCCAAATCGTGCATGATGAGTAAGAATGAGGGTTGACTCCAAGTGTTAATGCTGCAACCACGACGCGTTACAGCTGCGGATCTCATGCGACTGATGCAGCGAGAGAAGCACGTCGCGCGTTGCGCTGTGCTTCGTGTCTGCAACCTGCAGCCGAGGGCGTAGTTAACCAGGCCGATGCGCGGGCACGGACCGAAGTCGTGCGCATTGCGATACGGACACTCCATCCACTCCATCCGGGAGACCTCGAAGCGACCGAAGCGAGATGCATCCACGATCTGCTGGAAGATGCTGGTCTCCTGTGGGGAAGTTCAACTTCTTCCCCGTGTTTTCCTCGCCGCGCGGGTAAGTGCTACTCCCCACGTGCTCAGTGCATTCCACGCTCCAGGTCCCGACACCATGGAGACGCCATTGTCCCATCTGCCGGGCTTGGGAGAGGATGATGATGTTTTTGTCGGAGTTGACCCGATCCGCTCATGGTTCCAGGTTCTCGCAGCCTGTTTCCGTCATTCCAGGATGAAGTTATGACGAGTGGTCGTTCTTGTCTTAGGCCGACAAGCCGGTGGCTTGCCATCTGGCCGGGGCTGGTTCCGGGCTACGTCATCGTTCCGCCCACAAATGCGTCTTTGGAGGGGTTCCCTGCTCTGGTCGCGACAACGCCCGGAATCCTCCTAGGAATCATCCCGTTTCCGGGTTTTCGGGTTTTCTCTGGTTCGGGCCTTGGCCTGGGTTGCGAGATAGACAGACTCGCGGGTGTGCCTTGTTTTCCTCTGTTTACATGACAAGCTGTATACAACGTCTGTTATCGGACATTGTCGGTTGCCTGCACACGCTTGGAGATCTCCCGACATCGGCCGTCCCTGGCCATCCCTGGCCCGAGGACCCTGACAAGGTTGCACGTTCGCTCCTTTTCGTATGGGATCTGCTTGACCTGGCGCGACTCGCGACATCCCGGAAAACAACCTGCTTCCTTGCCTCGGGCGTGAGGTCTCGGCACGAGGGCATGGCTCCAGAACCACTGCGCGCAGATGACGTTACCATGTTCGAATTCTGAGAGTTTGGTTGTCTTCGGACTGGTTGCACGACTTGCAGCTGCCAGATGCCCCTGTCGTACTCATTGGTGCTTATGCACGGCGACAAGACGGGATCTAGACCATTGTGGCTGCCAGAGGGCACTATTGGCCTCGAGCGACCACATATCAGACCAAGCACAGAGTGAAGCACAGATTCGATTCGCAAGTGTCGGATCCTGCCTGGCATCCCGCCATCAGCTTACCGTACCAGCACAGAAAGGTGCACAACCACGACGACCCAACACGGGACACGACGGTGAATCATACCTGCGCGTTTGCCCCAGTGCGACAATTGGCTGCTGAGCGAAGCTGACCCCCAGCGTCACATCCTCCCGGACCCCGCGACCGGAATCATTGGCTTGACGCGCTGCCAATGGTAGGGCTGAGCTGACGCGGGCGCGCAGCGCGCTGATGCTGTTGGCCGTCCGCGGCTACGGCTGGACCCCAACCGATCACAAACGAGGCCGCTTAACCTGTCACAACTGCGAGAGGCGACAGCTCCAGTACGACTGGTGCTGGAGATATCGGTCAAATGCCAATCAATACACAGGTCGACGTCCTTCCCACCCACTTCACTCGAACAATTCATGCAAGGCGACGAGTTGGTCCGGCAGGTCCTCGTATTGATCTCCTCATCACACCCCATCAGCACCGAGGAAGCACAACTCGGCGAGTCCAACGGAGCGTGGCGACACAGTCACTGCGCCACATAAGCCACACGAGATGGTGTCCGTCCAAATGAGAAAGACGATCCCGGACGTGATGCAGGTGTATGCAGACAAGCACTTCCGGCTGCACACCACCGCATGTCCAGATGCATCTCAAGGGTCTTCTGCTCGGGGGAGTAGAGTGACTGACCCCTGCAGATCACGGCCGGGGATGGTCCTATTGGTGAAATGTCTCGGCCCGTCACATTCAATGGCGGTATCATCGCGAGAGTGAGTGGACGACCAATATGCATTCAAGTCACCAAGAATCCGACTCTATGAAAGCCACATTGTCGAGGTAGCATTCCGGGGAACACGGGTTGTGACTACCGGCCACACTAATTTATCAGATCTCGCGGGAGCGATGCATTACTAAGTGGCGGCTCAGTGCTGATGTTCACTCGTTCCAATGCATCCCCATCGGTTGGGCGAGACGGTGCAAGCAGGATGCAACCACTGAATCATTCTCAGAGCCGAGGAGATGTTGCTGTCGCGGGTTGAGATTGGATCACATCGCCGTCACCAGGTGACATTGACTCACTCTGAAGCGCAGAGGCACAACCTGAACATGAAAGCAGTCCAATCGGCTGCGAAGCCTCTCTGACAAGGCCGTGCATGCTATGCACACTCCCGGTCATCCCGACATTATGAAGGAGCATGAAGACTTCGATGGAGAGCTCGTGGTACCCCAGCCTGCATCCAACACGACAACTCGCACACTTTCGAGTAGTGGTATTCGTGTCACTCCATCTGCAAGTTCTACAGAGTGACACACGATACCGGACCCGGACAAAAGATCCGCTTGCCAAGAGCCCGGCCAGATCGGAAGCAGGAACACACGCGGAGCTCGGGGCTGGTGTGATACGCGGTTCCCCATCTGCGGCGCGGGTTCCTGCAGATAACATGATATCCCCTCTGCATGGGTTGTTGCAGTGCTGCATGACCTTGCTTCTGCATGGCTTCGGTCTCGTGCATATATACTCGAGACGGATATTGTCGAAGCTCAGCTAATCGGAACACGGCGGGCTTGGTCGGGCACGCCGCGATAGGTGGCCCTGACTGTGATACGGTGAGTAAGTGCGAGGTTGCATGCCGGCATCGCGGGTTGTATTGCAGAAATGTCATGATGCCCGACATCGCCATTTCCGTAAGCCCGTCCCGAGTCAACCGGGACGAACACTCACTCTTCCACCCGCCAAGCATATGACCTATTCGGGCCGAGTTGTTCGTGCTGTGAGTGACCCGTGCCCTTCCCGATGCGCCCACCTAAGTACCTGCGTCGAATAGTGAAGGATTGTTTCGTTCGTGGAAGGCCTGCACAGCGCGATACTGAGCCAAGCCCATGTACCTAGCACTGATCCAGACAGGCGAGACTTCTCAATACCGTAGACCCTTTTGTAACTCATTGCGTAATGGTCGCTATTGGAATGGCCGCGGACTGACACTTCTAGAGGGGGGTTGCTGGCACATGATCAGGCCTGGTTCCTCACAGCCTGGTCTTCCATAAGCGTAGATAAGACGGATCTCATAACGGACCTTGCTCAAAGATCAGCTTGAGTGTTGACTAACGGTTCTGAGCATCCTGTGTGCATGTGAAAACCACGATCCCTTGCCGCCTTGACAAGCGCCATCACTACCGTGGAGCCACGCCTGAGACTCCCTCATCGCCCGCCGGCAGCCACTCTCTAGGGGCGTGAGGCGGCTTTCAGACTTCATACCGCGGACCTGCAGATAGGTATGGAACTCTGGTTCCGGACACCGTTCCAGCACGCTGCGCCCGTTTTGCTCTGATGAACACCGCTAACTCGTTGTGGAGGCACGCCTGTTGCCGAGTCCTGAGAACCCGATACGATCTTCATACCAGCGTTATCGCCGCAGTTCTTGACGATGTCCGTAGATGCAGTGTGCTCTCAAGTTCTCGCGCTCCCATCTGGGAAAGGTGAGCTGCTCTTTCTAGCCTTTGAGCCGTCAGTGATCTGGTCTGAGCCCAAGTTTCCCAACAGCAATGTACTGCCTCCCCGCGAGTGAAGTCTGCGTTGATGTCTGTGTTTATGCAAACTATCTCCACAAAGAAGTGGCAACCATAGGTGTCTCCCAGTATTCTGTAAACCGTGTCCTATGACGAAAAGACCGCTCGCTAACCTCGAGGCAGGTAGGACAAATTCCCAGGAGCATCTTGCTCGCTCAGGGACAACAGCACGAAGCGGCGAGTTTCGAAATGGAATGCCGGACGACAATCATTTCTTTCGTGGCAGCACACCCTCAAATATATCTTTGTCCTGAGGCACGTGTCGCGGAGGCAGCATCATGGTCTGTAAATACTGTTGCTCAGACCCAGTCCCTACGAGCCAGATTCATTGAGCTGTCGCCAGCCCTTTTCTCCCCCCTCCAATCTGCCTTTATCTGGTCTTGAACGAAGCCAGATTTAAAGCACGTGTGCTTCCAGTAAAGAGTGCTCGTCACAGCCTCCGACTCGATCAAGATCAAGGGGGAACAAAACGGACGAGCTTCACCGGAATATCACAAGGCCTGCGGAGCAAGTTACCAGGTGAAACCTTTACACTTTCCCATTTAAGTCTCGACTTCAAAGACTTCCTATGGACTCTATACATCAACCGCCAGGACGGAATAGGGACCACATCTTGTCCATAGAAAAAACCGGCACGACCCGCTACGGGGCCGCTCTCAATAAGCCGACCCGGACTGCGCGCGTCAGGTAGCCACGCGGCCGCAGAGCATCTCTCGCCAGCCCCGGGGAACGCCTCTCTTTTGCATCAAACACTTAGGATAAATGTATGCCTTACTTGATATCCTTGCTGGTCTTTCAGATACACAGGTGCGATGCTTTGAACATCACTTATGAGTCTGTACACACACATACACACACATTGGGGCAAAATTATCGCCCAGGGACTAGCAACTACGAAGACCTCCGCCGCCACGAGCACTGTCCAGTGTCACCACATCTTGTTCTCAACAGCCATTGCTCACCCTCTAGACATTTTCCGCACAGCCGTGCTTAGTACAAGCTGAGCGTCCCAATATACATGTATATGCTCAAGCATAAATGCCCCTTCGAGCCCTGGATCTATTCCATTCTGTCTAGCCACACCCATTACAGAAACTGACATCGAACCACTCGCCCGCTCGAACTATTACCTCGTGATCAAGCCTGCGCCTTCCATAGTAACAGTAAGGCCGCGTAAGGTCTTCTCTCGTCTCACAAGAGGTAAACTGTATCAGCACAGTTATGCCAGTTTCACCGAGTCAATCATAGAAACAGCTAACCAAGAAGTATGAGACACAGATTCCCACGATTACACCTGATCCAAAGCCGGACTGGGAGGAGTAGGACCACCATGGCTGCAAGGCTGAGCGGCGCGTGTGGCCGCCCATTTAGCTAAAGTGACATCCAATCGCCCCCCTGTGAAGATCATCTTATGTTTTTTTCTTTCGTCTTCTTCTTCTTCTTTTTCTTTGTTCATTTCTCGATCCTTGATATTGCACTCTCGACTAGATCACTGGATAGAGTCTTGCTCAACCTTCGAGAGGCACGAACCCCCACCTCTTCTTTCCCAGAATGTCCCAAGATGGCGAACTTCACACGTGGAAGCCGATCCCAGAGCGCGTTGCTACGTCCCCTCTGCGACATATCACTCTAAATTTCCTTGTTTGTATCAGTGTAGGACGAAACACTGAATATATCTCTGTAAGCGGGTGGTCACCTCTTCGAGTATCTAGGAACTGATGGGACCTCCTCCTTGCTACGCTGGGCTGACGTCATATGGTCCAGTTTTCATCCTCCTTGGAGGTCGCTCCTTTGTGTTATTTTCGCGCATGTAACGGCTTTTGCAAAATGGAAGTTGTGCATCAACGCGTTTCATTGCTGAAGCCTGTGTTGTCGATGGCTCTGGCTGGGTTTTGGCGCTATGCAATTCAACATTAATCAAGTGGACAGACGTCTAGGTCGCAGCGGGAATTCTCATATGGTATTGGTGAGGTACAAAGAGCCTTGAAGTGACATAGTAGAAAATTGTATCAGACAACCCCAAGTATCCCCAATGCTGCGCCGGCTTCCAAATTTCACAATAATCCTTTTTGGAGACATATGTCAAAGATGTCTGCGCCTGTTGGTCGGTCATGCAGCGGTAGCGGTAGTCGCACTGTGGCTTGTTGCCTTGTCGTGTCTGGCTACGGCCCATCGATCGGCCAGCACGCCTGCCAACGGCGGGAGGTGTTCAGGAAGGCGAGCTGCCTTACGCGGAAGGCTTAACGTCAGCCTTGGCGTCTGTGGCCGTGGCGTCATCCTCACCCTCGAGCGCGGGCATGTCATCATCGTCGTCCTCATCCTCCTCGTCGTCCTCACCACCAAGGGCGCCAAGATCGGGCATGCCGCCCGCGCCGCCCAGCTTGGAGAAGTCGATACCGCCGAAGTCACCGCCGCCTGTGGGAGAGATATCGGTCAGTAAATGTGTCGCTTGTTACACGCTTGGGAGGAAATATGTGCAGATTGCAGTCCTCGCAGATAGTTTGTGGGGAGTTCCTGGACGTCTGAAGTCACTTACCCATGCCGGGCATACCGCCTATTCGAGGAAAGACAATGGTTAGCGCAATTGCAGAAATGGAATGAGGGTGAAGAATGGAGAACAGCTGGACATTGCCAAGGATTCGAATGTGCGAGCATATCCAAAATTCCCGAGCGTGATCAGCAAGAGGGAGGAACCGCTGCG
Organism: Microdochium bolleyi; assembly: GCA_001566295.1. NCBI lineage: Eukaryota > Fungi > Ascomycota > Sordariomycetes > Xylariales > Microdochiaceae > Microdochium > Microdochium bolleyi. The sequence goes on from KQ964245.1 coordinate 1,004,823, forward strand.
CATCACTTACCCATACCGGCGCCGCCGAACTGGGAGAGGTCTTCCTCGGGAGCCTCGTTCTGCTCGTCCTCATCGACCCACTTGTCGAAGTCGGTCTTGAGGAACTGGACCTTCTTGGCCTCCTTGAGGAGGCGAGGCCAGTACTCCTCCTTGAGCTCCTTCTTGCGCAGCTTGAGCTCGACGTTCCTTTGGGTGTGGTGGACCTGGGAGTTTTCGACGTCGATCTCGGCGTAGAACTCGAGGTTGAGCTGGTAGTCGCGCTTCAGGGTGTTGGACTTGCCGCTGAAGGTGAGGGTGGTGGGCTTGAGGTCGAGCTTGAAGCTCTCCTTGGGGACGTCGGGGACGGAGATGGTGAGGTAAATGAAGTTCTTCTCGGGGTCGGCGCTGGAGGAGCGCTGGGCCCACAGGACTGCGGATGAGAGTTAGCGACAAGTCTTTTCGGGGGCGAAGTCGGGATATTCGGCGAGCATACCTTCGGGAGTGAGCTGCGACATGGCGTCTGATGTGGGGTTCTGGGGGTTGGAGAGTTGTAGAGAAGTGAGGTGCTGGTGAGGCTGGGTGCTCTGGCAGATGGTGAACAGGCAGAGATGCTTGTGTGGGAGGTTGTGGTGTTTGTGATGACCAAACTTGGAGGAGGCAGGCAGACAGACAGCAGGAAGGAAGAGGCAGAGCAGTGCGCTGATGTTATTGGGCCGGGGGTCGAGGAGGAGGGGACGTCGATTCGGCGGATGGAGGGGGAGCGGCGCAAAATGCGAGGACGGGACGCGGCGGGTCCTTCGCCAGGCCAGGCACTTGGCGCTGCCGACACAGCTCCCTGGCCCGCCTGGAGCTCCCACAAGGCACCTGCGCGGCTGCCATCTTCTTCCAACGGCTTCTAGGCTGCCTTGCACAACATGATCCGGGCCCTACAACAGCACGAGCCCTGCGAGAGGCGGAGCGGCACAGCGGGGTACCGCACCCTTGTCCTTCACTTCACATCCCCACGGCACTGCGTGTGATGGATGGGGTGTGGAAGCCGTGCGAACAGTCCAGAACCGCAGCATCAACATGGCGCAGTGTCTAGGGCTGAAGGGCTCCCGTTTTCACCACAGCTTCAAGTGGCAGCAGGCGGCTGGCGGCATCGCCTTTTGACCGCCTTTACCCTGCGCAATGGACTGCAGACATGCTCAGCTCGTTCGTTGACCTTTCATGCGCCCTCCAATCCGGACCGTCGCGGCAGGCCTGGAAGTGAGAGCCCATCTGCTCTGGCCTTTTGCGTGGCGGTTGGTCTGGCCAATAATGAGCACTGCCATCTTCATGTGAAGAAAGAATCATCAAAGTACATATTGTGCCCGAAGGTAGTCAGTAGTGTAGACCACGCTGACGAGGCAGATGGGGATCAAAGTGGGGAGCTGGCGCGGGCCCAATGCTCCAATGCCAAAGCCCATCCAGATTCCCACTCAGTTATGTCATACCTGACACGGCCGACCCCAGCCCACCCTATGCGCCTCCTGCCATCCGCCAACAACCTCCCCGCCATCACGAACCACGGAACACGCCGCCGAGCTCGAGGCGAACAGATCGCCCACCCGAGAGCGCGAGAGAGCCACTGCTGCTCTCCCCAGCACATCGCGCTGCCCACTTCGTTGCCCCGCTCCCTGTGTGCCTGATCCGCCATCATCAAACACCAACACAGCACCATACCGCCGGAGCGCCCAGACCCTCGCCATGGAGAGCTTCAAGTCTTTATTCGTCAAGCCCGACCCCAATGCGCAGGTACGGCTTTCCCCACACGCCAGGATCTGCCTCTGTTCACGTCGGGCACACGTCTGTCCCTCCATACCAGCCCAAGCTAACATGATGCGACTTCTCGCACATGCAGATGCGCAAGGTCAACGCCATGATCCGGTCCAACATCCGCAAGCTCGAGCGCGACATCAACGCCGTGAAGCAGGTCGAGGCGAAGACCAAGTCCCTCATCCTCGCCGCGGACCGGCGCGCGCAGCGCGACCCCTCGCGCTCGAAGCAGGCCGCCAAGGAGGCCCGCGACTTCGCGCAGGAGCTGATCCGCGCGCGGCGCCAGCAGAACCGGCTCGTCACGAGCAAGGCGCAGCTCAGCAGCGTGCAGATGCAGGTCAACGAGGCGTTCGCGGTCCGCAAGATCGAGGGCAGCATCAAGGCGTCCGTGGGCATCATGAAGAACGTCAACTCGCTCATCCGCCTCCCCGAGCTCGCGGGCACCATGCAGGAGCTCAGCGTGGAGCTCATGAAGGCCGGCGTCATTGAGGAGATGGTCGGCGAGAGCCTGCCCGTCGACGAGGAGATGTTTGAGGACGAGGAGGCCCTCGCGGACGGCGAGGTGGACAAGGTGCTCGGCGAGATCCTCAAGGGCCGCATGGAGAAGACGGGGCCCATGCCCAGCGCGCCTGTCGCGCAGGAGCCAGCGGCGGCGGCACCCGTCGACGCCGAGGAGGAGGACCAGGACGCCATGATGGACCAGATGCGCAACAGGCTGGAGGCCTTGAGGAGCTGAGCAGCGTACGCGCGGCTGGTGTCGTTGCTTGCAGTGCACTATGTGTGCCCGCTCTTCTCTTTGTGCGTTGGTTTTAGCGAAGCCACATCTGCGGGGATCCCCTCTGTGGCATGTGCGCGCAGGGTCGGCCGCCACAACATCACATCATGCAAACGGCGTTCGTGGAGTTCCAATCTATTCTGTCTTTCTGAAGGCGTTATTCATCATACATACAGTCCCTTTCTTAGATACTCCCCTTGGCCTTGCAGACAAGACAAGCCATATTGGTATATACATGCTTACTCAGCACCCTCACGATCTATGTATTGCATGTGCTTATAAATTGCTCGTTGTCCTTGACAGAAACCAAGGTAGCATTGAGTTGTATCGCTCTTTGCCGCTCAAGTTTCAGAATCTAGATTAATCGGCAGTACAGTGTACAATACCCAAGCGGTCCCTCTGAAGTACAAGGTCCGTGTAGCTCCTCTGCTTCCACACCGAGGGGAACTACGAAAGCAGAGGATGGGCAGAGAAAGCACTCTCCTGCTTACTTGAAAATGGGCGGCACGCGTCCCATCTTGCCCGGGTTCGACCAGGCACCAGAGTCGTCGTCGGCCGTCCAGTCCCAGCTCGACGCGAGGAAGACCTGGCGAGCGAGCTTGTCCAAGCCGAGTGCCCCGTCGAGCCTGAAGCGCTGGTCGCCGGCCATGGTCCGCGTGAAGCGGAATGGCTTTCCGTGAGGGTGGCCACTAGTCGGCAGATATCGGTGGCCGTCGCTGTTGTTGATGTCGCTGCTGTCGTCGTGGTGCGATGTCCCGTTCGACACGATGAACTCTGGTCTGCTACCATTCTGTGCAGGTGCAGGTGTTCCTCCGTCGTCTTGGTCGAGAGGGAGCCAGGCCGTCGCAGCCCGATCCGCCTTCCAGCCCGGTATCGTGACGGGCACCGCGTTCGCGCTCAGCAGGCTCTGCACAAAGTCGAGGATCGGCAGCATCCGCGTGCGCAGGCCGCAGTTGTTGTGGTTCTTGTCAATCTGGTAGCTCGGGCACTGGCGCAGCGTCGTGATGAGCGAGTCGACGGTGATCTGCGCCGTGTCGACGACGCGGTCCAGCGACGACGGGCCGAAGTCGACGAGGAAGAGCAGCGACTTGTTGGCCAGGAAGCGCACGATCTCGCCGAGCTGGTACGAGTCGCACGCCGCGGACGAGTCGTAGCCGAGCTTGCACTGCCGCGGGGCGCTGCGCGACGAGTAGAGCATGAGGAAGTGCTGCTGGATGCCGGCCACGGCGTTGAGGACGCACTGGCGGCGGTACTGGAGTTCTTCTGTTGGGCCGGGGACAGCAGCGGTGTTTCATTAGCATGATGATGATAGATCTCACTCATTCAAGCCAGTGAATGTGGCGAGGGGAAAGCTCACCCTCGAGACCTTCAGGGAGATACCACCAGCTGGCATCGGGCTTGTCGTTCTGCTCGTGCTCATCCTCGGTAGCGAACGCACCCCAGCGTGAGGACCCGCTCAAGATCAACTCTTTCGTGCCGTTCTTGAACACGATGGGCAGGTTCAGGAGCCAGCCCACCAGAATCTTCTGCCGGAGCACGTCCTCCGCGGCGCGGCTCAGCCCTGGGCTGTCGTCCCCTCCGCGGCCGGATCCCAGCGGGACCTTCCTGCTGCTCGTCGCGGGCCACCTGTACTTCAGGCTCTCCTTGAGATAGCTGGACACGGGCTCAGTGCAGTCGAAGCGATCGGCCAGGACCGCGAGCGTGGTGACATACTGCGGCGTGATCTTCTGCGTGCTGCTGCCGTTGCTGCCAATGTTACTGCTGTTGCTCCTCTTGCTGCTCTTGCTGTCACTGCTGCTGCCGGTGCCGGTGCTGTTGCTGCTGCTCTTGCTACTGCTAGTGATGTTGCTATCACTGCTAATGTTGCTGCTGCCGCCACTACTTACCAGCGCCGACTGACCATGGAGAATACGCAGGAGATCGGCAAACACCAGCTCGCGGTGCGCGTACTGCGTGGCCTCGTCGTCGTCGGCGATCTCGACCCACGGCAGGTCTGCCGGGTCCGCGTCGCAGGGCTTGATACTGCGCAAGGACAGCGCCTCGAGAGCTGCCGCGATGTCATTGCCCTCCTTGAAACGGCTGTCGCCGAGCAGCCGGTCAAAGTACTGGCTCTGCAGCTTCAGCACGGATGCCTGCACGCGGAACGGCACCCGTGTCCGGGCTCGGGCGATAGGAGCCGTGGCGGCCGACCTGTCCTTGTCCGGTCGCGCCGACGTTCTGACATACGCCTGGGCCTGCGCCTTGCGGGCCGCGCGCACGGTGGATTTGGAGTTCTCAAAGGTCACCGCCAGGATCAGGTCGCCGGTGGCGGCGATGTTGGTGACCTCAGGGTCCGGTACCCCGCCGCCCGGCTCGGTCCGACCTCGAGAAGGCGTGGCGCTCTCCCCATCTGCGGTCGCCATTTCGTCCATGGGGGGCGGTCTTCTGTGTGAGGCCGGACCTGGAATATGCTCGTCGGCATCAAGGAGCTCATCAGCTCTGCCCGTCGGGTGTCGTGGGACGGATGTCCGCCAAGGAGGCCGGCAGTTTCTCGAGGCGGCGAGGAGATGATGACGGCTACGGCTTATCGATGTGCACTTGTGCTTGAACGGTGGTCTTGCAGGGAACGACCTTGAAAAGACTCTCGACTAATATCAGAAAGGCCACAGCTGTGAGGTTGTAGTAGACATGACGTCTGATTTAGGTCGCAGCCCTGGCGCGGGCGGAAGTGGAGCCGCTCACGCCTGTCATCCCCAACCTAGCGCTGGCTTACAGGGCTGTATCAATCTGTCAATCACCACATTGCTGCATATGTCTGGAAATGGTAGAGCCAAGGTCGCAACTACCAATGTAGATTGTGCCCTGGTTCAAAGGTCTTCTTGGAAACATAGCCGAGATAGCTACAGAGTCTCTCCCAGCTGCCCTTAGAGTGTTCGGTGAGGGAGGTCCTGTTCATACCTTCCTAGAAGCCCTCGCCTGAGCAAGTTACATATCTGCGGGACGTAGAACCACGGAGTCTGTATAAGTGTTATTTGTAACAGTAAATCCGTCGACCAAGGCCTGTCGGACGCGGCTGGGGAGGCCACTGGTAGTAGGTGTCGCGTTCTCGTACGCAGCCAGTCGTGCGTGGAGGCCATGTGCCGTGGCAAACTCGGCTCCGACGCTGGCGTGGCAGCATGACTGGATGTCGAGCTTGGTGAGCCAGAGACCGTAGACGCCCCAGTAGGGCGAGGGAGAGGGTCCAGGGAGCGTCGTGAAGAACTGCTCAGAAGGGGGGTTGATCTGGGACAGGACCTGGTGAAGGTCTGGGGCGAACTGGAGCGTTCACCTGTCGATGATCACGGAGCAGTCTGTTGGATCCCTGAAGGCGGCCGCGTAGATGGGGCTGATGCAGTAGCTGGGTGCGGGGAGACGTGTCAAGGCCGAAACCCCAGGGTCGACGTAGTCGACGAGCAGCTCCTTCCTGGGGTTGTACGCAACGGCCATGGCGGGCAGGGGAGGATGGAAACAAGATGATGGGATGGCCACGAAGGACTGATGGTGGGCGTTTGCTTGGGGGGGAGTGGGCTGACTGCTTGGTGAAAGCTGGATGGATTGGAGATGCGTTCAGGTGGTTGAAGAGGGAGGAAACGGGAAAGCAGACCTGGCTGAGAGAGTCCGGTTTTATGCCGGTGGTGGTTGATCCATGTCGGCAGGAGCGTAGTCGGAATGTCTGTGGAAGGTGGCAGGCAACAGGCGGCAGGTGGCACACGGCAGAGGAATGCAGAGAGACGGATGGAGGAAAGCAAATAGCAGGCTCGATTTGGCAACGTCGATGGAGAACAGCAAGAGAAGTTGTCTAACGGACAGAGAAGCCACGCTACTACATGCTGCTGGCGGGATGGGCAGATGGCAGTGGGGAGGGTTGAGACAGTACCTGGATGACGAGCACACCAAGGCTGAGCATGTCACCAGCGTGCAGTGAAATTGGTCATTCTACGAAGAGGTACACGCAATGAGAACTGACAGTTTCCGCTGACCGAACGTGCGCTGTTTCATTCGAAGTCACAGGAACGACCTCCTCGGTGACCCTTCGAGGAACCCCAAATGCTCAATCGTCTTGGCCTTCGTCGGCTTCTTGAGGATATGACGATTTCCTCCATTTCCCCACCCACAGAAGAACTGGTTTCGAATGACTATCGGCGTCTCACTCATCCACGTGCGCGCCAGTTCCGCAACTTCTTTTTCAGGGATCACGAATGTCGAGTTCGGGATGCTGCTCCAGAACCACAGGTCTCGCGGCTCCGAGCCCGTTTGGGTTCAGGAGTCGTTCTGCAACTAGCGAGAACTTCTCACCAGAGTCTCTGGGCCTCTGGACCTCTGGCCCTCTGCCCCCTTCATGTTGCCGAATCACACTTGATCGTTCCTGTTATTTCCGAGGCGTCCCGCCATCTCCCACACGGGTATCCTCTGTACCGCAAAGTTCCCGGATCCAGCCGACTACGAGCTTTGCCAGGCCCGATTCAAGGTCCTGGAGGCGTGGTTCAATATCCCCTTCACCGACTGCAAGCCCCTCAGCACGGATCCGGTTGTCGAAGATTTTGTTCTGTAGGACAGACAAGATACAGACTGGAGTCCACTCTGTACACACCTCTCCCTCACCAAGAGCACAATTCGCAGTGTCAATTTGGGCCGCACCTCGCTCAATGCCACGGTAGCGGAGTTCCGCGCCAATGCCAAGGCCCGGATGCTCGAGGCCGGTCAGAGGTTCATGCCATCCGCCGCGCCATGGTCCCAGAGGTATACAAGGCCAAGATCACAGCGGACAAGAGCGCTTGGGCAGGGCTCAACTGAGACAAAGTTCACGCGGCGCCGTCCAGGGTTGGAAGCCGTGCGACCAGACCTACCGCTACTACTGTGAGCCCTGCGACCCATTTTTCGGTCCAGGTTGGTACTCGATCGACACCGGCGGTCTCATGGCCATGAGGAGAAAGAGAAGAAGTATTGGACCAAGAACGCGTTGGCAGAGAACTCCTCACCAGAGTCTCTGGACCTCTGGACCTCCGGTTCCTTCATATTGCCAAATCATATTTAATCTTTGCTGTTATTCCCGAGACAGCCCGCCACCTGCTACAAGCAACACTTATACAGGCTCCGTGGTTATGCCTCTTGTGGATATATAACTTACTCAACTGACGGCGGCTTGGCGTCCTGCTTGACGTGCTCAATGTGAATAGGGCTGCCACCTTCCAATCTTAAATTCATGCTCGAGGGGAGCTTTGAGGAAACGTGCTGAACGTGATGGAGTTCCGACAAGTTTGAGGGCGAAAGACCCGAAGATTAGTACTTGTGAAGCTTCGCGCAGTTCAAGATTCGACTTCTAAAACAATGTATAGGCCCATACAACACAGGCACATTCTCGCGCCGGCGAAAAGCACTGAAAGAAATTCACTCCATGTACATTCACGTGTCACAAGCCCGGATCATCCCAGGACCGCCTTGGTATGACTCAAAGAAATTAAGGTGGATTTTGGTATACAGCTCACAAAGGGAACTCGATTGAGCTAAAAACTCCTCGACCACGGGCGCTCTCCTTTTCTAGATATACACAGAACACCACTCCGAGGCAGCGTCTAGTTCACAAAGGTTCCACTCCCCCAACCGCTTAGTTCTTCTCAAGGTCGGCAAGAATCTTCTCACCCTTCGCCTTGGCGGAGGCGAAGTCGCCAACCATGTAGAAAGCACCCTCAGGAAGGCTGTCACCCTCACCAGCCAGGATGGACTTGAAAGAGGCAATGGTGTCCTTGAGGTCGACGAGCTTACCCTCGATACCAGTGAAGACCTGGGCGACGGTGAAGGGCTGCGACAGGAAACGCTGGATCTTACGGGCACGCTCGACGGTAAGCTTGTCGGCTTCCGACAGCTCGTCCATACCCAGAATGGCAATGATATCCTGGAGCGACTTGTACTCCTGGAGGATCTGCTGGACGCGGGAAGCGGTGTCGTAGTGCTCCTGGCCGACGACACGGGGGTCGAGCATACGAGACTTAGAGTCAAGAGGGTCGACAGCGGGGTAGATACCCAGCTCGGAAATACCACGAGACAAGACAGTGGTGGCGTCCAAGTGAGCGAAGGTGGTGGCGGGGGCAGGATCAGTCAAATCGTCAGCAGGGACGTAGACGGCCTGGACGGAGGTGATGGAACCCTTGGTGGTCGTGGTAATACGCTCCTGCATACCACCCATGTCGATGGCGAGGGTGGGCTGGTAACCGACGGCAGAGGGGATACGACCCAGAAGGGCAGACACCTCAGAACCGGCCTGAGTGAAGCGGAAAATGTTGTCGATGAACAGGAGCACGTCCTGACCCTCGGCATCACGGAAGTACTCAGCAATGGCTATGTTGAATGACGTAGGTTAGTACAAGTTTCTAGACGTTGTCGTGATGTTGTCATGTTATGATGCCTGGGTTGTGGTGTTGGAGAGTGAGGATGGTGAAAAGTGGGACCACAAGAAATGTGGGACACGACAATGACTGGCAGTTGAGTGTGCAAAGAGCTGCCGAGGTCAGGTGCAGAGGTGCAAAACTGCGAATGCAAGTGATTCTGGAGATCCAGAGAGTGTGCATGTCGATGGGCGTCCGCCCAGATGTCGAGAGGCTCTAAGGGTGCGGGAATGACGTGTAGACAAGTAGAGGTGCCGCGGGTCTCTGTGGTCAGAGGCCAACAAGAGACAGGGCGCAGAGGAACCATAAAAGAGGAAATGATATACGTACTCAGACCAGTAAGAGCGACACGGGCACGGGCTCCCGGGGGCTCGTTCATCTGACCGAAGACCAGGGCGACCTTGGACTCGCCGTCGAGCTGAATGACGGAGGTCTCCTGCATTTCGTGGTACAGATCGTTACCCTCACGGGTACGCTCGCCGACACCGGTGAAGACGGAGTAACCACCGTGGGCCTTGGCGATGTTGTTGATGAGCTCCTGGATGAAGACGGTCTTGCCGACACCGGCACCGCCGAAGAGACCAATCTTTCCACCACGGGCGTAGGGGGCGAGCAGGTCGACGACCTTGATACCGGTGACGAGAATCTCAGCAGAGGTGGACTGCTCGACGAACGCCGGGGGCTCGGCGTGGATGGGCAGGAACTTGTCAGTCTTGACCGGGCCACGCTCGTCGATGGGGTCACCAGTGACGTTCAGGATACGGCCAAGAGTGGCGGGGCCGACGGGAATGGTGATGGGAGCACCAGTGTCGCTCGCCTTGGCGCCACGGACGAGACCCTCGGTACCTGTGTGTCGCAAGTCAGTCGGATGTCGCATTACGTACAAATAGCGCATTGGGGTGCTTACCGTCCATAGCAATGCAGCGGACGACATTCTCACCGAGATGTTGCTGGAGAAAGTGTCAGAATGCATCGCTCCGTAAAGTTGCCGAGATTAGATCTCTTACAGAAACCTCGAGGACAAGTCTGTTGCCACCGTTGTCGGTGTGGAGGGCGTTCAGAATGGCAGGGAGCTTCTGGCCGTCGAACTTGACTGGAGAGAAAAGTTTTGCGTTAGTAAACCACGACGAGGCGGTGTTGGCGCGGGGCCTCTCGAGAGATGGGTTGACGAACCGTCGACGACGGCACCGATGACCTGTTGTGAGGATGTGTTAGCTATGGTTCCATTTTGGTTGGCCCTGCCAGCCGCGGCAACAACCCCAGCCACACCAGTCCAGCTCCCACCACAACAATCGTCCTCCGGAATTCACGGGCGTCTCACCTGGTGGATCTTGCCATCACCAACGCTCGATGTGCTTGCGAAACGGCTGAGAGGGAATCTGAGGGCAGCCGGCTTCACGGTGCGCCGGGGCACAGCCGCGAAGGTAGGGCGAGCCGCTCTCGCGAAGGAGGAAAGGCCGCTGTGTCGGGGGCGAACGGGCACTACGGTCAGCTTCAATTGCTCCTCAATTGTCGGCGCGGGCGATGTCGCGAATTGGCTCGGAATAGGTTGGCGTACCTCTTGAACATCTTGAGAGATGCAAGCAGCGAATGTGAGATGGAGGTGGAGATGGGTGATGAAGTCTGGGAGAGGGAGACCGGAAGAGAGGTTTTTTTGGGCAGAGTCGGCGAGCTAGATGTCCCAGGAGGAACCCGAGCGCCTTGCTCCGACTGTCCTCCCACTGCCAGCTGCACGTGACTTCCAGAAACAGTAAAGCCTCAGCCAGAGCGGGTACCGGAAAATTGCCGCGCGACGCTGCCACTGAGCTGCACGATCACTCATTGCCAAAATTACACCGGGTATTTCGGGGATGTTTCATAATCTACACGAATCACTTCAGCTTTCACAATCATCCCAATCCGTACTGCTGTCGGCGTTGAAACCTGGAATGTTGTTGTAGTTGCTGGCCCGGCAAGCCCGCGACCGATGCCGCCTGGTTGGTCAATGCTCTCTGCCTGTGCCCGAGTTTTTCCTAGGCTCCATCTCCCTTTGCCCGTTCCCCGCTCCGCTCGTGGGGTGCATTGCGTGCAACTCCTCATCCATGCGACAAACCGGCTGCATGCAACTAACGTGTGTATGGCATCACCTCTCCTCCACATTCCAGGCTGGCTGGTCTGAGCGCACCCAGTTCAGCACTTTGACTCCCGGCAGCACTCTCAATCGACCTAGTTGGCTCGACGTCTAGATGAGTTTCACTCACAAGCTTTCGTTTCTCAGAAAACTCAGCTTGTCCAATGTCTCTACATTGCCCAAATATGTCTCATGCCTTCATTAGGTTCCTGCCACTTCTATATACATCGTGAGTTTGGCATATCGAAAGCAGCCGCAATGAGCCTTTCGTCATGCATTCATGCAGTGATTTTGACCCTGTCCTCGTATCGCCATGTGTCTTCCTGTCTTGTTCCCGGTGCTAGCCACCCTGCATTGCTCTGTCCACGCTGGCGGCCAGTGCCCATGCCGTCATTCTTCTTAGAATCGCCAACAGAGCCACTCGTCACCGCGGTATGGCCGTTGTTGTACGCATAGGGTGCTGGCGCGTTGTTCATCGCCATTGGGCTATCGTGCATATGAGGGCCTGGCATTGAGCGCATGTTGCTGTCCTTGGTGTTGAGGGGTAGCAAGGGCTGCGAACGCGCAGTGCTCTGGCTGAGTGTGCGAGCTCTCTTATCGGCCTTGTTGCTGTCGTTTGCTCGATCATAGAGGTACAGTCCAAGTGCTGTCAAGGCAATGCCTACCGCTTGGAGTGGTGTTGTGGGCTGCCAGAACCAAATGATAGCCACAATGATGACCCAGACGCGCTTGATGAGTGAAGCAACAGAGTACGTGACGGGTGAAACCATGGAGAGCAGAACAAAGGCCAGTATGTTCTGGCCAAAGTGGAACGTCCCGTTGAAGAGGAACTCGATGAAGAGTCGACCATGGTCGAAAGCGCCAGGCTTGGCAGAGAGGTCCAGAGAACCGTCGTGTAAGAAGTCTCGGATAAGGCCTACGCCTTCTGAAAGAAACCAAATAGGCGAAGTCAAGATGAAAGCCATGCCCGACGAGTAGCACAAAAGGTTCAGCTTGTCCAGCTTGCGTGACTTGCTAGAGTGGCCGTCTGCGTCAGCTCTAGCGGCCTCGTTGAAGAGCTTCTTCGAAAATATGTTTTGCGTGACGAAGATAAGAGTGGCCAGTAGCGCGTATATCAAGCCAAGCAGCTCGCCATCGACTTGGAACGCATGCTTGCTAGAGCACGCAAGCATGACACCGCACGTTAACGGGATGAGCGAGTAGTATGTCGCTCGTGGATATCGGATGTCGTATATGAAGCGATAGGCAAGTACCGTAAAGAGAGGCGACAAGCCCTTGACTGTGTGCACCATGGACACCGGGATCTTCGAAGTGGCGCTCGAACTCAGTAAATGACCACCGATCTGGAAGGCAGCTAGTGGCAGGGTCGTGGAAATCACGTCGCGGGACGGATACCGGATAGGATTCTTCAGCACTGGAACCATGGTCTGCAGGTTCGGGAATACCCGCGACAGCCACGACATGGTCAAGCAGTAGAACGCAACGAGGAAGAACTGGACCATGGTGAGACTGGCCGGTTTGTCGAAGGCGTTCAGAATTGATTTCGACGAGGTGTTCGTCAAAGCCGAGGACATATACCACGTCACACAGAGTGCCTACGTGAGCGTCCACATTAGCATCAACACAGCGCTGGAAATCTCCGGCTGGTCTGAGGACTTACAATGAGCCTCGGCGAGATGGGAGCCCGCAGAGCATCCGCAAGTTCGTGGGCATTCTGAGTGACACTACCACTCCGCCCCCTGATATTCTGTAGAGCCTCGCCAATGCTCTTCTGCTGCCTAGCGTGGCCATTTGCACGACTAGAGTCTGCCGAGGCGCCCCAGCGAACACCTTTGGCAGAATTGTCCCGTCGCGGTTGCCAGCGATCCAGGCCCGCGCTGCTGAAGCCTCCTCCGTTCATGCCGACCCCATAGGGGTTGAGACCAGCAGCAGCAGGGCTGACAGAACGAGCGCCCGCGGCCCGCATGGCAGGAGAGTCGACATGGTCGGGGAACTTTTCGAGGCCGGAGTCGCAGTCGTTATCGTTGTCGCCAAGAAACTTGCCATTCGGCCGGGGAAGCGACTGGTCTCGGATATGCGACGAGCCAGAGGATGTGGAGTGCGGCATCGCTGCGAGCAGCGCCGAGCTGGACCGTGCGGTCTGTGGTAGGATGATGAAGAAGTCGTCAAGCGATGTTCAACGGTCGGTTTGTTGTGTAGAGGAAACGGGATGATGGGCTCAAAGCACCATGTCGTGACGAGAGGCAGCTGCAAGTGTTTGCGAGGCCGAGGAGTTTGGTGTGGCGAGACGATTGCGCGTCAATCAGCGAGGCTGGCTGGCTGGCTCGTACTGTGGTGGTTTGGGGTTCCGACGAAGACGCTGGAGAGCTGTGTCGGCGCAATGGGACACAGGGCAGTCTGGTACCGAAAGAGGGAGTAATCGGTCGCGCGAGGCTTTGCGGATTGTGCGTATGTCGCAGGAGAGGCTGAGCTCGAAGATCGGACCTCGAAAAGTGTCGACAATGGATGAGGCGGCGTGGCTACCCCCGGCTCCTGCCGCTATCGCTGCAATGTGTGCTCTCCACGCGCTGCCATTGGCCTGGCCGCTGTTCCAGCGCCAGACCCCTGCAAGCCCAGCTCAACGTTAAATCTCGCGGCCCTCCACCAGCCCTGGAGGTCATCGACCTGGAACGCCCTGACAACCCGCCAACTTGGATAATCTTGGTATAATTACAGTCCCGAGCCGTTGCCAGCTCTCTGTTCTTACCTCATTGCACAAAATAGCCCTCAGTTCCCGCCTGACGCTCACAAGCTCCCACTTCCAAGCGTGAGGGGAGCCACGGTTCAGCAGGACCAAGCTCCGTGCAAGGGCGCTAGGCCCCATCTGGCGGCCGAGCCCCAGCCTGCAGCCCGGGTTCAAAGTCTCAGTGCAGCGCGCGTGCCTGCCGGCCTTGGCCTGCGCTATCATCAGGCTTCCAACTAGGGCCACAAATTTCACGACGACAGTCCTCGAACAGCCATCGACACAGCCGCTCTTGTCGCAACGCCCAAGTCCTTGACGCGCATTCCCATCGCAGCCCTCTCTAGGCTCCTCTCTAGGCTCCTCTCTTGAGCGCTCAGTCCAACGTTCTCGACACACGGCACATCGCATCTGCTAGGTTCTACCATCGATCTCGCGAGGCGCCACGGACGCGCCCGCTCCCAGAGCAAGATGGCAGCTCCCAAGATGACCAAGAACCAGAAGCGGCGCGCGAAGAAGAAGGCCGACAAGCTGACCAAGCCCGACGTGCGTTCGTTCCTTGCATCCCCTGCGACAGACTGGCCATCGCACGTGCTAACAGAGCTTTCGAAACAGGACAGCAGCGAGACGCCCGACACCACAAAGCCTGACGAGGAGGAGTCTGATGCGCCAACCGATGCGCCAGCTGATCTCGAGGTCAAGAAAGATGCCGCTACCTCCAACATAGTACCCGCCGACGGGCCTATCGTCGAGGAAAACGACTACGACCACGAAGACCCGGCCTACGCGATGTACCGGTCGATATTCTCCAAGTTCGGCGCAAACAGCGGCGAGGATGCGATTTCAAAAGAGGCAAACGCAGGAAACCAGGGCGAGGTCTTCTACGATGGCGACGACGACATTCCGGATGAGGAGGATGAAAGCGGCGCATCCAAAATGTCCAAGAAAAAGCGGAAGATGTTGACAAAGCTCTCGGTCGCCGAGCTCAAGGCACTCGTTAGCAAGCCCGAAGTGGTGGAATGGCACGACACATCCTCGACGGATCCGCGACTACTCGTTCAGATCAAGGCACAGCGCAACATCGTTCCCGTGCCGACACATTGGTCTCTGAAGCGCGAGTATTTGTCCTCCAAGAGAGGTGTCGAGAAGGCTGCCTTCGCGCTACCCAAGTTCATTGCCGACACGGGAATTCAGGAGATGCGCGACGCCGTCCTGGAGAAGCAGGCAGAGCAGAGTCTGAAGCAGAAGCAGCGAGAACGGGTGCAGCCGAAGATGGGCAAGCTTGATATCGACTACCAGAAACTGTACGACGCCTTCTTCCGATTCCAAGAGAAGCCGGCCCTCACTCGGTTCGGCGAGGTGTACTACGAAGGCAAGGAGCATGAAACGGACCTGCGACACCTCCGACCCGGCGAGATCAGCGACAGCTTGAAAGAGGCTCTGAGTATACCTCCAGGCGCTCCGCCGCCGTGGCTTATCAATCAGCAGCGATTCGGACCTCCGCCTTCATACCCATCGTTGCGCATTCCTGGCCTTAACGCTCCCATACCAAACGGCGCGCAATGGGGCTTCAATCCGGGCTGCTACGGGAAACCTCCGGTAGACGAGTACAACAGGCCACTCTTCGGCGGTGACATCTTCGGCATCATGCAACCCACGCAAACAGCACCACAATCAGGCGAGCCCGTGGACCGCGCTCTGTGGGGCGAGCTGCAAGAGGCGGCGGAGGAGTCCGAGGAGGAGGAAGATGAGGACGAGGATGAAGATGAGGATGAGGAAGACGAGGAGGTCGGCGGCGTGCAGGACGTGTCTGGCATGGAGACAGAAAGCGGCCTTGCCAGCGCCGTGCCCACCGACTTTGGTGGCACGCAAACGGACATTGGCGGCGAGATGGATCTTCGCAAGACCCGGCGCGGCTACGAGACCGAGGAGAGCTCGCACCCTCGCGAGGCATACACGGTCATCAAGGAGCGCCAGGCCCGCGCGGGCGAGGGCTTCTTCGGCAGCGAGCGCGTGTACGACCTCAAGAACGCGCCCGGCAGCGACATGCGTGTCCTCGGTGCTGGCGACAGCGACGATGGGGCCCGCAAGCGCAAGAAGCCCGGCGACGTGGAGGTCTCTGTGGACGCGGACGCGCTCGCCAGCGGTGAGGGGATGAGCAAGGACGAGCTGCGTAGGCGGTACGAAGAGCAGAGCAGGCAGCAGGGCGTCGGCGCGCAGTGGCAGGGCCGCGAGGAGGGCCTGGACGAGATGATTGCCAACGAGAGTCGCAAGAGGATAAAGCGCGACGAGGAGAAGAGGGACGAGCGGAAGAAGTACAGGTTTTAGCAGGATCCGGGATGTAAGCGGTAATCGAGGGAGGTGACTGGGGAGCTTGCTGATCTTCGGTGTTTCCTGGGTATTTTGTGTCAAGATATCAATCCAGGGATTTTTGTTGTGCATCATGACGTTGGCGTCCAAAGAAATACATATCAAGCAACTCTTGTGTGTCACATGCTCACTACAGAACCCCGAGTCAAACCTGAGGCGCGGGCACAATTTTTTCACATTTAAAGAGAAAATAAATGTCGCTGTATTGCTGTATTTATGGTTGAACAACACAAGTCGTTGCTAGTGCCACTGCATACTCGTCCTGTTTGAACACCGATAGTAATCATTCCTCATTTGTCGTCAGTGATGAACACCCGTCTACCTCGCGAAATCCCACATGTCGATATTCCTTTAGACTCAATACCAAGCATCAAACAGTATGTGATCCGTGGCGCCTGTGACGCCTGTACCAGTGGTGCCAAGGCAGACATCCACGAAAAAGATGACCAGTTCCAACGCCAAAAACCGACAGTAAAAATAGAGCTTCTAATCTTTGCTTCCTTGGCAGACCATGAATGAGACCAATAAAAGGCCGAACTCGTTTGCCAGCCGCGGAGTTATTCATTCTGTGAGTCCCACTCGGCGTCCGACTCCTCCGACGAGTCGAGAAAGTCGTCCATGACGAACTGCGTCTCCCGCGGCTTTTGATTGTCGATTTGCACATCAACCACGTCGCAGAGACCGTGCACGAAGTGGATGGGCACACCATCTGGACCTATCGGCAATCCTGATGCGAGGAGGCCCGGAGAGTCTCCAGCATGCTGCTCGTCGTCCGCATTGTCCTCGTAATCCGCCTCGTGCCCCGGTCCACCTTGTGGGCGGGGGCCGAGGAGACCCTGAAGATCCCTGGTGACTGCATTCACTCTCGCGGACTCCCTGATACCTCGAGAGTTCAGCGCGACGAGTTCCTCAGGCGACGACTGCGGAGATGAGATCCGGGCGCTACGTCGTGTGCCTGCCCGAGCCGGGATAACAGGACGTGGTGGAGGCGCAGCTCGCGGCGGCTTCTTAGGCCGCTCGGTCTTGAATCGTTGCGGCGGTCGGCTAACGCGCAGAAACATTTCCGCCATTCTGCCCTCCCAGGTTCTCCTGAACTCGTTGCGTTCAGCCCAGCCCACATTGAGTTTGGCCTTTAGCACAAGCTGACGAAGGTGGGGAAGAGATGGCGCACTCGAGATCAGGCTCTGGAAGAATACTCGTGCATTTGCCGTCTCGGCAAACCGCATGTAGTCAATGTCGAGACATTGAAGCGTCGTCGGCCAGGTCGGTACTTGCCCAACTGACAACAGGGTATCGTACGCGGGCTCGGAGTCTTTGTAGAAATCATGATGGTTGTAGTACAGCAAGTTCATGCGCAGATGCGTCAGTCGTGGACAGGCTGTTGCCAAGACCGGGAGGAAGCCGAGGCTCAGTGATTGGCAGTGATTGAGGGTCAGTCTTTCCAAGCTGTTGCCATGAGACTCGAGGAATTCGGCGAAATCGTCCGCAGTGACCTCAAAGCAGTTGATCAGCTCCAGGTGCTTCAAACTCTTCGGTAGCATCATGAGAAGCACGCCGCTGACAATAGTGGACGACTCCAACGTGAGGTGCTCTAAATCCGGAAGAGCATGTGCAGCGGCGGCCACTTGCGAAATGGCCTCGAGATCAAGTTCCAGAGCATTTTCAGATTGCGATGCTCTGCCTATTCCAGACGGCAGCTGATAGTTTGTCAATGCCAACTTCCGCAATCTGGAAAAGCAGGGGGCCTCGTGAATGGCTGCGAGTTTGTCGAGCGAGAAAGCATCTCCTGCCATGCGGGCGTTCCACTTCCATCCGGTCAACTGAATCCAGGTGGGGCTTTGCTCGGGCTCTGTATCCGAGACACGTTTGAACATGTCCACCAGGTCGTCAGGATACTTCCACCGGATATTCAGACTGAGCTCGCGGTAAGGCGGCAGATCGTAAGGATGGTATAGCTCTACTTCCACGAGCCTTGGGAGAGGCTGTACGAGGTCTTTGAGGTCCAAGTAGTTGCCGTTGAACTTGCGATACAGAATTGAGTCCACGTCGATGCGCAGGATCTCGATCTTAGGTCGGTAGTTGAACGAGGCTTCCAAAGGATGCAGACTGAGCCGCTTAACCAGAGCCGCGAAGTCTTGTTGGAATATTATGGGAGGGCACTTGTAAAGTGCTGCAAGCGCAGGCTCAAAAAATAGTCGGTCACAGCGAGCCAGAGACAGGAGGATGCGGCGGGTGTCCTGACACGTTGCTAACGGCGTGGATGGATCCCTCAACGGAGCGGCAGTGTACTCAAATACACGCAACCAGATATGATAAGGCAGGTCGTTACCCTGATACGTGAAGATTGGCTGTTTCGGTGCGTTTGCTTCATTCGCGGTCGCCCTCGATTGCCGCTTTTTTGCTGCATTGTCCGTCCCACGCATTCGCTTCCGTGCTGTCCGGGAGGCAGCTCGCGAGGACCTTTTCCTGTTGACTGGTAGAAGCGGAGCAGAACTGGGCTCTGCGTCCTCCGACGGCGAATCATCTGTATCCGGCGAGGCGAGAAGCGCGGCAGCCGCGCGAGTGTGCCGAGCCGGTTTCTTGATCTTGGCCGCGCGCAGTGGCAGGTTGCGCGAGCCACGAACTGGAGTGCTGGGCATGGCGGCGATGTATATAGCAGTCCATCAAGGCCGATGGGGACTGCGAAGCGAAGCAGCCAATGCTAAGCCGAGCTCGAGGATGCGATCGTGTGCGTTGAAGAGTTGGGGACCATGGCAGGGAATGGTGTCGTCGGGTCGGAGTTTGCGGGAAGTGCAGGTAGGTCGGCCGCAGGGTATTCGAAGTGTAGTAGTATCGGTGTACACGCGCGGACTCTGAGCAGACACAGAGCTGGCAAGGTGTGTGTGGGCGTGGTGTGATTGTGTGAAGATTGTGGTTTCTGGTAGACAGATAATCGAAGGTCGGCCACATTGATGATCGATGTGGAATGACGCACAGAACAAGGGAATGCACTTGCAGGCAGCAGTGCTCCACAGTGCCGCGGCGAGCCCCCCCGCTGTGGCACCCACTAATTGAAGGCCAGCATCCCGGACTGCACGAAAACGGAGCTCGAAGGCCCCGGCTCGCTCCGTCGTTAAGCTTTCTGCACCCCACAGGAGCATGTCCTTTCTTGTCCATGAATCTTGTAGTTTGCGGGAGGGGACTCTTATAGTGGCTGCCAGAGGCATTGGTCGATTGATCGTGGGCCGTGGAAATCCAGATGCTCGGATGCGTCAATGTGGGCAGCCAGGGTCCTGTTTGCCACGAGGGAAAGTCTCAGTGACGGGAATCTGCGTCGAGTAGGCAATTTCCCACTTTTGGTGGACAGCAACCTCGATAACAATAAACCACATTGCTGAGCCATATCCGGGATAATAGTGATTCTACGATGCATCAAGTGTCATAGCGTTACCCTCTTGTTCGTGGTTTGGTAAGTGCTCCTGTCCCTGTACAGACCTTCTGCTGTCCTGCAAGAAAAATGCCGGTAGGAAGTCTCGCTCGCACATATTAAACGTGAGTGAAGCATAAGCATGTTGCAATTATTCTCCATCGATGATAATCTCACAGGGGTGAATGATTACGTTCACAGGCTGGGCGCCGCTCCTGTGGTTGTATAGACCGTGCGCATAGAACTGCACACTGTCTGTTGGATGGGGCGAGCACGACCCCTGGCCGCGGCGCCGAAGCACGGTACGCGTCTGTCCTTTCTTTCCGGAACGCCTGCCACTGCTCTTACGCGCCTCACTCCCGGGCCCGCGATCAACCTCATCCTGCGTCACATACTCTTTTTTAATACTGTCTGTCGCCGTACTCCTTCGCTCCCGGCCGCATGTGTCTTGGTCACCACGACCGCGCTGCCACGCAATCGAGTGCGTTTGTTCCCCTCAGGTTCGCCTTTGGGCCCTTCTCTTTTCGTCGGTTCACCCCCAGCGACTCCTTTTAATGATCACGTCTTGCGCCTGCGTCTATTTTGTTCGCATCAACACACCTGCATTCACCAGATCACGCGCTTTCTAGCGGCCGCCAGCAGCGCGTCCATTCCACGCCGTTGGCGAGGAAGCATGCGTCCTTGATATCTCATACAGTATCACGTGAGCGCCGTGTGCAGCGTGGAGAGCTGGCATGGTCCGTATGAGCAGACACGACAGCTCAACAACATCTGCGCCCAAGGAGCCGCGCCACCGTGGCAGGCTGCTCTCATGGTCGGTCCACGTCAGATATGGCAGCTACCACTCCGTTTAAGCGCGATTTTCCATTCCTCCACCGGGCATGGAAGACCGCTATCGGCCACTTCTCGCCGTTGTATGCGCCGGACAGCGTCTTCGCAACAACAAACAGCGATACCAGCGCCGTAGTCAATGGCGATGACAATGGCCCGCGTCCTGCGAAAAGGCGCCGCCTCTCGCCGGGCTCAGCAGACCAGGTCCTCAGCGATGCAGTAAGCAGGATCTTGCCTGATGAGCCGTGCGACCTGGAGAAGGCGCTGCGCATCGAGGTCCTCAAGATCACCCAACCGCGCGGCACGGGACCCAGCCCAGAAGTGCCGGCCAGGAGTAATGACGCTGCGCCGCCCGCCAAACAAGACCAAGAAGTTGCGCGCATAAGATGTCGCTGCAAGCTTACAATCTACCGGGCTCCACGCCCGCGCGAGATCCGGATCCTGTACTGCGACAGCCAGCTCTGCAGTGTCAAGGTCTCTGCGGAGGCCGACGCAGGTCAACGGATGGCAAGGGTATACCTCGCTCGGCCCTTCCATATCCCTGCCGAGAAGATCTGCGTCCTCCGAGAAGACGATGGCATGTTCGCCTTGGAGGACTCTTACTTTATTCAAGTCGAACTAGAGTCAGCGGGTGATCCGCAATGGCCACCACATGCTCTCATTGGAATCAGTCAGCAAGGTGATCCCAAAGACGAAGGCAAGCATTGGGTTCTGTCAGCACAGACGACTTACCATTTTGAGAAACACCGGACGACAGCACCGGTGAAGATCAGGAAGCATCCGGGAGAGGCGGATGATCTTGGACTGGTCATGGACATTGATCTTCGATGGTCCACCAATCACCCTGGGCCGCCACCTCCACCGAAAGCCCTTGATTCTCCCATAGAGGCCAAGGTCTTGGTCAATGGTGCTCTTGAGCCGCTTTCAAATGGCCAGCTCAACCAGAGCACTGAATCTCTGGGAGCTGCGCGAGCAGGAGACAGCCATGAACCGCAGGAAGAAGACTTTGACGATCTCGGCGAGGCTGTGACACCAACTCGAGCTTTGCGGCAGAAAAAGAAGCAGATCTACAACCTCAAGGCACTAAGCGACAAGGCTCGCGGCAGGGGCTCCAAGGAGCAGAAGAGGCAGAGCAAAGCAACAGAGAACGACCTAGAGCCTGGGCGAGTGACATGGGTGCTCCCTCAGCTCGGCGCAGTAGCGACCTCGGATTATGGCTGCATACGGTGCTATGCAACGCACCTGTCTCATGCCCAGCTCATGGAGCACGTTAAAAGCCATCCCGAATACAAGTTTAGGCTCGACTTTGGTGGCAAACAGGGCATGCGAATCATGGTCTCTCAGTATGGCCAGGCAACACCAGAGCCAGATGACGTGGAGGAAGAGCCTGTGAGGGAGGCAACTCCACGAAAACAGCCAAAGCCTCGAGCTTTGCAGCAGAAGCACGTAAGTTATGGCGTTGGGTCTTTGGCGGGGAGGCTGGCGACTAACAGAGACTGCAGCGCCTGCTACCGGTGAAACCGAAAGACCCGCGGCAGCTAATCCCAGATAATAAACAACCACTCTATAATCGGGTTACGAAGGCTACGCTCGTTCCTGGAGCAATGATTGAGCCACCACCCGTGGACGACTCTTGGCTGATGCAGAAACATCGCGACGTCATCCTCGACTACAGCGATGTGCATGCTGAGGAGAAGGAATACATCTGCGAATGGGATGCATTCGTATTGCAGCAACGGGTCACTTCAGAGCCACATCTCCAGAATGTCTACTTGAGCTTCATCGAGGAGAAAGCGACCTGGCTCACATCACGGCAGAGCCGCATGATAGAGTTCGCCAAGCACCTAACGTACCTAAAGGCCCGGAACTCTCTGTCCCAGGAAACCATTATCAAGGCATTCGCGATATTGCGAGACGGCAAGGCGGAGCTGCCGGAGGAGCCACCGCAAGAGCCGAAATCGTCGTCCCCCAGGGTCGAGGGCAGGAACTCTGCGTCAGGTTGTGGCGTATGTGGTCAGCCAGTCCGTGGTCCCTCGACGCTGATTTGCGACAACGAGGTGAGTTTTGCTGTGCTTGACCGTAACGTTGAGAGGGGTGGCTGACATTCAATAAAGGACTGCGCCCGGCCATTCTATCATGATGACTGTATCCGCCCGGATGCGAACATGTCCGTGAGTAGCCGGAAGTGGCGGTGCAACGAATGCTACGAGGATTCGATGGTGGTTGATTGATGAAGCGCGTAGATGCGCAATGATCAGAGATTTGTACGAATGGGGGCAGTAAAACGAGGCTTTGAGCCTGCACAGGCTGCTACAGCGATCAGACGGCCTTTCTATGGATCAGATGGATGGACCAGTCGGCGATTCGCGGAGGATGTGGAAAATTCTACACGGCACAAACAGTGAACCCAACCACATCAAAGCAAGATACAGGCGTAACCTGGCCTCGGATGATGAGAGCTCAAGTGATTGCGCTTAGGCTTGAATACAAACTTGGCCCGCGAAGATGACCTGTTCATCTGTCTTTCCTATTTGTGATGAAGCGAGTCTACTTACTTAATTATGAAAATCATTGTTGTAGTTTGAAACTGGATTTGGTAGAAAGAATGATTCATGGCGGGCAAAACCTAAGGAGCTAAGAAAGTAGTCCAACTGGGCGCAGTCTATTTTTCATGAAGATAAAAGAAAAAGAAAAAAGACAAAGATAGTTGTAAACAGAGCAGGAGAGAAGTGATGGCGCATCTTGGCACAGCGGACAGAGAGCAAGACGGACTGCTTGTGACAAAAATGGTCCAAAAAAAACATGATACAATCATGTCATGATCACGAGGTGTTGTGTTAGCAGTTCTCCGTTTCGATCGGAGGACCTCCGGGTTATGAGCCCGGCGCGCTTCCCCTGCGCCAAACTGCTGTGTGCGTTGAAAAAGATGCTGACTTATCGCATCCTAGATCCACCGCACCAGAAGCATGACCGTTCAGAGAATCATCTTGCCATTGCAGCGTCCAAACGATAGCTAGTCAGCCGGGCAGGCCGTGTTGTGGTGGGCACGGGTCTGTTCGAGGTATCCAGGATCCTCTTACCATGTGCGGGCTGTGCTCCTGGACCGACCAGGGGAAGATGCTGCAAGAAAGAAGGAAGGGAGAGAAGACGAAGCACCAGACCAGACGGGCCACAGAGGACATAACCCTAAGTGAGGGGTAACTACTACCTCAGGTCTCCAACACCAGCTCGAGACTGTTCACCTCGAGTGTCAGTTGTAACTTGGTGGCCTTCAGGCTTCTGGAGTGCTGCAAGTGGCCCCGCAGAGCACGGGCTTGGAAGCCTAACGTGGACGGTCAGCACGTCCGGCTTTCTCCCCTTATCGCGAGTCGCGGTCTGGACTACATGGCCAGGAGAAAGTCCGCCTCCCCTCTCGATTGGATGGCCATGATGGTCGAGGAGCTAGGTTGTGGCCCGGGGGGACTCGATTCGACCTCGATGCGATGAGGCGTCCCTGTCCTGGATGACAGCCGTGAACCGCCATGCACCCTCAGTTAATGATTGACGTGCCCGGCCTGCAGTGGTACGTGCAAGGCAGCGTAGTCGAGTCGATAGCGGCCCGCAATGCTAAGATCTGACATGAACGAGCACTAACAACTCATCTGGATCCCTCGCTGTTCCAGTATCGAAGCTTTACACAGCCAAAGCCGACATTGCCGCAGCCGACCTTCCGCACAACCAGGACACCGATCCCAATGGCAGCGTTGAAGCCCGTCATCTGCCTCGTGCATGGTGCTGGCCATCAGCGGCTGCATTTCCGGTATCTCGATCATGCTCTGTTGGATAGAGGCTTGATTACTACAATACCACAGCTGGCGACGTCAGGCAAAGACGATGCTTCGGCCACTAAGACACACCTTGATGATGTCGCCAGAGTGCGCGACTCTCTCCTACCATACCTCGACCGAGGCCACAAAGCAATCATCGTCGGTCATAGCTATGGCGGGAGAATTGTCACGCAGGCCGCAAAAGGCCTAACCCTTGAGGATCGGGCTGCACTGGGAATGCCTGGAGGCGTGGTGGCACTCATGTACATGGCAGCCTTTACAGAGAAGGACCAGCCACTGACCCCTGAGATATTGGGAGTTCCGCTGGAAGCGATTGATGTCAGTGCTTACATAGCCCATCTGGGTCCTCACAATGTCCTACACATGCTGATCATCAGACAGCCAGCGACAAAGTTGCTCCGACCCGAGGCCGCCATTGAAGCGATGTACCACGACATCGACCACGCGCGGGCAAGTGAGGCAGTCGCGCTGCTACAGCGGCAGAGCCGTCGGGATCTCGAGGGGCCGGCAGTCTGCAAGTCGGCGGACATTCATGTGCCCAAGCGTTACATTGCCTGTCGCAATGACCGGGTGATCGGGCACACTGCCCAGCTTCAGTTTGCGCAAGAAGCAGGCGCAGAGGTAGTCGCAGAGCTAGACTGCGGGCACTCGCCGTGGCTGCGTGACGATGGGATCAGGGCCATTGTGGATGCTGTCGTGAAGTTGATCAACCAGGCTGGGCAACTATGACGTCTAATAACGAGGACATGATGAGGTACGGATCGTACATGAACACACTCTGCGTAAAGAGGTGTGAAACCTGTTCTGGACGTGAGCGCAGCTCCTTGAACGGTACCTCTTGACTTGACCCATATCGCCCTTTCCGGCGACGGACCCTGGCCAGGCCGCAAGGTTCCAGGTTTCCCAGTCGATGGCGTCTGTCGCGCGAGCAGGGTCGGCGCCAAACACCCCGCGGGCGCCGGCTCGTCGTGTGCCCGATACTCCACCCCAGCTTCCAAGGCTGTCAACAAACGCCTGTTCCAACTTCCAACAGCACGCAACAATAATAATCCCGTCGCACGGCCTGTTCGTGGAGTTAAACGCGCAAGTCACCCCCGAGTGCGTGGCCCTGACATTGCAGCAGAGCAACCTATCGTCTTCCCGGCAAAGACTCGCAGCGGAGGTCAGCCTGCAGGCAACCACAATCTCCCACCTCCTCACCGAAGCCTGACTCAGCCCTCTTGCGCCAAGCCGAGACCTCACCTCAATCGCGCCTCTATCGAAAGCTTCACTTGCCCGAGCAGCCCGCAGAGCCGCGTTCAACTCAGAGGTCCCCTCTCGAGGCGGATACAACTGTCGGCAACATACACACCACCGTCTCAGTCCCTCCAGACATCCGGCCGCCTTCCATGCTATCTATACTGGGCTCCTGAGACCACGATCGCAACCGGTCCACCAGCGACTCTGATCTTCTTCCGTTTAGCAACTTCTCCATAATCACTGCTGGAAATGTCTGGATCCTTCGACCCAGTCAGGTCCGACTCCATAGAGCCATTTGCCACGACACAGCAGCCAGACGAGGGCTACTCCGAGCATCCTCTATACTCCGCAGCCGGTACCGTGTACGGCTCGAATGGCGGCGTAGTTCCAAAGCAGTCTGTCGCCGATTTGGCGGCCTGGCTGTCTGCACAGAGAAACAGCATCTCGGTGCAAGACAAGACGCGTATGTGTCCTGTAGCTCTATGAAGAGCCTGTCCCTGGCGGCATGCCGAAGTTTGACGTCGCAGAAACGTCCCGCAGCACCTACTTAAGGATTGTGCTAATGTAGATATGCCAGGCCTTGCCATGCTCCTGCTCAACGACCTGCCGACGACAGTCATTGCCGATATCGTCATGAACCATCTCAACCCACGCTTGTATATCGACTTCATCGACTATCTGCCACCGGAAATATGTCTCAAGATTTTTGGGTACCTGGACCCGGCTTCCCTCATCCATGTGGCAATGTGCTGCCGAGGCTGGTACAACTTGGCTCTGGATCGGAAACTGTGGGAGAAGCTCTATTACCGCGAGGGCTGGCAAGCCGTCCTGTCAGAAATCACGTTAGCGGAGCAGCGCCTGAACGATACGCAGATGCACAGCCAACGCTGTTTGTCACCAGAAGAGGAGCATGCCAGCAAACGACGAGCTGTTTCCGATCTGGTGGCCAGTGAAGATCGCGACGCAGAAATGGCGGACGCAGACCAGCCATACAGGCTTGAGTCGCGGGATACTGCCATGTCTGGTACGAGCTTGTTTGGCGGTCCCATGACGAAAGGTAGCGGCTCGTCGACCAGGACGACAACAAACAGTGTTACACAGCACCTGGACGACCTCATGGTCGCCTCGCCCAGCCCATTACCAGGGTTGTCGAGGAGAACACCATCCGTTGTAGACAAGGGCAAAGGGAAGGCTTCACTGGGAGCTTCGACAAGCTTCGATTCGGGGGTTGTCGTGCGTGATGCCACGCAATTGCCGAGAACTACTCTGTGGATCCTGGACGACCGGGATGGACGATACAAGATCAACTGGAAGTACCTTTACACGATGCGGAAGCGTCTCGAGAAGAACTGGGATCGTGGGCGGTTCTCAAATTTCCAGCTACCGCACCCCGACCACGTTGATGAGGGCCACAGGGAGTGCATCTACAGCTTGCAGTACAACGCCGAGTACCTGGTCAGTGGCAGCAGGGACAAGTCGCTTCGCATCTGGAACTTGCAAACGAGACGACTTGTGCGCCCGCCACTTCAGGATCACAGCGGCTCAGTCTTGTGCCTGCAATTCGACTCGGACCCCGATGAGGATCTGATTGTGTCTGGAAGCAGCGATTCGGACGTCATCTTGTGGCGCTTCTCGACTGGTCAGGTTATACAGCGTCTACGAAAAGCACACCAGGAATCTGTGTTGAACGTCAAGTTCGACAAGCGGATTCTTGTCACGTGTTCGAAGGACCGGACGATCAAGATTTTCAATCGTGTGCCGCTGAGAGCTGGTGATGTGGGCTACGGCGACATTAGCGCTGTCAGTCCCGTCCCTATCAACCTCAAGAACTACGGCTACGACGACCCTTTGAGTCAACTGCCTATAAAACCGCCGTATACGATGATCGGGTGCCTGGAGGGTCATGGTGCTGCAGTCAACGCGGTGCAGATCTGCAACAATGAGATTGTCTCTGCCAGCGGAGATCGGCACATCAAAGTCTGGGACTGGCCGAACCAGATCTGTCGAAGGACATTCTTGGGGCACAACAAAGGCATTGCTTGTGTGCAATACGACGGACGCAGGATTGTGAGCGGTAGCAGCGACAACGAGGTCAAGGTTTTCGATCGTGAGACCGGACTTGAGGTGGCTAGCTTACGAGCGCACAGCAACTTAGTGCGAACTGTCCAGGCTGGATTTGGCGATCTTCCTTATAGCGTCGAAGAGGATCACTTGCAGGCCCAGGCTGTTGATCAAGCATATTTCAAGGCTAGGGATGCTGGCGAACTAGACGAGCACGAGAGGGTTAGAAACCGCCCACTCAACTCAGGCAGCCGGCGCCCACAGGATATCACGGCTTATGGAGCCAAGCTTCCGCCGGGTGGTGGAGGTGGTCCTTACGGGCGGATCGTGTCCGGCTCATACGACCAGACCATCATCATTTGGCGTCGCGACGAGGAAGGCATCTGGCGCAGTGCGCACACCCTGCGCCAGGAAGAGGGCGCGAAAGCAGCGCTTCAGCAGCACCCACCGAGCACCTCGAACCCAACGGCGTTGAGGTCCTCTTCGCCAGGAGTATCAGTTAGTAGACGACCCTCGCCAGCGCAGTTAGCCACACAGCCCCCACAACCACCAGCCAGCGCGCCGCCACTACTACAGCCGAGCTCGGTATCAAGCCATGGACTGCCGCCGCTGCGAGCTGCTGGCCCTCCACAGAGCACTATCCCATACATGCGGATGATTGATGCAGTCGTGCCACAAGGGGCCGGTGCTCTTCAGCAAGCACTGGCGACCTACCCCACGTTGCTGTCATATCACAGTCAGATTCAGGCTGCCATAGATCGTGAACCCAACCCAACCAGCCGGCGCCACCTTCGGCAGGTCGTTACGAGCGCACTTGTTCGTGCACAGATCGCTCAGAACCGAACAATGGCGTCGCTTCAGGACAACTCGGCCTCTACATCCCAGCTACCGGGCGTGTCACACGTGGCTCGGCCCGACACCCTCGATCAGCCTAGTTCCCTTGCGCCGCTGCTGCGCTCTGGTAGCGGTGTCGGCGAACAGAGTGGTCCCTCCGCGGCGGGCCCTTCGGTGCCTTCAGCCATGCTGAGCATCGCAGACCTCATGCATCAGCCAGCACACCCTTCTGTTGTTCAAGGACAACCGCCTACTCATTTTGTGCCGCCCACAATACATGCCACGCATGCACAGACCTTGCCGATTCCACAGGGACCGGGGTCCTCGTTCGCTGCCGAGAACGCCAACAACCCGGCTGCTGCTGCCGTGGCAGATGCTGGGCATCAGCATGCCCAACAACAGCAACCTCAACAGCCTCAACAGGCTGACCCGCTGCAAGGTCAGCACAACCAGCAGCAACAGCAGCACCATCCACACATTGCCCAGGGTGGTGATGCCGCGAACCCGGCGCGCATCTTCAAGCTGCAGTTCGACGCGCGGCGCATCATCTGCTGCAGCCAGACTAGCGTTATTGTCGGATGGGATTTCTGCAATGGTGATCCAGAGCTTGAAGAGGTTGCGCGGTTCTTTGCGACTGTAGAATAGGTTGGCAGGGAGGAGATGTGTGGGTTATTGATAGATCTATGTAATTCAGGGCCACCACGGTACGCGGCTATGATAGAAGCAAGCAAAGTGATTCAGCGAGGGGATTGGCGTGGCCTTTACAGCATTCACGAGCATTGCTTAATCAGACTTCTGGGCGATCGATGAAAACGCTTTGTTCCAAAAATTGATCTCGTGTCGTGCCCACGCTCTGGTTGAATGCTATCAATATGTGATGCCTTTGTTTATATAGACATTCATAACCCAGCCAATATCTAGCGCGATTGGAGCACTTAATCTCATTGTTTGCCATCAGCCATCTCTTCGTCATCGTCCTCTTCGTCGTCATCATCGGCTGCTTCGCCATTGGCATCGTCATCATCGTCCTCTTCCGAACTTGACCCTGAGCCATCGCTATCCGCGTCACTACCCGGGTCGTAGTCTTCCTCGTCCTCATCCTCATCGTCCTGTAGCTGCAGCTCCGCCTCCTTCTGCGCCCGCTCCAGCTCCGTCAGGCCGTCGTCCTCCTGTCCGGCAGGGCGGTCGCCATTCGCGCCACCATCCGCGCCGTCCTCTCCCTTCTTGCCCTTGGCGTTCTCGAGGAGCTCGCGCTTCGCCTTGCGCTGGTCCGCCATGCTCCTGTCCTGCAGCCCGTGCCGCGCGACGTAGTCGCCGTTGATGCCGCCGTAGTCCTCCTGGTCGAGCATCGAGAACTCAATCTCCTCGGTCTCCTCCTCCTCCCCGCTGTCGCCGCCGCTCTTCTCGCCCGTGAAGATCTCCACGACCATGTTGAACGTGCGCTGCAGGACGCTCGTGTAGCTCACGGAGGCGATGCGGTCCAGCGGGATGAACATGAGCGGCTTCTTGAAGCCCCACAGGATCCCGTTCTCCAGGAAGAACAGGTAGCCGTCCTTGGACCCGCGGAACGCCTTGACGTGCACGGCCTGCTCCTTGGGGCGGTGCGGCTGCCGCACCATGCTGTGGAACTTGGCCGGGTCGGCGGCGACAATCTGCACGTTGTTCCCGGCGGCCTGCAGGCACTTGTTGATCGCCCAGTGGAAGAGCGTCGTGTACGTGTCCGACACGGCGGCCGCTGCGGCGGCGTTGGGCCCGCCGATGGCGCCGGGTTTCGGCGCGCCCGCGGGGATCGTGAAGACCAGGGGGTCCTCGGGCGCGGGCGTGTTCTTTGTAGAGAAGTATGAGTTTCGCGGGAAGAGGATGTAGTTGTGCTGTACTTGCGCCTTCTCGGGTACTGGGAGGTAGAATGCGTATTCTGAAGTTTGGTACTTCGTGGTCAGCATGTGTTTCTTCTATCCGAGTCTGGCTGTTTGGACGAGCAGCAGATGCGCCTCACCTATGTTCTTCCATGGGAAGATGGCGCCTGCCAGTGGCACCGCCGTCCCTGATGCCCTGGCGTAGATGTGCTGCTTTGTGAAGCACAGGTCGAGCTTCTTGCGCTGTGGGATCGATATCGAGATGTCCTTGACTTCTAGCAGCGTGCTCTCGGTCGCAACGTCCTGCGCGGAGGGCACGTCGGCGGGCGTACCGCTGCTGGTGCCATTCTGGGAGGGCTCAATGTCGACGCGCCTGCGCTTGAGGGAGGGCTCGGGTCCTGACGGCGCTGTGGATGCGGGATTTGCTTGGTTGTCCTGTACGAAGCTTGCGATGCTGTTGAAGAGCTGGATGCGGCTGTCCGAGTCCGCGGCTTGCCTGATGCCCTCGATGATATCCGGCCGAGACTGGAAGACCTGGTTCAGGCGGTCCAGGTCGAGCTTCGCTGCCATGATTCGGCACACTGTCGAGCCGCCCGCGGTGCACTCTTCTGGGAATGGGTTGGGCGATGGATTTGGAGTCGACGGATGTCAAAGTTGGTTTGGACGTTGCGCAAGGTCTTAAGTGCGACAAAGACGAGTTGTTGGAGAATACAGTCGTGAGTCGTCGTCAAGGGGTCGTAATTGGTGTATTCTCGCGTTGTTTGCGTTGCAGGGCGTTGTGTGACAAAAAAGTTCGAGGTTGGCAGTGACGTACTGGGGGCCGAATCTCCATGTAAAATGCGGCGCGTCTGGAGCGCTAACTGGACGCGACTCGGAGAATAGCATCATCAATTTTGGGCATCATCACATGTCCATTTCGGCTCACGGCGACAACACGCAGCTTCTCATACTGATGAAGCCATCATGCAATTACGCTTTCATCTCTAGGGCGCATGCCATGAGCATCCCAGCTTACCATTTTCGCTACAATTGATGAAACTTGATGTGAATGGGACAAAGAAACCCGCATCTTTCAATGCCCAACTCATTGACGTTGCGATCCAGAGCGTAGTGTTTCCCTGTGATGTGATCTTTCTCGGACGTCGTTGTCGTGGGGTCAACCCAGCTGTTTATGCAAGCACTCGCTGGTCAATGAGCTGGTTGCCGATGAGGTTGGAGCACTTTGGGCAAGTCCACCACTCGTGATCCCATCTTCTCCCGTCCCCCCACCCCACCATATTCAACCACGTCGGCCGTCCACAGCTTCGCGCCTCTCATCAGCCCACCAAGTCCAGGTGCCGTCCCACCAAGCGTGCCAGTGCTGTGTGCAAAGTATCATCACGGCTTTGGACCGTCGACCGCGAATACGCGCACCAAGGCCATCTCTCATATTGGCCACGCCTGCCGGTCCTCACGTGCCGTCATGTCGTTTCCGAATATATGGCATCACCGCAAGGTGGCCGATACTGCGTCTCGCGGGTGCGAGATATGCTACAAGCCCACGACGAGCGTTCTGACGACTCCTGGGAAGCAGGTATGCACCACTGGCTACTATCGCCGTCGTGCTCCCAAGTATGCATGCACTGAGCTGACACTCTGCCGCCAGGACTTCTTCTACACCTGTGCGACACATCTCAAGGACAAGACCTTCTGCAACCCCATAGTAGACCAGGAAGCACTCGCCGCAAAGAAGAAGAAGGAGATGGACGAAGAGCTCGAGAGAGTGAAAAAGGAGTACGAAGAGAAGCAGCGGCTCAAGAAGGAGAAAGAGCAAGCCAAAGACAAGAAGAAGGACGACGACAAAGACGGCAAGGACGCCGACAAGAAGAAAGAGAGCGACGATAAGGCAGATAAGCCAGCAGACCAGGCAAAGGCAAGTCTGCAACACGCGCTCGACAAAGATCGAATGGTACTGACATGGTAGCCAGGCTGGAACCACGGGCACAGAATCTCCTAAAGACGAAGAAGAACCGCGAGTGTTCGCCCTACAGAAGTATGCCTCCACAACCCATCTAGCTCACAATGTACTTTGATTAACGTCCGGGTTTCAGAAATTTCTACCAGCAACGTGTCGACAGAAAACGGCAAGCCGAGAGAGCCAAGAAACTCAGGGAGCAGATGCGCGATCCTAGTTTCTTCCCCTCAGTTCCTAAAGAAAAGCCTTGAGAAGCACGCACCTCAAGGACAGAAGGTGGCCGGTCATAAGAATTCGTACAGAGGGGACGACGCACAATGGCCCACAGTTGTGTGAAGGGATGTCAGCACAGTTGGAAATGGTAGCCCGAGCAGGTACTTCTGCCACAAGTACCGGAACCCTTCAAGGCCTGGAACCCCTGCAGCAAGCTCTACCTTGAAGCACTACGGGCACGCCAGCCGTGAGCTTCGGTTAGCTTGGGCCTATCAAAGAGCTTTTGCCATTTCGGAGCACGTCGAAATTCTGGTTGGCGACGATGACACAAGAGTCCGATCTAACGCAAAGCGATGTGCCGAACGACCCATGCTCAGTCTCGGAAGTTGGGCATCTCCAGCAGGCATGCGATCATCCATCGTCTCCCAGGTTGTCGTTTGACTTACCGCCACCAATAAACAACCATG
Source organism: Microdochium bolleyi (assembly GCA_001566295.1). NCBI lineage: Eukaryota > Fungi > Ascomycota > Sordariomycetes > Xylariales > Microdochiaceae > Microdochium > Microdochium bolleyi. Next base: position 1,037,662 of record KQ964245.1, read on the forward strand.
GCTTGCGCTCCTACAGGATCAGTGGTAATTTTGGATCACGACATCTAGTGTCCCCGGATGGCGTAGAGTGCTCCGTGAAGATTTCATTGATTGCCAGACGTCAGCCTCCTTCATGCTACAAGTCGTACACGTTTTCCACGCATGTACGCAACATCACCGGGCGGGCCCAATCAACTTGGCGGCAAGCGAGGGAATTTCGGCGGGTAGACACGACAGATTTCGAGATCCTGCCACCAAATGATCGGCCCCTGCTGACTTCAGCTGATGGCTGCAAGATCATCCTCGAGACGAGTCATATCTGCCGCCGCCATGACCATAGCCTTCGTAAGGCACACATGCACATTCTCTTTCAAGCCGCTGCCATGTGGCCCGGAGCAATGCGCTCTCCCGTACGAGGAATGCCGGCTCGGCCGCGAGCAGGGATTCCCCACCATGTGCCTTCTTCCTCTTCGAAGTTTAGAGACCTTGTCGCTGACATGTTGGTGTTGCCTATGAGTATTACCCTGAAAAAGACTAGTGCTTACTTGTCCGCGCCGTGTGCTCACATGTCAAGTGTATCTGTGTTTCGTCTGACTTGCATGCGGCAATCACTGATCTGTGCAGTCTCGTGCAAGGGTTCAACATGCTGCCTGCGTCTCAACTCTTGTGGTGGCATCTTGTGCAATCTTGTGCAAGTTCGAGGCACATCCCCGGTGTAAGGCAGAACTTGCTCCGAGCTACACTCTCGCACTTGGACACGGAATATCCGGTTTTAAGCACGAAGATACTATTCATCCAGGCAACATGTGATTACGCTGTCACGCACATGCACACAGAAGGTGAACAACCTCGCTAGTTCCCTCCGAGCTTTTCTGCATACATTGTGTTGTGTATGCAAAGAAATCCCACGGTACTATTTGATAGATATACTAGCCTTCACCTTGCAGATGACTATATCTGGCTTCCTCGGCCGTCGGCACCGCTAATGATATTCTGCAAGGAGCGTTATATTGAGACTTCCAATGGCTCGATACTACCACAACGACTCCATGCCATCGAACTTCGGCACCATTTGGAGCTGCGTGTGCATTGGCTCATCTCCGCTGGGTTGACTTAATGCTGCACATGTTATGTAACCCCGCGCGAGCCGGCGACATGTCAGTCACACAATGCAACCTTGAGTCTGGCTGTAACTATCCAATACCACGCTGGATCGCTGTGACTTGCCTAAAGCAGCCGATTCGAAACGACTCAGCGTATTGGATACTGCGCCAGCCATGTGAACGATCTTATCTCGTCACGATGAGATCGTAGCGGCATGTACGTGTGTTGCAAGTTCGCTTACACACGTCCGACGGATGACGTTAACGTTAGACCTCTCACTCACACAACCTTTCGACATTACTGAGATGAGTCCACAAGTAACAACGCATTAACGCATTGCACGACTTTGAGTTTCCCTCGTCCTCGAATTTCGACACGGGCTGATTGCAAATATCGAAGTGGGCCACCAACCTCTACGGCTTATGCCTGCTTGTTCGCAGCTTGGACTCGGATTCGGCAAACAATAGAGACTGTCAGCCGAAGGAACTTTCCTCGCCACAAGGGGCGTGCCTACGCAAAGGGCTGAAACTAATGAGCCAGTGGCGATCTGCCCGTGGGCTTGGTTAACCCATGCGAGCTGAAAAGAGAGCTCCTGACATTAGACGCAAGCCCCCGCACGGGAATCATTCCGCGCCCCCTCACCTCAGGCAAGTTGTCGTGTAATGTGGATTTGTTATTAGCCCGACGGCAGGTGCCGTCGGCCCTGCGAACAAAAGGACTTCGGCACCTGAACCTAATGGGTGCCACGTTCGGCTGATTGACAGCATCGCACCGATCGTCGGACGACAACCCGCCTTCTCCTTCTCCTTCTTCGGCAATCAGCCTCCTTGGGCCTAGTTTCCCAGCCTTGTACGTAATCTGCGTCGGCAGTCTTCCCTGCTTCCAGGTGCCGTAGGACTTTCCCGGTGGGTTGTGTATCATTGAGCGCGAGTGGGTGTGGGCGTGTGGGTGTCAAGTGACGGATGCTGGTCAAGCGCGCGAATGCTGCTACTATCAAGAGAATCCCGCCCTGTCAGACCCGAAGGTGTGCATGACCAAGCCTGTTTTATTGAGTCAGGCGACTGTTGGTGTGGCATCACGGAAATGTCTTTCTCCTGATGCACTGTCAGGCAGTTGCATGAGGTGCCTCCTTGCATCGCTCACAGAGTTGGCCAAATTTTATGATGCTACAGAGCTCTAATTGTGTGGTGGAGTTCCTGATCATCAATGGACATTACATGACTCGCTTGTCAATTGCCCGAATATCAACACACGTTTGAGCACCCCCAAGATCCAAGAGTACTCTCATTCTTGCCGAATAGCCTGGGGAGCGTTGCCTCTTTTTCAACCTGGCACCCTTTGAGAAAGGAGATCTCGTTTCCCAATCGGGAAATCGATAATTCAAGGATTCTTGTGGCTCTCAGCTCTCCAACGGGCACGCGCTAGCCGGTGGGTTCGTCTCCTTCAGCCTCACGAGCACTAGGTGGCACTTCAGCTCCCGAAACAACAAGCCACATAGGCAGGACGAGAACGCTTCCCTTGAGTGGGCTGACTGCACGACAACGGCCGTTTACGGATCGAATCCTCCGTTATGCTCTTTTGCCTCTATGCTTATTGTTATTGTTGTTGCTGCCGTTCATCCTCCTGAGTTGGCAGGCTGAGTTGCCGGCCGCTTGGGTCACCTTCCAGCGGGTGGGGACACACCACAGGGCGAGGATAAGAAAGGACCGATTGGAGGCTCCAAAGTCGTACCATGACCATTCATCTTTCGAGTTTCCAGAACACCCAGGTTTGACAAGTTCGAAAGTCCTACATCCTTAGGCGAGATTCCACCGTGGAACCAGTTGTTGAGCCGTGTCATCGGGTCAGCCTTACACCTAAATTTACCCTTGCCACATGGAGTAGCAGCCGAGTTCTGCAAGCGTCAGCCTTACAAGTATGCAAGGCTACGGATCAGCAGTGTGGAAAGAAAGCTCTGATATCATCTTGCAGAAACACTCAAAGTTACTTTCCTTGTCCAGGTCCCAGCTTCTCCTACGCAGGGAGAGCCAAGACCTCGCGAACATCTCCAGAGATTTTACGAGGAGGGACCCAATTCTGACAGTGGTGATTCTCCAGCTTGTACGAGAGCAGGTATCACCTATGCTTCGCCCTGTATGAACCCGAGAATCAGACCCCTCCTCGAGCCGTGACTCTTGCAACTCGTAACAATAAGCACTAAGACGATGAGGATAACTATTGCGGCTACCCTAGCCGGGCGATCTCTGGCTGAACGCCGAGACGGGATTTTCCCATGCTAGAGCCGTCTTACGTGGTGACAAGTGCAGCTCTTGGTCAGCCTTCCCAACAGCTCAACACGCGCAATTCACGGCACAGCCGCACCAGGAAGTATTACGGAATCGGAGCTATCTGACGCCGAGGCATCTAAGCAATATGCAATTCTGCCCCTGCACCACGATTGGCGCGTCGAGACCGAGCACGGGTGCGCTTACTAGGAGCCGCCTTGGGCGGATTGCAAGGCTGCGTACCTTGGTACCTCAGTAAAGAAAGACAACCACGTTGGATGGATGCAGCAGTCCCGTCAGCGACCCGGCCAGCCATCCTGGAAGGTTACATTCTCGTCGGCAGAAAGGCCACCGTGCAGCCAGCCTTACGACACGACACGCGACAGCCAACCAAAAAACCTACCCTTGGCGGACCTATCTCCTGAACATGGGATTTTGTTCCCGAAGACTGGAAACCCCCCCTGCACGGGTCATTCAGGACCAAAATGACCCCTGGTGATTGGAGTCATGAACGAGGTGAGGGGCGGGAGCGAGCTTGGCTGCGGAGAATGAGGTAATCCTGCCCTTCTGCTGATTCCGCCTCCCGCTCATGACTTTCAGACAGCCACCCATCTTGGCTTACACGATCGAGCATCGAGAGAAATGCTGACTGCATCTTCTCTCTGTCAGGAACTACAGTATGTGGAGACATTCAACGCCAAAAGCAAGAGGGAAGCCATGTTCTACGACGCTGCGTAATTACACCTATCAGGTTGGTTTTTTCCCCCTCTTCATCTAGGACTTCCCGGGTCGACGTCGGACTTAGCCCGGATCTTCTTCATGGCCGCGCCCCCCGTGCCACAAGACAGGTCGGCGAGTTGAAGAGACCCAGCCCTACGGCTGCCGCACTTGGGTTAATGCATCAATGTCCGAGTATCCAGGCAAGGGTTTCTTCCTCCCGGGCTTTAAGCCCACACGAGGCCATGGGACCCTGTGCGGACATCTAATTACCAGTCGTCGCTCTGTACGGGCCGAGCCTGTCAAGCCGTTGAACTACGGAAAGCTTCATTGAGACTATCCGGACGAATGTTACGATGACAACCCCCCCACCTTTCTGATCACCCGCTCGTTGCCATAAGCCACACAAAGAAGCTCGTGGAGCCAGGGACCACAACCGCGCGCACACACACGCACCAAGACCGATTGACTCTTGCTGCCTATTCACTCTCACTCAGAAGTATTTGAGCTGCAGGCTATGTGCCTACCTTGCTCGCTTGCTTGTCAAATTGCCTGCCTGCCTGCCTGCCTGCTCGGACTTTGATAGACGATCTGGGAATCATAAGGGGTAATAAGGCCCGATACATCCAGTCTGTGACGACGATAGACCCTGGCTTTCTGAGAGCGGGACGGAGGTAGCCAGCGTAGCATCCCCCAGAGGCACACCGTAGCCTCGCCCCCGCTCTCCCAGCCTCTCATGCATGATAGAGTGGGGGGGGGGGGCAGCCTTCGAGGTCGTATCGAAACCTGAGTTCTTGCCCGCGCGATATGCAGCTTTTCTTTCCCTCCTCTTCCTTCTTTTCAGAATGATTTCTCAGGTATGCATGCTGGGACCAACCGCATGCAAGAGAGTGGGTATGTGTGTGTGTGTGTCCGTGTGCTGTAGTGTGTCGAGTCCGAGGTGAGGACATTTGAACCCCCCACCCGAGTGTCAGCATGCATGTCAGCACAAGCACATCATGTAGTATGAGAGTAGCTGCTTCTTGGAGACTGGAGATTCTTGCATCAATGTCACTCTCGGACTTGGCGCCAGGGGATTGGCACAGAGCAAGCGTGTGTGTGTGTGTGTGTGTGTGTGTGTGTGCGTGTGCGTGTCCTTCGCATCACACCCCAAACAGAGCGAGATGTTGATTTGCCCGCTTGCTTCCTGTCCTGCAACATCTGCCGGGATCACAGGCATCTACAGTGCTCTACAGGTTCCCGCTGCTGCCCCTGCCGCCAACCACCATCGGCGCCGTCGTCGGCGCCGGCCTCGGCGCGAGCTCGTCCACCCTGCTGCGGTTCAGCGAGAACGCGGGGACGACCCATTGCCTGCAGCTGCACATCATCCCCTGCCACGCAAAGCGGCCGACCGTCGCGCCGCACTTTGCACCGGGGCAGTTGAGCCGGCCCTCGAGCGCGCCGTCCTCGAGCGCGGGCCGCATCCACGAGAGCGTGTCGATGAAGACGTGCGCGCACGAGGAGGGGGGCCCGCCAGCGGTGGTCGTACTCGCGGCCGCGTCTTCTGCCGGGGCATGTGGCAGGACGAACTTAGGCGTCGCCAGGGTGCGACGGCACTTCTTGCACCGGACCTCCTTCCGGTACGACGAACCACTACTGCTGGGCCCGGCCCCGTTTTGCTGTTGTTGCTGGGCCAGACCGCTGCTGGGCGCTTCGACCTCGTCCTCGAATCGGATATTCCCTGCGTCCGGGGGCATGTGTGCGTCCCGCGCCTCCTTCAGGATGCGGTCGTACAGCCACTTCTGGTACGTCGGGTGGTTCTCCAGCGCGCCCGCGGCCGCCGGGCAGCCCATGCTCCACCACAGGCGGAGCTGCGCCATGAAACCGTCGTTGGGCTCGGCGAGCGAGCGGCCCTCGCGGACGAGCTGCAGGGCCTTGTCGACCGCGGGCCTGGCGCTGGCCCGCCGCTCGGACGGCGTCATCGCGGCGAGCGGCTTGCCGTCGCCGCCGAAGCGGTGCGGGTACTTGTATAGCAGGTAGGCTATCACGCAGCTGACGGAGCGCGACTTGCCCATCGCACAGTGCACGTAGACCGCGCCCGGTGATGAGGGCTGCTCCTCTTCCTCCCCAACCCGTGCTGTTGAGAGCGATGGATCATGTGCGCCGGCGTTTGTGTTGCCGCTGGTACTGTTGTTGTGGCTCGTCTCCCCAGGCGATCCCGGCGGGTACAGCCCCTCGTCGATGAACCGCACGGCGTCGGGAAAGTGCGCGAGCAGGTCCATGTCCTCGTCGTCGTCGATGTCGATGCTCAGATGGTGCGAGAACCGCCGCGCCTCCTCGCCCCATTGGTCGAACGAATACTTGATCACGGACAGGATGTGTGTGACGCCGTGATCGTGCAGCTGCTGCCGCTGGCTCTCCATGTTGAGGGACCATACGCTGTGCAAACCGAGGGAAGTGTGAGTAATGGCCCCTTTGGCGACAGTTGTTCAGCGGCAACGTACCCTCCGACATATAGCCTATCCCGGCCGGGGACTCGGGATAACGACATGTCTCGCCCGCCCTCTCTGATGCTTTGGTCGCGAGCTTAGACACGACAGCGGCTGAGGTGACCCTTATCCTGTCCTAGCTTCCACACGAAGATTAGGGCGACAGTGTGCAGTTGATAGTTGAAGGAATAGAGTACCGGACCGATATCGTGCAAGACTTGAAGTCCCTCTGCTTTCGGCCGGCTTCGGCCAGACAGACTCGCAGGTGCGATGCTGTCGCCTTCGATCAGGGTTCTGTATGGAACAGGCCGTGTCACTCTCAGCGCAATCCCTTGCCGTGGCTGTGGTTCGATGTCGTCGAAGCTCCCGAATCTATGTCGACTATTTTCCCATCCCTCGGCCAGAAGCATCGCGGGGCACATTGAGACTCCTGCCCACCCATCCAAAAAGCCGGCTTATCGATAGACCACGATTTGTGTGTCTGAGCTCCGCCGTCGCGTTATCGGCCTCGCGCAAGTCCCGGTCTCCGAAACTTCTACTGCCCAGGTGGTTTTTTCAGCCGACACGGTGAGGGGGTGGGGTTGGACGACACCCACCTCATCTTCTGCCTGGGCAGTCCAGTCGTCAGTCACATTATGACCAGGGGGGCTCCCTGCTCCCTTCCCACCAGCGTGCGGCCGCGGCCGCGTGTCCGCCCATTAGCACACACCCCTCCAGGTTAACTCACATTTAGCCCTGGAATTGTTCTCGAAGCCTGCCCCTTCCGAGCCGGGCTCCACACTCACGCCTTGAGTTCGAATGCGAGGATGAACTTTATGCCTCTCCAAACGCGGGTCGGGATGGTACCTCACAAAGGAAAGAACTCTGCAACGTGCCCACCTGGTCTTCCCGAGCCAGTCAAGTCAGAAAAGAGGAGAGACGCTAACGCAAGCATGGAACAGTTCCAGTCTCCTTCTAGCCCTTCTCGTTTTGCCGTCTCTCTTCTTTTTTTAACCCGGTTTGGTGCAAGTTAGCGCCACGTCTTTCGTCTCTCCGCACGCGCCCGAGGCCGTATGGCTGCAGGCATAGATCCCGGGCAGCCAAGCCAACCCGAAAGGCCAGCCCTACGCGACGACGACTGCGGCGCAGCAGTGCGCATGGACGGCGGCAGGGCTGTCTGTCCCGCCTGTCCAAAACGCACGCGGCCAATCCGTCCGTTTCTCGTCGTTCTCCGATCCTCCCCATCGGCCACAGACTAGCAAGAGTGTAGGGCTGAGCACGTTTGCAAGAGTTGATGACGGCCGGGCCAGTCCGCTGCGGACCAACGTCGTACTGACGGCCGGAACCCTGGTCTTGGTCGGTGTAGTACTGGGCTCGGATAGGTAGGCGACGGACAACTTTCAAATTAGACTCGAAACCTGGGTCGATTCCTTCACCCCGTACTCCAGGCTTGGCAAGGCTGGGCATCGGATTTTTCTAAGCAGCCTTCACACATTTCATAGCAGGGTCTCCACCAGATTGCTGTGAGGCACAGGTGCCTCGTCATGCTTGTCGTTTTAATTCCCATCGTAACCGTAATTTGACGATACCGTCATATCTGAACGCCTTGCATGCAACAAGCCTTTTTGTAAAAGAAAATGAATCCGAACCAATCTCTAGTATGCAAATTGCTGTTGCTCGTGACCATCGACGAGCGGGGTATCCGTAACCAGTAAGTAGAAAGACATAGCCGGCGGCTACACCAGCCGCACAACTGCTGTCGTCGCTATGCCGATTCGCTCTGAAATGAGCAGAAAAAATGGTATAGATGTGCACGGGATATGCGTAGAATCGAAGAATCAGGGCGGTGCTCTCATCTCCTGGGTAATGGCGGCTCCTCGTTGAGCATGCACGCGTTCTCGAGCATATTCGTCCACTTCCCGCTCGTGCCAGCGTGGCTATGCTTCAAGTGCTGCCGGAAGTGATCAGCTCTGAAGAACTTCTTGCTCGAGTTGCACTCGCGGAACTTGTGAACTTCTTGCAGGTGTCGCAGTCGGAGGTCCCAGTCCTGCTCGGTGGCCTGCCGGGCGCGTCCTGCAACGCCGCTGCGGGTGAATTCATCGCCGCAGAAACCGCAAACATCAGCCTCGCCTGGACGGTTGGTGCTCTCGTGGAAAGCAGAGGCGTAGCCATGATCCAGCAGAGCTGAGCAGGACCAACTGTGCCGTCTCACGTGAAGGCTGTTTTGGTGGCGTTCAGCTTCATTCTTGTTCTTGAAGCGATTGCCACAATATGAGCACTCGTATTGCTTTTCAGCTTCATGTGCACTAAAAAAACGAAAGCTGGTGTTAGTCTTGAGTGGTAGGTTGAGCAAGGGTAGACTCAGGTACGAACCGTAGTTCCTCATCAGTCTCGAACTTCTTGGGCTTCTTGGGACAACACTCGCACATGAAGTAACCGCCCTGCAGCTTGGATGCTTTGGCGGCCTCTGGCACCTTTCTGGGTGATGCTGGCGCTCTGTTATCGGAGCCACTTAGTTGCCGCTGGTGAGAAAGTCGGGCGAGCGCAACCCGTGGAGATGGTCCCAGGGAAGACGAGGTGTTGAATGGAGAGTGGCAAGCATCGACTGGTGAAAGGCCGCCCGAGGGAGACCAGTGACCAGGGGAGAGCCGTCCGCTTTGTGGTGTAAGACTTGACATGCTCGTGCCTGCAAGAGACATGGTCGACGCGTACGACCCGCTTCGCCCGGTGGCAGATGACATCGATGACACGGAGCCTTGGGGGATTACCGAGAGCCGAGGTGTCGGCGACGCCCGAGCCGCGCCCAGTCTGTGCCTCACAGCATCCATCGAGGTCGACCCGTCTGGTGTTGCCATTGGTGTGTCATCGACCGGAGAGGACAGAGCTCGCCTCTTGTTCGCGGAGCCGTACTGCTGTGTGTCGTCGAGCGGCGAGCGTCGCACGCTCGAGGCGTCATCCATGGCGAAATCCATCTCGTCCGTGTTGTGCTCTGTGCTGTTGGGCGTGTAAGTCATAGCATCATCCGACTGTTGAGAACCACTGTTGTTGCGCTTTGTGCGAGGATATGGTGAGCTCTCCGCATCGGACGGCTCAATTGGCGACCGAAAGTCGTTGCTCGGGGCTCCCGAAAAGGGCATGAGGCGAGAAGAATTGGCATTCCGGAGGTGCATGTCCCTAGGGTATGGTGACGAGTCTGCAGGCCTGTAGCCAGTCTCATTTGGTAATGAGAGGGTGGGTAGCTGATTGCGTAGACGGTCAGAGGATCCATGGCGAGAACCATGTAAGCCGCCGCAAGAAGCGCTGAGGCCTGACTTTCTCGGCGGGGAATTGTTGTCCAGAGTCCTCCGAAAATCCAGCTTCTTCAGTAGCGTGTTGTCGTAGTGGCTTTGTGCTGGCTGATTGAACTGGAACCGATCATGGGTCATGAACAGTTTGGGCAGGGAGGTATGTGATCTGAGACGGTAAGTGGGTGTTAGCGGACTCGGTCATTGGTTCAGAGAAGCAAGATGCATCGTACCCAGCAGAAGATGCCGTGTTGAGGCTGTGGTAGCCCTCATCTTTTTGTATAGGACGTATTGTGCCTGTGTCACTGTCCTTGCGCTCGAACCTCGGCCGTTCATGGTCTGGGCTGTGTCCAGAGCTGCCCCAGCTGCTGCGTGAGTCTAGAGAGGATGTGTGCTGGTGTCCGGGCTCGAACTGCGGGTGCAGCTCGGTCACGAATCTCGGTGGAGGCAGCGGTGGAGGGGCGATGTCGTCCTCTGGGATGGGGCGGCTTGGTATCGACATGGGGATGGACGATGGCGCGAATCTGGCAGAGCTCGCCGACGAGCAGCCATGAGCACCGAAGCGATCGAGGCGGCTCGAGCGATCTAAATATAGCGAGGGTGCGCCTCCCCCTGGTTCTCGAGGGGCATATCGTGGGATCTCCATGACGAAGAAGTTACCGTGACGGGCGGAAGGTTGCAAGCTGAACGAAGGTGCGTGGGGACCAGTATGAGGTTGCCACCGGACAGGGAGCAATATGTATGTGTCGATTGGTTTCAGAGTGCAAGGAGGGCAGCTGTGAGTCCCTCACGAGGTCAGTGCAGTGCCGGGGTGGAGAGCAGGCGGCCTCGTCATATGAGAAAACGGAAATGACGGAATGGTAGACAGTCGGTGTTAGAGGCGGAGCCGAATCCGAAGGTTGTGTCAGGAACCCGTTGACCACGGCGGAGTGGTGTGGTGGTGGTGCACGGAGGGTGGTGGGTGAAAAATGGTATAAGACGACGGTTGGACATGTACAGTCGTGGCGAAAGCTATGCGCAGGTCTCGGGCAGGCCGAAGGTGCGGATGCAGGGTCGATGGGAGGTCGCGGCTGCCGGATACGGACGGATCTGATGCAGCCCAAGCACGAGCACGAGCACGGGAATGCACAGAGGTGCTAGGCAGCGCCGTCCTTGCTTTGCTGTTCCTTTTGTGCACCGGCTGGCAGGAACTTGATCCGTAGTAGCTGGTCCCCAATGTCGAACGGTGGTGGTGGTGGTGGTGGTGGTGGTGGTTACTGGCCTAGCGGGGTGAGGTAGCCTGCGCAGCTGGGCGAGCGGGAGTTGTGGGGAAGGGTGCGACCCGGAGCTGCTGGCATCGAGAAGAGATCGCAGGAGGCCCTCGTGGCGGCGGTGTTGTTGCCGCAGAGGCGAGGGCGAGACGACGAGCGTGGTACTCTGTCTGCTCGTCGTGGTTTCGAGGGCTTTGAGGACGACTCGTGGTCTAGAACACGATGCGGCTGCGGGCGCCGTTGTCTGACGAGGAGCTGGCGTGCTGCTGGTAAGGTCGACGAGACAGACACGGACATGGGACATGCGGCCTGCTGGGCTGAGCAGCGCTGGGCATGGAGCGGGAACACCGACTCTTAAGCGTCGAGTCGCTCGGGGCAAGGCAGTTGCAGGCGCTTACGGAGTCCGCAGTACATCCATGGAGCATGCACATGGGATGGCGTGGCGTGGGATGCTCAGCCGTATACCTAGGCCTTACGCACGACGCTTGGGAAGGTCCCTGCCGGGGATCGTTGTCATTCGCGACAGGGCACCGGGCGGGCAAGTACCCTCGACTGGCCCACAGCACCCGCCCAGGGCATGGCCGGCCGAGTGGGGAGGCCCCTGGGGGGTCCCGGCAGCGCCCCGGGGGCGTGGCCTTACACTACCTTCGAAAGGTTGGCAAGGAACACTCCGTCCTCCGTAGGGCGGGCATGCTCCGTTATTCCACCTAGCATCCGGCTGCTCACGCTGGTGGCTGCCGACGGCCTCGAGACCTGACTCACCGCACCACAGGCAGACGTGCTCCAGCGCAGCACGCGTGCGTACCTTGGAACCCCTCTGGGAGGCAACCTCGTGGTCCGGACCGACAACAGCATCACCGGGTTTTAACGTGTGGCCTGTGCGCCCTCCCAAGCGCCCTCGGAGACGGAGGGCGCATTCGGCTTGACGGGTTGAGGTGGTTGTTGGCGACCAGCCTGTTGGCGACCTGCGGTGCATCGCCCACCTGCCATTGCGTAATCTGCTCGCCGCCGCTCATTGCCTGTTCGTCCCGGACGACAGGCAGCCCTGGAGACAACTTACCCCTGCCGAACTTTCGAGAGATTTGGTTGCCGCTGGGCAAGGTCTGTCTCGTCAAACTTGGGGGGGGGGGCCCACAACTGCCGGCCACCTGCGAGCTAAGTAGTTTGGTACCAGAGTCGCAGCTCGCGTTTCTGTTCGAAATAGGCGTCGTCATCCCACACCCCTGGCCCGAGTCCGACCTCGTGGCCGCCGTCGCACTTTCCCCCCCGCCTGCACTCCCGAGGTCGTCTCTCTTGTCAGCCTTACGGCAGATGTGCACTTTGGGGTCCCGGACATGCTCGTCGCACAAGCCGCCTCACGACTGGATCGCCCATCGAACGGTGTACCGTGCAGGCCGCGGAACCCTTCGCTGGCGGCGCTGCTCGAGACTCATCAAGTGCCAGCCCTGACAGTGATCGTCGACACATGCAGGCTGATGCCCTGGGCGAGCGCCCGCCCCGTTCCCGCATCAAGGACACGCAAGTGCTCCGTGCTGGCTGCAACAGCCGCTGCAGACTGCACCTCGCGAGTCGCCAACAAGTCCCACCACCTAGGATGGTCATTCTGCGAACAAGGCAAGTGGCCTCCGATCCGCGTGTAGCGGTTGCCATCAGGGCCACAAGCGGAGACTCGTGATTGTGGACAGGCCATGGTCTGCACGCCCCCCGACTTGTTATCCGATTCTCTGCCCTATGCGACCCTGGCGCCAACATACGGATGGCTACCTCCTCTACCTAGTAGGTATGTACATGACACAGTGACCAACCAACCGGCGGCCGGCCAGAGATGCGAGACTCTCACCTCGTCAGATTGGACCCCACGAGGGTTCAACTCTCACCAGAAAAGGCATGGGTCACAACAACCAGCACCAAGGACCCTTGGACTTGATGCATGGCTGGGCTGGCTGGCCTTCCCTGCGCGCAGACCGCCTTGGCCACTCCACCAGGCATCAAGAGAAACATTCCATAGACTAGATGCGCTCGATGCTGCGATCGTCATCTGACAGGCTTGCGCGTGCCCGATGCTCCACGGACGGATTGCACGCCGCGGCCGCTGCTTGGTTGCTTCGTACCTCTGGCTCAGCAGGCATGACAGATTGTGGCCGGGCATGCTGGGTTGCGCCAGAGTCACGGTCGCCGACGGCACGACTCAGCTCAACGATCTGACTGGGCAACCTCGACACGCCCTCCCGTATACACGAAAGTGCCTTGGCCTCTCGACATGTGATGTGGACCGTGTCGACATGCTCGCAATCATCGATCAGTTGAGCCGGGAGTGTTGCTCGAGCTCCACACTGCCAGGGTCCTCGCCCAATGTCTGTAACCCACGCAAAACGTCTTGCCAGCTGCTGCTGCACGGAGAAGTGCATCTACTGCGTATGCCTCGCTGCAGGAGGGACGGATCGAGAACCATGCAGGTTATCCGGAGTCCTATCCAAGTACATTGCCGATGGACAGTGGACTCGAGATCCCACAGCTGTTTCTCGGGAAAGAACTAATACCCCGCGCTCCCAGAATAGCATCGCCAGCACCACCTGCAACACCAGCGAGCACAATACAGCATCTCGAAACGCTCCACATCGGATGAGGTAATTCGAGACCAAAGGGGCCCGTCCCAAGTCGCGTCTCGCTGCGGGTACCACGTCGCAGCTATACTTAGGTATGCGCAAGTATGCCGACATGCAGAGACGTTTCTACAGAGTCCAGACCACTCAGTCTCTCTCCCCGCAAGTGTCGGAGGCCAAATGCCAATGACATCTCCGCGCGCCCGGCAATTGATGATGCGGGCTGTTCTCCGTGGCCCCGGCTGCCGACGCCGTACCCATGGCTTGCCGTGTGCCTGGCGCTTGGACGTTACAGCCCTACGACCGGCTCTCCAGCTCTGACCTGAACCATTCTTTTCAATCACTTCGCAAGCTCTTTCCCAACTCGGCAGATGGCCCGCCGTCCGCATCCGCGCCCAGCAGAAAAGGGAAACAATACTACTTCGATCGGCCAGGGGATTGAGTTCGTGCCATCCCACACAAGTCCAATCGGTAAGGACGACCCGAAATATAGTTAGGTCTGACACCTGTTGTCGAACACGCGGAGGCCGGACGATGACCGCACGATGGCAAGGCCGACAAATGTGGCATCGTACTGAGCCGGCAAATATTGGACTCCGCAAGGCTTTTCGCTAGAGCCATGCACGCGCTACGCTACTCATCAGCGACACCAGCACTCCAGTGAGCTTCGGCAAGAAACTGCCTGTCTCGGTCTAAATCGTGGTAGAACGTTTTTCCTGTCTCAAGATGCACCCGTGGACACTGACACGAACCGGCGGCTCCAGCCAGATTTCAGCTAGATCACAAAAAAACAAACTTCCACACAACAAAGACAAGGTTTTTGCGCCGGCACGCCTTATGTCTTGTGAGGGAACGATGTTTCCCTGCCCGATTTAGACATGACGACACTTCTTGATCAAAGTGTAGGAAAGTCCCAGCCATAGGTACTGGGCTGGACCGGAGTGGAGTGCCCGTTCTATGAAGCACATACCTCCATCATGGGTGGCTTCATCCAGTCGGGACGGTTTCTCCCACATCAAGGTTTGCAACAGTCTCCTGACCCTATGCTGTGCGGAGAACCAACGGTCCAAGGCGTTGCGGACCGAGATACATTCATGTTGGCGTCGGCATCTGCAGAAGCCGATCGCTGGCCCAGCCAGTATTACAGTAGAGTCATTATGAGGCTTGCAACGTGATCATTGTCGGACCCGTCAGCCTATCGGAGCACCGTGAGAAGTAGCGTGTGCCGCACGCAAAAAGCTTGCTCGAGAACAGCGGCAGCAGGCCTGATGCGCCATCTCTTGATCTTTCTTGGCTCTCGCCATGTCTGTTGTGACTTTGCCTGGAAAGTGTCCGGATGTTTCGGGCGAATGCGTGGTAGCCTACTGCGTAAGGGCGGCACTCTCAACGCTCCGGCTAACCCATGTGGTCCCCGCCGCTTACTTCTGCGCCCGGGTAATCTGCCCTACGAGGTCTTGAGCTTGCGTGGCCACGGGGCCAACTGAGCAGGCAGCAAGGTAAGCCAGCAACGAGATGTTGGAAAAGAGTGTGGCCTGATCGGTGGCAGCATTCCCTTGCGAAGCCGCCCTCGAAAAGTGACCATTGCTTTGCTTGAGCCCCGGGCTACACGCGGATGCTGGACGGACGCTTCCCAGCACCAAGTGTCATTGCGTCAGTCATCTTGTTTGCCCTGTAAATAGCCATCTGGATCAATGGCCTGTCCTTGCTTCCACCCGTCAGTACCATCGTTATATTGTACGTCGGCATACGCGGCCGCATACGTGAACCGTACGCTCGGGACTCTGGAGGCCAGCCGATAAAAAAGCCCCCACGTAACACAGCCCTACGGGACGAGTTCCCGCTAGCAGATTTGCGACCAGGATTTCTTCCAGAACCATGAACCCCTGGATCTGATTTGGTCCTTTACGAACCAACCACGCCTGTTTCATCAATTTTGCCAGGCGCGGGATATGAGCAGTGGTGCACAACGACGACATCAAGGGTCAAGCGCCGGGCTTGTGGGTGCTGATCTGTTAAGATAATCCAATTCCATCTCAGCTGTGGCGCGATGCTGCTGTTCCGCTGGGTCGTAGCGACGGCCCGACGGTGCATTGCAAAGGTTCGTAGATCTTGTCGACGGGTGGTCACTCCAGGCCAAGAATTAAAGAAGCAATCCGCAATGCGGGCGGCTGAGTGCTCGGATGCATAGCCGGGGCGCGCCTAGCTGGATCTGGCAAATGGACACATGCCGTATACATGTTGGCCGCAACTGTATTGCCGATTCAGTGGAGCAGGCGTTCAGGAGAACGAGCATTTCGTGAAGGATAGGCCGCTAGCCCTTACGCCACATGCCTGGTAGTGCTGAATAATGAATGACTGACGGGTACGGAGGTGACGCAGACCAAGGCAGAGGCAAACTTCCAGCCAGCCGTTTTCCATGCTGAAAGAACGTTGAAGAACAGCCCTACGACACAGCACCGCCATGGTCCGAACTGGCAGGTCGTCATAGTATGTACCTTTGTGCACACTACCCATAGACTAACGCAGCACGATGCTAGGCAGACTCCATAGAAGCCCATCCTTGTCGGTCCTGAGAGCGCTCGTCCTATTCGTTGCTGGCTGCTGGTGGTCGTTGGTCAAGAAGTCGTGCCCCGAGCCCCTGGTCAGGTGTATTGGACCCCACTGCGGCTCAGGTTCATTCAGCCCCGAATCTCGTTCCCTTCCTCCTTACCTCTGGTCAGGAGGCTGGAAAGATAGTCAAAGTACCTTCTACAGACCTGGCCCTACAGCACCTTTTGCTCCGCCGGAAAGGCCCACATGCTTCTTGGCGGGGAAAGGGCTGGGTGCAGATGCGATGTTTCACTCAGCGGCATGATTCATGGGATGCTCTCGCTTCGACAATGGTGATGGCATGACCACGCATGATGACCGGTCGGAGTAGAATGAGTTGTCTCTTTGTTTCTCTGAAGAGACTTGACTTCAGAAAAACAGTTATGGTCTTACACCACGCGGTTCTCCTGATCCGCGAGTGCTCCACCCTGCCCAAGACAAGAGTCTCAACTGATTCTTAGCAAGGAGTGGGCCAAGTGTCGCCCATGGTGTTTGTGATAAGTGGCCTGCTTAACGGGTCCCCATCGTCTGGAGTGCGGTCCGCTACCCAGTGCTTCGTTCTGAAGTCTAATTGTCAGACAAGCACGCGCAGCACATGGTGTTGCCCCAATTTCCAACAGCCACGCAATGAACGCGCGGCAGGGGGTGGGCTCATCACTGTGAGGGTAGCAAGGATCTGATCGCCCGGCGACAATTCCGCACCGGCCTGCGCACGGACTCCAGCCCTGATGGTGCTTCCCAGCGCATGCTGATGGCGATGGTCGCTCAGTTCAGGACTTCACCACCCGCGTGTTCAAGTCAGCTGCCACGGCAGCCCCGTGTGCCCCGTGTGCTCCGTACCGGAGCTCTGGATCCGAGCCATTTGCTGTTGCTTTGTCTCTGAAGAGATTGGCCCTGGCATGTGGACGCAGCTTGGGGTTCAGCCCAATGCCAAGAGTGGGGGCGCTTCGGGGCGAAGGCGCTCGGCAGGCAGTTGCAGGGCGATCTGTTTCGTAAGGCGGGTGGTGGTACCGAGCGGCCTCCGGAGACAGGACAGGGCATCGTGGATGTGGAGTGGTGACAGACGCTCCGTGTCGTGTGGCTGGCTCCTGTTAGCGGTTCCACGCTTGTGGCTCCGGGGTTGGGGCCAGATCTGGCAGTGCTGCCCGCGACGAATTGGCCGCTTTCGAGGTCTTGTGTCGTCCATCGATCTCTTGTGTAGTCATGCCGCTGCCGTTGTAGGCTCTGGCGAGAGGATGGTGAGGACGGCGAGGACGGTGGCTTATGTCTCGGGTCGCCACGAGAACGAGTCATTGCCCCCCTGGCGGTTGGGACTACCCCCAAAGGCATGTACTGGCGACCGAGGAAGCTCAAGTGCCGGAGCTAGGCAGGCTAGGGCAACTCAGATCGGGGAGAGACGAGACATGGCAGCGGTAGCGAGCAAGGTGCCCGGCGGCTCTCTCGGCGGCAGTTGTCGCAGCCGTGCTGATCCATGCCGGCGAGGTCGAAGCTTGAGTCGACGAGAGGCACCGCCAGCATCCTTGACCTTGGCGAGCCGGGCGTGTCCTGTGACACGGCGGTTGCAATGTTGCATCGACTCTCGGATGGTGGCCGTGCGGGGGCGGCCTGGACAGGGGCACTGCGGTTCAGGGGGCGAGGGCGTGGCACACTGCAACTGCCGATAGGGCAGGCGATCCTCTGTGGCCGGGACGATCTCTGCGCGGCGAGTCGAGAAACTTGGAAGTGAGTGGCTTGGAAGATTATGGACCCTCTGTGTCATGCAAATGCTCGGCGCGCCGCTGGCTTGTTGTTTGCCTCTGCCTCAGCCTTCGTGATTGCCCAGGTGCTGACGGCGATGGAAGGTGCCGCCTAGGCACCGTATGTACTTGATCTGTCTCGGCAGGTGCGACCCGCCCACTGCACGGATATTGCACCTCGATGTGGACTGTGCGGCACGGGCTTCTTCTAGACCTGTTCCTGGCCACATGCAACCTAGGGCCCTCCCTCCTCCAAAGTTCCATCAATCGCCAGCCCTACCTGGTCGCCTTGATCCATCCGTCCGGCCGCCAGCACTTGTTGCTGGACCCAGCATCCCACCTGGGCGTATCAGGTCCGGCGACGGCCCCTGCACGCTGACGTCGGACAAAGTCGCGAGCCCCCAACGACTTGCCAAGCCGGGACCTTCCTGCGTGTCATTGTCGCCGCGGCCGGCCGGCAGTGTCCATCGCCTCTGGGTGGGCTCGAGCTCCGGCGCCAACGACGAGACGACTTGCGCTGGAGGCGCGCCTTGCGTCACGGCTCTGGCCACGAGGTAGAGCCTGCCGGGCCGATGGCGCCTAGCATGCAGCTACTGGGCTTTCCTTCTGCCACGAATGTCGACACTCTGCCTCTTCCCGGCGGACTTGTGCCCAAGATCATCACATCTGCCGAAACGGCGCTACCACAGGGCTGGGTCTGGGCCTCAAGTCCACTACTAGCGGCGCATCGCCAGTTTAGGCGCGCAGCCGGCGTCAGAACGCGTGATGCGGCGCCCCTATATCCCCCTTTTCCTTCACTTGACCTGATGGCTCTAGCTGCTCTGATTCGCTGCTGCGTAGGGTCATCATGGGGGCTGCATCCACGCCCACAATGCTCCACCAGCTTCGTGATGCGTTCCCCGTGCTTCGATCTCCAGGCACTAACAACAAACTCCAGCCATGACGACAGGACTTCCCCAGGACGAGCAACAAAAGGCCCTTGTTGGCGGCTCCAGCCTGCCGCTCAAGGCCCACCTCATGGTCCAGATACGCTATCGATCAGCTGGTGCTTACTTTGCTCTCAATTTCGAGCGAGGCGTCGGCACCAGTAGGCACCAACACGGAGCTGTGGGTGCGCACCCCCTCCGGGCCGGCCTTTAAGCACCTTTTCGGGCACTCTCTCACCGTGGCTCGTGGCATCAGCCCCAGCTTATTCTTCGTCGACTCTGACATCTCATCCCAGCAGATATATGTCTCTCGGGAAGCAGACTAGCCAGAGAACCTTTTGACTAACGACTCGCTGAACACCGAGCTCTTGTGCATGAGCTTCTTCTTCGAAGCATTCCAGAACACCAAACCAATGATG
Organism: Microdochium bolleyi; assembly: GCA_001566295.1. NCBI lineage: Eukaryota > Fungi > Ascomycota > Sordariomycetes > Xylariales > Microdochiaceae > Microdochium > Microdochium bolleyi. The sequence continues at coordinate 1,056,980 of KQ964245.1, forward strand.
TCGAGCAGAGCAAGGACACTGCGGCGCACCTACTTTGACATCCACACGCCACGTGTGCCCCCCTGCAGCAGCCTCGTGGTATGTGCGTGCATTGCTCGGTGCCGGAAGTAGCATGACTCCTTCACCTTCATGAGCCTTCGTCGCACGACGTCCGCGGAGATGGTGATCGCGTGAGCAACTTGGTGGACGTGGTCTGACTCGGCAACATAGCTGGACAAGATAACTAAGGATCGGTATATTCTTTGTTATTTCTCTTACGTACAGGTTTGCACGCTGCTCTCAACTGTCCCACGACCTACCTCATTGCATGTGACGGTGGCGGTCTTTGCGTGTATGCTCTACACTCTCTCATGAGGCGCCGGGTCGACAAGACTAGCTCTGTCGAAGATGTGGTGTACAATGCCGTGCGAAGACGTGAATGCAGCAAACGGAAGTTTTCGCCGCACCTTGGAACGTGGCTCATGTAGCGTTTTCATATCTGTACCGGCGAGAGACCGCGTAGACCCCCATGGAAGCATAGCTCAAGGCGCGGCGTTGGTATCTGTAAGTGAGTGCTAGCTGGGTCGCGCGAGTCTGAAGTCGTGGCGAGCAGTCCTCAGATCATCGTCCCTGATCCAGGGATTTATTTGCTCGATGTGCTCGATGTGCCCGATGTGCCTTCTGATACATTGCCTCCAGTCTTCGTCACCATCTCCTGCATCCTGTCCATTGAAGTCTTATCGTATCCTCCACGTAGTCGTTTAGAGCATGACATCTCTGCTTCATGGGGACAGCCGTTCCGCGGAGCTGCGCCTGGCTCTTTCGAGAAACGAAGGAAGCCGTCTCGAAGAGGAACATGATCAAGGCGGAGAAACGAGGCAGCCGAATCATGCTCTAGGACCTGGAGCATTCGGCGTGGCTTCTTCGTCTGCTCGTCTGCCCCCATTCTCCCTATTGGAAACAGAGCAAGTATCCTCCCATCAAATCGTCTTTGACAGACACAGAGAAGATAAGAGAGTACTTGGTCTTTCCATCTCTCGTGCCTTTCCTCTCGAGATATGGTTTCAGGATCAGGGGTCTCTGTATATATTACACAGCGGATGGGACATGTACCTAAATCTTGGCAACATCATTCGGGCAGGAGGATCACCCCGAAAGGCTGCTTGATTTTCTTGACAGAGATGTCTACTTTACCGTAGCCCTAATGCGGCGCTCATGCCTTAGTCTCTGCGACGAATATGAGCGGCATGGGCTGGGATGTGGACAATTATTTCCAAACTGGAGCAGCGGCGTGGCGTAGAAAGATTGTGTGTCGCGCGCGCGTTTTCGTCTCTCCGACGATGGGCTACAGCAGAGGGACACATGCAAGCTCGAGTCATCAGGCTTATCTGCAATCTTCGATCTGACCTATGTGTTGCCCCGTTGCCCTGGAGTGCGCCGAGAGATTTCTCGTCCTGCGTGCAAGCTGATTCCTGTCCTGGGACTCCAACCTCGAGACGTCCCTCTGACCTTGTAATTTCTTTATGCTCCTCTACTTGTATTTGACTGTATCAATGCAGTCTCCTCGTCGGCTTGTCACGATGACGACGACGACGACGACGACGACGACGACCGCCCACCATCCCCCGGACGAGTCTGACTTTTCTCACGGCACGCGGATCCCGTGGCCGACCGGCAACGCCGCCATCCTCGTGTCGAACACCCTCCTGTCCACGACCTTGAACTCGAACAGCCGCTCCATCTCCCCGCGCACCGCCAGCAGCTCATCCGTCGCCTTCTGCATCTTCTCGGGCTGGTTGTCCTCGACGACGCTGAGCCGGACGCTCAGGATCCACTTCCGCGCCGGGTCCACGGGGCGCAGGTCCGCCCAGGCCGGGAGTGTCGGCGCCGGCGACGATGACGACGATGACGAGCCGGGAGCTGGCGTGGGCGAGGGGCCGGAGCCGGTGGACAGCGCGCGCATCGCGGCATCGGGGAGGTGGTAGTACTGTGTGAAGACGAACTCGACGCTGCCTCGGACAAAGGTGTATGATTCCTGTATCATCTCTCCGCGGAAGCTGTCCAGGCGAGAAAGAGGGGTTCTTGCTGTCAGTAGCCATCCTATTGTGTCGTAGAGTTGTTTGTGTGTCTGCGTCGTATGCGGTGCAGGTATATGAAGTACCCCAAAGGAACAGACATATATATATTTCTGGCCCTCGCCTGGTTATGGGGGTTGCGACTCACCTGTGGTTGTTGTCCGCCATGGTCAACAATAGGTTCCTGCACTCCGCGATCTCGACCTTCTTGCGCTGAGTGACGGGCGAGTCCCGCAGCGGATCGGGGAAGTCTGTCCACCGCAGCAAACCCGGCGTCGCGTTCAAGTCCGTCGCCGGCGGTGGCGCGAATGCTTCCGTCGCTCCTCCTACTCCTGCCTGGTTGCTGTCGCTGTTTGTGCCGTTCCCCCCGCTCACATCGCCGCTGGCCCCCGCCGCGCCATCATCAATAACCGCTGCTGATGCACTTGGAAAGTCCGTCTCGGGGAACACCTCGTACGCGAGCTGCAACACGTACGACGCACGGCTCAGGTGCTTGCCCAGCTCCTGCCACAGCGGGAACTGCCGTATGAGCTGCTGTTGCTGCTGGCCTGCTTGCTGCTGTCCTGCCGCTGCCGCTGCTGCTGCCGCCGCCGGGCTGAGAGGCTGGAAAGTGCGCGTCTTGGGCAGGCCCCGGGGCTGCGCGGGGCCGGCGTAGTTGAGCACCCGGTGCACCGTGTGCCGCGGGGTCATCCAGGTCAGGCCCTGCAGCAGGGCCGAGGCCATCTCGAAGTCCTCCCGGGACACGGTTGTGGTGAGGAAGAGCTCGTACATCCTGGGCGTTTCGGTGAGAAGTGGTCTAGCTGCGTGTGGTGGCGGGCCGTGAGATGATGGTGTGCCGCAAAGGATGAGGCGAGGCGTGTGTTGCGGCGGCTTTGCAGTCGGAGCGATTGCCGTCCAAGTCGCCTGTCTCACAAAGTCACAGGTGGGAGGGCCGGCGCTTGTGGCTCTGCGCTGCAATTTGGGAGCTCGCCAGAGAGCTGCGGATGTCTTGACTCTCTGGCAACCGCGGAATCACCCAAGCGTCGGTCTGCTAGCGTTCTCCCGTGAGGCGAGCTTCGGGTAAATCTGTGTGCAGACCAGCCGTGGCGTGGTGATCGTGATGTATGATGAGCAGCCTGTGCTTTGCAATTGTGTTTGCAGCACGGCGGTAGCTTGGCTCTACAGCATGGGTGACCTAAAAAAGTTGGGCAGAGACGACGAGACTTGCAATTCGTGAGACCATGAGGGAGGTTGTTGGTGCACCGAACGTCAAATGTCGTCGAACAGTGCCAAGACATCGAATCGCCAGGTCGAGACGGTGGGGCGTTGCAAGAGCCAAGTGCTGCGCGGCTCCACCGTCACACTCGATCCCGTCCTCACATGATAGTGAGCAAATCTGAGGAGTAAACCAACGGTGTACGATAGTAGATCTTGAATGGGATTGGTATATTTGAGAGCACGATAGATATAAAAAAACCGCCCCCTCAATGAAAACCATGAACCCCTCCGTTGCCCCGTATCACCAACTCCAGAACGCCAGTGTCCGTAGTGATGAACTCGGATTGCCACCAGGAAAAGAACCTCCTACAGTGCTTCCCCCCTCACTTCACCTCAATGGTATCTAGATCAATCTCCGGCACCCTCTTCCTCATCTGCACCTTGGTATCCGGGTGCGTCGACGCGACACTCTCGAACATCTGCATCTCCACCGGCTTCTCACCCTCAACCCACCGGAAGTCATACTTCAACAACAAATGACACATCAGTATCTTGACCTCATTGGCGGCGAAGAACCGACCCGGGCACGCGTGCTGGCCGTGGCCGAAGAACATGTGTGCTGGTGTCGTGGCGACAAGCTGCCAGTTGTGCTCCTCGCCCTCGCGGGAGCGCATCTTGAGGAACCGCGCGGCGTCAAACTTCTCCGGCTCCGGGTACAGCTCCGGATCCATGAAGTTGGTGGCAACCATGAGCCGCGCGTTCTTAGGCAGGACGGTGCCGTCGGACAGGGTTGTCCTCTCAGTGACGAGGCGGTTCATGGAAGCTGAGGAAGCGAAGGAGATTAGCAACTCGTGGCGATACAGCTTGGGCGGAGACCTCAACAATTAATGGAGGAAAGACTTACTAGCACCCATGGGGCGGACACGCTGGCCCTCCTTGAGGAAGCTGTCCATTAGCTTGAGCTTGTACAAGCTTGTCTTGGCCCAGCCGCCTTCACTGATGACGCGGATGACCTCCTCGCGGAGCTGTGGCACGACCTCGGGGTGGTCGCACAGGTCCATGATGGCCGAGCAAGTCGTCTCAGTCGTGGTGTGGATGGCCGCCATGCTCAAAGACAGCTGGCCGCCGACATAGTCAAGATCAGCACCATTCGCGACGTCGTACATCCACCCGATCGTGTCAGCCATCTTAGGCGGCTTCTCACCCGCAGCCTTGGCCTTGTCGACGGCCGCCTTGCGTCGCTGGACCTCGGGCTCGATCATCTTGCGCGCATCGCGGACAGCCTTTCGAAGTCTCGCAGACATGGGATTGAGCCAATATGCCAAGGGGCGCATAAACCAGGGGGCGGCCCGCATGATGAACGAGATGGTAAATGAGTCGATGGTGTACGACTTGGTGATCTCGAGCCATCGCCTATCGCGGCAAAGGGGCAGGCCTAGGAAGACGCGCGACGAGAGACGAGCGACAACGTCCATGAGGTCGTCCCGCAGCTTGCGGGTCTCCCAGCCATCGACCTTTCCGTAGACATCGCGCAGGGAGTCGATCGTCTCATCAACGAGATCGCCGGTGATGAGGTTGAGCGACTGGGTCAGCTTCGTTCGGACGGTTGTCTGGATAAGCCAATCGCTCTCGAGACCAATGCGGTGGCCATCGAAACCTGGGTAGTCAATGAAGAATTCCTACAGCCGGACGTCAGTCATTGTACAGTGCCTGGATATCGGGCCGTCAGCATACCTTCTTGAAAGCGAGGTTAAGAAACATTTGAGGGTTGTTCTTGATCTCGTCGGCGAAGCGGTTGGGAAGGACAATCTTGGGCCCGGTTCCGGTCATGACCTGGTATGGTCCATTATACTAGCAGAGCGAGATCACCTGTTAGTTGATCCACAGCTTGGCCATCGACTGCATCATAAAGACTCACCTTCTCATCGCCAAGCCTGACGACCTCGCGGCCGTGCCAGAGCCAGCTCTTCGTGGCAGACTTGCCATCGAGGCTGATAAGGGGAATGCCAGAGAACGGCCGGTCCTTGGTGACGACGGAGTATATTGTGCCGAGGACGATGGTGGCCAGGACTGCCTGTACTGAGACAGGGATCCCGTCTGGCAGGCGGCTGAGCAGGGACGCCGCGAAGGGCGACTCCATGGTGACGTTCATGGCTGTGATGTCGCTTGGGCGAGTGTATAGACCGCTTGCCACAGATGGAGTCGTCCGGGAGCGATGAGGGACAAGTACGGAGCTCGACTCATGGCACCTGCGCGCGAGGGGACGCCTCTTGAGTCTAAGTACTCGGCAAACCTTGGGGGAGGGGGCGGCTCTCAGGGCTGATCAGATTGGCGATGTGCGGCGGGCTTGCAATAGACCAGGAGGGAGCCGGGCCCTGGTGCCCGCTCGGGCTAGCGAGCGGAACACCATGCTCGAGCGTGGCCCGTGGCTGCCACGAGGGCCGAATCAGAGAACATGCGATGCGAATAAGAGGTGGGTGGAGTGGATGGATGGGTCGATGCTGTGCCGAGTCGGGCCAGTGCGACTGCGCGGTGACGGCCGAGTCGTATACGCAGTACACTGCAGTTGCCCTGCATAGAGTCTGTACTCTGGATAGGTAGTTTGTTTCCTGGTTCCATGCAGTCGCCCTCACAGGGAGCAGTCCGGACCGGGGCGCGGGCACAACCATGGATGGCGTGCATGTCCGCTGGTGGGGGTTGCTTCCCCACATCAGGGCTTCGTGAAACGCATGGGCTTCCCAAGGGGCTGGGTTCAGATGAGGACCTCCCAGCAGGCAATTTCTCTCCAGCAGGCCACAGATACGCATACGGATCCGAACACGGCATGTCCAAGCGGCGGCAGCTTCCGGAGCTCTGTTCTGCCTCGTGATGAGGCGGAGGAGGCGGCCGCGTGCAGATCTGCACGTTGCAGCACTTTGCACTGAGTGCATCTGTGACTCGGCCGTGTTGCAGTGCTTCCTTGAGTATCACGTATCATCCGTCTGGGTCATGCCTTGCGAGGGAAGCATTGGCAGCTGCACTTCGTCTTCGTATCTGACAGCTACGACCGGCAGTCGGATACGAGGCCCGTACCTGCACATCGTCGGTCCAAGCTCCTCATCTTGCACGCAGACAGATGCTGCACGTCGTAAAGATCACTCAATCCGATAGCCTGTGCTTCAAGACATTGGTGCTGGTTTTCCTCTCTCCTGCAACGCGGCTGTGTCAAGGTTCAATCGCCCCGTCGAACCCCTGAAGCGGCCAGTCGAGGAACTTTCCGCAAGCTCCTCCGTTAGTGCTGCGCTCGGGCGCCTCCCGAGGTCATCTCAAGGATGCGGCGCAGTTCTTCACTCATCTCCACTTGTCTACTCCGTACGCAAGCCTGGATAGAAGCACCAAAGAGAGGACTCATCAACAAATATCGAGAGACCGGAAAGCAACATGCCCCTCGTCAGAATGCATGACTCCGGCAGTCTCGAAAGAGCTGCTGGTGCCTTTCCTTCCCCATCATCACGGATGTCTCCTCTGTCCAGCATCCACGATGGGGAACGGTGAGCGCCTGGCCGCAGCTGGCACGCAGCGACGACGGCCGCTGTGCTCAAGCTGCAGCGTCAGGCTGGCCCACTTGCACCACTTCCCCACACGTCATGCCGCCCCGCGATCGCCGACGGCCCTCCGTGTCGCTCGAGGCCGCCATTGTCATCCCCTCGAGCAGTGTCACTCAAAGCGCGCCCGCGACAATCGCCTCCAAGATCACAGTCGCCCGACGGCCTCTACGACACCCCGAGCAAGGAGGCCAGCAACCCTCCGGAACACCTCAAGGCCACCACTGGCTCTTTGCAGGACCGCCTCGCCGAGCTTCAGACACGGGCGGCAGCTCCAGGCAGCCGTGCATCGACTTGTTGTCGCCTGATCGAGAGGCTCATCTCTCTGCTTGCGCAATTGCCTTACACAAGCCTCGGTCCCAGAGCGATACACCCAGATCTCCTGGATAGGCACTCCGGACAGCGTCTCTTGACACACTGCTCTTTTCCCACCACACACTACACGCGACTCAGAGTCCCAAGATGAATCGTCTCTTCGGCAGCGCGCCCAAGGGCCCCAAGCCCACGCTCAACAGCGCAATCGGGAACCTGGACGGGCGGATCGGCGGCTTCGACGTCAAGATCGCCTCGCTGAACGCCGAGCTGGGCACATATCAAGGGAAGATGGCCAAGATGCGGGACGGACCCGGCAAGAACGCGCTGAAGCAAAAGGCCCTAAAGGTCCTGCAGCGGCGCAAGCAGTACGAGGCCCAGCGGGACCAGCTGCAGAGCCAAGTGTGGAACATGGAGCAGGCGCAGACGATGCAGGACAATCTGGCGGGTGTCATGACGACGGTCGACGCTATGAAGACGACACAGAAGGAGCTGCGTAAGCAGTACGGGAAAGTGGACCTCGACAAGATCGAGCGCATGCAGGACGAGATGGCGGACCTCATGGACGTCGGCAACGAGATCCAGGAGACGCTCAGCAGGGGGTACGAGGTTCCCGACGACGTTGACGAGGCCGAGCTCGATGCGGAGCTCGAGATGCTGGGCGCCGAGATGGAGATGGAGGGAGGCGGGCTGGAGGGCGCCGGAGGTGTGCCGGATTTCCTGAGGGACGAGGTGCCCGAGTTTATCGACGAGCCCCCAGAGACTACAGGAAAAGTCCAGGAAGCCGCGAGGTGATAGTCGTGGCCTGCTGCATCTGTTGATTTCGATCTGATTCCACTCTAGCATAGATAGCGAGATTCTCAAGTTCAGCTTTTGGTGTCCACTGCCTTCATACAATCTTCGAGTTATACCGTCCGGCTCCCGGGATCTTCCGATCCTGCGCGAGCGAGTGTGCACCAAGTTTTGTGGTTTCAGGCACTTCGCAAAACGATCAGTTGGGCACAGCACGCACCGAGGAGATGTCTGCGAGCGGACCACTCTTCGAGGCGAAGCAAAGTTCAGTATGGCTGTCTCACTGCGGCACTGAACTGTCGTATGTCGTGCCAAAGAGAAATAGTACTGTGGTCTGGTACGCCGAACAGAGCCCTCTGCATAGTTTCCGTGCCGAGCTATATGCTCTGCTAGAGAACATGTTCCCTCTCCCATGCACGGAGACTTTGGTTCTCGTGCGCTGCGAGATCAGCACATTCATTCTCCTTCGATGCTTTGACGGCACCGAGCGGAACCGAAAGGCCACAGTGCTGCTGCATTTTTGGGGGCCCGGCTTTGTGACCATTCTCTATGGATCGTGGCTGTTGGCCATGAGGAAGCTATTTAGTAAAGAGGCCATGGTCCCAACAGCGGACCAAAGCTGTGTGGGCCAAGTGATGGTCGCGCCAGTTTGCTCTTGATCTGATCGAGATGTCTCCCCTCGAGCAGATCAAGGCCATCCGATACCGTACACGCAGTTCTCCGTGGGAGATCCGGCGTGCATCCATAGCAGCGGCTCCTGTCGAGACGAGCTCGGAGATATCGCGTATCTACAAGAAAGAAAGACTTCGAGGGGAAGACAGCCACACAAGACGACACAAGTCACATGCTACTCCTCCATCCCCTCAAGTATGGTGATTTGGGGCTCCTCGCGACGCAGCACCAACTTGCGTCTACATACGCCATCAAGAAACATGACTGACTTTATGCCCCTCTGCACTTGTACTTGTGGGCGGACTCTCCCCTCAGGTGTTGCGGTACCCACGGACAACTCCAAGCACCAGAAACTCGACAGCCAGCCTGAGCTCCCGAATGGCACCAACGTTACCACTCGTGGTGAACGTCAGGACAGGTCGACCACTTGTCCGCAAATTCCGCATGTCTGGTAGAGCCAAAGGCCATTATGATGCTGCCAAGATGGCCGAACCACTTACACCATTCTCGTGGTACGCCCACCGCACCCACCGGAGATAGGATGCAGGAACTCTTGGAAAGCGTTTGTATAAAGGAGCCCTTCTGGCCATGAAGGAATCTTTTCATCGCGCACCAAAGACTCAAAAAGCCTATAGACACATTGATCTTCATCTACCGATCCTCCTCGCAGATCCTTCGTCAACACCAGGCTGCACTCGACCTGAAAGCACCATTGAGATGGCCAACTACACACTCGCCAGCACCGCCTCGACGGTGTCGGCCGCCACCAGAACCATGGTGGGCGAGCCCACCAGAACCATTCTGCCGCCAGTGCTCACGAAGGCCACCGCCAGCAGTGTAACGCTTGCGGATCTGGAAGTTCGCCAGCTCGTCGTGCCCACCGCGGACGTCGACGACGAGGCCGAGACCAGCGGCACCATAGTCATTATCACCACTTCCACCTCCTCCACCACCACCACAGCTACGACCACTGCTGCTATTACTCCCCAGATCTACCCCCTCATCCACGGACCATGGTGGGAGCCTCCCAAATCCGGCCTGTCTACCTCCACCACGACACACCACGCTGCTCGTCCCACGGGATGGTACTCCACGGAGTGGTACGCCACGGGCTACCCTGTCAGCGGCACAGGCTCGCTGCCGCTGCCGCCGCCGGCTGTCCCAACTGACACTCCGCGGTACGGCAACACGACAACATCAGCCACCGCGACCACCACCGCGCGTGGCCTGCCTTCCGCTACGGCCGGCATCACCGCGACATTGCCGCCGCTCGCACCACGACCACCCTTGGTCTCGAGCGCGGTCGCGTCCCGCGATGAGCCCTGGCCGGCGCCCCTGTGGCGCGGCGCGGCGGCCGTCAAGCGCTCCTGGCAGCAGCGGGGCGAGCTGTATCCCCGGATCACCGCGATGGAGGTCCCGCTATGTGCGCTCGTGACTGTCGCCGGGGTTGCTGTCGGTCTGCTCTAAACTGTCAGAGATGGGGGGGGCGAATTTGGCACGGGATGTGTCCATGTGCTGAATGAATCACGTCATGTAAGGCTGCCCAGAGGTTGGTTATGGTCATCAAGGTGGGAGGGGAGTTTGATGGAGTGTCAGTCTCCGCATCGTGGCTTTGGAATCTTCTCTTGGTCATTATTTTTTCTCATTTTCCTGTTGTTCTTGTTCTCTTGGTTATTTGGACTATTGTCGCGTTCTCCCTGTCAGGATGACACAGATACCCAAGAACTACGTCGATCCAGGTCTTTCCGAATCCTGTACGCTTTTCATCATTCACTAACTGCACTGGCTATGAAAAGCCCCTCCGGATGATGAGCAGCATTTGCAATCTCGTATATCCTATACATTCACCTAGTGAAATGCCTCGCTGCGCATACTGCTATAGCTCTTCAAACACCTCTGGATACCACTCATTCGCACCAGCCGGGACAAGCACTTGACAGTCTGCATACCCTGGGTCATGCTCACGTGTATCTCAACATCCAGGTGGCATGTATCATCATTAAGAATTGTAATCTCTTTTTCTTGTCTTTCTTTTCCCCGAATCTATGTCAGGGGTAATTTACGCATTCTCCGCCGTGATAGACTGTGTCACCGTGTATGAAACCCCGTATGTATCTCGGAGTCAACAACTGCATCTTGCCCAATAACAACAGATATTAATGTTCAAAAGCAGGAGACACTCGATAATCTGCAAGCTCATACGACGGTGCCCTTGACCTGCTTGAAGTCCTTGACCTTGATGTCCCGCCACACCATGACGGCGGGGATGGCGACGATGGTGATGCACGTGGCCGCGACGAGCATCCACTTCTGCGCGTCGTAGTAGGCGGCCACGATGGCGTCGCGCTCGGGCGAACCCCACGGGTAGGCGACCTGGACGTTGAGGTTGCCGTAGATGGAGGTTAGGTTGGCCTGGGCAGACTGTGGCAGGTATTCACCGAGCTTGGTGGGAAAAACGGCAGTCCAGATGGCCGTGGCGACGGAGCCGCCGATGCCGCCGCCGACGCTGGCGAACATGCCCTGAACGGCGAGCACGACGGCGACGTGCTGGTGCGATGCGGCGGCCATGGCGGCCATCTGCTCCGTGATGACGCAGAGCCCGCCGCCCGCAGCGATGAGTATCTGTGGGAGCACAACATACCCGACGGTGGTGCCCGGGGTGCGGAAGTGAATCATGAGGCCAACGCCGAGGATCGTAAGGGGCACGCCGAAGTACAGCGCGATCCACTTGAAGCGGCCGGACCAGCGGATTAGGATGCCCGCTGCGAAGGAAATAAGGCAGGACCCGATGCTGTAGACGTTGGCGATGTAGCCGGCCGTGATGGGATGGATGTTGAGCGCGGCCTGGTTGTAGGAGAAGAAGTAGCCGTTCCAGAGGTAGAACTCGATGAAGAGGACGGCGGCGAGCACGCAGGAGCCCAGCACGGTGCGGTCCTTGAGCAGGTCCCACGGCATGAACTGAACCGGAGCGAACCTCTTCTCCCAGACCACGGCAGCGCCCAGACAGACGAAGCCAACGACTAGCATGGAGAGAGTGAGAGGGTCTTTCCAGCCATAGTACTGGTACGAGTAGATGTTGAAAGGCAGCAGGAATAGAGAGAAGCCGGCGCAGAGGAGGAGGAGGCAGATCACGTCAAACTCCCAGAAGTAGTGCTTGAGGCTCTGCGCAAAGGTGCGGCCGCTGTTGCGCGGTGGCATCACACCCTGCTTTTTGGCCTTCATGTAGTTGACCTGGAAGAGGAAGTAGAGGGGCAGCGCCATGATCGGTGTGACGATGGCAAAAATGCCGAAACCCCATCTCCAGCCGACAGTCTTCAGGATCGAGTTGGCGAGCGGCGAGGTAATCCAGGTACTGCCGCATCTGTTAGCTGACTGCACAGGGTCACGAGGGCCAAATGGGCTTCTTACGTGATGAGGAACGGCGAGGAAATGAATGCCAGCATCAGACCTCTGTTCTTGAGGTGGGAGGTGTCGGCAATGAAAACCGACAAGCTGTAGCTGACACCGTTATAACTGAGGAGGCAGATGTTAGTGGGTGAATCAACGACGTACTAATGCCTCCTGGGGAAGAGCCAGGAAGTAGTACAGAGGGTAGTAACGGAGGTAGGAAATGACAGGAGCTTACCCGACCCAGTATGCGACTTGCGCAGCACAGTAAGTCTCGACGTTCGAGCAGGCCGCCATCATGACGAGGCCAAGTGTCAGGAGACAGATGCAGACCATGAAGCCCTGGGGACGGCCCCAGATGTCGAGGACTTTGGCCAGGACGAGCTTCGAGACACCGCCGATGATATTGGAGACGACACCGGTGGCCGAGGTCAACGAGTGCAACGAGAAGTCACTGGTCACATAGGGCGTGAGGAAACCACTCATGCCCTGTTCCATGGCGTCGACAAAGTAGATGATCCAGATGCTGTATGTTGGAGATGGTGAGTCAACACGTACACGCACGACGGCTTGAAATGAGATTCGGAGCATTTACTCACAAGACGTAGGCGATGATGAGGTGCTTCTTGGTCCACACCTTTGTGGTGGCCTCGATCTTCTGGACACCGAGCTGGGCATCTTTGGAGATGGCATCGTCCGAATCGCTCGTGTTGCCATGTTCATTGACATTCTTCTCCCGCACGCCGGCCTCCTTATCATCCTCGGGGCGAGCAACAGGCTCGGGCACCGGCCGCTCGGCCGGGACGTTGAAGCTGGACGAGAAGGGGTTCCTCATGCTGGGCGAGGATATCGAGGCAAGCTCAGAGGAGCGTACAGATCCGTCGGCAGTGAGAGGGATGGTATCCAAACGACTCCCGATATTCGAGTCTCGACGAGATGCACTCGAGGCAGATCACGTTACATCCGGGAACAAGGCGAACAAGGACCGCATGCCTTATTTATCTCGCTCGCGTGCGGAGACCGCCGACCAGACAGATGCTCTGGCTTCTTGGCATGCGAGCATTTCCTCCCTAGAACAGCCGGGAAACCTTGGATACTTGAGTGCGAGTGGAGAGGATGCATGCTGGATCCCGGGGTGTTCCTCTGGCCTGGCCGGGGTCACTACAGGGTGGCTCACGAGTCGCCACTTTCTTCTGACTCTTGGCGAATTGTGACCTTGGATAGCAAGCCACTCCCGTCGGCTCACAACGTAAACTTGTTTATCTGAAGTCATGATTTGACATTGTTGTCAGAGAGATCCTGCCACGCTGCACCCAGAGTCACCGGGGGAGGGCCGGACACGCAGACAGCGAGGGTTGAATGCACGTGAATTGTCACCTGTGCCAGAGGCTCAGAGCTCAGCCGAAGTCCTGCGGAGATGTGCTTACGAGTCACGGTTTTCACCGAGCTGGCGGCTTGGCAGCGACGGCCTCCAGGTCGGCCGAGTTCCCAGTGGTCCCCGGCTCGGGAGGCGCCACGGGCTCGAGAGACATGGGTCCAACTGGGTGACTGCGTAGTGAGTGGCACTAAGGCTGAAAGATGGGCCGTGTACGGAGTAGTGATGGGCGCTGTGCCAGTGTCCTCGAGTGGCCGCGGTGATCCAGAGAAGTCAAAGAGGAGTCGGGGAGGCGTCGACGACGAGGATGGCTCGGACGAATAGCCGGAAGCGGTGAAGTGGCTGCGGAAATTTTGGGGAGGCGCTGTGGAGAGCCACGCTGCGATGGCGCAGATTGATAAGATCAGATTTTCAGATCAGCGGGCATGCGGGGCTTGGCGGCACACCCGCCAAGCCACCCACGCCGCAGGGTCCTGCCTGCGACAGTATGCCGTGTGTCACAGACTGCAGGCCGTACGGATCTGTGCTCATACTTGGTCAGGTACGGAGTAGTGTCCGAGACCATTGGGTCGCGCGTCAAGTTTGAGTTCAGTTGTTGGCTTGAACGGCAGGCTAGCGGCAGCCATAGGATCCCTTGGTGGACGATTATGAGCTTCGTCGACTGGCAGTTAGACCTTCAGCTCGTTTTGTCGCTCATGTGCTTGCATACCGGGAAGCTGGCGCCTTGTTCTCCGAATATTGTCCTCTATGATGTGACCAGGCAAAGGAGGTACTATCTATCATGGCTACCTTGGTACATAGCATTCTCCTAAGCTCTCGCTGAATGGCTGCAGATCACGCGCAGTGCTACGCTGCCGTTCTGCTATGCCAAATAGGAGCACACCCTGAAGACGACCTATGATGTGCCCTGCCTGCCCAGGTAGATAGCTCATGCTGACATGCGCAGGGGTGATGGCTGGCCGCCCGATTGTGCAAATGTTGTCTCGTTTCTGGTGCGCCTAGCAGACGGCAACGCCGATGTCAATGGCTGGAAGGATTGGCTGTGTTACGTTGCACCGTGGAGAAGTTGATCTCGAAGGACTACCTTCCTTTGCCAAGCCACAGAAAGAGCTGCCTTTCAAATCTCTCGCTTGTGGACCCTGATGGTTGAGGAGTGCTGTCTGCTTGAAAATGCACTTTATACTTTGTGACCAGGAGAGGAGGATAACGTTGGCGTTGATCAGAGTTGTGTGGATGGCGATGACTCCTGATAACGACTTGAAGACAGTGAGATTGTCGGTGTCATGTCGCACATTCAGCATGTCATGGCGACTTGGATGATCCATCCCGCCTCTAATTCAGCCTTCAATTGAGGTCCCAGCACACCCCATCCTGGCTTATGCCACCTACATAAAGACACTTGTGCAAATTCCTGCATGCCCCACACTGCACAAACCCGAGCACCAGCTCCACCCAGCAGGCCCAATTTCTCAAAGCCAACGACCGCCCGACGATATCGAAATCGACCTCACGAGACGACACAGGAGCTCAATCATCACGCGAGACCCCGCAGCACCGACACGGCCACGCTCCTCCCCACGGAAGAAGACCTCACTTCGACTCGTAGCACCGAACGGTAGTCGCGACAATCACCAGAGGAAAGAGCCCTGGCCAGCAGAGCAACCAACTAAACACACATAATGTCGTCCGTCCACCACAAGCCGTTCCGCCTCCCGCCCGTCAAGACGCTGCGCGTCCACGCGCCCAACGGCCGCAAGGAGAGGCCCTGCGTGACCATCATGTCCTCGGTACTCGGTATGTCGACCCGTCTCCTCACGCGGAAAAGAGCAGCCCTCTATCCATCTGTCCTGGAGCCACCGCCCCCCGCTCAGACACAGCCACATTAAAGAGAACAGAATGCTAACCACCTCGAGCTGTGTGTGAAAAACAGCGTGCTGGGCCTCTGCAGGATACAGCACCTCGGCGTGCGCGCAGGTCGAGCAGGCCCTGCGCGCCTGCATGGACCAGCCGACGCCCGCGAAACCCCGGAGCAGCGAGATCAACTACCACCTGTCGCGCTTCCAGGACCGCGTGTCCCAGCCGGCCTCCAAGGCGAACAAGAAATCTAAATAAACAAACAAAATAAAAACAAAATAGCCCGGAGGAATCAAAAGGCGGGAAAGTCTTCGATCTGTTGGTCTTATGAGGCGGCTGGCCAGTGAGACTGAAGCGCGAGGGGGGGAGGGAATTGTACGATTTATGGGTTTCTCGTATGCTCTTTTCTGAGCGCGAGGCGGAGGGAAATTGGGCGATCTATCATTTATACGACGACGCAAGATCTGGATTGGAAGGGAACAGCCACACGAATCACGACGACGACAAAGGCGGCGAAGCAGCACGACAATCAGGGAAAGGAAACATGCTCACATGTGGCCAAGAAACCCGAGAACGCAATCGCTGAGAGCACCACTCAGCGGAGTCACTCCGGGGACTGGAGGAAAACATTTCCATCGCGTAAAAACCACCGGCGACACAGAAGTCGTCCTGCAACTTTCCCACACAGCACGGACGGCAATCACGGACGGATACTGGTGGTCCTTGGCGGTAAGCCTCTCAAAAGAGCCTACATCTTCGCCACGGCCGTTCCAAGACAAAGCCAGCATGGCCTCTGCAACGTACTCGAAGCCGAGCGATCGTAGTGTACTTATTCGACATCCCCTGCACCACCTGTACATACCCCGAGGGGCAGCGCCGAGTTCGGACACACCATTGTACAAATAAATAAATAAATTAAACCACATCGGAGGCTATATCCACACCAAAAAGCTCGTTCCTCTACGGCCTGAGGGGCCAATGATCTGGTGAAGAAACGATGTTGACCCCTTGCGGAACAGCGTATATCCGTCCCATGCCGTAGCGAGCAATCCGGATGCTTGTGTGTTCACGATGGGGATACACGTCCACGCCCATACGGTCTGCGACGCTGGGATTCTCCTATCTTGCCAGTCGCTTCAACGTACTATTTACTCACGTCGGAGGAGCAAGTCACTTCATTTCCTAATATAGCGAGATTGTACTTGGAACGTCGGAATTCAATTATGCCATGGGAGTTAACTAGAAAGATGTGGTATCTTCATGATGCTTCGTCTAAGATGATCAGGGTAATGCGCCGCCGCATGTGTATGTCCAGCGCCCTTCTAGCCTCGAGTGGGTCTTTCTCAAGCCAAAATCTTCCGCGGGAGTGGAAATGTGCATGCGGAGGCATGAATGTGTGTATATGTATGTCGTGAGTGTGCAAGAGTGGTGTATAAGTCGTCAGTCTCCGGCCAGTATTAGTCCAATTTGTCGAGGGGTGTCCAATAGTGAAAAGGGGGATCAGTTCACGTCTCCGACGCAGAAGAGTTCGATCTCCCCAACCCCACCAGCGTACATGTTGCGCACCCCTTCCCGCCACTCCAGGAAAGCAATCTGGATATCATCGTCGCTCTCTATGGTTACGAGGTCGCCATCTTCGTCGCTATACCTCAGTCTCAGGTTGCCCCTACCAATTGAGCTGTTGGTGAACCGAGCCAGCTTGGCGTCTATGCGGTCGATGAGTGATTGATATGTTATGTTGAAGGCCACAACGAGTGTGACGTAGTTGCCGCTGTCGCAATTGACCTTGACCTTCAGTTGCGTGGGGATCGGAAGGTCTGGGCTGGACAGAAGACCACCGGGGGTCGCCGAGCCGAGCGCTGCAGGCACGGCCTGGTGGTTCTGGACACTGATGGGTTGCAAAGATGTCGATCCTTGACTCCGATGCACAGGCTGGCTGGGAAACTGGACCATGGCGCCGCCGTACCCTCCACTAGTCGAGTTCATCCTATCTCGTTGCATACCAGGGCTCTGCGTGTTGGAGCGGATTGGGATATCCTGTCTCGGAGAACCAGTCTGTGATCGAGGGATGCTGGAGTCGTGGGCGGGGTGCAGATGTGATGGAATCCCGGGAACTGCAGGCACGGGAGTGCTGCTATTTGTCCTGCGACCAGGCTGCTGATTGATATCTGGCGTGCTGTAAGAGCGACTTCTCTGTTGCTGGGCCATGCTTTGTTGCGTCTGCGAGCCACGAGCATTCCTCCCGTAGCCATTGGCCGGCGAAGAGCCGTCTCTCGAGGAAGCGCGGGGTGCCGCCGGTGCCGTGTAGCGGTTGTTGTCCTCCCAGCCGGTCTGTGGCGTTGATGTTCGCGGGAACGGATACTGCCCGTTGCCAAACATGTTACTAGCAGTGCTGGTCCTGGACGAAGCTGGCGACTCAGCAGTGGGTGAAAAGTATGACTCGCCACCTCTTGGGCCCGGCGAATTTGCACCACCAGATGTCTGAAGCGTGAGGTTTGTCGGCGGTGCCGGAAGAGGGAACCTCGGTGGCGGGGCGCGGACGATGCTAGCCAGCGACTGTCCGCCGTCTCCCAGTGTGGATCGCGTTCGCAAGTTGGTGCTTGAGCCGTTTCGCTGCATGACGCCGCCCGTCGAGCCGTAGTTCGGTGCTGTGAACTGCGGCGCACTCGGGTCTTCCTCCTCATCATCGTCATCCTGCTGCGCGTACGGGTTCTCGATGTTGTTAACGTTGCGCATCCAGGCGAACTCTGGGTTTGTCTGCTCAGGGGCGACCTGCGCTGCAGGAACGTTCTCTTTCCTTTGGACGTCGAGCCCTGAAGCCCACTTCTTCATCGTCTCCTCGTTTGTGAATTTGACGACGAAGTTCTCGACACCAGGATCGCCTTTCCACCAGATCTGCACGGTATATGATCCCGGCTTGGCAAAGGAAAGAACCTCTGTAACATTCGTCATGAAGATTCGCCCCTTAAGCTGAAGCTTGTTGTTCTTATTGCGAGGGCGTGGAACTCCGGATTTCGTCTTGTCCTTCTTGTTCTTCTCCTTGTTCGGTATGATCTCCTTACAGCAAAGCAGTATATTTTCGAACAGGTAGATTTCGTACTGCGTATTGCGTTAGATTTTTGTCATGCAGAAAGTGCCAGACATCGTGGAGGAACTTACCTCCTTCTCTTGATCGCTCCGCCCTGTGACGACCGTGTGCACTCCATGAAGGAGGAGTCGCCCAAACTGCTCGACCCGGTGATTCTTCCAGTCTTCGACTCTAACGATCAGTTCTTCAAGGGACTCGTCCAGGAGATCGCGGTCCACAGCTTCGTTGGCTTTCATGAGTACGCGTTCAGCAGATTCGATACCCCACGTCAGATCCTGCTTGACATCGGCATCGTCGCCGCTGCCCCTTTTCAGTAGTTCCTGCAGACTGTTAGTATCCGTTGCGGTCACGTGCTACATGAACAAGAAGCATGGTAACAAACCTTGAGAAGCAGCGGGTATTTGACCAGTCTCTGCATAGGCTTGAGTAAGAAGCCGTCTAGTGTATTGAAGTCACACGACACGGGATGATCGGCCAACCGGATCTTGTCCATCACCTGGTTCGCTGTCTGTGCCGCCTTGCGCTGATTCGCGATGAACGGGTGGTAGATGTTGAAGGCCTCCTCGTAGTTGACGAATGGCGCACCCCATCGTTGGGCAGCTGGTGGCATGGAGTTTGTTGTCTCGACCCGGATCAGGAAGCGTCGCTGGAAGTCCAAAATGGCGTTGATGTTTAGGAAGATTTGGTGGACGATATCGCCGGGGATAACTCCGCGCTGCTCCAGCGTTTTCTTGAGATCGTGCAGGTTTTCGAGATCCTGGACGTATTTGCGCTCGGTATTGACGAGCTCTTTGAGTATGTGGTCGCGCACAGTGACCTGGATACCACTTGGAGCGATTGCGGCGTCATCCTGATTCGGCTGGACGGACTGGAGCACGCCATTTTGTTCTCCTAGATCGAGTACACTGTTGACAACATTTGTGACCTGAGGACAAGATGGAATGTTAGTGATAATTCTTTGACTTTCAGAAGAGTCGAGGGGCTACACACCTTGACAAATCCCGTCGTGTCGTTGCCGAGTAAGTCGTTGATGACGAAACACTCTGGGATCTTGAGAACATTCAAGCACGCCTCGGCGAACTTGAAGACTGCGATCTTGGATCGCTTTGGGTCGGCACCGGCAACCGGGACCTCGAGGGGCTTGCCTAGCCCCAGAGAGTTGTATGTGTGGACGAGTGGGTGCCCAGTCCGCAGTAGCGCCCAGAGGAACTCGACTGGGTCGTCGTCGGTGATAGGATCGTAGTCCTCAAGGTATGTCTCCTGGAAGCCCGGGACTAGGGATAGCCGTAACCGCAGCGAGACGCAGATCTGGTAAAGGGACCTGGAGGCATCGGCCTTCTGGTTGATGATGTTGGCGTTGGCGACGACTGGGCCGCTGTTGCCACCTAACGAGGATAAGGAGGCGCTCGAGGCCGAGTTGTATGCTGTCGAGCCAGAGAGCTGGCTCGCGCGCATCTGGGACATTGTTAAGGCGGAGTTGTTGTTGGAGGACGCCGGGAAGACTGGGGCCGTATTGGTCCTCAGGAGGGCCGGAGCAAATGACATGGCGACCTAAGCCATCCGCAGAGGCAGTATGGAGGGCGATTCTTGAGCAGGCCGACAAGGGTGCTGGCCACACGACAGAGAGGGTTCGTCTTTGTCGGTATTGCAGAAGCAAGCCCACGAGAGGGCAGAGCGACAGCAAGGTGTGAGCAACCGGAGGGATGGCGAAGTCGTGGCCAGGTCGTGGCGGGTCGACTGACGGCGGCCTGGGAGGAACGGAGGGAGGGGCCAGAAACGGCGGGGAGGCCCAAAGGAGAGCACGGGGGGAGGCGGTGATGGAGGCGGCGCAGCTTCCCTGGGCCGAGGCGGAGGTTTGTCGAGGAAATCAGGCGGCCAGCTGGGCTGTCGATCGGTCGGTGGGAGTAGTTGGAGGGAGATGGGAACAATGCACAGCGACAGATGAACAAGTGCTTGATGGGGAAGCAGCAGAGGGGGGTGCAAGAGGGTGGGCAGCGCTCCACGCAACAAGTCGAGCTGCGTGCGACCCGGGGGTGAGGTGGGCTCGGGCGCCAGTGGATTCATGCGTTGCAACATGTACAATTCACGTCCTTGTGCTCCCAATACCGTATGCACTGGGAAAGCGACCTGACCCCGGCGTCTTCCTCTGCGTCTGCCGGCTGCCATGTGGCATCGCAGCTCCACGCTTGTTTCGCAGTCTTTGCACTTCTTGGCTCATCTCACGGGCTCTGGCAGTCGGCCTTACTGATACACTCCCAGCCGTGGTCGTGAATACCCAGCCAGCCCTGAGGTAGTCGCCCGCCCCTGAGATAGGCAGGTGTCGTTGCTCCTGGGCGGCACAATCAGGAGAAGCAGTGAAGGAGATTGGACTCCGAGGCCCCAGCTCAACTCATCACACTCCCGCTCCGCGCACAGCGACCCTGGAGCGATGACTCGCTTGACGCCGGGGGAGCTGTCGAGATGGGCTCCTCGTCGCCCTGGGACCTACGAGAGCGTGCGCTTGGGCTTGACAGGCGACCAGGAGATGGCAATGCCGGGGGCAGGCCCGCGCGAGAGGGGCACAAGTGGGTGCTTGGGCGCCAATGCCAATCTGCCGCGTCCTTCGTCGCCTCGCCCTCCCTCCCCTATTCCAGGTTAACCGCGTCTGGGATTGGCTTCTCGAAGCATCAGGGGCCACGACATTCGACGCACACGCTCAAAGGCACATGGCCGCCTGCAGGTACGCGCATGTATCTCCTCGATGACGGCCCTCTTCCGGCCTGAGTCTCCGGCGACCTGCGACTCTCGATTCTGGTCGAGGCGGCTGGAGTCTTCCCCGGCAGACATACTTCGCCAAGCCGGCCACCACGTCACCGCTGCGGGCGCCGACAGCACGGAGAAGGCCACCGCCCTGGGCAGCTCTATGTACCTATTGTACGCAGTACTCCCTGACTACTGTGAACCTAGACGAAAAGACGACCCCTATTCCTCATTAGCGTCACCAGCACGCAAGCGTGTCTCCTGACAAACAACAGCCAGGTCGCTGACGTCGTTGGCGAGGGCCTCTGATGATGTTCTGTGGCGCCAATGCTGCATTCTGTGGTGGTCCAACGGTGGTCCAGCACCGCCAGAGCTGCCGCATCCGGCAGTGCGTCGCCAGCACCCTGTCCCGGACCAAGTCATGGAGCCCTCCACCATGCACGCAGACGAGCTTGACAGCTTCCACAATGCTTCGGTCGCACAAGAGGAGGCTCTCCTGGAGGTGCCGACGTGAGGAATCGGCTAGTGCTGACCATCCCTTGCTTGTGCATTCGCCGCTAGGCTTTTGCCTCGCTTGGTGGTGCTGCTTCTAGAAAGATCGCAAGGTCGCCTGATGCCGAGTCCCAGGGAGGCGGCGGGTGGCGGGACGGCGTACATGGCATTATGCAGACTGCCAGCATCGTCAAACGTGAAACAAGTCAGGTCCCCGCGTCAGTGTGAGTGGAATCCCTCGTCCTGGGGGTGTGGAGTATCCACCGTGGGCTCATCTTGCCCCTCGCTCGGCCGGGCAGGCATGGCATCTGCAAACTTATTCGGGCCTTTGGTGTTTGCTAGAGACAGGAAAAACTTGATCAGTGCTGAGGCAAGGGGTTGCATCTTGTCCAGGTGATCTGAGGAGAGCTTTTGGTGCTTGTGCGAAATCGTGGCTAGTGCTACAGGTTGGTCCTATCATTCTACCCGTTTGACCTTGCTGACTGGCGAAATCAAAACACACGGATCGACCCGGACAGCTGTTTCTCGGCAGTGCAGCTCTCCACTTTGGGAGTCTTGAATCATAGCCAAGATCCAAAAGTTCCGAGCATTCTGTCCAAAGAAACACCGACCGGCTGTTGCTCTCGAGCTGTCGACCAGAGATAACTCTTTGAACCACGCAGTCAGTCGTTTTTTCAGCTACTGCAGGATGGACAAGACGCTCGCCTGCCGGAGTCGAGGGCGGCGTTGTCCCGACTTGCTGCACGTGTTTCTTCTAGTTCTGTCTTGTCAGCCGCGAACCAGACTGTTCCTTGAGCACTTTTGGTGGCACCCACTGCCCAGATCTTTTGCTCCGTATGATCGGCAGTTGCATACGCGCTTCTGCCCCCCTGCATATCAACTCTACCTCAGAGCACATGCTCGTCTGACTACTGCAGGTTACTGCCTCCTTCAAAGATGCCATGATCGTTGTGTTTCACCATTTCCTAAAGCTATCTTTACTCTGCTTCGAAAGGCAATATGACGTCGATGCCATTATCCTGGAAGACTTTATCGGGTGGTGTCTCTAGGTATGCTCGACATTATCAAGGCTGGCTCGCGACCTGTGGATGATTTGGGGTGGAGATGTAGCCGAGCGTTCATCATGCACTTACACCAGCTCGGTTTAGTCTCGATGTCCAACTACGATCGGCTACAGACGGCTATGTAGTGATCTTCGACACGGCTGAGCTTCTTCGTCTCTGTTAATCAATACCCAGACATGTCACTTCAATAACCACATTGATATTATTTCTCTTCTCTTCGAGAGCAAACAGGTATATATGGACCGACGTCCGAGCGTAGCCCTGAAAACCCACGTGGTTGGCACGCAATGCAACCCTGCAGCCGGCACAATTGGCCGACTCTGCGTCGATCAGCCTACCGGGTTGTTTCGAAACATGCAGCCTCCTCCGAGATACTACTACTTCCTGCACATGCCTGCATAGCCGGCATAGGCCCCAGTAGCTCTGCTGCATCCTGCCGTCTCTCTCACTCTGCATCACCCGCGTCCATGGAGACACTGACGTGCCAGCGTGGCCGCCTTAAAGCTCCAACATGCATTGCTTCCTGTTGGGTGGCCTCGGGACACTTGCGGCCGTAGTATACTACACCGTTCTTGCCGAAGCCCCGACATCGGACGTGAGGCAAGCTAGTATCATGTCCAATGCTGACGGCGCCAGGGTAAGCAGCTTTCAGATCTGACACGGGTAGTTCATAGTACATATATCGGATGCTGTGTGCGTGTAAGGTATTGCACATGTCTCGATCCTGTTGCTATGAGCGCCTAAGCTTATATTCTTGACGCAATCCGAATCCCAATACCATAACTTCCCAAGGCTGAACTTTCTGCTCCTCAATCTACTCTCTGTCAGGAGGGCCGACATTTTCACATCTCCTTCCCCGTGAAGCTTCTCTCACCGGCTTAGAAAGCTACTCGCTCCCTCTATCGGTCACCATGTTCATGTCAACTTCACCACCATCAGGCATTGCACTGCCTTTGATCCTGCCTTGTCACGTCCTTGCTGACTTTCCTCCTTGTCCAGTTTAATGAGCCTCCCGAGAGTCTTCCTGAAATAGACACTTAGAGGCTTGTCACTGCGAGAGGCAACAACTGCCTACCCAGCATGGTGACTTGCACGAGCACGAATTACATCTAGGGCTGCAGACTATGGACGAGCTAGAGGCAGATCGAGAACCCAGCTCACATGGCCGTCAAAGCATCAGCACCACATACTGTCAAGCATGTCTTCGTTATTCTCTATATCATGACTTTTTTAACCCCATCCTAAGAACAGGAGAAGAAGCATCGCCTCCCACTCCTTAGACACCACCTAGCAGAACCAATCATCTCGTCCTCTGTCTCTCTGTCTGTCTCTCTCTCTCTCTCATTCCGATTTCATTCTTCTCAAACCTTAATGACGCTAACGGACACGACATTCGTCGTGCTCGGCGGCAGCCTGCCGCCGCCGCTGATCATCACGTACCGCGGGTCCTGCTGCATGACGAGCAGGCTGCGCGTGTACGACGCGGCCTCGGGCGTGCTGACTTTTTCCCACGCGTCCTCGGCGCCGAGCTTCTTGTTGACAAACACCTCGGAGCAGCAGCCCGACGACACGACGATGGTGCCGTGGGGCCCGCCCGCCGGGGTCCAGACCACGTACGGCGACCCGTCGGGCACGAAGGGCGTGCCGCTCCCGTTGTTGTCCTTGTTCGCGATGCGGATCGGGTGGTGCGGCGCCGCGATGAAGTTCTCCGGGTCCTTGGACATGCGGTAGAAGACGGGGAACGAGTACCCGTCCGTCTTGGCCGGGTTCGGCCCGCCGCCATACTCGTAGACGTAGATGAACTCGCCGTTGGGCAGCCTCGCGACCGTGGGCATGCCCGGGCGGTCCGTGTAGGTCGGGTACGTCACGTCGTCCTTGACGGGGCCCCAGGTCCGCAGGTCCGCCGAGGTCTGGTGGACGAGCTTCTGGCCGTAGGTCGCGTTGTCGCGCTGGTCCGAGTAGTAGTAGATGAGCTTGCCCTTGTGGGCGAGCATGAAGGGCTCCCAGACCGGGGTGAGGCCGTTGTTGGGCACGGCCCGGCCGCCCGCGGCGACGTGGCTGACAAACTCCCACGTCGCGCCCGAGTCGGCGCTCGCGTAGAGGTCGAGCTGCGTGCTCGACAGGTCGGTCGGGATCGAGGAGCCCGCGAGGAGCAGCGTGCCCTTGGGGAACTTGCCGATGCGCTCGGGCAGGACGTACATGCTCGGCTGGTAGCGCAGGCCGAAGCCGAAACCCTTGTCCTGGACGCGGGAGAGCTCGCGCCACGTCCGGCCGGCGTCCTGGGAGCGGTAGACGGGGAAGTAGACGGGCGGGGGCTCGGGAGAGTAGTTCTCCCAGGTCAGCAACAGGTCGTTGTTGGGCAACTGCGCGGCGCGGGCGTAGAGAACCCGCGGGTCCGTGTAGTTGTCCGGCGGGGTGAAGACGGTGAGGCTGTCGAGCGTCTGCGGGCGAGGGCCGGGGCCAGGCGGCTTGTTGGGGAGGACCGAGGCGGAGGAGCCGGCGAGCAGGGCGGCGGCTGTGGCCAGCGCCGTGGCGCGCGAGAAGAAGGAGCTGACCATGGTGGCGAGGTAGAGATCACACCCGGTAGTCTGTTGGTGAGATGCCCTCCTTCCATCGGCAGAGGGCAGCAGCAGGGCCGGCGGTCTTTATACTCGTCGCCCTCCCAGCACAAGCGATCGCCAGCGTAGCATCACGACAAGGGGCACCGGAAGCTGCCAGTGCCATGTCGGTGAGTCGTTGCCATCCGATCCACCGCCGCTCCCGCATCTCGGTGCATCTCTGCCCATAGCCCAGCAGCATGGCCCATCGAACCGAGATGGCACCTTGGCCGGATCGAGACCCAGATCGTCGTCTCCTGCCCATTTCCCCCAGGCTTGGAAAGGCAGCTCGCCCGGCATTGGGACTGGCGCCAGTGGGGTTCGACGTCGATGGCAGGGGTTCCCCAAATTTTGCCGTCTGGGGGAGCCTTTATAGTCGCACCAATCAAATCGTGGGACCGGGAGTTCGCTTACAATAGTACAGAGCATCATCCGGCTCCCTCGGTAGTTGCCCTCTGCGGGATGACTCTTGTGTGGGGTGTCGTGCGTAAGTACCAAGGCGACTTGGGTCTCCAAAGCGAGGTCGAGGTCGAGAAGGTCTGAGTTTGTCGCTTGGCGGGAAACAACTTTTCGTCATGAAGATGACGGGGTCGCTTGCATCTCTGCAAGCCCCTCAAGGCTAGGAATCACGCAGGATTCGCTCGCTTCGAGGGACGTCTGCGCCTCCTCTGGCAACTTGAACTTGGACTTTCCCGCAACCCTTCACGAGCGCGGCTGGCAAACCGCGCGTGTTTGCGGGCACATCTTTCGCAAGAGTGGTCGCAAGGCGTTGACATTGGAAGCTATCACCTTGTCGACGCATGCTCAAGGGTTCTGGGAACGACAGACAATGGTTTTGACGGCTTTTCAAAGTGTTTTTGTCATTACTATTGTGTTCTTCTCTCCTAGGTCAACCATAGCGCGTCTCTATGGCACCGCGCTCTCCGAGGTAGCCTTTCCTCTTCATAATCGTGGGGGGGCCAACGGCTCCCGTCCTTCTTCTAACAGGTCTCGCAACAATGTGCGACCTAGGCATGACCGACATGCCGTTGTTGTATATCCTTCTATCTAGCATTGTTCCCACTATCTAGGTTCTGGTCATAATCGAACAATATAGAAAACAGGCAGCCCTCGATCGCCTAGATCGAGTCCGCAACAAGCTGATCTCTTCTCCGGTCGTAGGTGTGATACGCCGGCGAGACAATCAGACGGTGGGTATCATCGTATCCGTACAGATGTAGTAAAACAGAACAGGGCGTAAAGAGCGTGAGTGACGTGTCAGGTCGTAATAGTCATTATAAGAGTGTTGGGGCTTGCGCCGGGATGTGGCCATTAGCGGCCCGTCATCCTCTTCCAGAGGCTTGGCCGCTTGCCAGAATCACCTCCAGGCGACATCGTTGGCTGACGAATCATAGGGCCAACGATGTCCTGGTCGCCCCTCTCGGGGAATTTGCCCTCTGCCATGTGCGGCAGAGTGGTTGGGATAACCTCGTCGGGCTTGATGTGTCCACGGAGCGAGGCGCCGGAAGCAATTAGCTCGGCGATGAACTGCTTATGATAGGAGCACCAGGTATGCTCAATCTCCATCCACTTTTCCCGTGTCAAGGCGTAAGTCTTGGACGTGTCACCGTAATGCTCGCCTGTGCGAGCGAGGTGCTTGGTGTAATTGACGCGTGCCCCATCCCAGTCTTCCTGAAACTTCTGCAGAGCTGCTGAGTCCGACGCATCTGGCTTATAAGGGGCCGGGTTGATGGTGAAGTTGGCGTGGCCGAGACGATCAGACCAAGCATCAGGCTCGGGAATGGCAGGCAGCTCAGCGGATGCCATGATAGAGGGAAATGAGTTGATGGAAGGCTTGGAGCTCAGGGGCGGTGAGACTAGCGGTGACTGCGGCGCGGACGGCATGGAAATGGTTGCAAAGGCAACCGTGGGGGACACCAACGGCGAGTTCATGGTAGTGCTTGGTGGCGCCGCAATACCGTGCATGAATGGCGGCAGAAGGGGCGTCGTCGCCATGGCGCGGTCGCGCTGAATGGTCTCCTGTACATCCATGGCGTCCTCGACGATGCTTGGCGCCCTTCTTGCCACACTGTCAGAGCTGCCATATTGCGAGAGCTCTGGCGTAGGCGGAAGTGGTGGCTCATTCGTGCGATCGTATGGAGATCCTCGGACGGCCGACCGCGACGCTGAACGCGATGCCGATCGCGATGAGGAAGGGCTGGATAACCCTCGGGAGAGGCGAGAGTATCTTTCAAGGCTACCTTCGGAAACTGGAGAGCCGGGTGCGCTGAACTGCCTGTATGACCGACGGGTCTTCAGCGACGGCAGTCTGGAGCTAAGTCGACTCGAGAGGTTGCTGAAAGGCGCTTCGAATCTCCTGCTCAACTTCCTTGAAGACCGGGTGTCCTCCTTGCAAGCATCGGCTTCCTGGTGAAGACTGAAGTCATAGTCAAAGTCCTGGCAGCTGTCATAGATTTCGAGACCGGCCAGATCCTTCAGATCGGTGGGCTGGCAGTATCGAGGTGCCTCGCGAAGGCAGTCGGTGAGGTCGAACTGATCCGAGGAGGCGTCGTCAAAGTCGACATAATCCTCTGCGTCCGCGTACTCGTAACTTGGTGACTCTTCTTGGACATCAGTCAGAGACCACTTTGCGGAGAAGTCGGCAGCTCTGCTGGGTGATGGTGGGTAGTCTGGCGTGCTAGGTATGGCGAGATCAACTGATGATGATGAGCTGGAGTGGCGCACATGCCCACGGGATGAGAAGGTAGGCGTGACGGGCGATGTGAGTTCAGACGAGGTGCTGCTCAGTGTGTAGAAGGAGTACGTCGCTTCGGCATCGTGCTCCCTCTTCATGGACTCTCTTTGTTTCCTTTCCTCGACAAGCTGAGGAAGGCGCAGAGGCCGGAGGGTCGGCGACATTGTGAGAAGTGCAACGAGGCAGGTGAGATGTGGTTGGTGATGGTAAGACAAAAGTTGCAAGCTCGAGGAGCAGTCGTCTTCGGCGGTGATGACTTGGTAGATCAAGTCCACATTTTAGTATGGCGCAGTATCAGTCAATAAACAGGCCGTCGTCGCAGGGACCCTGCAGGTATGTGCTGTGAGGACGGGCACCAAGGCCTTCGTTTGCTGGATGGGCGAGTGACTGCCGCAAGCTTGGCAGGAAGGGAGTGGATGCGGTTGTCCACGTGTTGACGAATTGCAGGGCTGGCTGCGGGTGACGAGCGAGATCTGATACGGTTGGGCACACTTGGACACCTGCCGTACAGCGTGGAGTGGTTTCCGCGGCCACAACTGGATGCGCCGGCGGTGATGCTGGTTCGCAGGCGCGGAGCTGGCCAGAGTCTGGCAGGTCACGAGGCCTCGGGATTGTGCTGTATGCCCAAAAGGGAGGTCTGGACGTGTCGAGCGCGATGTGGTGGACGTTGTGCCGATTCCCAGAAACGTTGCGAGGTTGAGTTTCTCTCTCCAGTGCCCAGTCGTCTGTCCAATAGCGATCGAGCAACCCTTCCGGGTAGTCCACCAAGCAGCAGTTTTTCCTGGGCGGTCCAACAAGGTCGAGACGGGCAGATCAAGTGATCACAGAAGCAGCATCCAACAGAGACAAGACTGGTCGCGTCGAGGCCGAGCAGAGACGGTTGTGGAGGGAGAAGGGAAGAGAAACAGCAGATCGACAAGTCGGCCTCTGGAAGAGCGAGCCAAACGGGGCTTTGCATTGTCGCCCCGAAGAAGAAGAAACAGACTAGCTGGAGTAGCCGGGGGGAGGGTGCTGGGGGGGCTCGGGGGGGGGGGCAGACAAGCTCGACGGGCACTGACGCGGGCGCGTTGGAGCCGCTGCTGGGGCGGGCATGGGTCCTCGCTGGGCGGTGGGCCGTTTGTGACAGTGTGTCGCACGGGCGCCGGTGCCAATCGCTGCGGCGCAAGAGTCAGTGCCCTCGAGCGACCCAGGCCAGGATGACCCGGCGCCGTGGTGTGTGGCACCGCTCGCAACCCTGGTCGTGGCCGACCGGTGTCGTGGGCTGGCAGAGGCGGGCAGGGATCCATGGATGGCTGCGCGGGCGGGCGGCCGAGGGCCCGTCGACGGCGCCGTTCGGTGGGATTCTCCCAAGCCGGGTTGGGCTTGCTGGGCCGGCTGGTTGGGCAGGACGGAAACAATTTTGCGCCTGGATTGTGTCATCATGGAGGGTGGGGCCGTGCCGGGGTTGCTCGCGGACTGTGCTTTGCACGGTATGATGCAGGCAGGCAGGGAGCTGCTCTTCTCGGTTGGCCACCCGCACTCCAGCGCTGCCTTCTGCGACTTCCGTCTCTCCAGGGCTGCTGGCCATGACGATGCCGGCCATCCTCAGGCGCCATTGCAGTCAGGCCGATATGCGATCGCAGAGTCCAATGAGAGAGTCCGTCTACAAGCACTGCGTACAACACCGAGGTCACGAGGCAATTCATCAGGATCCCATACACACCGACTGTCTCGACACCGTCCTCTCCGTGACCGCCAACTGGAAAAATGCTCCCAGGACTCACCGTGCGACTCGACCTGTCATGCCACTGCCCGGAAGCCCTGGGGGCAGAGCCGTTGCGCTCGCGCTCCACCGCATCCCACCCGCCTGGGTCTGCCCTCAGTCTCGACTCTGGCCCAAAATGCCCATGCTCCCGGCTGCTCTCCCCGGTGCAGGCCTATTGTCAATGCTCATGCTGGCCCAGTCCCTTCCCACAAATCTCACTGTGTAGCAACGCGGAGCATGACAGGATGATTGCTCGAGTCCGAGGCCTCACAAACCGATTGTTGTTGTTGTTGTTGTTGTTGTCTCAGCCACAGCCGCTGTCGCCGAGGAAATAAAAGACATCCTGACCATTTGCGTGTCAGCACCAGCCACCAACCGCAGCGTGTGCTTCGTGCAAAGACAGGACCGACACATGGCCACCATCCGAGGCCCCCTCTGGATGGAAGCATGGAGCAGCACATGGCTTGCGAATCAGTCACTCGACCGTGGTTCGGAGTGGAGACTGTCAAGCGTCCCCATGGCTAGTGCGTCCGGAACGTCTTTCCTTGTTCTTCCATGGCCAGGGTTGTTCTCCATTGTCCGTCCCGCAGAGTTTTCCCTTTCTTCTCGGGGGCCCAGCGAGCAACGGGGCACCTCTTGGCAACAAGTCCGGCGGCTTTCGTCGCTGAGTCTTCTGTGCCGTTGTCGGCACTGTCTCAGTGCCTTGCGAGCACTCCTCTGGCAGCACGATCTGGTTGCATGTGAGCCACGTCGGCTCCTTCACCGCACTGCCATCATCCATGTCGGAAGGGCCGTTCAGAAAAACCGTGCGTTCACAGGCTATCGTCCTCGACATGTGCTGGTCAACCAGGCCGTTCTGTGAGGCGCAAAACCAGTCTTAACTCGATCTGACAATTATCAACTCGAGGCACTCCTTTAAGACACTCTGCAGGCTGCAGGCGTGTCGCAAAATCGAGACAGATGTGTTCTCCAGATTGAGCTACAATCGCCTCTCTGCAAGAGTCATATCTCAATTGCTTTTTCCTGCTGGCTCAGCTCGTGATGCATGTCTAGCTGGCGAGGCTGGGATGAGAAAGAGACCGAAACAAATACCACGACGACTCCTCTGACGGACGATCCGGAGGAATCACCCGGATTTGCATGAAACTGGCAACAGCACAGCCGACCTTGCACGAATCCATGCATAACTGCACGCTTTCTGTGATTAGTCCAGAATTCTGACTTGTTGATTCGACCAAGCTTCGGTGCGATGCGTGGACCCTTGAGGTATACCGGTTTCACAACGCTCTTAAGTCGGCTTCATGGGATGCGACGCTGGAGATCGGCGATTGGTCAATTGCACCATATCCCTGCACGAGGATAGCCTGCCTGCCAGACCGTGATGTCAGAGGCTCAGTACCCAGGAGTACTGTGATGAAGATCTTGCCGAAAATGGGGCGGACGTACGGAGCAGTCCATAACACACGATGATTGCGACAAAACAAAAACAACAAAAACAGTGTGCTGCGCATGACCAGACATCATGGGTCAACACCATACTGGAGGCAGACTGCTTGTGAATCGAAGACCAAAAGCCTTGGGCTACGGACTAACTTTTTGTGTTCCAAACATGAGCCCATCATGCAGCTAGCAGGCTGACTCACAAGTCGAAGTCAGGTGCCGGTCACATCAAGAGTCTGTTTTCGGCTTCTGTGGCCGCAACGACTGGCTTGGCCCTGGTCTATGTTTATCTTATTTGTTTGTTTTGGTTTGGACTGCCAGCAAACAAACAAACAATCCTTAACACGACGCTAAATTCTAGCATTACGGGGAAGCTTAAGTCGGCATGGGGCTGTCGCAGCACACAGCCCTGTCCTGGCTGCACATGGTTACCAAGCGCGGCTTGTGTTGAGCTCCAAAAGCATACCTCATCGACAGGGACAATGCTTGAGAAAGCCCCGCCGCACCCCTCTTCGTCATTACTGACAATAATCCATTGATATTCCTCCGCCAATGAGTCGTCATGGACAGCAGGACCAAGTTGTAATTACGTGCTGGTCAGACTCGCTTTACCCCCGTACTTTGGCGAACTGCGGAACAGCAATGTCCATAGCATCGCTCACGCTGTTGTGCGATACGAAATACACGGTGTCGATGCATTTCGGGAGGCATCTCTTGTCTAGACACTGTCATGAATCGGGCAGCCATTGGCCCGATGCGACGATCCCAACGGTCCTGTCGTGCTCGGTATCACCAAGCAGAATGCCAGCGGCTGTGTCCCAGGATCTGCTGGCCCTGCCGGACCAATCGTGTCTGTGTTACCTTTGTGTACATTCGCGCACTTCGGGTACCACTAATCGTCTCACTTAGATGAGGGTCCGATGAGGGGAATCAAGCCCTATCTTGTTCGTAGCTACTACCACGGATGCTTCAGATCTCTGTGTATCACGAGGACTCCCTGGCAAATCGACGAGATTCTCCAGCACCATTTTCGGACGAGGTACACAAGAGACACCAGGCATCTTCCGCCAATCCGGAAGCTCCGACGATACGCGACATCACGCCACCCTCTCCCATGCGCACACCCATATGATAGTGGGCTTGGTCGGCTGCACGACATCCGTCTTGTCGAGTCAGTAGCCGAAAGGCACTTCATTGGTGTGGGTGTTTGACTACCTGCCATTAGCCAAGGCAGTTCTCCCCGCACCAGCCCTACATACACGCGTCGTACGCATGACTTGACCGTGGGAGAGTGGCCGATAAAGCATGAGCTCACGCATCGTTCCAGGTACGATTTCCTTCAATGAAGAAGATAGATCAAGGACAGGATCGAGATTCAAAGAGAAGGACAGCAGGCGCAGTATCACCAGCGCAGAAGCCCGCAAACGTTCACATCAACCAGAGCTGTGTGATTGTCTGCAACGCGTTCTCTGTAATTACAAGGCCCCAACAACATTACGTCGCAGACATCCAAGCGACCCAGAGCCGCTAAAGCCCAAGGTCACTCTGCTCACGAACGCGCAAACGACCTTTGCTAAAAACAGGGGTTTGGCTGCCGGTCATCGTGAGGAAGCAGGTACATGACCCCTCCTATTGGTCTGTTTTCGTCCTGGCCGAACGGCGGCGGACGTGCATATTGCAAGAACTTGTGGATGTCTTGCAAAGGTGTGGGCTTGCGTTGTGCACAGTATGGTTTTGCAACCTTGTGAAAAGTTGGCCTCTACAGCACAGCAAGCAACTGGTAAAGGAATCATTAGACTACTCATGGGCGCGCTGCAGAGTGTCGGACTACGGCCAGGGCCTGGGTTGGGAGGAAGACAAGGGAATGGCTAACGAGGCAAGTCGCAGGCCGATCCCAGTCCTGAGGAGTGTGCCGCCCTCATCCGTGGACGCAGCGTCGCACATTTGTCCGTTGGTGCCTTGCATTAGCCTCAACTACAACGACTTGATCCCGGCGAACTGCAGCGATCTCACTGGCCCGGCGGCATCGGAACGAAAAATCCGTTGCAGTGTTGACTTCTTCCTTGACCAGCCAGCCACCCAAGCTGTATAGTGTTGTCAAAGAATGGACAATTCGACGCGGCCACAGGATGCGCTGGCTTTTCTAAAGATGCCTGCCTTCAATTGCATATCCTGGTGAGCCCAAGGGGGAACACAGCGCGAGCAAGACACCCTCGACGCACAGGAACTGGCTCTCCCAAGGCCGGTCTCAGCGAGAAGGAAAAAAATTGCGCCAATCACTTCACTCCGCTCGTCGCGCAATTTTCCCGACTGGCCCCCAATCGCGGGCAGGTTCCTCAGGATGACGTTGCCCACAGCACATCCTCCACGACAAATGACGAAATCTCGATGATCACGATCGAGCCTGGTCCCTTGTCCTTTGCCCCAGGCTGTCCTTTTTGAGGCCTGACTCGTCTCAACAAGACCAATAAAACCCAGGCACGCGACATAGAGGTCCCGGCGAGGCCTGCCAGGAACAAGAGTTTAGTCTTCAGCGCTTGCAAGGATCGTGCCATGCGGAATAACCATCTGCCAGGAACCAGGTGGCAGGGGACGAATGGCATGGGGGACTGATCGCGATGCCGTCCAGAGAGGGCGGGGTCAACTGGCTACTCCTCCTGCGTACGCCAGGCAGGGCCAGCATACGACACAGTACCTATTGTGTCGGCAGAAAACTCGGAAGTCAAAGAGCATCTGCCGAACATGGAGAACCTTGTCGGGCTTCCTCCATAATATTTTGTGGATATTCCGTCGGGGATCCTGCGACAAGAGCGACGTCGACGTCCACACAGTACATACAGAGAGAGAGAGAGGCCTTGACAGAGCATCGCGCTCTCGGCATCGCGCCGCTGTGCTCCACCAGAGCCTCCGGTGGAACTCTCTCTTACGATGCGACACTGTACGAAACTTTACAGCTGGAAGACATTGGTTGAGAGGGGAGCGAAAGTCTCGAGTGGCTCGCAGTGCGATGGCATCATCTCTCGCTGTCTTTGCCGGCGCGGGGAGGAGAGGGGGAAGAAAAATCGCGCGTTGCATATCATCAGCTTCCTTGATGGGAAAGATACGCCGGGAATCTATTGGCTGACGCCTCTGTGGCGGTTCATCGGTCTCGTCGCCCCAGGAGGCTGTCAGCAGCACGGCAGTGGTTATCAAGCCACCTCGCAGAGCAGTGTTCGGCTGGACATATGGCGAGAAAGCAATGACTTTGCTGCTCGTAGATCTCCTCAGACTCGGATGCAACCACCATCACTGCCTAGCTCCGATGATCGGCGACTCTGGCAACAGAAAGAGAACTCAACGGTTGTGGCATACTGTCTTGGCCAATGAAGTGCGACAATGTCCATCAGGCAAAGAGGCTCGACTTTGGTACCAGCATCATAGACCCGAGAACATTACGTTCCAATCATGCGTGATTGCGCATCGAAGGAGAGAGCGGCCGCTACGAGTCTGATGGCTTCCTGCAGTCGCGATTGGACCAGAGGCAGATAGATAGATGAGTTGTTCATCGGTCGAAGCTCCGGCTCGGATCCATGCGGTTATTGTTGCCCTCGACGTCGGAGCTGTCCTGAGATCCTCATCAAACCTGCATGGCGCGAACAACGCGTATCAAGTCATCCGGTGCAAGACTAACAGACGTTTTGGCATGCGTACCAGCCATGAGATACACAGCAGCACGCGACTGCAACGCGCACCACAAGGTTTCAACGGTCCTTGTGGCTTGGCCGATTAGCCTGAATCAGCGCGACCCCAGGATTCAGCGAAGAGTGCAAAGGCTGCATATCAAAGAATCGCTATTAAGAGTGTCTCGCCAGGGATGAGTCCTCATTGGCCAATGAATCACCCCGAGATGAGAGAATCATGACGCCGTCTCTCCTCGGCGTTGATTCGCTTCACAGCGCCGGTGGAAAGAGCTGGCGTGCATATCGGCTCAGGAACCCGTTGCCTTCCCTCTAAAGCAAGCTCGACGCTGCTGCATCTTTGAAGCTTCCTCCCATTCAGAGGGTGCCACGGAGGTTGCCGTGACGCCACAGTCGTCAGCCACGCAAGCCGTCACGGTGCAGCTGCAGCTGCAGCCGGCAAGGCTGTGTAGCCTGTGACCCGAGAAGTGAAGAAAGTGAGAAAAGCTGTGTGCGAGGTCAGAGTGTCGAGCTCGCGCAGCCAATGGATGCCGCGCAAGCAGCCCGGAGGTTGCTGTGAGCGCAAGGATTCCGCGCCGAATGTAACGGCGAGAGCGCGCGCGCGCGCCAGAGGACATGTGTGTGCATCGGCAGCAGCCTCGCGAAACCTTGCATCGCTGGCTGGCTGGGCCGGGCTGCGTTGGGCGGCATGTCATCCTTGTCGCAGGTCGGACCGGTGAATGCATCAGTGGTGGCCATGGCATGTCGAGAAGATGTTGAATCCTTCGAATGCGACCTTGTGCCTATTTCTAAATCTGACAAAGCCAGCATCCCGGGATGCGGCGTCGGGATCACGCCAGTTGTTGGTTGGTCTTGGTCGCAGTTGGGGACCTCCATATTCTGGAATGAGAAGGTTTGCCGGGGCTGCAAGGCAAGTTGCGCGTTTTCCCATTCCCATGTGAAGAAGGAAACCATGCGACGGATGGCACCACCGCAGACGTCGATGTTGGGCCGAGGACATGTGCGCGTTACTCCCTCGTCACATCAGCGTGGCCTTCAAGTCACTGGGAGCGACGCCGCGCCCGGCCTCCCCCTCAACAAAGACCGAACAACACATGCCGAATGCACAACGGTCGCATCCCGCACCGAGGAGCAGGGCCGCTTCCTGCAGTCAGCACATGCTCGCCAAGATCCAACTGCTGCTCCTCCCGAGATGAAGCATTGCGTCAGTCCTCGCGAACGCACAGCAACGACGCCGCATTGAGAGCGGTGCTTGCTGGCGGAACAACAACCTTGCGTAAACTTGTCTGTCTGCCCCGTGAAGTGGTGTGAAGCCACAAGCAGCACTCCGGCAATTGGGTACCGGGAGGTTCGTGGCGTACCGCCGCCTGTCTCTGGCGATGGGCAGATACCAGAGTGCGTGTGCTGGAGCTTGCCGTCCCTTGCAGAAAATACTGCAAGCGAGGTGGAAACGATCCGAATTGAGTTGTGGTCCCTGAATGGAGAAACACCGCAGAAAAAAGCACGCGAACATCGACCACACCACCACGACTCCGGGAAAAGGGTTGCGGCGGCCCCGCTCCAAGGGCGCAGCCCATCGGATCAACGCCGCTCCGCACTAGCAGCCTGGTGGCTTGCGAGGCTTGTTCTCTCTTCTCTTCGCTGCTCTTCTGTGCCTGGCAGTTTCTGCGAGATAGAGTTTGTTGGGCTGGCGCAGGCGTTGCGGGAGGAGGCAATGGGAACTGGTCGCTGTTGTGGGTGGGTGGACAGGTCGATCCTGAGGGTGGGGGGTTCACTGGACGGAATGGTGACCGTCTCTCTCTCTCTCTCTGACGCACAAAGTGAGCGTGGGAGGCAGCATCATGACTCTAGCCAGCCAGGCCGTCCTGGAGAGGCCCCTCCTCGAGTGGGTGGCTCTCGCTATTCTGCGCGCATCCGGGTCGAAAAAGCAATAGTCCATGACGAGTCGGGGGCCGGCGACTTCTCTGGCCGCGGCCATGATCCAGAGCCTGTCTGTAGGCTGGGTCATCGTCCGAGAAAAGGACAGACCTGCAGGAAAGAGTTTTCCGGCGGACAGAGCAGCGAAGCGAGCAACCAGGACGCCTCGTCCCCGAGGATTACCAATGACCACCCGCTTCGGACCGCAAAGAACCGATCGAATTCGACTCTCTGCCCACCTTTCCCCGGGCGAGCGGCCGGTTCTGCTGTCGCCGTCTAGTCCTAGCCTACCGATAGTACGGGGACAATTAACCTTACTCCGTACTATCTGCTTCCGTTGCCGATGGCACAGAACTCTCGGTGATGGGCGGCGAGTGGGCGAACAAAGCCCTCCAAGCGTAGAGGGATCTTCTGGCGTTACTGTGTAGCAAGCCCTCTGGTATTGGCCGCGCCCTTTGCCCGTCGTTGTGCTTGACGCCACGGACATTCTGCCTGAAGTACACTGGCGTCTCTTCTTTGACTTGTTGGAACCCCCGAATGCACGCGCGAGAGAGCGTGTCATGGAGACTTGTCCGAGAACGGAGACGTGACTCGAGGAGTTGCGATATTTGGGCCCGAACGAAGCAAAGTCTGGCTTTCCAGCCGAGCCGGTAAATGCCATGCCCCAAGGTCATTCATTGTGCAACTGCAGAAGCCGCCACACCGGTCGCCTTGCATGTCAGCCTGCAACGTCGGTGATCAGAGACGGGGCAGCCATTTGTGAGTCGTGCCAGGTCGCTCGACGAGATTCGTGGCCGTGTAGAGGACTTGTCCTCCACGTTGGGCTATCTAATTTGTCCGGCATGTCCTCTCGACCACGGTTCGTCGTGGGGGGCTTGACCTATTACGAGGAGCCGCGGAGACGAGCCGTGTGTGCTTGCTGCAGGTACCATGCACGCAGCACACCCATTTGCCTGGGCCAGCAGTGGCCGCCCTGGGACAGGGTGAGGAAACTGGATTCCGGGACGGAAGACGGAATCGGTGGTCACCTGGTACTCGTTTGAAGGGTCGTGATAGCTCAGTTTACCGTGCAAAACAGGTTGAGGACATTGCAAGATGGTCTTGATGGGGGAGAAGGCTTCACGTCTAAGGAGTGCGAAACATGATGCTGGCGACTAGTATCGTGGCTCTTTGCTACGACAAATGCCTTTCCTGGTCAGACGGGATCAGCTCGGATCGGAGTGAAAACACGTGGGCGGCTTCAATTCGTAGATATGGACACAGCGATCCCGTAACTACGTCCTGCTGTACACTGAAGAGATATAGCACTGGCCTGCGTGGCACTTCTTGTGATGAGCTCAGGGGCCGTGCCAAGTCACAGACAGGCCTGTTCATCAGGCCGACACACAAATCGGTTGTCGTTTTCGGAGCTCTCGTATTAAGAGCCCTGGGCTTATAGAAAGCGTGAGCTCATGCAGACAGAGACGAGTGACACGGACAGGTATTATCAAAATATGGAAACACGTTCAGGCCCGGAAGCTGTCAATATAATATACAATTGCGTGGTTGGGCTAAAAACGCGGAGAGTGGCCGCGGCACTCGCAAACGATATCTGTGGTTATAAGGAAAGCCCGAAAAGGAGTCATGAACCTGAGAAGGTTCAAAAGGGTTGTCACTACTGCGTAAGAATCAACTGATGTGCCGGCGGATCGTGTGAGAAAACTTTGAAGCTTGGTTCGTATACAGGAGTGCGAATATATGGTTTGTTCTCTGTCCGAGCTAGACCCTGTTCATTATACAGATCATTTCGATACAACAGTTCATACTCATGGTTCAAGATAAATCTGATGAACTGGGTAGTGAAATTCATACTGGCGTATGCCAGCTGAGCTTGCATTCGTGATGAAACATGGTTAACTGTACTGAGTGAAGAACTGGCACAGAGCCCAGCTGGGACTCACGAAACACAGAAGCAATCCAGCCTGTCGAGTAGGTGACGTGAGTTTCCGTGATCGTGGTACAATTCATGATCGCATGATATACAAGGACACAAGATCAAGGCCTTCGGCCTAGACACAGCACAAAGGGGAACTCCATCGACTCGCCCATGCCCTCGCTCGGAGGCTCAGCATGCGCGCCAAATTCGCCAGGGAACTTCTCGACCGTCTTCTCCGTCCGCCACGCCACTTTCACGTCGACATCGACAAATCCAGCATCCTTGAGCAGCCCAGCCATCCAGTCCCTCGGGATCCCGTCCCTCTCCACGCCCTCCATCTTGGACTCTGGGTGGAACTTGCGCGCCTCGGGCCCGAAGTCCTCAAAGTCTGTCAGCCCGACCCAGCCGCCGGGCTTCAGACACCCGAACATGGTGTTGAGCACACCGGGGACGTCGGCAATGTGGTGCAGCACGAGATGGGACGTGATGAGGTCGAACTTGAGCCTCGCGCCACCGCTACCTTTGCCGCCGCCGTCTGCTGCTGCTGCTGCTGCCGCCGCCGGCGGGAGTGCCTCGTCCTCCGGGTCCTCAAGCAGCTTGTAGATTGCCGTGACGTTCCGGCTCGCCGCCGCGTTCTCGGGCTTGTCGAGCTTGATCTGCAGCGCGTTGATCATGCCCTCGGCGGCGTCGACGGCGACGATCCGCTCCGCCCGGGGCGCCATCCGGAGCGTCAGGGTCCCCGTGCCAGCGCCGATCTCGAGCACGCAGGGTCTCTGGGCCGCCGGGACGTCATTGCCGAAGAATTCTGGAAACTGCTTCTGCAGGGCCTGCCAGGCTTGCTCGCTCTGGATGTGGATGAATTCGTTGTTGTCCCAGGCCGCGGCCTCGGCACTGAATCGGTCTGCCGTCATGGCTTCGTAAAGGACGGTGGCTTCCGAGGCGGTTTGATGTAATCGATGCTGATCAGGAGCGACTGAGCCAAAGATGAATGCTCGAGCCAAGGGTTTCCAGGTGACTTTTGATGGATATTACAGACGGCCGATATCCTGCGGTTGAAGGGAAGCTGAGCTTTGTCTCGGGTAAGTATCTAGACAGCTCCGGCTTCCCCACACGATGTTGACGATTCCCCGCATTAAAGCTAGTGGTTGATATTGTCCCTGAGGACCCCTTCCGTTCAAGGCTTGGTTCTCTCCTCTTGATTATCTCTATCACCCATTCATTCATTTTCAAACTGCCATGCCTGTCTCTGCGATGTGAGAGATAGGTATGTGGCACCAACAATGAAAAATCATGATCTTGTCGGATTGCCTGTGTCGTGATGTCCGGGGTCCATCTGAGAATAAGGTGCTAAAATATCTTCAAACCAAGTCCTTAGTATTAATAACTCGTTGTATTGACATCGCAATCCTAGAGAATTGAAATCTAGCGATGCCTCTTGATGCTAGTGATTGACCACGAGTTGTTAAGGTACGTAGGAGGTATCGGTATCGGTATCGGTATCGGTTTTCATCTGTAAACATCTGAATTGTCAAGCATACTGCATCGTAAGTTTTGCGTTACAGAAGTGACCAAAGTAAGTCGATAATCCTGATGGCAATATCCACAGTACGATCAATCTCAGCCCGGCTATCTTCAGTGTTGCAAGACAGCCTTGTGTCACACAGACCAAGACCGGGTAGGACATGGATTGTTCCACTGTGGGGCTCTCCGTTATAAGACAGTCCCAAGCTATGAAGCTGAAATACTTGACCAACCACAGTCTTGGAGATTCAGGCTTTGTGAGAGCGAAGCTGTTGCCTGGAAACAAACGACATGACACAAGATGAGGCCGCCAACGAAATAACCTGCGCTGGGCGCGTTACATCATGAGGCTATGCTGTGACAGCTGAAAGGGGGGCGGACCCTGTTTGCTGGCGTGCCCCTCATTAAACAAAGACCCCGCTGCCAGCCAGACTTTCACGAGATTCACCGGTAGTCCAGTATCGCAGAGCAGCCCCTGAGCTAGAACAAGGCTCTCCCAGACACCACACCACTGCATCGCATTGCATCACATCGCCACATCCAACATGGCCGACTCGGAACGGACAGAACGCGGTCGCTGCGGCGTCACCAACAGCTCGGCCCCTGCCAGCATGTACATGGACCTCAGCGGCCCCCCGGTCTACCGCTCGACGACCACCGCCCCCGTCAACATCGCCGTCGTCAAGTACTGGGGCAAGCGTGATCCCAAGCTCAACCTCGCGACCAACCCTTCGCTCTCCGTCACCCTCTCCCAGGACGACCTGCGCACCCTCACGACCGCCTCGTGCTCTGCAAAGTTCCCCAAGGAGGACTCCCTTACCCTCAACGGCGAGCCCTCCGACATCAGCGGCGCCCGCACCCAGGCCTGCCTCCGCGAGCTCCGTGCTCTCCGTGCCAAGCTCGAGGAGGCCGACTCGTCGCTTCCCAAGCTCTCCGAGCTCCCTCTCCGGATAGTCACCGAGAACAACTTCCCCACAGCTGCCGGTCTCGCCTCGTCCGCCGCCGGCTTTGCCGCGCTCGTGAGAGCTATTGCGGACCTGTACAGGCTGCCCAACAACCCTACCGAGCTCTCCGTCATCGCCCGCCAGGGCAGCGGCTCCGCTTGCCGGAGTCTGTTCGGCGGCTACGTCGCCTGGCGCGATGGCACGCAGGAGGATGGCCTCGACTCCAAGGCCGTCGAGGTCGCCCCGGCCTCGCACTGGCCCGA
Organism: Microdochium bolleyi; assembly: GCA_001566295.1. Taxonomy (NCBI): domain Eukaryota; kingdom Fungi; phylum Ascomycota; class Sordariomycetes; order Xylariales; family Microdochiaceae; genus Microdochium; species Microdochium bolleyi. The sequence continues at coordinate 1,098,342 of KQ964245.1, forward strand.
GATGCGCGCCCTGATCCTCGTCGCCTCGGCGGCCAAGAAGGGCGTCAGCTCGACGTCGGGCATGCAGCAGACCGTCGCCACCTCGGGCCTCTTCAAGCAGCGCGTCGCCGAGGTCGTGCCCAAGCACATGGCCACCATCGAGGAAGCCATCGCCAAGAAGGACTTCGCCAGCTTCGCCGAGGTCACGATGCGCGACTCCAACTCGTTCCACGCCACCTGCGCCGACACCTACCCGCCCATCTTCTACATGAACGACACCTCGCGCGCGGCCGTCCGCGCTGTTGAGCAGATCAACGAGAAGGCCGGCAAGACCATTGCCGCCTACACTTTCGATGCCGGGCCGAACGCCGTCATCTACTTCCTCGAGGAGAGTGCCGCGGCAATCGTTGGCACCTTCTACAAGGTTCTTAGCGCCACTGAGGGCTGGAAGGACGAGGCCAAGTCTCTGTCCTCCGAGATTGAGCTGGAAGAGACTATTGCGCAGATCCTCAAGGGCGGTGTCAGCAGAGTGATTCAGACTGGCGTTGGTGAGGGTCCGGTCAAGTCGAACGAGCACCTCGTCAAGCCTACCGGCGACCCCATCATCCGAAAGAACTAGGGACAAAACAAGATTATGGAATGGTCCACTGTCGTATCGTAAATATAAGATTAGCAAGCAGGTCATTGAGGCATGAGCAAGCCGATGTCTAAAGATGAAAGCATATAAGCATAGCCCAAACAGAGCACATTACGATAATCCGAATGCACACATTGAGCTGGCGTAATCTGACCACAGAGATCTGTGTACGCGCCTGGAGTCCGTCCTTTATGTTCAGAAGACTGCTCGAATCTGAAACCCAGGGGGACCATGACGATGCGGCTGCTCCGCTTCGACCCGAGCTTCTCCACAAAAAAGTTGACAGGCAACCCTCTATTCCTCGTCCATTAGCAACCCACCTTCAGCGAGCATCTCAACCTCGAACGCATCCTGAACGCCGCCAAAGCCCCGATATCGTGACCAAAGCGTAAGCATACCACAGCTCGACAGAATGGCGACCACGCAAGACGACAAGTGTCCAGTGGACCACAAGAGCCGGGAGGCGTGGCTCGAGCAGGCCCGCGCCGCCTCCACAGCGGCAGCGACGACACCGACAGCGACGACAACGTCACCACAATCGCAAGCGCTCCCCCCGTCACATCCCTCCGTATCGTCGAGTTCCGACGCCGACAGCTGCCCCGTCGACCACAACGCGCGGCAAGTCTGGCTCGAGCAGGCGCAAAAGTCGCGACCACCACCGCCACCACAGGCTGTCCCCGCAACCGCAACAACCACAACGACTACAAGCGATAAAAGCAGCACAGGCTCATCATGGTCGTCATATATACCCAGCATACCATTCCTGTCTAGCAGCGGCTCCTCATCATTATCATCATCACAGCAGCAGCAGCAGCAGCAATTTTCATCAGATCCGGCAGACCAGACAGCCCCGCTCGGTACACGCCGGCAGATCTCCACGATCCCCCGCTCCTCCCGGCCAGGCGAGACGTCGCACATTGCGAATCAGGAGCAGGAGACCGGTTCGGACGCCAAGACGGGCAACTGGATCTACCCTTCGGAGAGGATGTTCTTCGAGGCGATGAAGCGCAAAGGCCACGACCCCCAGGCGCCGGACATGCAGACGGTCGTGCCGATCCACAACGCCGTCAACGAGCGCGCCTGGCAGGAGATCAAGCAGTGGGAGGCGCCGTGGATACAAGGGACGAGGTAAGAAAGAATCCGAAGAGCAAGGAAACTGCGGAACCTCGCAACCGCAGCAGGATGACTAAACAAAGGCATTGCATGTGTAGCTGCCAGACCCCGCGCCTGCACTCTTTCAGCGGGCTGAGCACCAAGCTGTCCCCCAAGGCCCGGGTCAACACGCTGCTCGGCTACCAGGCGCCGTTCGACCGGCACGACTGGGTCGTCGACCGCTGCGGCACCGAGATCGAGTACATCATCGACTTCTACGCGGGGCGGCCTAACCCTCAGGGCGGCGGTGGCAACGGCGCGCCATCGTTCTACCTCGACGTGAGGCCGAAGCTGAACAGCTGGGAGGGCGTCAAGATGCGCGCTTTCAGGGCCGCGGGGCTGTCCTGATCAGGGAAGGGGCGTTTTCTGGCTGGTGGAGGGTGTTTGATGAGATGATTGGAGACTGGACATGGGATTCGGATGTACGATCGTGTTTGCATAGGCTTGATGCGCATTCTTGCTGGTGGGAGTCGGGTGCTTTATACACACAGAACTCAAAGACGTGACCAGACACATGGCAATGTGGAACACCAAATCTGGCTGGGAATAATGCTCCACTCATTACAGTCAGAAGTTGTACAGTATGCTCACTGGAACAAAAGCCCTGCTACTTGGAGTCTTCATCACCGATCCGTCATCGTGTGAAGCAAAGGCACTCGATACCGTACGAGATCCTCACCGGGGCCATGCCATACTGAAAGTGCTCCTTACTCGACTCTGATCCTGACGGCAGGACCCGTCTCGAGTGCAGCAATCCCTAGATCCCAGCCGGCGTGCGAGAGCTTCTGCCAGAAGCCCTCGTCGTCGAGCCTTTTTGTGTCGGCCGGTCCACAAAGCGCCGCAGCCCAAGCGTGTAGAGCATCTCGTGGCGTGGCATCTGCCTTCAGAAAGATCTTGCATCCGCTCTGCTGGCGTGTGAGGATGTACTGGTCCGCCACGTGCCGCTTGAGGTCATCGACATGGATCTCGTCAGAACGCGGAAACGTGCTGGCGTACACGATCGGCGGGCCTGGCAGCTTCCAGCTCAGGATGTGCTCACGCCTGGCGACCTCGGCGGGGTCCAGGACGCGCTTGTTCTGGAGGAACTCCTTGGTGACCACGGTCGCGCGCTGGCGGTTCAGCGAGCGCATCTGCACGGAGCGGACGGCCTGGTAGTTCGTCCAGAGATGCATGCCGACGAGCAGCACCATCCACGTCCACACTGCGGTCGGGGTCGTCACGACGCGGATGAAGAGGCTACCTGCCAGCATGCCCATGAGGCTGATGACCGTCTCCTGGCTGCCGTCCTTGGCGTTGAGCTCTGCGAGGTTGCCGTTCCTGGCGAAGTGGGCGGACAGGCTGGCCTTGGATGCCCCAGCCGCCACTCCGCACAGGGCGTGCAGGGTGCCCGTGGCACAGAGCGAGAACACCTTGGCGTACCGGGGCAGGGCCGGTGAGAAGACTTTGATGACGAGGGCGGTGTCGTTGAAGATGTCGGCCAGAAAGCGGAAGTATTTGCACTCGGGCTCTATGGCCTGGCCGAGGCGGTAGGCGAACAGGATGGTCGCGATGCGGCCTGTCGACTCCTGCAAGACCGTGAGGAGGACGGCGGCAGTCGCGGACGAGCCTTCGTCGCCGACACCCAGTCCTACAATCATCGTCATAGCAGTCAGCAAGCGATACGAGTTTCACTTGCACGGCACCTGCAAGCCTGTGGGGTTGAGATCTCTGTACCTTGCAAGGCCGCACGAGATGACAGCAGCCCAGCGATGGTGCTAGAAAACGCTTGGAGGGAGTCCTTGGTGACTGATCAGTCAAACGCTTGAGGCTGAAAACAGAAAAGAGAGACACTTGATGCCCAGATCCAGACTTACGTAGATCTGATACGGCGTGTAGTCTGGAGTGACGGTGTGCGGATAGCCCGCAGGCAGGAAAACGTCGAGCACGGCCCGGGCGATGCCTTTGGCGGTCTGCTTGGGAGGCTGCAGAGATGAACAATCAGGATCCGAGACATGGTTAGCATGCTAGGTCGGAACACGATACACCTCGGCTAGCTGGCCGCCAGGCTTCCCCAACGACATACGATTGCTTGCCACTTGCCGGTCTCGGCGATCTTGTTGTCGCTGTAGAGGCAGAGCACTGTGCCGGCCTCGTCGACGGCGCTGACGAGCCTCGGAGCAGATTTTTCGGCCATGGTGGGAGCAAGAGGCTTCTGCGCCATGACTGTTCGAGGCCGCGAGATCTCGAGGCTATGGTGCCTTGGTGGTGACGGAGCCGTGATGTTGCTGTGGATCGGTGCTGACAACAAGGGACGCGTACTTTAGGTACGAGGGCTGGTGGCCAGCACAAGCGCACACCGCACCTGATCGCGGGCTCGGATGGATTATGCTTGGAGCATTGTTTGATGCGGCACTGGCAATGTCAAGGTGTCCACGATGATCCTCAATGGCAGACGCCGACGTTGATGCTGACGTTGATGGGCAATTGAAAGTGCCGAGCGAGAATGTTGCAACTTGCGGCAGGCAAGTGCAAGCGGGGTCTCTTGTTTGTAAGTGAACCCATGCAGGCCGGGACGCAACATTTGCCCGTCTTGCAGAGTCCAGACACACCCGGCCAATGGCTTGCTGCAGCACGTGGCATATGCAGCCCGTTCATGCAGGGACCTTTATGTTGTTCATTGTTCATCCTGTCAATGGCTGCATTCAGTGGAAGCTCTGGCTGAAGGGCCGTCCTAGTCGTGGAAGCCACAATGGGACTCATGAGTGATTCAGTCCGGGAACAGCCCGCCCAGACAGCGATTTGGCCATCTTTGTAAACGCATCTACAAGACCAACTGCCCCAGACATAGTCTTGACCTCTCCGGGCTCGTTTGGCCGTATCGTACAGGCACTCTCTCGCCAACCTCCGTGGTGACATCTTTACTGTTCCCCGTTTCCTCGTGGGCGTCACTGCCACTCTCCATGACAAGACCATCACTACCTAGGCTGTCTCTAAAGCTTAAACCCCTCATCTTCACCTCGACCACTGCTTCCCAAGGTCTTTTTTCAAGAATTCAGACCTTGCCCGCAGTTACGAGCCTGGCCAAGTACGCAGGACGACTCCGTCCTGGTTTGCCCTGACAATAAGAGGCTCGCCCAAGACTTCTGCGAGGGAGGTGCCTAGTACGCAATTCTCCTTCACCTCAGTAGGTAAGAGTGTCCGACAGTACATTTCACCACGGCCTCACTGACACGACGCCCAAGTAGCCCCATCTTGCTTCGGTCTCGGAGACATGGCTGGAACGATTCGTCCCAGAGCTGACTCTGCCGGCTCAGGTCGAGGAGGAGAAGATCTGAAACGCGTCAAGCTGCCATCTACCAGATCGCCAACTCCGTCCAGCGGAAACATCTGGATGTCCAAAGGAGTCTTGGTGTCTACAGCCAAGACGGCGGAACAGCCCGCCAGCAGCAAAAGTGCACACTCCCTGAACGCTGGAGACCGAAGCCATAGCAGTTCACGCAACTCCTCGAAGTCCAGCGGTGGCCCTCGCAGCAACTTTTCCCATCGGCACAGCCTTCACAACCCGTTCGGAAACCGCTTCTCGCCTGTGATCAACCAACGCGGCTATCGTTTTGGCAGCACCAATTCGGAGTGCAATGGCCGACCTGCTCAGCGGATGAAGCTTCTCAAGTCCGAAGAGCAGGAGAGCTGCGGCGACGGCACCGAGCTGGCTATAGCCGAGAATCGCCGGGTCTACCTGGGCAACCTCCTATACACGGTCAGGCCTGCGGAGATCGAGGCACTCGTCCGGGAGCATGGCTGCGAGCGTGGCTACCAGGCCATGCACATCTCCATCGACCCATTCACGGGCCGAAACCCGAGCTATTGTTTCCTCGAGTTCGAGAGCGCAGTCGCCGCGGGCAGTGCACAAGAAGCCTTGAACGGGAAGATGCTCAAGGGTCGTCCCGTCAATTGCAGATCGTGCCAGCCGAAAGGCCAGACTTTGTCTGGACGCAGACAGCATGGCAGCGAGGACGCCTTTTACCGCTGGGGGGATTACTCTAGCAGGATTAGAGATGGTCCGAAGGCATACGCCTCTGCTACGCCTCGAGAGAACGACCGGCGCGCCACGATGCAGGGCCCTGCAGAGACGCAGGCTTATCGTCAGCAGGCGAGCGACAATGTCAAGCGTTGCCTCTTCGTTGGCAATCTGCCCCGCATGCACGACCAGGCCATGGCCTACGACGAGATGTTCGAGCTCTTCAAGGGCTTCGGGATGTAAGTGCGAATATCTCTCCGCGTTCGCTCTACTAGGTGAGGCCTCCGTTCCTTGTTGACTAACACAATGATTTGTGTTACAACAGTGTTGCCGCCAGCAAGAGGTTCTCGCAACGTGATGGCAAAGAAGGCGACGGCCGGCGGAACTGGCAGCTCGTCGACTTCAGCACTCGCGACGAAGCGGCCGCCGCCATAAAGGCCTCGCAAGGAAAGGTCTGGAGAGGTGCGAGGATCCGGTTGGCCTGGGCCCAGTCGAAGTCTCCGTGGGCCTAGATACTATTTATCTTTTTCGTGTCATACGACCACAGAGATCCAGGGTTATGGAGTTGACGGCAGTATTATCGGGAGACACGGAGGTTTGTCTGCACCGAGGACCCCTCGAAAAAATACTTGCAACATTAAAGAACGGGACAACGATAATTATAATGTGTGATAACTGAGGTAGGCTCTCGCCAAGCGAGGCAGCATCCATTCAGGTTCTTTTTTGTTTTGTTTTGATGAGCTTGTTGGGTGGTGCATACAATGATGATTTAGTGATCACCAGTCGCACGGACCGAGGGCGGTAGATGCGGAGGCACGAGTTGATAGGTCTTCTCATCCCCCTTTCTTCGCGAATTATGGCGATGGAGTCGCATCTGAGTGGTGTGTTTACATTGAACCGTCTGGTCAAGACTTGAATCCAATAGGAATCGGAGAATCTGCCCTCTCAAGTCCATCATCGGGAGGCACACACGCGTACAGATCTGACACCCAGGAATAAAAAGGCTGGCCAAGAGGACCGATAGTTTCTCAAAAGCAGGGACCGTATGGAGATCCTGAAATGCAACACTGAGGCTGAACAGGCGATACGACATTGCCGGAGACCAGTTAGGTATTTTATGACCTGCTCGGTCTAGTACTTTCCGATGGCTCATCTTACGCCTGTACCAAACATATACCCTTCTGTTTTCTCGTGATATCGGAACAATACACCCCGTTATCTCGGCTGCGATCTCGCTCTTGGCTCTCCTGCGGTGTGACCCGATACGACGCCACTACTGCGTAGTCCTCCTCATTCGGTCAGCAGCTGCCGGACGAGCTCCGGGGTTATATCCACCTTTCATCCACGACAAGTCCAGCAACGCCAAATGATCCACTCGGGCCCTCGCTGAGAGTCAGGCACCGTGCCTAAGCTCCGCTGTGATGGCCGCGAGACGAGGCTCCCCGGCATGACCCCAGCTGGGGAACTCCGATTCCCCGCACGATGGTCTTTGCGGGGAACAGCAGGGCCGGCCTTGTTGATCACTCCCGCCATCCGGAGACCGCGCTACGGAGGATATTTTGCAGCCGAGAGCTCGCTGTCTCGCTGGAAATCGTGCGAGGCGGGGGCACGAGTTGGAGACGTTGCATGGTAACGCATGGGGTGCGGGAGCAGGCAGGGCCCGAGTCAGGTACAGGAGCGGCAATGATAGACCTGAGCCGCATTTCTGTGTCCCTGGCTTGATATAAAGTCAGTGTCGGCGGGATCTGCAGGCTGCGAAGCACTTCCTTGCCTCTTCTCTGCTCACTGTTCTGTTGGCTTGTGGTTGCCACGCAAGACTGTGTCGTTAACTTACGCCCCAGTCTAACCACCGTTCAAGATTGAGCATCCCAACACCATGGCACAACCAACTCCCACCAACAAGAATGAGGTCAAGCCTGAGCTCAGCGAGAACGAGCGGAGTCTCCCGCCCAAGATAGATGCTTCCGCCACCGATTCCGGCGCAGATGCCGCCAGAATGGAGCAGTACAGCAATTTCAACAACGCAACCCCCGAGTTTCACGACGAGATCAATAAACGACTTCTGAGCAAGGTTGATCTGCATCTACTCCCTATGCTGGTATTAATGTACCTCCTTAACTTCCTCGACCGGTCCAACCTTGCGCAAGCCCGCCTCGGGACGCTCGAGAAGGACCTCGGGATGCAAGGCACAGACTTCAACACAGCCACGGTATAAACAGCCATAGCCTTCCTGCGCGAATCTGCATCACTAATCAACCGTTTCTGCAGTCGATACTCTTTGTAGGGTACCTCCTGATGCAGTTGCCTTCTAATCTCCTTTTGACAAGAGTGAGGCCGTCGGTTTACCTTAGTCTCGCGATGTGCGTGTGGGGAGTCATCTCAACCGCACAAGCAGCAGCGCGCTCTTACCCCGGCCTGGTAGTCGCACGCTTTTTTCTTGGCTTCTCCGAGGCCCCCTTCTTTCCCGGCGCCGTGTTCCTCATGTCGAGCTGGTACAAGCGCTCAGAGCTTACACGGCGGATGGCGTGGTTCTACGCCGGCAGCTCGCTAGCCAACGCCTTTGGAGGACTCATCGGCGCGGGCGTGCTCTCGAACCTCGAGGGGGCACATGGGATCGCAGGCTGGCGCTGGCTATTCATCATTGAGGGCGTCATCACCATCGGCTCGTCTCTCATCTCTCTACTTGTCCTGCCAGACTACCCCCTGACGACAAGATGGCTGTCCCCTGAGGAGCAGGCGTACGCGGCATGGCGGCTGCGCGACGACACGGGCGACGACGACGACGCAGGGGCAGCGTCCATCAAGGAGGGCGTCATGCTAGCCCTACGCGACCCGCGGCTATACCTCTTCACCCTTCTCCAGCACTGCTCCATCCTCAGCCAGAGCTTCCAGTACTTCTTCCCCTCGATCGTCAAGACGCTCAACTACGGCAACGTGCAGACGCTGCTGCTCACGGTGCCCGTGTGGATCGGGACCTTCCTGGTCTCCCTCGTAGTGACGTATACCTCCAGCCGCACGGGGGACCGCAGCTACCACATCATCATCCTCATGCTCGTCTCGGTCGTGGGCAACATCATCGCCGTGGCGACGCTCAACACGGGCGCGCGCTTCTTCGCCATGTTCCTCCTGCCCATGGGCGCCGTCGCCGCGTACCAGATCATCCTGAGCTGGGTGGCCAACAGCTTCCCGCGGCCGCTGGTGAAGCGCAGCGCGTGCATCTCCATCGCCAACATGATTGCCAACTGCGCCAACATCTACGGGCCGTTCATGTACCCGGCGACCGACGCCCCGCGGTACCTCCGCGGCGGCGTGAGCACGGCGGCCGTCGCGGTGCTCGTGGCCGCGCTAGCGTTCGTCCTGAGGATGGTCCTCAAGAAGCAGAACGAGAAGCTCGCGAGGGCCGAGGTCGTGACGGAGGACGGCAATGTGCAAAACCTGCACGGCAACAGTCGCGAGGCTGGGGCAGTGGGCTTCAGATATATTCTTTGATGCAGGGGCCGAAGATGGTGAAAACGAGGCCGGTTGGGAAAGAGCTGGTTATGACCATATTTGGTTGTGCGAGACATTTAGATCACTAGCCCTCGCTTTACATTCTCCTGAAGCCAAGGGATATTGAGCATCACTATAAGTTCGTGAACTCTAGTTCCTTTGGGTTTTTTGTGCGTGGTACATCCCAGTAGAGATAACCTTTGTCCCAAAGACGACCTTGACCTTACTAGTGCCATAGGGTAAAGGAAAACAACTTCTTCCAATATCACAGCGCAAGCTCCGATCTTCGAGTTGCCTTCTCCGCGAAGTTGATCGAAACTCACTCCTATCGTGTTTTGCTTAACTGGCTTATAGTATTTCTTGCTCTCTGAGACCGGGAAACGAGCGATTTTTGCAACTTGGTCGGCAGACTCAAGCCCGTCAGCTACATACCGAGAGGTCAATGATCGCTGGCGGCTATCTCCAGCATCCCGGTGATGCGCCAGGAGGCCCTCACCATAACAACAATTCATAGAGCCGATACTCCAAGGTTGAAGACGTCATATGTCCACGGCGATGCAAAGGATATGGACCATCGGACTTGGCGAAAATTGCTAGAGGGAAAGTGGTGGAAACGATGACCTGAAACCCTCCCTCTGAAGTTCGGACCTCACATCTACCTTGATAGCATCCCTGAAATATGCCTCAGCAACCTAGTGTGGGATAAATACAGCCTTGACAAGGTACCGATGGGAAGAAGAAGAAGCAAGATGTGTACCAGCATGCTAAGCTTCCATTCGACAAGACTGCGGCAACCTTACCGTTCATACACCAAACGCCGGAGTTCGGGGCTCTGGTCAGTTGGCTTTTTTCCTTCCTGCACCGGGACATCGTCAGCATGGACCAGGTTGTCCTCTTCGTTGTTGGTGGGATTGCCCCAGGAGGGCCAGATGAAATCCGGACAAAGAGAAGGCGTGGAAGAAGACCGCCGGGGGTCGGGCCCCTCCAGGGTCCGGAGGTCCAGAGGTTCAGAGGTTCAGAGATTGAGAGTAGAACAGATGGGAGACTAAGGCAGTCATCCTCTTAACGGGAACAATGCAAAGCCGAACAATGTAGCCAACGCCTCAGGGATTACGGTGATTGCACTACTTTTGAGAGGAGTATGGAGGTTAGTGCAAATAACAGCCGAGGCGGTCCCAAGTGTAAGTTTCCCCTGTGCGTTGCATTGAGGTACTGAAACTGCTCTCTTTACTAGAGTATCTCACGAAAGACATAAAGCTGTAATTCGAGGTGTTGTATTGTGGGTAACTCCTCTTGGGACTTGCTGCTCATCCTTAACTGTTTTTTTTTATTCATTTTCAACAAACCATTGAAAGCTCGCGCATGCTAGATGCTTTGTCTGTGCACGCGCTGACGTCCATGGCTTTCGGCATTATTAGCATCACGATGGAGGTATCATACACCCACGTTGGCGGGCCAATATGGATTACCGCCATGTTTTCCCTTCTTCTTGTTTCTATTGCTTGTTAATTTCACAGCTAGGCCCCCGAGAGTTTGGCGTACGGATGAGCTGATCATCAGGGAAGAGCTGTTTATCAGAGAAGAGCCTCTTCCATCTACCATTACGGGTTGGGTTGACCTGTGTCTGTACGATGGACAGGAACACATGAGGCCGTTGTGGTCCAAGTCCTCAAATTTGTTGTAAGCCAAGAAGAGGAGTCGGCGCATACAGACAAGTCTTCGGCTCGACAGAGACGTGGCTCTCGAAGTCGGAACGCAATGCACTTTTCATGTTGTCGGCGAAAGAAAGCCAGGACACGCCCGTTGGAAAGTCGGAACTCAGAGTGGGTTGGTTGAGCATTCAGCTCTGCCCACCCACCATCCATCGGGACCAGTTTTTTGTGATCTGCAAGCCGATACCGGCACGTGCGCGCCGTTGCGGCCAGGAAGAGCACCTTATTAATGCAATTGCTTGAAACGTCCGATTGACAAACTCCGGGATCCCTACTGTCGGGCGCCAATGGAGACGACGTGCGAGCTCCACGCGGGTATCCTCGACGCGACCAGCCTCTTGCAGTCTCCCGCATGTGCATGCCCGAAAGGGCTTGGTCGCAAGCCATTTGTTGCTTGTTTAGTGTATGATCGAACGAATGCGACTTGGTGACGGGGAAAAACCCCTAATCCCATGAGGAATGATTACCTAGAAGGCTCGGCAAGATGGCTCAAGTGGTGCATCCCGTGCGAGCCGTGCCAGCTCTTCGCAGGGACAATAACATTCCCCAGACCACGCGAAGTCGCCCATGCCGACTCCGAGAGATGTCCGGCCCTTGCACAACCGGACTTAGCGGGCCATGCTGCCCTCGAAGCCGGGAACCTGCGAACACCGAGGGATGGCACGATGGGGGGGCTGCCTTGCAGAGGGCTAACCCCGGCTTCCACGGGGTAAATGGCCCTGGGGCAAGGGTGTGCTGCACTGCTGCACTGCTGCAGGGCGGCTGCAGCTCTTCCAGTCTCGCTTCAGAAGCCAGCTTGCGACCATGGCGATTGTGAGGCCACGTTTGGGCAGCACTCGGTTCGGCTCGGGGGGGGGGGGGGGGGTTCACACTGCAATCGCGGGGTGGGTGTGGCCAGAACGTACGTTGCGGTCGGCTGGGGGCACAGATGCAGATGCAGATGCGACCCTGCTGCAGCCTCGGTCCTGCTGGTCGGTTGCGCGTCGTGTGCACACAACATGATGTTCGAGCACGCGAGCAGCAGATCTCGGCTCGAGAGTTGCAGGGCGCGTCGGTGATTGTTTCAACCACGGCACGTCCTGGGAAGGAGCCCGCCCCAGGATGCTCCGAAACCTCCCGGTTGCGTCGCCCCAGCACCTTGCATGGCCCAAGGAGAAGGAGCGCAAAGACGCAAAAGATTCATGGTAATGCTCTGTGTCAATGTCGGACGGACAAGCAGTCGTCGAGTCGTGAGAGGTCGTGATGGTCGCAGGCTGTCACGACATATCCTGTAGAGGAAGGAGGAGCCGCAGACGCACCCCACCTGGAGCTCCGAGAACGCTGCTGCCAGCTCGCATCCCGCGCGGCCTGCCCTGGTGGGGGAGTCGGGAGTCGGGAGTCCCTTCAGGCTTCGGCAGGCGCCGAGGTGGAGCGTCGTGCACACAACGGTCCACGACTGATCCGTCCGTCGTGAGAAGCCCCCCGTCTCTGGTGAGACTCCCAGCAGGTCCGGCACGCGCCAACAAGTGAGAGACCGTCTCAGAGACCCCACCGGCCATGCCACGTGAAAAGAATACATGTTCTCTCAGGGTCGGCGACGGGGAACACCACGGGGCCGGGAGTTGAGGCCGATTGTGGAGGTTGCCGTGACGGGCGGGATTGATAAGCTACTGGCCTGTTTGCTGTGACAGCGGCCGCTGATAAACCACAATGCACGGCCCAAGGTCGGCCGAGCCCTTGCCCAGGTCACCGAGGGCACATGGGACACCTGCAGCCTGAGATCGGCCCATCCAGCACCTGCTAACTCCAGGTCCCGGCCGCTCCACTCCATCCCACGCCTAGCGCCTGCCTGCAGATCCGCTCCGCTGCACCACCTCCTCCTCCCAGAGCAATAATTATTTCCTTGCGCGCTCCTCTCTCCTCGCCCTCCGTCTTGCACAACCCTTCTTCCGCTCTCTCATACTTCCCGGCAATCTCGACACATACCCAGAACCTTCACACGCACACACACATCACAGCAACCTTTTGCTACGTCCCGAACGCTCCTCTGTGTCGGCTCCCGCTCTGCGACCCCGACAGCACCCATACGTCAAGCATCCACTACCACCCTGCGGCCTGTGCCCTCTTCCCTACTCCGCCCGAAGCACCAGCTCTGCGCCGAACTTGCGACTTTTCCCGCACGGCACCACCTCTGCCTGCCTTTGCTCCTCGCAACCACAACCACAACCACACACAACCACCACAATGCTCGCCACACGTGCTCTCCGGCAGGCCGCTCACGCCACCACCCGCACTCCCATGATCCAGTTCATCGGAAAGCGATCAATTCCTTGTACGTCTCCAGAATCTCCTTCCCTGCATCCCCATGTGCAACCACTGACTCTGCATCTCCTCACAGCCGACATTGACCACACCCCCAAGCCTCACCCCGAGGCCCCCGGCAAGGCCCTTCCCGGCTCGTTCGGCTCCTCCCCCAACGGCAACTCGCACGTCAGCTTCAGCTCCTACCGCGACGGCGCCCAGCAGCACGGCCCCCTGCGCAAGACTCTGGGCCTCGCCTCCGGTGCCGCTCTCGGCCCCGTCAACCCTCCCCAGGGCCAGTACTTCGACCGCAACGAGCTGCCTCTGCGCTTCCGCCGTGCCCCTCTCGATCTCGCCGAGATTGAGGCTATCGAGACCGGTGGTGCCACTCTCTTTGGCTGAGCGGGCCTTCTGGGCTCAATGGGGGACGAGAGTGGCAGAGATGTGACCGCTCAAGCGAGATCTCTCTCTGCACGAGAAGAAGAAGAACGGAGGTGCAAACCTCAGAGACTGTAGTGTGAAAAAAATTCACGCAACAAGCTCAACCTGGCTCAGGTTGTCCAGCTCGCCAACATCACTTGATGCGCGAAGCCCACGGCAGCCGAGCCCCAAAACGGCGCAAAGATACCCACGATGTCATTCAGCGGATTGTGCAGCACGACCAGTACGGAGCAGACAAAAAGCATGATTCTGATGTATTATTCATGATGGGGGACAAGGGTGGATATCTGTACAAAAGCCAGCAAACAGCTGAACGCGGAGGATGTGAGAGCCGCCTCGGCGATGGGCGTCGCTCTCCTTAGGGGGACACCCCGTGCCGCATTCCACCTCCCCCCTCGAAGCATCCTCTCTACTGGAGGGCGATGTCCACTTCTCTACACAATGCAGGAATGGGCAGATACTGTAATCAACAGAACAGGACTACTTCCAACTCGGCATAACGTGTCTATTGTGTGAAACTGCCCTGACCTATGCTTGTCAGACTCTGATCCTTCTCAAGACTATGCCCCGCTGATGCCCTGCTATGCCCAGTACCGCCCCCAGATTGCGTACTCATCCTTGCTTCCTCGAAACTTGAACTCCATCTCAATAATATCCTCATAGCCCTCTATGGTCGTCGGCCTGGAGAAGCGCGAATTGAAACCGTGAAACGCCATGGAGGGCAGCGACGCACGCCCTTCTGGATTCAACGAGGCCCCATTGAGAGCCCTAACCACTGCATTGTGCTCGCACAGCGCGAAGGGTGTCTTGAACCAAACGCAACGGATCGGCACACCACGGCTCCGCGCGAGATCAACCCACTCCTTCCTTCCATCAGGGTCGGCGTTGGTGTTGTCAATCGCAACAGACCTCCCCGCCACCAAGTGCTCGGCAGCAGCCTTGAAGCACTTCTGCCGCGTCTTGAGCGTGTCCTGGTTGATACGCTGATAGCCCAGGGGTTCCAGATATCGCCAGAAGAATGTGCTCTTGCCCGCGCCCGGCATGCCGCAGAAGAGCACAATGTCTTGCTTGTTCTTTTTGACAAAGATGACATCTTCCTCGTTGGCTACTGTGCTGGCCTGGCTAGCAGCGTCAGGAGGCCGCGATATACCGCCATCTGAAAATGGGTACCTGGCAAGATCAAACTCTCGCACGAACTCCCGTGGCTCTTCGCCGAGGAAGAACTCCTCGGGCGTCTTGTACGTGATGCCGATGTTGTGCGCGAGATCTCGGTCCGAGCAGCTGAAATCCTTCTTGACAACGCTCCCGTTCACAACTGCGGCTATCCGGCCGCCGGCGTCGCCAATGAACATACTGTTCTTGAGGTCAATCTCTGACTCAGATAGGCCGTAATCCTTGCACATCTCTTTCCACATGCCTGTGCGGGGCTTGCGGAAGATGTCCTTCTCCGTTGCCGCGTAAAGTGTGATGGGGATATCAAGCTTGGCCAGGACGGCGGAACACTTCTGCTTGAAGCTGGCGATCTTCTCGCCGTTTTTGGGCTTCTTATCCTTGGGGTCTAGATGGAGCTTCAAGCCGCCCTGGTTGCTGAGGATAATAACCCGGTAACTAGCGATGATGATTGTGCCTCCCTGTTAGCCACAAATACCTGCAGTCGAGGATGCTGCGAGAGGAGCATCGTGCAGCGGATGGCTTACCCTTCGTCTGAGTACAACTGCCGTAGCCGATCGGGTACAGTGGCGTGCCACCACTTCCAGTCGCCAGGTCCATCGGCGAACTTCTTGCCGGACGCTGTTGTAATCAGGGTCGAGTCGAGATCAAAGGCGATCACCTTCTGTCGTTTTGAAGAGGAGGCATCTGTCGTGCCCTCCGGCTCATACTTGGCTATGAGGAGGGTCCCGGGGCTCTCCGCATCTGGTAATCTTTCTGACCAGACTGTCCGGTCCTTTGGCTTCTGGGATGCTGGCGTGAAGAAATTGGCGACTGCTCCTTCTGCACGGTCCGGGCGAGTGGTGAGCTAGCAGTCAAACGTTTGATGGGGCTCCCAGGACGTACTGGAGATGCTACTCTCCGCCTTGCGCTTTTGCGGCGGAGGCGAAATTGGCTGAGTGGCCTTGCGCTTTGCAGGCGGTGGAGACGACGCTTTCCCCATGATGATTGCAGCAGTGGAGAATGGTGCGCGATGTAGTTGCAGATGCAGATGTGAGGGAAGGACGACGAAGTGCGAGATGCTGCTCTTATATGCGAGATGAGGTGGTATCGAGAGCCATGGATCCAGCGCCAGACAGCCTCGGAGTGTGCATGGCATGTATGCACTGGTGTTTCTGCCTAGATGTGCCTGCCGGGGTGGCTTGATGAAGCTTGAAGTTGGTGCTGGGGGACTGACAATCTACGGAGCTGTGAAGTCGCGATGCGCATGTGGGGCCGCCGCCCTTTCCACTTTCGGCACCAATGCGCTTGACACGCGAGATCACGAGACCAAATATGCACCTTTTCAACTTCAGACTTCTCTGACTTTCGCAGTTTTTGAAGTTACTCCAGGTATCTATGACGCTATGGAGAACGTCGCTTCGGTCACTATCATCGTTCGCATTCTCCATATCCTATTTTCCATATCAGAGGAGGCTTATTCCTTGATAGAAGGCCACGCATGTAAGAGGAACTGCTCGACTTCACGGCCCAGGGTCACAAAGAGAAATAAGAACACAATAGCTCAATTGTACGACCTGGGATTTGAAAAAGCGACCTATGCAGGATTCATATATAGGGTTCTCTGTCCATCTTAGTCCCGATCTTTGTTCCGTCTCCTTGTCATATTTTCACCAAATATCCTCACATGCATGATTCAAGAACTGTCCACCGTCCTACTTCCAGGAATCATCCAAGTCGTCAATTCATTTTGGTCATTGCTCTGGCTTGAGCATGAAGACATCTCCGAAGTCGCGTGTGGGACGGCCCCAGTGACTGCAGTTCGTGGTACCTAGCTCATCGGAGATAGATGGCTCGCTACAAGTCCTTATATGGGCACTGGTCCTGCTGTTTATGCACGACTCTGCTCTATGGCCTAACACGTCTTGCTTTAAGACCACCATCATAGCCATCATTCGGTCTACAGACACTCACGAGTCAATCCAGACTTTCGATCAGCTTCCGTTCAACGGAGAACATTCTCGCAACACGACCACATCATACACCATGGCCGCCATCAAGCGAGATCCCGTACGGACACTGTTCCGTGGTCCGATCGATGAACACAACCATTCGCAACATCTTCAGCTAGCGTCAAAAGAAGCTGACAGGACGTGTGTCTATAAGGACCCGACCGAGATGTTTGCCATCAACAATCATGAGGCAGGTTACCGCAGAGAACTGGTCAACGTCGCCGATTTCACGTTCACCTGTGCTTCGAACATCGACCCCGCCGTCACTGAGCAAGCAACCCTTCCGTCGACCAAGCCTGACGTCGGCCGCAGTAGAAGTAACGACAGCTTCACCAGCCAGAGAGAATTCCTTAACCGGGACCAGAGGTCAGGTGCTGCCTTCTCCTCACCGGAAACTCCCCCCAAAAGCATCCGCTATGGCCGTGACTACGACCGCGAATCGATCCAGGAAGAGCAGGAGCAGTTCGACATGATCTGGGCTGCCGGCAACCGCCCACCACGGCGTTGGGACTGGAGTGAACCGGTGCGGGCATCGCAGGTCCTACCACCTCCAGGCTTCGGCTACAGGTACAACGCAGATGAACTTATGTGGGGGCCGCGCCCGTCGAATCCGCCGGTGCGAGCTTCACAAATTTCGGCTCCCCCAGGCTTCGGCTTCGTGTACGACGCCAATACATTGACGTGGGGACCACCTCCTGCTCAGTTGACGATCCTCACAGAAGTGGAGGAAAAAGAAGTAGAAAGGGACCATGAGCACGGGGAAGAGGTCACTGAGGTTGTTCCCGTCACAGCTCTGGACGAAAGTCTGGGCCACGAGGAGGAGGATCGGAGCATACAAAGTGGTTCGAGCCGCGGCAGCACTCGGGCTACTGCGCTAATACCCCCGTATCTCGAGGGTTTCGACGGCGTCTATATCCTCGAAGATGACGAGAGCATCCGGGATGATGTGAGCGTTGAGCCCTGCCCTGCCTTTGAGAATATCCCGGGTTTCGACAATGTCGAGAGTCTCGGAGACGAGCAGATACTTGACAGTGGCCTCGTCCACTGTGTGATTCTTTAAGGATCAATTCTGGGTGCACTGGGCTAATTCGCATGCAAAATCCCCTGTTTGGAGACTGGGACCTGTTGCTCGTGGAGTTGCATGGGGTTGTAGGGCCTAAGTATCATAGGTTTTTGGCTTGGCGTCAAGATGATCATTATGCAGCTTGACAGCTGCCCGTTGGAACCATGATTTTGATAGCATGACCAAACCAGGATCCCGCATTGGGTATATTCTAGACGAATTTGCTCTGACATGTCGAGATAGAGCTGTTCTCTGCACCCAAGGTACTCTGTGCCACAACGTGCTTGTCATTGGACCATTGGTTGGAATCTTCCGCTCCCAGACAACGATTGACCCCTAGTGTACCCTAGGTGCACTACTGTACACCAACCCCCGTTCGCATTAGGGCATCCTGGCCAGCTCCCCATTCCGGTGCCGCACAGCCTATCACGGGCCCCACGGGGTGCGCGTTAGCGAATCAGAGGGCTCGAACCTGCCCCCGGCCGGACGACCGACGCGGCTCCTGTGGATTACATCATTGGCGCAAGGTCCGGCGATCTGGAGGGGAAAGCTCGACTCGCAGCCTGGGAGCCTTCTTTTCAGTCTGCACTGGGGCCGCCAAGACACCCTTGAAATGCAGTCTGGTGTGTTTCCAAGATCGAATCGAACATGGACAGGCACGTGAGCAGGGGTCGGGGGAATCTGCAATGGGATTGACATCGCAGCCGGATAAGCCCTCTGACGTCGCTCCCTTCTGGCCCTCTTCTCTTCTCTACACTCACAATCACCCAGCGTTCCTTCCGCCGGCTGCACATGGTCCTGTTCGACAAGACCCGTGCAAGTCCTGTTCTTGCCTGATTACTAGGTGTACTTGCACAATTGCACAAAGCAACCATGGCTGAAGAGAAGCCATCGCCCGACTTGTCGGGCCAGCGCGACCCAGCCTCCGCCGAGGAAGCAAACTCCGTCGGCGTCTATGAGAGCGACGATGACCTCCTCGGCCAGCAGAACATCGACATTGCCTTGAACAGAAAGATGCACCTTGTCAACAACGTGAGTCCCTTTTCCTCAGGGCGCCACACCGGCCAACCCTCTCCGGAACCCTCCCAAATCTAACAAACGCGTCCTCTTCCCTTCTCTAGGCCATTGACGAGATCGGCTGGACGGGCTACCACTGGAAGCTCTTCGTCCTCAACGGCTTCGGCTACGCCGTCGACAGCCTCGTCCTGCTGCTCCAGGGCGTCATCTCGACCCCGGCCTTCAAGGAGTTCGGCCAGCGCGGCTACAGCGGCGGCCTCACCATCGCCGTCTACACGGGCATGCTCGTCGGCGCCCTCTTCTGGGGCTTCGGCGCCGACGTCATCGGCCGCCGCACCGCCTTCAACGTCTCCCTCTTCATCTGCTCCGTCGCCACCCTCGTCTCGGGCGCCAGCCCAAACTGGGAGGCCCTGGGCTTCTTCATCGCCGTGCTCGGCTTCGGCGCCGGCGGCAACCTCGTCCTGGACACCGCCGTGTTCCTCGAGTACCTGCCTGGCGACAAGCAGTGGCTCTTGACTCTGCTCGCCTGCTGGTGGGGTATTGGCCAGACTGTGACGGGCAGTATCGCTTGGGGCTTCCTTGGTATGTATTCTTGAGGACTCGCAAAGCAGCAAGGCAGGCGGAAGACTATAGAAATTGTGCTGACAACATGAAACTCGCATATACATAGTCCCTGCGAAGTGGAACTGCGCCGACGCCGCGACCTGCACCAAGGAGAACAATATGGGCTGGCGGTACGTCATGTACACGGCGGGCGCGCTCGTGCTGGCCATGTCGCTCGCGCGGATCACGGTGATCCGGCTCAAGGAGACGCCCAAGTACCTGCTGGGCATGCGCGAGGAGGCGCAGCTCGTCGAAAACCTGCAGGCGCTCGCGGCAAAGTACAACCGCCCGTGCTCGCTGACGCTCGCGCAGCTCGAGGCGTGCGGCACGATCCGCTCGTCGGGCAAGGCCAAGCGCTTCTCGCTGCGCGAGACGAGCCAGCACATCTCGGGCCTCTTCGCGACCAGGAAGCTCGCCCTGTCGACGAGCATGGTCTGGATGTCCTGGACGCTCATCGGCCTCGTGTACCCCCTATTCTACGTCTTTCTCAAGTAAGCAAGCTCGCTCATCACCAAGGCCACACACACACAGAACTGACAAAGTCCTCACTCTTCCAGCAAATACCTCGAGTCCCGCGGCGTCGGCGCCACGAACCAGTTCAACGTCTGGCGCGACTATACGCTGACCAACATTTCGGGCATCTTCGGCCCCATTCTGGCGGGCTTCATGTGCAACATCCGCCACCTGGGGCGGCGCTACACGATGCTCGTTGGCGCTCTGCTTACCATGGCCTTCTTCTTCGCGTACACGGCCGTCTCGACCCCGGACCAGAACGTCGCCTTCAGCTGCATCATCGGCTTCTGCCTCAACATCTACTACGGCACGCTGTACGCCTACACGCCCGAGGTCCTGCCCAGCGCGCACAGGGGCACGGGCAACGGCATCGCCGTCGCCTGCAACCGCGTCATGGGCATCATCTCGGCCGTCGTCGGCACCACTGCCGACACGTCAACGTCGGTCCCGATATACATCTGCGCCGCGCTGTTCGGCGCCATGGGCGTCGTTGCTGCGCTGTTTCCGTTCGAGCCGTACGGCAAGAGAAGCTCCTGATCGTGCCGTGTCCGACGGCGATGAGTTGCCGGGATTGCCGGGAGCCGTGGTAGTGCTCTGCATTCAGTCTAGGCACGACTATGTACTGGACGTGGCGCTGCTCGAATGCAGAGTGAGAAAGGGGGACAAGGTCAGTTTCAGGAGGCTGTGGTTCATCGGAGATGGAAAGGAAGTGGTGGAATGATACCCCAGGAAGCGTTGATAGACGCTGTCCAAATGTCTTGTGAGGCAATCTATGATCTTGAGCGTAGAGCTCGATATAGAGGTCTACTAGAGCGTAGCTACTCATGTGATACCGACATAGTTGATAACTTCTCTACCGGACGCGCTCCGTTTCTGCACTTAGCGATCACGCATGTGCCGCCCCCATGTAAACGATGCATTTACCCAAGCGTCCAGAACGGAGCCCAGGCAGCCTTCTTCACCATTGCTCGGCTTCCTGGTAGCTACGATCACGGATAGAACGCGTACACTCTGTCCCCAGATGCGTGCCAAGTCGTTGTCCCGTGCAGATTGACCACAAGGCGCCCAGCACGTCCGATGTGGAACAGGACCTTTGGTTGCGTTTGACGCCCTGGAGGCAAAACACCCACGGTGTGAGGCAATGCCGCCCTTGGGACACGTGGTCTGCGCTGTCCAGATACTCTCAAGTAGGAGCCTGGCGCAATCACCACTGCATGATGATGTGGCCTGGCGCATCGGCCGGTGGCTTTCCTACGGTGGAGGCCATGGCCCATCCGTGGATCGTGCTCGGTTGTCGAAGTACCTTCGTTGCGACATTGTGTAATCTGGACGAGATCAGACGAATGAAGCTGTCCGGCTCCAGTCCTCCTCGCCAACAGGCCGAAACTCGACCCCTTCACCGAAATAGCCAGCGTCCTGCCATGCTTTCATCGTGGCGCTATCGTATGGACCCTGCTTGGGCGTGTCGTCACGCCCATCAACCCAGCGGAACTCCCACATTTTGGTGGCCGCATTAGCAATACCGGAATCCTCCTCTACTTGTTCCTCCTTAGCAGGTTCCCTCCACGGTTCGTCTGACTCGCGTGTGTACTCGCGTATGAGGCGTTCCCGCTCAGTATCGTAGATCTCCGGACGATCTCTTCCGAGCAGCTTGTCGGCGGCATCCGTGATGGCGTTAATGGCCTCTTTTATCCTGACCTGCTCAGGATCCTCCTCGGTCTTCTCCGGCTCAGTGTCCATGACATCCTGTTTTTGTTTCTTCTGCTTCCACTTTGGCACCTTTTTCGGCTTGACCTGTCCCTTGGCTAGTCGCGCGAGCGCCTCGAGTGTTGTTTCGCCGGGCTCTAATCGGAGGATCAGCGCCTTCAGAAGGTCGGAAGTCAGGTAGCTGTCATCCTCCTTGCGCTTCGCTCTGGCATCATCCTCACGCTTCTGATGCGCCTCAGCTGCCTTTTTGACGTCTTTCTTGCTGACGCCGTCCAGCCAGCGATCGTGCACTGCGTCCGGGTCTACAGCCTTGCGGACAAAGTTGCCAGACTCGTCGAACTTGCCTTCCTCCTGCTCTGCCTTGAGATTAAACGCCTCGACCTTAGGCGCATGCTTCTTGAGGCCTCCGAGGCCAACTTCCTCATCTATACCTTCCGCCTCGATGGCAAGCCGCCGGGCCTCGTCGTCGTCGTCATCATCGGATTCCTCATCGAGACGAATCTGCCCTCCGGACTTTGACCGCGAATCCTGGCCCTCGATCTGGTCGGCATCGAGGAACCTGACTTCCTTGCTTGTCTTGCCCGAGGTTTCGTCCACCGTGTCATCTTTCGGATCGTCGTCCTCGTCGCCAAACATGTCGTCCATGTCCTCGTCCGCCTTCTTCGCGGGCTTGGCTTTTGACGACGCGTGTAGCGAGCCGAGCTCCTCGCGATCCGAGTCCGAGTCGTAGCCATCGATGTTGACCGCGCCGCGTTTCGTGGTCAGCCCTCCCTTGATGACATCCGCATCAGCCTCGAGGAAAATATCGGGCGCTTCGTCGTCGTCCGGGTCCGCATCAGGAGCAAGCGCGGAAGGATTCCGCAGATCAAACTTGACTTTCTTGCTGTCGGGCTCGGCCCTGTGCTGGCGCGCATACGTCTCGCCGTCGCGTTTGGGCCTTGCAGCGCTGTGCCGGGACGCCATGGTTGCCGAAAGATTGGCGGGGCGGGACTGATTGTCCCAAGCGCAAGGTGGTTGTGGTTGAAGAAGAGTTCGAGCTCTCTCAGGCTAGGTCGTTAGGAAGCTTCCTCAGGTTTCCAGCCCTGAAGGTGTTTGATCTGGGGAAGGTACAAGGGTACGCCATAGGACCCCACCACGACCTCCGAGCTCCTGCCGTTTCGTCATCAGCAGGTGCCTCACTTAACTGCGGCCTCGTCAGGTACAACATCTCCGGTGCACTGCTTGGCATCATCAACTTCGACAGACTCTGAGTCAACGACCACTCTTGTGCGATCTCACCCAAGATCAGCGACCGCATCTTGACCTGGACCCTATTCCGATTCGACCGACCATCAAACACCTGACGGCGACATAATAACTTATCCTACATCCCGCCTCACGTTCGCATCATCACCGACACTCACGCCCAGTTCGAGCTCAACGGAGCTGTGCGACTATGGTATGCCTCTACTACACCCGAGACACACTACAGAGGAGAGAACTGACTCCCCATGCCTGACCAGTATCGCCCAGGCTTCGGCGGTGGCGGCGGCTTCGACCCCGAAGACATGTTCAACATGGCGCGCTCCGGCGGCATGATGCGCGGCGCTGCGATGCGCCGCTTCGACGAATACTTCCGATGCTATCCCCTCGTCATGGCCCCAGGTAGCGAACGGCCAGAGCTTAATTTCGGCTCCAAGATTTTCCTCCCGCCGTCGGCCCTGCAGAAGATTTCACAGCTGCATGTCCAGTGGCCGCTCATGATGGAGCTCGTGAACGGCGAGAAGGACCGCATGACGCATGCTGGTGTCCTCGAGTTCGTCGCTGAAGAGGGACGGGCATACATTCCACAATGGGTATGGCAGGCACACGGCAGTCTCATTCGATAACCGCAGGTGCGAGAGCTGACAATTGTCGTTCATACAGATGATGCAGTCACTACAGCTCGACGTCGGCGACATGATCCAGATCAAATCCACCTCACTCGAATTGGCCAAAATGGTCAAGCTGCAGCCACAGTCGACCAATTTCCTCGAAATCAGCGACCCCAAAGCGGTGCTGGAGAAGGCATTTAGGAACTTTGCTACACTCACCCGCGGTGACGTCTTCAACTTCGAGTACAACGACGAAGTATACGAGGTAGCCGTGCTCGAGGTCAAGCCAGAGACAGAGAAGATGGGCGTGTGCATGATTGAGACAGACGTGTCGGTCGAGTTCGCCCCGCCCGTGGGCTACGTTGAGCCGCAGAAGGGCAGCGGCACAAGCACACCGCGGAGCACACGCGGCGCTGGCGGCGGTCTTCCCCCTGGTGGTCTGCTGCGCAACCAGGGCACCATGGCTCAGAGCATCAACTACGACTCCATCAAGCCCGAGGCCAGCACTGCCGCGGCCGGCGCGCGTGCCGCGTCATCACACTTCCTCAACGAGGGCCACAAGCTGGTCTCCAAGAAGGGCAGCAAGGCCCCCACCCCAAAAGCCTCGACACCAGTCGCTGGCTCTTCGTCAAACGTGCCTCCTCCTCCGCGCCGCACGACGAATGGGCCCATGCCGCTCCGGCTCCCGCCAAACAAACTCTTCTTCGGCTACGATGTCAAGCCGGTCAAGACAGACGCCGACAAGGAGGCCGAGAAGGAGAACGCCCAGCAACCGCACTTTGCGGGACAGGGCCAGACGCTGAGAGGCGGCGTCGTCAAGAAGAAGGACGCGTCGGAAGAGGGCAGCAAGCCGTCAAAGTCTGACGAGAAGAAGACAAAGACGGAAGGCAGTGGAGGACGGAGGCTCGATGGGAAGAAAGCGACTTAGCGCCTGTGTAGAAATTTAACACTGACACGGCGTTGATAAGCTACAGTGCTCAGAATCCTAGCTAGAATGGGCATGCACCTTTTTTACCCACATGTCTCTCCGGTGTCGTAGGGCTGAGGTTCAGGCTCTTGACAATAATGCAATCTATCATTGCAAAGCGGAACTAGCATTGGTGGTGCGCAGCTGCAGAGACCGCTGGGCGCGTGTAGGTGCTTCTATGTGAAGATTCATGCCCATCTGCCGCATCTATTCAGAGGAGTGTCAGCGATGTCATCGTGATCGACACTCTATGTCCAGATCAAATAAAGACAGGAAAGTATCATCTTAAGCCATGGTCTTGTCATTTACACAACTATCCTTGTTCTAGTAGAAGTAGTTGTTGTCCTCGCATTGTGCAAGAACAACCACTCCCATCGGAAGATATAGCCGGTAGGTGAGATACGATCAGAGAAAAACAAGAGAATAGAACCAGCTGCAGCTCGGCAACCCATTTGTGCCGCGGGGATATCATGACTATGAAAGCAACAGCAGGCCAGGAATCCGGCCAAGACAAAACATGCGCGGGAGAAAGATGGCTCGGCATCGGCCAGGACCGCCAGGAGTCTTTACGAGCACTTGAAACAAAAGGACAACAGATTCAAGCCCCAAAACAGATAAACAGCACCATCCGCCATTAATGCACCCTGCCGCCATCTATGCAACTCGATGCTTCCACCTTGCCTGCCCGAGACACCTGTAGACACCTGCAAATACAACAAGGTCGAGAAAATTCGCAAACGCATATGTTCGTCATGGTCGTCGTGATAATCGTCAAGTAATGTACACTGAGCTGAGCAGTGAATTTGGAGGCCGCTGTGGAAGCATCTGTGGAAGCCCACGGCTAGACCTGAGGACCGCAGAGTTCGAAATTTCAGGCCCCATTCGCCGTCGAGCGGCCGTACCGCGCGAGCTCCTCTGCTGGTCTCCACGGCTCTTTCGTCCGGATGGTCTTGCGCAGGATCTCAAGCGTGATCGGAATCGCTTCCTCGGGTGAGGTCCACGGACCCAAGCGATCGAGTAGTTTACCCACATCGCCACCATCCTCCGACTTGGACGACCCGTCGTAGGTTCCCAGTGTCCTACGTGCCGTTTCTGCCCCTCGCCACGCGTCATGCTGTTCCTTTGAATTCTGCAGCATCTCCTTCGCTACCTCGGGGCTCTCTGGGTACGTCCAAAGCGCCTGGCCTATACTGACCAGCGCGATTCCATGCATGCGGAGTAACAGAGCCGTGAGCGGACCGTTCCGCGCACAGTCAGCCCTGATTGATTGGAAGTACGCTTTCAATGACTTCCAGGTCTTGATGGTCTTTGTCTTCTTCTCTAGATCGCGCGCCTCATTCTCGAGCTTGAATCCAAGCATATATGAGAGAATGGACTGCACTCCTAGGGCCATAGCGGACTGTGCGTCCCGCTCAGCTGGCGCGGATGTTGGCTGCTTGGCCCCGGTGATACGGTCGCGACTATGCTTAAGCTTGGTACCGAGCTCGATATACTTATGGGACTTCGCACCAAGGCGCTGAACCAGCTCCGGATTTGCTGCAGGGCGGCGGGTTTCTGGAGGCTGAGTCGCAGGGGTCATTGTTGTCGACAAGCCTGGTGTGCCTACTTGCGAGCTGCTAGACGTGGCGCGGACCATTGCCGCGGAGTGACGGTTTGAGGGAGTAGCGGGCCGCAAGGATTCAGAAGTGCGCGGTCGCTTTGATGCTTCCGTAGGATGGCCCTCACCAGCAGCGCGGGGCCGTTTCTTCGCCACCCCAGGTTCGATGCTATCGGACCGGTCGCGAGCGAGACGCTTGCCTTTCGGTTCCAGCTTAAGTATGCGTTCAACGGTTAACCTGTTCTTCTTCTTGTACTTGAGGACCACGACGAGGCTGTCCTGGCTGTCGTTGTCATTGTCGTTGCGGCTGTCGACGTGGATAGTTCTCTCAAGCGGATTTGGCTTGGCCGTTTTATAGGCAGCTGCGCCTTGAGAGTCTGACTTCTGGCTTGCGGAGGAGTCTTTGGAGCTTGAGGAAGCAGATTTCTTCATCCTCGCCAGTTCCTCCATGACAACCGCAGGCAAGGTTGGTGATAGTAACGGCGGTAAGTTGAAAGCAGGCTTCCGCTTCTTCGGACTGGGCGACGTGTCACGCTCATCTCGTGGTTTCTTGGGCAAAGACCGTGGAAGGTCGTTAGGGCGCTTCTTTGGACTTGGCCGATTTGAAGACATGTCGTCTAAACCCTCCACTCGTAGAGGAGACAATAGTGGAGGCACGTATGGCTTTGGCTTTGTGCTTGGCTCCGACTTCTTCAGTAAGGATGAACTGCTCGGGAGGGACTTCTGAGCGCCGTTGACCCTAGGCGAGGCCGCAGCTGGCCCATTGCTGAGCGGCTTCTTTCCATTCGGCAGTGGTGATGGCCGCATCTCCTTTGACAGTTTCCTGTCGTGCGAAACTACACGTTCCGGCTTTGGCGGTAAGCCCGCATGGGGAGGCCGCGGCAATGGCCTCTCTGTCCGGCTTAACGCTGGATCATCGGGTCTCTGCCGCTTTACGGGCTTCGCATCGAGGTCTGCGGCTTCCGATAGCCTTTTCTTTGGTCTTGATGGTGAGGGACTTCGGGGTCTATGCGGATTGGGCCTAGCACTTGACGCTACGCTCGGCGTGCCTCGCTCCTTCTTGATTTCCATCTCTGGTTTCGGAGTGGTCTCCGCTGCCCGCCTCGGCTCCTCCTGCTCCTTGAGAGCTGGCAGGCGAGGCTTGGGCGTCGTTTCCTCTGGAGCCTCCTTTCTGTTCTTGTAGTCCTTCAGCGACAACTTGGTTTTTGGCTTCTTGGAGTCAAGAGGTCGGGCCACAGGGGTGTTGTTCGCATGACTGGTCTGCTCCTCCTCTCGAATATCAAAGTACGCTCTCGCGAGAAGAACACCTCGGTCTGCGTCGCTGACAAAAGTCGTGTATTGGAGCGGTCGGCAGATTTGCTCTTCGAGCTGTTTGGGGTCGCGCGTGGGCGGATAACTCAGTGTCGGGTGCGGAGAAAGCGTGTGTGGTTCTCTGGGTAGTATTGGCTTGAAGGTTTCCTCAATCGTCTTGGCGACCGCCTCCATCGTGGTCACCCAATACGATTGCAACCCGACAGCGTTGCGCGCGGGTGCGATCGGATGTCATGAAAATGGCCTTCAAATTATGAAATTGTGAGGTATGGATGGGGGGTGACGGGTTGTCTGGACGGCGCGTCGTTGCGCCAGGCACGAGGATCGCCGAGGGTCGTAGGTCGTGGGTCGTGGGTCGTGGACAAGCGCGAGTATTCCTCGATCGCTGTCCTGGTCGTGGCAATTGCGCGTGCAGAAGTGTGAGCGCTGCTATCGGAAATGCAGATGTTGTATGTAGTGGAGCGGTTATGCTCAGATCGTGGACAGGAGCCTATCGCGACGGGTCTGTTTGCATGAGGGCCAGGTCAGCTACAGGACAACGGCAGCGGACAGTGCAGCAGCGCACCAGGCTTCTGTACGCCAGGCCGGAGATTGGCATGCGTGAAGCTGTGCGACACTGACGGGACAATGATGGACAGGACGGGTGTGGGGTG
The DNA here is from genome assembly GCA_001566295.1 of Microdochium bolleyi. Classification (NCBI taxonomy): domain Eukaryota; kingdom Fungi; phylum Ascomycota; class Sordariomycetes; order Xylariales; family Microdochiaceae; genus Microdochium; species Microdochium bolleyi. The sequence goes on from KQ964245.1 coordinate 1,126,474, forward strand.
CGAGACGACGGTCCTAGGTACCGCGCTGCATGGAGCACCTGATTAAGGCTCGGCGATGTGTTACTCACCGATATGGTCCACAGGCATGAGTTGTATGGGCTGTATTGGGCAAAGATCGGATTCCGGGCGTGCCAGGAAAGTGGTCGCGCCTAGGGATTGGGATGGGGATGCGGCTGGTCGAGGGTGGTGGAGCGCATCGCTCGCTCGCGCTGTCGTGTCGCGTCGGATCGGGTCGCTGGGCCAGAGAGTCTGCGGGTTGGGAGAAGCGAGAGGCGGCCGCAGGGGCATCAAGCGCTGGATAGTCGAATCGGTATGTCTGCGATCGGGGTGGGAGAGGCCGGGAGGCGTGGGAGCCGGTGCTGGCGTGGGTATCGCGGGACGAGGGCCGTTGCGGACTTGGACGGGAGAGAGTCGTGGCTGCGGTCCCAGTCGGGGATGCGATTGAGGTGTGAGAGGAGCGGAGCGGAAGAGCGCCCTGGGACGCCTGGACTACGGCGTACGGAGTACCTGGGTACCTGCGGGTGGGGACTGCTGGCCGAGGAGGCCTGCTGATTCGCCAGCCGGGCTGCGACAAGTGCAGGAACCACGCTCGCAGGAACCTCGAAGGCTGAAAAGTGGGCGGCTGTCTACAACCTCTCTAGAACAGTCCACCGCCCGGCCAGGACGAGTACCTTTACACAGCAACGGTGCGGCTGGTTTCCATGGCTTTTTCCAATTGCCCGTCCCTTCTCCGTTTGGTGTTGGACGCATGTCTCCGTCTGTTGTCTCAAGTGACGATGAAGTACACGTGCCCGCATCACCATGCATTCATTACCTGCAGTGGTTCGACCACAGTCACATCAAGTTGAGGACCAGGCAGATCCCCCGGTTGCAGGGTCCTCCGGTGCAGGTGCCTCGCATGTACATCCCAGCCCGTCTCGGCCGTAGACCTGAGGTCGCGCCGAAAGATGAGTGCTTGTGAATCAGTAGAGTGCACTGTTGTCAAGCAGTGGACATGCATGAGAATGAGTGCATTCGTCTCAGGTTTCAAGCACACAAGACACTCCAGGGCTGCGTTCGCATCCCGAGGTCATGGTTAACACGCCATAAACAGAGCAGGTTTGCCATGGGCCACACACGTGCCGAGCCCAAGCCAATTACAATGACAAACGAGTCCAGAAAGATGTCCTTTTGATTAACAACTACCAGTTCTTCATTGCAGTGCCTGACATCGGGCTAGCATTAGCGTCCGTGGATCCCGCCCCAGGGGCTTTGGCTGTCATCAGTCAGTGTCGTGAACACAAGCTGTACATGGAGGAGGGGCGGCTCAATTGGGGACCGGCCCCCCAGGCAGGCCCGGCCAGGAATAGCACGGTCTGACGTACGTGGGGGTTCTTTTCTACGTGTGCGTTTCACCGTCCGCGGAAGCTCCAGTTTTCAAGCTCGACTGCCAGCTTTGTCTCTTGTCAACAACAAATCTTCGAGGCAGCAGCAAGCAAGCAATCATAGCACAATCTCCAGCTCAGCCATTCGGTGCCCGTCAAAGGAATCCGACCTCAAAGTTTCTCTGCAACATCCCGTCAACCAGCCACGACTCGGGCTCCTCGGACAACCCCGCCGCAGCCATGGCGGACCCCAACGGCACAGCCGTGATCATCGGGACCAGCATCGTCACCTTTCTCACGGGCTTCTTCCTCGGCGTCTACTCCGTCCGTGGCTACCTCATCTCCCCGGACCTGCGCGCTGAGCGCACCTCGAACCTGAAAGACCCCATCGAGAGCGACGAGTCCGACATCGACGAGGACGACACCATCCTCGACCACGCACCCAACTGGTCTAACGGCCTCGACGCGGACCGGAAGCAAGGCCTGCGCCTAGAGCAGGAGGAAGAGGACAAGGCGACGGCAGAGAAGACGAAGAGCAGCAAGAAGAAGGGTGGCAAGAAGGGCGGTGCTGAGGCGAATGCACCCGCGGCGGGACAGGCAAAGGAGGGTAGCCCGAATGAGGAGTGTAAACTTGTCCTCGTCGTGCGGACCGATCTGGGCATGACAAAAGGTATGCCCATCCCCCTTTTTTTTTCTTTTTTTTTTTTTCTGGCAACACTTCTACCCATCCCATGACACAAGACAAACAACGCCACACAATTCACAGAAAGCTAACGGCAGCCCCCCGAATTCACCACAAACAGGCAAAATCGCAGCCCAGTGCTCCCACGCGACACTCGCATGCTACAAGACCCTCTCGCGCGCGCAGGCCAAGAACCCGTCCTCCGCCGAGGCCAAGATCCTGCAGCGCTGGGAGCGCCTGGGGCAGGCCAAGATCGCGGTGCAGGTCAAGTCCGAGGAGGAGATGCTCGAGCTCATGGGGAAGGCGCGCAGCCTGGGGATCACAGCCGAGGTGATCCAGGACGCCGGGCGCACGCAGATCGACCCGGGCAGCCTCACGGTGCTGGGCGTGGGCCCCGCGCCAAAGAGCCAGGTCGATCTCGTGACGAGCTCGCTGAAGCTGTTGTAGGGCTAGAGAGAAGAAGAGGAGGGCCGACCGGGCAGGTGGTGGTTGAAGCGGGCGGGGCTTACACATCTGCCCTGCGGCAGAGTGAGCGCAGCTATTGGGGATTGTTTCCTCGTGTACACTTGTATTTTATGACGTGTTTGCAGCACCACGGCGAGGCAGGACTGCGGCATGTGCGTGTGCTGTGCACGCGAAAACACGACGGACGGACATCATTGACGGCAAAAGCCAGAGGCAGTACTGCATCCCTTGACAGGGTTAACTGGAGCACGGCGTTCTCATGACCAAGACTCAAAACAAAATCATAGACGAGCAAAGCGGGCTGGGAGAATGTTACCATTCACACAACAGGGGACCACCACTCCGTGAGGACTGTAACAAACGATGCAGAGCAGGACGTACATACAAGACAAAGCACCAAGGATGACCAAGGATGACGGCAACCTTCATTGTCGCGGAGCCACGCTGTGCTCGATTGGAATTACTCCACTATGTACCACTTTCGCACGACCAGAAGTTTAAACAACAATATCAAGGGGTATCAGACTGGGAAGAGGCTCAACGTGCCCCTCAACAGCTAGCTAACAAGCAATGCCCATCGAAGAAAACCAAAACCACGAAATACCTGCTTCGGGACCACGTCCCTGTAATCACTCGCTGGCTCGCTCTTCAGTAATTTGAGAGAAACCGGGACACCTATGAGTCCAAACATGCTCGACGCCGTAACCCCATGCAAAAGCCCTAGTGGCTCTAATCCAAAGTTGAAATGCGCCAGCTCGAACGATGCGAAGCATGAGCTTTGTATGTGCAGATTGTGAAGGCATGGCCGTCAAATCCGAGACTTCGCTCAGTGAGATCGCCGCGGCGCGCCGTTCGTGACCGCCGGCATCGAGCTGGGTGAAGCACGCACTTGGGCTGATGTTGTGCTGCCCGTCCGCTGCCTTTTCGGGTCATTGATGCCATTCGTAGACCCTTCAGACGGCCTTTTGTCTCCGGTACGCGCACCGCTCCGGACCACCAAGTCTACAAGATTGCTAACCTCTTCGATGCGTGCCTGCAGTGAGTCCTGGCCACGTTGTGACCTAGCAAGCTCCGACTGCAGGCTCTCAAATCGACTGCTGAGCTTCTCCGTGGTGTCAATAGCCTGGCGCCCGAGTGTGTCCGCCTTGGAGTTGACCTGGTTGAGCTCGCCAAGGATGAGACGTGCCATGTCCTTGGTGGAGACGTTCTTGAACTGCGTGTCCAGATTATTGGCCTGCATCGCCACACCGTCAAGCTGATTCTTGACAGCTTGTATGTCGCGATGCAAGACCTGGCTGGTTGGTTCGTGTGGACGTGACGCCATTGTCCTGGTGGCTTCATCTAGCCCTTGCAGGCGCTGCATGCAGATCGCCTGCAAAGAATTTATCTTCTCAAGCAGTTTTTGGTCTTCTAGCACTCGGACACGGGATGCGACTGCCAAATCGGGTGTCTGGCTGGTTGCGTTGCTGCGGTGTGCGGCTTCGAGGGCGGCGATTCGTTCTGGCAGCTTCCCATCCTTGAGGGATTGCACATCTCTGGTAGTTTCGTCGATCATATCCGCAATGCAGTCATTTGCATCCTTGACAGTCTCGTCAACATCCTTCCGCAAAGACGCAATCTTGCTCGCCACGAATTCCTCTGTGACAGAAGATGGCAGGATCGCGCCAGGTGCAAGGGTCTTCTTCGAGACATAATCCTTAATAGCAGAAAGCTCTTGTCGGATACTGTTGATACTCAGGTCATGGTCTTTGACGCGCGAGGGGATCTTACGGTCAAGCCAGGTGTTGACCATCTGGTCGAGGCTCTCGAGATCCAACGAATCGATCTTTTGAGTCGTGTCGATGACTTCAGCCTTGCATGTTTTGAGAGTTTCCGTCAAGGTGGTACAGTTATTGTCGATCTCCTTAATCCGTCCCGCGAGCTCGTCCTGCACCGACTTGCACTGGCCGTGCGCAGAATCTAACGTTTCGACCTTGGCCAAGGTCTGTTGCAATAATCGAGAGACATTCTCCGAGCTCTGCTTGCCGGTCGCCTGTGCAGAGTCGTAACGACCTTTGCTTTCAACCTCAATCCTCCGGAGATCGTTCTTGATCCTCTCAAGCTCGCTCTGGACCGTGTCTGGGGTCTTCTTAGAGTTTTTGGAAACCTCCTGCAACTGCGCGGTCAGCTGCTTTCGCAGACTGTCGTTCTCCGCTCGCAAGACATCAATTGACTTGATAGATGCTAAGTGCTGAAGTTCAAGCTGCTGGATCTGCATCTGCCACTTTTCGTTTCGCTCTTCCTGCTCGGAAAATGCCCGGCTATGAGCTGCCAGCTTTTCTTCTTGCTTGTCGAAATGGCTTTGCATCATCTCGAATTTCCTCTCAAGAGCTTTGGTAGCGCTATCGTCTTTGACAGCATCACCGAGTGATGGTGCAGGTTGCTTGCTTGTCGCGACCAATTTCGCGATGAGGCTCTGCAACGCTTTATGTTCGCCCTTGTCGATTTCTGTGATCTTTGCTGACAAGACCTTCGTGTCCTTCTCGTGTTGGCGCTGCTGCGTGCGCTTCAGCAAGGCTAGGGAGGTGCCCTCGTCTGCTTTCTCTAACTTGGCATTGTTGGCGGTGCGCATTCCGGACTCTGAGTGGCATTTGTCCAGCTGTGTCTTGACCGACCCTCGCTCAAGGAGGGCGGTACCCCATGTCCAAAACGCATCAGAGATTTCCTGGTGCTCAGTGTTGCTGATTGTTGGGGGTCTGCATTTCAGCTCAAGCATGTCGACACGTTTCACGAGTCGTGACGGGGCTCTGTTAGCTGGTCGCAAATCTGTCATATGTATGATTAGCAGCGTACCACTTACAGATACCGAGCTGTATGCCACGTACCTGGATCAAGCACCCGACTCGAGGAGTGTCGTCCGCCGCGAGGAGATGTGGGGGCGCCCGCCACGGTGACAGAGGATCTTCGAGCAAGGTCCGTTCCGTCATCACGCACTTCTCTCGAGTCGCGGCGGACGGGCCCATTTTGATCGCGTGGCCTGTCTCTCTCCTTGTTGAGCGGCGGTGGTGGGCGGCGGCGCTCGTCGACATAGGGATTCGTGGGCGGCCGAGGAGGAAGCCCCGCCATGGTCGAGACCGGGTTGGGTAGACAGTGTGCCACTCTGGAGGCTGCGTGCTCACCGATGACTCGTAGTCTGGAAACGGTCGCGGTCGTGGCAACTCTCGGACAATATAATCATGACGAGGTCTCGCGGATGAGAAGGGCGAAGTAGCACAATCCGGGGGCTTGTCCGCGACTACGGACAAGACGCGTTATGCTGGGAGTAGCCGTGTGGGACAAGGCACAGCTACTGGAGACGGATCAAGGAAGGCATCGAGCTTTGGTGTTGGTCGTGCTTGTTGAGTTCGTATGCACAATGAGTAGTCTGGATGTGCGGTGGCTTCCCGGCCGTGCTGGCAAGTGGTAGGACTGACGTGTCGCGTGTGTTGCGCTGCGCTGAGGTTGTGCGGCTCGTTTGCAAGTCTCGTTGGCTTGGTTTGACCAGGGTCCTTGAGGTTCCAACCTGGGTGAAGCTGAAGTGCGTTGAACGTTTAAGAGGACCCGAGGGACCCTGCAGGGGAAGAGCGCGACAGGCGCCCAGAAGTGGGGCACTAGCGGGCGTTGCGGGAAACTTCAGCTTGGAGCTTCCGGGTCGCAACTAAAATGCAAAGAACAGTTGGATCAAGCAGTACATCCAGATCCTAGTGTCTCAGGACAAAATTACGTTTGTATCTGGTTCCTGAGGCATCACCTGTTGGCTTTGAGGGAGGGATGCCTTAAGGTACACCTGCATACTTTACCTTATGGTACTAGGTATGCTACAATGTTTGCTTCTCGGCCCTCGGCCCGTCCAGGCATGAGCAAACGGTCGGCAGGGGGGCAGGTACCCCTTACCTTTGAACTCCTGAACAAACGGAGCAGTAGGGAGAGCCTGCGTACTTAGTACGCGTATCTGTATGGAAATGGACGGAAGCTTCCAGACGGCAATGTCCCGGATCGGGGTGCTGGCCTGCCCTGGAGTTGGTGAGCTGGGGTGTCCTGCTTCGCTGCCACTGATGAGGCAGCAGAAGAGCAATGACAAGCTGCAAGAGTCGGAGTTTTTGGCAGGTCAAGTATGTTGAAGCTGCAATGCAGTACTGCCACCGGGTAATTAGTCGAGGGCTTATCCGGGGTCTTCGATCAACCAAGCAAGCAGGCATCGGCAAAGGTCACAGTGGACCTGAGAAGGAACCTTCCAAAGGTTGGAAACAAAATCGAGAGCCTCCCGAGGTCGGATCCACTCGTCCAGATCGGTGCAGCGTGTTACGCGCCCCAGCAGCCGCGACCAATGACCAGCCCCGTCGCCCGCCAGGCTGGGATCAGTGCAGGTGCAGAGGAGATGCAAGAGCTGCGCCGATTGCAAGCGACTCGAGCAGCGCAATCCTCAAAGCTCCAACTAATTTTTGAGACTGCCTCAACCACCACGCACCGCCAGCACGCCAATTCCCCCACAGGATACAGCCAGCCGCCGACACTGCGAATCCACGCGCGACCTCCAGCTACCGTACCCGTGCGAAACTGCCCACAATGGCTGCTGTGAGTCCCAACACGTCCCAGCGCTGCTCATGTACCATGGCATTCCACTGACCGTCGCAACACTGCAGCCCGTGATGACCGTGTCCGAGAGCAAGGAGCTCAGAGGGCTCAACCTCATTGCGGCCCACTCCCACATCCGCGGCCTCGGCGTGGATAGCGACACACTCGAGCCTCGCGCGTCATCACAAGGCCTCGTCGGCCAGGAGAAGGCTAGGAAGGCGGCCGCCGTCATCCTCGAGATGATCAAGGTCGGCAAGATCGCCGGCCGTGCGGTTCTCATTGCTGGCCCCCCAAGGTAGCCCACCCGCGCGCATCTCGACTGCGATCCCATCGCTGACATGTTGTAATCATCATTGCAGCACAGGAAAGACGGCGATAGCCATGGGCATGGCTCAGTCCCTCGGCCCCGACGTGCCCTTCACAAGTCTCGCCTCGTCCGAGATCTTCTCCCTCGAAATGTCCAAGACTGAGGCCCTCACACAAGCATTCCGCAAGTCCATCGGCGTCCGCATAAAAGAAGAGTCCGAGATAATGGAAGGCGAAGTCGTCGAGATCCAGATCGACCGCAGCGTGACGGGCGGCGCCAAGCAGGGCAAGCTGACCATCAAGACGACCGACATGGAGGCTGTGTACGATATGGGCAGCAAGATGATTGACGCGATGACCAAGGAGCGCGTCATGGCCGGCGACATCATCATGATTGACAAGAGCAGCGGCAAGATCACCAAGCTGGGCCGCAGCTTCGCCCGGAGCCGCGACTACGACGCGATGGGCGCCGATACCAAGTTCCTGCAGTGCCCGGACGGCGAGCTGCAGAAGCGCAAGGAGGTCGTGCACACCGTTTCCCTGCACGAGATCGACGTCATCAACTCGCGCACGCAAGGCTTCCTGGCCCTATTCAGCGGCGACACGGGCGAGATCCGGAGTGAGATCCGCGACCAGATCGACACCAAGGTCGGCGAGTGGAAGGAGGAGGGCAAGGCTGAGATAGTGCCAGGCGTGCTCTTCATCGACGAGGTGCACATGCTCGACATTGAGTGCTTCAGCTACGTCAACCGCGCGCTCGAGGACGACCTCGCGCCCATCGTCATCATGGCTAGCAACCGCGGTCACTCCAAGATCCGCGGCACCGACTACCGCAGCCCGCACGGCCTCCCGCTCGACTTCCTTGACCGTGTCGTCATCATCCAGACGCAGGTCTACGACCCCTCGCAGATCCAGCAGATTCTCAGCATCCGCGCGCAGGAGGAAGAGGTCGACGTCTCGGCCGACGCCCTCGCTCTACTCACAAAGATCGGCCAGGAGGCCGGCCTTCGGTACGCCAGCAACCTCATCACGACGTCGCAGCTCGTCTCGGCCAAGCGCAAGTCCAAGCAGATCTCGGTCGAGGACGTCCAGCGCAGCTTCAAGCTCTTCTACGACCCGAGCCGCAGCGTCAAGTTCGTCGCCGCCTCCGAGAAGAGACTCATCGGCAACGACGGCGGCGTAGACTTCGCCGTCCCCAACGGCCACGGCGATGCCATGGAAGTTGTATAGGCGTGATGTGTTCAGCGGGCGGACTAGGACAGGCCATCGAAATAAAATAAAAACGACGTTTTCTTGGGATACTTTATAGCAAGGTCTTGGTGCGCTGGGTTTCTTTGTAGAGGTCTAATCTGTTCCACGGCGTTTTTACAGGTGGTTCTATCGCAGATATTTGATTGTGCGGACTGTAAAGAGAACAAACACTAGCAGCGAATGACACTTTTTTTTTTTTTTCTTCATCAACCACATGTCCGTCACCTTGTCCATGACCAGGCGTTCACCACAGCGGCCGGCTTCTCTGAATGACAGGACGGTGTCATGCTTTGTGACAATGCTCCCACTGGCACGTATCAGAACACCGCGGCTTCTACTAGACGACAAGTGTGCAAGCAGGTCACAAAATGGAGACAAAAGCGATGTCAAAGGAAGCTTAATGGGTATATTTCACTTCCTAGAGGCTGATGCCTAAAGTCAGATGTCGAGGAGTATCTAACGCTGATTCCTCAGGTGTGTCATTACTAATTCGTGCAGTTTTCGGACAATTTTTCATTTTTTCTTCATTCTTTCGCATCAAGATGCAGTCGGACGGTTTCCTCGCACCGTAGCATGCCCACATCATAGCTTAGGCAGTCATTTGCCAGCATCGACCTTGGCAATGTAGGCGAGAAGGTCGAGGACACGGCGGGAGTAGCCCCACTCGTTGTCGTACCAGGAGACGAGCTTGACGAAGTTGTCGTTGAGGGAGATACCAGCCTTGGCATCGAAGATGGAGGAGTTGGGGTTGCCAATCAGGTCAGAGGAGACAATCTCGTCCTCAGTGTAGGCAAGAACGCCCTTCAGGGGGCCGTTGGCGGCCTCCTTGATGGCCTCCTTGATCTGGTCGTAGGAAGCACCCTTCTCGATGCGGACAGTGAGATCAACAACGGAGACGTTGGCGGTGGGGACACGCATGGACATGCCGGTAAGCTTGCCGTTGAGCTCGGGGATGACCTTGCCAACGGCCTTGGCGGCACCAGTGCTGCTGGGGATGATGTTCTGAGCAGCAGTGCGGCCACCACGCCAGTCCTTGGCGGAGGGGCCATCGACGGTCTTCTGGGTGGCAGTGTAAGAGTGGACGGTGGTCATGAGACCCTCGATGATGGTGAACTTGTCGTGGATGACCTTGGCAAGGGGAGCCAGGCAGTTGGTGGTGCAAGAGGCGTTGGAGATAACATCGGCCTTGCCGTCGTAGGTCTCGTTGTTGACACCCATAACGTACATGGGGGCGTCGGCAGAAGGAGCAGAGATGACCACCTTCTTGGCACCACCCTTCAAGTGGGCAGAGGCCTTGTCAGTGGTGGTGAAGACACCAGTGGACTCGACGACGTAGTCGGCACCGGCCTTGCCCCAGGGGATGGCGGCGGGGTCGCGCTCAGTGAAGAACTGGACCTTCTTGCCGTTGACAATGAGGCCGTCAGAGGCGACCTCGACAGTGCCCTTGAAGTTGCCATGGGTGGAGTCGTACTTGAGCATGTACTCGGCGTACTTGGTCTCGATGAAGGGGTCGTTGACGGCGACGATCTCGATGTCGTCGTGCTCAACAGCATTGCGGAAGACAATGCGGCCGATACGGCCAAATCCGTTGATGCCAACCTTGACGACCATTTTGACGGTGTTCTGATGGGAGGGAAGTGGATGAGTTAGTTTCAAGACTTGAGTAATGATTGCTCAACGATGACGTGACAGCAATCTCGAGCTTGTTTGGAGCTGCGACGAAAGGATGAAGGACGATGAGAAGTGTGGCAAAGAAAAGTGTAGTCGAGTGAAGCCCGTAGACGTCGATGGAAGGTAGAGCTGGTCGAAAGATGGTGGGATGGTCGGATTCGGCCCTTCTCCAAGCTACCTTGATGGAGCGGGCTGCTCTTGCTGAAGCTGCGAGCAGCCCATTACCCCACCACGATCAGGCTGCAAATGAGCTTCATGGAAGCTGCCATTGAGGCCTCTGCGAGCAGCCACAGAGACATTCGCCGTAGAACAGCTTCCAGATTACTCTCATGCCGCGACTACAGCCATTGAAGCCATATGCGACGCCGCTGATCGTGTTGGAAACTGAGCAGCGGCGATCGCAGGGCCAGAGTTTTGGAGGGGCAGGAGCAACCCGACGCGTCGGATCGCATCATAGGGGTGCTCTAGTGGGGCGGGCAAGGGCAGGGCAAGTGGTGCAGAGTGGGACTTACATTGGGTGATCTGGAGAGTGAGGTTTGTAGATGGAGCTTCGGAAGCGTGAGGAGGGAAGAGAAGAAGATCACAAGAGATCAGGAGGGTGGGCACAGGGTTGTCTGTATGAATAAATAGGGTGTCCCTGCGGGACAAGCAGGAGGAGCTATGGAGGGGCAGAACGCCGCCTGCGATGATGCATGGAGGCGACTACCGCAGGGCGAATTGGTTGAGGCAGTAACGACAAGCTGCAAGGGTGGGGGTCGGCCTCATCATTGGCTCCGCCTGTGGTACTGGAGGGGTCCGCCTCAGCCGTGTGCGCGTTTCGTACTGTCACAGCTGTTAGGGAGTACCTTGGTGGTACTTCTTGGGCGGGCAATCGCGCTGTCTGAGCACCCGTCGCACGGCACGATCCCCCAACAGGACTCAGCTATCTCGACAGTGCGCGAACGGTCTCCGATCTCGTCGCCCAAGCCTGGAAGAGATTTCGGGGCTTTCTCAGCAATTCGGCGGAAAATAACTCACCGCAGCAGGGCCGTTGGTCTCGCCGGGCTCGGCCAGCTCTGCCTGAGCGTCTGAAGGGCGTGCAACCATCGCGAACTTTGCGTCAGCACAAACACCATGTCAAAATCGCTGGTTGCCGGGTGCAGATCCGGTAAGGCTGGGGATGCGGACGGGGTATCGTGGAGGTACCGCGAAGACACCCGATGGCAGCCTTGTTAAGCCAGGGCTACGAAAACGCCCGGGACGTCTAACGGGTGCTCGGTGCTGGCGGCGGCCTGCCTACACGACTCTGCCCGAGAATGGCTCGGCTCACGGCCGAGGCCACAGCATTGCTACCCCAGGTTTCCTGCTCGTTTTCGTCCCGCCGTGGAGAAGGCGCGTCTCGCGATGTGCCGTGCGTAAGTGTTCCGGTGCGATGCTTCTAGAGGCAGCTCGCCGTCACAAGTGGTCGAGTGGGGCCAGCGAAAAGACTTCACAAGAACTACAAACGCCTGCTAGGCTTCGCATTTGGTGGTTTCCTGAGCTGGTGTGTTGAGCTACAGTGTCGTAGACCTTACTCAAATGAGACAGGCCCCTCCCCCTCAACCACAGCAACAATTGGGGCTCCTGCCTGCGACCAGCAAGCTCAATTCTCATGGATAATGCTCTGCGCATGGCAAGAGGCTGCACAACGTGCCTCACTCAACTGGCCCTGATTTGTCCCCTCATCTCCAATCCCGCAGAGCTGCTGATCCACCCGTCAGGCCACTGTCAAACGCATGATTCCTTGGAAGATGGCGCACAGTCACCGATTGTGCCGGATGTGTAATGTCATTGCCTCACAGCAACCCAATTCTGGCGGATCGCCTCACTGACTCCGCCCTGCCCGTGTTCCACGGTGACCGATCTTCTCACCTTGACTCAGCAGAGGGTTCTCATTACCTCAAGGTATCGGAAAACACCACACAGCACCATCCCCACCCAGTTCTGTCCCTGATTACGCACAACCGACATCGCAGCCTGGCGGCTCTCAAGGTCATTCCACCCGACGTTTGCCACGGGATCTGACTCCTTAGGGAACCCGAAATCGTATAACAATTCCCTGACGCTGTGATCATGCGCCCTCTCCATTACAAAGCACTCGTGTTTGCTACCTGGCACAATTAGTATCATCCCAAAGATGAGCAGCGAGAGGCATCTGCCCCACGCCTGGACCGCACGCGAGTTACCACATCTGATGGACCATGGCGACCGCAGAGGCGATTGGGTCAGTCTCATTCTGGATACGGAAAATCCAATTGTCGTGTCCCCCCATGCCATGAGGGTGCGGAAACTGGGTGAATGCGGGCTTAGTCATCCACTGGCAGAGTTTCTCTGAATTGAAGAACTGCAGGTGGTTGTCCACGGAGTGAGTGTTCGATGCGGGACCTGGATAGGTCTTCCCACCCCTGCCCGCTCGACACATGCGAGCCTGCATCTTGACCCTTACAGAAATCGAGCCACCCCGAATGTACACATCAACGAAGAGTCGTGCGTAAGACCGCGTCCGTTACGTTTCCACGACAAGTCAAGAAGTTGGAGAGCTGGCAATCTCGCCCATCACCTGGACAGTGGAGCAAGCTCTACAAGAAAAACCAGCCAGAGTTCAAGGGGAACTGGCAAGACGGACAAGACGGACAGTGTAAGATAGGGATCCGCATGTTATCTCTACCAATCTATTGATGGCTTCCCAGGCACCAGCTTAGTATCTGGTGTTGTGTTTGTAACATACCGATCACAGGCGAGGTCAATTTCGGCCGTGCCGTGCTCGCATTGCTCATTGGCTGACAGCGCTGGTTCATTTCCTCTTCTGGCATCCCGAGGTCCCTGTGGCTTTTTTGGTGGGGCCAGCATTTAGCGAACGACGTTGCCGTCTGTTAGAAGGGTGGAGGAATACGTGGTACATGCCTTTAATTAGTTCTTCGATCTCACACATAGACGAGACACCATTCGTGTCTGTATCAGGCTTTTGAATGTAAGAAAATCCTCGTGGGCACGATTTGGCTAAAATTTGATCGTCTGGAGCAACCTCCCGACAAAAGCTGGGATTTAGACTGTTTTACTACGTGATAACAGCAAGAGTCGCCACAGCCCGGCATTCAAATGAACATGTGATAGACGTTATATGGAGAACTTGGGCATTATTGTTTTGGATCATGCTCGAGGGTTGTCAGCAGTCTCGAGGGAGGTTCGTCGTTGCCACACAAAATATCGTCCGAGAATATAATGCCAGCGGCGATTCCGGCTGCTTCCTGCAACTGTTAGCCAATGTCTTCATATGACGGGCAGGTCCATACTTATCGAGGAAAAAGAGGTCCAGCTGCTTCTCGCTCTTGCGAAGCGAGAAACAGCCGGCAGGTTGTCGGTCAAAAAATTGAGCAACCAGGGCAACCCGAGATAGATTTGCCATCTGAGCACTCAGAAAGGCCGGACAAGCACGAAACTTTGACACCAACTCGAGATGGGTCCCAACCTAGCTTCGTGCAACAAACAGCGCCTCCGTCTCGGGCCACCTAACATACACCTCACAAGGACAGTTGCCTCCTCAAGTAAGTCGCCGAACGTCCTCAAAGGTGTCAGCATCTGGAAGTCGGCAGGTTCGAAACGTTCTTTTCGCATCCTGGTAGATAGACGCCAGCTCTCTCTGTTGCACGCGCTGCCAGCAAGGACTGGTTTTTGATTCCGCTCGATCGGACACACGAGGGTGTAGCAACGAGGGCATTGTCGGCCGGTCAAAATACATCCATAAAATCCGGACTTTCCTCCATTCCCGACCATTGTCATGGCCAAGACGGGCAAGGTCACCGCTGATCAGAAGACCAGACGGAGAGGGCTGTGGCGTCTACTGGCATCGTGACACGATGAGTAGTTAATGCGCCTGGTCTGATCTCTGTTTCCGACGTGTTGATGGCGGTGGCCGAAACACGGCATCGGAGGTTGCAGAGTGCTTTGACTGAAGTGGATGGAGTCTAAGGCGTATTGCCGTCACTGGCTTTGACACCAGCGGCCGCGGGTTGCTAGTGTGACAAAAGGACCAAGGGTACCGAGAACGTGAGATGCGGCAGAGAGAGATGACCAGCAAGCAGCGTGGTTTCTGTGGTAGCCGAGCGAGCTTCGCTCACCAGCCCCACGAGGGGCCTGGTGATTCTGGCGAAGACAAGTCGCAGGCAAAGATAAGCGAAACCAGGACTTGCGGTCCGTGTGTAGCCAGCAACGAGTTCTTCCCTTGGATCCTCGGGAGCACGAGACTCGGTCATGAAGACGAGAGCCCTCCAGTAAGCGGCTAACAACCAAAGGTCCATCTTCCAGCTGTGAGCACAACGCAACACCACCGACACGATCTTGGGCGACCAGAGTACGGGTTCCAGCAGCCCAGGCTGACGAGCGACTCCAGGCCAGGAGTTCTTACCAGACGACTCATAGCAAGGGCTCTCGCTCGCACGAAAGGCGACTGGAATGTCCGGCTGCCCTTCCACCGCAGGATGCCTGTTTAGCACACTCCACTTTTCAGCGAGCGCAGCACACAGCGCACTCGTAGGCTTACAAGGTCAGGCTTGGACGACTGTGAGCGCAACACTCGAACCAAGTGCTAGGTTAGGGTTAAGTTCCGAAACACCATTCCCCCAGGCAGGTCCCATGAGCCGGTGGACCTGGCCAATCTCGCACGACGGTGCCACGCGCGGCAGACACATCAGACCCGGCTGGCCCCGTGCTGCGACGTGTCGTGCGGATATCGAGACGAGCCTGGGGGGTCGACAGACACTCCTTGCGGAGAATGGGAATCGGCCAACTCTGGGGCAGGCTTCCGCGCGAGTTTGTGTGGGTTCTCGACGACCATATCAGAGATGTGGCAGATCGAGGGAGAGAGCTTGGCGAATATCGTTCCCGGAGCAGAAAGAGCGGTCAGACCTGTATCTCGACGTTAGATCCAGATGCCGGACCTCTCGATTGGCGACTTCGAGGTAGGCGGTTGATTTGCTGTGGTGACATGTCTATGTGATGAAATTGGACAATGGCGAGGTCGAGAGACGCGTCTTGGGTTGCCATGGCGCGTTTGCTGAGTCAGCATGCTGTGGGGCTCATCACCTGCAAAAGTGCCAGGCATCCTGCGCATCAGCTTGCGTTAACGAATGTCAAAGCTTTCCTTTGGCAATCAAGAACCTTGTGCGACGTTCTCATGATCGTGCTTCGTCGCAGCGCTTCCATATGAAGTGCTAAGTGACCAAGCCACCACAGCACACGACAGGACATCACTACAACACTTCCACAATGGACAAGAAGAAGAGTTCGGCTGGCCCGGACCCCTTGGTCGCGGCGATCGAACAAGCAGGGACTGAAGCTTTCAGCCCGACGGGTGACCAGGCTTCACGAGCCGAAGGACAGCGGAATTTTGCAGCGCTTATATCTAGGTGACTACGACCGTTCTGGACGAGCTTGTGATAAGGCCATCATGTTCTGATTCACTGGCATCAAGAACAGGTACACTTCCACTTATCCAGGCTCTGAACCCTCTCATCAAGCCAGATAGGGTGCCACGATGGCTCAGGGTGCCACTAATGGACACTCTGACGCTTCTGCCGCAGCGGCCAGACGGCGTCAGAGCAACCCTCGAATTCGTCTTCTCTGTGCACCCTTCTAGTGCGATCAAGAACTCGGAGGCAGCAAATCCTCAGAAGCAGGGAGCCAACATCACGATGGAGGCGCTGAAGATGGCATCGAACCTCATTGCTGTGCCGCCGACGGGTGTGGAGTCAGAAGACTGGTACCCCGGGATCGCGCCACAGCTGCTCACCTTGCTCGAAGGCAAGAACGGCGAGGATCTGGCAAAGGTTGCTGCGTATGTCATTGGTTTCGGCGTGCTCGGTAGAAGACAATTCGGAGCTCCTGGGACAGCTGGCTGGAGGGCTTTCGCCGGGCCAATGCTCTCAGCCTTGGATCCCTCGCTCGCTTCACCAACGAAAGAAGGGAAGTCTGAAGATCGGGTAGAAGAGAAGGATGAGATCGTCGACCTACGGGGCCGCCTCGTGCTCGTCAACGCCGAAGATTTGGCAGCCGCCCTGCACCGACTATCTTCATTGCTCAACTCGCATCCCAACCCAGGGCTGACAAAGCGGTTACTCGGGCCACTTCTACAACCATTATGGATTCTGTCGACTTGGGCTTCCGCGTCAGAAGAAATAGCTACGCGCTACAAACATCCTGCAAAGTCTCTGCTAGAAGTCTATCTCAGACTATCCGGCTCGACAGAAAAGCTTACAAGCTTGCTCGACAATCTGCTTGCCAAGGGCAATCAAGGTGGCTCAAGGATTCCATGGGTCTTCAGCTCCGCAGGCGACCACAAAATCCAGATCAAGCGGGCAGACCAGACTCTTAGGAAACCTGGCCTAGCAGCATTAGCATGGGATGAGCTGGAGGGCAAAGTGGACTCATATGTCAAGCTTCTTGCATCGGCCGGCACAGATGCAGACATATCCGCATTGTTTCTTGCACTGCTTCAGAAGTCCTATGCGCACACACCTCTCAAACCGAAAGATAGTATTGTGATCAAGTCGGAAGTAGGGAAGCCAGAAGATCCTGTCACGCAGATCACAGAGTCAAAGGTGCTGCAGAAGATGATGGAAGCGATGCCAGACAAGCTAATATCAGACGCCAAGTCGATGCTTGCGTTCGCAAGCGAGATCTTAGCCAAGGGCGATCGAAGCGGTGCTGAGCAGACGACTTCAAACACACTAAACGACGACGGTGAAGCGCTAGCTCTCAGCCTGCTCAACCTCGTGGTCACAACACCCAATTTCCAAGTCGCAAAAGTAGACCCGATGGTGCTGGCCAGCATCGAAAGGTCCCTCGACAGAATCAAACTCGCCCAGAAGCCCGAGGTCTCCCAAACAGCCCACAACCTCTCCCTCCTCCTGAAATACCGTGACCAAATCGAAGATCCCGCAGACAACCAAATCACACCCCTCACGGATCGGCAAGTCGAAGACCGCAAGACATACCAGCTCGCCATGCAGTACATCACGCAGACCGACTCCCCGCCGCCCGTGCGCTCCGAGGGGATCGACCTGCTCTCGAAACTCATACAGGCCGGCTCCCCGATCCTCGACATTCCCGTCACCCTCGTCCTGCTGTCGACCCTGCTCGCGGAGGACGAGGACTACACGACGCTCCGCGTGATGAAGCTCTTCACGCAGCTCGCGGACCGGCACGCGCAGACCACGGTGAGGGAGGTGCTCGAACACTACGTTGACGCCGAAGAAACGGCCAGCACGGACACGCGCTTGCGCTTCGGCGAGGCGCTGCTGCAGATCATACAGCGCCTCGGGGAGGCCTTCACGGGGCCCCTCGCGCAGACAGCAGGGCAGACACTTCTCTCCATCGCGGGGACGCGGATGCACAAGCCGCAGGCGCAGGCCCGGCAGAAACGCGAGGACGAGCTCAAGGCCAGGCAGCACGCCGAGGCCGTCGAGGCCTGGGGCGGCGATCCCGCGGACATCCCGGACCTCAGCGAGGCGCTGCTCGCGGGCTCCGGCGACGCCCTCACGGACGCGGACAAGGCCCGCAACCGGGTCCTCGCGCAGATCGTCGAGGGGTGGGAGGATGCACCCCGCCGGAAGGGCGGCGAGGACATCCGCATCCGCGCGTCCGCGCTGTCCGTGTTCAGCGTCGGCCTGGAGACCAATGTCGCGGGCTACGGCGCGGATCTCGTCGAGGCAGGGATCGACCTGGCGGTAGCTGTCCTCACCAGCGAGAAGGGCATGGACACGGGCATCCTGCGCCGGGCGGCGGTGATCCTGATCCTGTCGTTTGTCCGGGCGCTCGCGGACGCCAGGGAGCGCGGTCGCAGGCTTGGCTTCGGTCTGACGGATGCGAGCAGGGAGAATATCGCCGGTGTGCTGCAGTATGTTGCTGACACGGACGAGGACGGGCTCGTGCGAGAGCACGCGAGGGACGTGCTGGAGAGTTTGGAGAGCTGGCGGTTGATCGAGCTTATGCCTACGTCTCCATCGTCGTCGGTGCAGGCAGCGATGGGTGGACAGCAGGCGCGGGGCCTGTTAGGCGGCATTGCTCACAGTGGCGGAGGTCTGGGCAGCCTTGCAGGGCTCACGCTTGAGAGGCCGAATCTGCCCTCTCTGCAGAGCAGTGGCTCGAGGCCGAGGATTGAGGAGATTGAGTGAGCCGTTTGGTTCATTCGAATGTGCTTCATGTCCTCGGTCAATGTTGCTATCACTTTGGAACACATCGCGCAATATAAAATCTCAAGTGGTTGAGCACAATAGCGCAGACTTTGTTTTCTGTTCTAATTGCACACTATCAAGATCATTTTAGTCGTCCTCGTCATCCTTGGGCCAGAGCAGTTGCTTCTTGATCACACTCTTGACCATGATCGAGAACACTGTGACCCACACCACGATGAGACACGCTGCCAGGACGCATCCGAATAACCTAAATCCGGGGCTGCTCAGAGCCTGGGCAAGCGCAAGTGTGCCTGTGACGAGTGCTGTCTTGGGGAACACGAACGAGTACCAGGTCATCTGGAAGGGCATGCGGTGGCCTGGGATGCAATACTTCCACAGCGAGCCAACCGACACCAGGAAGAACCAGAAGCTGAGTCCGTACACCCAGAGGCCGACTGCGAGATGTAAATTTAGTACAGCGGAAGTTCTGAGGAGGTGTGGTGTGCGAAGAGAGGGAAAGTCATGTACTCACCCAAAATAGACAAGATCCGTACGATGTACACGGCGTGGTCGCCATCCTGGAGACTCGCTGGGATAACGTAGCTCGCCGACTGCCCGAGAAGGACTTTTGTTGATGGGACACACGCATGTCAGTGGCTGTTTGGGGTCTTTTGCTGCGCAACAAGAGCCCGGGAGGACCTACCTAGGCCTGCCACCGTGAAACCTCCAGGCCCAATAGAGATGAACTGGACGCAAGCTTAGTATACCCCGTTTCACTAAATTCAGGTAGAACAGAACCTACCACACCGGGACGTTGGTTGTCTGTTGGTAACTTCTGCGTCATCAGCCGGTAGAGGAAAGCGGCACAAATCATCAGCGAGATGAGGAATCCTGCGCCTTGGACGGCGACAGCGGTGAGCGCGATCGCTACATAGGGTATCTGTGGCGGCGGGCTGTGCAAGGTAGCGGACGAGATTAGGTTGCCAGCGAGGGGGGCTGTCATGAGCAGCGGGTATCCTGGGAAGATCCAGACTCTGTAATCATGAATCAGTACAAGTTTTCATGGTCCAGATGTGAGCATTGTGCACAAAGGCAACTTACGGTGTCATGGTGTGAACTGGGAAGACCTGAGTGGACCACAAGATCAAGTACATGCCAGTGCTGGCAAACAAGCTAATGGCAATGTATATCCAGAAGAAGTACACCATGACGTTGGCCAACCAAGGCGCGCGCGGTATGCCATATTCACAGGTGTTGATAAGAATCGTCCCAATACTACCGTCTGTCAGTTACTGCGCCACAAATGGAGCGCTGCGGATAGCATGGGCTTACGAGACAACCTAGAATAACACATCAGTATGGCTTCTAGGTAAGGTGAACGACCTGGGGGTGGGAACGAACAACGGATGGGATGAAGAGCGATTCAAGCTGATCTGTGAACGAGTGGATGAAACTGCTCGGCGTCATGGAAAACCGCATCGTGATGAAGACGCAGTTCATGATGAACAGGCATATGTTGAAGACGTAGAAGGCCAGGCCGATGTAATAGAGCCAATCCGCTTTGTAGCCATTCCATACTTGCAATGGCGAGAACCTGTCAGTGGTACACACTCTATCATGAGTCATTGGTATTCCTTACTTGAATGAAGTACACTTGAGATACCTCCAGTAGCCTGTGTCATTGGTCAGAGCGGGCCAAGAACCCAGAATGGCACTGAGATTTCTCACCATTGTCTGTTCGAGGGTTAGGCGCTTTGTCTATAGAAGTACCGGAGTCTGTGGCAGGCACATACCATTGTGAACCATGTCCACGTATAACAGCGAATCCTGTCTCGAAAGCCGACCTTGGACCCTTTCTCCCGCCTTTGTGCCCGGGAGACCATCTGATTCAGGCTACGTGTCTGAGTGGACTCCTGCGAGCGATCTGGCCAGCCACGGCGCTCGGTCGTCGACGAGCCATTGCGTGCTGTTGACCAGGGGAAGCCTTCGGCTGAAAACTCTTCGGACGGGGTGACGTAGCCGTTGGCAGAGGCCTCGAGGGACGAGGGAGTCAGGCCTCGTGCCATGCTGCGAGGCAGAAGTCGTCCGCGGAACGACCAAAGATTCTGGTAATGATGTAGAGACCGGCCACGATGACGGGCTCGGCGTGGAAGAGGGCGAGGTGGAAGTTCACGAGAGTGGTGAGGAAGACGACACCGTGGAGGAAACCAGAGGCAACATCGGGCATGGGCATAACGCGGTTCAGAGGGGGTGGCTGTATAAGTACTTGGTGAGAGCTGCGGAGTACTCTGGAGCTTTTGTGCTCCGTCGAGGACTTTTGGAGTTGAGCCAAAAGCCGTACACTAGACGGGCTATGACTTTTTCTTTTTGGTATCACTGCAGGTCTTGGCGAGTCGTGAGTCGTGCAAACGGGCTCTGTGGTTGTCGATCCAAGTCGAGTCCACGGAGTACCTACGAGCAGGCTTGCTCATGGAAGTCGAGCGCTGTCGGGACAGACGGAAAGAAGAGTCTGCTGCCTGTCCGACAAGCAAGGCTGAGATATGTGCTAGAGGCTGGAAAGACGGGACGAAGGCTAGCTGGGCAGGGACCAAGAAGCTGCTATCGACGATACAACACGGTACTGTCTGGTCTGGCTCTGTTCACTCAACTCTGCTGTGGGAAAGCACGACCCCATCAGATGACATCGTGCAGCAGGCTTGGTGGGTGCCGAGTGTGCCTTCCTCGCCCTGGAGTGTGGTGCCCAGTGGATCGTGGAGAGGCCTGCTGGCCAACCACAGGCGGCCCTTCCACCCAGCAGCCCACCTCCCAGCACCTACGTAATGCCCAAGCAAAGCCCGCCAGAGCCCCGAGCCGCTTTGCCGGGCCGCTGCCCAGTGGCCGTGAGATGCCCAACCTACTGCGGACGCCCAGTACCTATCGCAACCTCCCACTCTGGCACGCACCCGCACCCACAACCATCGACGTCAACTCACTCCGCTCAGTCGGCTCCGCCCGCGCGCCCGGCTGCTCCTCCGACCCTGCCTCGCCTGCCTGGCCAAGCCTGCCGAGCTGCCTCCCCGACAAGTGTGGGCGGAGCGTGGCCCCGTCTCTGCGAATGCGCCCGGCCTGCTCCGTACCACGGCTATCCTGATCCCGATCCGATCCAGGAACACGGCCTCAGCACCAGCCGTGCAACCACAACTGCACCCCACGATCTTCCACATCGCTCTCCCGCCACCACCACACCGCAGCGCGATCCTCGGCCAATCAACTTGTTGCCACGGACTTCAAACAGTTCGCCCACCGACTCTCGCGGTCGCAATGTCAGTCTCGCGCAGGCCTCCACAGCGGTGGTCGCTATGCGACAGCTATGGTACGGGATATCCCCGCAATCCTCTGCCCCTATCTGGCTGGCAACACATCATACTGACATTGTCGCTTGCAACAGGCTTCATCGCAGCTTATATCCATCGACAGTCGCGAGGGTACGCTACCGGAACCGCCAGAGCTCGACTACCTCAACACGCACGAACCCGACACCCGTTGGCCGTCCCCGCTGTGTCTCCATGGGCATCGTCCCGTGCCGAACATCACGAGGATGCCTCCTCGCAACACACAATGCGGCGTGGCTTCCACAACTACTTCGTCACGCATCTGCCGTCAAACTCGATGACTCCAGACTCCCGTCTCAGGCACGGCCCTCACCACAAGCTGCCCCGATCAGCTGCAGCACCACATAAACCTACGCCTGGAGCTGCCCCCGCGCTATCGCCGCCCCATCTTCCCTCGAACCGCGAGCTCACCGTCGTGCGCATACCTCTGCACAGTGCCAAGCACCACTTTGGCGTGGCAGAGTCTCGCGGCTCGAGACCTTACAACGAGGACTCCCACCAGGCCGGCACCATCGATATGCCTGCATTCGCCAAGAGGGTGCCCATCAGCCTCTCCCGAAACTCGATCAAGAAGAGCGGAGAGGGCACTTCAGCAGCCAGCGCGTTTGGCGATCCCCAAGTGTTCTACTTTGGAGTATTTGACGGGCACGGTGGCAGTGAGTGCAGCAAGTTTTTACAGGATGAGCTGCACGGCTATATCGAAGAAGCTGCGACCGAGTTCGAGCTCAAGAGCAGTCTCCGCAAGCATCGCAGCCACGAACCGACCCCCGCCGGAGTGCGACGACACTCCTCACTGGAGGCTCTAGACGACAATGACGCGGATGGCACCGCCAAGCTGAAAGCCGTGCAGATGCGGACTGCGGATGAAGTTAAGGCCATGACAGACATTCCCACGATGACTGAGAATGGTGCCATCAGCGAGGCCGAGAATGCCAACGCCGTCATGGGAGAGAAGCCCGTCCCGGCTCATGTCTCGCAGTCGAAAGCAATCCGCCTACAGCAGGAGATTGTCGACGAGTACAAGAAGCTGATTGGTGGCTACTACCGTCGCTTCAGTCCCAAATATTTCAGCCTGGGGAAGAATGGCAGTAGCACCGACGCACCCGTGAGCATCGAGTCTGTCTTGACGTACGCATTTCTCCGGGCCGATCTCGACTTTGTGTCAGCACAGGCTGGAAAACCAGACCCCGACGATCCGATGTTGTCGGACTCGGCACTCAACAGTGATGAGATCCTCGGGAGGCCGCATCACAAGCCGCCCTCTGGCACGGGCATTGGCGGCCAGACGAGGTTCAAAGGCGGCTCGACAGGCTCTGTAGCGCTCATCTCCACTCCCAGTCCCGCGCCGTTCTTCCACCCGTCGGCGTCTTCAACTCTTATCGTAGCACACGTCGGCGACACGCGAATCTTACTGTGCGAGACATCAACAGGACTAGCCAAACCACTGACGAGCGACCACCATCCCAGAAACCCCATGGAGGCCCAGAGACTTCGCCGGTACGCCACTTCCTTCATCACTGACTCTTTTGGCGAGGAGCGGTTCCAGGGTCTCGCCAATAGCCGTGCTTTTGGAGATATGAAGTCCAAGCGGCACGGCGTGTCGGCAGAGCCCGAGATCATCCGTACAGAGATGGGCCCCGCTGAGTATAGTTTCCTGGTGCTCGTCTCAGACGGCGTATCGGGCACGCTCAGCGACCAGGAGATTGTGGACGTCGTCAAGGAGTCCATGACTCCCGAGCAGGGCTCCAAGGCTGTTGTGTCATTCGCGACAGAGGTCAGCACAGAGGGCGACAATGCTACCTGCATGGTCGTCAGGCTCGGCGGGTGGGAACGGAGATGTGAGGGTGGGCTTGGGAGCCTGGGGACCAAGGAGCTCCGGGACCACCGGCAGAACGAGGCCGCTGATCCGCGGAGCCGGCGGAGGTGAGACTGCACCTTTGTGACCAGCATGGAGCACATACGTTTCTTTTCTTATCATGACAGCATTTTGAGCCACACCCTTGAATACTAGCACCAGCCAACAACAACATCAAGCATTTGTACATGGGTTTAGAAGAGCATCTGAGATGGCCGCTGGTTCCTGCTCGTAGTCCGTGCTTACAGGAAACATATACACAACTTGCAGCCCTGGAAGCGAAAAGAAAGTCGAAGAGAAATCTTAATGCTGTTATGCCATTACGAGGAGAATATGAAGATGAAGAAATGCGGGCGACGCGAAGCAATCCCTCACATCTTGTGAGAGCAAGATGAAGAAAACAGCAAGAAAGGCCCAAGCCAGGCCCGTGGAGCTGCAGCGACTGGTCTTGACAGCCCCCCTGATCTGACCTGATCCCTTCCCCTATGTGTCAAAACATCTTCAACCTGCACGGCATGGCCAGCCGCCTCGGTGTGCGCGGGCGCTCACCGTCTCCTCCGCTGCAGCTTGTCAATCCTCTTGCAGTTGGCCATCTCAAAGTCCCTCGCGAGCTTCATCTTGTCCGGGTCCTCGAAGAACCAGCCCTGCGCGTCGTCCACGAGCCGCTGCTTCGTCCGCCGCTCCAGCTCGCACGCGCGCTGAAGGCTCCGCAAGAACCCATCCTCGGCCTCCTTGTCCATCTGCTGCAGCTTGTAGTCCGTCCAGCCGGCCACGTCGTTGGGGTTGACAAAGTACTTGACGCGGTAGTTGGGCGTCGCGCGCTCAAACGTGAGCGGTGGCTGGGCCACGTCGAAGGCCATCTTGGGCATGGCCGGCTGCGAGTCCCCGCCCGAGAAGAGTGACGTGAGGATCGGGAAGAGCAGGAAGAACAGGATCGGCAGGAGCCCGATGAAGGTCTCCCACCCGGACCGCTGGCCCTGAGCTTCCCCATTGCCGGCCTCCCGGGGGCGCCGCCGCGGGCCCGCGCCGCCCATCTGATGTACCCGAAACCCGCGCTGGCCGCCGAGGTTGAAGACGAACTGCGGACCTGTTTGTGTGGATATCTGTCAGTCGTCTGGCAGTACCAGAGTATAGTGATGCCTCGCAGGGTAGATAAGGAACACTCACCCCCTCCAAAAGGACCGTCGAAGCCACCACCGCCAAACCCGCCGCCGAAGAACCGCGCAAACATCTCCTCGGGGCTAATCTCGTCCTCCCACCCGCCGGCCCTCGCACCACCAAAGCCGCCGCCGCCGCCTCCGAACCCACCACCGCCCGCGAAGGGATTACTCGCCTGCGCCCGCGCGCTCTCGAACCGGCTGTCCGGATCCGTCCCGTACCTGTCGAACTTTTCCCTCTTCTCCTTGTCGCCGAGCACGCCGAACGCGCGGCTCACCATCTTGAACGCTTCATCAGCATGTTCGTGCCCGTTCTTGTCCGGGTGCGTCAGCAGCGACTGCTTGCGGTACGCCTTCTTGATCTCGCCATCGGAGCACGTCTTTTGCAGCTCGAGGATCTCGTAGAAGGCCGTCGCCTGGCACCGCCGGATCCGCAGGACGGCGGCCTTCTGCTCAGGCGTGTAACTCCGGCCCTGGTTGCCCTGGTTGTGGTCCCGGGCCGACATGATGTGTCTGCGGGTGTGAAGGTTTGTCGATGTGTGTGTCGCGCGCGCGCGCTACGTGCTAATAGAAGGAGCCGCCCTTGTGTTCGAAGTCGTAGTGGGAGCGATGTTTTTGGGACTCCTGGGGGTATCGGGTGCAACGGGTGCCCCGTGGTAATGCACACTCTGCTGCAATAACGGCTTTTCGTTGTCGTGTCTGGCTATGTCGGCATGTGACTAAGTCGGAACAGGTACGCAATGTCTCCCGAGAACGAGACGCTTGAGATGCCAGGGGCGGGTTTATGTCGTGATCGTCGTTCGGATCCGCAGTAAAGATGGATGGTCCGTGCAGGTCGAAGCAAGAAGAGGCTGTGTGTATCGCAATGCAAGACTCGTGGGCAGCGGCAGAGCGGTGTTGCTGATCCCGTAGAGGGGTCCGACACAAAGTTGGTGGTGGTGTGTGGTCGTTGTGCTAGCAGTGTCTCTGGCATTAGTGTGTCTGGATTATGCCCCAGCTGCATTTGCGCAACGTACGCCAGACCCAGCCTGGAGCGTATTACATAATACGCCCACTTGCACCGCAGGGCTTATCCGTCCGCGCGGGCAGGACCCTCGTTTCCTATACTTCACGGCAGCTTGTGCGTATATGCTCAGGGGTCCGGCATGTCTAGAATGTGTCGGCCTATCCTGTCACCTACTGCGTAGGTGTATTGGCCCTGGGTGGAATTACGCTGAATTCGCTTGGAGATCCGAAACACAAATGCACCAATGCCAGACCCAGGACTCAAGTTAATTACCAGGACAGAGCGCGCCATGTCCGAACAACACACCTAGCTGGGTATGTCTTGCTGGATGACCCTTGACAAGCGAAACTAAAGGCCATCCGAGAAAATAATTTGAAAATTCATGTCGAATCGTGTTCGCCAAGATGAACTAGGAGTCGTCGTCGTTGGTACTGTATCCGTACTTCTCCAAGCGGTTCGTCCATCCAAGACATGCGGGCTACGACCCGCCCCTGCACCCACGCTCAGCCGCCTGCCCCACACCTACCCTAGAACTACGTAATCGATTCACCTGTGACAGGATTTGGAGATGCCTTCATGGAAGTTCACTGACGACATGCCCACGAGAGGTAGCTGATTTGCTCTCCGATCAAACAAGAAGCACACAACGCCACCACATAGCTTGTGTCACAAAACCTGAGTCACGCGACTTGGTCCTCGCAGGAGCAGCACGATAATCACACCGTTCAACCGGCCAAAACCACCCCGCGAAGATGGCAACACCAATGCCCGATGCGCCCAAGTCGGCAATGTCCCTCTCAGGCCTGAAAGCCTGGGGAAGTGAGTACCCTCACAGACTACCTCTCCAGCATCCAATAGATACGCAGGGCTGACTCATCCTACCCTTCTGCAGCATCCTCCCTGGCACCGACTGGCCTTGCGACGCTCATCACCGCCCTGCACTTCCGCCCCCTGCAGATCCGGCCCATGCTGTTCGTCCCGATCCTGATCTTCTCGTCGTACGCGAACCTCCAGACCTTCAAGATCGACAGCGCGGGGATCACGGCCGCTGCGAGCGGGACTTACGCCCTCCTGGCCATGCGCCGCAAGCAGGCCGGCGCGAGCCTGTTCGGCACGACGTTGACGATCCGCGGTGGCGTGAGGGCGGCCGCAATCGGCCTCGCGCTGATAAACACCGTGGCCGGCGCATGGGTGTACAGCACGGGCAACCGTGAGGCGGAGAGGAGGGAGCGGAAGGAGCACCCGCGGTGGACGGAGGACAAGTGAGCCTGGCTGGGGAAAGCGGGAGTAATGGTGACGGCGATGGTAATGGCCCAGACGTTCAGTTGTCGGTCGGCGCTGGGCGGCAATTGACTGGGGAGAAAGTTGTGTTGGCTCGTGGTGCGGGTACGGGGAAGAAAGCTCGGGGCAGACAGGAGCGAGGTGCCCTCTCATACAGGGCCATGTATGGGTATCGACAGGAGCAGCATGTCTTGCACGGTCGGCTGTAATGATATGGGAACAAGAATATGTGATCACGACGTTTGTATAGATTACGCGGCAATGATTTGTGTTTGGGCGCAAAAGCCAGCATTATGACCCATGTTGGAACGATCGAAACCCAGTTTGAGTCTAGAGTCAATCATTGCATGAGATCAAATGGCAGAATCGGCATTCGGTCTAGAGAAGCTACATCTAAGACGAAGCAAGGTTCAACAAAAGAAATCTGCCGCCATTGTTCAAATGGATGTTACACAAGGATCAATAGGAAAGAATAATCCAACGCCGATCGAATGAGTACCTGGAGACGCCTCAGCACTTGATGGTCTCTCAAGGACCAACTTCCCTTTTCCGAAAAGAAAGTAGGTCCTGACGTGTAGGTAATGTTGCCTCATCGAGAAATGCAAATGTTGCAGCACTTGGCTTACAACCTTATAGGGTTTCCCCGTGACGACAACATGCTCATGCTAGATGCCACCGGCTAGTGCGTGGTCCAACGGCTGATGATGTAGTGCACAGCGTGTTCCGGGACCCTATCTCCTCGAGCATATGCCTATACACGAGGTGACAGCCTTGCCATTATGCGTCCGTTTCACGCCGGCGAGGTGGGGTTGGGGGTGTTCTTGCGAAGGTCCTGCCTGTGAAGATGAAGATGCATAACGCCACACTCGCAACCATGACGAAAAAGACAAAGTTCCCGAAGGTGAACGGTGGCGGGTTCGGCTTCGTGTGTGCGTTGAGGGTGACGGTTGTGGCCGTTCGTCGAATGACGAGCTTGCGCCGAGCACTCTCAAGATGCATTGCGTTGAACTTGGTGAGATACTCAAGGTCGGTTTCGCGGACCTTTGGCGATGCGTAATGCGAGTACTCTTGTAGGATGGCGGGAATCTCCCACTCGCTAGCTTTCCGAATCAGCCCAACGACACAACCTGTTCGGTGCTTGCCGTGGTTGCAGTGGATCAGAAGTGGGTAATTGGCGCTGTCTGTGACAACGTCGAGGATTCTCTGCATCATCTCTGTGCTGATGACTTCCTTCTTGGTGCCTGCCATGTTAAAGACCCTGTGGGTGATGCCATTGGTGTCCATGAAGGCCTGGTAGCCATCTGGCATCTCCTTCGAGACCAGAGTCACAATCGTCTTGAGCTTCAGGCTCTGGATAAAGGGGTAGTCATGGACCTGGGGATAACCGCTGCGGTAGAGACCAGGCGTGACGATGCCAAAGTTGATGGGGCCCTTGGCCGATAGTGGCTCTTTCGAGGCGTGCTGCTCCATGGGGATCGCGACCTCCATGGGGTTGGCGATGACGGTTGCGGTTGTAGAAATCATCGTGTCCCGCGTAGTGATCTCGTCCGAGGACTCGATCCACACATTCTCCCTGTGGGCGTGTGTCTTCTCCGTCTTCTCGAATCCCTCTGCGTGAGCAGGGCCACTACTCGTTTCTGTAGTTACCATTGAAGGAGGTGGCGAATGGACAGTTCTCAGTGGTGTGAGTGAGTCTGTCGCCGAGGCAAGGAGCAGCACAATGACGTGTGGACTCTCGGAGACTGCCAGTACGACTCGCCCGGGAAGTCTTTGGGGACTATGCGTGTCGTTGCTTTGGCGTATCCGGATAGCAGTTGTGGTGGCGGCGAGCAGGATCCCGTGCGTGGGATCCCAATCAAAGATTGATGGAGACAAGAGACATGGTGGTAGCTTGTATGTTGCTGGCCATGGTGTTCGGTAGAGCTTTTGAGGGTGGGTGGAAGAAGGAGGGCGAGGCTGGTTATATGTGTGGGAGTTGACGATCCGGAGATGGGTGTCGCGTGGGCAAGCCAAAGCGTGACACAGGATGGCAGGCTAATGGCCAGGTGTGAAGTGAGCCTGGTAAGAGGAAGTCGTGGGGATGGAGGCAGCGGGAGGCTTGTGGAATAAGAAAGCAGGAGCGCCGGCCCAGGGTCTGGCTGGAATGGCTCGGTGACCGGGTTTGAGGGCAGCGTGGGTGTCGCAGCGCAGCACTTGCAGTCTGGTCGGAGGTCGCAGGTGAGCAGTGCACGCGTGGGGGTTGCGCAGTGGTTAAATGCGCAGGCCATTGGGGCAGCGCCAGGGTCGCGCCTGCCCTGTCCTGCCACTCCCTGCCTGTCAGGATTACCAAGGCTCGGAGGCGTCTGGGTGCGGAGTTAAGCACACACACACAAACACACACGACATCACCGCACTTGCACGGCACGGTACTCCGTAAGCGTAAGTTCAGTCACAGCTCGAGGGACCGGCGGAGCTAACGTCTGCCTGCATCCTACCTAGCTTACTAGGTTGCTCAAACCTACCAGAGCCATGTCCACCGCGGTGCAAGCGGGCGCCGTCGCGTGCTTGGTAATGGCGCCGTCCCAGTCTTCGGACCACCGAGCATGGTCCAGCACGGCGCGGCGGGTTGCGTTCGCCCGTCCCAGTCGAGATTTTCCCACCCTTTCGCAGTCCTCCGTCCGCACCGTGACTGGCTAGTGGACCGCCACTCGCAGGCAAGTTGGCTCTATTGACGCAAAGTCCGGGACCACATGAAGCATGTACCTTGTCCTCACTGCTGAGGCAGACTTCAGGGGTGCTTGTGCACACCAAACCCAGGGCTTCGCAGGCGGCAACCTGCAAGATCGTTGTAGCAGAGTTCACGGCCCTACACGACTCGAGGAAGTTACACGACAGCATCATGCAAGGGCCCCAGCCGGGCGACGGCGTCGACAGCAACCACTGGGTGATATGAAGCACTCGTGAAGCACGGTGATCAGTCGTGCTAGGCATGACGTCCGCGCTATTGCACTCAAGCTCGGCCATCGGTGTGACGGAGATGAGGGAAGCTCCAGCAATGACGACTGGGAGTCCCCGGGGGTACTCCGTCCGGAGTCCGCACTCATTCAAGCGCAACCAAAGAACCGGGCGGTAGGCACGGAGTACCAGAACGCAAAGGCCCTGCTGGGTGTGATCATGATGTACCTATGGGTACCGCTGGCGCTCTCCAGGGCCTGGCATGGATTGTTGGCGCACGGCGTTAGTAGTGGAGCTCCATCTCCAAGGCACTCGTCGCAGCTCATACACCCAAATAGGCATTGAATGCAGTGATCCGCAGGGTCTTCTTGTTTGATCGCTGGCTCAGTGGTCCCCTGGCCAGTCTTGCATCTTGGCGGTTTTGGATGCTGGGGCTACCAGTTCAACAACTGATCCACGGTTATCACAACGCGTGGCTTCATTCGAATGGCGGTGATCGTAGGAGGATCGCCACGAGCGCATGTCGCGTGGGCCAGTTCTGGCAATCGCGCCCGCTTCCTCCGCGTACAGTGTATGTGGCATTGTGGTGCCCAAGCTTGCATTCTTGCACCAGCAAAATAATACCCGAGATCTCTCGTGACGAGCTCGAGTCTTGAGATCTAAAGACTGTGCACTCGACAGTTAGTCGCCCCTGAGCTGTATTTAGCCAGCCGATATGACGAGTGTTCGTGGCGGGTGATCAACGCGACTGGTGAGGCTAAGCTCAAGATCTCGACGCTGGCGCAAAGTCCGACAGAACTCTCATACCCTTCGACAAGCTTAACCACCCCAGGCGAGCGATCAAGCACATGTTGGTGAACGGTCGCTCACTGAGCGCGGAGATCCTCTATGTCATCGTGCCTATGATTGGAGGCATACAAATTGCTGCTACGGTTGGTGAGATTCTCAGCTCTGACCCGCAGGTTCCCCGCGGTTTGTCCACATTGAGACTGGACTGGTCTGCATGCAGATGCAACAGCACACCCACACACTCTGTTGTCACATAGATGCTTGATCGTGCTGTAGATCGTCGCAGGGGTGAAGCGCGTCCATGAAGTATGTCGGTGTTTGCCATTTCGTAAACAACCCAAGCCAAACCCGCGCAAGAGAACAAGCCATTGCCCCTTGCCTGCTCTACTCGCTATTCCTTGTCCCTCATCGACTTAGAAAGTCAATTTGAAGCGCAAAAAAAAAAACTTGAATGCACATCAGACCCCCCAGAGTTCAGGCGGAGAGGCAATGTGATGTTTCAGGAGTAACCTCATCTTTTTTCTCTGGACCCAGGATCAATATATGAGGGCATGCAGCCCCAATGTCCACAGCTCGCTCACAGACATTCGGAGCCTTCAGGCAGGACACGCATGGTAACCTCGATATCGCCCAGGTGAGAAGCATGTTGTCCGGTAGTTTAATGATCTTATACAGCGCACACTTATTTCGATGAAGGGGTCGCGCGAAAGTTCAGGAGTCTGTTCTCGGAGGCCGGAAGATTCGCAGCTTCAAAGAACATCCGTTCCTCCGTTACCCTCAAGCTCTACATGATCGCTCTGGAAACCAATAGGCGACTCAAGGAGTGAATACCACGTGGCCAGTCACACGGCACGGAAATCCGGCAAGCGAGTATCATGGACGGAGAATCTCGCTTCGGGCGAGCTCGGAGCTCATAGAGCACACGTGTTGCCTGGTCATTGCTGCCAATGTTGGGCATGACCACGGCCAGCTATCTTGAACGTGTCAGAATCAGTAGGTCGTTCGTGCTTATTCGCTGACTACCACTGTTGGATCACGCGACGACGTAAGGCGGCCTTTGGGGTGCATATCGTGACTGTGTTAGTGCTCGGGTGTGCATGCACGGACAAGGATCAAACGCTTGTCCTGTGGGATCGTGGGGGTTGCATCAACGCAGAAACAGCCCCACCCCAATCGCGTGAAGGACTTGGGTAATATTGCTTTCGGCGCGGCTGGTTGAATGATTGACGTGGAATAGCTACTGGCTGTGCGAGTGGTCCATTGAACCAGACAACGACTTCGCTTGGGGGTGATCTCGTGAAACACGTTGTCTTGCAACGCGGCTTCGGGTTCGTGCTCAAAACCATGCCTGGTGCTCCCCCGAGTTTTACCACGAGTCTCTCATGGGGGGTTTCTTCTCGGAAGAGCTCGGTAATCAATGTGTTTACAGGTTCGAAGATCCAATGAACCCCGAAGGCGCGTGGTCGCCTCAGCACCTCACATCCGCATGGCACATCACAAGCCGTCCCAACCCTCACCATCACCCGAACTCAGCGAACGCGAGAACACCACCTTGCTCTCGGTCCTGCATAGTAGCACTCTGCGTGCGGAACAGCAAGATAATGTCTCGGAAGTTAGGGTTCTTGCGGGATGTGAACCCCACGGTCACCGACGTGCCCCTGCAATCACCTGTTCTGGATCCGCAGATGCCGAGACGGCTAGGCCTGCTCGATGGCTGAGCAAACGCGCATAAAGGACATATGCAGAAAGAAGAATGTCTCCGACTTCCGGTCAGTCTCGAAGTCAAGCTTGACACACTTAGCGGAGGCTGGCCAAACAAGACGATCAGGTGACGTCCGAATTGAAGGGATGGTACGACAAGCGTCAGCGGATTTCACAACAAGAAAGTTGTGCTGCCATGTCGGGTTATAGTGCTTCTCGACTAGATGAGCCAACCCACACATATTGTCCTTGTCAGCTGTTGTCCGAATACTACAGGACCGGACAGAAACGGACAAGGCAGAACCCGAAAATACAGGCCCGTAACATGAGACACCCAGCACGAGGTGTGGCTGTGAGTCCCAAATCGTCATCATCTGTGGCGGGAGTTGCAGCCCGGCGACCACGGGATCCTTCGAGGCTCTCCAGACCGGCCCGGCACGGGCTGTGGCACAGCAGACAAACATCCAATGCCCTAAATTACCCTGCTCATATGTCGGTCGGCAACTCGAGTGCCGAGTCGGGCGTCGTGATTGGCTGCGGGCTGCGATCTGCTGCATGCACCCAGCTCGACATCCCTGAAAAGTCCCAGGCTGAACCGCCGCCATTTTAACGTTGAGGCACATGCGGAGCTGTGCTCTGGCGTGCTGGTGTTCCCACATTGACGTAGCCGATTTCGCATGGGGTGTTCTTTGGGGAGAGGAGGGGCAGGCAAGGTAAGCAGGCCTCGCTGCCGAGACTCCTGCTGCTGAATGAGGAGAAATAGTGATATTGCTGCCTGAAAACACAGGTGTTCAGGCAGATATCTTTTGGAAGGACTGAAGTGTTTGGGCGCCGAGAAAAGGGGAGAATTGCAGAGCTGAGGCAGGAGGGGTCTAAGTTGGTGATAGCTCGAGGCCTCAAGCTCGTGACAGTATACCCCACCAATAAGCCTGGGAGGCCACCCGCACCACACTCTCAGTTCCTTCCCGCCATCAATTGGGACTAGGGCTGTCTCTCGTCATCTTTCTGACATTTACTCGTCCCTCCATGGACGCCTTATTCGGCCTGTGACCGCGAACCTTTTCCCCCTCAACTTTTGCGCCTCCACGCTTCGTTTCACCACTTTCCAGACTGCGCAAAGCTCCCGACACAACCATGGCTTCGGGACGATTTGGATTCGGCAGCATGCTGCTGGTCCTGGGCATCATTCTGGTCATGATGCCTGGCCAGGCTGCTGCGTTCGGCGCCGGAAACATCCCATCCATCGCGCAAGTCGAGGGCCACAACTGGCGCCACGGCGATATTGAGGACATGCTCAAGACGATCGCCTTCCTCCACGGCAAGAAATGGACAACTCTTCTCGTGGGACGCGTTTACTTTGGAAACTGGCTCCGGTAAGCAGAAGTCAAGGATCAGTATTTGCTGAAGCTCTATACTGACCAATCTGTAGGGACTACTCCCAAGCGATCGATGTCGCTGGCCTCAAGGGTGTAAACGCCGAGACTCTGCGCATCCTCGTCTGGGTCCTCTCTTTCCTCGCCAACGGATATGCGACAGAGGAGTTCGAGGTGACTGCCGAACGCTTGGGCACTTACAGACCTGAAGAACACATCGACAACCCTCTCGGCTATCCCGACGATGCCCAGAAGTCCGACAAACGTTTGCGCGGTCCGGTCCGGCCTGTTGAAGTAGAGATCGATCCGCACACAGGCATGAAGAACTACATAGCCAACGAGAAGGGCGACTGGGCGACCAGCGCTGGCTATCTTCGCTTCAGTCTGGGACGAAGCATCCACTATGGGCGACTCTACACTTCCGGCTCTAGAGGGTCTGGCAAAGAGGAAGATCTCTGTGAAGCGCTCCGATGTCTTGGCCAGGCTCTCCACTGCATGGAGGACTTCCCAGCTCATAGCAACTACTGCGAGCTTGCCCTCCGCGAGCTCGGCTACCACAACGTCTACCCTCACTGCGGTACTGACACTGAGATCAACCTCCGGGGCAAGCGTGTCTTTCCGCTTGTCACCGGAACCTTTGGCGGCGTCGACTTCTTCCACTCCGTCCTGGGCGAGGCCAACGACCACTTCACGCAGGCTGAGGTCTCAGAGGTCGACCAGATGGACCTCGTGCTCGCAAAGTGCGAGAACAACAACAGCAACAACAACAGCACCTCGAGAGGAGGGCCTGACGGCAATGGCAACAACTCGCGGGGGCTGTTCGATTTTGGGTTTGGCGGTCGTGGAAATGCCGGAGACTTCATCTCTCTCGTCGGCCAGCTTCCTGGGATCGGTGGTGGCTTCGCCTCCGAGGCCCGCGACCTCCAACAGCGCTCAGAGGAGCAGAAGCGTCGCAACGAGTCTGGCGACTCCATGGCCCGCTCCCGTGGGGATCCCTACTCGCGATCTCGCGCCGAGGGCCAGCACACCAACCAGAACATCGTCCCCGGTATGAGCGAGGACTTTGACCCCGTCAAGGTGTCGAAGCAGATCTACCCCATCCTGGAGTTCCGCGACAAGATCGTCAAGGCCATTAACCGGGGCATCTCCAAGATCCCGGGCCTCGAGAAGCTCCTGGAGACGATCAGCGAGACACTGACGGCTTTTGTCCTCGGACTTCTCGCCCCCTTCATCCGTCCGATCATCCAGCAGGTCACAAAGGTGCTCAAGCAGAGCTCGTCAACCGTCATCGACGCCAGTGCCAACTCGCAGCTGGAGCCGTGGAAGGATCCCCGTTGCAGCAACCCTACGCACTCTATGCTGTCCAAGGACCACTTCACCAACGTCCTCAACTCGTGTGCTGGACGTGTGGCTGCCACGATCCTCCAGTACACTGTTCCGTAAGTCTATGCCGACACATTCTTTTACATGAAGATCTGTCACTGACATGACCGTATTCAGCCGTGTCCTCTACGCTTGGGAGAACCCTGGCGTCCCCATCGACGAGGTCCTCAACGACGTCCTCCGCACCTTCCACCACCCGGCCAACCGCGACGAGCGCTGCGAGATCCAGCGCGACATGTACACCACGGTTCGCAAGTGGGCGGACGAGTACCCGCGCCGCCACGAGCTCGACCGTATCCTGGGCTCCGAGTCGGTTAAGAACGGCAAGAACCACATCCAGCCCAACCCGAACAACACCACGGGTGGCAACCGCGGGATGCACGACAGCGGCGGCTGCGGCGGGAGCACCTTCAACCAGCTCGGCCACGGCCACCCGACCAACTCGCTGTGGTCGCAGGTCAAGACGCGCGACCTCGACAACATGGGCGTCGGCGACGGCAACGGTGGGCTCCGACCCAACTATGCCAACACGAGCCGCCCGTCGTCCCGCCGGTCCGAGTCGCCCGAGCGCAAAGGGCCAAGCCCGAGCTACGGGTACAACCAGCAGAGCAGGCCAACGACGGGCGAGGCCGCGAGCTTCTTCTCTTCAACCTCGTCCGAGCAGCCGCCCTCGCAGTACAGCCAATCTTCGCAGTATGGCCAATCTTCGCAGTATGGCCAATCTCAAGGCTCATCGTACGGACAGTCGCAAGGTTCCTCATACGGACAGTCCCAAGGCTCGTCGTACAGCCAGCAGCAGCAGCGTCCGCCAATGAGCGAGGCCTCATCGTACGGCGGCGGTGGCCCGGCCCCGCCTCCCCAACAGCAGTACGGCGGGCCGGGCGGCTACTATGGCGGAGCTCCGCCTCAGTCCGGTGGTGGCTATCCCGGTGGTCCTCGTCCTCAGTCCGGCGGCGGTTACCCCGGTGGCCCTGGGCCTCAGGGTTACGGTGGCGGTGGACAAGGCGGCAGCTACTATGGTGGGCAACCTCAACAGCCCCCATACCCGCAGCAGCCCCCATACCCGCAGCAGCAGCCGCCGTATGGCCAGCCTCAACAACCGCCTTACGGCCAGCAGCCGCCATACGGGCAGGGCCCGCCTGGAGGCTATGGGAATCCCCCGTACCCGCGGTACTGAGCATCTGGATTATCTGAAATTTGGAGCAGCATGACCTGTTCTTGGGAGGGTTCGACTGGCAAAACTTGCACGGGAAATGGCTGGACGAGATGAGAGGCTTCCTGTGACGTTTCACAGGTAATGGAAACGTCATGAAGTCGTGGATGAAATGTAATTACTGCAGTATTGAATAGACGATCTTCTTCACAGCAGCTTGGCCTGATACGCTGCTCATCTTTTTGTATCATTACTCGTCGTGGCCTACAGAAGAAAGTCAAGATCCACCTTCTCTGTCTGCCTTGGTCCTCGAAAAATGCTGAACACCTCGCCGCGGTACGGGAGGGTCCGGACTGGATCACAGACACGACCACGAGCACCAGTTCCGTAAAATTTCCCATCCACACAGACTTGAAGAGCGTTCAAATGAGACGAGCACTAGGCAGTGAGGCTAGCGAAGAGCACGGACAGACGTTTGATTCATGACTCCTTCTAGCGTGGAAGGTCCTTAGTACACCAGGGCCATGGGTAGGTGCTGCTCATTTTACGATCCGGGTGGTTTGCTGTCTTAGTAAGAGTTGTGAGACTCGTTGCTCGCTATCCGCTGCCAGAGTCGTCGAAGGTGAGGACTGAATGGTTGTGACGGCATGAGTGAGGGTGGTGGAGCACAGGAGGGAACCGTCCGCCGCGAGCGGGCCGAGAAGCAGCAGTGCAGGCAGGGCAAGCAAGAGCACAGGGGGGTTGAGACGCACCCGAGAGGATGGGGCAGGTTGCATGCATGGATGCTTGTCCTGAGCGAAGCACTGGAAACCGGGCAGTCACCACAGCATTCCTGCGACCGACATCCGTGGAAGGTGAGGAGTGGCTGGGCCATCGAGTTAGCGTACCCTACGTGTACTCTGGGCAAATATCCGGACAGAAGCCACATGGGCCTCCACGATGCGGACACCGTTGACAAGGCATCAATCACTCCAGACACGCCGAACGTCATGTGAACAAGGACCCCTGCGGCATCTGTGCTTCGCTTCTGCTTCGCTGGCACCCAGTGGAGCTATTCGCAGAACGCATAACCCTGCCTCGCCTGCCCTGCCCACCCGCCTAGCCTCGATCCAGGCACAGCCAACGACAATCACGAGGTGAATCAACAACCCGCAATCCCACGACGACTCGCCCCCTTCCACGACGATGCGCGGCGGCGCAGAGTCTACTTCTCCGACCACCAGTTGCGACCGCTCGCCATGGACTCGGACACCACGCCTGTCCCATTCACTCCAAACGCAACCATGACGACATCGCCAGAGGCCGCGCCCACGGCGGCCTCCCCGCCCACGACAATGTCCTCGTCTGCCGCCTCTCTCGAGCGCACAACGTCGCAGATGTCCAGTGTGTCCATCAGCAGCCGCCGCGGCCAGTCGGTGCGCGCCAAGTCGCGGAATCGCAAGATGGCCTCTCAGCCTTCGAGCTCTGCGTCCTCCATCGCGGCCTCCGACCGCTCCCTCATCTCATTCCCCTCTCTCTCGCCAGAGACCCCTCGCTTCGCTGAGCGCCCAGACACTCCAGAATCTTTCGCTGGCACGATCCGGAGTACAGCGGCCATGGCCAATGCGACATCACGGCCTTCGCTAGTCGGGACCCTCGCCAACTCCGCCTCACAGCGGTCCGCCCGCAGCGCCCTCTTCGAAGACACCCCCATAGCCACATCCAAAATCCCGGGCGCTCTACACGTGGCCGACGACGAGCACATCGAACGGCTGGTTGCGCGCCATGGCGCCGTGTCCCTGGTCCGCCAGATTGCCGAAGACCTGGCCCAGCGGGACAGCCAGATCACGAACCTCCGGCGCAAGGCAGACCACCGTGAGCGCGCGCTGCGGAAGATCATACTGGAATGCGGACTGTCGAATCTGGACCTCGAAACCAGGCTGCGCGCCGTCGAGAGCGAGCTGAAGAAGCAGGACCTGGCGACATCGGGCAAGGACGGCGGCATCTCGAACCTGATGAACGACGCGATGCACGACTCCATGTCCAACGGCGGCTTCAGCATCAGCAGCGGCGAAGACACGTTACGAGCGAGTACGCTGTCTGCGCCCACGGACGAGAGTCGCGAGGCGAAGGGAACGTTCCGCGGGTGGAAAGAGTACCTCTGGGGCGGCGGCACGAGCAAGAGGTCCAGCCGTGCGAATAGCATTAACACGACTGGCGGAAGCAACGGCACGGTCGCCAAGCAGCCGGCCCGGGGCGTGGCTGATCGGCGTTTACCTCTGCAGGATGACCTGTTCACTCCGCCCGACGAGAGTGCTGGGCGAAGCTCTAGTCGCGCCTCGAGCATTTACTCGAACACATCCACGACGCGAAAACAATCTGCATCACTAGCCAGCATGGCGCTCCAGCTGGTGGCGGGAAAAGCCAATGCCGTACGAGAGCCGAGCACTGCTAGAGGCAGGTCGAGTTCGGCAGGGCAGAGTGGCACGCTGAGAGCGTCCTCCGCGGCGAGCGTCAAGACCAGCGGCTCGTCGCGGACAGCACCTGTGCAGGGCGGTCCGAAGGCTCTGATGGCAATGCGCCGAGCGACTCCCGCGTCGAACAGTCCCATGGCCCGCGCGCAGGCTCAGGATCGGTGGGAGACTATGAGCACGAGTCCTCCGGGGCCAGATGCAGCACGGCCAAATGACTCAGGCCCGGTTGAAATGGACACAATGTACGCGCCTGACACTCAGCCGCCCAGTCTGACTTACATATATAACAACTATCCCGGCTCCGAATTCCTCACAGACCGATTCGGCTTCATTTACGACCAGCGGCGGAAAAAGCGCCAGAGGGAAGCGGCGCAGGTAGCACTGCAGATGAAGAGCGGAAGTCGGGCGGCGGAGATGCTCTCAGGTGGACGACCCGGTATATCGCCGAATCTGCTAGAAGACGGTGCTGACTCGATCGCGGACGCCGAAGACGCGATCCAAACACCAAGTTCGGCAGAAGAGGCGCTGGAGTCAGGGAAGCCAAAGAGGTGGCAGGACTATCTCAAGATTGCTACTTTCCCTACGGAACTCCTCTCACACACCCCTCTAACCACAGCTTCAAATCTGGAGGTCCTAGCAGGGCATGAAACACCAGATCCGCCAAAGTCTCCAGGCTTGGTCAACGATGACCGCGGCTTCCTGCCCGTGGCCAGTACGACAGCTGCTCTGGACAGCGAGGCTACGGTCCAGCAAGCAGGTGATGTCCTGCCGGTACTGATAGTTCAAGATGACAACGAGCCGGTTAAGCTGCTCCTGAAGCAGCTCAGTGACGTTCACGATGTGCTGCAAAAGGAACGCTCAGTGCGATGGAACGAATTTCTGAGAAAAGTCCGTGCCGAGCGCCGCAAGGAAGGAGAGGCTGCTGCCGCAGCCGCTGCAGCCACAGCAGAGGCGAGGTTCCAGAAGGCTCGCGTCAACATTCCCGAGGCGAAATATGCCGATGGCGAGATTATTGGTGTCGCCGATCTCGGTGTGAAGGGCAAAGTCGGCCAGAACAAGTGGAATGAGTTCAGAAAGCTTGTGCTCGCCGGTATCCCCGTGGCGAATCGTCCAAAGATCTGGGCCGAGTGCTCGGGTGCGCTCTTCAAGAAGATCCCGGGCTACTACGAAGACATTGTGGCGAAATCGGGCGAGGACGACGATCCTGCCGTAGTATCCCAGATCGAGATGGACATCAACCGGACGCTTACGGACAACATCTTCTTCCGTAAGGGACCCGGCGTGGCCAAGCTGAACGAGGTCCTGCGCGCTTACGCACGACGGAACCCAGAAGTCGGGTACTGCCAGGGCATGAACCTGATCGCTGCGAACCTGCTCCTGATCATGCCCTCCGCCGAGGAGACATTCTGGATCCTCGTTTCTATCATTGAGAAGATCCTGCCCCGCGGGTACTACGACCACAGCCTCATGGCCTCGCGCGCCGACCAGCAGGTCCTGCGGCAGTACGTCGCGCTGGTTCTGCCCAAGCTGTCCGAGCACCTCGACGACCTGTCGATCGAGCTCGAGGCGCTCACCTTCCAGTGGTTCCTCTCCGTCTTCACCGACTGCCTGTCGGCTGAGGCGCTGTTCCGAGTGTGGGACGTGGTCCTGTGCACCAATGACGGCAGCACGTTCCTGTTTCAGGTCGCCCTCGCCCTGCTGAAGCTCAATGAGCCACAGCTCCTCTTGTGCGACACGCCCTCGGCAATATACACGTACATAAACCACCAGATGACCAACCACGCCATCAGCATCGACGGCCTGATCAACGCGTCCGAGGGACTTAGGAAGGTCATCCGTCGCGAGGACGTCGAGGCGCGGCGGACAAGGGCCATTGAGGCGGAGCAGCAGCTCATGCGCGAGCGTGAGGAGGCGAACAGGTCCCGCCGGAGTAACAACAACAATAGCCACAAGGCCATGTCGGCGCCCGCGCTCGTCACAGAGACGAGTGCCTCGGCGGTGCCCAGCCCGTGCCCGAGCCCGAGCCCCGCGATGATTAGCCGCAACAGCAGCAGTATGGCGCTTTCTGTTGGCGGCAGCGCGGACGAGAATCCCGACGATAGGGACGACGCGGAGATCGCCGAGCTTGTGAGGAACCGGGCCACCACGCCGCTGGAGGAGGAGACGGTGTTCAGTCTCGGCTGAACATGGTTACATGAAGTTTAACTGGCAGATCAACGGACGGCGCCAGAAGCCTCTCTCCGATTGGTGATGCAGCAACATCAGGGCACTTGTCTGGTAGTCCTTGCCGTCCACGGGTGTGCTTACGGCTTTTTGTCCTCCCCACACGAGCTGGGACTAACACCAACACCACACATACTCTCTCTCTCTCTTTCGTATAGATCTATATATCATTTCTTGATACCCAACACCGCACAGCACAACACACAAGAGCGCACCGATACAATATAGCAGATATTAGCAAAATATTAATTTTCACATACATACTCAGCGGTGACTCGAGACTAGATGACGAGTATGTCTTTTGCCATGTGCTGGCCGAGCCGTGGCAGCAGATTCGCGTCCTCGTGTTGCACTCGAACAGTTGAGCGGTCAGGACCGCGCGGGATTTGTGATAAGCCCCCAGCCTGCGTGCCTACGGTAGACATGTGTCCTGCATGATACAGGCACTTGAACTCTATGTCAAGGCCTCCACCAACGCGACTGCGACCAGCCGTGTTGTTGCGCAGCTTTAGAGTTATCGTTCCTGGCCAACGGACGGAGTCATGTCGGTGGAGAGAGCCCATTGGCGAATCAACACGGCTGGCTGGAGCACATCTATCTGGTGCGGGAGACGTAAGCTGTTGCCAGCCAGAGGGGGGTTGCCTCCGAGCTAGGCTAGTTACCCCTCCCCGTGCCTCCCGCGCGCTACCCCGAAAAGCCAAGCCTGTGCCAAGTTTCTGGCAGCTGCATGCCCCAGGGTGGTGCTACCTCGAATCATCGTGATCGTCATACGAGGGGTCATGCAGCTAGGGTGGACGAGATGCATCAGCGAAGCACCCGCGGACTGCACATGGACGTGGACGAGCTTGAGTGGGCCTGAGCAGCCTACCTTGATGTCACGTACTGTACGGTGTTCAATGACGAGTCTCCTGGAGAGCACGGCCCGAGGGCCAGCCCTCCCGCTGTGGCTGACGACGCGTCTGCACAAATAAGCTCCCCAAGAGTGGATGTGATGGACAAGTGAGAGTTGTGAGCTGCCAAGATGTTGGCGCTATGCGGTATAAAGGGACCCTGAGGTAGCTGTGTGGTTGATTGAGCGTCCCCAACCTCGTCTGCTGTCTTTTCTCTCGAACAGCTCGAGCGAGATCAATCACAATTGCACCTCCTGATCCAGCCTTCTCCGCATCACTTGTCACAGCATCGCGCCTTCCTTGCCAATCCTAACCCCACCTTCTTCAACGGACACAACAGCCTTCAAGCGAACAGACATGGTCCACCTCACGACCGTTCCTGCTGCTGAAGCAGAGTCAGATCCCGCTGCTAAGGGTCTTCGACGCAATGCCACGCTCTACCTCAACGACGAAGATGACTCGTACACGACCAGCGTCTACGGCTCTCGCTTTGCTGGCAGAGATCTGCCCACCACGGAGATGCCGGATGATGAGATGCCTAAGGAGGTGGCCTACCGTATGATCAAGGACGAGCTCAGTCTCGATGGCAACCCCATCCTCAAGTATGCAATGCCTCCCAACCGAGCACGATCTGATCCCGGCTGGCTGACACAGGGTTGACCTGAGCAGCTTGGCTTCGTTTGTCACCACATACATGGTAAGCTCAATCAAGTATATGAGGGGTACACAAACCTCCCTGCGAGAGCAGCAGCTGACTTGGCCAACTTGATGCAGGAAGAGGAAGCCGAGAAGCTCATGACCGAAGCATTCCCGAAAAACTTCATCGACTATGAGGAGTACCCCCAGTCCGCAGAAATCCAGAACCGCTGTGTCTCGATGATTGCCAACCTCTTCCACGCTCCCAAGAGTGACGGCGAGAGTGATGGTGCTATCGGGACTTCCACCGTCGGAAGTTCCGAGGCCATTATGCTGGCTGTCCTCGCCCTGAAGCGACGTTGGAAAAACAAGAGAAAGGCCGAGGGCAAGTCTACCGAGAACCCCAACCTCATCATGTCGTCCGCCGTGCAGGTCTGCTGGGAGAAGGCCACCAGATACTTCGAGATTGACGAGAAGCTGGTGTACTGCACGCCGGATCGTTTCGTGATCGACCCGGAGGAGACTGTCAACCTTGTCGACGAAAACACAATCGGAATCTGCGCTATTCTCGGCACGACATACACGGGCGAGTACGAGGATATCAAAGCTGTCAATGACCTCTTGGAAAAGCGTGGGCTTGACTGTCCCATCCACGTCGACGCCGCCAGTGGAGGTTTTGTGGCCCCCTTCGTCGTTCCCAATCTCCAGTGGGATTTCCGCCTCAAGAACGTCGTCTCGATCAATGTTTCTGGACACAAATACGGTCTGACGTACCCCGGCATCGGTTTTGTCGTGTTCCGTGCCGCCGAATATCTCCCTCAAGAGCTCGTCTTCAACATCAACTACCTCGGGGCCGACCAGTCCTCTTTCACGCTCAACTTCTCCAAGGGAGCTTCGCAAGTGATCGGCCAGTACTACCAGCTTATTCGCCTAGGCCGGAAAGGCTTTCACGCCATCATGTCGAACCTCACAAGGACTGCCGACTATCTATCTGCCTCGCTCGAGGACCAAGGTTTCGTCATCATGAGCAAGCGCTCAGGACAAGGTCTCCCGCTGGTCGCTTTCCGCTTGAAGGAGGACCCCGATCGCCACTACGACGAGTTCACCCTCGCTCATCAACTCAGGACCAGAGGCTTCATCGTGCCGGCCTACACGATGGCACCGCACACGGACGGTCTCAAGATGCTACGAGTTGTCGTCCGCGAGGACTTTACAAAGAGCCGTTGTGACGCATTGATCCGGGACATCAAGCTGTGTACGGATGTCCTGAACAGCATGGACAAGGAATCGATCAAGCAACAGGAGGCGATGATTAAGAAGCACTCTGTGGTCAGCGAGAAGGCCACGCAC
Source organism: Microdochium bolleyi (assembly GCA_001566295.1). Taxonomy (NCBI): domain Eukaryota; kingdom Fungi; phylum Ascomycota; class Sordariomycetes; order Xylariales; family Microdochiaceae; genus Microdochium; species Microdochium bolleyi. Next base: position 1,170,550 of record KQ964245.1, read on the forward strand.
AACCACTCCAAGTACCGGGTAAGTTATGAAAGCGATAACTTCATGAGATATATGCTGACTCCTTTCGTAGCGGGAGCGGCATTCGTTGCAGGGCAAACACGGCAAGACACACGCTGTCTGCTAATTGTCCTCAGAGAAAGGGGGATATGGCTGTGATGAAGGCAAGGTCGAGGACTTGCCACGGGCTCGGTTGGGTCTTGTCTTGATCCCATATCACGCTCAAGGGCATAATGCGCATTAACGTCTCATATTCCTAGGTCCAGAACATCATGGCCAGATGCTCTCCGTGCACCGTGAATCGAATGTCATCGCGTTCGTGAAGCATGATGGCGGGAGCCGCTTCGGGGCTGAGTTAGTCAAGTCTCCAACGCCTCCCCAGTAGGTGTGGACATGGGCGGTGGTCATAGGACCAACATTTATTATTGTACCAGATCGGCAAAGAAGCTTCAGCCTACGGAGGCTCCACAAGACTATTCAAACACGTTCCATCTACCTACCTTGAGCGGGCATGGGTTGCATACCAAGTGATAGTCGAGGGGGTGTTGGGATCTGCATGTGGAACTGAGAGCGCCATGTTCCCGCTTACAACCGATGCCTGTTAACAAGTTCAGCCGATGTCTGCATTTTATGGTAAGGCACACTGCTCACTGTGTCTGACGAGCCAATAGGTGGTATATGTGTGCGTTGGAGGGCTATTGGTTTAATAGGTGACAGGTACCGCGGGACTAACTTGTTACACACGATCCCAGTGCCTGTGGGCTGGCTAGTCGACAAATAGTATCGCGCGTATCAGGCTCTCGACACTAGTGACGACGGCCGAGACCCGCGAGATCGGCATGCGGCCGTGCGGGCGATCCTTCCGGAAATAGATTCTTGGAGGTGAGGTTTTCGTCCTCCTTATGAAAACAGCTGACCTCATGGACAGTGAGTGCTGTGGACAGGCTGAACATTGTATGGATTTTGTCGACAGTCCTGAGAAGTATGCAATACGCCGTCATGACCCATCAGTGTAACGACCTCGGAGTGCGCAGCCCATCCGGCCGAATTCGATGCACCCGACTTGCTCCCGAGCTGACTTTTTCAAATCGAGCAAAACCTTTTTGTACCTTTGCTGTTACAGATAGACGCAACTCTTGTCTCTGTGCTTCCTTCCTCGCGAGTTGCCTCTTTTCACTGGTCTGAGGAAGTCCAAGCCCTAGACGCAGTGCATAAGAGCCTTATCTATTCTTAACCCGTGCCCCGGCGCCGAGATCAACACTAGGTATACAAGAGCCTCGTGCAGCAGGCCATCCCGCGGGCGGGTGTGTGTGCGTGTGCATGTGTATACGCACGATGACGAGGTGCGCCACAATGATGTACCTAGCGCTGAGGCCCTGGTGGCCTCAGTAGTCAGCACTGCGGTGTAATTGTAGTTTTTTCCATGAGGCTAGTCGATCGCTGCCGGTGCTTTTCTTTTTCCTTGTTTCTCCTGATCCTGCGGGAAGCCTTTGTCAGAACTGCAGAAACTGTTTTTTTGCGCTAGGGCTGAGAGAGAAGACAAGAAGTGTCGAAGTTGTCTAAGTTTAGCACTCCCCACTAACGGGCACCATTGCTCGTCTGTGCCCGCGGATGTTGCCGAGTCCTATAAGCAACGAAGTACCGAGTATGAGTAACGATTACTGATTTCACGGAGGGAACCAAGAGAGTCTAGAGGCAGGACATCCCTGCTTGACTCCTAATCCTTTCACTAAGCCTCTAGGACTTTTCCGGAATGCAAGCGAGCCTTTCTCCCTCCGTCCCTCCCTCCCCTCCTTCGCCCGCATGGAGAATTGCACTCGGTCATCATATGCCGGGGCCAAAGGATTTGGCTATGCAAGGTTCTTGCAGATCCCCGGGACCAAGGAGATGCCGGGGAGAGCCTGCCGTGGGAAATAGCCGGTCAGGACGGGTGCTGCAGCGCATGATGCTTGTCTGCCACCACCACAGTGGTGGGTGGGGGAGGGGGGCTGTGTTCAGCCTCACGAGGCTGTTTGAGCTATGCATACTTCTGGCGTCGACAGCTGATGTTTGAGCATGAACGGCATGTCACCGCGCATGAGATGGTACTATATCGTGCCAGGGGCCACTTGGACGCAAACAATTGATCAAAAGGTCAATCGAGCGTCTCTTTAAGGGCCATGGAGCCGACGACGAGTAAACAACCGGTGCATCTCCACGGCGGCCCCCGAAAGCGCAAGATGCACCCCCCAAGATAATAGGGTTGATCAGTCAGCGGCCTCTGGCCCCGTTCGTAGCGTAGTTAGGGATCACAATCCTTCGAGGCCCGCTGGCATGATCTACAAGGCCGTCGGTCAATTACAACCTGTGGGGACTGGCTGACAGGCCCGTGTCGTCACCCGCCGTCAGTCCAGGGGTCCAGGGGTTATACCGCCGGCTTGGCCCGCTGTATAAGCCTTCCTTTCTAGGCGAATGGGAGGCGGAGAACAGGAGCAGTCTGTCGCCCGAAAAGGTAAAGGTCTAATGTACCCTGGAGCTTCGGCTGTAAGCCTCGCCTTTGGCCGGGGGCATCCTGACGTGGAGCACTCCCGCTACGCTTCACGGAGGATGCTCAACCTAGGCACGCTTATTGAGAACCCTGCGGGGGCCGATCGACGACCGAGCATGCTTGTTCCTTGCTTCATTCCTTCCGTGCTGCTCCTCGCACTTCCACGAAAGCACAGTGGAGCCCGGGTTTGTTGCGTGCCCCGGGTGGTTGTTCTTGGCCTGGAGAAGTGCAGCACCTGGACCCGGTCGACCCTCAGACAAGGCAAGATGCTCGACTGCTATGACCACTCTCCACCACCAAGCCTCATGAAGCCGGGTCCGTCGAGGCATTGCCGACTGTCATCGGTGTCGTCGTGGGGTCCGGGCGGAGGACTGTCTTTGCCACACGCATTCACCACGTCCGATCACGACCATTGCCGTCACTTCAAGGCTCCTCTGAGAGATCTGCGGCTATGATCGTGATTATAAGATCCCAAGAATAGAAACAGCAAGGATATTCTTCGAGTACAAAAGGACACGGCGTGTCGTCTCGAATGAACAGTATCCTCCTCTCAGCATCATCGCACCAACAAGACAGCAGCCTACAACACAAGCCAAACCCACCAGTACTCCCCAAGCACCACAACTCGTCTTCTTCACCCCGTCTTTTCCACCACAACCACCAACAACAAGCCCTCAAAATGGTCCGCCAAAACATGAGCCTCGCCGCCGCCGGCCTCGCCATCCTGCTCGGCTCCGCCACGACGTTCGCCTCCCCCGTGGCCATCCCCGAGACGCCCATGAACCTGTACCGCTCCATCATGATGGACAAGCGCGACCCTCCGCGAGCGCTCGGCGCCTCCGCCACCGACGACGAGCTCAAGTTCCAGCCGTCGCTCGACTTTGACACGGACGGGTGCTACAACACGCCCGCGATCGACAGCGCCGGCAACGTCGCGGAAGGGCTCGACCACAACTACACGGGCGGCTCCTCCGGGTGCCGCGACGAGAGCGACCTCGACAACAACCAGGTCTACGTGCGCACGCGCTGCAACAACGGCTGGTGCGCGCACGTCTACGACTACTACTTTGAGAAGGACGTCGCGGTCCAGCACGTCATCGACGCCGGCGGCCACCGTCACGACTGGGAGCACATCATCGTCTTCACGCAAGGGGGCAGCGCGCGCATCGTGGCGGCGTCCAAGCACGGCGACTACGACACCAAGAACGCCGACGACTCCAAGGTCCGCTGGGACGGCACCCACCCCAAGATCGTGTACCACAAGGACGGCGGCACGACGCACTGCTTCCGCTTCGCCGGTTCGGGCGACGACAGGATCGAGAACCACAAGGGCGTCTGGTTCCGCGGCGCGCTGATCAATTGGGACGGCCTCGAGCGGGCCGGCGTCCGCCAGAAGCTCGTCGACCACGACTTCGGCTCCGCCTCGCTTGCCATCAAGGACGCCAGCATCAAGAAGCAGATCGACTACGCCCGCAACGGCGGCGCGCCGGGCTTCGACAGCGGCGTCGACGCTTAGGATGGGCGGCAAGGGACTTATATCGCTCTCTAATAGGGGAGACCTTGACTTTTGATTGCGAACTGTACATACATTTCCCAAGCCTGGCTACTTCTTTCTGTCTTTAGACTTTGTACACTTACGGTCACTTCAAACCTCCATTGCTCACCTGGCCTCCCTGTCTGCTGTTCAATTCTTGTGATCGCAAAAGTTGCCCGTGGCTCTGAGTGTTGAGTAGCTGTGGCAAGCGACAAGACGAGTGTGCATACTTTGGTTACCTCGGGTACACTCGACGGTGCAAGCACATCGTGACCTGCACACCCACTTCCCACAAACGGTCTTTCGCCCTTGATTTGTGGACAGTTGAGCTGACGAACAGTGTTGATGTAATACACTCAGAGAAAGGTTCTGACTCTGTCGCGGTCTGACGAGGAACATGCACAGGACAGGTTCTGATTGTTTGTAAAACTACCATTCAATAATCTAACCGCGCTCGAAGTGATAAGAACCCGTAAAAATGCCTTCTCAGAATGTGCAGATCAAAACATCGTAAGCGCGGTATTGAAGAAAAGCGAAGTGTGCCGCTGTGGGTATCTAGATGGATGTGCATGCCTGGTAGTCTTCGGGAGAGGGAAACCACATTGAACAAAACGCCGCCGTCTGAAATGTGCTTGCTGCCATGCGGAAAATGCTCAGTACTTCGCAGAGTGACTCGCTCACCCCGCTGGGTCCATCGTGAAATGATAAAACTACGACATGCGAGCCACAGATATGCTGGGCCCAAACTGTATCAAGACAGTCTTTCTCGTCCCCTATGTTATTCTTGTTGTAAGTGGGACTGGATTTCTAGTCATCCATCAGTTGACACTCGCTGGGACCATCATCGTGGTACACAGAAGAGTCGACTTCTGGCCAGGATGAGAACTCGTCATTCCAGGTACACTGGTGAAGTCCCGCGAGAGACTGTAATCTGGTTGAAGGCCGCATCAGATGATATTGGCGATGCTGATCCTCTCCGTGCTTCGGACGCTTTCTGTCGGACGAGAGCTGCTCTCTTCACTTAGCGGTCTGATGTTTGCGGCTGGAGAATGGCTTACACCAGCTTCGAACTTGAGCGGTGGCAGAGCCTGTGTGGTAAAGGTTGGCCTCGGGCTCGCAACGGTGGATGCGAGGTCACGTACAGCGACCAGCAGATTGTCCCACCCTCCCCAGTTCTGCCGCTCGTCTACATTGAGACCTGTCCTGTTGTTGTGGTCTCCAAGCCCACCTCCTACCGGTCGCGCAGGCGCAATATTCTCGTGCTCCGCCCGGTCCCAAATCCAGCCGGACTCAAGCCCACCCTGCAGATCAGCACTCAGGTACGTGAGGAGCTCTTGATCGTAGAGCAGGGAGTCGGTGACTGGACCGGGTACACCAGCATACGGTGCCGGTTTCGCATATCCGAGTCGATTAGATCTGGATCCGAGGGCTTCTGCGTGCCGGCTGGAGAGGACCGAGACGAAGAAAGCGATGTATCGGCCGCACGGTATTGCCACATCCCGACGGCAGTCGATAGACTTGAGTGCGAGTATGCAAGTCGAAGCACGGTCATACCATCCCCGAAGCAACAAGAACAACACACACCGGAAGATGTGGGTAGTGAGGAGGCTCGTCGCGGCGTCCTCAAGTGACTGCGTACGTGCAATGAGAAGTGCGGTATCGGCGGCTATTGCTGAGCAGGCTTCGATGGAGCCGATACGAAGCTCCCGGGGACATTCTGGAGCCATGTTGTGGCGATGCAACGATAGCCGTGCGCTTAATAGATAAGCCAGCGGGACGAGCATATACGGCCCGATCTTTGCATCACTGGCCGGGTCGCACGGTGCCGGAAATTGACGTTGGCAGTGGGCCAGGTGCGAATCAATAGCTGTGAGCTGCGATGGCGAGACTGTCGAAGCTGAGAGCGCACGCCGTAGCGCCGAAAACGATCGTACAACGTGGATGACCTTGTGAATAGAATGCGTGAGAGGAGTCCCATTCAGAGGGTGGACCGGGCCTTCTGTGTGGAGATGGTGGTCGTCGTACGGCTCCGGGAGCTGTACGTCGCAATCTGCGTCGTCAATCATGAATGGGCGGCTCATTTCCAAGCCCAGAGAACGGTCCATGATGTAGATCGCCCACCAGACTCGCCTCCGCATATCGGTCTCTACTCGCGAACTCGTGCTTGCCTCCAGATGGAGATCAAGATCCTGAGCACACCGTACTGCGCTGCCCAGAGTAGTCCATGCCGCAGATTTGAGGTTCATCTCATTGAGACAGAATGAAGTGAGGAAGAAGACACGTGCATCTTCCAACACAAAGTCGTTGCTCCATGGATCCGTCAAGCTTCTCGCCACCTCGAGATATTGGCCCGCCTGGAGGACCCGCTGCGGATGCGGCTCTTCGCAGAAGAGACTTCCAGTTGCCAGTATGGCGAAGAACATTGCCAGCCAGGAGTTTGGAACCCTGCTTAGGTCCGTGGCATTGTAGAGTTCTTCGACTGTATGCTGCAGAGTCGGCCAATGCAGAATCGGAAGGACATGGTGGAAGGCACCGTAATAGGCGACCAACAATTTCTCCGTCGAGGCTTTCGGGGGAATCCGTGGTTTGATCGGCTCAAACAGGAAGGCATTTGGCAATTGTCGATATGGTGCTGGAGGCTTCACGAGGCCCCGGGAGAAGTCGCGAAAGTTGAGCCTAGCTCGTGTTTGATCCGCTGATTGTGCTGGTCGTCGTCTAATCTTTGGCCGTGTCTCGATGCTGGCAAAGGCGAGAGTACCCGTTTCGACGCCATCCATGTCGATGTCCATGCGTCCATCGCGATCGTGTACGGTCCTTTTCAAGTGACTGTTCTCTCTCCTAAGCTTGTCTACCTGTTTCTCAAGATCCTGCACCTGTTTAATAGAAGACATGCGCCGGTTCGTCTCTTTCGTAAACTGGCACTTGACATTGCGGCTGGAGCACTCGGAGCAGCTCGTAGTCTCGGTGGCGTCACACTTGACCTTTCTTTCCCTGCAGGCATCGCAAGAGGGATCCTTCCTCCGCTGGCGGTAAGCTCTCTTTTGAGCTTGGACATTGGCCGACAACTGTGCGTTGGAGAGGCTCGGCGTGCCGCTAGCCGACTCGTTGGAAGCCATCGATTCTCTGCCAGTAACCGGTGTCGTCCCTCGAGGCTGGTATGGATGGAACACAGACTGGGGGGCTGTGTGAAGACCTAGAGTGCCACTAAGCTGGCTGGCATGGCCACTGCCAGTCCTGGCACTATTGCCTGACAAGCTTCCCATGAATTGTGAGGATGGCCGTGGCGATGTTGCTGAAGAGACCGATGATGAATCATACGACCGCGTGGAGGCGTTAGGTGAGCGCGTGAAGGATGCGTGTGGTGGTGTTGGCATCATGAACGAACTCGCGATGTCGAGATTCTAAGCTCGAACCGTGGGAGAGCTAGGTCACGTTGAATGTTCCTCCAGCAGCCACACACGTTGGCGCATCTGGTGGACGATTCGACTGGCGTAATACACTGTCTAATTCGGCGCGTGGTAGTCGGAGCTTGCAGCCGGGCTGGCCTGGCTGTACTCGCAGCGTTACGACGTCTGTCGTCGCATGCACCACCGAAGCGGTCGACGGTGTCTACACAGCCGCGCACGCCGCACCGGTTTCCCACGACCGTCTGGCGCGACACGTTGCTTACAGTGCCCAAATTCCGGAGTATTGCGAGAGCTCAGGGGAGCGCATGTGAGGCTGTCCAGTCGATAGGGCGGCTCCTGCTGTCGACTACACAAGACATCGGCAGGTCTCTGTGTCTAAGTCGGGGGTGGCATGTACCAGGGTTCGGAAGAAGTTGAGGGGAGAGAGAGGACGCGAGAACAAAAAAGTGTCAACGTGAGCTCTAGGCCGAGCTGGTGACGGGCTTGTGAGGTGAGCAAAGAGCCCAGGAGCAAGAGGCCGACGGAGCAGCCGACAACCGGAGAGATAGAGACTGATTCGGGAGCGAGGGTGAAGGAAGGAAGCCAAGGACGGGGGCCGGGGATGGTGGAGGGGCATAGGTGGTCAAGGAGACGACGAGGCCCTGAAGATCGGGGACCGCCCGACCAGGACGGGACGAGGGGACCCGGTCTGGACGGAGCAGCAGCGGATGGCTGCGAGGAAGGGGTGATCGTGCGAGTCCGCCCGGGCGGCCTAGGCGCAGTCCAGGGCTTGTGCGCGTGCTGCAGGGGAGAGAAGACCTGGAGCCGAAGGAGGAGCCTGAGGAGGAGCCCGAGGAGGAGCCTGTGGAGGAGCCTCAGGAAGAGGACGCGATGCAAGGAGACGAGCCGGGCGGCATCTCTGCCCACGCACGCACGCACCTGTCGCTCGCTGGCTCGTGGTCCGCGTCGGGCCAAGGCAGAGCCGGGACGGCAGGCGCGGCCTTGGGCTGGGGACGGCGCATAACGGGCGGCATTCTTGCCTCTCGCTTGAAGCTAGCCTCGCTTGCCTGGCTGGCTGTATAAAAGCACGCTTAAGTGCGAGAGCTTGCTGTGCTGCATCGCGAGTACCGGTACCGACACTCGACGGCCGACTCTGCGGAGCACGCAGCAGTGTCTCGCAACACACGAGGGCCGGCCGGCCGGGCTGCAGCATGCCAGGCGTGCTTGCCCAAGTATACTTTGCCGGGATCTCAACCGGGCCTTGGCTGGGCAATGCGAATGCAAATGCAGATGCAAGTGCCATTGCCATTGCCATCCTGGCAAGCTCTTGCCTAGCGTACCTTAGGGTGCCTATTGTGCCTACCTCGCCTAAGCCTAGCTCTGGCCTGCCGCCCGCCCACCACCCGGCCCAGAACCTCGCAAGCGGCCCATCCAGTCACCCCTCCGGCAACCTTAACACTCCCTCCACTCCACGGGCGTCCAACCGTTTTCCTCAACACACGCCTTCATCTCTCTCTCTCCCCGCCGTCGCAGCCGCCGCCGCCGCCTCCCCTCGCCTCCAACAATGCCCGTCTCCCCAGCCCGTGTGCCATCGACACGCAGCAAGCCTTGCATTGCCGTGTGGCGCTCCTTGGCCAGCCATGCTCAGCTCAGGCCACCCTTCCCTGCCTGCTGTCAGAACCCATGCAGCGACAAGCATCTCAACGTCTTCTCTCCGGCTTCCCCTCCGTACCATCTAGCACGGCTCTCCAAAGCACGCACCACTGACTCGCCCGCTGCCTTGCCGCTGGATGTCCACAGAGGCCCCCTGAGTCTCGGCAGGGGCCTCCGGGGCTGTCCGTGTGCCACATCAGAATTCGGAAATAAAATATCGGCGCCCGTTGCCTCGAGACCACACCCTTGCAGACAATATCCGGTACGGAGTGCATGATCACTCAGATCTTGCTACGGTGAAATCGGTAGTCATCTGTCGTCACACGACGTCCTGCTGGCCCGTCCTGAGTCTAGGCCGTTGACCACATTCTGTAGCCACGTACCGGCATGCCCCACGAAGAGCTACCTAGGAACTCTGGAACATCAACCAACAAGGTTCGCCCACGCAGGTCATCGCCCATTGCACACCAGTCACCGCGTCCGGTACGTACTCCGTCCAAGACGTCCTCGGAGCGGAGCGCCCGACCCCGGTCCTGGCATAATGCATATCGTAAGGACGCCTCTGCGACAGCTGTCTGGACTCGCGCATCTCAACCTACAGGTCCTCTGCACGAGTCAAGCGGCAAAGAGCCTCGCCTAGGTCTCTGCCGTCTTCTGGAACATTCAGGTCCATGACAAGGCTCGCGACACACTAAAACATTCAGCTGCTGGGAATCACTGAAAGGGCTCATACGTCGTACAGGCACCATGCAGTCTATCAGATGGTTGCACAGAACCCCGGACAGAGGGCCCACTCAGCCGTGCGGGACGAATCGGCTGCGTCGACAGAGCGGCACTTGGTCCGAAGTATATCCCACGCAGGATGTTTGGGACAAGATGATTGCTCTTGGTCTGGTCGCACAGAAGACATCTAAAGGAAGCACACTGTGGACTAGCTCGCTCCTTCATCATCACTTCTATGCTTCTCAGCCTTCGGCGAGACTCATGTGGCACCTGCTGTTCCGTAGAAATAACCTCAAACTCTTGCCGCCGGGTTGGCCGTCGGAACTGCGGCTTGGTCGAAGTGAAGACTCACGGACCAGGATCGACAGGCACTAGGCACTCCATCTAACTCGTCCGACCCCCCCCCCCCCCCCTCCCAAGAAAAAGAAGAAGCCACTAACCGAATAAGTAGGGACGTATCGGGTCTCATTTGTCTTGTGTGCTCCCAGGTTCCAATATACCCCCGACGCACAGACCGTCCGATCTGGAAGTGATCATGAATCGTATTGTGCCCCTCCCGATGTTAAAGTCGTCACTCTTCCAAAGCCCAGCAGGGTAAGACAACCACAAATGTCGCACGGGATTCCTGTCTCCGCTTTCCGACAGACCTCTCGGCTCAATCTGGAACACACGCGAGAGCTAGAGATACCCAACAAAGTTGTCACTGGCACGGACCACAAGCTATACCAATTGTAAACTGAGCTTTTGCACCAACTCCACACGTCTCGGCATCGATTCCGATACTTCTTCACAAATGAGCAGATGCGTTTCATCCCCTCCGCGACAGCCAGACGTTTGGTTTGTCTCGCCTTTCCCGAAAAACCGCATCTCTCACTCTGTATCTGCTCGGTGCTCCAACTGCGTGGCCGTTGAAAATCTCATCTCGAGGCAGGACAGCGCAGCGAGGCCTCATGCTCGAGGAGCGCTGTCGAGACGGGCTGAGATTGTCAGCTTGCAGTATATCTTCTGAGCCTTGATCTTGTCATTGGCGGAGAGTTTGGCGGATCCTGTCTCGGCCGGGTCTCTCCCGTCTCTCCTCATGATTGATTTTGCTCAGGTGGCTGGCGGGACAGGATTAGCAGGGATCATGGAAGCTTCGCCGACTCCGCGAGACCTAGCCGTATTTTGAACGATTTGGAATAATCACAGGTCATTCCTCCGGAGAAACAGCCGCGAGAACAGAATAAGGGCTTCGCCAAGGTGCCATATATGCCGCAGATCTGCTATGTGGAATGGATCGGATCCATTCACCACCTGCCTAGTGCACACAGTATGCCCAGGTAGGTATGCTTGTTGTTGCTCGGTTGCGTCGCTAAAAAGTCCAACCCTGTTTGCTTAGGTGTACACTACTGAAGGGTCACTAGCCTGGTCGGGCGAAGTCCGCGGCTAGGGAGGCGATTCGGCAGGCCGTAGATCAACCGTAACACGATCGTTTCAATCCAGCACAAATGCGTCTCCATTTAGTTGAGCTCTGGAGTTCCCGACGGAGATCTCGGCACGCTACCCTGATGCGTGGAACCCAGCCTGGTCGTTGCACATACTCTAATTAGAAAACCAAAAAAGTAGCCGAAAGTCCCTGCTCATTATGTGGAGCCGAATGCGAACAATAGGCAAGCGACTTAGCACACAGAAGCGACCAAGCGGTGAACGTCTCCAAGGCTGGCTCTCATGACGAGCTGTCAAAGGGAAGCGAAGACTCTTCCAGAAAGGAAACCCTGAACTAGAGGTAGCTGGCAAAGGGAAAGACCAAAAGGTACAACGAAGAGAAACTTGGCCAATCGGAAATGCTTTAGACACGGCGCCATGAAACAGAACTCTGGGAAACGAATCCAGGGAGCTGGGGAACGGCGCTGGCCGAGCCGTTGGCAGCGCACATGGCAGCCCGGACCACAGCACGCCCCATGACTGTACAGTGACGTGTGAAGAAGGGTCCTGTCGCCCTCACGACCCACGAAATGGAACCTCACGGCAATCTTCGAGAATTCGACCACAGTACCCCTCGATCCAGCAGCGCTTACTCACTTCCGAGACTGGAGCATCGGAGTGAACCTTGCTAGCCAGCTGGCCGCAGACACAACTCTTGACACGACGATGCAAGGACGGCAATGGACAGCGCCCGGAAACATGCCGAGAGTTCGCCCCAACCTTCGCCGCCAGGTGAGATTAACGATCGACACTATGGGGAAAAGTTCTTGTGGTCTCGAATTACTCCGAACGCATGCGCGCCGGTGAGCATTGACCGTCCTGCGTCGTCAGTTTCACAGTCAGCTTGCGTTCGCGCCTCCTCCACATCCGTTGGGGCCAGGGTCTTGCTCAGGGGTGGGGTTGATTGGTGCTGTGCTCCGAAATTCGAGACCGACGGATGACGCGTCACGCCAAAGCGCCGTGCCCGAACCACACCAGCATTGCAAGCCATCGTGAAGCTTGGCTCGGCAAAGAGATGATCCTAAACGGACCGACATGGGATCTGCGAGCCAGCACGTCCACTGCCCCTGAGTCAACCAAGTGACACCGGCAGAGCAGTTGAAGACGACTTGAAACCCCATCACCTGTTCGGCGTCAACTCCCTGCATTTCCACGATCGATATTGGCGGACAGCGCGGCTTACAAGCTACCATGTCGCCATGCGAGTCAGCCGCGCTGGCCAGTCCGGCGCTAAACCTTCACAAGGCCCTGCCCCTGTCTCTATTTGTCTTTCGGCCGACTGCGGTTGATGGGAAGAGGAACTTGGAGAGGAACCCAGATTTGTGGTATATGACCATGGACTGCGGCCTCACGGAACGTGCATCGCGATTTAAGGTGCACCACGCCAGCCATGCCTGGAAAATCAGCGCCTCCATATGCCAGACGATGTTCATTAAAAATCGCGTGCGGTTTTGCCAGGAGTGCGCATCGGCACGATCCATTGAAGCCTTGCCTTGCTCGCAAGCCGTGGCACAGGACCAGGGTTGACAGCAAAAAGCCGACATGTCGCTTATTGAGCTGTGGTGACAACGTGACGACAAGCATATCCTGGCCGATGGTGGAACCGCAACGGGGCCACTGGCCGACATCATCAGACTCCAGAGCCTTCCCTTTCATACCGTCTTCCCGGCGCTCATGCCATGCCCGGCTGATGAGCGACTTGGCCAACACGGGTGCCATCGCACGGGTCCCTTACCAGGTATTGGGAAATCCCTCTGTCAGTGAGCAAGGTCTAACTAGCCAGCATCGATCCGACACGTCAAAGCCGCGCACGCCACAGCGGGCGGCCCTTGAGTCGCACCTTGTGTCGCCTCCGAAGCCTTCTCGGCCAACCCCTGCTAGTACTTTTGTCTGCCATGCCCTGGATCTGGAACCCGGCAGCGGTCGCGTGTGCACTCCAATCAACGCCGCGCAATGTTGAGTTTCCTGACTCGCAGGTTATGGACCCCACCACTGGAGTTTCCGGAGTGCTTGCTGGCCGCAGCCTTGAAGCGTTGCCAATCCGTTGTCCGCGGGAGCCAACACGAAGTGCCACGAATGTCAGGAAATCAGCTGGAGCAGCGGCTGTCAACCATACAGTAATTTGCGAGACAAACCCCCGAGCCCTGTCCAGTCTCCATGGGGTTCGCCCGGTCCTCGGCAGCCACAGCTCAGCATTGGACGACTCGATGTGGATTCGACTGTGCTCACTGGCGATTGGACCGGACGACCTTGTGAATGAACCACCAGGGCGTTCCCAAAAGTGTGAGTACAGAGTATCTATGCAGATCCGGCCCGTTTGAGAAGTGCTTACTCCAGAGGCACCTGAACCCCAAGCCCTGCATAGGCGACTACACCAGACTGCACACCCAACCGTGATCTGGGGGCGTGGAATCATTCGGAAGCGACGCCCACCGGACGATCTCATGTCAGTCCTCACTGCTGCGTCTAGAGGCTCCGAGATTAGCATGTGTGCGACGACAAGAGGCAGCGACTGTCGGTGTGTCACAAACGAGATTCACACGTTTGCAGGGCTCTTCAGAGCTGCGGATACCTGGTGACCCGATAGCCATACACACAATGGCCTCTAGAGCATCAAATTTCAGCGATCTCGAGGACAATAGGAGAGTGGCGAGCACACCCGGAACCTTGGGCACCCCTGCAGAACTCTGCATCATGACGGAGTACCACGTAGGTATGAGGCTTTACTACTTTGACCTGGTCGTGCTGAGTGCAGGATGCATCCATTCAAGCCTGACTTGGCTGGCTTCTTGTGAGCGTGACCTCGACGTACAAGTCGGTCGATACCAACGACACATGATGACTCGTGACAAGTGCCATGTTACTGCCTGCTTCGTTCTCCTGCCAGTGTTCCACAGCTGCGCCATTGATGGCTCTTACCAAAGCTATTCGGACTCGTCGCACTGGAGCACGAAACATAACGAGGCGGCGACAGGCAGATCCTCTTTTGCGCGAAGGCGGACAGCTACATGACAATCACATCGGAGTATCTCACATTACGCCCTACAGTTGCTCTCGCTGAGGCGCGCTCGTGATCCCGGCACTTACCTCACGAGCCTCGGCGACATTTTGACAATGCTAGCGCCGATGTGACGATACTGTGTATGAACTCAAAAGACACCCGCGACGGTGGGCTCCCGGTTTGAATCCGAGCTCCCCAAGCCTCTGGACAACCATGGCGTCCTCCAATCTTGTGGCACCACTGCCGCACACCGAGCTCGGCCCATTCCGCCGTCGCATGCCGTTGTTATTCCTTAAGAAACGGGATGAGCCAATTCAGAACTAACATGCGAGAGCCTACGCAGAAGTGTTCATCGTTCGGGGCATTTAGACGATCTGGAAGCTGAACCTCCGCTTGTCAGCACTGACATCGAATCAAGCTCGGGTGACCTCTGTTCCCAGGCAGTCTGCGGAGGAACCGCCGGATCCCGGTCCCCTTTGAGCTAGTGGAGGGTGCGCCACGGCGGAGGAAGCCGTCATCTGGCGAGTACACAGACGACGACTACACAGTATGTTCGTACTCCGCTCAGCGAACCTCAGCGTGACCAGAATGTTTCGGCAACCAATATCGGAAGTCAGTGCGTTCCGAACGCCATCGCCTTCTGCCTGTAGGGGCCATATGGCGAATCGCTACGCAGCAACAAGCACTTTTCAGCTTCTGGTGGGCGTTTTCGGCCGCGATGGTACGTTTGCAGCTTCTGTTGCCGGCGACGCCGTCCATGGATCGAACCGGCCCATGTCAGTATTGCCGAATTGGGGCATCAAGGAAATTATACCCATGGCCCGCAAGCCGGAACCGACGTTTCAATATACATGGATTGGGGTGGAGGTGGCGGCCAGGGGGGTCTTCTGTACTCGATATACGGGGCACTCTCCAAGCCGGCCTGTGTGACCGGTTTCAACACGCGTTATCAGCCAGGTATTCGGCACACGGAGAATTCGCCAAGCTGACTGGATCTCCAAGCCACGGAAGAACGGTCAAGTCCATCAAAGCAACCCCTGAAGAAAAGAGGGCCACTTCGGCAAGGGCTATTTCAGATTGAACATTCATGGTACCAGGCGGACAACTGAGAGTAATCTCACACTCAGGATGTGCTGGCTTCCTGGAGCTTCGGTCGGCGCAGACATCCGAGCATGTCTGTGGAGCGCACACCGCAGGAGAGCGCTCTTCCGAGAGGCAACAGGCAAGTTTTGAGGGTGGTGGGCACGCCAGGGACAGCAGACGGGCATGCCCGCGTGTGCCTAAAGTATACATGCATGCATGGTGCCCGGGAGGGCGCATGGGTTGTGACACGATGCAACGAGTCCCTTGAGCTTCGCGGACCTTTGGTCCTGCTCAACTTTGCTGCAGACAATACCGGATGCGTGGTTGGCTTGAGCACTTCCGAACGTTGACTTGGGCGAGGCACAGACTGGCGAGTGGCACAACGAGGCAACATACCAGTTGACAAGAGAAAGTATGTACGTAATCCAGACCGAACAGGAGCGACACCCCGGCCACGGCCTAGGGAACCCCTGAACCATGCGACAACCCAAATATGTGCCGGACGCTCCGCTTCCCGAGCGACCTTCCGGGTCTGGATCTTGCTCTTATTTGCTGCACTTGCTGATCCCACAATCCATCCAAGTTTATTAGTCCGGCGACCACTTTCTCGTCTGTTTTCCCATCGATTTGCCGAGCAGGGGGGTTTTCCGGGATCTACAGTCTCTAGACAAGAGGTGCCCAGAGCTAATAGCCTGGCGGCATTGGCGGCGAGAGGACGCGCACGCGCGCGCGCTCACCAGGCCGTCAATCGCTCGACGGCCGTACGCGCCGCGGGTTTGTACCCGGGGACGGGCACGTACGCAACACACTGATGGATGGCACGGCACACGTAAGCCTCCGGCCAGCGACCGAAGGTTTCTCCCCGACGTCCAAATTCTGCGGCAGTTCATCACGAGAGGTGCGCCAAGCCAGGCTCCCCCCTGATCAGCAGCCGCCGGGCTCGTCCCGTGTGTGCCGGCATAGATGATTCCGAAGAGCTGGCTGGTCGGAAAACAACTCCAGCGTTGATATTGCTCGCGCTGGTTTCCTATGTGAACTTGGTACGTCGGGTGTTCTGCCTGGCGTTGCATACCTCAGGGGCATATAGCCACATGGGCAGCGGGAGCTAGTGTAGGGCCTTGTCACCAGGACCCCCTGAGGGATGTAACGTGGCTGTCTGGCTGCTTACTGCTGTTGTCGATTGCTGCGGAGGAGGCTCAAACTGTGCCAACATCTGGGGAGACAGCCCAGAAAGCAGACAGAGCATGGCGCAACAAATACTACCGTGTCAGCCGGCCCCGTGGACCCCCTACAGGTCTAGCTAGCATGCCGAAACCAGGAAAGTCGTTCATGGGAGAGTTCCTTCCTTCTCTGGGGGATGGCTGGTGCTACCGTAGCAGTAGATTATACGCCCGGCCAGGCACCCGGCGATGGACGGCCGGGCCTTTCTTCTCTCTTTCTTTCTTTAGTCCTTCGGTTCACTTCCGTACTGTGAAGGTCAAAGCCTGGGAGCAAGGCACGCGGGGATACCCGTTCAGATGAACCCTGCTGTTTTAGCAGCACCGGTAGTTGGGAAGCGAGAGCGAGGGAAGGGGGGGGGGGGGGAGGGGGAAGCACGCTTATTTTTTTATCGTAAGCAGTGACAAAGGCTGGTTCGGTCTCAGGGACGCGTGAGGCAGGAAGTCGCCGCTCCATGTGTTGACGGGTCGATTCTCTATCTTTGTTGATGCGAATTGTGAGGTTGTTCGTTACATTACGGCGCGGCGCGTTATGGCAACTCGTCACAGGATCGAGCCTGGTGCTGTGTCCAGAGCGGTTTCGAACAGTGTACCTGCCAACGAAACGGATGTGTTGAAAGTAAATAAATAAATTTGACAGCGTGATCATCGCCGTGGAGCAAAGTGTTCGAGTGCGAAGATATTCGATTCAAGCGGGCGAGTGGGTGTAGAACGTTGGCGGCGGTCACGGCTGGAGGCTTCAGCACCTCTTCTTTCGCCATTGTCAGAAAGACAGGAAATACATGGCATGCAATGGGCAGTTGTGTGGAAGTGATGGGGACTCGGGTACGTGAAAATCCATCTGAAATGCAGGACAGACAGACACACACACACACACACTTACCGCGTCCCTCGCGCACAAACGACCGAGCGGGAGGCTCTGGTCCAGCTGGCGTGGCGGAGGTCTGTGTAATGTGGTACACGAGAAGGGACGACGACCGTGCGGCCATCGTCGAGGAGGGTACGAGTCCTCAGGCGGACGATGTGGCCGGGCAGACGTATTTACACTTACGAATCTGCCTCCCTACACAGGTTGATAGGCAGCAGCGCTGTACTATTAAGCGTGTAAGTGCTGCGTTCGGCACGACGAGCTAGAAGACGCAAGTAAGCAGAGTGCCGCGTCCCTCATGGTCCGGACCCAAGCGGTCGGGGTTTTCTCAGGCCCTGGACAAAGGACGCGGCTGTTCGCCTCGTGGTCAGGGTTCTTGTGTGAAAACAGGTAGGGAAAGTAAAGTGAGAGAGTGGTTGAGTATGTGAAAGGGTGGCAGGACCTTCAGTGTGAACGGGGCTTTCTATCATTAAGCAGAGATAAGATATCGAGCTCCTATGAGGCTAGTCTAACTGTGGTGTATGTATTCAAATGTTTGACATGGATATGCTATGCATGTCAGCTGGGGATTCCTTCACCCCATACATGTACAACGTTTAGTCATCGTGGTCATGAGTGCCCGTAAGAGGCCCGGCGAGCCCTTGCATCCTCCGACCCAGCAGGTCGTCGGAGCTGTTCAGGCGGATGATACTCTTGGACTTCTGCACCTGCTTCTTGCGCTGCTTCGCCGGCAGCGGCGACGGGCTTGCTGTCCCGTTAACACCGCCGTTCGTAGGAGAGCCGCGGCCTTGCTGGTTACTCCCATCCATCGGCACGGGTGACGATCCGGCGGCGAGACCGCTGTCCTTCGCCTTGCCCTCGTCGCTAATGGTCCGTCCCCGCGTGCGGGTCATGTTGATCTCAAGACCGCCCTCGTCGCCGCTGCTTTCCACGCGCCGGTGGTGTCTTTGCTGCTGTTGCTGCTGTTGTGGGCTTGCAGATGTCTGGAAGTCCCTCGCCTGCTGCTCGCGTAGAGATCTCGCGTCCGCCGTATCGAGCATGTCCACAGCTCGGTGTGCACAGCGGTCGATAAGCTTCCACGCAGGCGGGTACAGCGAGGGGAACTGGATGAAGCCGTGGCTGATGCCTGGAATAAGCTCGACCTCGCAGATGTCCTTGTCGTCAAAGTCGTCCAGCAAGGTCGGGTCGCGGCCGTCGACGCGCTGGGAGTGCAGCGCGCGCTTAACCCTGCGGAGTCTGCCGGCAAAGATGACCGTGTCGTCCACCAGCGGGTCGCGCTCGCCGGTGCAGAAGTATGTCTTGGGGAAGAGCTGGAGGAGTGCGTCCGGGGCAAGGATTGGCGAGAGAAGGTAGTCCTGTGAGAAGTCTGGGCGGTTATGCGGGCCAATGTAGAGGATGATCATGGCGCGCATCATCTCGGGGGTGAGTACGCGATCATTGAAGTAGGACAGCATGGACGACATGGCTAGGCGAGTGCGAAGCGGTTCAGGCTGGTGAGACAGGGACTTCCTCCGCGTGATCGGGCTCGCAGGCTTTCCTTCTGTCCAGTCCTGGGGGTTGGCATGGGAGTACTTGGGCTGTGCGGAGACGAGACCCGTCTCATCCTCTACTGCTGGCTTTCCCTCGGCGTCCACGCTGGTGTTCAGCGTGGGTGGGGGCGCTGGACTGTCGTCGTCCTCGTCATCAGAGTGATGCGGTGTTCCAGCGATGTCGCTATACTGCATCGTCTTGCGCCGGATGTAGTTCTTATTGGTGACTTTTGTCTTGCGGTCCTTGACGAGCGCCATCTGCTCGTCGGACATCCAGTTACCGATGTTCATGTCCAGAGCAGGATACAGCAGCATCAGACCATCTGGTATAGACAATGGAGGCTCGCCGGATGCAGTGCCACGACTGCTGATGGCGCTCTCAATGATCATCAGCGTCATGGCTGTCGCAATGTTGCCGCCGGCACTGTCGCCGGCGATGACGATCTTGGGTGCCTCGCGGCCTGACATGCCAATACAGCGTCCTCGGCTGCGCACGATGGTTGTGTAGACATCGAAGCACTCGTTGAGAGCGTACGGGAACGGGAACTCGGGGGCCTTCTTGTAGTCTAGACTTAGAACCGGTAGCCCAGTCCTGCCAGCCCACGCAAACAGCTTGTCGTCGTTGCACCGCGGGTCCATCGCGACGAATCCGCCACCGGGGATGTCAAGGATCATCTTGTTGATGTGGGCGAGGTCGGCTATCGGTCCATCGTAGTAGAGCCATGCCGAAACAGGCTCTTTGTAGTCACTCGTGCTGGGCCTGGAGATGCGGATAGCACGGGGCGGCCAGCGGGTGAAGCGCGGGCGGAGCAGGTTCTGGAAGAAGGATAGATACGGCGAGGTGCTACCCTTATTCCAGCTGACGCGGAGGTGGTCGACGGTGATCATGCCACGGACCTTGCGGACCTTGTTGTCGGCCTTCTCGGCGGCGATGAGGTAGTAGACGGTGAAGAAGATGCTAGCAAAGTCGCGGAGCCACTTCTTGCGGATCTTCATGGCGGTCCAGAAGCCAGCGTCGAGGGCGGTGAGGATCCAGGTGGCGCGGAAGTACTTTGTGTCGTACATGTTGGCCATGGGCTCGGGGCTAGCGAGGCCGACGATGGTGCTGAAGTTGCGGGTGGCGTAGAGGTAGACCATGGTGAGGACGACGATCTGCCAGCCGGTGAAGACCTTGGAGGAGGCCTTGGAGAGGCGGCGTATGAGGGGCGGGCCATGGCGAGGACCTCTGTTCGTGTTGTGGTTAGCTTTGCTCGCTCGACTGTAACTTGATCATTGTGTCCGAAATGTCCGAGTTGTCCGACTCACTTCATCAAGTAGGCGGACCAAAAGGCCAAGACGGCGAGGACCTGTAGCCTGCGCGACTTGACCGAGGGCCGACCCAGGACGTGATCCAACATGGCAGCGGTGGGTAGGTATCTCTCTGCAGCAAGTTGGCAAGGCCGGTGAGCTGGTCAAGGTCCGAGGAGGTCGCAGTCTGACAGGCTAAGAGTGGCACGACGTTGGTCCTCGATGGTGGCGCATGGCTCGTGAAGGCGGCTGTGGTGTGTCGGCTACGGCGTGCAGAGTACAGATGCAGTCTTGAACGTGAGACGGCGAGCGAGCTCGACTACAGGCGCCGGGAAAATAGGAGACGAGGTTGGAAGTGCCACGAAGGACAAAGGTGGATATTGCTAGGTGACCGGGCTCAGTGGAGATGCGCCATCACGAGTCGAGTCCCGGGCGGCGTGGTCGGCGAGGCAGGTGTCAAACGTGTCAGGGACCGGACGCCGAGTCTCGCTTGGGCGCCTGCTATCGATTGTCACAGCGGCGATGGCCCTTGTTGCAGAGAGACCTAGCGGCGATGTCTGGGCATGCGCACGAGTGATGGGAAGAGCCGGTCCGGTCGCGGGTTGGATTGGACTGGACTGGACTGCAGCCTTTCACATGCCAGCACGCACGCAGCAATCGTCATCGCCCGCTCCCCTCCGGACGCTTGCGCTTGGGGATGGTCACCCGCCTGCCACAGCATCCCACGCTAGAGCCTCCGCAGCAGCTGCCCCGGTTTTCCGCTCTTCCCTGCCCCTTCCTGGGCCTTCCTTCCTTCCCCACGGGCACGCAAAGCCGGCGCTCGTTTTTGGCTTGTGATGATTGTTCGAGGGGCTCTGCGTCTCCGGGCGCGGTGTCACCTCGCCAGCGCACACAAGCCGCATCCTGTCCCCGCGCCATATGCACATGCTCATTCATGTCCCTGCATCTCCCTGACACGTGCCCGCCACTCCCCACGGACCCTTCCCTCGCACACAGACACAGCGCCCTCTTCGTCGGCACGTCCGGGAGACCCTCTCGGTTTCCGGTCCCGTGGTAGCTGGCAACCAGTCAACCCAGCCACCCGAGGCTACCCTACACAACTGCAAAATGCTTGCTTGGACCTTCTGGCCGTCTGCGAGCACCTGACACGGCCAGGCAGCCCGCCCCTTGTTCGGTTCCAGCCGGCTTTTGTCAACGCTGTCACTCACAGTACGGTAGCCAGGTCTCGGCTAGAAGACCTCTGCAGGAATGACAAGCCTCTCACCCCGCTTTGGTGCATCCGTAGTTGAAGATTAACCACCACCCCACAACCGAGGGAGTAGCCATCGTCCGTTCTCCCACTGTTGCGGGACAATATTGTTTCAAATCCAAGGTGAATGATGGTTGCCTTTTCCCGGCACTTGTTCCCTGTGCGGCAAGCTCCCCCAGCTCCACATCTGTGACGGCGTCGAGGAACGCGGCTCTCCATGTGAAGATCAAGGCACGAGGCAGGGAGAAGTTTGTTGTTGCAAACCTTGGGGGCTTATATATCATGAAGGACACAGCAATACTTTTCTCTAGACATACTCAAAAGGCTTCGACAGCACCAAAGAAACGCCAGGCAATGCTCAACGACTCCCATGTCATCATTATACCAGGCACTCACCCACACACGAGTTCATCCACGGACACGTGAGCGACAGCATCACCGAGTAGCCTCAATGGCCTGCTCCAGCACCGCCAGGCCCTGTGCAATCTCCTCCTCCGTGATCGTCAACGGCGGGACGAAGCGCAGCGTGTTGGTCCCGCAGGTAATCACCAGCAGGCCCCTCTCGCGCGCAGCCTGGACGATCGGCGTCGGGTCCTGAGTGAGCTGCAGGCCCAGGATCAGACCTTTGCCGCGGATCTCGCTGACCAGCTCCGGGTATCGTGCCTGGAGCTCCTCGAACTTGGCCCGGAACAGCTTCTCCTTGGCCAGGACCTCGCTCTGCAGGCCCTCGTCCGACAGCCGGGACACGGTGTAGTGCGCGAGCCGGCACGCGAGCGGGTTGCCGCCAAACGTGGTCCCGTGGTCACCGACCATCATGGCCTCGCTGACGGTGCCGTTGATCACCGCCGCGCCAATTGGGAACCCGTTGCCCAGCGCCTTGGCCGTGGTAATGACGTCCGGGTGCGCCTCGGCAGGTAGGTGGCTGTGCGCCCAGAAGGTACCCGTGCGCGACATGCCGCACTGGATCTCGTCGTAGATGAGCACCGCGCCGACCTCGCGGCACCGCTTGGCCAGGGCGGTCAGGAACTCGTCCGTCGCGACGTTGACGCCGCCCTCGCCCTGGATCGGCTCGATGATCACGCCGCATGTGCTCTCCGTGACCAGCTCGTTTAGGGCAGAGACGTCGTTGTACGTGCCGTACTTGAACCCGGGCAGCATCGGGGAGAAGGGCTTCTGGTATTTGGGGTTCGGCGTGGCGGACAGCGAGCCCATTGTTCGGCCGTGGAAGGAGCCCTGGAACGAGACGATCTCGTGCTTGCCGCCCTCATCGCCGCCGCGGAGCTTGCCGACCTTGCGCGCGAACTTTATGGCGGCCTCGTTGGCCTCGGAACCCGAGTTGCACACAAAGACCGTCGCGGCGTCGTGCATGCCCCCTGTCTCGCGCGTCTTCTCGACGAGCAGCTTCGACAGCGCGCCCGTCCAGGGGTTGTAGTATAAATTCGAGGCGTGCATGAGCGTGGTGGACTGACAGAGGCAGGCATGAACGTTAGCGTGAATGATCTCCATACGATATTGTCATGTTATCGCCGGAGCCTGCCAACTAAGGGGAAGTGGCAGGACAAAGACTTCACGTACCTGATCCGCCAGGATCCTCGCAACGCCCGGGTCGCAGTGCCCCAGCCCGTTGACCGCAATACCGGACGTGAAGTCGAGGTACTTCCTGTTCTCGAGATCCCACAGGTGCGACCCCTCGCCGCGAACAAACACGGGGCTGGGCCGCGCGTAGGTCGCCAGCATGTACCTGGCGTGGTCGCGCACCATGGCCGCGCTCGCCGAATCCTCGGCCGGGTCCGGGTTCGGCAGCGAGGCCTCGCGCGCGATGGCGTCCTGGGCGGACTGCGACAGGCTGCTGGACGTCGACGTCGTCGAGGCAGCGGCCGTGGCCTGGGATGAAAGTGTTCGGATAGATGTGGTCGCGGTCGTCTTTACGGGCGTGGCTGTCGCTTTGCGGGCAAAGGCCGCAACAGCTCGCTGGGTCGGGGCTCGGAACGCCATGGTCGATGATGGGTGGAGGGAAACTGCAAATGCCAAAGCAATTGAACAAGGAGATGGGGAACGAGGTGCTCTTTTGAAATGCAGCCGAAACAAAGACTGGCGTGCTGGTTTCCTTACACCGACTCCAGCTGCATTGAACGTTGACTCAGAGGAGGATGGTCTTCAGTGCTCCGCGATGAGTCCCAATTGACCCCACGAGGCGAGCGATTATCGATAGAAATTGCTCCAAGTTTTTCCCTTCAAGCACCGATGTCGGGGGTTGTCGTTCGACAAAGGACCCACTTATTTCATACTTCTGCGCCAGCCGCGCTTTTCGGGGATCATGAGGATGACATCTGTTGTCACGAAGTCAACAAAAAGAGTCATCCTAAGTTGGATGAGGTGGGCATGCTTTGTCAAATGAAACCACGGCCCCTGCGAATATCTCGAATCGTGACTGCATCATAGACTTCCCCAGCCGATATTACAGGCTGAAGTTCACACAGTAGCTCCACTAAATCTGACGCAAATGTAAAGAGTAAAACATCTATGATATCTTCCTAGACTACCGGTACAGGTAGGCATATGAATATCAAACGCCCTAACACCATATCGCAATGCCATACCAGCAAAATGCCAGCTATGAGAAAGTGTGCAAGGCTAACCGAATTCGAGCCGACGCTCCCGAAAGCAACTCGTCGTGCTCGCAGAAAAAGCTAAACAAAAAATAGAACCAACACTGTAATGCTTAGAAGCGGCAATGCATGTGGCTGCTGGAAAGCTGGTGCACAGGCCACCTTACTCGAAGGGGGCACATGTGAA
Source organism: Microdochium bolleyi (assembly GCA_001566295.1). Classification (NCBI taxonomy): domain Eukaryota; kingdom Fungi; phylum Ascomycota; class Sordariomycetes; order Xylariales; family Microdochiaceae; genus Microdochium; species Microdochium bolleyi. The sequence continues at coordinate 1,194,864 of KQ964245.1, forward strand.
AGCACCGCGAACCTTGCCCGCCTGGTACGACAGGATCTGTGAACAGAGGTTAGTAATTTCTCATAGGAGACAATCGCAGTGTGGACTTACAATATCGTCAATGGCAGAGTAGGTACCGCCAACCAGCACGACCACACCGATGATGAAGATGATCAGGTTCGCGACGGACTTCAACAGGTTCTTCTTCTCAAAGATGGAGCCCTCGCGGATGAGCATGAACCACATGATGGCCGGGAAGTAGAAGGTGAAGCCGGAGATGAAGAGAGCGGAGCTGATTGAGAGCAGGTCCGAGAAGAAAGGAATGGCTTCCGCAATGATCCACGCGATGATGGTGATGAAGGTGACGAGGGCGATCCAGGTAATCCAGCCCTTCTTGGTGTTGATGAAACGAACGACCGAGTTCTTGTAGACACGTCCGTGGATATAGCGACCAACGACCGTGGTGTTGATGGAGCCGGAGATGAAGATGACGGGGAGGGCAACGCCGAAAGCGACCTTGGAGATCAGGGGCCCGGCCGACAACAAGGCAGGAGACTTGACACCCTGGCCGACGAAGGTGTAGATGAGAGCACCGGTCAAGGTGTAAATGATGATCTCAACGATACCCAGGACCCAGATAGACTTGACATAGTCCTTGGGGGTGTGCATCTCATCCATGAACGAAAACTGGCAGACGGCGAAGCTGTACGCGAAGACGATGTTGGTGATGGCAACAAAGGCCTTCGAGAAAGTAAGGTCTTCCACGGGCCAGGCGGACCAAGGAACAGACGCAACAACATCAGCCGCATGCTCACCACGGGTGATGCCGGTGGCAATCATGGTGATGAGGATCGCGGCGATGATCGAGACGAAGTCGACATAGCCCAGGATGGCCACCTCGGCGAACGAAGGAGGAATGGCCACGAGGAGGAGGATGATCGCGGAAACGACTCCAAAGACGAGAGAGCAGGCGCCGTTGCCCGTGATGTTGAGGAAAGCAATAGTACCAGTCAAGCAGTGGCTTCCAACCAGGAAGGTGAGCTGGAGCACAAACATGACAGAGACGACCTCGTAGCCGACCTTGCCGAACATCAATTTGCCGGCATCGGCATAGTGGGAGACCTCGGGGAACTTGAGCTTGACTTGGCCGACGACGTAGGAGGTGTAGATTGCGATCAAGCCAAGGCCGATGGTCAAGATGACACCCGCGACCATGCCCAGCGTGGCAAACGCGGCCGGCATGCTCAGACTGCCGAGAGCGATGGCCTCGACAATAAGAACGATGGTGAGACGCTTCCAGCCGAGACGCTTGAAGTGGGCAGTGCCCTGCTGCTCGAGCTGGCTAATCTCACCGACAGCCTCGGTCTTCGCGGAACCCTGGGAGGAGTGGTTGTCATCCTCCTTGTCGCTGACGACTCCATGAGACGGCCGCTGGGCAGCGTGGATATTCTCCGTGTTGTCGAAGGTAGTAGCCATGATGTACGTGGGCTGTACGTGCTTGGTTGACAAGGTCACGTGTGGGTGAGGTTGGCGTTGAGAGGAGGGTGACCTGCGATGGCTCACTAGCCAAGGATGTCTCGCAGCAGGGCCGAAGGATGGGTACGACAGAGGGTGTGTGAGAGAGTTGAGGTGAGAGGGACGGGGAGGAGAAAAACCTGCGGGCAGTGTATTTGAGATAAATAATGGAGGAGCCTAGGGCTTCCAACTATGGAGGAGCGGCTCCCGCGCAGACGCGCTTCCCGGAACGACTAGAGGAGCTGTCTCCAGAGTTGACGAGTGGGGGAGAGGCCTTCTACCGTGATCTAGAGCACACGGGGTCCGGCCGTGCGTCGACCTTAATCGCTCAGGTTGACAAAGGCAATCATCACATTGGATTCTGATCAGCCAGATAAGCACGAGAGTCCGGGGCCTGTCGGGATCCCTTGGTGGACGGAGTACGTAAAGCACGGAGTATCCGGGATGGCAGTCGTGTGGGGAGGAGGGCCCTCGGTCAGGAAGGGACAGGATGTACAGCCATGCCGAGAGCGGCCAAGTGGATAAAGAAAGGATTACCGTGCTATACTGTATGCCTGGTGATTCGAACCAGCCGTTGACGGGTCTTGAGGTCACTGTGCCAATGTCGACGGACAATGCGTTGATCCTTCGGGTCATTTCGCAGCAATCTCTGCGGCACACGAGTCACGTCGCCACGTCACGCCTGATGAGGGCAAGTCTGATCTGATCGGACGTCCGGCCACGGGACATGCCCGAGTGTCTGGTGCTCTGGACTGATGCATAGGAGACAAACGGTGGCTCTTGGCCACACTGGACAGCTATCTCAGCCTGCTCGCCGATGCCAAGGTTGGCTGGTGCAGAGCAGAGCAGAGTCGTCGACTGCTGGCGGATGGGGGCGACGTAATGCGATGATGTCGCAGTGATCGCCTGCCTCGCGTGCAAGGCGCGAGGGAAGCCGGCTTGGCCCACAGACAAGCTTCCCAGGGCCCGCAGTGTCAGGGGCGAGGGCGAATCATGGCACCGGTGGTGGTGCCTGTGGCTCGCGATGAGGCAATGGACGAGGCTAGCGGCAGCCAAGTCGGCCGTTTTGGCAAACTCTTAGCTAACGTCAAGCTCCTGCCGAGAAGCCCGTCCCGCCCGTGCAGGGGTCGTGCCTTCCCAAACGCCGCCCGCCACGGCCCCTCATTGGCTCGCCACAGGGCTCCCCTGCTGCCGCCTGCAGCGCCTCCCGGCACTTGCGGCTCTTTCAACACCCACAGGCCACCTCCGAATCCCAACCATCGCTCCGGTAGCGCGCGAGACGATGGCCGAGCACCTGTGCGAGGCTGTGCTCTTCGAAAAGGCCCGGTTACATGCGGACCACTTCGCCATCCTCGCAGGATCATCCCGACTTGTGCAGCGTGTGCTCGTACCGCGATGCAGGTCGCGCATGCCGGCCTCCGTAGGGGTCCTTCCAGCTGCTCCTCAACACCTTGCGACATCTCCTACTCCAGCTCGTGGGTTCCCCGTGGGACATGACACGAGGCAAAGACATAATGCAGATTAGTTTCATGCAGAGGCCATCATGCATGTCTTGCTTCGTTGCGGCTAGTCCGAATCCTGGCCGGCCACTCGCGATAACTACGTCGCACCCAGTCCGGGGCCGCGTGCCATCTGCAGCCTGCGCAGTCTAACACATACGACCCCTTAAACGCAGCATCCTGGCGCTCGACCAAGGCAACTGCCAGGCCTCGGGCAGAGACGGAATATGGAAGCACAGGAAGACCGGAACTCAATACAGGCACTATTCGTACCCGCGTTGTGGCTTGCCGTGCCGGCCAGAAATTTCTGCTGGCAGAAAAATCAGACGTGGATCAGCTGTTGAGTCGCGCTAACCATTGAACCTTCTATGCGGACTTCCGCGACAGCAACGCTATTGCAACACTTACAACGAGGCATTATTGAATCCAGTCCGGAAGACACCGAGCACCATGGAATTCTGACAACTCAATTCACTGCAGCTCGGGGTCATCCTTATCAGCACCTGACGCAAAAGATGTTGTGCAGTGTGCACTGCTGGCTCCGTGCCAAAACCCCGATCCCGTCGCACGCCGAGTGGGGCCGTGAGCCAAGCCCCGGTGTTTAATGGAGACGGCCGGCCTGTGCCCGGACCTGTCACCTCGTCGGTCAGCCATTTCGGATTGGCACCGACCACACGATACGTAACGAGAACTGCCTTGATTCACGCTACCGACCCAGGTTGGTATTCTCACAGGGAAGGCTTCTGTGCCTGACTAGCAGGAACCATGACTGCCATGTCATCCACGGTTCTTCTTACGCCATCATTACCTACTGTTTCTCCATCGCAGCCCTGTTGCTCCATGTTTTCTCCAGGTTTCGGCCTTCTTGGGACGTTTTTACTGCTAGGCTTCTCCCGATGATGCTGTATGGTCCCTTTCCTGCGACTTTCTACCCCAGCTTCGACGCAGATAATTTCCCGGAGAAACCTGGGGAGATGTCGCGTCGAGGTTTGCGTTACGTTATACTCCACGATATACCGCTGGATCAGGCAAGTCCTGCCCTGCGATGACTGACTATACAATCGCGAGGAAACTTTGACATGGTCTCAGGGTCGGAGACGCATTATCGCAATGCCAGGGGATATGGGTCGAGGTGCATTGATTGGGAAATGATCGTGCCATCGTCCCATTTCTGTCGGTGAGTCAACTAGGTAAGCCAGCACGAGATATTCTACCTCGGGCTTCTGTTGGTGTCATTACGGGCCTCTAAAACGATGGGATACTAAGGCCTCTCTCTATCCCTCTATTGCCACGGAGTCATCCTCTTTTCAGCGCTCCTGGGCAGTTGGGAAGCTCGGATGCCATGAGCCCTCTTCGGGACTATTAATGGCTCTCTGTGCTTTGTGGATATCCAGCAGGCACGTCACGTATTGGACGTCCTCTATTTGCTAAGCAACAACCACATGATCAAAACGGAGTATTGATGACGCTTAGTCAGACGGCGTCCCAAGATTCTCGATGCACCACACTTACCCAGGCCTCTGTTTTTGCTGCTTGCATCGCGCCGCCTCGGCGGCAACCTAAAAATCATCACTTCGGCCACAGCCGAATCACGAGCAATCTTGCGTCTATATCTATCTTTTGCAACCTGAGCAGAAGCAAAGCTCTCATTGGCATGTCCGACATATGCAAGACGAGAGAACGAGCCCAGACTCTCGCTTCTTTGCGCTAACCCACTATCTTACGTCGTTCTTTGTTTCCTCTCCAAGAAGACCCTGTCAAACGTCAAGCATGGTAGCGGCTGCTTCATCAACTCCCTGACACAACATCTTTGATGCGACAGCTCTTCCCGTCGAATCTCGTCTTTGTGTTAATCGCCACCACCAACATGGCATGACGGGAGAGTATGGTGCGTTTGCTGCCAACTCCTTTAAGAGAGACTGGCTGCAGTCGTTTGAGGATTGATGCCCGCCCAACCAGCGCCTAATCAGGCAAACATCAAAGGTACAAGTTATCCGAGCACTATTGCTCTCAACCTGGGCTTAGGCTGTACTGCCCCAAACCAGACGATCGGCTGATCGGGTGTTTGAGTCGACGGCATGCGGCCGGAGCAACATTCATTCAAACAGCATGACCTGGACTCCACAGAAAGCTGCTATTGTTGGCTAGAGCACTGGGGGAGCACAATGGGAGCCAGGCAATCGTCATGGTCTCGTTGTCACGGCTCATGGACGGTTCAGTTCTGCCTGGGGCACATTTTCCCGGTAATCATGTGGCTGGTACGGTTATAAGAGGTGAGGAACACGCATGCCATCACCAGGTCAAAGAATCCAAGGTACGGTGGGAAATTGCAACTACAGAAGCGAGGGGGGAGTTTCAAGCTTTGATACTTACCACGCGCGGCATCGACGAGTCACAAAGAACTATCAGTTGATGTCCGAACCGCAACCTCACGCACAACATGGCGTTCTCTGTGCAGAATTTCAAGCACTTGGAGCTCAACGTTCCAGAGCTTACACAGACATTTAACACATCGCTCAGAGTCAGCAACGTTTGCCCCAACTGCAAGATCGACCCGCCAAATCTTGCCGAGGAGGAGTCAGCCGGGGATCTCGTATGTACAGACTGCGGCCTGGTGCTGCAGAACCACTTGATCGACGAGCGGGCCGAATGGCGCGCATTCTCCAACGATGACTCTAACACTGGCGACCCATCGCGGGTGGGCAACGCTGGCGATAGCCTACTCGGTCCTGAGTTGCACACCACAATCGCAACCGGAGGTGGAAGTCTTGGCCTGGGGCTCGGACGGGCACAGGCTAGGAGCGTTTATGACCGGAAGATGCCGTTCCTCCGGGAGGCTCTGGCTGAAGCTGATGAATGCTGCAACTTGCTCAACCTCGATACCCAGCACGCCAACTGCATCAAGGACTTCTACAAGCATGCCATGGACATGAAGTGGGTGCCCCGACACGATCGCAGGACGGGCATTGCGGCCTGCATAGCCGTCATCTGCGACCGTGTCTTCGCCAAGTCGAGGTCTCTGGACGAGGTGCGCAGCTGTCTGTGTAGCGACAAGAGGGCCTTCGGGCAGTGCTACAGGGTTGTGTGCCGAGGGTATCGCGAGGAAGAGGCGAGCAGGGCGATCACCAACCCTCGCAGTACGAAGAAGAAGAAGCAGAGAGCCATAGTTGCGGGCGTCGGCCCAGACATGACTGCCAGCGCAAGTCTCTTGGGTCAAGCTGACCATGTGCTCAGGGACCAAGCGGCCTCGCTCGACAAAAGCCAGGTCCACCAGTCATCGCAGATGGTAATGGGGCTGCGTCCTGATCTGTTGTCTCCACCGTCAGACAGCAGCACTGAAAAGGGAGATTCCTCTTCAATCACCCAGGCGACATTGGGTGTCTGTGAGAGAATCTGTGATCGCCTCGAGTTTGCCAGGCCATTTGAGATGAGCAAGGCGGCATCCAGCATCATCAAGAACGCCATGGACATGTTGGGTGGGAAGCCGCCAAAGACTATCGCGGCAGCTTGCATCTTGATGGCGTGCCAGATATTGCAAGACAAACGAACCATAAGCCAGATCTCGGAAGCGGCGGGTTGTGGGCGACCCCCTGTCCAAAAGGCATACAGGATGATCTGGCTGGCACGTTCGGAAGTTGTGGGTGCCGATGTGCTTGCTGGCGGACAAGAGCGGAAGCTGGAATGCGCACGGGAGCAGCCATGCTGAGAGGGTCAGAACCAAGACGGAAGACGGAACGAGTCATGATATAATGATGTGAAGTCTCGCGCAAAAGAATGTTATACACTTATTGATGAAGATGAACGCCATGAACGATGATAGTGGGCGAGCAACAACTTTGGCATGGCTTACTGTTGGAAAGGTATGCAAGGTGGGGTTCTATGGAGTACTGGCCGCGGCTAGTGCTCTCCGGCTTGTGTCTTGGCGGGCTGGACCCCAGATGGTGGGCGATAAGATAAGCCCATGGCAACCACTTTTTTTTCTAGATGCGGTGCCTGCCCGCTGCAGGTGAGCTGCACATCCTGCTGCAGTCTTTCTGGTGTGCCTACGGTCTTTATTCTTGTCGTTCGTGCCTTTTATTCCCCTGCGCGACTCGATTGCAACAGGCACCATGGTCAAGAAGAGGGTCGCCGCCCTCGAAAAGGTCGAGGCCGATCTGGCTGGCCTCCAGTACAAGATTCGTCGCGACCCCCAGGACTACAAGAACGAGTTTGAGGAGAATTGGTACCAGTACCTCACGGCTCTCGACACTTTCCTCGCCGCGCCCGCGAATGCCGACGCAAACTCCCTCATAAAGTTCCGCGATCAGATCGACTTTGTCGCGCACGTTGCGGACTGCTACCCCGAGTACACCGCCGGCTTTCCCGACGGCCTCAGAGACATCCTCACCCGTCATCATGCGGTCCTCGAGCCCGAATTGCGCGAGAAGATTGTCTCCAGCCTGGTTCTGCTACGGAGAAAAGACATCGTCGACTCTAGCTACTTGCTTACGACACTCTTCCCTGTGCTCGTCAGCACTCCGTCGAAGTCGTTGAGGACACTCCTGTTCCAGCGCATCGTCAGCGACCTGCGCAACTCGAACAACAAGGCCAACAACCACAAGCTCAACCGCACCATGCAAGGTGTTCTTCAGACACTGGTCACGTCAGATCGCGCGAACCCAAAGGCGATATGGGCCGTCAAGATAGTGAGAGAGCTCTGGAAGCGTCAGATTTGGACGGACGCGAAGCCCGTGGAGGTCATGAAGGAGGCTTGTCTCTCCGAGAATGAGAAAGTAGCCGTCGGTGGCGTGCGTTTCTTCCTAGGAGGCGACAAGGAGAGAGAAGAGCTGGAAGATGAGGCCAGCGAGGATGAGGTGATCGACATCAAGAAGGTCAAGCATCAGATTGGCATCAACAAAAAGACGAAAAAGAAGAAGGCGGCACTCGACAAGGCGGTCGACAAGATGAAGCGTCTCGACCGCAAGAAGCACGCACCGCACCCTCTCAACTTCTCTGCTCTGCATCTCCTGCACGACCCGCAGGGCTTTGCCGAGCAGTTGTTTGAGAAGCACCTCCTGAGCTCGCGTTGCAGATTCGCCTTGCAGAGCAAGCTAGCCATTCTGCAACTAGTGACACGTCTGGTTGGTCTCCACCAGCTGACGGTCATCTCGCTTTACTCCTGGTTCATCAAGTACTTGACACCGCGGCAGCAGTCTGTCACTTCATTCCTAGCGTCTCTGGCGCAGGCGGTCCACTCCTTGGTGCCTCCGGATGTGCTCGAGCCGCTCATCGTCAAGATCGCCAACGAGTTCGTTTCCGAAGCTGCCGCTGCCGAGGTCGCTGCTGCCGGTCTCAATTCCATCCGAGAGATATGTGCTCGGCAACCTCTGGCCATGACAGAGACTCTGCTCCAAGATTTGGTACAATACAGAAGGTCCAAGGATAAGGGTGTCATGATGGCAGCCAAGGGTCTTCTCTCCCTGTACAGGGAGCAAGGCGCAGAACTGCTTACAAAGAGGGATCGTGGCAAGGATGCCACAATCAGTCTGAAGAGTGGGTCGCAGAAGCAGCAGAAGTTCGGCGAAGTCTCCGCTGGCGGTATCGAGGGTCTTGAACTTCTGGAACAGTACAAGGAAGAGCAAAGGAAACGTAAGCGTGTCGAGAAGGGTCTGCCAGAGGACGGTGAAGATGGTGAGGAGGAGGAGGAAGAGGAGGAAGACGATGGTTGGGAGGTGGCCTCCGATGACAGCAGCGATTCGGGTGACTGGATTAGAGTCAGTGATTCTGAAGATGAAGAGGCCGAACCAGCCGCCAAGAAGCAGAGATTGGAAGGAGAGGACGAGGACAAGGAGAATGCCGAGAGTGCGGCTCAGGCAATGTCGAAGCTTGCGATGACCCAGATCCTGACACCAGCTGATCTGGCCAAGCTCAAGGAACTACAAGCAGAGGCACAGCTTGATAAGGCGATGGGCAACAGGAAGCGCAAGGAAGAGGCAGAGCGCCACCGCGACGAAGGCTTAACTTCTGAGCAGATCGAGGCGCCTGCCAAGCTCCGGAAGAGCACCAAGGAGGAGCGGTTGGCCATGGCCAAGGACGGCAAGCCGGGCCGAGACGAGCACAAGTCGACGCAGGCCATCCGCAAGTCCAAGAAGGAGGCCGAGGGCAAGTCAACGACCAACAAGGAGAAGGCTCGGAAGAAGAACTTCCTCATGACAATTGGCAAGGCCAAGACGAAACACAAGCGCAGTCTGGTGGCCACGCAGAAGGCGCTGAAGAACCACGTCGACAGGAGCAAGTCTGGAGGACGGCGCAAGAATGGAGTCTCGAAATAGACGCACTAGATATCTGGCACATGATAATACCCATGATAACTTCGGGCCAGGGAGGCTTGATCTTGGAATTGTTCTCCGATTTGATATTAGTTGTGTGTCACTGCAACAGGGCATGTGAAGAGCTCTCTGGTTACCTTGGCTTGGGTACGCTAGCGTAGACATGTTCCCAGAATTGGATTACGGACCAATGAACTTAATCCTACATCCCTGAGCTACTGGGCATTGGGGACTCACGTTCCCGCTTCTTTCATGTCTGTTCCCCAACACCTGCCGTCGACTGGCATCCGTACCCCGGTCCGCGTTGGAACCATTCTGGAATCACAAGGTGATCAACTTGCCGGGACCGACTAAACCGCCGGACGTTCGCCAAGTTTCAGGGCCTCGCCAACTTCGCGCTTTGCCAACAGCCCGAGACAGCGCATCTGGGGCTGCTCGTGCAGGGCGCAGCACTATTCAGCCACGGATGCCATCTGCGGCACTTTGGAGGAGTTATAAAGCTGGGCCGGACCCCCAGCGCTGGGCGCGTGATGTTTGCCGACTTTTGGAGCCGGGCAGGTTCTCCGCACGTGGGAGTCGGTAGCGGCAGTTGGCCTGGGGCGCTGGGCTCGAGTCGGGGCCAGGCCAGGGAGGTGCCCCCCCCAACTCTGTCCCAGCGTGAACAACGTCACGAGTCACTTGGCCCAAAGGAGCACCCAAACAGCCCGCCCCAGCTCTTGCTTTCCCCACCACCCGCCGCCGCCGCCGAAAGTTTCTCTCGGATGACATTGCGCTGCTCGACACAGGCTCGTCGTCGTTTCTGAGGTGGACCGAGTGCGGGGGAAGATGGATACCCATAACCTTGGCACCGGATGGGCTGGGGATTCCTGGGGGCGCTTTTCGCTCGCGACTTGAGTTTGTCGCGACCGATGCCCTTGCCCTACCTGCCTGGCTCATCTTCTCCACGAGCGTCCTTGGGTTCTTCGACGAGTATAGAAAGCCAAGGCTCGCTCGGTCCAGTCCCAGCCCTCTGACTATCGCCAGTTCTGACATTGACGAGGCATTGCAACGCAGCCAGCTACATCCTTTCAGCAGATCCCCCTCGCGACAGCCCACCCCTCAACCTCTCGACCTCCCACACTCTGGGCTACGCCAGTACTGCTCCTATCTTCAAGATCAGTCCTCATGGCTATTACCGAGTTGCTTCTCTCCCCATGGGGCGCCGGCGCGGCCGTGGCGGCGCTCATCTCGGCTTACCTCATACCGTACTACACGACCAATTCGGATCTCAACGACATCCCGGCCCCATTCCCGGCCCAGTATAGCAACATGTGGCTATTGTCTGTCGTTAGGCGCGGCAACAGGTACGAGAGGATGGACGAGATCCACAAGAAGCTGGGTCCCGTCGTCCGCATCCAGCCGAACCACGTCAGCATTGCCGATGATGATGCTATCCAGGCCATCTATGGTCACGGCAACGGCCTGCTCAAGTCCGAGTTCTACGATGCCTTCGTCTCCATCAGGAGGGGCATGTTCAACACCAGGGACAGGCATGAACACTCCAGGAAGAGGAAAATGGTCTCAAACACCTTCGCTCCCAAGAGTGTGGTCCAGTTTGAGCCATACATCAAGGAGAATCTCGAGTTGTGGGCCAAGAAGTGGGATGAGCTGACGCAAAAGGCCACGAGCGCCGACGGCATGGCCAAAGTCGACTGCTTGGACTGGTTCAACTACGTGGCTTTCGACACTATCGGTGATCTCGCATTCGGCCGTCCCTTCGGTATGCTCGAGGCTGGCGCCGATATCGCAGAGGTCCGCAAGTCGCCCGACAGCCCGCCCATCTACGCTCCAGCCGTCGAGATTCTGAACCGCAGAGGAGAGGTCTCAGCAACGCTCGGCTGCTACCCGCAACTCAAGCCCTATGCTCACCTCCTGCCCGATCCGTTCTTCTCCCAGGGTGTTGCTGCCGTCAAGAACCTCGCCGGTATCGCCATCGCCCGTGTGCAGGACCGCCTCCAAAACCCTCCCGACATCAACCGCACCGACCTACTGCAGCGCCTGCAGGAGGGTCGCGACGACAAGGGCGAGCCGCTAGGCATCGAGGAGCTGACCGCCGAGGCCCTCACACAGCTGATCGCCGGCTCCGACACCACCTCCAACTCGTCCTGCGCGCTACTGTACCACGTTGTCCGCACCCCCGGCGTGTTCGAGAAGTTGCGGAAGGAGCTTGATGCCGCAGCGCCCAACAAGGACCAGGCGGTCCCTGACTTCGAGGCCATCCGCAACCTGCCCTATCTCGAGGCCGTCATCAACGAGACCCTCCGCCACCACTCTACCTCTGGCATCGGCCTGCCACGCCAGATCCCGTTCGACGCCAAGAAGGGCATCGAGATCCGCGGCCACTACTACCCCCCCGGCACCGTCCTTAGCGTCCCTACCTACACGATCCACCACTCCAAGGAGATTTGGGGCCCCGATGCCATGGAATTCCGCCCGGAGCGCTGGGAGAGTATTACCCCGCGTCAAAAGAACGCTTTTATCCCCTTCAGCTATGGGCCCCGCGCCTGTGTCGGCCGCAACATTGCCGAGATGGAGATGAAGATGATCGTGGCAACATGGGTGCGTAGGTACGACGTCGAGCTGCGCCAGGATGTCATGGAGACCCGCGAGGGCTTCCTGAGGAAACCGCTTGGACTGAACATCGGTTTCAAGAAGAGGCAGTCATGAGTTGGGTTGAGCACGGGATCGTGGAGTAAGCAGGATAAAACGATGCGACCGGCACGTGGGAATGGAGGGCAGGGAATTCGAAGGATATAACGTGGTTCAACGAGGCGCAATGGGCGTTTAAATGTTATTCAACCTGGCGTCCATGTCTTGCTTTTGATTGTGCAGTATAGGGGAAGCGAGAAGGGCAGAAGCCTGTATTCCCGTACACGAAGCGTCATCGACCCACCTCCGCATTTTGTCCCGCGGCTGTCAAGAATCATGTGTTATTTGGACTCATCTTCCTTGCATTAACTCGGTGATCCTGACGCATTGAACTAGCACAGTTGCCTACCCTGTTCTCGTCCACACTTGACCGTCCTATACAGCAAGAGCCGAGCAGCATTGTCCTGCTTCGACATCCCTGCTGCCCCAAGCTTCATACCAAAGATGCTGGGCACATCTGCAACAGATCCTTTCAGCAGTCTAGGACACATCCAAACTAGGTGCCAATGAAATTGTTTAACAGCCGGTAGGACACAGTCAGGATTGCCAGACCGAAAAATGTGGCCCGAGCAACACACAAAGTGAATCCTAGATTCAGAACATGAACATGAAGACTACCTGATCAGCTGGCGACTGAAACCGCGGTCCAAGAACCTTCTCTACACGCGCGAGCGACACTCTGGACATTTTTCCTCTTTCAATTTACGGGGTGTGTGTAAACTATGTACATGAAGTAAAAACAAAAGAAAGTGCGTCCCAGGCGATATTCCAAAGTTTCCCCAATCCGCAACACAGATCATTTCCGGTGCAGAACAGATCCCCTCCGAAAAGCTCGCGCGCGCGAGGATGTCACAAACTCTTGTCGAAACCGGAAACACACCTGCAGACCTCGAATGGGGTGTGCATGTGTTCTCTCTCACTCTCTTAAACCAACATTCTTGCTCCGTGCCAATGGATGATCGGGCGTCAATCTCGAAGAACGACCGATTGGAGATATTTATCTCAGGCGGAAAGGCTGACGCGACATGGCGCTGCTGGCCATGATCATGTTGTGTAGCTGTAGAGGCTTGGGCGCTTTAGCAGCTGACGACAGCCGGGCCGGGGTTGACGTAGGTGGTCGGGACGGGCCAGTAGAGCTGGAACTTGATGCCGGGGTCGCTGGCCTTTTTTTCCGGGGGAGAAATCGTGTTAGCGAATCTAGACGATGATGGGAGGTGGTGCGAAGAAGAAGGAAAGAGCGAAGGGGGACTCACAGAGTAGGCACCCGGGAGGGAGACGCCCGAGAAGGTCTTGGTGCCGCTGCCGGTGACGTAGAGCTGGGCGCAGGCCTGGTAGAACTGGGCGCCGTTGGTGTTGCTGGCCGAGTGCAGGCCAATGTGCTCGACGCGGAGCAGGTAGTAGCCGGGTGCCAGGCACTGGGGGATCTTGACCGAGACCTTGGTGGCGCCCATGTTGGGCCAGGTCGGGCCCGCGGAGCTGAAGGTGGCCTGGTCCTGGAAGATCTTGAACCAGACGGCGCCGTCGCCGTTGAAGGTCTCGGCGGTCGCGCCGTTGGGGGCCTTGGCCATGTAGAAGGCCTAGTCCGTGGTTGTCAGCATGAGACCTATACCCTCGTGTGTATTTGACGTGGTTCTCTGGGTCAGAGGGAGGAGAGGGTGTTCTGTGGTGTGGTTGTAGGAATACTCACCAGAGGACCAGGGTGCTGGATCGATGGGTCGACGCGGAAGCCGACGGTGTCACCGGCGTTGACATTCTTGGTCTTGGCGCCGTTGGAGCCGGGCTGCGCCTCGTAGCAGCGGATCTGCGAGCTCTGGACGTTTTCGACGGGGCCGTGGCTGTACTCGTTGGTGGTGCGGCGGACGAAGCTGGGCGCGATGGATTAGTCACAGGACATGCGACCACAGAGCGTGATGTTGAGACAGGTCACGGAGGAGGCGGCGAAGGGTATGGGCCTTACCTCCAGTCAGCCTCGGTGACGCCGTTGTAAACAAGACCAGGGAAGGTGTCTGTCGGTTTGGCGTCAGTCAGCCATTCTGTACATGATGCAATGCGGTGGACGCTGGAGTCACACGGCAGGGCAACTAACAGTGAGCCTCGGCGGCAGCGGCCAGGAGGCAGGCGGCAGTGAAGAACTTCATGATGACGAAGTGTGCGTTCTTGTTGAGGCTGAGAGAGTGCCGGTTGTTGAAGGGATGAGGAACAAGATGATCAAACAAGTATATCAGAGCAACATAAGGAGCGGACACTGCCTCCCTTTTATACTCAGAACTGTAGCGGCACACATGGTGATACTATACCCCACAAAGCGGCACAAGATCCGTCTACTACGACACTGTCACCCGAACCCATCTCGATCTCACGGGCCGTGCTTCCCTCGTGGGCGCTTACAAACTAGAGGGCGGCAAGGTAGCAGCACCTGAGAGTGAAGGCACGCCAAGATGGCTGCAGCATTGGCACATGGCGAGAGCCGGGCTCCCGGACTTACTCGAGAGATAGAGAGGTGCTGGGCCTGTCAGGGCGTGACCCGAGTGTGTCGGGGAGATGGAGTTAGCCGTCATGCTGGCTGGGGTTTCGTCAGGTGGGAAAGAGACGCTTGGCTGTGTCGAGTGCGAGTGTGTGTGTTCGCAGTATATTGCATGCCAGACTCAGACAGGTCACAAGACGGAGAAATTTGTGAATGGGCGGAGCTGTGTCTTGGCTTCCGCGCGGTGCAGGTCTTGCAGTCTCGCCGTTGACAGCTGCAGAACATGGTGAAGAGAGACAGGAGTCTTCTGTCCTGATGCAATGTCCTCGGTGCCGACACCTTTATATACCTGTACCTGTATATCAGTGTGATTGCAATGAAGAGACATTACACATTGTTCTATTGAAACGCGCTCGAACTCGCTCAACTACATCCTCTGACGGGCTCCAGCCTGAAAGGCAGAACGCGTATAGTTTCTGCAGGACTCGAGAGACGCGAACGACACCCAATGTTGCATTCGCCATCCCCCATCAGCACCAGGGTCTCTTCCTGCACGAAACATCACCCCCGATTTACCCCTGGCACAGCAAAGGCCTCTCTTTTCTTTCCCCGGAGCGATCGCCCCCGGAGGGCGAAACGCCTTTGACTGCGCCGCAAAACCTCCGGGGAGCCCCGACAACCAATCACTTGCCTCCACCAACTTCCCGAATAGGCAATCACGGACCGTCTCCCTGTCGCGGCCCAAAACGGAACAACTGCGGCTTTCTCCTCCAGCACTTTATTTCTTTCTCCTCCCTGAGAAACATAGTGGCACTGGAGGTATAGATTGACGGACCTTTGTATACCCGTGCCTGGCTGCATCTCTTGGCGGCCGGCACCCAGGCCCTGGGGGAATCGCCGCAACAGAGTGTGGAGAAACTGTGGGGGAAGTAGGCGGAAGCGGGAGGGCGGGAAGCCGGCAGGACGAGTCGAGGTTGTGTCGAGGGCGGCGTGACTCCCATCTCTCAGATTCCCACGGGTGGCCTTCTCTCTTGAATAGGGGCACAATAGAGAATAGACGAACGAGTAATTACCCGCGGCAGGCCGAGTCAAGCAGGTTTACACAGACCTACAAGAAATCACACATGCAACTAGGGACAATATACTACGATTCTCATGACGGCGAGACCCGACCGTTTGATGGACGTTGTTGCCGAGGTTATACTGCTCTGCAGGTCAGAGGGATAGCAGCAGGGAATGTGGAGATCGCGAAGAATGCGGAAGCGGGAGAGCGGCTGAGCCGCCGGCTGGGCAGTTGAGTTGGGCAGTCCATCGGCATGTCTCTTGCCCCGTAGCCCTTGGCGAATGGTTCTACTCCTGTCGATCAAAGGGCCGGCCAGCCTCGGATGCAGAGGCCGTCACACGTGGCCGGCGGATCGCTCAGGCACATCCCACGTTTTACACAGCTGGATAACACCCTTCACTTGAGACTCGTGCCGAGCTGCGACGCCTGCCCCAGCTACTCCACATCGTGTGCGTTCCGCAGCCAGACCAACAACGTGGCGGCTAGGAACCAGGACCATCGACTAATATGTCACCTCTGCGACCCGTAGACACGTGCCTGATACAATGGCGTGATGGCGGAGGGGAGCTGTGGTGCTACTGGAGGGCTGACAGCTGCGGATCTTCCCTCGTAGTGATCTCGTGCCGATATAATGTAGACTTAATCTCTGCTGCCCGCATGCCATGGCCTTACCGCACGGTTCACCACCACATGTGAGCAACCTCCTGGTCTCCATCTGCGCAGACCAGGAGCATCACGTGCAGTAGAACAGACTACCTATGTTGTAATGATGAGGTGGACGATTGCACATGATCCTGGCGTAAACCCGCTGTTACGCACTCACGCGACTCTCCAGAGTACGGAGATTCAAAACAGCAGCTATCGTCGCATTCTCGGCGCACGCCGGTCACCATATAAAGTCTGCAGGATAGTCTGCAGGACAATCACGACTGGCTAGTGGTAGTCATTCGTCCGCATGCCTTCATATTAGACTGCAACTCCAGACCTCCGTCCATTCATTGTACGCTCAATGCCAAAATCATGCAGAAGCGTCCCAGGGCAGAGGATTCTCATCCCCAACGACACCCTCCAAACATGCTCGTGGCGCTTTAAAATACAGAACCCTCCCTGATATAACCCTTCAATAATCTTGGAGTCTCCTGCAAAACCACGGGCCATCTTTTAGACAGTGTAGCGGAAGAAGGTGGCGTTGTCGCCAGACTCGCGCTCGAGCGACATCTCCTCCTCAGTGTACTCGCTCGGGGCTTTGTGGACGCGGTTGCGGCGGGCGTTCTCGCGGCGGAGGTACAGAGTCATGATGATGCAGAGAATGGTGGACATGGCTATTGTAGTGAACACGCGTTGTCAGCATTTGCATACTTCGCTTGGGGACCAGCGATCGGCCCCTCGTCACGACTCAGCACAACGAAGACATGGAAGCAAAGACTTACTCTCAGTGGCGATCAAAGTTCCGTGGCCCGGGTAGTACTGGGGCTTGTGCCTGGCCTGGTACAAGTAAGCAGCGATAGCACCACCCAGGTTGCCGAAGCCGACGTGCATGGCGATGCCGACACCGCGCTTAGTCGAGCCGCCGATGTTGTTGCCGTTCCAGGCCACGCCCATTGGAACGTTGGGGTAGATGCCGCAGGCGGCGAAGAAGGTGCCGGCGTATTTGACCGAGTTGTTGCTGGTGGCGATCTGCATGATGAATCCAATGATAGCGACGCAGTTGAAGAAGATCATGAACACGCCGCGCTGTCCCCAGCGGTCGGACAAAATACCGGCTGTGATACAGCAAATGCAAGCAGCCACGTACGGAGGCACGGTCATGAGCTGGGCGGTGTTGGCGTCGTACGTGCCGAGGCCAGCAACAATTGTGGGCAGGAACAAGCTGAAGCTGTAGAGAGGTGTGTAGATGCCGATCGTGATAAACATGTGCAGCCTGCATAGTTGTGTTGATGTCAGTCACTGTCAATGCGTATATAAGCGCCCAGGTTTCCAAAGTACATACCAGATCTTCCAATCGCGAATGGCGTGGAAGAAATACTTCAGGTCGAATTCGTCCGCAAGAGCAGAGCGGTCCTCCTTGAGCCGGCGAGCGACCTCGGCCTTCTCCTCCGTGCTGAGGAACTTGGCTGTAGCTGGGTAATCCTGCATGACAAAGAAGGCGGCGACAGCTGTGATGCACAGTTAGTCTATGAGGGAACCCGGATAAGATCGTTTCGGAACTCCAACGTACCCACGATGATTGTGAGGATACCCTCGAGGACGAAGATCCATTGCCAGCCAGAGAGGCCGCCGAGGCCCTTCATCTCGACAATACCACGGGCCAAGAGACCACCAAAGGCGCCGGCAGCAGTGGCAGCAGAGAAGAAGATGGCCATGCGCATTCCACACTCGTGACGCCTGTACCACAGCGTAATGCTGTTCGCCATTTCGTTAGTCGACTAAATTCAAACCGGGTATTTTGCGGCGTCAGATTGAGTTCGACTTACTAGTAAGTGATGCCTGGGAAGAGACCACCTTCGGCAAGACCGAGAGCCATACGCGCGGTGAGAAGACCTTCGTAGTTGTGAACAAAACCCATGGCCGTGCAGCAGATACCCCAGGCAACCATGATGATAGGGATCCAGACCGAGGGGCGGAATCGCTTCATGGCCAGATTCGACGGGATTTCAGCAGCTACGTAGAAGTAAAAGCTGTCCAACCATGTCAGATATAGAAAATAAATCGAGGCTGCTGGTTCTGAGTGTGCACTCACAAGACGCTGAGGGCGTTGTTGTACTGGAGGGAGTTTGGATCCATGCCGAGATCCTTCTCCAACCCAGCCAGACGCGCATTTCCAATGTTGGTTCGGTCGAGGAAGGAGAGGAGGTAGAGAAGTGCCAGGAAAGGAACTAGGGTCCAGTCGATCTTGCGGATGAGCTTCTTCGTAGCTGCCTCGTCGAATCCGGCTGACTCGACACGCTCGTCGTCGGAACTCTTCGCCTCCATGGCAGCAAACTTCTCGTTGTGCGGAGCGATCTCTGGAGCATCATGGACACTGGGTGTCATCGATGTGTCATGACTGTGAGTACCGTCCTGGGCGGCCATTTTTGCTGATGATCTGCGCGGGCAGTGGAGAGGTGTCAAGGAAGAAACGACTCTCTTGTGCCTGACCAGAACGCAAGCGTGACAGCTGGGGAAAGCAAGATCTGGGGTAAACCCTCGCCCTTGACGGGTTCCCGATCAGTTTATATATGCCACCATGGACTGGGGAAGGTCTGGGCCGGGAAGGAGGAGCTCGCTCCCCGGTTGCACAGGAGCAAGGGGGCCAATACCTCGAGCCTCGAGCCTCATAGCCCTTCCTAGCAGTCAGAAATTAGGATGCAGTCGGCAGGGACCCCGACTTGCATGCTTGCATGCATGGGTCTTCCCAGGTGGCGTCTCAAGCCCCCCATCTGTCTCACACGGGATAATTCAACACAGTGTTGCACCAGACTGATGCCCAGATCTTGGTGCCGGGCGTAAGGAAGGAAAGTTGGCACTCCGCCGAGCCAGCATCCTCTGATGAGGACAAGTACAGGGCCCCGGGAGGGACTAGTCCAACAAGAACCACGAGGGAGCATGGCATACGTACTGTCCGTCTTGGCGGACCCGAGTGGGAGGGCTTGCGCGCGTGGGCGACTCTCGGCAAGACTGCTGATGCGGAGTGCCGGGACGTGGTAAGATTGCCCTGTTGATGATTAGCCTGCTGGCGCATGGCGATCTGTGCTGGACGTGGCAGCCCTGCCAGACCTAGGTCGCCCCAAGTCGTGTTACAATGCATCAAGTCCTGGGCCGAAGCCAGGTCCAATAATAGCCTGGACGCAATCGTGTTTTGCCGTTTCCGCCTGCGTTCTCTTTGTCTCTTGACGGCCCCCTGCCCCAATGCGGACTGTGCGTCTGGGGGCGGCCACGGGATGAGGCGGGCGGTCGTGTCGTGGGCAGGACGGTGAGAGATGGACCGCAGTTGGCAGTGCCCAGACGCTCAGGGGTACGTAACGCCCAAGAAGCGAAGCAATGGATTAAGCTTCACACCTTAAAGGCAGTAGCGTCCAAGCTTTCCGCAACGCCCGAGGCAGCGCTGAGTCGAGATCTGGGGAGGCCTGCGGTGCCGCCCAGGCGGACCAAGAGGTGGAATTGGGACAAGGGCGGTGCGCGAAGGCGGGCCGAGCAGTGGCTGTCCTTGGGGGCCCTGCTTGGCATCAGCAGCGTGTTGACCAAAGAGGAAGGCAAGCCGGTGGTGCGCGCTGCTGCCGGGCCAGTCAGCGTCGCCCAAGATGCACACACTCGTGGCTCGGGGTGTTGGCGGCACTTGGTCCGCTTGGCGATGGGCGAAGGGCGATGGGCGATGGGGCTTGAGATGATGACTGAAGGCCCAGGCCTTGTCGTCGGTGCAGAGTTGAAGCTCTCGTTGCCGACCCCGCGATGGCTTCGCGGGCCTGGGGCAGCCTGGGGCCGCCGGGCAAACGGAGATGGCGTCGGCTGGGGTCGCTCTTCCCCAGATGTCGCAGCTAACCCGCTTGGCACCTGCTTCTCCATCGCTGCAATCGTCATGGACTCATGGCCATGACTGAGGCACATGGACACAGCCTCATTCCACCGTCGCGGCGTCTGCTTGGCACAGCAGCACCACAGTCTATCCGGCACCGGCGAGCGCTGGTCCTTTCATTCCCCGTCGACAAGGGCGGCCAGAGTGCTCCTGGAGAACCCCCGGACCCCGCATTCTAGCTCATCCTTCCCCATTTGTTGTCGCGACCGTCAGCACCGTTCAGAGCACAAATGTCAGACTGTCGGCGCCCTCGAGCGCGACAGAGCGAGGGCGCCTCGGGTCACTCTGCACACCATCCAGTGCCTTCCCTCGCGCTTGGCAAAAGCTTCGTTTCGGATGAATGGAGTGGCTTGCCAAGCTGCGACATATTCTTCTGGAAGCCTGAGCGCCACCTTGCACGCCACCACAGATCACTTTGCTACCGGGCCAACAACAACAACAATAGCAGCAGGGGCGCCTCGGGGGTTACACCAGATGGCCAGCACATCCCGATCAGCCGGACCACCTCCTTCGTCCTTGTGGACGCAGACCGAGCCAAGGTCCTCGTGCAACATGCCTTTATGAGCAACGGCTTGTCTGGTTTCGCCCGTCAGCCTCTTCGTCCCTGCCCTACTGGCTAGGATGCATTGTAGGTACCTATCTCATGTTGGCTTGCCACTGGTCCACCCTTGCTGCAGTCATGCTGTGCGATGCCTGCCAATCTCTGGTATGGTCGTATCTGGTTCGTGGCTAAATCTGACCCCTGCCAGATATGCTGCAAGGTGCATGATTCAACCTGTGGGCAACAGCAATAAGCCGAGTGTCTTGCACATGCATCAGGGGCTCGACTAAGCAACGTCCAGCTCTCCTCTACAGCCCGTTGCCTATGACCCAACACTTCTCTGCGAGAGCGACTGCTCGCCTGTCTCATGTCCACTCGAGCAATTCCAGGTCGACCCATCTGTTTGTCTCAGACGAGTCACTGTTCGAGCATGCATGAGATCGTCCTCCCTCGTCTGGAAAGTCAAGATTAGTGTGAAGAATCCAGTCGAGCCGTGCTTACGTGAGGCCACGAGCATACAGAGTTTGTACAGTGAGCCAAACAATGCCATGTCACGCAGATGCCGCGTGGTTGAGTGTAACTCAACTGGTGGGTCATCCGTACCGCGCTCCAATCCAATCCACACGAGCACACCCTCTCAGCGCTGCTCCAGGCATCTGATTTCGAACCTGCAAGCAAATGTACGGTCAAGCATTGGCCATGCCGTGACAGGGCCCCCGAAGCTTGGAAAGTGCCCCGTGCATTCAAAACTGTGCATTAGCGCAATCTGGCAATAATCTTGTCGAGCACACGACGACAGAGAGTGCCCAGGGACACAGCTGTTTGTTGGTTCGTGAGCGGGTAATCGGGGATGAGAAGCCGGATACTGCATTAGGTAGAAGCAGGCAGTCGTACCGCGTTGGATCCTACCAAAGCCGCAATCTCGCTTGAGGTCAGGTCGTCTGTTCAGGATCAGAGACGCAAGGCCTCGGTCCGAACCCGTCGAGGCCAAGCTTTTTATGCGTCTTCAGACCTTGCAGGCGACTGCTCCATCTGCAGGGACAACGAGACGGTCTGACCTGAGATGGAACTATGTACGGAGCCCGGAGTACCATGGAGATGATCGATGCAGGGGCATGTCTTTCAGCTCAGATCAAGCACACACTACCATAATTGCTTTGCTTTTCCAGCCAGCCTGCAAGCGGTTCCCCAGAGACCGGGTGTGGGCAGTCCCACGAGACACAGCTTTATGCTTCGTCCCTGGCAACCCGGAGGTGGCTACTTCGTAGCTCCGTCCAAGGCCACACAGGCCCGTCCCTATTTCTAATCACCCTGGCACAAGTTGGGGTTGGGATGTGCAGTTGGTTGCCAACATGGGCAGCGCCTGAGCAGCGGCGGAGGGAAAGAGTGGAACCAGGGGCCCGCACTGAATTGAGCCTGAAGTCCGTCAGGTTGCACCAATTACCCAGACAGATGAGCTGGGGCCAGACCGCTGGGAGACACGCTGAGAGGGTCCAGATGGAGAGCTTCGTGTAAGTGCTGTTTGGCACTCTGCGATTGGCCCAGGCAGTCCTCCTGTGTATCGAGCCCAAGCAAGCCTCCCGTAGACTCTCGTGTCCACACTGCACTGTCAGTCGCGACGAGTGCTGCTTGGATCCGATCCAGGGAGCCTTTCCTACCTTAAGGTAAGCTATCATGCATCCTGGGCGTGGTTGTCCGCTGAGAGAGCCGCACCAGCCTCTGCCCAGTGGCCACGCCACGTCAAGATGTTCCTCCGTGCCGGCACGGGAGGACCAGAGCTCTTATCTTGTCCAGAAGCGCGAGGGTCAGATAGCAGCAGATGGTGTGACGCCGGCTTCTTCAGCTCCTCTAGGCCCAGATAGGGACGAGAAAGAGTCACGTTCCGTCCCACAACTGCATACTCTCCTCAGTGTGTCAGACATCCAACACCAGGCTCTCCAGCAGCTGTTGCCCAAGGCGATCTCGTACTACGCCTCGGCCACGGATGACGAAATCACAAAGCATGCGAACCGGCGCATCTTCCAGTCCATCCTGCTCCGGCCCCGGGTCTTCCGAGATGTCACGAGCTGCTCGCTGTCCGCCACCATCCTGGGCAGCAACGTTGGCATACCCGTCTTCGTCAGCCCTGCCGCGAGCGCGCGGCTAGCACACCCGGATGGCGAGGCCGGCATCGCGAGGGCATGCGCGAGGTTTGGCGCGCTGCAGATCATCAGCCACAATGCCTCGATGCGTCCCATCGACATTGTCAACTCGCTCATCACGACGAGTGACGGTCCGAAGCCAGATGGCGCGGGGGTTGCGCGGGAAGCCATCTTCGCCTGGCAGCTCTACGTCCTCAAGGACATCGCGACGACCGAGCGCATCCTAGCCGAGATCAAGGAGATCCCGCAGATCAAGTTCATCGTGCTGACCCTCGACGCGCCGTTCCCGGGCAAGCGCGAGGCCGACGAGCGGTTCAAGGCCCGCGACATGCGCCTCGGCGGCGGCGGACCAGCGCAGACCTGGGGCACCGAGGCCCGGCTCACATGGACCAAGACACTGGCATGGCTTGCGCGGCACACCGACCTGCCCATCGTGCTCAAGGGCCTACAGACCTGGGAGGACGTGTACATTGCCGCCACACACTTCTCGTCGCCGCCGCCGTCCTCATCTCGGGGAACGCCCACGGCGGCAATGGCGCGCGTGGGCGGCGTGATCCTGTCCAACCACGGCGGCCGGGCCCTCGACACGACCACGACGCCGATGCACGTGCTGCTCGACATCCACCGCTTCTGCCCGCAGATACTGGACCGGGCCGCCGGCTTTGAGATCCTGATCGACGGCGGCATCACGCGCGGCACCGACGTGGTCAAGGCCCTCGCGCTGGGCGCCCGCGCCGTCGGGGTCGGGAGGGCCGCGCTGTACGGGCTCGCCTGCGGAGGGGAGGACGGCGTCGCGAGGGTTCTGGACAGTGAGCTCTCTCTTTTCCCGATCTCCCCCGTTTCTTGGTGTCCTCGCCGATCATATCGTATCCCCCTTTTCTCTCTTTTTCAGCACAACATCCAATCGTCTTCTTTCGTTCTGTCCCTCCTTTCATTCCGGTCTGGGGCCTCCGATATGTTGGAAATATGCCACACAGTCGGAAAAGAAAGCTAATAGAACGCATCTCGCGTCGCCAACAACAGTCCTCGAGGAGGAGACCATCACGGCCATGAAATTCCTCGGCGCCACCTCGCTGAGCGACCTGAAGCCTCACCACGTAAGTCTCCAATCCATCCACCCCTCTTTCTCTCTTTCTCTGGTCTGTGCGTCGTGGGGAAGGAAGGGTGGCCTTCTCTCTCCCCTCCAGCGAACCTGTGGGCTTTTATTTGAAGAAGCAAAACGATCTTGAAGAAGAAAAAAACGCAATCGACTAAAAACATCCGTCTTTCGTGGATGTATGTTTGCAGGTCAACACCTCCCCCTGCCTCCCCCTGCTGCAGAGCACGGGCACCGCCAGACTGCCGGCCGTCGTCAAGCCGAATCTCTGAGATCCATGTAGCCGCGGACGGGATTGATCGCGAGCGGCTACCCCCCTCTCTCTCTCTGGGGCAAACCCCTGAACAGTGTGTGTTGTACCTCTTTCTTGGGGGCATCACCGCTTGGGTCCGAACTAGGCCAGGGCGGACTCTTCGGGGGCCAATCTCACTAACTGCGTCGAAGACCGAGACCACCTTCCACCCCTTCTTCACCAAATCAGGAGGGGGTCGTAGGTCAGAGTCTCAGCCACGTTGTGAACATGTGTAGTCCGCCGTGCCAGATTCCCCTAGAAGAGCTCGGGGGGGGGGTCCAAAATGATGTCTCTACGAGATTTTCTTGTAGTAGATATAGGTAGTACACGGTGTACGGACGAATCTCCTCCTGCTCTTCGTCAGGGCGACCTCTTATCATCCATAACTGTAGCTATGAGCAAAGACTGGAAGTCAACGTATTCAGCCTGTGACGTACCACCAAGTCATATCCTCTTTTCATCTCTATTGTGTATGGTAGACTGCTGAGATGTAGACAACATATGCACATCTCGAAGGGGGCAAATTTTACAAGCGGCAATGTGCAGGAAGGTCACTGCAGAAGCTCGCAGATGGAGCGGAAGGAAAACCGTGAAGTATGGTCTCATAAGTACATACAGAATGTATCATGGCTAAGATATATGCGAAAAGGCTCTCCCGTACTATCCTTTTTTATGGTGCAGAAAACATCAACTCCCATCCCTACCACACCCTCTAAATGTGCGATAAATCAAGGAATCAGAGGTGCCTTGACCCGGTCCGTCGCGTCTCCTGTTTGCAGGTACTGATCAGAGTCCAGCAAGGAATAACTCCAATCAAGCTCGTTGCCGATGGACAGCTGCTCATCATACCAGCGGAAGTAGCCCGAGTCGCCTTCGATCGGGTATGTCGCCACCTGCTGGTGGCCGCCGTCCAATTGCGTGGTCACGGCCTCGGCCAACGCAGTGATGATTTCGGGCGTTTTATCTATCGGTCGGATCCATTGCCGCATTTCGACAAAGGTGCTCACAGCTGTCGCCAAGCTGCTTCGGCCCAGAGCACTGGACTCGGGATCGTCCCCAGGTACCAGATTTTCAGCCGCGATGGATAATAGAGGCACAAGGCCTGCTTGGAACAGATACCATGACGTGTTCCAGCAGTGCACCAGACTACGCGTCCAGTAAAGCGCAATGGAGTTAATTGCCTCTGCTGAAACCGCGCGGCACTCCTTTATGAGATCGTGGTCGCACGGGCGCATCGGCTTCCCCGCTGACTGATCTTGAACGAGATATAGCAGTAGCGAGCGCAGGGGTACCAGCCGGAGGTTGTAGTAGCGGTTCCGCATATATTCCCGTGCCAGGCTGAGCCTCGGGATCGCCTCTTCGAATGACGTCAATGCCAGCGGGAGCTCGGAATGCCATTTCTGAACCTCTTGGTCGAAGGCTGTGGCTTCTTCTCGGGTTATGCGAGTGTTTTGTGCGAGTCTGTGCTGTACCCGATTCGCTATCAGGCAGAATTCGGAGCTGGCGCGTAGGGACATGCCATCATAATCATCAGGTGTTGCTGGTTCGGGTAGTTTCACATCCATCGTCTCGTCATCCCATCTACCCCGAACGGGCCGCCCAAGGGTCATCGTCGCCCACGTATCGAGACATAGCAACGACCACCAAGTCCTTCTGCCACTGTCAACCCGAGAGGTTGTCGTGCCTGAAGACGTGGCTGAGGGTGATAAACCCTGCGCCTGTGCCGATTTTCGAGGTTCCCGATGGAGTCCAAGTCCTATGGCGAGTCGGTGCGCAGCCCCAAGCAATGCGTATGCGGTATTCGGGGAATTCCGGTAGTGAAGGTAGTAGCCGCCAAGCAGACTCAGAGCCTGTACACATTCGAGATTACCGGCACCAAGAATTTCGAGATCCAGTGAGGCCTTCGCAAGGTCGTAGAAATGGTCATGGAGCACATCATTGCCTGCAGCAATGGAACCGAGTGTAAGCACCATGTTCAGCAAACCAAGCCATGCCGGATCTTGTCGCATGCCGGTCTGATAACAGTGCCGAAAGTCTGCTTCGTCGAGCATCGGAGTAACTGGGTGAACGTGCAAAAAGTAGAAATGCAGACAGACTTGCTGCTGGTTGAGATCCTCGCTCGGATTGGGGCTGGACCCCAGTGGAACGGGTATCATTTGTGGACGGAAGTCGGCGCCTGTCGGGTCGTACAGACTCCTGACTCGTTCCGAAACGTATTGTTTTGCCCATGGGCACAAGCGGAAGATGGCACGTAGGATGGCGCTGATGGAGGTGACGCCCATGTATGAACGAGGTCTTTGGACAATCGCCAGGTCTAGCGCGTTGTTGTCGTTGCCAAGGCGAAGCGTAGCCATTTGGCCGGTGGCCTCGTCGAAGCCGTGATCACCATCGTCAGCCGCCTCAGTGATTTCATCGAGGTCCGCGCGCGAACCGCTCACGCTCGCTGTGCCGTCATCCGTAGGTGTGTCATGGCGCTGGTTGGGCAGGGCCGCGCCAGACAAGGCAGCCAAGAGGTCCTCTCGGCTCGTGTCAGTGAGCGAGTCAAGATCGAGATCCGGAAAGAGGCGGTCGAGAATTGCCTCGCGTAGCTTCAGCCGCTCGGTGACCTCCTCCAGAGTGCTGCTCAAGAAGTCAGCGATCCATTACAGTGGTCTCGCGTTCCCAGGAGGGTGGGCTGCTAAGAGGTCTTGAGCGGCGGGGATTTTGGCAGGTCTCACCTTCGACTGACGGCATGCCTCTTTGTCCGCACCCGGTAGTTGCAGTTGTTGGTAACTTTGTAGTACGTGCAAGATCTAGGCACTTGTTAGTGACCATCTCTATACTACGGCATGACAGCAAACTCACCCGCATGGCTGCTTGCCATCACACTTTACGCGACGCCGTGAGCACTCGCTACAATTTGACCAGTGTTAGCTCAGGCGAATAGGCAATCTCCGGAACTTCATCGGCCCGCAGGCGAGATCGGGCAAGCACAGGCAAAAAGGGCAGCGCTGTCCAGGCGCGGGAATTACGGACGGACAGGCCGGCTCTCCCCGCCTACGATGGCCGGCGATGACGTGGAAGCACGCTGGGGAGGAGGACAGCTGGGGACGGGGGTAACACGGCATACCTGCACGACTTGTTGAGCCTTGCCGGCGCCGGCGGAGGGGCATCCTTGGGCAGCCGACTGTCGAAGCGGTGGAACATGGCCGGGAGCTGGCGGGGTTCACATCGAGGCGAAGGAGACGGGAGCGGGCGCAGCGTGCAGTCGCCAGCGAAGGATGCGCTCGGCATGCACGGGCGAGCAGCTGCGGGTTGAAGGCGGCACAGGAGCAGTGCAGAAGCGAGCGTAGAGTCAAAAAGAAAAACTCGGAGAGTCAGACGAAGTTGCGAGTGGTGCCGACAGACATGTCATGTAATGATTGTCATGTCATGCCAGGGATCTAGCTGGAGATGCGTCCGAGACGGTGGGGAAGGTGTTGCCTCGCGTGCTGCGCCATGCGCCACCGGTTCTGGTCGCAGGCCGGTCGCTGGATGACGCCTTGGCAGAGGCTCGGGGTCGAGGGGTCGGGACGGCGCTGCGAAGCGAAGCGCAGCGAAGCGATGCGATGCGTGGCGATGGCGGTGGGATGGGCATCGAGAAGAGGAAGGAGGAGGAATCAATGCTCGAGGTCGACTCGGGCCCGGACCGCAGATGTCATCCCCTGGGGGCGGCTCCTTCCCCCGCCTGTCGCGATGCAAATCAGCTGGGCACGCCCTCCGGGGCTATTCAGGGTCAGATGCAAGTGCGGATGACGCCCAGCCCAGCCCAGGCAGGAAGGACTAAAGTAGGCGCCGGTGCGGGAAGCGCATCAGGCCGGGCTGGATTGATTGCAGTCCGCAGCGAGGCGGCCAGGGCGGATGAGTCGAGCCTCGGAGAACCGGCCCGCCGGGTTGGGGTTCCAATGAGGGGGCTTCGTAAGGGCCCAGGCATGGGTCGATCCTGTCTCGTGGCTCTGCCTACGCGGAATAAATGGTGGCCGTCCCCCTCCTCCCCACGAGATGTGTCCAGCGTCAGGTGCTCGGCCGCACTAACGCAGGCACACTCGCCAGAGCTGTCAGATCCTATGGAGGGTATCCCCGGTGTCGTCAGAACCGGTCAGTCCCCGAGGCCCAGCCCGCATGCCACTGTCCTGCGCCGTGCGCCCAAAGGAGCATGGTCAGCCGTCGTCCCCCGCCCGTCGCCAGATCAGTAACACGGCATCCATAATACCTAAGATCTGGTCACTGTTCGACGTCCAGGCATATTGCTCAGAAACCTGCGGGCGATCAGCGAGCGTCCCTGTTTGGTTTTTCGATCCCTCAGCTGGTTGTTTGCCATGCACCCCAGGATCGGGAGTTGCCGGATTCCCGGCTGAACGCTTATATGCATGCAAGCACCGGTCTGAGATCAGCAGGGACCTGCAAGGCTTGCCTGGAGCGTGCCGGAGCTGTTGTTGGTACTGCAAAACGACACAAGTGGTTCGTGGGTGGATGTGGAGGACAAGCATATTAGCCGTCTTGGCGGCGCTCCTCTTTCGGGACAGGCCGTTGCGCATGTAGCCGGAGTCGCTGGAGCCGCTGGAGTCGCAGCCCGCGCAAATGCACATGTGGTTGCGTGCCAGTGGCTGCAGGGACAGGTCTTCGTGCTGGCTGAGGACTTGGAGGCTCCATGGACGAGTCTGGGGTGCATCATCACAAGACCGGTCCGCTTCAAGACAGAGGGACAGGGGGGCCCCGGCGGACAGGAGCGAAATCTCCAGCGCAAGAACCGATGCTCATGCGATCAGATGGACTTCAGGTGCATAAAGGTAGGCAGCTAGATCGGAATTGCGACGAGCCCTGCTTGTGTTTTGCTACGTGTTTTGCTGGGTCTGCGCCTGCTGTTTGCGTGCGTCGGCATCGTTAGCCGTGACACGAAACGAGCCTCAAACCGCCCGCCGACATGAGACGACCACCCCTTGTGGTGGACCCTTGCCCACCGCAACCTCAACCATGCAAAACACCACCCGGACCAGGATCGCGAGATTTCGGTTGCAACGCGCAGTGCTGCCTCCTGTGTCCCCAGCGCCCGCATGGCAGTCAGGGGCTGGTCGGCAGGCTGTACTGACCACCCAGCTATATGACCTCCAGTCCCATCTGATGTTCTCGTGAAACGACCTTGCTCTTCTCTTCCTTTCCGCTCTTCATCCGTTTCTGCAAACACTCGTCTCAACCCCCTTCAGGAACCGCTCGATCTTTACTTCCCCTCTGGCCAGGGCTCTTCGCTTCTTTCTTGTCGACGTCAATTCTCTCTCGCTCGAAACCCATCGACAATCGCCCCGGCGGCATTACCATATAATACACACTCTCTATATCCAGCCCAGCCAGCCTCCTCGTCAACACCCCTTTCATAAACCCAAGACCAGCCACCATGCGCTCCTTCACCGCCATCACTGCCGCCCTGGCCCTCGCCGGCTCTGCCCTCGCCGGCCCCATCGACCGCCGCCAGGCCGGCAGCGCTTGCTTCGTCGTCGGCAACACGGTGCTCCCCAAGTCTACCGCCGACGCGGTCAACGTGCTCCGCCCGGACATCACCTGCTCGAGCACCGCCAAGACGCTCTCCGGCGTCCCCGACGTCACCGCCGGCGCCGTGAGCTTCTCGTCCATCGACTTCAGCAAGGCGCCCCGGGGCCAGTCGACCCTCGCCTTCGCCCTGGACAAGTTCAAGACCGCGACCCCGCTCGCGTCCACGGACCTGCAGCGCTTCGAGGACAGCCTCAAGGTCTACGTCGCCACCGAGATCGCCCTCCGCAGCGTCGGCGCCAACCTCGCCATCAAGGTGCCCAAGTTCTTCCTCGAGATGCAGGTCTCCCGCATCAAGACCGCCCAGGGCAACGCGCCCACCGAGGCCGGCCTTCAGGTCGACCACCTCCGCGACAAGGTCACCAAGAACGCCGCGGGCCAGGACAAGGCCCTGCTCGACCAGGTCGTCGCCCTCGCCGCGCAGCTGCGGTAGATGCTGCATGTATTAGCGACAGGGTGTAGGTTACGATGCTGAGTGGGCACCATGGTTTCGGGTAGGTGGCCAGTACCGTGGCAGCTTGACACCAGACAGAATCAATATAATTGGATAGTCCGAGATACAGAGAGCTTTTAAGAAGTGCATGACTCCAACCCGCGAAGCCGTGGCGTAATTGTGACGTGCTCCATCCAAATACTGTAGAAATCAGGCTGTAAGCTGGATGAAGTGTTCTTCTTCATGGACGCAACATGACAAAACGCTCAGGGAAGCAGGATAGAAGGCTCACGAGCAAATTGGTATCAAGGAGAGATTTACGCAGTGGTAAGTGTTGTTATTGACAAAGTCTAGTAGCACAGTGGCTTATACATCACCCCCCCTCTGAGAATGATCCCGGTGCCGATGCGGCTGGCTGAGGGCACTGCCGAATTACCTACGAGGCAATATTGCCCGTGCTCTGGGCATCGTCTTGGCATGTAGCCGAGGTCTGTTTACCATCGCGCGACATGCAAGGCATGACTGCACCGTAGAATTTCTCAAACACATCCAATGTTTCAAGATCTTCCGCCTGTCCAGTGGCGTAACACGGCTCAGAGTGCTTTGCTGTCGTAAGCAGAGAATGCCGATTATCGCAACAGAACCTCGTGCCTT
This sequence comes from Microdochium bolleyi, assembly GCA_001566295.1. Taxonomy (NCBI): domain Eukaryota; kingdom Fungi; phylum Ascomycota; class Sordariomycetes; order Xylariales; family Microdochiaceae; genus Microdochium; species Microdochium bolleyi. The sequence continues at coordinate 1,225,651 of KQ964245.1, forward strand.
GGTATAGAGCAACTGGCTGTCCGGCACATTCGGCGCGGGACGGGATGGGATGGGCCACGTCTTTGCCCCTCGGCAGAAGCTGAATATTGGAGACGCGCCTCGGTGGGACTGGGTCGAAACTTGATAACTCTTGGTATCCATCGTCTGTGGTCCCAATCCTGTATGCGTGCTGATAACGCCATAAGTGGTGTAATGCACCTGGAACCCCGGCGGCCAGGAATTGAGGCACTCGAGAGCCAACTGCTTTATCGCAGTAAATCCGTCTCCAGTTTCCGCGGCACAGTCTTCGCAGCCCCGCGTGATTGGTTCCTGGCGTGCGTTATTGCATGTCGATAGATAACAATGCCAAGCCCACGATTTGCGATGTCGCAATATGGCGTGATATGCCGATCGGATGGCTTGCTCGTTCCGCTCCCATTGTTCTCGTCGTCAACCCGGGTGGGACCTCAGCCCGCCTTGGGCAGCAGAGCGGCGCGACAGAGGCCCAGGACGCCCGCGGCGAGCGCAGGGACAGTGTAGAGCCATTGCGGCTGGCGGAACATCCTGTAGCGGAGCTCCGCGAGCTTGCGCTCGTTGCTGTGGATGAAGGCGATGGCGAAGAAGGCGCCGGCGTAGAGGAGCCAGCAGCGGGCGATCTGGGGCAGCAGCTGGGACGAAAAGCTGAGTGGTCCTCGCTGGGAGGAGGTGGTGAGGCGGACGGCGGATGCGGCGAAGGCTGCTTCGGCCGGTCTTGAGAGTCCAAGAACGTTCATGGTGGATGTGGAGGTGTGACGGAGTAACAAGGCCTCGAATGACCGTGTATGGTGTTTGCCTTGTTGTGCAAACCGAATTGGCAGTGATGGGTATCGTGAAGTGAGAAAGACAATCGGGCAGGAAGGCTGGCGGGATTTAATGAGGTGAGGTCAGATGTGAGACTATGGCCGGAGCTGGCATCGTGCATGCAAGTCCGAGCGGGGGGTTCAGCTGCGGAACCTGAGGTCGGCAGTTGGCTTCCTTAAGCTGGCCCGCAGGCTCATGCAGTTGATGCTGCACCATCCAACAGGTCTGACGCGACTCTCTGTCTAATGCCTTTATTGTCCCTTCCAGGTTGTCCTTTGTCCTTTTCCAGCCATGGCACCTATAAGAGTGCCCTTATCCTGAAGTAATTTCCTTCTTTGTGCTGAGTACTCCCAGCAGGACCTCCCTTCGCAAGGATGCCGGACGAGGCACAATGTCTGTATGCGCGGTGGCTGACGCCGCGCGCGCCCTGGACTGGTCTAGACCCGACTCACGATGATGAAGTCGGGGTCTACAAGCTGCTCACGAGGCTCCACCTCCACAACACTCGGGGATCTCTCCAGACGCCCACTTGCGCGGTCGGCGAGGCTATTGGCTCCGGGCGCCGCGCGGCCTGGCCCTTGCCCACAATGCCTGTCTTTACTTTGCAGTACGGAGTACATTCCTTCCGTCGAAACAGATGCCGCCTCGATGCCGCTGTGCAGGCATGTTTCACACTCAACGAAATACTCGGCATGTTGCCCAGCTGAGACATAGCCCGTCCCGAAAGGCTCGCCGGGCGCAGCGGCTGTGGCGGAGACGGTCAAGGACATCTGTCCGCCGATCGAGACTCTTTGGGACGGGGTGTTCGTGGGTTTCTGGCGCGCGAAAGCCAGTAACACGACGGCCATGCTTGGTGTGCGAACAAGCTTTCGCCTTGATCCCAGCGTCAGCTTGGCAACCAGTGCAGCCCTGCGCACCAAACGGAAGGCAGTCGCCAGCTCAGATGCGACGGGCATTGCCTCCCATCTAAATAGAGTACATATCGGTCCATGAGATGGATGTTCGAAACCCAAAGTTACCCTCCTTGATGCCAGTATGGTGATGCGACGACTGCAGAGGACCTTGGTCGTGTGGCTGTAGTCAGGCAGCCGGTGCGGCTGAGGACGAAGACTCTTTGATGAAGAGAGCAAAGGACTGGCAGGCCCTGGCACGGAAGAGCGGGCTTGTGTGCAAACGCCCTCCTGGCACGGGGTTGGTGGGTCGCAACTGCCGACGCCTGTGTTGCACATGGTCGACCCCCAAATCGGCTCTTGTTCATCTCTGATGAGAGATGAGTACGGTACCTCAGTGGTGCTCCGAGTGACATCAATACTCCGTCCGCACGTCAAAATCTTGTGTCATCACGAAAGATAAGAAACAAAAATGCAAACTCCATCCCACGCGACTTGTGGTTTGCCCCAGCACGCGAAAAGCAGTCTCATCGACCTCAACATGAAGCAAGCTCTCGGTCTGCACCACACCTTGGTCCCACGCATCAACAGCTTTAACAATCTTAGAAGGCGTCGTGCTCCAGAATAAACATCACAGCAGGCAGTGGCGTACGATTGAAACCGAGCCATCGCTTACATCATCGGCGAAATGCCAAGATTTCCAGAACGATTGTGGAAAACTCATCTCGGCTCGCAGATCCCGACGCGTTGCCGCGAAAACAGCGAACCGGGCCCGCTTTCGACGCAACGGCCGAGACGGCGACAAGGTGACGTCGAGCCAGACGAGCCAGGATGGATAATGCAAGGATCCCTCATCCAGCCGCCGAGCTAATTCTGTGGCTATCGTGGCTATGTTCCTATTGCTTCGAAAACTGACTCCGCCAGCCGGGATAGGAACACGGTGGACGTCTCTCGCCATCCTGTGGCTCTCGAAGTCACCACGGAAAGCATGCTCTGCTCTGCACGGCACCGCCCCGCTAGCATGAGCCTGTGAGGCGCCCGCGCGCGATGTTCTTCCATTTTACGGCACTTCGGATGAGGAAGGAGAAGTGCCGAAATGCAGGGCAGAGAAATCAACGAGCGGGCAACCCTGGGATCTGTGCCAAGCAACGCCCATGGTAACGGTCTTGCATGACGTGCGGAACTGGTGCGCTGTCTCGGGACGCTTGGATGCTGACTAGCGCACGCTCAACCCCCCAAAATTTACAAGACCTTGGGTACGCGTATGTTACGGAGTGCTATCGGACCGGCCGGCTCTGTCGTGGGCCCAATTCATGCATGCGTGCCCACCAGCCGGAACTCAAAACATGTGAGTACCGGGCTTGCCTGGCGCCAACGATGAGATCCAAGGAGCCTCTCACGACGCAAGAGCGTGGATCGAGCCCTCAGCTCTCCAGCGTTGCGAGCAATTTGGGTGGCTGCTATGGCAGTGTGCTATTGCGAGCTTGGTTGATTCTCGATTGGGGCCGGCGATTCTCATGAAGGGAGTTAGCCTTGCGCCGAGTCGCCACCACGAGATGGACCCAGGCGAGGCGCGAGCCAAGCGCGAATACCCCAAGACTATGTTTCAACTTGCCATGTGGCTTTGAGCCGCTCGACACGCCTCGATACCAGATCGGGTAGTATATCCCGTCGTCTCCCATGATGTAACATGCGGCTCCGTGCAGAGTGGAACCGCCTTGGCCCGGACCAGACTTTTCTATGGGCTTCCCGACGTTCTATCGCGATCTTTGATCCTTGCTCATGGGACTTTGTATTAGCAATCCAGGGACAATGTTCTCTCGGAGGGCGCTAGAGGTGAGGTAATCCGGGAGCTAGATTAGCCCTCGGTGACGGTGTTTTATACAACGGGTCCCTGACGTTATTGACTCGAGATTATAAAGGTCGCCGGCACGCCAGCATACTAGAACAACGTAACCCAGCAAGATTCATACTAGCAATACTGTGTTTGACCCTCGGAAAGACAAAATATAACCTTCAAGCCTACAACGACCTCTGTCCCATCCACACTCGATATCCCCCCGACTTCAAGCTCGAAACATCACGATGCCTTCGTTCACCGTCTTCAAGGGCAGCAAGGACGGTGTTGCCGTCCAGAGCACCACTACCAAGCCTGATGAGCTGGTGGGCGACCAGGTTCTCCTGAAGGTGACCGCCTCTGGAGTTTGTGGAACTGGTAAGCACCTGACCCCTCGACAACAGTCTTATCCATCTCGATAACATTACTGACACCACATTACAGATCTTCACTACGTAAGCCATTTCTGACCTTATGAGCGACCATGAGGAGCCTCATATCTCCCCTCGGTTTTGCAAACGCCTACATTCGCACAGGACTAACAACCCTATTCCCACCTGCAGACTAGCCAAGACATGGTCCTCGGCCACGAGGGCGTCGGCGTCGTAGAGAAGGTTGGCCCGGATGTCAAGACGCTCAAGGCCGGCGACCGGTGCGGCTGGGGCTACCAGACGGGCTCGTGCCTGCACTGCACCGAATGCCTGTCGTCGCACGAGACTTTCTGCTCCAAGCGCGCCCTCTTCGCCTACTCGAACCGCGACCAGGGCAGCTTCTCGTACCAGGCTGTCTGGAGCGAGGCATTCCTGCACCCGATCCCGGACGCCATCTCCGACGCTGACGCTGCTCCCCTGCAGTGTGCCGGCGCCACCGTGTACACCCCGCTCTATGATGTCCGGCCCAACGAGGTCGTCGGCGTCATGGGCGTCGGCGGCCTCGGCCACCTCGCGATCCAGTTCGCCGCCAAGATGGGCTGCCGCGTCGTCGTCATCTCCGGGTCCGACAGCAAGAAGGAGGAAGCCATGCGCCTCGGCGCGCACAAGTTCATCACCATGAAGGAGGCCGAGGCCGCCCGGGACTCGGCCGACTGGTGGCCCATCAAGCGCCTTCTTGTCACCACCTCGGCCCAGCCCAAGTGGGACGTCCTCCTCCCGCTGCTCGCTATGCGCGCCAACGTCTACCCGCTGTCCGTGTCCGCGGGCAACTTTGAGATCCCCTACATGCCCCTGCTCGCCCAGGGCATTAACGTCGTCGGCTCGCTCGTCGCGACCCGCGTCATGCACCGCGAGATGCTGAGCTTCGCGGCCGTCCACGGCATCAGGCCCGTCATCGAGACGTTCCCGATGACCGAGGAGGGCGTCAAGGAGGCTCTGCAGAAGCTCGACGCGGGCAAGGTGCACTTCCGCGCCGTGCTGATTCCCCCTCAGTAGTTTGATCGCTCTCACCTGGCTTGTTTGACCGGACAGGCATCGTGGGGCAAAGGATGGACAGTCTGATTCCCAGACGGGACTAGACAGCAAGTGGCGGATAAAGAAGGAATCATGTTTTTAGCGATGCATTGATGGCGATCTCTTTTGGTGAAATAGAAGATAGAGATATAGATATATACATATGTGAGGAGAAACCTTAGACTAAGAATGTGTCTTATTTAAAACTCTGATGGTGCTGTTGTGAGATCTTTGACAGGCCGGGGATAATTCTTCACGCAATGAGGACGCGTCTGGCTGAAGACGACGTACATCAGGATTTCAAATGACTTCTTCACGATATCACGAAACGCCTTGGCACTTGTCTACTATGGCTATATTTCCACGGGAGTCCCTGCGGGATGAAACTGGTGTTGAACATAGCTTCGTCGCTGGCGAATGCTTGTCATGTGCCCTGTTGTATATATAATATTTGAACTACTGCTATGGTTCGTACTCGTCCAGTGGTAGTCAGTTACCTGTATACTATCTCTCGCTCTCTTACCTCTCGCTCTCTTATCTTCTTGCTCTCTCCCTCTTTCTCTCTCTATTTCCTGGCCAGTCACTTGGTGATGTTAAGAAGCCATGCGCGCCCCTTGGGAGTCAGTCTGAATGTAACAGTGGAGGGGCGCGAGGGGTAGGTCGCGAGTAGCCCGTCTGTCCGGGTCGAGAGGGACGCCAACCAGGAAACCCGTGGGCGCCATGGGCCTTCTTCATTAAGAAGGACTGACTGATCTATGCTTCTCGCAGAACTATTCCCCCGGACTGGACCTACGTTTCGGCTTTAAGCAGTGGTGCCTGCATTTGCGTTGTTGACTTCTCGATGTCTGATTGTGTTGTGGTCTGCACGGATTACTTTCGTGATTGCTATCAAGTCTTTAACAATACAAACCTTACAGTGAGCAGCGGTACAGTGTCCAGGGCCCGTGGCTGTAGCGAGTCCGTAGGGAGCGAGTGTCCTAGCTGGAGTGTGGAGGAGGCCAAGGAGCCGGAATATTTACTGAAGTATCTGCAGAATCAAAGAACCGTGGCCTTTGGGCATGAGGTAAGGAAGTCACGATCTACGACGACATATGCAGAATGTCACACTGGTCACTGGGACAGTCCTCTGTAATTAGAGTGTGCTAAATGGTTTGAACTATTCTGTCTTCAGCCCGTTGGAATTGGGTCAGACGATGTCTCTATCTTTCCAAGATGCCCGATATGAGTCTGGCGACGGATGGTCAACATGAAGAATTCACAAGCTCTCGTTGAACTTGTGACACCTGACAGGTGTACACAAGGCCAACTGATTATTGAGCTGTGTCGAGGCACGTTTGCAAGACTTGAATGTAGCTATGGAAAGGACGAGAAAACAAGCAGCACTACAGCTACAGAGCTCTAGCTGGTCATGGCATTGAGAACCAAGGAGTGTCCTGGGTTGATTACGATGTCACCACTGGCAGGCGGTACGTCCAGCAGGCATGGGTGAACAGTGTCAGTCATGCCACAGCGAAAGAGTAGCGACTCCGAGAGCCGCACTTTGGAACTTTGACGCCACCACTATGATTACCTTTAAGCGTATCTTTATGCTAACCCGTGGTAATTAATGTCAAACTGTAGGCGAATATCATAGCGGGTGGCAAGGGTTACTGGCCCAAGAGTCCCAGCCTTGAGGTATTCTGCTTACCCAGCGGCAACATGATCACAGCTGAAAAGCACCTCAGCATTTCAAAACATTCAAACACCACCTGGTTTCGTCTGGAGGAAACCTCGCTTCCAGACGATGCCACCATCCCGGATCCCACAACTGCCTCCTTTCTCTTCATTTCCGTTCCACACATCCCATGTTCATCGAAACCGGCATCGGATCCGATCTGGCCCCGGCCACTGGTGCACCAAAGCCTTGCATATCCGATGTGTTTCGACAGCCGGCCTTGGCGGACAGGGATCGTGGAACAGCAGCCAGAACAAGCCTCTGTGACAACCCTAGCACACTTCACTGCACATCCACCTCTGTCGGAGTTCTAGACTCTTGCCCCCCGGAACTGGTAACTCGCTGCTTTGCCTGACCAATCAAAGCACGCCTGGCGCATGCCGCAACATGCCAAGCTTTGTTGGTTCCGTCTTTCTCTCTTTGTCCTGTCCACCACCACGTGCTTTGTGCAGGCACCTTTTTCCCCATCGCGAGCCATGCCGCCGCCGTCGCTTCCTCAAACGGCCTTTCTGGGCCTGAAACGAAGCACAGAGCGATCTCGCTAGTCCTTCCTTGGACTGTTGCCCACGACACCCACAGCGTATGCTCGGCACGCTCGCACAACGAGCCATGTAGCCGTATATCGTCCCCCATGTGCCTGCTTTGCACATGGATCGTGAGGATAGCTTCTGGCTGCTCCCGCCGCTTGTCCACATTCGTCCTTCAGAAGCTGAAACGAGAGTGATCTCGGACCCCAGACCGTCCACCCCCATCACACGTGCCTTTGGTCAATATATCGTGAGCATCACCAGCAAGGGGTTCCGCCTCGGCTGACTGACTGAAACGAAGCGAGCTTTTTCCTTCGACCTGTAAGGCTGTCACCCAGGCCCGCCCTCCTCGCGACGGTAGGCAAGCAGGCAAGCAGGCAAGCAGGCAGGCAGATCGCTGCACCTACGTTTCAAGTCACTTCGCTGCATCCTCGTCTCCGGAATTTTGCCGTCCTTGTCTCTCTTTCCCACACACACTCTCTCTCCCACGCACCATGAAAGATGCGTGATGGACCCGGATGGCCCATCGTATGATTGCCCTCCATCCGAAACACACTCCTACCACATGCAGCGAACAGGGCGGCGACAGGGCTGTAGCTGAGGCTTTACAACCCCTTCCCACCCCCGTTCCGGGACGAGGGAGGGTCACCCTCGGGAGGCCGGGGCCGTCGGCCGCCGGCTGACTGACAACGGGAAAAACTTCACAATGTCAGTCTCGCGTTTCATCATGTCCGTGATGCCACACACCTGGCTATGGCAACCGTATCCTGGATTAGGGGTTGGGTAGCCGCCGTCGGCCAGAGAGGGTCAGGAAGGGCGAACATGAGACGTTTAGCAGCGGGCAAGAAGACAGCATGCTTGGCCCTGTGACATGCACAGTTCGGAATGGCCTCCGGAATGATTCCGGTCGCGGCAGGTATTGCCGCGTCCTACCAAAAAAAAGAGAAGAGTTCCCGACAATCTGGTAGGTAGGTACGCGATGCCAGTGATGTTGCTTAGACACCAGGGGATGTTCTCTGCCTTCCATGTTGCGGGTCTTTGCGGCTGGCTGTCAGAAGAGGGTTTTACTATAGATCAGATAGATTACACAAGAAACCTCCCCCGGATCTGATCTGCGATGTGTTATGCAAGGCTTGCGGCACGGGATCCCGACGTTGCGGCTCTGTCGGGACAGGCCGAAGGAGAGTTCTGCGGCCAAGAGAAAAAATGCCCGCGGGTCTGGTCCCCTTGATGCAAGGATACCGGGACGGCGGCGACACATACGCGTGTATTGCTCAGGCTCTCGCGGCTGACGATCCAGCGCAAGTGTCGATGTACACAGAAACAGCAGCAACTCGCTCACGAGTAGACGGGGAGGAGCATACCGAGTCCCGGCAGCACGAGGGTGTTCTTCAACGTTGGCTTCAGATGCCGGTGGCTCCATCTGCACCTGCACCACCCAAGTCTATCTGGCTGAATGACCTGTTTGAGCTCTCGTTGGGAGCCGGATCAGCGGTAGCGCTGTCACTACCAAGACCATCTCTGACTTCTCTGGCGGGCTGTGGAATGAGCGAGAACACAAACAAGTTTCCGCCAGCACATGCAAGACTACTCATGGCCTTACTTGCTTCTCTCTGCTGTCCTGGAGTCACGGCACCAATAGCTCGCACAGCCTTGGTAGACAAGCAGGCCGCGACATCCAGACAGCACTGCACGTCAACCTCAGCATCATCATTATTACCAGCCAATGAAAATGATCAATCCCCAATTCGCGCACGGCTCGGGCTTCGCACATTGGCTGCCTCCCAACTGCAGCAGCATGCACAGACGGGAATAAGCTGTCGCTGGCCGCGTCTTCCCCTGGCGAAGCCAAAGATCCAAAGGGAATGAATCACGTCTCCGTGGCCCTCGTCCACAGGGCCGACCAAGTTACGAGGACACACTAGTCTACTGCACGCATATGATGCCGCGTGTAGAGGTCCGGAAATGCGGCTCCAGAACCCCAGAGGATGGCCGGCGGCGCAAAAAGGGCTCACCAACTAATCAGCCGCCACAATCCAGCAGTTCAGCCCGTCGCGCCGCGTTCTCGGGGGTTGGTCGGGCCCGGTCGTCGCCCTGCGTAGCACCATTCAGCACACACACACACACGCATACACATGGCAACTGGCGTGGGTACGTCAGCCATGTCCGATAGTCCGCAGCGGGTATGTGTGTATTGGACTGCGCCCTGCCCGCGCCATGTGTGCTGTGCGCCAGGGGCGTGTGCAAGAATGCACGCAGCAGAAGGATAATGCGCGCAGGGCAAGTCCGCAGAGGGATAAAAATAGAAACACGTGTGTTGCGTCACCTTTTTGGCCCTGTGCTGCGCGCGACTTCGGGCGGTGGCGCTGCGGGACTTTGGAATGCTATGGCGGGTCCACCACGAACGTGCCTCTGGATTCACTGCAAGATCGTGCGTGCCGGCCGAAAACTCGGTTATTGCGGCCCCGCGGCCAGACTGATGACTGATTCAGAGGTCAACTAGTCCTTGGCCTGAGAACGTTATGAGATCATACAGGGAGAAAGTGGGGGTGCGCTGGTCCAGTCTGGCCGCAGTTGTCCCAGTCCCTATTGTCTGGTCCATCGTATCAGGCACTTCATGCTCCGCGGAATCCATGGCGCTATTCAGTGTATTGTGTGTGCTGTCAGCTCGGTTGGATGTCACTGCTGACGCACTGAGAGGAGCTTGACGAGGCTTGCGCGAACAGCACAAGAACCCAAGCGCTTCCGGGGGGCTGTCTGGTCAACGATGGGGCGGCGCGTTGTCACTGGTCAGGGCGAATAACCTTGGAATGAAGGTGGGCTGGCCTGGTCGCTCCTTTTGTATATTGAACCTGACGATCCTTGATCATCATCGTTGTGCTGGCGATGTTGAGCCCTTGAACCGCTGAGTAAGCGGGGCACTGCCTGCCGGGTGGTGGCCGAGCCCCAATGCCAAGACGATCGTCTTCGGCAGTTGAGCGCGCACAATTAATGCATTGCTTAAGTCTGCAGAAGAGGGCCGTCCCAGCCAATCGTGACTCGGGTGCAGACGGAGCATTGCCACATCCAAGGAAGCTCCAAATTCGCGGGTCCTGGGGAAGATCGCAGGTCTACAGTATCTGCCGCCTTGCCTGCCGAGCTGCCTGCAATTGTGGGCGTGTCGTGTCTTTCATTTCATGCGTGGGCACGCACGGCCTACACAGCCCCAAGCGGTACATAGCAGCCAGTAGGATAGTTCCGGGACCTTGTCGGCGGGTCAGAGGTAGTCAACACGAATCTGTGCCATCCTCGTCCACCGTTCCGGAAGCAGCGGGTGTTGTTGTGTCAAGGGACCCAAGAGTCGTCTGAATGTTCTGTTCGCCTACCAGAAGACTTTAGCGGCCGGTTGACATTTCATGGTCGTATCAGAATGCGAATCAGGCAGGCCGTGGCGATGCGCGCTGGCACGCCTGCAACCCTGGTGTGTTCTAAAGTTTGGTCTGAGCAAAGCTTCAGGGTCTGTTGTCTTGGCGAGGGGCTTGGAATGGCTGCACGAGCTGGCCGCCGACCTGCTTGTTTCACCAAGCCGAGACTCGAGTACTCTGTTGGCTGTTAGGGGTGGGGGGGTGGGGGCGAGAAAGAGAACACGCCTCGAAGCTGAGCCCTGTTCGTTGCTTTCGCCATCATGTGCGTTGATGGGATCAACTCAAAGGACAGCCTATTCCGGTCGATAAGTAGCGTGAGTAACATAACCGTCAGGTGAACAAGGTTCATCAGCCAAAGGCGCCCGGAATATGCCATGTCGAGTCGGGATCTCCGTGGGATGGAACGTCGCATAAGCATACCTAACCTAACGGTGTAAGCGCCCTGCGTGAAATGATTGGCTGCACTGTTCCGGACAACGCCAGGCTGGGGGACACTTCGCGACTTGGGTTTCAGAACATATCGTGAGTCGTGACCAGGCCTTTGAAGACGGAACGTTATCTGGATCGTGGAGATGATTTGAGCCTAGGTCTGGACTAGGGAGGAACATTACGACCGCGCAAGGCCTCTGTGATGGCACACTTGGGCGAGACGACAGCAGCTTCTCCAGCGGAGACACTGGCCGTGCGGCCCGGCAACACTGACTCGTTCGAGTTGACCATCCAAGAGACGCCACATGAATCCAACGCCGCGACCTGGTGATCTTTACGATTCTACCAATGTCGAATGCTGCCGCGTATCTGCGACATGACAAGCTGCCGAATGCTTCGTATGATCTAGGCAGGTGATTGGCGGCCTCTATGTGTACTCAATTGTCAGGGTTTGGGAGCGACCGTCGCGCCTACCTATCCGCCACGGTGGAAGGACAGTGAACCGAGCGATTTTGCATTCATACGTCCACTTTCAAGACAGACCGTCTGGCAAATATGATTGAGGACGAGTCTAGCTCCATACTGGTGTCTATAACTTGGGCCACCGATCGATCAAAGTGATATCAAAGCTGACATTGATGTGTGTAACTGACATTGACGCTCCGTTTGCTGGCATAGGCCGAGTAGACAGGGCTGCCCTGTCCTGTAAGGAAGACTCATTAGGTGGGTAGAGGCTGTGCAGAAGACGCTTGGAACGTGCAGGTTAGTGTTTCTCCTGAGATGCCTTGATTATCTTCATTAGTACGGGTGAGGGGTGAGTAAGTCCGAGAATGGGGTTGCCGACGCGACCTGCAATTGCCCAATCTGGCTCTTGAGACGGTAAGCCCAGTGTTCACCCCAGTCTCGAGCAACATCTCTGGTTCTCCCTGGGCCATTGATCTTGACTGCCATGTAGGATCGTCCGAATATTGCCCTGCCATCGTGGCTTGGAGTAGAAATTGGGCGCACCTGCGGAGCGAGCGCAGGGAATCCGGACATTGATTCGGAGCCGGGCTATTCCCTAACCGACGATGATGGCAGGTGCTCATACCGGTATGGCTAACCTTACCTTAAGGTAAGGACGTGAGGCAGTTGTCGATGCTGGGTCGCTATTGGCGGTAGCGCGAACACTCGGCCAGGAATTGCCGAGCGGGCGTAGCGACCTGGAACAGGTTTCGCACTCGAACAGCACCCATTGCCAGCACTTAAGCAGCCCCTAAACTTGTCAAGTTGGAGCGTTCTCGACCCCACGCAGCATGGAGATATCGATCATGATTGACAACTTCCAAGCATGGGGTAGACAGACAGGCTTTTTGGGTGGTCGATACTGTGCCTTGTGCATGCTCGCAGTGCCATGGATGATGGGTGTTCTGCCATCACGAGGCTCGTGGGAGTGTGGTGATGCGATCGAGTTGATGGTCCTCCGGAAGTGCGGCATGGGCAGGCTTGACGGTCTGGTGGCACCACTCGAACCTAGCCGCATCGAGGGCGGCGAGGAATGGGATGCAGCTCAGGAGAGCCAGTGGCCGTCGGGGAATGGCGTTTCGAAGAAGGCTGCCCGGGGGGAGAGGGCAGCATGGCGGGCGGGAGATAGGGCGACCCCATGGCAGCGCGAGAAAAGGCTTACGCGGCCTCCTCCTTCCCTGCGAGCGGGTCCGGCCTTGACCCATGAACACGGTCTCCTGGCGATGAGCCGGCCAAGCCCACCCCGGGGTGGGCAATGCCCCTGTCTGGCTGCTTGGCTCTGGGCGCCAGGACATCAGATCAACCAGCCTGGAAGACGGCAACTGTCCAGGAACACCGGGGCAGCGACTCGGGCCCCGAGGCCCAAGGTTTCCAGGGATCCCAAGCCCTGTGGACACGGTCCAACGCATGTACGACCTGCCCGACCCCTTTGCAGCGGTGCATGGGGGAACCTGTGGGTGGTAGCTAGTGCTCTCTCTTGCTGCATCAGGCAGTCCATCCACCAGCACCGACAGACTAGTCTACCCTGCACCCACCCTGTCCGTTTGCTGAGCCTCCCCAGGCAGCCATAACAGCCATTACCCTCCTCTTCCCCCGAATCCCACTTCCCCGGCTGCTCCTGATTTTGATCCTGTTCATCATTGACATCCACTCATCATCACCAACTTCGACCTCGCGTCCCTCAAAACAAAGTCTCTTCATTCACTCGACTTGAACCGCCCCCGTTTTCAATCACCGTCGCTCCTGTCTGCTACAGCCGTTCCGCAGCGAACCATAGCGGGAGCGCACCAGGATTCGCCACAGGTTACACACATATCCTGACCACAATGTCACAACCTCAACTCAACCAGGGCGGCATCGCCGACCCTTTGGACCTGCTAGACTTCTCAGAGTATGATGGTCTCCCGTACCAGTCGCCATCGCCATCCACAAGCAGCAAGTCCCAGTTCCCGACTGGCCCAGCAACCTCAATGTCCATCACACCACCAACATTACCATCCAGCCAGCCCATGTCCGGGCCCAGCCATAAGTATGACCAGTACAAGCAGCAGACGCCCTTTGTACCGGGCGCTCTCGCCAGCACGATCGCTGTGAACCAGAACAACGCCGACATCACTGGCTACAACCTCGAGTACATGAGCCCCGGAGAGGATCTTTTCGACTTCAACTCGAACCCCTCGCACTCGAGGCGCAACACCGAAATGGATGTCGACTTTGAGGCGTCCGAACCTGGCTTCTACTATGCTGCCGAGCCCACCATCAACCCAAATGCGATTGGCGCCTCGGGGTCACAACTCACTTCGCCCAGCATGGTTGCACCACCTTCCAATGTGGGCAGAATGTACCCGGGCATGCATCAGCAGGCCGCCCTTGCCAAAGCCCAGGCACAGCAGAGGCAACAGCGTCAGATCATCCAGCAGCAGCAGGCCGAGAGGCAACAGACTCCGGCGGCGAAGCAGCAGCGCTCCAAAGCTCCCATGCCTGCAGATCCCATTGTCGAGCAAAAGATTACTCAGCTTCTCAACTCAATGCGTTCCAAAGCCAACGCCGGTGACGATGACGAGCCTTCTCTCCACATGGCCCGGACCAAGAAGGAGGAAGATGATATGGACGAGGACGAGAGGCTCCTTGCCAGTGAGGAAGGCAAGAAGCTCAGCAGCAAGGAAAGGCGCCAGCTTCGCAACAAGGTTTCCGCTCGTGCCTTCCGTTCCCGGAGAAAGGGTAAGTCACAACACACTATACCACAATTAGACTCGCGTGCTAACCTCCTGGACAGAATACATCACTCAGCTTGAGAGCGAAATTGCTACGAAGGTCACTGAGAATGGTGATCTCCGCGCTCAAAACCGTGCTCTGATGGAGGAGAACCGTAGGCTGTCTGACCTGACTCGCATGCTCCTCTCTTCGTCGTCGTTCTCGACCTTCCTCGACCAGATGGGTACCGCCCCCACCGCTATCACTCAGCCGCAACAGCAAGCTCCTGTCGTTGAGCAGCGCCAGGGTGAAAACCAGCAGATCCCTAAGGATGTCAACCCCTACGTCGCTTCACTGGCACAGCAAACCCAACCCCAGCAGATTGGCATGGCCATGATTCCCGAGACTTCCATGGACTTCTCGATGCTTAACATGGACAACTCGACCTCGTACAGTTACCAGCCTCAGGTGTTCACTGTTCTCGAGACTCCCAGCTTCGCCGGCCTCGACGCTGCGACATTGTCTGAGAAACCGTCTGTCGTGTGCAGTGGGCTCGAAGATGTCTGCACTGAAGTGAAGACAATGGCTCCTCAGTTTGAGACTCCCGTGCCCTCCACCTTGGCTAAGCCTGTTGCGCCGAAGTGCACTGCTCGCAACAACGGATCAGACAACGAAGCCGGAGACCTCGACGGCGACATCTTCGATGACGAGCAGGACGCTTCCGCCATTGACATCTCTTCTCTCATTTTCGGCACTATCAGCTCTGAGAAGAGCCGCCCCCAGTATCAGCTTGTGGATGCATCCGTCCATGAAGCCGAGGCGGCTGTTGCACTGAGGAAAGTTGAAAAACTCTCGGCGAGCCTCGAGGCCACCATGGCCCGGTTAAACATGCTCACCGATGGGTTGTAATTCAATCTACTCGAGCTTCGTAGTCATCTTCTCTTTCTACTATATTTAGTGCACGACTTCTTTAGCAATGCATGGCGTTCCGGGTTGGGGAAGAGCATGATATAGCTGAGGACATTGGGTGAGCCTCAGATTACGGGATTGGCTGCATCATGTTTTGGGCATACAGGCAGATGGTGGTGCAAACACGGTGGCACACGTGTACAAAGGAACATTCAGACATAGCTTTCATTATCTTGGACGTGTAAGAGTCATCAAGCCTGACACGTCCTGGTTCGAATATATCTACCATGCCATTTCCCATACATACATTCCACACTTGTGCTAGGCCAACTGTTCCGCTTCGGTGTCCGCCATAATGTGGTGAAGCGAGTCCTAGTCTCGGGGGGGTGGGGGGGGGGTTTGAGACGATTCGAGGACTTCCATGAGCGCTAATGGGTGACAGCCGGTGCATATCGAGACCGACGACTCCAAACTCCGCCGCAGCTCCTCTTCTGAAGTCGGAAGCCAGGCGATGCAGGGCACGTGCGGGCGGAAGAGGAAGATGAAGAAAACACTGGAAATCACGACAAGAACAATTTCTGGGCCGAGAGAAGGAGTTGTGCATGCACGGGGCAATCTATGTGTAGCGTACTTCAAGTACAAGCAGTAATTGCAGTAGTCTGATCGGGTCGGCCCCCAAAATGCTTGTTTCTCAAGCAGCCCCACTCTGCCCTCTCGTCATACATCGTGGTGGCACGGCTCAGGACAGAAGCACAAGTACATTCAGGAAGCGGTACTGCCACTTCTACCCTCGGTTTGTGTTTCTTCTCTACAGGGTCCTGCTCCTACATGTCCTTTTTTTCTCCGATCCAAGAGAACACGTGGGCGCCGGGGTCCCGAGAAACAAAGCTCAGAAGCTAAAAGCAAAGAAAAAT
Organism: Microdochium bolleyi; assembly: GCA_001566295.1. Classification (NCBI taxonomy): domain Eukaryota; kingdom Fungi; phylum Ascomycota; class Sordariomycetes; order Xylariales; family Microdochiaceae; genus Microdochium; species Microdochium bolleyi. The sequence goes on from KQ964245.1 coordinate 1,241,737, forward strand.
GGCTTGGAAGGGACGGAGGTCATGGGATTCTTTGCCAAACTGGAAAAGTGATGCATCGATCGACCTTCTCTTCTGCACATGCTACATAGACGGGGTGAAAAGAGGTCCCTGAATCACATTATCTAGCATGCGGGTTTCGCGCGCGCGCGGGGGATCTGAACCACTGGCTGCTCATCGCGCTCTCGGTGCTAACCGAGCCGACCGGCGGACTGGCGCGCTTGTGGAGATGACATCACGAAGTGGTCAAGTCCTCTTCCGCTCCCCCCTTACCGATCGAGGTTATGCGATTTAAGCATGCTGGTAATGTAGCACGTCACATATTTTCCTTTCTCCATAAGTAGTGGCACATTATATTGCCTGGCTTTGTCAACCTGGAGTTTATATAGGAATAATACACGCACCTTGGCGTGTCATTGCTTGACGAGAGTGCTCCCTTTTCTTCTGGTTCCGTAACGTGTATAATCCTTACACTTTTGTTGCGATTTTCGGTCTCGTGAGACCTGCCACGGGAGCATTCCACTGCCTGATATTCGAGTGAGGTCGTCCTTTTCCTGTAAGGCCGAAACAGAGAGCGACTTGAGTATCGTATGGCACCACCACGCAGAGAGGCTCGACGAGCCAACACGCCAGACGCATCCGCGTTTGTTCTCGCCGCCCGGGACGATAACAATGGCAACGATAACAGGCAGCGTAACGACGACTCATCCGAGCAGACGATATGGGGCCGCAGATCCAGCAATAACAACAACGACAATTCGGCCGCCGCGGGTCGACGCCGGCATGACGGCCACGACCACCACGACGATTTTGCGAGTTACGCAACTGGTGGTGGTACAGACGGCTACTATACGAAACCCCACGAGAGCGTCGGGTTCTGGCACCACAAGATGAGCAAAGTGCGCAAGCACGTGCTGCTGATGTGGGCGCGGACCAGTGAGTGTCTCCCCGTCGTGCTGTCCTAGATTTCAGCGGCGAGTTTGAACGAACTTCGTTCGCATCGTACTCCCGGTCGAGCTGCTCAAGACTAATACCATGCCTTAGTCCTCATCCTGATCGTCGCGATCATGGGCGTGCTGTCCTTGTACTGGGGCGTGCTGTACAACGCGGAGGATCGGCTGCGGAACTTTGTCGTCTACGTCGTCGACTTTGACGGGCAGGTCGCGCCGTACGACACCGAGCCAAACCCGTTCGTCGGCGAGACCATGGTCAACGCGGCGCTGGGCATGGTCAACAACCCGGCCCAGAAGATGTCGCTTGGCTACACGGTCGTGAACCCCGCCGAATTCGACTTCAACCCGACCGCCGTGCGGCAGGCCGTGTACGACTGGCGGTGCTGGGCCGCGGTCATCGTGCACCCCAACGCGACGGCGCTCCTGCGCGAGGCCGTGGCCGTCGGCAACGCCTCGTACAGCCCCGCGGGCTCCGTGCAGTACGTCTACCAGACGGCCCGGCAGGACACGGCGACGTACAACTACATCCGCCCCGCGCTCGACGCGCTCACGACGAGCTTCGGGGCGCAGTTTGGCCGGCAGTGGTCGGAGCAGCTCATGTCCAACGCGTCCCTGTCGCGGCAGACCATGGCGCAGGCGCCCGCGGCCATCAACCCGGGCATCTCGCCGCTGCCGATCGATCTGCGGCCTTTCCAGCCGGCGACCGTCACCGCGTCGGTGAGCATCGGGCTCATCTACCTCATCATCACTTCGTTCTTCTCCTTCTCTTTCTTCTTGCCCATCCACATGGTATGTAACTACTACCCTCCTGGATCGTTCACGCGATATCAAAGTGCTGACTGGGACCTGGAAACTCAGAAATACATCCAGCCACAGGGACACCCGCCTCTGCACTTCTGGCAGTTCATCATCTGGCGCTGGATTGCCACAATCGTCGCGTACTTCTTCGTGTCCCTAGGCTACTCGCTGGTGTCCTTGGCGATGCAGGTCCCGTTCTGGATGCCGCCAGCATCGCCCACAGAGGTCGCCTTCAACCCGACGGCATACGGGCTCGCCTCGTTTCCCGTCTGGTGGATGATCAACTTCCTTGGCATGGTCGCTCTGGGCTTCGCCAGCGAGAACGTGGCCATGGTCGTCGGCCAGCCGTGGGCGGCGCTGTGGCTGATCTTCTGGGTCATCACCAACGTCACGACCTCGTTCTACGCGTACGAGGTCATCCCGACCTTCTACTCATGGGGCTATGCGTGGCCCCTGCACTCAGTCGTCGAGGCCAGCCGGCACATCCTGTTCGATCTGAAGTCGGATATCGGGAAAGACATCGGTATCCTGCTGGCCTGGGGCGCTGTGAACACAGCATTCTTCCCGCTGTGTTGCTACATCATGCGGTGGAAGACGGAGCGGGAGCAACGCATGCAGGAGAAGAACAAAGACCAATATGTCGTGAAGACGGAAGACGGTGAGAAGCATCTGCCGAAGGACAAGGGCGAAAAGCCCCCGCTAAGGAAGAGAGGGTTTATGCGAGGAGTCTGATTCGGTCACCTCGGTGTCCGTGTCGGCACCCTTTTAGTGACTGTGTCTCAAGGTTGAGATTCTCAGAGTATCCATATAGTGTCATCTACTCGGGTCAAGAACCACCTGGTGCTGTGGTGGCCATTGCCCACATTCAGCTCGTGCTTCCGGTGGAATGTCAAGTCACGACGACAGCCTCGTGGGTATTGCCACCTCGTGCATGTTGCCAACCACGCTCGGACTATCATGAACACCCCAGTAACTGCGCTCCAGAGTGGTGTCAGGCAGCGTGGCGTTTGCGACGACCGCTAATGATCTGCAACCTGCAGCATGTCAGCCTGACACGATCTGCCAATTTGGGCATCCGACACAGCAAGGATTACAGCCGGCGAGTTTGCCAGAACCCTCGGCCAAGGAAACGCTTCATAGATGTGATGGGTTCAAGGACACTTGTGTTCTGTCACTGGCATGAGCATCGTGCAGTCACGATCAACCACAGCCCAGCTGACCAAAAGGACACACGGCGGAAGCCACGATCCCATGGCAAGGCCAGATGCTGTTCAGTCTTAGACAACGGCAGCGTGACCTCCCTGCAGCGCTTGTGAAGTGCCGATGGCGTGTAGCATTGCCGCGGGAATATGACGGGCAGGTGCTCTAGCAGAAGCTGTGCTGAAACACGCATGGAAGGCAATCGCGGAAGCTCGCTCCCAAGGCCGGGCGGACTACCACATTCGGAGGTGCGGTCAACGGCCTTGAGGAAGCTCGGATCGCGTGATGGGCACAACGACCAAGGACGGGTCGCTCCGTGTTTCCGCAGCACCGGGGGGACCAGGGCCACCAATAGCTTCAGGGGCCCTGGACACACGACCATCACCTCCAGGTGTTGCGCAAGTCACATTGGGCCCCCAATGAGCGGAGTGGCACTCCTCAGACGCCGAGAATATCGGTGAAGGGGTGGCCTCTGTGGAGGCGTCGTCGAACCTTTGAGGGTGGGCAGGGCTGGACCACTGAAGCTCCGAATCTAGGAGGGATATCTGGGACTTGACCCAAACCTTACAGGGCAGGGAGGCTAGAGACGGCGGCGGCGCAGGGGCTCGCCCGGGCTAGGGCAAGCATCCTCAAGAGTTGCTGGCCGGGCATTGCTCCGTGTCGTATTCACGTCGGTCACGCCCGAGGCTCGTAGAGCGGCCAAGGGGTCTCTGGTCTGGTGCGGGGTTCTCTCCGGAGTCTGTAATGCGGCCGCGATGTGGTGCAGTGCGAAGATGGATGAGAGCAGGATCTGGCAGATTCGCTCGAGTTCCGAAGTTGTTGAGGCTGTCAAGTGGCCAGCCCGGACGCCTGGGGCGCTGGCTGGCAGCAAGGCACAGTTTCGACGCGTGTGTGGGGCCTATCAGAGGGCGGGCGGATGCTGGTCTGCTGCGTGCTTGCCGGATGGGATGGAGCACTCGAGCACTCGAGCACTTGGAGCAAGCAGACATGCACAAGTGCCCCACCAGCCACCCTTTGAGACGTACCCTACCCGACCGGCCCAGCCTGGACGTCGAGCGAGGCCAGGCCAAACCGCTGCGCGCAGGGAGCGCGGGGTGAAAAATACTGCCTGTACTCCGTCCCAGGCGCCACAGCGAGCAGCGAAAACGCATGTCCCGTTCCAGGAAAATCTGACGGCCAGCCAGCTTACCAGTCCAGTCAGTCCAGTCTGTCGGCCGCCTCGCTTCTCCCCGACACTGACTGGCCAACAACCACTTCGACGACCATCGACTCGCCGCCGCCCTCGACAGCAGCCTCCGTCGCCTCTGCCTTGCCTTGCCCCTCTGCCGCGACCCTCCGTCTCCGGTCTCTGCCAGACAGCACCGCGGATTGGCCCGTCCTGCAACAACTCAGCTCACATGCCCGACCTTCATCTCCTTCCCTAGCTCTCCGAGACGCTCCCCCGATCCGCGATCCGCATCTGCACCCGCGCCTGAGCTCACGACTCCTGCTAAACGCGGTCTTCCATCTCTGCCGGGCCTTCCGCAACCAGAGTCGACACGGCCGACATCGCAAGCGTGCAATGTCCTACTCAGCCAACAAGCGGCAGCGATCCAACACCTCGAGAGAAGTCTCCAACGGCTCCCCCCAGACTCCGGCCCCGGCACTCCGGCAAGTCCAACATCCTGCGGCGGCAGGCGGCGGTGGCAACAATGCTGGCGGAATTGTCCCTGCCAGCTCTTCAGCAATCGGGGCGAACCGCGGAGCGGTCTATGTCCACTCTCCTGGACCCGCGTCTCCCGGACTCGGCCTCGGCAACGGCACCTATGAAGTCCAGAACCCCGGCCGCCAGACCGTCAACTATGGCCAGTATGCTGGCGGATCGGTGAACGGCCAGGTGCCCAATGGCTTTGATGCTACGGCATATCACACACCTCCGAATGGCTTCGCCCAGGCGTACGGGTCACCCCAGCAGGCCAACAACTTTGCTGCGGCTCACTATGCGCAAACTTTTGCAGGAGGCCACCCGGCAGGCGTTCCAACAAGCCATTACGGCCATGTCCCGTCTGGCAACATTCAGGACGGTAGCTACGCACAGGTCCGCGCAGTGGCGCCATCCGACGGCATGTCATCGTATCCTCCCACTCCTCCGATAAACGGCCAACATCCATCAGATGCAACGCTGCAGAGCAATGCTCTCCTCAGTCAACAGGCTCTGTCGCAATATGCCGAGACCTTTGGCACACAGCCGTCACCACACACATCAATACCGTATCGGGGCAGCAACGCTTCCTATCCGGACGTCTCGCTAAATACACCTTACAGTTCCATCATACAAGATCCGAGCCCCAACGGAAGCACACACCAGCCTGATGACCTGCAGGACGACGATAGCGAAGACGCGCAAGGAGAGATTGCCGATGATGCGACAATGGTCAGCCGCTCCGACAAGGACCTCCTCTTGTATATGCCATACCCATCCGATACATCGCAGTTGTACCCACACCCAGAAGCCGCCGACGCGCCGTCTCCGGACATGTCAAAACCACCCGACACGAAATGCGCATGCAAAAAGGCACGCGGGAAGAAGAAAGGCTGTTTGTCATGCGAATGCTCAAAGTATGGCCGTGGATGCAGTACTGGCTGTGCTTGCGGAGCTGCCTGCGGCAATCCATTCGCTGACCTGTCAACATTCTTCGGCTCGACAGCCATGTTCACAAAACCGTGCGGTGCCAATCCCTGCTTCGCGACCTGGTTGGCAAACCAGCCAAATATCGAAGAGCTCGACGTGGATCTCATGGTAGACCTTATGCTCTACGACGACAGCTCATGGGCTGATATCCGGTCTGCATCGCCCGACTTTGCTCAGTGGGAGGAGCTTTGGACCAAGGCTCGCAATGGCAAGAACAAAAAGCAGCGTGAAGAAAAAGAGCGACTAGAATTTGAGCTTCTGAGAGGCGGCCTTGGCAACTGCAACCAGAACGACTTCAATGGGTTCTGGTACAGTTTTTGTGAGCGGAAATGGCTCCCGACAGATAGCTGGTACCACTGTCAAGAATGCAGGCAGTGTAAGCCCAGCGACGAATGGCATTGCGAGAAGCACGAGCAGTGTACGACAAACAAGATCTGCCTGGGTTGTCACGACAATGCAGCCGCGCAGTATCAGGACATGATGGGGAACTATTAATGATGTTGCCGTTCTCTCTGGTGTGAGACGGCCTACACTTCTCTTATCACACTTTATGGCGGGGCCGCGGGTGCCCGCCTTATGACGGACATGGACCATTACGAACAACCACAACGTGGACGACTACTTTCAGGATATATAGAATTGGGAAAATCTGACGAAAACCAGGACACGAATCATCTTGGACAACTCTCCTTGCTTTCGACCTCACAAGGCGCATCGCCTGGGGCCATCGCGATGATGGCGAGGGCTGTAGCTACACAGCGAGAGCGGCAATGCCGACGCTCCTGAGAGAACGTGACAAATCCGAACGGCTCAGCAAAGAGTCTGAGCTCCACAAAAGAACAAGACCTTCAAAGCGTGTAGCCTCTTCATCAATAAGCATAGGAATGGAGCAACGGGTGTGTTTTGCTTCCACGCGCATGGTCTGCTGTCGTTGATGACTTCCGTTCGGTGACCTTGTGTAACATGTCCAGGTCCTTGACCCACTGACTATGCCTCATTCCCCCAGTGTGGCCCGTCAGCTATTGATTGCACAGTGTTGGCTGTGCAGAGTTCCATGTTGCGTCAGGCCACAGCCGAACAGCCATGGGAGCTTTTCTCCGGTTCATGCCAGATAGCAGACTCGGAAACGTAGGGCTTGCAGACAATTCCTTATTGGACATACCGCCTTCCCGCATGCAACCTCCGGAGTGGCGGTCTGAGCACAGGCGAACGGACAATTGCCGTGCTACATGGATGTTGCGACAACACGGACGTAGGGATTGATATCTACTTGTTCCAATGGCCGATTTGCATAATGTTCTTGTGCATGGACATCACCCGCTTCGAGAGTACATATACCAGCCAGTGGATGGATTCTCTTACTGTTGGAGTCTGTTGGACATAATATATTCCTCGGGAATTGTGTACTCGTTCGTCGTAACCCCATAGCATCAGATCCCCCATTGTTGAACCAATGACGTCAACCCCTTTGGACCCTTGCACACTCCACCAGATGCTCTCTGGAATGCACAAACGACGCTGTCCGCCCCGTCGCTCTACCAAGTACAAGAGTGCTTAAGGATTCTGGTCTGCAATCCACGTCGGTACTACAATCCTCAAGACTACACCTCTTGTTCCCGCCGAGATGCACCGAATTGAACAACAACATCCCCCCAGGATACGCCGCGACGAGGCTCAGCCGCTTGGCTCATTGGCGGCGGCGGCGGTGGTGGTCCAAGTTGGGCGCCAAAGACGGGACCCCTGACGGCGGCTGGCCCAGCAACGCGTGTCAACAAAGATCGGCAGGACCCAACCAGAACGGCCGCACGACGCAGCAGACTGCCAACGCATCAGAGACGTTGTCGAAGACAGATTGGCTGGATTTGCAGTTGTCCGGCCGCGAGCGTGGGACCTTGTAACATACGCTCGGGACACAGCGCGCTTTCATTGTTCCACTTCATTTGTCCAAGGACCTTCAATACCTCCAGAGCAGATCATAGCCGCCTTTCGACGAGGCCGTTGCTGTGAGGACCTCTACCCCGGTAACAGACCTTGCAGCAATACAAACAACCTTTTTGACTTCCTGGGAACTGGTTGAACGCAACGCCGTTCTTCCTTTCCCTCTCCGTCCTCTCCCCACATGGCTCGCCGCAGACGCAACCACGATTTCAAGATTCACGTCGACCCATCTTGTCTGAGCGATCCCATGGACGACGAACAACCTTCCCAACAGACAGTCGGTGACGACTCCGCCACCGCGACCACACCGGCTACCGACGAGGGCACTGCCAGCGTACAGAACGATGCATCCGGCATTGCAGACGAGCTCGTCCTAGAGCAAGACACACAAGACCTGCCCGACGAGAGCGTTCTGTCTCAACACGATGAGGCTGCGGAGACATCCCATAACCTCTCCGAGCTGAAGGAGGCTTCGCAAATTGAAACATCGGAGCTTGCGGACACGACTGAGGGTGTTCAAGACGATTCAAACATTGAGACCAGCGACGTGCTAGAGCAAGACACAACACAACCAGGCCTCGAGGATCCTGATGCCAGCATTGCCGAGTCCTTGAATCACAGCGAGGTCGAGCACGCTGAAGAAGACGAGCGGTCAACCCTCGAAGGCCCAAGTGGAGATGTGGCTGAGACTATTGATGACATCTCTACCCTCAGCACCGGAGACGTCAAAGGCGACACAAGTCTGCACGAATCTGAGAGGGCCGAGCTACCTGACGAGAGTGCTGATGATGCCAACACAAAGTCTGTGGAAGCTTCCAGACTGGAGGACGTTGACACGTCAAGCGCAAACATGGTAGATGACCACAGTCAGGAGCACGAGGTTGTGCCACTACTTGAGAGGACAGTCTCAGAAGAATCCTCGGCCGCATCTACCTCTAGCACTGTCCGACCTAGCATCGAGCACGACGACGATGACGATCAGCTTGCTCAAGAGGCAGACTCATCAATTCAGCCCTCTCGGAGGACCTCCCAGAGAACCGAGGAGCTCATCGCCGCCGCCGCAAGGGGCATCATTGCTCATATCGACCAACACAACCAGCACAGCCACTCGGCTGAGCAAGACGACGTTGACGTTGGCGAACAGTCGATCCTGAGCGCGAGGAGTGAGCAAGATATCAACGAAGAGTCCTTTGCTGACGACTCCGAGCTGGATCACAACGATACCCACACTCATATCTCACGTGGTTCACCACAAAGAGAAGACGGCGCCGAGTCGAGCTCTCAGCACGAGGAAACAGACGAGGACGTCTTCAGCGACAAGAGCCCGAGGAGTTCGGTGGGGTCGTTTGACGCAGCGGCCGAGTCTGGGAAGCGTGTAGCTTATGCCGACGATATGTCCACAGCAACTCGATCTCCCAGAGTTTCAGATATCTCATCTTATGACCGGGAAGAGTTCACTCCAACGGTCCGGGGCACACCACGACCACGCTTTAGGACAACTTCGGACGTACGTGCCATGCAGATGTCCTCACCCTCTGGCTCTGTATATGGTGGCTCTCCTCGCTCCCCTCGGTCGCCTAAGAGGACGTACCCGACTGTGTCGAGGCTAGGCACACCAACACAGTACTCCCCCAAGAAGGGGTCAACTCCGCCTCGCTTCAGGACGATCAAGGAAGCGCCCTTGGTCTTGCTTCATGTGACCTTGGTGCCTCTGCACTGGGCGTGGGGTGATCTCGTCAATAGCTTGGAGACCAGCGACCTTAGTGACGAAATGAAGACACTCCGCGACACCTGGCGTGTACTGCAAGACCGCACCGGCGATACTGTCGTTGAGCGAGGAATATTGCTTGGCCATCCGCAAGATGATTACGAGCTGCTGGAAGAGAGGCTGCTCGAGGCGCTTGAGCTGCCCCAGCGAAGGCGGGCTCGGATCCTCGAATGTGGCCACTATCTTGGACCTTCGAACGAGGCCATGGTCAGTGAGTCCGAGGACAGCGAGGACGAGGCTGGCTATCATCGGCGGACTTCGACAAACAAACGACACTGGTGCTCGACTTGTAAGCATGAGATCCGTCTAGAAGAGCTCGGCTCGGGCAGAGTGTTCCGCGTCAAGATCTATGCGAGCAATGGTCTCATGCGTGCTGGGGCCTGGGCTGCTTGCCACAGAGAGATGGAGCGGGTGGACGCAGAAATCGAGCCAATTGTAGATGCGTCTCTACAGGATGAGCTGGTACGGCTTGCCGCTCTGCAAGAGGAGCGCCAGTTCACGGCCCGTGAGGAGCAGGACATAGCCCGAGAGGTTGCACAACGCTTCGAGGAGGAACAGGCTGCGGAAAAGGAAGCTGCCCTTGCCGCGAGGGCGATAGAGTACCACCCGACCGAGCAGCTGTTGATCACTGCTCCAGCTCCAGCTCCAGCTCCAGCTCCAGCTCCAGCTCCAGCTCCAGCTCCAGCTCCAGCTCCTGCAGATACGTCCATGCTTGAGCAGAGCCGGATGTCAGTTCCACCAGCGACCGTCCCTACACCGGCTGAGCCGGTCCCCGAATGCTTCTACCCGACACCTAGCCCGCCTCGAGAGGAGACTACCGAGGCACGCGCTGCCAGTCACCACAACGATTACGTGCCACCGCCTTCACCACGCTCCCCCTCAGAGGAAGCACAAGAGCGACGCGACGGCCGTAGAAAGCAGTACCAGGGCGCCTCGTTCCCTGAGCTGCTCCTTGAGGCTCTGAAGGTTCTTCTGCAAGATCGCAAGAACGTGGCCATCATTGGTCTAAGCGTTGTTGCACTCTTGTTTGCGTTGCGGTCTGCCCCCAGTGCGCCGACTATTGCTCCAGCTGTGGATTTCATGAACACCGTCCCGCAGCTGCATGTGACTACCACCATCCACACACAGCACGTCGTCAGCCAGGCAGCTCCCACAGTGGAGGCAGCTCCCATCCCTGAAGCCGTTGTGCCTCAAGCTCAGGCCGCTCCTATTGAGGAATCTCAGGTAGCCCCTTCAGCGAAACCAGCCCCTACCGACGACGACCCTACGACACTTCATCCGCGAGCGCCACATCAAAATGATGTACCGGAGCAAGGGCTTGAAGTTGTGGCCAGTGCCTCCGCTGCGCCTGTGGTGGAGTCACCTAAGCACGAACATGGCTTGGAGGCGTATCAGGCTGCACGTGAAGAGCAGCCTGCTGACGCAGCACTTGCGCAGGCTTCTGAGCCGAAGAGCGCCCTAGAAATCGACGCACCTCCATCTCGGGAACCTGTTGTGCAGCAAGAGACGATCAAGGTCTACCAGACTGTTACTCAGACGCAAGTGGAGTTCGAGACGCTTGTTGAGACAATCCGTGTCTATGCTACCGAGACTCTGCTGCAAAAGCAACCCCAACCGACTACTCCGAAGCGCCTGGAGATTGGTGCGTAAGATCCAAGGGCTGCGTTTTGGGATTTTCATCTTTGGCTATGAATACTCTCACGTTGTCGTGCGGCCGTACATTGGGACGGAGCACTACAGGGAAAGATCATTTGTGAGAGATGGGGAAGGACTTTGCGTGAGGTATGGGCAGGACAACGAACACATCGGTGAAAGACAAGTAATGATTATATAACATGACGATTCATACTTTAGCGAAGTACAAATGAAAGATTTTGGAAAGATTGCCAGAACGCTGTTGAATGTGAAGTGTGAAACCGAGGTGCTGCTCTTTGCGTGTTGCGCGAACCGTAACTTTCCTCTATAATCCCAGACGATCAGAACTCATTTCTCCTCCGGAAAGCATTTCAGTTAAGCCGGCTGAGCTGTCGTCGTGATAAGGACCGCATCTGGTGATGTGGATGTTGGCGCTCAGCCGCAAGGATCTCATAGCCCCACATCTCCTTTCGGCGCTTGAGTGAAGCCCCCCTGCGGGCCGGGGTCTTGCTTCCCGCGTTCCGCTTGTCGCCGCGGTCGCAGATGACCGTGATCGAGGCCGACCTCCAGCTCTCCCAGGGTCCTGGTGCGTTCATACGACAACAACAGAACGCCTCAAACGTTGCCAGGGCATCAGCACCAGCACTATAACCCGGTCGCGACAGACCTCAGAAGGCACCTGCAGCTACGCTCAGACATACTCGACGGCCACCCCCGACCCTGACTGCGCCGCGCAACGCGAGCTGCACGCCCACTTGGCCATCGGACCAGTAGCCCGTCGCATTGCCATGGAGTTCAGCCGGCGATGCGCGCTTAGAACTCTGTACACTTCGCGACCATCTCACGGGCTCGACAGCTGAGACGCTCACGCTTCCCTACCCGACGGTCCGAGCAGGATAAGCTCCTGGCGCGGCGACTCTCTACGCATCTGTCGATCGTAGCGTGGCATATCTCGACTTGAGCCTGCGCGGCCTGCGGTCCTTGGTCGCCTGCTTCGCCCTGGCGTTTGGGTACAGGCCGGCCCATTGCGACTTACGACATGGACATTGGCGAATATGACACGAACGCCTTGCTAGTTGTGCGAACACCCATTTCCGAGACTTCCCCTTGCGGCTCTCCGGAAGACCCGTGCTGTATGAGAATAGAAATGCTGACCTGAAATCTCTCACTACCAGAATAATATAGCATCCGTTAGCTTCGCCTTCTATGAGCCCTCGAATTCCGCATCGTCAGCTTCCTTCAGCCCGAGCATCATACAGCTGGAACCGCAGCTCCGCAAAGATGGTTTCCTCGCCTACGTTGAGGCTGCGCGTCGGAGGGTCTGGTGTTTTCGGCTGGTACACAGGGACGCAGAGTCAGACTCGCCAGATCGATTCCCGAGAGTAGTAGAAGGGGCGGGGCAAACGCTGCCGCTGGTCGAGGAAGGCGCATTCGAGCCGGCCAGTCTTGCGAAGGCACGGAATCTGGGACCCAACGGCATGGCAACCCCGAACAGCAGTGGCTCGTCGACACTGTCAGCAGCTGTCGAGAACATGTCTCGGACACCGCAATCGGCGACAGGAGGAGGTTTGCCGCCCATGCAGCTTGGACAAAGCGCAACCGCCGAGCAGGACAGCAAGGCATTGGTGCCAGGGGAGGCCAAGCCGAGCACGCTCGGCAGTGTGAAAGAAGCGTACGAGCCGCTCATGGCCGCTGTACTGTCTGCTGTATCCTCCGCCTTCTGTGCTTCAACAGGCGCTGTGCCTCTCAGCCCGCGCACGCTACTGCTGCCGCAGCTCGACAAATATGCGAGTAGTGCCACGACAACTTTGGCCTCTTTTCGCATATATTTGACTACAACGGGCACGTTGTTTATATCAATGAGCTTATCACAAGTTGATGGTCTCATGGCCCTGTCAGAGTATCGTCTCCCGAGATTTCACAACCAGGGTGTCACAGTTCTCGCAGCACCCTTTGGCATATTTGCTACTTGCGCAGTAGTTCCCGGAGCAGACGGCATGACCATCGAAGCCAGCATAGCGCAGACTCCGGACACGCTTGTTGTCAGCAGACGGCCGGACAGGGACGCACTTCCCTGGCGGACCACATGTGCTAAGATCCTGCACTCTAGGAGTATTAAGATGCCTGCAGGCTCATCTAAGAAATGGCTGAATTTACAGCGCATGCGCCGGAAACCCGCGGAGCAAAAGACAGATGGTAAACGGACGCCAGTCGTTGGAGGTGCGGCGAATATATCATGGCCAAGCACTCTTCTGTTTTGCAAAGCATTCTCGAAGATGACAGTCAAGGACAGCACAGAGGTGCAATCCACCCCGACAGGAGCAAGAACGTTTGACCCGCTCTCGAGCGCACGGGCGTGGTTTATGAGTGATGCCGAGCGACAAGCTACTATCGCGACTAACAAGAAGATCCGAGAGGCCGCAGCGGCATCTGCTGCAACAGCTGCCACGAATGCAGTCGCAGCTCCCGAGCACCCCACGCAGCCGGTCAATGCTCTCTCGCCCCTGGCCGTGCGGCAAACTGGCGGCCCCGGGCCTGCTCCCGCAACCATGTACCTGACGCCTCCGGATGGAGTTCCAAACGTTGCTGCCGCAACACCATCACTGGATGGTCTCAATTCCAGCCCAGCCAACCACACGTCAGTTATGGCCCCCGTCGACAATACATCCCAGTCTACTCCTTTGCAACCCGACGCTGCAAGCGAAGATTGGGACAGCGGCAAAGTCAAGCAGGAACGGCCAAACAACACATTTGAGTCCGACAACCTCTTCGGGGAGCTTGGTCCTGATATGTTCGGGGACAACGATATTACGGAAGATGATTTCAGCTTCTTTGACGAACAGCAGCCAAATCGTGTAGATATGGGTGGCCTCGACCTGTCGACTCTAGCCGCTAATCACAATGCGTTCGCTACAAACAATGCTCTACCCCTACAACCGGCTGCTCTAGCAGAAATGCCAAAAGCACAGCCGTCGCCAACCCAGGCTCTGGCTGCGCAACCTGCACCTGTTTTCGCTAAGCCCGAGCTCAAGCATGCAAGGAGCTCTATCAAGGAGGAAGAGGAACGACGGCAAGCCGACCATAGCAAGAATCGCCAGACCATTGTTGGGACTAAGCGACCCTCGAGTCCTTTTGACCCGGCAACAGTTTACAAGAGGATCAAAGCATCTCTTGATAACCACAATGCTGCCCAGCAAAACTCCCACATCAGCGTCTACCCCAACGACAGCATCTTTGACAAGGTCAGCTTCGGGTCTGGGCTGTCGTTGGTCAACAGCAAGTATGAGGGCAATGGACGCTTCGATTTCTCCGTGGAGTTGCCCAACGGTGTCACGTCTGCCGATTTCGATGGGCCTCCAACAACAGAATACCTACGAAGGCACAGCAGAGTACGCCGCGGTCTCCAGCAGCTCAGTCTCACTGGGAATGAGCCGTATTATCGCGTGCATGCGGCTCGCGGAGGCACTGCGCCCAGCCTGATGGAGCTGGACGATTCGGCATCGGATGCGGACGAGCTCAGCTTGGTATCAGATGAAGAGGATTCGAGCTACGAAAGTGACGAGCCTACTTCTCCACAAAAGTCTGGCGCTGCGCGTCGCGAGGACGGTGACTCTCTCACAGCCTCTCTCAAGGAGCTTGAGAATGTCGACGTCGTCTCACCAAGCCTGTCGATGGAATTTCCCCGGGCTATTAGATCGGAAACGGAACTGCCTCTTGTCAAGTACTTTGCGGATCCGGAGCCTGTCGATGTGCGATGGCAAGTCGCAGACGAAGTGTTCATGATTGCAGCCCAACTACTCACCGAGTACGCTGCCACAACCACCATGCACGTTAAGCCATCTGGTCATTCGTCATTGCGCCTGGCTCTGGAGAAGCGCAGAGACCTCCTGGACATGACTCGAGCTGCTGTACATGACCTCAAAGCAGTCTTGCCGAAGTGCATAGGTACAGCTAATTGCGGTCACTTTAGACCCGTGGTTGACACACAAGACATCCCGCTGCTAGGTCCGCCTGGTCGCATGCAGCCTCGGCCGCCGGGTATCGAGAACATGAAGCCTAGCAATCTCTTCCAGATAGCGACCCCGAGACTTGACTTGCGCCGCTATGAATCGAAGCTGTCAGTCGTGCCATCAGCTGTCTCCTTCTGGGAAAGTCTTGGACTAGGCCCGTCCCAAGGAGCGAAGGATATCAGCGCAATCAGCATCTTTCCCAGCTTCACCGGTTTGTCTGATGATGCATTACTGTTTGTCGACCGCATACGCAGCATGTATGAATCCTTGAAGCTTGGATCTCTAACAACACTCCCCTCGAACAGTGACTTTACGGATGGTCTTGTGGCCGTCGAGGTAGAGTCACATCTGGATGGCCTTACTGAGTCGTCTACTGTACTAGGCGCCTCCCTGTTCGAGCAGGCCGGCAAGCTCGCCAAGGCCCTCGCCGCAACAACTATGCAGAAGACCAACTTTGTCGTCTTCTTCTTCTACCTTCCAGAGGTCGCGGGTTCACTCGCAGAATCATGCATAGCATTCCACCACCTTTTTGACGCATACAAGAAGGTTCTGCTGAGCAAGAGGCTACCAGTTGCCAATGAGCTTGTCTTGCAGCTAGTCCCCGTGGATATGATCTCGTCTAGCAACTCTCTGGTGGTGCCGACACCATTCGACGTGAGTCGGCTTGCAATTGAGCTGTATGACAGGTGCACAATGTTCGATGGTTCGATGCCATCGCCAGCCATTGTGCTGGAGCAACCCCCACCGCGGATGATCGACTTCAAGCTCACAGCGAATCCATCTGCGTCGCTGATGCGGGAGAATACCTGTCTCCACGTAGCGTATGCACAAAGCGTGGACGAAAGATGGATAACGGCAGCATGGACAGACAACTGGGGTAACCAGCAAATGACGGCGGCATACTGTCTTGGGCGAAAGGGCAAATCCATCGCGACAGCCTTCGCGGACGTGGCTCAGGAGATATGGGAGACCACGAGAGAGCTCATGACCACCTGGAAGATACACTGGCGAATCATGCTGGTCAAGTGCGGCGTCATGGACCAGCACGAGATCGACATCTGGTCAGGCCTTGCGCAAGGCGACTCACGGGTGACGGCCAGTTTGACACTGATCACAGTCGAGACCGACCCGTCCCTCCAGATACTCCCGCCACCTTCAAAGGTGCCCAGCACTGCGCCTACGGCGTTTTACACCACGCCTGTATCAACTCCCCAAGCCGGTATCGTATCGCCTGAACAGAGCGGCAACCCGCCGACACCTATGCGAGATAGTGCTGCCACGAGCGCGCCAACACCAGGAGGCGGCGGGGACGGCACAACCGATTTTGATGCCGACGCCACGCTTGTCGACGTGACGGATCAGACGTGGGGCGCGGTGCTCGCGCACCGGCTGAATAACTCGACCTCGGCCACGGATCTGAACCCAGCGCTGGTGAGTGGCTACCTTGTCAAGCGCAGCGGCCCGCGTGGCGAGGACCCGCCGGCGGTCATGGAGGTCAACCTCGTGTACACAGACAACAACCCGCGCGCATACGAGGCACTGATGAGGGAGCTGCTGACGTATTACCGGGGGCTAACGACACTGGCGCGGGCCCGGGGTGTCGTGGAGAGGACCGTCGATACCCGGCCGTGGCATGTTGCCGCGGCGGAGAAGGCTGTGCGGACGTTGTACATGGCAATGTGAAATAGTGCTGGGGGTTTATGGTCACTTTTGCGGGATTACTGTTTGAATAGCATGGCGTAGATCTGGGTTCTTACGGCATACAATCATAACATTATTCATTTGAACGACCGAGACAAGTCAGACCACTGGCAGCCCGGACTCGACAGGCAGACTCCCGGCTGGGCGGGGCTTCAACGGAAGGCCCATCTCCAGTCTTTCAGGAACGTGGGCTCACGGTCATCATCCCGGGATGGTATGGCGTGCCTCTTGGGCGCGCATAGCCACCTTATCTGCTCTAAATGGACCCCGCAAGCACGTTATCGTAACTTTTTTTTGGAGCTCCTCCAGCTTACACGGGAGCTTGCGTTAGTTTGTTGTCCGGGCATGCATTGTTTTGTCGACTTGGAAGGTTGAACCTCGTGTGTCTTTCCAGTACACTCGTCCAGTCGACATACACAACAGTAATCCGCAATGGCCGACCTCCCGACTACCTTTGACCGTGAGTAGAGAGCCGTCCCGGAGACGAGAAGGCGCCCCTCAGACCCTTCCCAGCTACCCCTCCAACGCGTCATTCTCCCTCAAGCACAACTACCCCGCTACGATATCCTGTTACTGCGAAGGAGGCGTCTCGCGATGGCTTCGCCAGCACTTCCGAACATCGAGCGCTGTTGTGCCTCCACGACGATGACCCTCAGTCCTCTGCACATGCCCACAGGCGCCATGATTGCTGACACGGCCACGCCCTCGCACCCACAGGCCCGGTCCACATCGCCGTCATCGGCGGCACGGGTCTCTACAAGCTCGACGGCTTCACCCCGATCGCGCGCGTGAACCCGGAGACGCCCTGGGGCGTCCCCTCGGCGCCCATCCTCATCCTCGAGCACGGCGGCGTCCCGGTCGCCTTCCTCGCCCGCCACGGCGTCAACCACGAGCACACCCCTCACGAGATCCCGGCCCGGGCCAACATCGCGGCTCTCCGCCACATTGGCGTGCGCAGCATCGTCGCCTTCTCTGCCGTTGGCTCGCTCCAGGAGGAGATCAAGCCCCAGGACTTCGTCGTGCCCGACCAGGTCATCGACCGCACAAAGGGCATCCGGCCCTTCACCTTCTTCGAGCACGGGCTCGTGGGCCACATTCCCTTTGGCGACCCCTACGACGCCAAGCTGGCGGCCGTCGTCAAGAAGTGCGCCGCGGGCATGGGCCTGACGCTCCACGAGAAGGGCACCGCGATCTGCATGGAGGGCCCGCAGTTCTCGACGCGCGCCGAGTCCAACCTGTACCGCTCCTGGGGCGGGTCCGTCATCAGCATGTCCCTCCTGCCCGAGGCCAAGCTTGCCCGCGAGGCCGAGATCGCGCTCCAGGTCATCTGCATGGCGACCGACTACGACTGCTGGCGCAATACGGGCGAGGATGTGGACGTCGCCATGGTCATGAAGACGATGCAGGCCAATGGCGAGAACGCGCGGCGGCTGGTTGGCTCGGTCCTGGACGAGCTGTGCAAGGAGGAGAACAGGGACGTCGTGCTCGCCAAGCACTACGAGGGCGCGAGCAAGGGCGCCGTGCTCTTCTGCACCAAGCCCGAGGGCAGGAACCCCGAGGCTGTCAAGAAGGTCGAGTACCTCTTCCCGGGGTTCTTTGACTAGAGGAAGAATTCAGGTTGCGAGTATAAACACAATAGATCAAGTCAAATCAGGCGGGAAAAGACCCATTGAGACAGCCAGAAAAGAGGTAACCACGAGACCAGAGTGAACGGACCTGAATTGGTGCTGTACATGTATGAGCAAAATGCGCTTGACGAACATTACTCCTGCTATTTTTGAGCGCACGGCCTGGAAAACAGGTTGAGGGTACCAAAATCCATAGTCCAGATAGTTCCAGTGAAATCATTGTTACTGTACTGTGGATAGTTCTTCTCCCAGAAGGACAAGAATCCTCCGTGACACCAACGCCTTCACTAAACACCAAATGCATGCCATTAGCTGATCCGCAAGCTAGGCGCCTCTCTACATGAAATCGTCCTCAGTCTCATCATCGTCTTCGTCTTCGTCCCCGTCCTCATCCTCTTCCGACGTAATGCCTCTCCGGAGGTTCCCGGTGCCGGCCCCGCCGTCCGAGACAGTCAGCGCCAGAAGGTCATTCACCAGCTCCTCGCTGCGGCTCCGATGCTCGCTGACGCGGTGGTCGAGGTTCGCCGTCGCAGAGCCACCAATGCCCCCGCTACCGCTTGCACTCAGCACGCCAGCGCTTCTGTGATTTGCGGAGGGCGGCATCATGCCACCAAGCGCTGCGGGGATGGCGGCGGGCGGTCGGCCGTGTGCCGGAGGGACGCCGCTGCCGTCCACCGCGGGCGCACTCGAGCTGCGGACCTGCACCTGTACCTCTCCGGGTACGCCGTCGATGCGAACCGTCTGAGTCATCATGCCCGGCGGGCCGCGTGCTGGCGGAGGCCGCATGCTGCCGCTGCCTGGGCCAGCAGGTGCAGAGTTAGGACCAGCAGCGCCACTCCCACCTTGCTGCTGCTGTTGCTGTGCTTGCTGTTGTTGCTGCTGCTGATTCGCCTGGACGAGGTTCTGCAGGAACGCGCTGGCATCAGGCGACCCGTCCATGAGCCACTTGAGGCAGAGCTGCGTGCGCTCGCGGCAGAAGCGATTGTTGTCGTCGTACAGGCAGCAGTTGAGCAGGGCCACGATACCGTTGTGCTGGACGATCTGCATCTGGACGTTTGGGTTTCCTGGGGAGGACTGCCCAGGAGGAGGCTGCAGCAGGGCGGCCATGATAGAGAGTACTTGGCCCTTGAGGCCCGTCCAGGCGAACTCGTGCGGCGGGTCGGCCAACGGCGGTGGCGGAGGCGGTGGTGGTGGAGGGAGGTGCTGGCCATTGTTTCCGTTCGGGTTGGCCGGGACAGGACCACCTGGGTGGTGGTGATGGTGGTGGTGATGATGGGCAGCAGAGGCGCCATTGCCGTGAACTGGCTGCTCGTGCCGGCGGGAGTGGGCAAAGGGTATCTTCTCGACGCCGACGTCCAGACCTTCGAGCAGCTTGATGAGCTCGTATACAGCCTCATACTCGATGAGGTGCTGCCGTAAGGGGTAGATGTCGGCAACAGTGTAGAGGAAATCGAGGTACTGCACGAGGCCGTCCTTACCGCGCTCCAGGTCCCAGTTGTCGACGGGGAATTCGGCCGGGTCGAGCCTGTTGGTGCGCACCTCACCTTGGATCTGCATCAGGGCGACGCACTCGGGCACGATGCGGCTCCTGAAGATGCCATACAGGAAGTTGACCATCTTGGCCAGGCGTATCTCGTCGTTGTTCAGGATCCTGTTGAGATCGCCGGATCGCAAGTCCGGCTCTGGGTTGTATTCCTTGGAAGGGTAGAGCGCTGTACGGCACAGGTATGTGATCATCTTCAGCAGCACTGTCTGGGCTGGAGATATAATGTCCTTGGGGCTGCGCAGGGCATTCCACGCGTATGGCAGGAGGGAGCTCTCGTGGATTGCCTGGACGATCTGGCTCGTAATCTGGAAGATGAGGGACTGCTCATCCTTCTCCCACACCGCAATGAAGACGAGCATCTCCCGCAGCAGGTTCTTTCCACAGTCTGTCGCCAGTAAGATCCGGCACCGCGCCTTCTGCATGCTCTCACCATGGTGGCCAGCTCCGGTGCCTGCCGACTCGAGGATACATGACTTGACAATCATGTGCAGAGCCTCGATCTGCTTGGGGTCGAGTATGTTTGGCACTTCAGTCAGCAGCCCAGTCATCGGGCCCTCGCCATACGAGTCATCGTCGTCTGGATCCTCGTACTCATCGTACTCTGGCGCGTACGAAGGCGCCGACTGCTGCGAAGCATGGCCGGCTTGCCACTCCACTGTCGCCCTGCCGTCATCAATAGCAGCCGGCGGCGGCACTGTCTCGATATGCTCGTGCTCGTCGTGCATGTCCGCGCCGTCGTAGCGGTGCAGTAGGATCGACTCGCACTCCTTGATCCGCTCCGGGACCAGGTCGGTTGGGTACATCGCTATGCTCCAGTTGCTGGCATTTGGGATCCGCGTGTCATCCCACCACTCGTCCAGCTCGTGCGAGACACGGCCATACAACCGGTCCTGCTCGAACTTGTCCGACTCATCGGGGACCCAACTGGAGACCATCTCCGAGGCTTCGTTGTAGATGTCGGGCCTGAACTCCCACGTGTCCTCCGGGGAGTAGTTCCAGGCTAGATTCTTGTCCTGAGGGAACCAGTCCTCAGTCTCGCTGCGGTCGCTTGCTTCGAGGTAGTCCCGACATATGGCGGCTGCTGTCGGGCTCATATGTGAGTTTCGCTTGAGCCAGTTGGACACCTCTGTCTTCAGAGATAGGCACCGTGGGCCCAGGTAGTCGAGCACAGGCTCATGTCGATCTTCTGGACTGGGGTGGTTGTCCACGTCTGGCGATTCTATCAAGACTCGGAACCAGAAAGTCATCTTGTTCCGGTCGTTCTTAGCGATCCAGTTGTGCGCTTGTTGTAGTGATGTCACGAGGACCTTCTTGTCTGCAGGGCACGCAAGGCCGCTCGGTCAGCCTGTGCTCAGATATCATTCAGTAAAATCCAAAACGTACATAGCTCCGTGATCTCGTTCAACTTCACCCGAGACGCGTCGTCCTCAGGCATCTCGCCGTCGATCCCTTTGCTTGTGACATTGACACACAGGCAGATCGCCTCATACACCTCCTGATCAAAGGCGATAGCCGCGGACAGATCCTGGGGGATTTGCGGCCCCGTGGTGACAAGCAGGTTTCGCGCAATGTGCATCAGTTTGTTGAGCATCTGCAGCGCCTCCTTGAGGGTGGCGTAGTTCTTGATGATGAGCGCAGTAACATCCGGAGTCGTGATGTCGATAAATTTTGTCTGCACCATGGGCACAGACCTCACTCCTAGCGACTTTTCGTTCAGGTCGCAGATGGCCGCGCACACAGCCCTCTTGAGCCATATCCATATCCGTATGTTGCGCGAGAGAACCTCACTGCGTCACTTGGTCAGCTCCTGAGCCTGATGGGCGACTTATTCCATCACAACTCTCGCGGTGTCTCAGAAGGCCTTGTCTACTCACCGGACGTCCTTTAGGGTGTGCGTCTTCTCCAGCGTCTTGGTGATGATTGTCAAGACTTTGATCATCGGCTGTGCTCCCATGACCGGAGACTGCAGGTAGTGGGCCTCGAGGCACATGAGCGCTGCAGAGAAGATTCTCTCCTCGATGGAGTCATTCTTCCACAGATGCGCCGGATCCAGATCCTGCTCTCCGACTCCAGCCATCCTTGCCTCGTTGTCCCTGCGCGCAGGGTCGCAGCTTAGATTCCAGTCTTGGTCCCGCCCATCAGCTGCACTGAAGCACGCATCCCACTTAGCCTGCAAGTCCTTGGCGATGTGATTTTTGGAGGTGTGCCCCGCCGCAGGCGAAAATTGGGGGAGGCCACTATCTGCCGACACTGCACAACTTCGGGGTTCTGGGAAGAAAGGCGAATGGAGCAGAAATTTGATTCAACTTGGGCGTCTTTGCAGGATATACTATCCATCAAGTCCAAGTAGCATATTGCTTGCCCAATCGGTATGTAAATCTCAGTTTGTCAGCGATTAAGTGGGTGCGAACTCGTTATATACATATCCCTGCCACATGAATAACTCATGTCCTTCCAGCATTCGTCCATAACACCCTTCGACCGCAACTTTCTGCAATCCCTTGCGCTCATCAGTCTGAGCCCAGGTTAATCACCGGTCGTATATTGCCAGTTTCTTGCAAGTGATCGGATCAGTCAAGCGATGCAGGTCACCTGGTTGCAACTTGAGTCGCAGCATGGTCTCAATATGTTGCAGACTTATTAGTGCTTTCAGCAGGGATGGCTCTTCACAAGGGCCCGACGCCAATTTCTCAACCTGGGCGATGATGCTTAGTAACTCGGGAGTGGAGGATCGTGCAGGGTCGCATTGTTCGCCGGAGCTGTGGTTAGACACTGCAGGAAAACACCCCACAGCTTCAACCATAGCGGAGCACGACAGCTCCGACTTCTGCTTTCCTCCATCGTGGGTCTGAGAAGTTCTTGTCGTCTCGTCAGCCGACTGAGCATCTACGGAGTCAGTTTTTGTAGGCTTGGCTCTTGGTGCTCTAGACTTCTGTGTGGCTGCCTTCTTCCGTGTATCGAAATCGATAGCGAGTTTCTTCCGAGAAGGCTTTCGAGTCCGAAGGGCTCGAAAATGCGTTCTTGTCTGCAATTTTGGCAGCACTTCTGGCTGACTGACTAGGGGGCTTGGAGAGAATGCGGCTTCAGGAGTCACAACTCTTGGCTGTTGAGTGGTGCCTACTTCTTCGGAGATTGACCCTGTCATTGTTGGATCTGCTGAATCGATGACTTGCTGCATTGCAGCAGAAGGTCTTCTCCTCTTTTTCGTGGGAAATGTTGCTGGCACTAAAGATGATCCATGGTTGTCTGTAATTTGCTCTTGAGCCTTGTTCTGGGCATCCCCTTTCATTTTCTTCGCAGCTGGCGCTCGCGTGTATTTGGAGGTTGCACCTGGCCTCTTTCTTTTGTTTTCCTTGATACTCTTGCTAGTTCCTGAAATGGTTAGAGATTGAGTGGACATGATTGTTGATTGTGCCATAGGCTTGAGCGGAACAGCATCACCTGCATCAATGATACGCGGTGTTCTGCTGGCGGCCGTTGACTTGCTGGCCGTGCTCCTTGACGTCTTCGGTTGTGGGTTCTGTTTTGCACGCTCAATGGAAGAGGAGTTCTTGGAATTTTGTACATCTCCCTCTCCACGAGGTCCGTTTCCCGGCCTCCCCGAAGCTGGGACTGGACCAAATGGCAGCGTTCTTGTTGGTATCGCAGCATTGAGCATCTTTGCGTAAGAGGCTGCATTATTCATAGAGTATGCTGTGGGTAAAGTATGCTGGCTAGTTGGTTGTGAAGGGACATGCTTGCCATGGTTCTGGATTAGGTTCATGTCTGTTTGTTGAGCTTGTGCCAAATGGCTCTGGGCCACGCAAGGCATTGCTATGACATCTTGGAGCCGACGAGATGGCGTCGTAACTTGGCGACGTAGTGGGATGGCAGATGGTCGATTGACATCGCGGACCTAACGCTGTGGCAACCTCTGCTGTTGTTGGCCATGTGCATACGACTCAATGGCGGTTTGATCGTTGACAATTTTGCTCCCGCGCGTCCACCTACGGCCCGCAGGGTCCTTATGCCTAACATTGGCCTCGTGCCATGGTTGCGCGAACCGTTGAGCCAAGAAGGTCACTGGAAACACGTTGCCTGTCTGTGGCAAGCCGTCCCGACCCGATAGACTGCCATGGCGCGGCAATGAAGAGTAAGGAGAAGGCATCTGTGTGAGTGACGGGTATGACACTGGTGGAGTAGCAGCTGCGGGCATCCGGCAGTTGGTGTAAGTCTCGCCCTCTGGCTGGCCGGTGTGCTCAGCATGCCTGTAGAAGAAGTGCGATGGAGCCTGGTGATATGGAGAAGGTTGGGACGAGACCTCGTGGCCTCCATGGGCACCGTAAAACTCCTGTTGAGGGGTTGGCTGGGAGTAGCTTGATGCCTCCTCGTGGGCAAGGTAGTCCCAGCTCATGGCGGAGATGCTTCCGTTGCCAGGAGCCGGGGCATTTCGTGAGGAAGAATGCAAAACTTTGGTCGAAGAGACTGCTTGAAGTGGCAACAAACATGGAATCAAGGAAACCTGTCTGCAGCCGGCCGTGAACAGAATGTATGGTGCACTCACATGGCCAACCATACAAGCAAACGAGACATCGAGCCTAGATTCCAGGCACTCGTGGCAAGGCCGAGTTTCTGGCAAGAGCAATCGTGCCAGTCGCAATTGCGGCGTGTACCAACCAGAATCATGGCTGCTTCTTCCAGCCAGTGTGGGCACTCGTGTGCAGGCCCGCAATCACTGCCCAGCCTTGAAGAAAATCTACAGGCTGTAGAAATGACAGAGCTTCGACATTGAACGTCAAGATTGGAACACCATTTGACTGCCTACTCCAGGGCTGTATGCACAGCACATTCCGTGCTGGCTGACTAAGGCAACTCAGTGGGGCCTCGCTGCCAAGGCGCTAAACTGGTTTTGTCCTGTCGGACAGCTGCCACTCGGATCCACGATCAGCCGCCTCGACGCGGTTCTGACTTTCTCGTTGCCCGGCTAGACGCTCCTCACGCGCATCCCTCGCAGTGCTTGTACCTGCTTGCAAGGGCATCCTCCACCGCAACCCCCGACTTATCGACATCGCCGCCGCTGTCGCAATCGGCCCGCGCCAAAAGACTTGAACTCAGACCAGTCACGCCGAGCTATTCGTTCCCAGTGTGCGCTCAGCTGCCAGCTTCCCATACGCGACCACCAGCCGAATCGGCGCAAAGACAAACGACCCGCAAATCGCAAGCTGCGATTGCGCCCGCGACACCAGCCAACTCAAGGTGCAACGAGCGCATCACGAGACAGACCTTGCCGACGTCAATCACGGCCAACGTTCGCCGCAGCCGTTGGGTGCTGAGGTACGGCGGCACCCTCAGCCGCCATGGCGCCCCGGAACGGAAAGAAGGACGAGCTCCATATCCATGAGATCGACCGCACGCCTGAGTACACAGAGTTCATCCAGAAACTTGCAGCCTTCCACGAGAAACGCGGCACGTCGTTTGAGCCAGAGCCTCGGCTACCGACAATGCACGGCCATGTGCACGTTGATCTGTTGCAGCTCTACCGCGCAGTCATCGAAAAAGGCGGCTATGATGAGATCTCAAAGGTGCAAAAGGCTTGGGGCCAGCTCGCCAATGAGCTCGGCATGCACTTCGAGGACAACAAAGGCATGGGTCAGTTGTCGTTCCAGCTGAAGCAGGATTTCTACCGATATCTGGCAGCATACTGGCTTCAAGACCAGCATGGCCTCGAGCCGCCGCCCAAGGAGATCCTCGAGCAGGTGTCGTGTGCGAGCAAATATGGACCTGTTCTTACACGCTCTCTCGAGACCTTCAGACACCAAAACCGCGCATCAGAGGAGACACCCACAAAGGAGAAGGACGAGCGGCCAGCTGAGAACACACCCGTCTCGAGCAATCGAGCCTCAGGACGGCTGCGCGAGGCTCCAGCTCAAAGAGTTCCTTTTCAGCCAGAGACGGGCCCGACCCGACCACCAAGGCAGGCCTCGTCACAATCGACTCCGGTGCATGGCATGCATTTGACACATCCGCAAAACAACAATCCTCAAGCCCTTCATAATTCCACAAATCCATTGCACATTGTGCAGCAGCAGCAACAACAAGCAGCATTGCGTGCTGCTTCGGCCCACTATGTCCCACCAGCGCAGGCAGAGAATGCATCTCGACTGACAGAAGCGTTCGAGCCACGCATGCCAATCACTGTGCCGTTACGGCCAGTCACAACTCCTGCGACAAACCCAACAGAGTTTGCTAAGCGCAATCACCATCTACAACGTCTCAGAGACATCCCTGTGGCATCCAAACCACAAATTCCAGGAGGTATGTTCATGCTTACAGGAATCATCAACAACGGTTTTCTCTCATACTGACAATGCCTAGTCGGATTCGACGGTCCCAACATCTACACGAGATGCCTTCAAGCGCTCCGGTCCGAGATACCGTCCGAGCAAGCTTTCGCGCTGAACCATCTAGTGAAGATATCGTTCGAACGCGGCGATAAGTACAAGTTTGACTCTTTCCAGGGACTCGCAGAAGGACTTATCGACAAAGGACTGGAGATTGGAGCCCTATTCTACGACGTTCACTGGCAAATCGATTACTCTGGCTGCCCCGATGCGACAGATCTTGGCGTCCTTGACGGATTGAACGGAACCGATGACATACTGGATCGTATTGATCGACACACACCAAAGGTGGTTTTGGACCATCTCCAGACAGCCGAATTCAGCGACCACTTCTTGCGGATCACCGAAGCCGTGTTGACCGTCCGCAATATGGTTATGCTGATTGAAAACGCGTCCTATATGGCGGACGTTTACCCTCTGAGAGATCTTCTGTGCATCATCCTCAATCTGCCAAGCCTGGAGATGCTGGTTGAGGTCAAGCATTTCGCACTGGACATTGCGGAGCAGCTGACGCCATTCCTTAAGCTCGAATCCGACAGTCCTCTCTACCGAAGTCTGCTGAATCAGCTAGACTCGACGGACCGAGGCATCATCTTGACAGCTCTCCGTGCCATTAGTCGCATCTCCATGAATTCAGACGAGGCCAACAAGCTTCAAGAGGTCCCACCGATGATCCTCAGGAACATCATGAACTGGTTGTTGCTAAACGACGAAGAGCTAATGGACGCATGCTTGGACTTCTTGTACCAGTACACGGCCATGGTTGCCAACGTGGACTCGTTACTACGAGCAGTTGACATGGAGCGGGTGGTACCACATCTTGTGCGCTTGCTTGCGCACGGCGCCAAACGCGTCAAAGAAGACAGGATCCTTGAACCCGAGAGGAAAGTGCCATCTACCGAAGATGTCATTCCACTGCCGGTTGACCTTCAAGAGAAACTCTCAAACACAGACGAGCCTCAGCGATGCTTCCAGTGGCTGCAGAGCCTGTTTGAGGAGGACGCCGAGTCTCACATAACTCAGATCGCCATCTGGCAAGCCTACCAAGCCTCATTCGGGGCACTCGCCGGCAGTGGACGACACATGCTAAGCGCGGCTGACTTTATCAGGAATGTCAGCCATGTCTTCGCGAACGCGCGAGCTCAAATCATCCGCGGTCCGGGCGAGGTACAGCGATTCATCATAGAAGGTATCCGTGCCCGCTCAGCGCCGATGGATCCCGACAGGAAGGAGGAGTATCTGCCATGCCGATGGGTCCTCCCGAGCAACCAGGTCACAGGGCGATGCTCCAGCTTCTTCCTCAACGGTGAGCAGATGTGGCACCACATCCTCAAGGCGCACCTGGGCGTAGTACCGGGAGAGGGTGGCAAGATCGAGGACAAGGAGGTCAATTGGGTCTGCGGCTGGAAGGGATGCTCTAAATACCCCCGGCCAGCGGCAAAGAAGCTCTCCGAACTCACACGCCACATCAAGATCCACGTCCCTTCTTCGCACAAGCGCGCTCTGTCAGAAACGACCGAGTCCGTTGCCAAGCGCCAGCGCAAGTCGTTCATCATCCCAGCCAAGACCATGTCGCTCAGCTGGGAGCAGACTGTCATCACGCGGGACGAGCGCAACCCCAAGATCGAGCAGGCCGCAGGCATCCCGCTCAGTGCGGTGCTCGTGCTCCGCAACATCGCGCGCAACGTGGTCAAAACGGACGCGGAGGAGGAGCTTCTCAAGGAGCAAGGGAGCTCCTCGGAGGGCGAGAGCGGCGGCTGGAATGAAAAGCTCTTCCGGCCCGTCCTGCCGCGGCTGTTCGAGGTCATGACT
Organism: Microdochium bolleyi; assembly: GCA_001566295.1. Taxonomy (NCBI): domain Eukaryota; kingdom Fungi; phylum Ascomycota; class Sordariomycetes; order Xylariales; family Microdochiaceae; genus Microdochium; species Microdochium bolleyi. Next base: position 1,269,774 of record KQ964245.1, read on the forward strand.
GAGAACAAGGCAATGGTAAGTCATCCCCGTCACTGCGCGCTCTAGTAGTGAAACATTACTGACCAAGGTATCGCTCTGCAGGCCACATATATCACTTCATTGCTACAACTAGTACAGGAAGATTACAGTGTTTCTGATTAGAACAAATTTTGGCGCTTGGGGAGGGGGCTTGCTGTGGGTTGTCTGGGACGTTTGGACGGAGGCTTTGCGCTCCCGAGGACATGCCGTCCGTGCAGGTCTCGGCTTTGTATTGGTTGAGCAAGCGAAGGAGAAAGCAGGGAAGGTGGCAGTGCGCGAAGTGACAATGGACGCAGGGACGATACGCGCCAATTTACCGTGTACGAAGGAATACCCATTTTGCGGCGTTTATGGAAGGCGGGCGAACCGGGAGGGACGGCAGCAAAGCTCTTGACACAGCAGGAAAAAGCATATTGTGAAAGCCGTCCGTACTGTACCTGTCCGTCGATGCTGTTCATCGCTGCACCCAGCAGCCCAACATGTGACGAGCGCGGGGATAAATCAGCAGCTTTGGGTTCACGAGAACCCAATCCTGTAAAGACACGAAAACGGGCAATATACCATTGCTCTGGGAAGCAGATTCTTCTCACAGTCACTGTCAGTTTTCATGTCACGAGAGTCCTTGGTACGGAGGCGCTGGGCCACTGAGGTGTCGTTGGAGCACATGATGCCTTCTCCTGGATTTCTTTTGCTAAACTTGCTACAATCGATTTTGGTATTACGTAATTTTCTTTTCATACACTTAGCATGTATCATCATCAGACATGTCTGTAGGACTTGCCCACATACTGTAGCGACATGCCGTGTGGAAATCACCAGTCGTCGGCATTGGTGCCGTATCCACCATCCTCTGTGACGTGCCATGTTTGCTGCTGCTGCTGGCGGGGCACCTAGTCCCGTCTAGAAGCGAGGCCCTCGCGGACCGCCTCGAGGATGAGGACCTTGGCCTTCTCGCAGCCCTCCTTGGAGCCGGTGATCTCGATGGCGTCCTCCTCGGAGGCGCGGGGCACCTGGATCTTGCAGCCAGACTGCTTGCGAATAGAGTTAACCTTGGAACCGCCCTGGCCGATGACGTAGCGGTACGTCGACGGGTCTGCGAGCACGAGGTAGCCCGTGGCGTTGCTCTTCTGGGCCTGCTCGAGCGCGGACGCGATGAGCTTCTTGGCCTTCTCGAGGTTCTCTGGGTTGCCCTTGAGTACCCAGGGGATGTCCCCCTCCTCGGTCGAGATGCTCTCAACGACATTCCAAGAGTGGACGTCACCGGCCGACTCGGCATCGTCGGTGATCAGAGGCAACGCACCGCTGGTGGCAGGACCGGACGCCTGAGGCTTGGCGGGGAGGGCTTCGCCGGCGTGGTCAACAGTCACCTTGTGGTCATTGCGCAGTCTGCGGAAGAACTGCCCATTCTCGGCGATCGAGTGGTGGTACTTGCGAGGAATCTGGACTGTCTCGCCTGCCTGCTCCTTGATGAGAGAAGCGATGTGCTCCTTGGCCTTTTCGACATCGGCAGGGAGACCAGCAACCTTGACGCCAGTCTGGTCGCTGCCCTGGCGGGGAACATCGATCGAGACATTGAACTTAGACTCAAGCTGGCGCTTGGTCTCACCACCACGACCAATGAGAGACCTGTGCTTCTCCGTCGGGACCTCGAGAACCTCGGTGACCTGACTCTCGCGCTCAGCGACATGAGCCTCGATGGCTGCAACGATCTTCTCAACGACATCTTTGCGGCCCTCAATCTTGATCCCGTTTCCGTCCGCGTCCTGCTTGGGGAACTGGATCGTGCGAGCCTGCAGCCTGCGGTCATCAGGGCCGCCAGCCTTGACGACGATGTCATGGAGTGTAGAACCTGTAGCATGGCAGATATCAGCTGAGCGTCCTCGCAGCGTAATGAATTGTCTTGAGATGAGGGGTATAACACTTACCGCTAGGTCCAATGAGGTTCCTGTGCCACTTCCTGTCAACCTCAATGGTGCGGACGACGGTGTCTTCGAAGATGGCCCTCTTGTCCTCAATGATCTTCTTCGCCTTGGCGACCTGGTCCTTTGTGCCCTTGATCTGGATCTCCACAAGCGCGTTCTCATCCTCGTTGCGCTCATTAGGCACATCGACCTTGGCGCCAGTCTCCTGGCGGAGCTCGTCCATGGCAGAGCCACCCGAGCCGATAAGGGACGGGAGCTGCTTCTGCTGGACAGTAACGGTCTGTACGTGTGAGGTATCCTTCAGATACGAGAACAGCTGCCAGATCTCGTCCCGGGCCTCATCGGCACCCTTCTTGCCACCGCGGATGATGACTTCATCAGCGCCCTGCTGGCGGCGAGGCTTGCCAGCATCGCTGGCAGCGTCGGCCACCGAATCGTCATCCTTGGGCGCCTTCGCGACCCGCGGGAAATTGATGTGGACCTTGTAACGGTCCTGGAGACGGTGGATCTGAGAGCCCTGGGCACCAATGAGCTCACGGTGGAACTTGGGGTCGATCTTCAGCACGTGGGCAGTCTCGTCATCCCATCCCTTGGCCAGCTTCAGAATGTGGGACTTGGCCTTCTCAGCCTTGGCCTTGGGGCCCTTCAGCTCCACCTCGCCGTTCTGGACCTGGATATCGACGTCGAACTCCTCGCGGAGGTCGTTGATGGCCTTTCCACCCTTGCCAATGAGGTGGTTGGCGAACTTCTGCGGGAAGTCGAACTTCAGAACAAAGCCACGCTCCTTGTCATCCTCGATCTCCTGAGCAACGAACTTTCTGGACTTCTCTGCAAGGGCCTGTACACTTGAAGCAGTACCGCGCATGATTACGGTCGTGCCCGAGGCGGAAACACGGACAGGAATGCCGCCCTGAGCCCTGATGGTCGAGTCTTGCTCCTTCCTGATGTACTTGCGGAGGCGGTCCTGGATCTTACTGGGCACCTCGATGGTCTCCTCCACGACCGACTCCTGCTTGCTGAGCAGGTCAAGAATGAACTTGCGAGCCTCGTTCAAGCCTTGCTGATAAGTCTTCAGATCCTGCTGAGTCGGGACGTTCTGGGGAACCTGGTATTCGCCACTAGATGTGTTCTCGCCCTCGTAGACAAGCAGTGCTGGGTACCCGGCCTCGTGTGCCTCGGGCACCACAAGGAACACGCCGTGCTCTTTCTGGAGTCTAGGGCCAACATCGGTCCGGAGGTAAGTGTGGAAGAACTTATCAACGGGCACAGTCGAAAGACGCGTAGGAGGATGGCTGTTGAGGATGGAGACCATCTCCTTCTGCGACCGGATGAAGTTCTTCGGCTCTCTGGCGAAGATGTCCCAGGGCTTGGCGACACCTTCGGTGTGGGCGGTGTTAATAGAGACATTATGGAGCTTCTCGAGTCTCTCAAACTCCTTCCTGCGCTGCAGGTAGCGGGCAATGTCACGAGAGTACGCCGGGGCACTCGATGCGTTCAAGCCGTGGTACTTGGCCACGTCGAAGGGAGAAGACTTGATTTCCATGGCAAGCTCGTAAGCCTTCTCCAAACCAGCAGTAAGGTCGTCCGCAAGACCAACGACCGTCACAGTATCCGCGCTGGCCTCGGAGGGAAGAATGATTGTGCAGTTGGTCTGGGCAAGGAAGTCGTCCGGGCTGACACCACGGCTGCCAATGATGAACTGGTGGCGTCCGCTGGGGATTTCGATCTGGTCCATCGCTAGCTGGTTCTGCAGCTCGTGCACGCGACGCTCGATCTCGGCACGAGCAGCCTGCACAGCGTTGCGCTCACCAGCCAGCTGGATCAGGTTCTCCGGATTGCCAGGCTGGAAAGCCAGCCGTTGGCCAGCAACAGGCATCTGGGGAACAGCTTGAGCCCAGGGCTGGTAGGCCGGCACGCGGATCTGAACTCCGTGGTTGGCCTCAAGGGACGACACGAAGTCGTTGCTAGGGCCAGCAATGAAGGGGTAAAATTCGCTCGGGACCGACTTGAGACGGGTAGTGGCGTTGGCAGAACGCTCGCCAGCAATCTTGTTGATCTCGTCGCGGGCAGTAGCGACGGCGAGAGCATTGCCTTCGATAAGGACGTCGATCGAGCCGTCCTCGTCATCGTCGCCCTCGTCGACTTTGGGAAGCTGGACACGGGCACCTGACTTTTCCTGGATGGCCTTGATGGTGGACCCCTGCTTGCCGATGATGTGGGCGCGTGCGGACGAGGGGATAGTAACCTTGTGGCTAGTCTAGTGGACGTGGTCTGGTCAATCTCGGCTTCTCATCGCAGTTTCACAGCTCAGGGTTCTGGGACACTCCAGCACACATACCTTTGCACCAATCTGCTGGACCAGGTCGCGGAGAGCCTGCTGGGCCTTGTCCTGGGGACCGGTAGCGTTGAACCTGAAGCTTCCGCCGGGGCCGTTGACCATGGTGATATTGGCACGAGACTTGCGGTTGATGTCCTTCACGATGTCGGGAATAGGGCGGCGGAGCTGGGCCCTGGGCATGATGTGCGAAGCCTCGAGGACGTACGACTCGACACTGCGGCCAGGGATCGAGACGGCCTTGGGACCTGCGGTAGGCGTAGCCATTCCAGAGGCGGGAGTAGCGGATCGCGGAGTAGCATTAGCGGACCACGAGGCAGCGGAGGGCTTGCCATTGGCACCGCCCCAGATAGGGGTGACATTGGCCTTTGCGCCGGCAGGGCCGCCGAGCGAGGGGAAAGCATCGTGAGACTGGGTGTCGAGAGAGCTGGCAGGACCAGCTTTCTGCTTGCCAGCGGCCTTGGCGGTCATCGTGGGAGCCCACGAGGGGGCGGCGGAGCTGTCGCCGGAGACGGAAGGAGCAGGAAGGTCCTCATCGGGGACGTCCTCGACGGTTACCGGCAGGGGGTTTTCGGCATGCTGCTGCATGAGCCTTTCCGCGGCGGAGAGGTTGTCGGCCATGATGATGGTTGATGCAGAATACGGGATACAGTTATCGGTAGAGCTGACAGATAGAGGGTGGGCGACGGAGACAAGAGCCTAGTGCAAAGTGGTGGGAGATGGTCAGCCGGTGCCTCTATAGCTCTTAACGTGCGGCGGCAGGCATGGCAATGGGGATTGGGCCGATGCGGTGTGCCATCGGGGCTATTGCGCTTACTGAATGGTGATGTTCGTAAGGAGCTCAGAACATGTTCAACAGCCAGGAAACCGTGGGAGAGGGTATGAGGAGATGGACAAAAAGGAGGTCTGGGGAGACTTCTTCTTGTCAATGGGGGGAGTTCTGATGCTAGACGAGAGCTCAGAACAGCCGGAGAGAGGACGGAGGGAATAGAGTTGGAAAGGGTTGAGGTAGGACACACGGAGGAGAGAAGAGGTTCGAGGAATCCGTGGCAGGTTGGCCGCGGAGAGAAGCCGCCGCCGTCGAGCGAGCGGACCGAACATGGCGCTCCACAAAAATCAATCTGGCTACTTTGAGCTGGAAGTTCGGTGCCCCTAAACTGAGGCAGAGAGCCAAGGCTGTGGGGGAAGCCTCTCGAGTCCCACAGAAGCCCAGAGGTGCGCAAGCTATGGCGCTGCCTGCCTCCAACCATTCAAAGCTCCGATCCCCGCAACCGTGAGGCTGCATTGCGACAAGAGCTTCCTCTGTCGGAGCTCCGTCCAGCATGAATTGATGGAGGGCATTCCTTCTCCACACACAAGATTTGGGGTCGGCGCAACGGAAAGCTGATTGCGACGTGCATGCTCATATCTCGTCAACAACTTGGGGGAACATTTTGCAGAGTACGGACCCCTTTCCGGGTTTCACTGGCATGTATTGCAGCTAGCCCATTGATGAGTCTCGAGCACGGGTAGGAAGATCACCATGGGCCAGCCTGTCTGTAAACCGTGGGAGAAGGGTTAGGACATGTCTATCTGATGCATGGTGATACCTCAACAGGCCATCACGTGGCAAATTCTGCTCAGGTTGTCCCAGGTCACGACGAGGGATTGGCACGTCTGAACGTCTGATCTTCTGAAGCTCCAGCCTGGAGGTTGCTGTGAAGCCGGAGATGTATTGGCATCCAAACGAGGACCTTCATGTTGTGAATTAGCCAGAGATAGAGTATCCTGACCGACAATACTCTCTACACCGAGACTTTTTTTGCTTTCTTCTTTCTTCCTTTCTTCATTTTGCACGTTGTGGGAGGCTTCAAGCTCTCCAGCAAATCGTCGAAGGCAGGCACAGCCTTCTTCTACGCCTCTATGCACCCTGAACGCATGGGACAACAGGTGATCCAGAAATCGATATCCGTCAGATCCTAGTACACGCGTCGTCTGAATGAGCCCTACGCTCTGGTACCGGATATCTGCATGGTTCATCGTGGCGTGCTCTGGTCGTGCGCCATAATAAGTGCCATATTGTTTCGAGCTACCTAGCTTTGTCGACATCGGGTATCTCCGTCAGGGGAGATAACGTCAACGCTTTTTCATATCTACTGGGAATGGAGTAGGGTCTGTGACGCTCGAGCCTCTGCACGGTGTCTTCCCAACCCCGAACACAAGACGCCATTATTGCCAGATGGGGCAACGGCCATTCCTTGGATGTTCAGACCCTGAGACTCGCGCCGAGCCTGGGAAAGCGCCCAAGCAGCAGCGCCAGAAACTACACATGGTGACTGATTCGACGGTATTCTCAAGACCTGAAACTTCTCTGCGATCTAGCGTGATCCTCATAGCGCTCGGTCAATTGTGCCAAAAGTTACGCTCAACAATTGCATGCCGCAGAATTGGGGCCAGTGGGCACTTGCAGGAAGGAGCCAGGCCATGCTGCGTAAAGGGACGCTTCGAGGGTCATCAACACGGGCCACTCTGAGGCTTGTGTAACTGCTCATGGCCGAAACGGATCGCTTCCGTAGCTCCCGTGCTGTTATCGATCATTTCCAAGCTCGATGCATCATGTCCAAGCGTTTTGGCATGCCAGTGTGATTGAAGTCCGCGGGTAAGGACAAGGCTTTCCTCACCACAAGATCCAGCTGCCGCGCAAGATCATGGTTACTTGAAGCGGTCGATCATGCAAACAACAAAGAGCCTTTCTTCCGCGGTGCATAGCTTGTGGTGCGGTGAAAGGTACACGATGCGGTTGCGTCTGTGCTAGATCCTCCATTGGTCTAAGACTCGGCTTCGTGGCCTTGTTTCAGCCAGACCTGATGCGCGGGATCTGTGTTGCGACGTGACAGGTTCTGGCGACGACTGTTGTTGCTTTTTTGTCGTAGTAAGCAATTGCCGCCGCGAATTAGTCTTCTTGTTAAAGTCGGTTCTGGCGCGGCATCTCAGCAATTGTCTCGGAAAGGTTTATGGCCCTTCACACACGATGCCGTGCCCACTTGCCGGGCGACTGCCGAAGTGATTTGAAGCCCGGAACTGACGAGTTGTGACCGTGTACTCACATCATGGCTTGCTCCAGCGCCCACCCGATATGCTAACAGCTAGGCGCCCGCAAGAGCCTTGCCCTTGGACGTTGACACGGCGTCCCACTAGGCTCTTGGTCAATGGGCAATGCCTCACGAGCCGCCATGCGCCCGCGGCAAAGAAATCTCTGGGCAAGGAAGAAGGATAGTTGAAACGTCGTCATCCACGAGGTGCAAGGGGTCTGACCCACGGCCCGCCGAGATTGGTAGCCAAACAAGCCGCTGGAGGCCGATGGGCGGTTCCGCGCGCATGGATCTTGGCTGATGGTGGATGCCGAGAAGTATGTACCCATCTGGCTTGTGATGATGGATAAGATACGGACCCCTGGATTCCTCAAACAAAGCAGAAGAAGAAGAAGAAGAAGAAGAAGAAAAAGGAGGAGAGGAGCCCAACCGTTGATGAGCTCGACAACTGCCCAGATGAAGCGTCAGATGCAGAGCAAGCGAGGGAGCTGCCGCTGAGCGGAGATCCGAGAGATCGGGAAGCGACGTGGAGCCACAGTCCATGCAAGTCAAAGTGCAACCTCGACTTTGGCTTCATTACGGGGGGACCACACCCGCAATCTTGCAGAGTGGGCAGACCCTGCTGCTGGTGCTCGCTTGGGCGTCTCGATGCCGGCTGCGAGGACGTCATCTTGGACACCCCCATGCCCATGCATCCAGCCTTGCTCCCAGCAGCCACGGCAGGAGAAAAGCTTGCAGCCAGAGCCGTTCGCCGCTCCAGCCTGCACATGTCCGCAGCAGAGGCATGCAATCTGCAGCGCCAACTGATTGCACGACGCACCGGCGGCTCGGGAGTGCAGAGCGCAAGCACATGCAACTTGGAACACGCCAGAGACAGCGTGAGACGGACCCCGAGATTGACATCGAGCCGCCCTGGGGTCGAGTCTAAACCAACCCGCCGTCGCGATTGGCAAACAACCTTGCGAAGACAAGGCCCATTGTCTCGTCTCGCTCTTGTCTGTCTGCTTGGAAGCGCATTGACTTGATTGCCATCTGCAGGAGCCCCTCCCGCAGCCCACCCGCGTCTGCGCACCCATCCACCCCCGCCATAGGGATACGACTGCTGCTGGGGATATCCCGACCGGGACTGAAGTGCCCATCTCTGCAGACAGGACTCGCAAAACAGGTTGTGGGCTGTTCCCTGGCTGGCTCGACCGCGACGGGGACCATACTTACTCCCGTCCCCTCCTGTCTGGCTGCTGTCCCCCTTCAAGCTCAAGATCCGGACGTTGCGCTGCTGATCTCTCCTTTCCCTCCCCTTGGTTTCTTCTTTGATGTCCTTGTCTGCCGTCTCTCGCCGCTGTCCCTTGATCCCCTCGCAGGGAGCTCATCTCGACGGGACCCGATGGACCGCCAAAACACAAGCTCCAAGCGCAACCGCCTGACCAAGCGACAACCGTCAAAGGCCTCACGCCCGCCTGCCAGCCTCTCGTCGCCCTCTGCAAGTGCCGTCGACGGTCTTGCCAACAAACGCAGCTCGACCTCGCTCCGCCGCCCGCCCACAACAGGCTCCGCCCCGTACCAGCACAACCAGAGCAGCCAGAGCTTTCACCACCACCACCACAATACCAACAACTACAACAACAGCAGCAGCAACAACGCCTCGGACAGCTCCTTTGTCAGCTCGCATCATTTGCCCGTCGCCGCCGCGCCCGCCAACCAGCGCTCCCACCCGTCCCCCGTCCAGCCCACCAGCTCACCCTACGCGCCTGGCCCAGGTTTCCACGCAGGAGCCGCTGCCGCCGCCCCCACTTGGTCTTCACAGCCTGTCGGCTCCTCTTTCCACAATCACCACTTCCACCAATCCTCGCTACCCCTCAGTTCACCATCCAGCCGCCCCTCTGACGAGCTCATTGGCGCTCCCTTTGACGGCAACACCATCCTCCATCACGTCGAGGCCACCAGGACCGCCGACTACTCCCCGGCTCACCACTCCCCATCCAGGTCGTCGCCCTCGACTCGCCGCCCCGCGCCGCCGCCCCTGCTGCACACGCCTGCCGCCGCCGACCCTCGGCAGGTCAGCCCAGCTCTCCGGCACTCCACGAGCTTTTCCTCCTCCGACCCGCCCTCAATCAACATGATGTCAGAAAAGTCGCAGGGCTCACGACCCAGCGACAGCCCCCTCACGGGCCCGAAGCGCTACTCTGACGACTCCGGCAAGGACACCAAGCCAGGTGTCCTGAGGAAGAAGTCGGGCTTCTCTGGGCTCGTGAGCACGCTGGTTGGCTCGCAGAAGAAGCCAGTCATTTCCGCCCCGGAGAATCCTGTGCACGTTACACATGTCGGCTATGATAGCACCACCGGCCAGTTCACAGTACGTCTCGCGCCCGCCCGATTCATCATGCTCTCACGTCATTGTCCAACAGTTGCGATTGTCTCCGTCCCACAAAGATACTGACCTTCTCCTCTCCCGCTTTGCAGGGACTTCCCAAAGAATGGCAGCGCCTCATCAATGAGAGCGGCATTCCGGAAAACGCCCGCCGTGAAAACCCTCAGATGATTGCCGACATTGTCAAGTTTTACAAGGAGACCGCAGAAAAGCCAGCCGAGGATCAGGTCTTTGAGAAATTCCACGATGCCAGAGCCCCAGAGTTGCAGACGCCCACCGGCGGCATGTCCTCGAATTCCCCAAACATGTACTCGACGAGTCACTTCCCTGGTATGTCCTCCCGCCTGTCAAGTCCGCCAGTCAGTCCAAGATTTCCAACGGTGATTGAAGGCAATTTCGAGAACCCGCGAGCGCCCCCGCCAGTACCTGGACCTGGGAGAAGCTATGGACACCACCACGCGAAAGAACACCCGAACCTCAAACCGAGTCGGCCGGCACCCAAACCCCCGACAGCGATGTCGAACCGTTCCGCGCCGTCGTCACCATTCCCACCCAAGGACTCCGGAAATGGCGTAGGCCAGCACGGCGACGATCTCGCTTTCAATCAAGGTCCGCTCAGAGAGAATGTGCCAATGCTTCCAGAAGAGCATGTGCGATCCCGCTCAAACTCTCGCGCGAATGGCCACTCTCCCTACGCATCTACCACGCCTCAGCCATCACCACTACCCGACCAGACGTCCTATCAACAGCGCCTGATGCAGCAACAACAGGAGCAAGCCATGAGCCAGGCCCAGGCCGCTATGAAGGGACAGGTGGGCAGATCAACCAGCGTCAAGCAAGGCCCGCCTGGTCAGCAGCCCCTGCCAGGCCCTCACACCCAGCCTGCGCAGGTGCCTGGAGCAAATGGTGCTGCCGTTCCGGCTAGAGGCCCAGGCACGCAGCGCCGACAGAGGCAACAACGCCAGAGCAACAGCATGGATGTTGTTGCGGCACTCAAGAGGATATGCTCAGAGGGAGATCCTCGGGAAATCTACCGTGGTTTCAACAAGATTGGCCAAGGTGCCTCCGGCGGTGTCTACACAGGCCATGAGCGCGGCACGAACCGCCTGGTCGCCGTGAAGCAGATGAATCTGGAGCAGCAGCCCAAGAAGGACCTCATCATTAACGAGATCTTGGTTATGAAGGAAAGCTCGCATCCGAACATTGTCAACTTCATCGACAGCTATCTTTGCGGTGGCGAGCTCTGGGTCATTATGGAGTATATGGAAGGTGGCAGTCTTACGGATGTTGTTACCTTCAATATCATGACCGAGGGCCAGATCGCCTCGGTTTGTCGGGAAACGCTGAAAGGCCTGCAGCACTTGCACTCCAAAGGCGTCATCCACCGAGACATCAAGTCTGACAACATGCTTCTGTCATTGGACGGTAACATCAAGCTAAGTACGTTAGAACCATTCATCACTATCCCGCTTCTGTGCACGATCAACTAACATGCTCACACCTACTTTCTAGCTGACTTCGGTTTCTGTGCGCAAATCAACGAGGCCCACAACAAGCGCACCACTATGGTTGGTACGCCGTACTGGATGGCGCCAGAAGTCGTCACCAGAAAGGAGTACGGCAGGAAGGTCGACATCTGGTCCCTCGGCATCATGGCCATTGAGATGATTGAGGGCGAGCCGCCATATCTAACAGAGTCTCCTCTGCGTGCTCTGTGGCTGATCGCTACACACGGCACGCCTCAGATCAAGGACGAGCAGAATCTGTCGCCAGTCTTCCGTGATTTCCTCTACTTTGCTCTTAAGGTGGACCCAGAGAAGAGAGCGTCTGCGCATGACTTGCTACGAGTAAGATGGCTACCCCACCCGCAACGTTTTATCTTTATCGTGATTTTGGCACGCTAACAAATGACTAGCACGAGTTCATGAAGCAATGTGTCGATCTGCAACAGCTATCGCCGCTTGTTCGTGCCGCTAGAGAAGCGCGCCAAGCTGAGAAGGCTCGCAAGGGCCAGTAAACAGAACGACGACCCATACCGTCCATCCGCTGGTCAGGCTACGCTATCGACACACAGCCCACAACTTACGTTCCGCCGCAACTTTGCAAATGCACGAATCAGAGCTGGGCACCCTTGCTCTCGCTTCGCCATTTGAACAGCATACCCTCGAGATGTCAAAACAAAATTTGCGACAAACTTGAACTTCCGTTCTCAGGCGATGTGGGCTGCCAGTACTGCGTGGTCATTCAGCCCATAAGAATTTTGACTTGGCGAGATTCCGAACCTTACTCGGCATTTCTGATTATATCCCTCTAGACACTTCGTCTTCGACGAAGCAAATGCCGACTCATGACAACTTCGTAACGGCAACTAGCCTTCGGGGGAGTCGGGCGATCTGACTAGGACGCGCTCGTCCTTGCGGCCACTCCAGCACCAAATACACGAAAAAAGAGCAACAGCCATCTTTGTTTCCACATTATATTCCACCGTGGCGAATCCCTTTGACATGTGCGCATTGCAATTTCATACAGAACGATACCAGATCTCGGGGCAAAGTAGTTTTTTGGCCGAGAGTTTTGTCATTTGGAGAGCGGGAGACGACAGTAGGTCTGGTGTATATTTCTTGTTTCTCAAAGAGAGAGTACAGGCGAGGGAGTGATCTTGCCGAGGAGAAGAGCACAGACAGATGGCGCGGAACAGGAAAGAGTACAAGAACAGATGCACACTCCCAAGCCTGCTGTACATAGAGTGTGTCTCTGCAAGGGTTCCTTCCATGAGGAGAGCCCACCTGGATCGACACATATTATCAGACAGGACCGAATGGACAATGTCACCGGACCGACGAAGCATGCATGTATGGCAGTGTGGCACGATGGCGTGCTAGCCTCCCGATCGTTTTGTAAATATGCCGTGTGTGCGTTTCATATCTCCGCGGTTCATATTCCCGTGGTCAAATATGGCCACGGACTAATGTCGTTCCTGAATGGTGTGCATATACCGCAGCGCGTGGTCCGCCGCGGCGCGCAGCCACCGAGACCAGCGTCCGAACGAGGGTGCACTGGCTACAAATGTCACAATCAGGTGCGATATACAATGTGAGATGTAAAACATCCAACCTGGGCGCAGTCGACTTATCTAAGTCTAGTACTTATCCACAGAGTGTACAACATAATGTACACGCGAGCCTCGTCTAAATACCCACTGACATTCATGACCCGATATCACCTGTATGCCCGTCGCAACCCACCCTGTTTTTTAATCCCCATTGTCTAAACAAAACGATAACGCCAGGCGCCATGTGCAGTGCTTAATAGTCCAATCAAATAGTCCAATGCCAGGGTAGACTCAGCCACTCTGAGCATGGCGCTGCAGCAGAGCACACACCAGCTCGCTTAGTAGCAGGTGTAGCCACCATCGATGGCGTAGTCGGCGCCAGTGACGAAGCCGGAGGCGTCAGAGGCGAGGAAGACGCAGAGACCGTTAAGGTCGTCGACCTCACCGAGGCGGTTCTGGGGGGTCATTGAGCGCCAGATCTTCTTCTGGGCCTCGAGCGCGGGGACGCGGTTGAGCGCAGTGTCCATGTAGCCCGGGCTGATAGAGTTGACGCGGATGTTGTACTTGGCCCACTCGGCGGCGATGGACTTGCCGAACTGGATGACACCAGCCTTGGAGGCATTGTAACAACTCTGCTCCTGGGGATAGTTGACGATGCTACCGCTCATGCTGGCAACCAGGATGATGGATCCCGGCTTCTGCGCAGCCATCATGGCCCGGCCGACAGCCTGAGACATGAGGAAGCTGCCCGTCAGGTTGATGTCGATGAGACGGCGGAACATGGCGGGGTCGTAGGTCTCAGCCTTGATGTTGGAATCGGCGATACCGGCAGAGTTGATGAGGACATCAGGAGCACCGTACATCTCCACAACAGAGTTGACAGCAGCGTTGATGGCATCGCCGTCACGGACATCGACCTTGAAAAAGGTAACAGGAAGGCCGGTCTTGCGGTGCAGCTCCTCAGCAGACTCATCGCCGAGCTGCTGGTTGGCATCGAAGATGACGAGAGCCTTGGCACCAGCTTCGGCGCAGGCTCTGGCCATGTGGTTGCCGAGACCACGGGCACCACTATGTGACTGAATCAGTACACGCTTATTTCTCACTCCCCATTACTCTTTCTGGAATTTGAGGCTTACCCAGTGACGATAACGACCTTGTCCATGACGGTCATCTTCTGCATCATGGGGGGCATGCTGTCGTAGACCTCGCGGGTCAAGGGGACGACGTCGGCATCCTCGGGGGAGGGGAACGCAGTCGGCTGAGCAGCGTCGCGGTTGACGGGGATGCTGTAGTGGTCGCTGGAGGAGCCACCAGCACCCTTAGCATCGGCGGAGTAGTTGGAAACAGGGACTTCGGTCTCGCGGACAACGTCGCTCTTCGCACGGAAGGCGGTCTTAGCAAAGGTGCGCTGGGCGGCCGGGAAAGCGCGGACAGCCGAGCTGGTAGTGCTGAAGAGGGGAGCCGCAGCTCGGGAGAGGCGAAGGGCGGCGCGACCAGACATATTGGAGATTTGTCTGGTGTGTGATTGGGGAAGTTGGGGTCGTAGAAGGTCGGTAACTGTAGCGCCAGAACACACGTGTTAGTCGAATCGGCTTCCAATTGGGTTCACTTGAAGCTGCAAGTCTAACGGTGGGAGGTCGTACAAGGTGAGGAAACGTTGCGAGCTGCAAGACTGGTGGTGAAAAGGTAGTGGTGTGGAGGTGGTGGGAAGAAGAATGAGAGGACGGGGAGGGCAGACCAGAGGCAGCCCGGCCAAATATTAATAGGGATGACCACTGAAGGATAACTGGCACTCGGCAGCGCTCGTGGGGGCAATTATGGACCAGGAGGGCCGTGGTGTATATAGTCTGGCCACGACCTCAGGCAGCTGCTGGGCTGGTGGTGGGCACGTTCCGAGCTCGGTGGGCTGGACGCAGCGGCCGGCGGTGAGATCGTCGAGGAATGAGGACGGCAGGGATCCAGGCGAGGGTTGATCCTCGAGCTGGTCACACGATGACCGTGTTTGATTACCTGCCGTAGGCCAGCCAGCCAGCCAGCCAGCTGGACCCGTGTTGCAACTGGCAAGGCGGCAGGGCAACGGTGTGTGCGCGCATGTATGCCTTGTGTAGAAAAAACAAAAACAAAACCCAGCTGCAGTTATCACAGTACCTTTCTGTGTGAGCGCCTCTTGCCGGCAGGACTAGGCTTTCGTGGTGTGAGTGTTGCTGGCTCGTGGAGAGTGTACAAGTCCAAGCTCGATTGTCGGTTGCTCTGGAAGTGTCTGGCGTGAACGTGTCCAAGGATCGGAAGGAGCAACGAACAGGCGGGCACTCAAGATGCTCCCACTGGCCTTCTTAAACGATTCGACGCCGAGCGATGCCCGGCAACATCAATTCGCCTCCCAAACTGTCCTGCCCCTCCCTTTCTCCTCGATGCATCAAAATCATCCTCGACCGCTGGCGACGCGCCGAGGTCGCTCCCCTCGCTCCCCTCCTCGAGCCCGGAAAAGGTGGCAGCGATTTGCCATCACCGCGACAAAAAAGTGGACATCACAGCAAGAATGACATCGCCCCAAGCTCCACCACTTGCTCAGGCACGGAGCTGCCGCAGGGTCCAGGCCGGAAGCGACCCTAGGTGTCCTCGACATCCTCGCCGTCCTACCCACTCGAGCTCCCCTCTTTTCCTCCCTCCACGCAAAAGTCTCTGCTCGGCGCCTCGCATCCTCTTGTTCGCCTCATCGCGCATGCCGGCGGCCGTGGTGGTTGAGTGCCGAGAACTGCTTGCGTTCCGTCTGTCTCGCCAGGCCTGTCGCGCGCGGCCACCACCATGGCGAGTCAGCCCTGTGCAGCTCCGCATCGACAAGTACAATCCAGAATCCAGTTTTTTTTTTTTTTTTTGTACGTCCATTGTGTCAGGAACAGGGTCCCAAAACGTCCGGCTTCCCGCGGCAAGCTCGAGTGGTGTTGCGCCCTCTTCCCCCGACTGAGGCAAGCTCTGCGCAAGGTTCGAACGGCCACGTCTCAACAAGCACCATTGCTTGATTGTCAGCACACCTGACAATACTGCGTCCTGAGGCCAGCTCCACTGCTGAGGCCCATGCTCGGCGCAGATCTAGGCCGTCCGCGTATCGTATCCCGGCAGTCACCCAGGTGGGCCGTGGAAGCAGCTTGGAAGCCCACTGGTGCTGCCGCAATGCCTGCTTCCAAGGTACCCCCACCTCTATGCTCCTCTCCCTACGCCCAAGCTGCCGGAACGTGCAGCTTCACAAGGTCCGATTCGCCTCAGCCTGCTCGGAATTCGCTTCGCTGCAAGATTCCCGGCCAGGGACCACCGTGGTCTGCTGCAAGCATGCTGCGAGACATCACTACCTCAACTCGACAAGATACCCTGCACTGTATCTTGAGGTCAGCATCGCCACTTCCACAGAGCTCATCACGGCACCTCCCTACCCTCGCGGGTGCTTCTTGCCCTGACGGCACGAACCCTTCCGGCTCTGAAATTCGGGGAATACAGGTAGCAAGCAACGTGTCTTGGACGTGCTGGAACTTCTTGATCTCCACTCCGACGGACCGCCCGGATGGCCAGCCGGGGACTTGGGAGCTATCACACCGACAACTGGGAACTGCCACGACAGCCCCGGTACAACAATGGTCATGTGGTCGTCGCCCAGCTACGACATCCATGACCATGAGGCCCTGTGCACACGAATAGTTAAGGTTAAGGTCCAAAACTAATCTCGGCTCGTGGGTCTTGACAATCGGGCCATGCTCCTGTGGAAATGCCTTCCCCCTTTTTCTCTTTTCCTTCTCCGCACCAACTAATCAACGGGTACAGAAGCCCTGAGCACTGTATTGTTGCCAATAAACCTGCCCGAAGACCGCTCCCTTTGAAACATTTTTGATCAGTCCGGCTTGCTGGAATCTGACTTCTCACAAGTACGGGGTAAAAAGGCGAGCTCCGTCAATCTGCTTTGAGACATTCGCATATGTCCTGGATCATGACTGCATTTAGGTGCTCGCTCGTAGACCAGGGCAGCACAGACCAGAGCGCTTGTGCCTCACCCATCATGAAGCGATCCATCTGATCCGTCTATACGGTTGACTGGGCAAGACAGCGCGAACCCAAGACATCACGAGGACACATGGACATTCGGAAGTACTCACTCGACTTTCACCTTCCGTAGTGAGCATGCTCGTAAAGTCGAACCCCACGCCTTGACGGTGAGAAAGCCGCCTTTGCCATCGCTATGGGGTCCTGCATGCCACGGGTGCCATGCACACGGCCACATAGAATGTGGGGAATCTGCCGGTGGTAGCTACCCCAAGTTGACGTACTGTGGTGGCCCTGGCGCACGAGCGTCCTCGCCACGGAAGCCTCCCGCGAGGTCCGGACCTTATTATTGCTCACAAGTGCGCCTCCGACTCCGCAGGAAAGGGAGAAACCCCCACTCGCGGTGGGAGTCGGTCTGCATGCACAGCATATTCAGAAAAGGCAAGACGACGAGGCGGTGTGTGTTACACGATCCGTTCGGTAAAAAGATCCATGCTCGTGTTTCTCGTGGCGCTGACGAGCTGATTCCGCCGCAGATATGAGCTGGCTCGACTGGTGGGACAACTCACGAGAACTGCTCTGGTGACCGCATCGGTTCAGGCGCGGAAAGGGCTTGGCCAGCTGCCAATAGTTTGAAGCAGATCGTACCACAGGGTGCGCTGGCAACGTTGTTGACTCCTGTCATTGCCACTTCGTTGCTTGAGACTCTCAGCTGCCGAATGTGGCAGGTCAAGGCACTTACCTACCTGGAGGATCGACTTTGAGGTTATCGCAACTCCGCCCAATTGCCAAACCCCCACTTTGAATGCCTCCACAAAACCCTTGAGATCATCGCCAACGACGTCAGACTGGGTCCATCGAGCAGCAATTTGAATCCTCGGAAATGGATTTCAGCCAGCACATCATCGTAGAGAGACGTTATCTTGCGTCATGCCTGCCTGGCAGCTGTGGCACAACACCTATTCGTCAAAGCTTGCAGTGCGATCTCTTTCGGACGTGTCTTGCTTTGCTCAAGATCTTGCGGCTCAGTGCAGTTTTCCTTGGGCCAGCTCCAAGCGTGGCCTGCAGGCGTAACATCTCATGGGATCAATCTTTTTGTGAACAGTGAAACTTCCAAGACTGGCAATATTCCAGCTTGTACAGACAGTCCATACTCAATTTCATCCCACTTCGACATGAAGGGTGCATCCGAAAACTCCTCTAGTCTGCCACGCGGGGCTCCTGAGGCATAACGCAATTCAGGGTTCATCCAAGCTTAATGGGCCCTTAGTTGCGCCATGACACAATTGTCGCAATCGAGAGGCAATGCGGAACCTCACTGAAAATCAAATATGACGCGCATAAGAGGGGTGGCAATACGTCAAGTTGCATTTGCGGGCCCAAGTCGTTGCCGATCTGGCAAGACCCCTTCTTGGGACCCCTCTCGGACTACTCGGACTGGCCTACTCTCGTGTAAGAAACGGTGATGACGCCAACAGAGGGCGAACCAAAGCCCCAGGTTTTGTTGTGTGTCTATGACCGCGAGAGCGAATATGTCTGCCTCTTCTACAGAATTGCAGGCCTTGGCCAGTGATCTCAATTAGCACGGGCATTGTTCGGATCCTGAACGCCACGGTCCCTGGCTGGAACAGGCAGCACTTGAGCAAAATGGCAACGCCTCGACTGATGAGCTAAATCTGATCAACGTCGACAGTCATCAATGGATGCCAGGCCGAAACCTGGGGGGAGGTCACGTTTGCCACGTCACAGCATGATCTGCTCCTCCTAGATGAAGGATCTCCTAGATGAAAGGAGTGAATGCGGAAGCTACAGGTCTACATATGACCCAGGATGAAAGTCCGTAGGAGTCTAACCGGGTGCCTGAGTATGTCCTATCCTGATTCGGTGTAGTGTATAGCATCCTAGGGATAGACCGGCCCAGATTCTACGACTCGCAAAAGTCGCGAAGTAGTGAGGTATGGAGTTTCTCGTGAGATTCCAGCAGGAGAATATCAAATATCAGGAGATAGAGCAGATACCTAACACACCTCGTAAAAATCCGGGACAGTACCAAAGACCAGCTCATATCCCTCACATTCCATGACTTGTTGTCCAGGAAGGAGGTACGGTCCGGTGTTGTAACTGATCTCCATGGCACTTTTCAAGGACCCTGGACATGTGCTGGCTCAGTCCCGGTAGGCCGGCCATGTCTTGGGATTAGTTGCCTCTTTCGTTGGGGCAGATCTTATACCGATGCTTCTGTCCAGCAATGTATTTGTCCGCTATATGCTCTTTCTGAGTATCTGTGCCGCACATTCGTCGCCTGGGCTGAGACCACATTAACAAGCTTGTCAACCCCGGGGCTTTGATCGGTGCGTTTGCTGGTGGCGCTCGAGGCTATTCTTCAGCGACGAGAAGCTCAGTCAGTGTTGTAGCTTGGACATACGCGAAAGGATCGGTGAGTCCCCTGGGTTATATTGCACTTCGCCGATGGAGCCTCCTCTTGCTTTCCAGCTCGTTCGCCGAATTCAGTTGCTTGGCGTGACACTTCCCAGCACCGTTTGCCACAGGTTCAAAGGGCGAGAACGACAAGCTGGTTATTGGGACCGTCTGTCGATATTTGCGGGAAGCCTTGAATGAATGTTCGTCCTTGCCCTCGGGAGAGACCGTTCTTTCGGGTGACTTTTCTTTTCCCTTCTTCTTTTCGAGAGGGGCGTGCCGATTTCCTGTGAAGTGGGATGGGGTGGTAACACACGCTCAAGGCTTGCTGGTCGGTTGCGGGCGAGGCTTCGCACGACAATACCATGGTGTTCATTTTCTTTCCCACCGCTCCTCATCATCGCTGGGGCTTTGAAAATCATACCGACGGATATAACCCATGCTTCGCCTCATCTCTATTAGCACGACCGGGAGCCTGCCTTGATCAAGGAAGGGGCGAGGGAGTCGATTTGGGCTTCTTGATCAGATCTGGGTCGATGAAGAACCAGCCAACACTACGGCTATTCCTCAACTATGTTTTGTGAAGAGGCTTTCAAGGAATGCATGCACCTACTCTGGGATAGATCTACTACCATTATTTTCGGTAATCCGGTCCTGGCATGTAGCTCCTCACCGCCGTGCTAGGATGAATTTTCGACCTAAATTTCCTCTCGCAGAAGGAAACACTCGGGGGAACGTTCGATTCAAACTGCTACCGTGCCGAAGAATCTGCTCTGTACCAGCAGCTCACAGGAAAGAAAGCCCTCCGAGGACGTGGGAGCTCAGTACGAAGTCTGGTCAGTCAGCGCCAGAGGAAGCAGAGAGGATCCCGCTTGGCCGGACAGATGACGTTCCGGCCACGCATACTTTTGCTTTCCGTGGCTGTATATACATCAGGGCTCGAAGCAGGTCAAGCTCAACTCTGACATGGATGTTTTGGCAGAGAGATGAGCGCAGAAGCGACAATTCCAACAACATCAGAAAGACACGAGAAACGAGTTGATGACTGCGCCAGGTCAATAACAACAAGCAACAACACAGATCACAGCAGTTCCTGGTTTCCTTGAGTCCATGGAACGTACAGCCATGGCACTCTCTCATGTGCTGGGGAAAGTCAACGGTTACGTTTCCCAAGCTCATAAGAGTTTGATTTTTTTCGGACCTGGTAGAGAGTTTTCACACGGCCGTGTCACCCAGTAAGGATAGACAAAGGAGAGAAGATCTTGCGGAGCGCGTCCTGCTGAGGAGCTGAGTGGCACTCTATGCGTCTGTCTACTTCTTGTGTCAAGAGATGAGATATACCATCACAACAACAGTTACGGCCCAGTCAAAGTCTCTGATCACCAACAAAGTTTTTTTTTTTTTAAATCTCCCGGCGAGGGGAGGGTTGCTTTTTTTAGGGTCCTCTTTCTTTCTTCATAGTTATGTTCCTTATTGCTTATGAGAAGTCAGTGCCGTCTTTCACACTGGAACGGAGCATATAAAATCGTCGGCATGGACTGCTAGTTACCCAGCTCACCCTCCGTCGCTTGTAAGGCACCGCAGGGCTTCCGCAATCGCAGGACGAGACATCCCGACGAGGATACACAGAATGCCGCTCGTTGAGATTGGTGGAGGCTAAGGTGAACCCTTAAAGTCGGTGATGATGGCAGGTTCTTGCTTACCTCTTCCTGACCAGTTGTGCGTCCCTGGGCAAAACCCCGTGAACGTGGTTCACTAAAAACCAAGAGGTGGTCGTTCTTTTTCACACTTCAGAGGGAAAGTCACATCTCGACCATGCACTGTTTCATTGCTGGCTTATGTTGTCGTCTCCATCGATGCCATGAGCCATACATGTATTGGAGTGTTTGCGAAATTCCACGGCTGCTGTATATTGTATTTAGGAGCCACTCGTTTCGCACCTACCAAGGACTTTGGAAACAGTCGCCATAATCCAAATTGTCAAATGATCGCTGCGACGTCGGCTGTGGCGGTGCGTGATCGAATGTGACGTGGCAGCTGAGCTTGTGCAAAGTACGCCACGCTTCCAATCGACACGAGCCAAATTGTACGAGATGTCAGCGAGGCGGCAACAGGATGTGTCAGCAGCGTCGTCAATTGTCCGTCTGACCCGTTGAAATGCGCGCAAGAGGACAGGGGTCAACAAGCCACTATCGTCAGATGGCACAGTGACGTCGTCCAAGACATGCTGACACAGCCAGGAACATTGCCCAATGCAACTGTGAGGTCGCGAAGATTTCGTGTGTGCACAGCACATGCATTGTCTGATTAGCCACCAGGTGAGGAACGCCATGAAGACCTCAATCTGCCGCGGTGCCAAGCTTGATCGACCACAATGTCTGGAACAAAGCCGCAGAGCTGCGCGAGAGCATGGCATTACGGGCGAAGTCCTCCGCATGGGAGAGGGAGCTTCCCTGTATGAGGAGCATTGAGGAGGGGATGCGATTGACAGCGCCCGAATATCGCGCATGCTGAACGTGTTGATGATCTGGACAGGGTGCTGGCACCAGGTACTCCGTATCGTACGTATGCTCCAAACAGTGATAGCAACACAGACAAGGTTGCCAGGCACAATGAGACACGGGATTGCCATAACTAGGCCAGCGGCACAGCCAGAGTATCGCCTGACCACCTGGAAATCCCTTGTCTATAAAGAGTGGCGGGCCCAAGACCATGAGAAGACGGAGACGGCTTGGGGTGGAGGCCACATAAGATCCTATCATCTCAGTGTCGATGCCCGCAGTATCGATGGAGACGAGCCTTTACGCAGTAAGTCGTGATGGCTGCCAGGGGAGCCCAGGAACAGCTTCTGAGGCGGTCGAACGGCGCCGTTGTTCCTGGTCTAGCGCAAGAACAGGCATTCGAGCCGTGAAGCTACCAAGCCAAGACCACCGCGCCAGCCATGCCCATGCTGGGATGATCCCCACCGTGGCATTTGAGGAGCTGCCAGGGGCGGTGCAGCGGCGGCACTATTCTCTGGACTGGTCCGGTCCGTCGTCATAGCACCCGCGACGCTGGTGGAAAGGGGTGGGTCGGCGGTGTGCGAGGCGGTCAGGAGTCCAGTCCGGCTAGGTACGCGTGGTCGAGCGAAGGACGTTTGCATGCTGTCCGGGCATCTTGGTGGAAGTGCGGGCAGGTTGTGAACATGATGTCGAAGACTGGAGGCTAAGGCGTTCAGCATATGCCAATGAGCTCAACGCTGTGCTGTCAAGCAGGCTTGCTGGCAGGGACGGCCCAATCTCGAGGCTCGAAGCAGGTGAGCACGGAGCGGGGCAGCAGCAAGATGAACGCGGAGAAGGCCCATGCCCGTGCCCATTCGCCCAGATCCGCCTGGTGGGGGAGGGAGCCTAGATGTGGAGGCCCAAAGACGCCCGCCGGTTGATCGAGATTCCTGGGCGTCCCTGCTACAGCCTCGATGGATCGGGAAGCTGACGGTCAAGTCCATTGCTCATGCTCAGCACCTGGCACTTTCGCGGACTGCCGCAGAACCACCCTCTGAAGCTAGGTGCAAGCTTGCTGTCGCACTTCCATGCCGCTTCCGGCCAGGCGAAATGCTAGCGACTTAGGTATGCTTCTCCTACATACAGCTCGCAAGGCACCAGGCACACACAGGCGGCACACGCCACAGAGCACATGGCCCTTCTCCAGGCCGAGCCCGAACAGACCAGCACATCTCGATGATATTCGGTGCTCCGTAGGCTATCTGACAGCTGTCCCATGGCTGACTTTCAACCGTGGCCCCAGTCAGCCGCAAGATTGGCCTGCCAAGTGACCAGGATCGCCTGTACCATTGGTTTCGCCCGAGCCACCCCGTACTCCTCACGGGGTCACAAAGGTGAAACGCAGCAACGATGAGAGAAAAAACAAAAACAAAGACAAACTGCGTGCCGGCGGAGAGACACGGAGCGGGACGACGCGAGGAGCCTTCCGTTGCCTCGCCGGGGGCAGAGAAAACGGCAAATCCCTGTAGCAGCGAGCAGCAAGAAGCCTCTGACCCTGTCACCCTGCCGCTGTGCACAAGGCAAAAGTGGGTGTGTGGTGGCCCGACCTGGCCGGCGCTACCAGCCATCGTGTCCAGGCTTGCCCATTGCCGTCCGATGCGTGCTGTGGACGATCCATCACGGAGGGCGGTAAGTTGTGTACGTGCTGCTGTGCTGTCATGTCTTTGACCGTCTCTGGACTCTGCCTGTGACCAGCCCGGCATCTCTTTTGATCCTGCTCTGCCCTCTTTCTGTCGCGTGCCCGCGTCCTGCGCAGTCCGAGGCATCTGCGCGACAACACTTACTCTCTGCCAGCGACTCTGACGGGCTGCCTGCCCCTCACTGTCTCGTGTCTTGCCCTTCTCGCCCTCCTCCCGCGCACACTGCCCGCACGCGAGCAGGCCGCAGCAGCCTCTGCGCTGCTTTGGAGGGACAAGACCAGCAGGCAGTGTGCCCTGCCACTTGCTCTCGTGGGCTCTTGCGCCGCCTGGCCTGTACGACCACTGCCGGGAGCATTCTCAAGGACGGAGGCTGTCCTCGCCGAGTAGGTGGGTGTGTCGATTCGGCACCAAGGGCGATACAGTGTCATTAGCCAGAAGCCGCCTGGGGCTCAGGTGCTGCCAGTGCAGCTGTAACTGGGATAGCACTCCCCGCCAATCGCCAGCCCAGCATGGCCTCCGCCACGGCCCAGGAGCAATCAGCAGCCTCCCCACAGCGCAACCACCTCCTTCCGCTGCACTCTCCCAAGAAGCACCACCAACAACAACAACAACCGCAGCACCACCACCATCGCAACTCCTCCTACGACCCTGTCCGCCATCCTCCCCCCTCTTCGTCCTCCCGTCGGCACAGTCGTCACGGCTCCTCCTCCTCCCGCACTGCACCCTCCGACTCGCCCACCAAGCCAGACTATGAGGTAGCTCGCCACTCCTCGAGCAAGCACTCCTCGTCGCCCAGCAAGAGGCACTCAAACCCCCCGCTCGTGCCTTCCTCCCCGCGGGCGCCCGACGCAAAAGGTGTTCGCCGTCGAAGCAGCACTCGCTCCAACTCGTCGCGCCACGGCGGTGACCATCGCGAGAGTCGCCGTCACCGTGCCGACATGGCTGGCTCCACTGCTGCCTCTGGTGCTGCCGCCGAACCCCTCCCTCCTGTGATGCAGGCTGCGGCAGACGCTCGTGCGACTGGAGCCCGGACAAAGACCACGCGCACCTCTATCCCAACCCAGTCAGGCAAATGGATTCTCGGCAAGACCATCGGTGCGGGCAGTATGGGCAAGGTCAAGCTCGCCCGCAAGGAAGACGGAACCGAACAGGTATGTGGAGTCCCGGACACGCACCCGAGGCGATCGTGATGGCGCCGAAGTAACCTGCTCGACGCAGTTCTCTGAGCCTACCACGAGCCACTTGTGCTATGATTGCGCTTGGATTGTCCCTTTTCAATCCCACTTGGGCTTGGC
The DNA here is from genome assembly GCA_001566295.1 of Microdochium bolleyi. Classification (NCBI taxonomy): domain Eukaryota; kingdom Fungi; phylum Ascomycota; class Sordariomycetes; order Xylariales; family Microdochiaceae; genus Microdochium; species Microdochium bolleyi. Next base: position 1,294,462 of record KQ964245.1, read on the forward strand.
CTTAGCCTTTATCACGCCAATGGCAAGGACCATGTACTGACCGACCGTGTCGCCTACAGGTTGCGTGCAAGATCATCCCTCGTGGATCAACCGAGGACAGCCATCAATCTCGAGCGGAGAAGGAAAGAGCCGACCAATCCAAGGAGATCAGAACCGCGCGTGAAGCGGCAATTGTGACACTGTTGGATCACCCAAATATTTGCGGCCTCCGTGATGTCGTGCGAACTAATTACCACTGGTACATGCTCTTCGAATATGTCAATGGCGGCCAGATGCTCGACTACATCATCTCCCACGGCAAGCTCAAGGAGAAGCAGGCTCGCAAGTTCAGTCGGCAAATTGCCAGTGCTCTCGACTACTGCCACCGCAACAGCATTGTCCACCGCGACTTAAAGATCGAAAATATCCTCATCAGCAAGACTGGCGACATCAAGATCATCGACTTTGGCTTGAGCAACCTGTTCTCCCCTCGGGGACACCTCAAGACCTTCTGTGGTAGTCTCTACTTCGCAGCCCCCGAGCTGTTGCAAGCCCGGGCCTACACAGGCCCTGAGGTTGACGTGTGGAGTTTTGGCATTGTACTTTACGTACTGGTGTGCGGCAAGGTCCCGTTCGATGACCAGAGTATGCCTGCCTTGCATGCCAAGATCAAGAAGGGCGTTGTCGACTATCCTGGCTGGCTATCAAGTGGTGAGTGATCTCAGCAAAGCTACATCAGCCAAACTTTTCCTTCAATCTGGCTAACAAAGCGTTTCTCCTTTTCAGAATGCCGCCATCTTCTGTCCCGCATGCTCGTGACCGATCCGAAGCTCCGCGCAACCATGCACGAGGTTCTCAACCACCCTTGGATGATCAAGGGTTACAACGCGGCACCAGAAAATCTGCTTCCGGCACGTGAGCCTCTGAGCCTTCCTCTAGACCAGGATGTCATCAGCGCCATGACAGGATTCAACTTTGGCCCTGCGGAAGCTATCAAGAGCCAGCTTACCCGCCTGATCGAGTCTGAGGAGTATAAGCGAGCTATTTCGATGCTACAAAAAGAGAAGGAAATCCCAACGCCATCTAGGGACATCGAGAAGAAGCGAGGGTTCGGATTCGACTTCTACAAGCGGAGGAACTCCTCGACCAGCCGAGATAACCTGACAGCGCCGAGTACCGAAGCATTGCAATTGGGCAGTGATCCGCTGAACGCCTTCAGTCCCCTCATCTCTGTTTACTACCTGGTCCGAGAGAAGCAAGAGCGAGATAAGGTTGAGACAGTACCAAAGTCCCATCCACCGAAGAACTTGGCAGAAACTCCGATGCCGGAAGTTGTGCCGCCTCCTGAGGCGCACACCAACACAGCGACATACGAAATGGCTGGAGAAAAGGCAACTGGTGGCAGAACGAGGCCGCGAGCAAGAACTCACGGCGAGGACGATGCGCCCGAAGACATCAAACAGGATCGTCTTGCAGTTCCTGCCCCCGGCGCTGCCGAGCCTTCAGCAGAAGCGCCAGTCAAGAAGGAGAGCACTGCAGCCGGAATACTACGGCGCTTCAGCACACGCCGCCGCAAAGATCCTGAGAGATTGGACAAGGACCGTTCCCACCCTCCAGTCGTCCAAGTCCACTCACCAGCGGTCGACTCGCCCACGACTCCCACACTACCTCGCAAGAGCTTCAGCATCCGCAAGTCGCGGCGCGAGCGTGAGGAAAGCCAAGGAAGCAGACTGAGGTCGGGAAGCAGTCAGCCCCAGCACCGTGACCTTCTCAGCCCGCCGCAGTCATCCGGTGGTGCTGGTGGTGGAAGCAAGGGCCTGGGGCGGTCCACCAGTGTCAGCTCTGCAGAGTACCGACGTCGGCCTTTCGGCTCTGCCAGCAGGATTCCTAAGGACCCTCCGCAGACCAGCGGCTCGGATCACTCCAATCCTGACAAGTCCACACCGGAACAGCCGAAGGAGCGTCCTACGCTCAATAGTCGCGCCGCTTCCATGAGGGCCAAGTCGTTAGGTCATGCCCGGCGAGAGAGCATACAGGCACGCAGAGCGCGGAGAGAAGGAACGAAGGCTCCTGATGTGCCCGAGGAGACAGACCAGGAGGCGGGCGACATCAGCGGCAACTCTGCCGAGCGACTGGACGAGTCTGAGCTCGCCAAGCCCGTCTTCCTGAAGGGCCTATTCAGTGTGTCAACAACGTCGACCAAGTCCGTGACCGCGATCCGCGCCGACGTCAAGCGTGTTCTAAAGGCTCTCGATATTGATTACACAGAGATCCGAGGAGGTTTCAGCTGCCGCACAGGGTCTAGGGCCGGTGGCAAGAAAGGACAAGATACCCCGCTGAGCCCGGCGGCTACCCCTGGGCACCGCCCGCGTCTGAGTTTCGGCTTCCGACCTGATAAAGAACGGGAGGAGATCCGAGAGATGGACAGGGCACCGCCAACACCCCGGACACCAGGCAAGGCTTCGGCAGAGCGCAGCGGTTCGGCGTCTGAGCTGTCAGAGCAGGAAGACCACCGTCGTGACCCGACAGGATCGGCGCGGCGGTTCCCAGGGGAGACCACCACCCACGTTCAGCATGACATGGGAGACAACACAGTGGTTGCATTCGAAATGCTTATTGTCAAGGTGCCTCTCCTGTCGCTGCACGGGCTGCAGTTCAAGAGGATTGAGGGCAATACCTGGCAATTCAAGAACCTGGCGGACCACATCCTTAAGGAGCTTCGTCTTTAATCAGTCAGCAAGCCGAGTTGGAAGACGGCTAGGCGAGTGGGAGAGTGGGCCGATTTCGAGTAGTTGCAGCCTGGAGCGATACCGGTTTGTGGTGTTATAATGATCAAAGCATCGAAGCAAGGAAGGTGGTTCATTTCTTCCAGCCAGGGAATGGTGGCCACGGCAACATTAGAGCGCACGAGCATGAGCATCTCCTTCCCATGTTTTTTTTCTCATTCTCCTTGCTGCAAGCATCTCTTACATTATGCTATCAAGCTATCTTTTGAAGATGTAGGGGTCGTTCTGCGTTGCTTTGCGCCATGAGGCGCGCTAGGATGTGCCTCCGGATCATTTAAGTTGCCGTGACCTTGGCAATTCTTTCGTGTTTTCGTGCCAGTGAAGTGGAAGGCATGACGGGTGGTAATCTATCGGAGGGAATGGCGATGTCCCGGTCGAAGGGCAAGGGTGGATGAGGTCTGTACCGTACATAGAGAGGAGCGGAAGCCGATAGGGAAAAAACATGGCTTTCACGTTGCCTCGGGGAGTAGGCGGCGTGGCACATCTCAAGCTATCGTTCTGAATACAACGCAACACGATTTTGCGAGATCAACACTTCGCTTCTCGGACCACTTTGGCTGAATGCTTGCTCTCTCGAGGTTTACATTGCTCGTCCTTTATGAGCTGGAGGCATAGCGTGCCAGGCCACAATGAGCGATCCTTGAGGGTTGGCGGGATCTTCGCCAGAGGGCCGAAGGGACGGAGGGTCTCGTTTGGAGGCTACGTCGGGCATGGCTGCTGGGTAGCCCCAGGGAGGGCGGACGATCTGTGGCTGCACAAGAGTGGGATCGCAGGCAACCTGGCTTACTTGGACGCCCCTGACGAGCCAGTACTCGAACTCGTCACCACGAGGCTGGTCTCATGGGCATGGCCACAGTAGACTTTATCCCAGTCTATCAGAATAGCTGGTCTTTGAGGCGTGCTGGCAGGCACGGGGCAAGTGCGAACGAACCTGGGAAGGAGGGTCCCTGTCCTGGTTCCGATCGAGGGCTTCCCCACAGGGCCATCCTCCGCGCCCAATCCCTCCTCGGCAGCTCCCACCTGCTTGCCTTACGTTTCTCACCCGCACACACCCACACCTCAGAGGTTCCTGTCCCGCACAACGCACAACTGCCACGACAACCGCGACCCCGACGACTCACTCCTGGGCGCACGCACGCACGCACGCACACACATTACTTATCTCTCAAGGTCGGGCATCAGTGGCCAACGACTACACCTCCCGTGGGCAGACACAGAGCCATCTCATCGACACAGCAGCATCAGCCCCACCCGACTGCCTCTCTGAGCACATCCTTCCCTCGAAGTTACTCAAGTACCCGACCTGCCGCCACGCGCCTGCCATCCTCCCTTGCGACGCATCATCGCCAACCGTGCCCGGCGCAACAACGACAACGACGGCAGCCTTCTCCCTCACCACCTGCTTGCCGCAGAGGACAACCATATCTCCCACAGCCAGGCGAGCATGCTACCGAATCCAAACATGTACGCGCATCACCAGTACCATCCGAACCAGCAGGAGCAGTCGTGGATGCACCAGCAGCCCGGCCACCAGCAGCACCAGGCCCAGCAGGCTGCCGCTGCCGCCGCCGCCCAGCAGCAGCACTACTCGCGCATGGCCGCCAATGCCCACAACCCCTCTGTGAACAATGCCGCCGCCATGGCCTCTGCCGCGGGCGCGGGCGCAGGTGGCGGCGGTGGCCACGTCCAGGACCCAGGCCTCGACAACGTCTCCGAGGACAACCGCCGCACACTCAACTACATTGCCGACCTCCTGCGCGAGGACACGCGCGAGGCTGCCCTCCTCGAGCTCAGCAAAAAGCGCGAGCAGGTCCCCGAGCTTGCCCTCATTCTCTGGCACTCATTCGGCGTCATGACCTCCCTCATGCAGGAGATCATCTCCGTCTACAACCTCCTCAACCCCAGCCAGCTTACAGCCGCCGCTTCCAACCGCGTCTGCAACGCCCTCGCCCTTCTTCAGTGTGTCGCCAGCCACAATGAGACCCGGACTCTCTTCCTCAATGGTAGGTCTAGTAACATCTTCCGCCGCCAAGCAGATCAAGACGATCAAGTGCTGACATGTGGTCATTCGTGTGGTTGCAGCTCACATCCCACTCTTTTTGTACCCGTTCCTTAACACGACGTCAAAGTCTCGGCCCTTCGAGTACCTGCGCCTCACATCACTCGGAGTCATCGGCGCTTTGGTGAAGAACGATTCAACAGAGGTCATCAACTTTCTCCTCACCACCGAGATTATCCCCCTCTGCCTCCGCATCATGGAAACGGGCTCCGAGCTTAGCAAGACAGTCGCTATCTTCATTGTCCAGAAGATCCTCCTCGACGACAATGGGCTCAACTACATCTGCGCGACATACGAGCGCTTCTACGCCGTCGGCACGGTCTTGAGCAACATGGTCGCGCAGCTCGTGGAGCAGCAGACGGCCCGCCTCCTCAAGCACGTTGTGCGTTGCTTCCTGCGTCTCAGCGATAACGCCCGAGCTCGCGAGGCTCTGCGCCAATGTCTGCCCGAGCCGCTCCGCGATGCCACTTTCAGCGCTGTGCTGCGCGACGACGCGGCTACCAAGCGCTGTCTTGCCCAGCTGCTCATCAACCTGTCTGACACCGTCATCGAGTCGGGCTCCAGCGGCCACCCCGGGCTTTGAAGGCGGACGGTCGTGCTTTGAAGTTTCTCGACATCCCTTCCCTGAGCGCAGAGTTCACAGCTCACGCACAGGATCCCTTCATAATTAATCATTATCCATTGCATCAGAGCGTGGCGCGGCCGAACGAACAAGACGAACTTGTTTTTAGACTTTGTTTCACAAAAAGGTATACCCGGGCCTTGAAAGCTCATATTTATTCTGGTACACTCATCCCTCTCCCTCACGACTCTTGTGTGTTGTATGCAAACAGTCCAGCTTCACTTGGTGTGGCGCGTGCAGGGCTAGCTTCCTCACAGAATTTGCGGCACGAGGAAAAGCATGGTTCAGAGGGGTTCATAATGTTTCTGCATGAACTGCTTCCGGGCACTTGCATGGTGGATGGCACAACATGTATCCATGAGGTTCCGCACAATTATACGGTGTTTTGATCTGGTCTTTCGGGCGTTTATCGGCGCTGACGGGTGGGGGCGTTTGCGAGCAGGGCTCCAGAGGATGAAGCGTGCAGATTTCGAATACACGGACATGGGCTCTTCAGCCGACCTGGAAACGTGGAGGAAATAAGGAAGCTCTTGGGCGGAAACCAGGGTACTTGTATTGGGCGCTGTATAACAGGGCGGCCGAGAACTCCTGCGAAGGGGAACATGCGGTGGAGGAGGAAGATACATGTAACTACTATATTTTTCCCCGGACAGTATTGTGGCATTTGCGACGGGACCAGACCTGGAAAGGCAAAACAAGGCAGGCGTTAGGATTGAATCGAAATGCATCATCTTTTGAATCCAGCAGTCCAAGAGTCACAAAAACTGGGCGAGAAAGTAGCTCGGCTCGAGTACGGAGGTGGTTGTCAATGTCTACACGGATCTTAGATCTCTCATTTCACGAGGATTTACCCCGAGGTTGTAACAATCTGCTAATCAAAAATGGTTGCGCCATATGACTGTCCGTTCCGGCTCTCAGAATGCACAAAAAAAAAAAACACCCCCTCCTCTAAGTGTGCGGCGATCAAAGATTATCCAAGACAAAGATAGCAAAATATAAGGGAAAGTTGGACGCCTTCAGGGCCATCAATCATGATGACACCCCCACCCCATATCAGAAGCGCGGTATTGGTATCGAGCGGTAAAAGACAGTTTGTCATCAGCGGGATTGGGATGAAAAGCAAAAGACGTCCCCCGACGGGCCTACTGGGCTGCGTTCTCGCCGGCCTGGACCACCAGGATGCTGGCCTGCAGGCCACCAAGCACGAGCTGCTGGCCCAGGACGCCGATGGTGTTTCGCATGCCCTCCTGCACAAAGTAGTTGGCGGCGGCAGGTGACGAGCTCGGCCTCCGCTGCTGCAGCTGGATAGAGTGCCGCCGGCCGACGACCACAATGTCGCCAGAGTTGCGCGGGTTCTGGCCGACAGTCTCGCTGGCGGCCTTGACGGCTTGCTCGGCGGCAGCCTTGCTGGGGACGCTCAGCTCCGAGAAGGTGACGCGTGCGGCCAGCTCCGCCGGCAGTGAGGACTGCAGGGTGCTGAACAGGGCGGCTTCCTCCGCGAGGCTGTCGACAACAGTGGGCTCCTCCTTGGAAACGTGCTCTGACGACGTGGCTGGAGCAGGGGATATGCTGTCGTCCGTGGCATCAGATAGTGTAAGGTGGAGGATGGTAGCCGTGACGTTGGGGTTCTTCGCAATCTGCAGCACAAAGCGGAGAGCGGCCCGGTCATCAGGGCCTCCAACGAAGGGCAGGAAGATGCGGTGGGACTTGTCGAAGTTGGGTAGCACGGCAATTTCTCTGCCGCTGCGCATCGAAACGATACTCTTGGATCGGGTCAGCCCAGGCCGTTCATATGTGCCTGTGCCATCTGTGTCATTGCTGATGAGAACGCCCGTGGTGCAGATAGCCTTGGCAAAGACGGACCGCACGAAGTCGAGATGAGGGCCAGGGTTGTAGCGGTCCTCAGAGGAGACCCGGAAGGGGACCGACTGATCTTCTGTATTGCTGCCAACCTGACTCCAGGGCACGAGGACAAAGTCTGATTCCTGGCTCGACGCGGCCGTGACGACAGTGTCGGCATACATGCTCTCCGGGGTGACGACAACGTTGCCGGAGAAAGCAAGGTCATGCAGTCTCGAGAACGTCCTGAAAGCATTAATGACAGGGTCGCGCTTTGCATAGTCGTCGGTCTCTGTGACCTTCATGACGGAAGAGGTACGGTCTGTAAGTTCCAAGATTCGCAGAGCGTGAACCTCCAGCGGACGGGTCCTGGGCACGACGGTCCTGGCGCCGTCGCTCACATGGGCAGCATCTTCTACCGGTGCGGCAGGCACCTCTTCCACTCCCAATATCGACAAGAACGTGAACGTGCTAGGGAGACTGTCGAGACGCAGGTATACGAGGACGCGCTGGATCTTGGTCTTGTGCAGCTTCTGTGCCGAATCAGAAATGCTGTTGTCGTCGTGCACGATAGGCTTGCCGTCCCAATCGATCTCACCACGCTTCCAAGCGTCCAGCTTCTTGCGGTACCAGGGAGGGTACAGCCACTGGGCCAGGGGCGTCGTCGTGAAAGTAGTGACGAGTGCCATGATGACGAACATGGTGAAGGTCCTCTGGTCCAGGATATTGGCCTGGTAACCAATGTTCTGTTTGATGGGTTAGACAAGCCGCCTGAAACCGAGCTACGACGAAATATGACCGTCAACTTACAAGAACGATAAGCTCGACGAGGCCCTTGCAACTCATGAGACATCCAATGGCGAGACTCTCTCGCCAGACAAGGTTCATCGCCCTGGCAGCGAGCGTGCCGCCAATGATCTTGCCTGCAAATGCGCAGGCAAGGACGCCAACGACGTAGGCCCAGGTCAGACCGTCGTTGAGAAGGCCCAAGTCCGTGTTCAGCCCCGAGAGCGCGAAGTATAGCGGCAGGAACAGGGCAGAGATGAGATCTTCCATGCGTTCCGTGACCTTGATACTGAAACCACCTTCGTGTGGGCAGATCAGGCCGACCAAGAACGCGCCAAAAATGGCATGCACACCAATGATGTCTAATGGTCACATGTCAGCGGAGAGCTCTCTTCGGGAAGGGCTGCCTCAACCTGGGAGACTTACTCGTGAACCACGCCGAGATGAGTACCAGCACGAGGGTGACCATGATCATGGACTCACTAGGGCCATTCTGAATGGCACCCTTTCTGCGCAGTAGCCAGTGGAAGGCGGGACGAACAGCAAAGACGAGGAACAAGGTCCACGCCACGGCGACGAGGAGGACCCAGAGAGCAGCGATGCCGGATCCGTTGTTGACGAGAGCGACACAAAGGGCGAGGAGAACCCATCCAACAACATCGTTGCCGACACCTGCCGCGAGGACGGTGACACCGACGGGCGTGCTGAGCATATCGAGCTCTGTCAGGATTCGGCAGAGCACGGGAAACGCTGTGATGGCCAAGGCGGTGCCGATGAAGAGGCCGTAGACGGCGAAGCCGATGGTTGACTTTGACTTGTCGTGGAACTGCTCGTAGAGGCCGGCGGCGATGGCGTAGCCGAGGGCGAAGGGCAGGGCCATGCTGGCAGCTCCGACGCTGGCGGCGACGCGCCAGTTGTTGACGAACATGCGCAGGTCGACCTCGAGGCCGATGAGGAAGAGGAAGAGCAGAAGACCGAGGTTTGCGACGTTGTTGAGGACGACAATGGAGTCCTTTGGGAAGATCTCGTCCCTGAAGCCCGGGATGCGCATGAGGACGGAGGGGCCGAGCATGATGCCGCCGATGACCTCTGCGATGACCCTGGGCTGCTTGATGTAGGAGAGGGGGTAGTGGAGGGCGCGGCAGAAGACGATGATGATGACGGACTGGATGATGAAGAGGGTGATGGGCTGCGAGGTGGACCAGGCGTTTGGCTTGATGCCTTCGAAGATGCCGGCCTGGGGCGGCGCGGTGGTGCCGTTGGTGGCCGTGCCGCCGGCGGCGTGGGCGACGGGCACGAGCAGCCCGGCGGCGGCGACGGCCATGGCGAGGGCGGAGCGGGCAGTAGGTTCCATGATGGCGGAAGGCGGCGAGAGGAGGCGGGAGGAGGCTCTCTGCTGGCTGGCGAAGGGGAGGTCGGCGAGCGGGCAGCGGGCGACGTCAGAGCTACCTATATAGCGCCCAGGCAACGTACGCGTACCCAAGACTGAGGCAGGCTGAGAGAGAGGTGCAGGTGAGGAGCAAGGAGAATTAGAGTTGGAGCCGGAGGCCGGAGGGCAGGCCACGGCTGCAGATGAGGCTCAGTCTGGGGGAGGCACCGTCGCACCGTCACACCCTCGCACCCTGCAGGCACACGCCAAGCCATGGCCTAGACTGTGGCCCTTGCCAGGGCTGGGCTGGAGGGGCACGATTAAGCTCGACGTTGACCGCTGCTGTCTCCGGGGGCCGTGGGGGCAGTGGGCAGTTGGTGGCGAGCCCGAGCCAGCGCCAGCATCAGCTGATGCCCGTGATTGATTGATTGATTGTTGCTGGTGCTGCTGGCCCAGATGGCCGAAGGGATGGCGTGTCTGATATTGGCCCGCGAGAGGCGCGTCGGGCGGGCACTGACTGGGACGCGGAGAGGGGAGGATTGTGAGCACCTTCCAGGGGAGAGCTCCTTCCCCGGGCCACCCTCCTCCGCCTGGCATCTGATCGGAGCCTCGCCCTCGTCCAATGCTCCAGAAGCCTCGAGTCCAGAGCCTCGAGTGGGAACCCTGCAGCAGGCCGTGCTGCGCAAAGGCACCTGGGCAGTCGTATCTTGCTCCGAGGCCCCCGTGATGCGCCCATGTGACGCCCGCCCGCAGCTTCCCGTTGGCAGGCGCTGACGTGCTCACCCGCCGTTGCAGGGGTCCTGGCATCCTGCAGCTTGCTAGACTGGGCTAGCTGTCTCACTCCTTTGTTAGTTGGTATCCCGATCCCCATTGTTTGGTCTTCCAGGCCAGAGATGGTGTTGTGTCTCGCGTGCCACAGCAGGCACCGCGCGCGTGTGTATCTCTGAGTGCGTGTCACCAGACACTCCATGCCCTCGGGACAGCAGCCTGGCCCAGACCGTGGTCGCCTTCGGAGCTTTTCCAGTCGGCTCCAGTCGGCTCTGTGCAACGCACGCTCCAGGACCCCTGCCCATCATCCCCGGGTTTCCACCGACTTCACGACATTCGTCTTGTCTTGGAACGACGAGAAGAATCCATGCATGTGCTTCTGTTGGCTCGACCCCCTCTACTCCGTACGAAATACCGCATACTGAGATTCATTTCCCGCCCGTCAACGTTCTGCCGCAACGTGATGCCGCCATGTTTCCCCGCAACCCTGCCCGAGACCTTGCAACTGTCCTGCAGCACCGAATCCTAAACCCATCTCCCTCCCTGCACAGCCCTCCAGTGACTGACACATTGACATGCCAAAGTGGAGCCAACCCATGGATATAGACTCAAAGAGTCCACATCTCTCCCCACACTGCCTGCTGGCTCAATCTTGTTCGATTCCATTCTAGCCTACAGCATTCAAGGGACATCGGCTACATCGACAGCACATCGGTTGCAGCCACGCAGGGGCGAGTCACGCTGATGGATCGTCGTTGCCGGGATATTGCTAACCCGCGGCGATGGAAGGCGAGGTGGTATGCACTCGTGACTTCTCAGGTGTCTCTCTCTCATTCTGCAAAGTTGAGATAACCAGAAGACATAACAACAATCATGAAAAGGACGCTGGATTGGCGCAACGTGCGATGGTAGGAGGCAGAGTAGTGTGCTCGCCGGGGACATATCAAAATTACACCGCCAGCCAGCCCTCATCCATGTGTGACTTCTTCCCAAGTGTTCCAAACCAGGGTGCCGAGAGGAGAGATATCAGCATTCCCGCAGTACGGTATCCTCAGTTCATGACCACCGAGAACAGAGTGTCACTTGGCCTTGTGAACACGCCATAGGAAGAGAAATTTCACGGCGCAGATTGCACGACACTGACCCGTCGAAGCTGATCCACCACCTCTTATGTTACGTTTTAAAGCCCATGTCTCGTGTTGGTCTGGAGAGGTCATCATCCAGTCTCCCGGACGTCCCTGAGCTGCCCTATGTTCTCGCACGAGAAAAGCGGCCCTCGGTTAGTTCGAACGGCCACTCGATCAGATAAATTTGCCAAGTCAACTCTGTATAAATTGCTGAGAGCAATCACGCAGCAGTCGCGTGCAACACACAATGGCTTGGCTATCAACTCGCCCTCAACTCGAGAGATATTAACAAGGTCACTGCAATCTACCCCTTCTCTTCTCAACTTGTTCTACCGCACTAGGCCGCTGTGTCCGTTGTCCGAGACGATCACACAAGCACCATACAGACACACATGGCGTCAGGAAACCCCATGGGACAAGTGAAGACGGCATTGCCAGGACAGGGCGTTGTGCCTTGGGTACTCATGCTTTCGCGAAACAATTCAAGATCATATAGTCCTTGAGTCTCATCCAGAGCGAGGCGAGATCTGGTGCGGGCTGGAGGAAGAGCCCCATAATCAGCCAGGACCAAGGACCGGGTCTGTCGTACTGTTCGTGCAATTCGTATCATCAAGTCCAGTTCCACTGGCAGTGGTATTTGTACAGCGCAGATGGGCAAAACCCCAGTGGTATGGTTTTGTTCCAAGGGCCATCGTTGATATCTACACATAGGCCAGAGAGAGCAGTATTGGCTGGACGATAGAGATTAGAACTATCACGAGCTTGACGTTGAAAGAACAGCCCAAAGAAGACTATCAGTAGAACTTATCTCTCCAAGGCGTAGGTACAGGCCCTGCTCTCCCCATTTTATGAAGAGAGGCTACGGAATAACAACAAAGGCGAGATGATAATGAATTCTTTGTGTATAAAGAATCTAACGAAAGACGGTTCTACATCGGACAATTGGCATCTCAAATTGAACTGGGAAGCGTGCCCTGAGCATCTCCCACACCAGCAAGTGCTGCAAGTCTTGATTCCTGAATTCAACCCAGCGGAAAAGAATTCAGCCCGACTTGAATTCTCCACGAACGGAGTCCTGCGAGTCTCCCTTCTGCCACTTGACCCCGAGTCCCGGAACCTTGCCTTCTCGCACATTTCTTCAGAGTTTGCTGGTCATTTTCCGCAGTCTGGCTCGACCTAAGGACACTCACAGCGGTCAGAAGAGGCTGGTGTTCTTGCCCCCGATCTTCCCACGAGGTATGGTGTACTTATAAGGTGTTCAGTCAGTGACTAAGTAGGAAATGAAGCATGAACACCGGGAATCCGAATAGGGCCCCCCTCAATAGGAGAATACTCGAGCACGTTTACGTCTTCTCACCAAGTAAACGAAACGCGAGCAGGCACAGCGGACGTCTTGTCAGTTTCACCAAAGCTTGCCCTTTCTTCCCTTCAGTCCGCCAAATGAAGAGAAGCCTCACAGCTGGGAACAACACAAATTGAGCTGTGTCTTCGGCAAGTGGCAAGACCGTTCCCTATAAGAATGCTCCATCTACATCGGACCTAGGTCCCGTGTCCAAAGGGTGGCCTTGATGCAAAATCGCACCGCGTGCAAGCTATCTTTTGCCTATAGAGGATACTGGGCGCCGGGGAGACAGCATTGTCGCTACGCGCCCTCCTCCAACACTTGTCACTACGCCCTAGCTAAGCGTCCGTGTCACAAATCTTTCACTAAGGTAGGAATTTGGCAACGGGGTTCTACCGCCACTAAAACGCGTGCTTGTACAATATAAAGACCTCATCGCGGAACAAACCAGCGAAGAGGCCGATAGAGAGGGCGCCCCGATTGGAGGACTGCTATATAAACGGGAAGAGGCAAGACAGACAGCAATGGCATCGTGGTTGTGGCAGGGCTCCGCCACAGTGGATGGTTCCGTTGATGAGATATCTCCTCTTCAAGACTGATGTCGCCTGATCTATCGTTTGACACTCATCCCGTGATCAGTCAGTCCGAAGTAGCAGTACCTAGAAGTGTCAAGATGAGAAGCTTTGTGCCAAGAGGCAACAAGCAAAAGAGTGCCGGTTGGGCAGCAACATCACCAGACACACAGTCCAGCAGCCTGACGGTCAATCCGCCTTACACTCACGTACTGTATAGCTCAGTGGCCTTCCAGTAACGACTTGCCGCGTAAGTGAGCTATTCTTGTCTTAACAATTAGAGTAACAGACAGGGTTTAGGTAAAGGTGGAACTCGCAGGATAGTTAAAGAAATGGCGAGCATCAAAAAGCCCCCCTATCTAGGACTTTTGCTCCCCCATCAGAATGGCCCTCCCCTTCGAGGACCAGCGTCTAGCGGGGCCCAAGACCCAGGCGCGACGGTTTACCGGGACCACCACAGGCCTGGATGAACGATCCCGTTCCCGCTTTGATACGATGGCGGACACACTGGCAGGGTAGCCAGTGCGGTTACGGATGCAGACTCAAAGTCTCCCTCCGGAGACAACGGGAGCTCGAGGCGGGAACGTTGAGACAGCAGGACGATGCTCGAGATAGAGCATAATGCTCCTCCCGGGGCGTTCCCCATGAGCCATCAACTACCGCTACCAAAGACCGCTGCTCGAAAAGAAAGCTTACACGTCCCGCCAGCTGCCGAGAATCAGGGACCCCATGGTCGATGGGGCTGGAACTGGAGCTGGAGCTGTGCAAGGGAAGTAAGGCACAGCGCGAGCCCACTCGGCCGCAGCTATTCCGAGAGAGCCATGATCCACTCAAGCAGGTTGCCCGTCATCGGCACTCACCCGCCACGCCCGCAGCGGCAGAGCACCCTCTTGGATCTCGGAGGACCTTGCAGGAGGACGCAGGATGGGCGCACTCGTTGCATGGTGGCCGGCAGAACCCAGGCCGATGGCTGAAACTGCAAGCGAGCCCTCCTTTCTCGTTGGAAAAGGGGTTTAGATTTCTTCATCTACACACGCCCTCCCTTTCCTGGCCCACGATCAGACGATATGCGAAGGGAAAGACCAGGGTTCTATCAACCAATCCCGCTCTCAACTCTTTGATTCTGGGAGGGCTCTACCATGCAGCTTGAAATTGGGCCCTAATACTGCAAGTCGAGAAGAGACTCGCGACGGCCGCTAGCCAGTCCTACGAGGCCAGAGTGAAGTGCGTTGCCGAGAGGGGAAGATAGCACGAAGAGCACGCAGGACTCGCGGCAAGGGATTCGCACAGCCAAAGATAGCCTTATCCCGGAATGCTGACGCGGACATGGAGAGAGAGAGAGAGGGAGGGCCATTTTCCGCATGCCCTACTCGCCAGTGTAAGCACCGACATAGCCTGAAGCCCCTCCGGCCGGCACTTTTCCCTCCGGTGGCTTCGCCTCAACGGCACAGCCAGGCAGACTGTCCGGGTCGTCAGCGGCGTCAGCGACCGCAGTGTTCATGGGGCATCACTTTTTGGGTCTTTTTCTTGTTACAGGTCATCGCTAGCAATGCATCCGCGTGTATGCCATCACGGAAAGGGCTGGGGACGAAGTGACTTACGCCGTGCATAGGCGCGCCGGACCTTGCCATATTGGGGCAATGAAAGTATTTGTGGCCGCCATGGACTTCTAGGACGATCAAAGCACCTCCACGCCTTAGCCCTCCACGCCTTAGCCGTCCGCCTGCGCCGCCAGCCCAAGGAATATTCGGGCGCTGGTACAGATTGCTCCGCATTGTGCTTTGAAGTCGGTCGGAGGAGGCGAGTCGAATCAGACTGCCAGTACCGCACGTTGACCAATTCGAGAGGCTTGGGCTACAACAATTTCGTTAGTTGTCGACTTGGACATGTCAGCATTGCCTGTAGGAGGCGGACAAGACACTCCGTGAAGCTCCCCACGCATACATCCTCTCCGCGAGGCAAGGTACATTAAGCTTCAGAGCGTCACTGCCTCCATGAGCTCAGCCGCGGATCACTGCATATCAGCAGCACATTCAACTAGCAGTCTTGTGTGCGATGCCGGGCACGGAACGTCGCCGAGCAGAACCACGAGAACATTGCCTTCCTCCAGTCATGCTCCACAGGCGAGGATGCCGGACGACTGATGCCAGGCACCTCGAGGAAGAGTCCTAAGACCGACATCGCGCGAAATGAAGCAGTCGGTCATGCTAATGTCGGCCAAGGGCAGTGGACTGATGATGAGATCATATAGGCTCAAAAGAGACACCGACGCGGCGTCAAAACTGCCGCGACGATGGTAAATCTAAGGCCGAAGTGTACCTGCCTGACCCCAATCTTTGCCATGCGCTATGGGGTCCACGCATCTACCGGTGTGTCTCTCTGCATGTCTGTGCTTGTTGTTGTCGTTAGGATTGGTGGCTGGATGCACCTCACGCCGCCTTTCCAAGCAGCCGTGTCGCACTGTTGACCAATCCCCTGATTTCCAGAGATAGGCTGGGGGTGGTGCATGGCTACCGTCCCGACCAGCCGGGTGAGCAAGGTGGAAGAGGATGGAGGGTGAGAGGATGGTGACCGTGTCCAGCCCTATTGATATTGGCAGACCAGGGGGTCCACGCATCTGACACTCACTGTGTTGTCGGACTACATTCAATTGCCGGAGACTTCGTCCAAGCCGGACATCGCGACTGCTCGATGTCGACGTACCTGATCTAAAAATGACATACGAGACTGTGGTTGGATACTGTAGGACAGAATGGTGACTCAGGAGCATTCAAGCAATGCCAGTGACCCCGTACTTCGTACTACGTCCACGGCAGGATGTCAACCTGCAATGCGCCACAGCCGCAGCGCTATGGAAAGAAGGGCGGCTAATTTGGCCAGATACCGAGTGCTCGGAGGCGCCAGACCGATAGCCACCTGAGCCTCGTCAAGATCGACGTGTCGTACTGCAGGAGGCTTCGCGCGCAAAAAATCAATCGAGGCGTGCACAGAAGACACGTGTGTGAAATGGAAGAGAACCTTGGGAGTTGTCCACCATGTGCCTGTGTCACAGCTAGTGTGGTCGTTACCCTCCTGGGCGCCATAGCTGGAGGAGGCGCGCCGTGATGAGGCCGAAGGGGGGGTCGAAACTGAGGGACGCGGAAGGGTGCCGAAACCTAAAGGCAGCTGCTAGTCCAGGCCAAGCACTGTCACAACCCCGTGGGCTTCTCTGGTGCTTGCACATTTCCTCCGGTTTGTGTCATCTGCGCACGCGAACTCCGGCCGACCTGGGGCTGACGCCACGACACGGAACCGGTAAGCCTGGGAGAGAAAGAGCAAGCACTACCTTTTGGGGGTGGCCGCAGGCTTCCGCCGCCATTATCTTATCGTCGTGACCTTTGCTCGAAATCGCAATCGGCCGGGTTTTGGCACCATGTGCACACACGTTCAATCCAATGGCAGCTCGTTCTGATGGCGGCATCCACTACGCATGAACTTAGGGGCCTCGTCCCTCGTTCGAGGGCGGGGAAATCGGAGGAAACGGCACGGGCGGGAGTGACCTGGCGATTCCGTAGGCGCCAACCTCGACAACCACCAGCAAAGAACTGTCTCGTGGGACATCGTTACGTGTCTGTCCTACGATACGATAATCGCCGGCCATCACGCAAAGCTCCGAGCCATGAGCTGATTGTTCCAAAAGTTGCAGGCAGCACGCAATGACGTCTCGTGTTTCTGCCTAGTGGTGACATGGATGCAGAGCCATGGAGACGCAACAAGACGAGCCATCGGATCGATGTCCACATGATCGACGTTACCATTCTCTCGGGGCGGATTTAAGGGTCTTGCCTCCACCCCACGCCTCGGAGATGGGTAACCATGCGTCCGGCCGAGTCACGTCACGGTCGGAGCAAGGAGCGGAGTAAGCTTCGGCTTTCCCTCGTCCCCACGACGGAGTCCGGCGACCTCTTGGCCAATGCTCACACATTTGGCTTCTGAGAGCTTTCCAGTCAGTCTGGGGCGAAGCTGCAGATTGTGAATAGCGTCATGTATTAGCCAGCTTTGTTGGCATCCCTCAGCTGGCGCGTGCCGCGTGGCGTGGCTCGACCCTCCCAAGGAAGCGGTCGAATGGCACCCTTTATCAAGGCTACCAGACAGGCAATACGTATCTTCAGATTGATACCTTGACACGTCTGTGTTGGAGTACTAGGGAGCACCGTTCATTGTTACCATTCGCATCTACGAGTTCTGTACTTGGAAGGAGGCTCAGCCAGGTCGTTGGCCTGCGGGGGCAATGCTGATGACCGGCGGGTGACGCTAGTGAGTTGTGTAGATAGTGGCTACCACGACCCAGCTTGAATGGAGCGCTGGTTAGTGCTGTGAGGCAGTTCTGCAGGCACTTGATGAATGTCCTCTGATACTACGTCACCACCAACTGTGAATGCCTTTTCTTACGATCGGAGCACTGTCATCGCCGGAGAAGTGTATAAGTCTGCGCCCGAGATGGGTTTAGCCATCGCTGAACTTCCGGTTGCGTTCGTGCGCTTTCACCCATGACACTGGTAAGTCCGCGGGCCAAATCATACCGCACGCCTACCATGTCCAGATGGAACGAACGCCTTGCCACACTGACGACCGGCACGCATTCGGCAGTTGATCGTCCAGCATTGTTGCGTACCCGGATGGGCTCAGGACAAGCGCTCTTACGCTTCTGAGCATCGTCGACGACAAGCCTGGTGAACGGTCCTCACTAGCTCGCCCTAGAGTGTGACTTGTTGATGTAGTGTTTTCTGGAGATCAGTTGGGTCCCACTTCGTCACAGACCCAGCATTGAGAAACACAGACCGTTCTGCATTTAAGATTTAAAAGTCAAGCGGCTAGCTTGAGCAGCTGCTTCTGGTGGTGATTTGATAGTCGATCCACGAAGACTACGCCGGACACGGCCTAGGGGCATTGCAAAAGGTAGCATGGGCTGACCTGGCCGTTGTTGTGGTTGGCGTGAGCGACTGAAGAGGCTACATGCTGTCTTGCAATCTGCGAATCCTTCGTGACTAGACATTCGCTCTGCTGCCACCAGAGCAGCAGGAGGGGCGGACGGCCGCAATTGCCCCAGGCAAACTCTCCTGCTGCAAGGGCTTGTGGACCGACGTAAAGCGACATGAGCCAGAGTGTCTCATGCCTTGTCATAGGGCTGAGAGTGGTGGGAGGTGGCAGGTCGACAGAACTTGGCTGTGATGTGTATGTCCACACGCGACACCACTGCAAGCGGTTGGTCAGAAATCCGCGGACGAAACTGCCAGTACTGTTGCGCGGCATGGCTTTCGGAGCTGCCCCATTGTTTGTGGTGGGTGCATGGCCTCGCACGCGTGGCTCAGAGGCTCAAGGCGGGGACGGTGGGCTGCGAGTGATAGGACGAAGGCAGCAGGAATCGGCAGCACCTGCAGGCGGCGCAGGCGTTGTCGACCGCCACTCTGCCCACTGTCGAGGTCTTGTTGGGCGGGCGACGTGCTCCCAAACAGCGGTGGACGGCGATGGGGGGACGGGGACACCATGCAGCCCTCGAGGCCGCAGCAACTGCGACGCTGGCAGAAGCCGTGGAAGCTGTCGAAGGGCAGTGGCCTGACGCGGAGAACGGGCCAATCAGGCAGGCCGTCGCGTTTGGATCCGTCACGGCTGGGCTGGGCGTTCAGCAAGGCGAAATAAGGGAGGGGTGTCGAGGCGTGCGTCTGGGAGCGGTTGACAGGATGAGCTCTCCGAGCCGCGGCGGCACTCCCGTCTCCATTGTCAGCACCTTGATCGTGCCTAGCCGTTTTGATTGGGCCGTGCCCGAACTCAATCACCAGTTCCGCTGCCACAAAGCTGGGAGGGGTTGCCAGGCTAATTAGCCCTCCTCCCGGGCGCACTGTCTGTCTCATCGGCTGCTTCCACACCACCCCTCTCTGCCCTCAGGAGGAGGGCGCTCTGCCACACACGCACCATTGACCCCTTGGGACGTTTGTCATACCGGTACCCGAGCATCACTTCACGGAGCTTGTGCGTTCTGACAACAGAACCTGCCCATCAATCGTCTCGCCGTCACGGCTCGTGCGCTCTTTGCTCGCTCTGGTCTCCAGGATCGCCATGAGCAGCCGTGGGCAAGCATCCCTTGCCGACACCCCAATAAGGCACCGGTCCACTTGCTGTTTCCGTCTCAGTGAACATGGCCTCCCCTGCAACCTCCATCGCTGTAGCACGGGAAAGGCAGCATTCTGCGCACCGCACGGGAGTCCGTCCCGAGACTCGGCCACAGTCGTGCCATGGTACACATCTCAGGACCGAAAGCCAGTGGTCATTACTCAGCCGCGCTGCTACGTTGTGTGCGTCGAGACGTGTAACCAAGACATGCAATGCAGATCTCTGCACCCCTTCGGAATCTTTGCACTAGGCAATCGTCCCCGCGCCATCCACGCCCTACTCCAACGGAGCTCCCAAACCCTACCAAATGCACCATCAAAGCTCGGGACCGATGACATGTGAGAAGTCGATAGCTATTGGCGACAGTGAGGCGCACGTCAAGGGCAGTCTGTAGCATCTCCAACTCTTGGTGCCACGTGAAGAGGCTCTTCGTCTAACTCGGGCAAATGCACATCCTGCGACGATAGCTAGTCGTGCCGAAGGACTGGCTCGATTGGCCGAAACGCTAAAGTTGGCACGACCTCCAATTTACGACGTTGAGTCACAAAGTGGAGGAGGCCGTCTCCATCCGCGATGCTCGACCGAGCGGGCGGCTCTGCCTCAGGCTTTGGGCTTTTTGCGCACGAAAGCAGCCTCTCGATAACAGATGGCACTTGGACAGCCTCGACTGGATCAGCTGCATGCGATACTCTTCGTGCGGAGCCACGTCAGAGCCTGTGATCTGTCACGGCCGGTCGAGTGCACAGCAACGCACCTGATGCAGCGGGTACGGTAGCCATGAACCCGATGGTGTGCTTCAGGCCAGAGTCTGGACACGAGTATGTCTTTCTGCGCGCTCAAGGGTTGTCTGCCGCGGTCGTACATACGGAGCTTTGAAGTATTATCAAAGGTGACAGACCTCGTCATCACAGTCTGCTTGAGGTAAATCGCGGATGTCTTTGCTGCGTGGTGAATGTGAGGTGCAGTGCAGCGCTAATCCTCAAACCATGACCTCGGCCAGGCCGGAACCACAGCTGTCAATTGGTTCACTAAAGCAAACTTCGGGTCAGTAACCGTCATTCGCAACAGACATGTGAGCGCACAGCTCGGCTGTCTGGCTCCCCTCTCCAAGAGCAGGACGCGCAAGTCGTTCGGACGAATCGCCGGTGGACATGATGGGCCGAAAACTGCCCCTCGCCAGATGTAGCCTCAAGGGTGCCAGGATATCCCATGCACTGGAGTCCCCAGGGTAAGGGGCGTGTGGCCGTCGCTGCTCCGTACCGACTCGCACGGTGTCGTCCAGCCAGCGTCGGGTGGTCTGAAAGCTTGGCTCAGCCCTATGGGGGCCAAACCTGTGAGGGAGGCGCAAGGACGCCGCCACCCCTCCCCACCATGACTGCCAGGCATCCAGGCAACCAGGTTTGATACATCTCCACTTTGCCCGACGTGCATCGGCCCCTGGTGCCTATCCTCACCAAAGACCCTGCCTGCGTGCCCGGACAGGCGAGCGCGCACGCACTCACGCATTCACTCGTCGCTGCCGGCTAAACCGGCTGGCGTGGCCCAGGCGTCGGAGTTGCGGGCAATCACAGCTTGTCGCCGCTGCGTCGCATTCAAAGAGCCCTTCCTAGCTCTGATTAAGCACTCTCTGCCCGTGACATCAACCAGACCACCATCAGCGGGGCTCCGATCAGCCACCTCACCGCCCTGCCCCCGGCCGGAGTGACAGTTGGTCCGACTGCTATCTCCGGGGCTGCTCTGTGTCCCGCGGCAGGGGGTCGTGGAGCTAGCTCCTGTGGAAATAGTCCCTTTTCCAAATCCGGCTGGCGCGCCTTAGGTAATCGGCTCTGACTCTGGCAGACATGGGGTACCATGTGGGAGCAGGATTATCGACCGGGATGCGCGAGCTTTGTGATGTACAGTGAAGTACGGGTCGATGGCCAAGATGTGTCGTACGCAACCGTAGCACGTGTGGAGCAGTTGCCCGATTACACTGACCGAACCTCGAGGGCGATACCTGTCCAGCATGCCGCCTACCGTACTTGCCTGCTCGCCGGACTTCTGTCGCGTGCATGTGCTCAAGAGCGCCTGAGGGATTGACCCACGAGTTCCCACGTTATCCGTACCATGTACCACCACGACCCAGGCAATAGTAATTCGACATACCTACCCCCGGTCGATATTTAGGGTCGGAGCTGGATGCGATCGGATTGCTCAGGCTACCATAGGCCAGAATTCCGGCCCCGGTCGAGCTCCGTCGGACTTGGCAGCGTAGCTGCTGTGGAGTCCAGTACGTACCTCCATGCTGCTTGATGGGAAACGTCGCGGACAGGGGGTGGATCTGCCCCGAATTGGAATGGAGTCAAAAGAACCCTTGAACCTTGGCTGCTTCATGAAACGGACAGTCCAGTAATTCGAGGGTCTGGTGGTCCGCAGCGCACAGCATCATTATTGCGGGCCAGCCAGCCAGCCAGCCACGCACAACGTGGTCGCGACCAGGGTCAGGAGCTCGGCCAGGGCAGGGAGCCAGAGAGAGCGAGCTGAACGATCAGCTTCCGCATAATTTCGCGGAAGAGTCAAATAAGACAGGGCCTCTCGGGAGAGCTCCAGAACGCGGAAAATAGATACCTGGGTACCCGCGAATGCCCTTTTCGGGCCAAGTGTGTTGCTCTTAGCACTCGCCTCGGATTGCATCTGAATTGCTCAGGTGGTCCTGCTTTAAGGGGGGACAGGTCGGAGCGCAGATCCTTGGTGTTCGTCATTTTGGAATCCGCTATGAGCCATTCTTCGTGTCATATCCGTCTCTGGCCTGATCAGTCGTCATTACATGATGTCAATGATGAAACTCCCAAATCCACGCAGCCAATGATCGCCTCCCGAGTCTGGCGGGCCATCACTCCACATCCAGAGAGAGCCTTACAAGGCTGATACGCACATGCAATGCCCGACACGTTCCCGATGGCAACGTCACGGCGCCAGTCCCTTCTGGCGTCGTATCTCTCCTCCGACGTGCATATTTCGGTGTCATCCGTGATCCGGCCGCCAAAGTATATTGCTGCATGATACCCGGCGGACGACAACAACAAGTCGTCAGCCTGCCATGTGTCGCCGATGCTACTCTCCGCGGGACCGCTTTTTGAGACTGCGCCCCCAAAGTCCCGCTGGAATGCATGCCGTACACTGCATCTTTTCCTCTTGGGGTCTTCCGACCGCTGTCTCCATATTCAATGGCCAGGCGTGCTGAATAGAGTGCCTACGAGAAGTCCAGGAGCAGTTCTGGTTGACGTCTGCCTGCCAGACTGCCACATGGCAGCATCTAGGAATTGCCGTTTACGGCAGGTTGGTCCTTGTCCCTTTTATTTTCCTTTGACGGCAACCCGACGAAGTTACCCCTCCATGTTGATGCCTGGGTGTCCGGGGGGACCTGCCAAAGCAACCAAGCTCCGGACCAAGCGGAGCAAAGAAACCTGTCATCGGACCACACGTGCGCGGAAGCTCCGCATCGTCCTTTACATTCTGGGGCATTATCGAGGATACTACACATCAAAGGCAGAGCGGGCGAATGGCATCACGTGCAGAAGACCGAGCCAAAGTTGTGAACCGCAAGCCAAGATACTCTGTACAGTCGGGAATACCACTCTGGGAGATGCAGCTAGCCGCCTACAATAGATACCTGCCAGCCAGGCCACCAAGCAGTCTTGCGATTTGGAGAGTTCCGACTGTGACTCCTCGCTGGCATTACAGCAGCGTGTTTATTGCGCCTTTTTCTTCCATGTCGACTTCTCACATGTGTTTCAACAGCGGCGCACCCGGGGGCTTTCTGACATTGGTACTCCGCATGCCCAGCCGGGCTTGTCCGACGCCTGTAGGCTCCGGCAGCACAACTCGTCCGCCTTTGCCCCCGCCCGCTCGTGTTGTAACTCATCAAAGCGAGCGCCCGCGGAGCCTGCATCCAAATCCGAGAAGGCTATCGAATTTGCGCGCACGTCAGCAAACAGACGAAACAGGCCCTGCGCGCCACCCCGCCGGAGCTGTCCGAGAGAAAATAACAGAAAAATAATCAAAAACCCACACCAAAGAAGTTGAGACTCTGCTTACTCCCGGACCGGCCACCGGCCGCCCGGGGGGCGTCTGCGGGCGGCGCAGCCTGCAAAGAGGGACTCCGCGCCCGAGATATCCTGATAGCCGGGACCAGGTCCCCTACCTTGAGAAAGCAGTGCATGTGAGCAAGCCCGTTGGGGGCCACGGGGACGGCGGCGCATGTCAGACGGAGTGGCTGGCACGCAGAACACAGCGGCGTAGGTAGCAAAAAGGGTCCGAGATGGTGATACTGGGGGAGGGGGGGCGTGTGCGGTAGATGATGGCTGACCTGCAGCGCTGCGCCCGCACACGCACACGCACATACATACATGCACACTCACACACAGCCCAGATCGTTGGGGGAGACACACATACACGCACACACAAAGAGAGAGAGAGAGGAGAGAGGTGCAGGAAGGTACACCGCCATGTAAGCACACGTGTTTTGTGTGTGTGTGTGTTGTGCGTCCGCCAGTCCAGCCCTATGGATCTTTGGGGGTTGGCTTCTGGAAACTCTACTCTGTTCAGCAACCAAGGGTACGCGTACGTACTCCGCGCCGGGGCCGAACACGCGGGAGGGGGTTTTGAGATCGGGCGGCGTTAGCCAAACTCTGTGGCTTTGGCTTGCCAATTACGACGACTCCCACCTCCTCGACAGCTTCTCCGGGCGGCACTACGGAGTACTCCGCACAGAGCTAAAACGATTTAAAGGTTGAGAAAGGGAAGGCCCGCGTGTCTTGGCAAAGGAACGGTAACCACCACTTCTAACGCCGAAAGCGGTATTCGATAGTTGAGCGCTCCCCCTCAGGCGAACGGTCACGGATCTCAAGGAGTCAAGACTCGTCGACGGACCAGAGTGGATTAGAAATCAGTCTCGGGGGGGGCTCCAGTTTGGGGTCCTAGATCTATCGGCGTGGGTTGAGAGATATCCTGACCCCTCACCTCTGGGGTCTGCACCAATCCTGGGTCGAATCCGCGCCGCGTCACCACGTACACATACACGCACACACATATACACTATAGCACAATGATAATGGTGAGCGTGGGAGTTTTTAGGACTTTCCCATTGCAGTGAATGAGGAGTTGGAGAACGGCATCCATCACCTCGTCCATGCCACGCATCGGGTATGGTGAATATGACAAGAGTACTAAGCCCTCCCTCTCTCCAAATGTCTCCCGTGTTTCGAACAGATGTCTGGCTTAGTCATTTGCTGTCTGGTACTGGTCCCGCAGCCCAATAACAGCAATCACTGAACCGTTTCAGGGGCAGGACCAGACCAGGTGAAGGATAAGCCCGGGAAGGGGTGGCTGAGTCATTCTGTCTGTTGTGTATGAAAGGCTATCACATCACGGCCTGGGCGGCGAATGGGGACTGTGAAGCCCATCACGACGGCTTTCCGGCCCCCAAAACATCGAAAGGCGGACGGACTGTTCGGGAACCGCATGCCGCTGAGTAAACCGCAAGAGGGGGGTTCCGGCCGTCGGTCTCTTGTCCAATGAGAACCGCGAGATCGAGACCAGGCCTGGTGGCCAGGGCGGGTCGTCGACCACCCTTGCACATTGCAACGTGGAAAACACATTGATGTGTGGTGGTTGATTAGTAACATCCGCGCGCGCAAAGAAGCGGTTGACATGGGCGAGCGGGGGGGGGGACCCTAGGATGTAACTAC
Source organism: Microdochium bolleyi (assembly GCA_001566295.1). Taxonomy (NCBI): domain Eukaryota; kingdom Fungi; phylum Ascomycota; class Sordariomycetes; order Xylariales; family Microdochiaceae; genus Microdochium; species Microdochium bolleyi. The sequence continues at coordinate 1,319,590 of KQ964245.1, forward strand.
TGCGCAGTGGAATAATCTGGATGCCTGGGCCCTGGGTAGCCCACGGCCGGCGGCGGCAGCGGCTCCATTGAACACCACGAGGGGTTCCAGGTTGCGCGCGTGGGACCAGGAGCTCCTTCAGTTCAGTGCATGAGCGGGGTCCCACAAGCAAAAAAGATGCGTCGTACGGCCGGCTGTTGCTGAGAACGGCTGCAGGGGAGTATTGGATTACCAATCTTTTCACCGGCTTGGAGAAAGAAAACGTCGACTACGTTATCGTGCTCATCGTCGCACAAGATGCACGGTCGCCAGTTCGGGGACCTAGGAGGGCGGGCGGCTGGCTAGCTTGAGCACGGTGACGTCGTGCCGGTGCTATCTAGCATTGCGATTAGTGATGCAGCTGCAGCAGCAGCAGCAGCAGCTCGCTCTCCCAGCTCCAAAGAGTCGCCATATCATGGCGCTGGGCCAGGGGGGAGCAGGAACCGGCGTCCGCCAAGGCGTGCGGGCGTGCGGGCGTGCGGGCGTGCGGGCGTGCGGGCGTGCGGGCGTGCAGAGTTGAAGCCAAGTGCCGGCCACAGGACGGCACGCATCGAGGAGCAGGAGTTGGGGGCCGACATTCCGACGCCAGCTGGGGAGGACCTGGGCCTTGTGGCCGTGGCGGGCTCCATTGTTGCGCGGCGCAAAGGACAAACTTTCGGCACCTGCCCGAGGGCCGCCTGCTTGTCGTCGCGCGCGTGTGCTCTGGCTGCTCCATGATCAGTCACTGGAGGGGCGAGGACTCCCCGGCTCGGCGATCAGCAGCAGTGTGCTCGTCGGGACTGGGCCCCGGGCGCGTCACGCCTTGTGGCCCCGGGGCTATTTTGCGGCCGAGTCGATTGTGCGGTGTGTGGGGCGGAGAACCGACCGACCCGAACCCCAACGGACGAGCTGAAGCTGCCAGGCGTGCAGGTGAGGCCGTTGTGCCAAGCCCAGGCCGGGTGCTCCACCAGGTGCGAGTATCGGTGGACGGGGGGGGGCCGTGGCTCGCCAGTAGCGTATTGCCTGTTGGGGCAATTTACTTGATGGACACAGCACCATGGGCAGCAAAGGCCTGCTCCGCACCCCCTTGCTCTCCAGCCCTGCCCAAGTGCACGTTTCGAAAAACAGACAGGGCAAGGAATGGGGATGGCCCCTGCAGACGACACCAGCTTCTGATTGGTGCTCTTGTACGACGACTGCTCAATCGGTAGGGCTGGCGAATGGGCGTGCGAGCTATCCGACGGCCTGGGGCACCGGACGCTCCCGAAATAGACACCGTCGACGCTAGCCCCACAAAGGCAACGATCCCAGCTTTGGTCATACCTTTGTCCAGAGAGCTGGTCCTCCACCCCGTGCGCGCCATCATCCCATGCCGGGCCACCACGATGCTTGAGTTGCTGTTTGGCCATGAGGGACCACGCAATAGAGCGACTTTTGAGCGGCGCCTGGCCTAGACCAGTGCGGTTAGCTCCTCGCGGCAATTCGGGTGTTCGGCCAGTCGCAAATCGGCAATGGAGAGTAACGACAGACGGATGAGCTTTGTTGTGATGAGCAAGCTACGCCGTCACGGCCACAATTCGGAGACTTTTCAACAGCTCAGGTCCGGCCCAGCACACTAACTACCTTAGGTAATTGCGCAGTGTGTGACTGCTTGGGCCGAGATTTTGTTGTCCTGAAGCCAGCCTGCATCGAGATCACTGCAGATGACCACCGAGATTTCGTTTACATCATCGAAGCGCCATGCTGGAGGCAGACGCGTAAGTGCTCCAGGCCCTCGTGCACCTTTGTTCACCCCATGACTCCTTCGAGCCATTGGTCTCATGTTGTCTCGAAGGGCGCCCACTAGAGAGTGGGGTGGAGCCTGGTCACAATAACGGCGCCCGCTTCTGGTGCCAACAATAGCACGTCTTGGCCAGTCTAGCTAGAGGCTTGCAACTGCTGTGCCGCCCGCAGCCCAGGCTCGATGGCGGTCCAAGTGGACTTATCAGGACCCTGCACATAGCAGTGCTTGTTCATCTCGCCACGGATGATCAATCCCCCTATTGGGAATTCAAGTCAGTCGATGCTCAGCAGAGGTGCCGTCGCGGTCCCGCGTAGGAGACATACTGGCCCGGCAAGACAGCTTGGCAATTGCTTCCGTGGCCAGCACCATGATTGGCCATAGCATCTCGTACCGAATAGGGCCAAAAGTTGGCAATGTCTGCCGACCCAGATAAGTAATTGATCCGTTGCCAATTGAAGAAGCCGACTCCCTGATCGATGGAAGCTTGGCTTGACTGCATAGCGGCGTGGGTTGCGCACTAGTTGCCGCCGAGTTGTAACGGCAGGTCGACAGGTCCTGCGAAGTCTGTGCTGTTTTGACGACCAGGCCTATTGGCGAGCAGACTTTGGAGCTGGCAGGCAAAAGACTTGATGGCTATTCGTTTTGAACATAGCAGATCACCACCCTTGAACAACGGTGATTGCACTGCTATTTCCGATCGTCCGTTGGAGTGCTGGCACCAATCAGATGACTCCTGGGGAAGACTGCGGTTGTGCTTGAAACGAGGCGATTTGCCCCAAAGCCGACAACCATCATAGCCGGTGCGGATGTGAATAAGCCAGAAGTCCTACATTGAACCCGCAATTTCGGTTATACAGAGACAGAAGAGCAGGCCACAGCCAATGATGAAAACTGATTTCGATATCTGACACTGGCATATCATCATTAGATTGACTTTCAGGTGAATCAGCGAGCTGGATCTCGCCCCACGACCCGGAGTCGGCCAGTAGCGCGGCACGTCCGATCGCAGCGACGTTGTTGCCGTTTGAGTCGAGTCGTATTGGAGGAGATGATGGTTCGTGGTGTGAGGTTTGGCCAGGCCAGGGCTGTGTCAGTGTATTCCCAAGGTCGCCTTGTCCCTGTTGGTAACAAGCCAAGTGAAAATGAGCAACGACCCAGCCGACGGTGGTCAGGTCCTAGGGCAGGGGCTGCTCTCCACGTTGTGGAGATGGAGGAGGACGCGGTGCATGCTGGAGGGTCCTCAGGGGACTGGCAATGCGACGCGATACCGAGCAACAGCCAAGCCCCACGGGAAGGAAGGCGTGCGTGAGAGGTAGTAGGCTATCAAGTGAAGCGCAGCCAGCCCTATGGGGGCCCATGGATGGCGCAGCGCAGCAATGCAGATCGGGCGCTGACTGAGGGGTGGTGTCAAGGGCGTGCCCCGGCCGGGTGTAGGCGTGTGTATTGTACAGTGCGGGCGGAGGACACGGTAGGAGCAAAGTGGGCAAATTTGGGCAGTTGGCGGGGGTCGTGGCACTAGCCCTGGCAGAGGCCGGCAGCATCATCTCATCTCGCTCTTTCCCCTTCGGGGCCTGCGATTCCAGGACCACTCAGCGTGCGCCTGCCAGGACATCCCGATGCTCCAGCGTCTCAAGCGACATCACAACCACGCGGGCACAATGCAAGCACGACGACACGACACGACAAGCCCGCAGCCGCTTTGTCGTCTTCTTGGTCTTGTGCGACGCCTGGACAGACTGCCGACTGAGGAGTATGGAGTCCCCAGACCAAATGCTCGCATGTGCCCCAGTGAGTGCGACTTCGCAGGATAGATGCTTCTGAGCAGGGACTAATTGCTGACAAAACACGGTCCAGTGCACGCGATGGAGGAACAACAGAGTACAGAAATACCATCAAGCCACACCCCCAACCCAACGGCCCGGCCGCGGACGAGCGAACGATGACGATGCCACCCTCGAGACCTCGACGACACGGCGGCCCCGATAAGGACACGCCCTTGGGCAGCTCCCGCACAGTTCGCGGATGGACGACATGGCATGGTGCTGGACCCCTGCACGTCACCACTGGCTGCTGCTGCTGCTTGATCCATCCGCGTCCGAGCAAGACAACCCTTGGGAGGACCGGCCGCAGGGCTGGCTCCACCCCCCCATCTGATCCGCCTGCTGCGCCGTCGTCTGGCCTGCCGCTGCCTGCTTGAAGAAAGACAACGTCCCGGTGCCCGGGCCCCTGCCCTGCCCGCTACAGCGTCTCTGGCGCCAGCCCCAGGTATGGAGGACGGAGTACCTCCTGTCTGCTTGTTGTACTCCTCCGTGGCCAGCCTCCGGGGCTCCAGGGCTGGCAAGGGTCCTTCCTCCCCTCCTCTTTGGGACGAAGCCAGACAGCCACGGGCTTGCCCGTCCCAAACTCCGGCATCCACACATGGCTCCAGCCAGCACAAGGCAGCCTCCACGGTTTCGGCCCCGATCTATAATAGACGCGGCCGCCCGCCTCCTCAACCTCCTCGGGATCTCTTGAGCCTCCCATCTATCAACAACCTCACCTTGATACCTCGCCAACAAGGCCACTCGACCTGGCTCGCAGATCACTTAGACCACAGTCTGCCATCACCACTCCTCACGCCATACAACAACCATCAACATGTTTTCCATGTCTCAGCACCAATATGTCTACACGGTGGCACCCACACCGGCGCCACCTCCTCGCCAGTACGGTGCTCACGGTACCAGCAGCGCTTTCTCCAGCTCCGCCAACCCCGATGAGGACTGGACCAAGATCTCAGATCTTGCTGAGCGCCGCAGGATACAGAACCGCATCGCCCAGCGCAACTATCGTAAGCTCACTGCTGCGTGAAGCTTTCCACCTGCTACGAGCAAGAGACTGACAGCTTCCCTCCAGGCAAGAAGCTCAAGCGCCGCTTGGAGGACCTTGAGAGACGGGCGGGCACCTCAGACGACGCTTCCTCTCCTCCCTCGCCCGAGAAGACGGTCCCTGCCAGCAACAACCGCAGCAGCTCCAAGAAGCAGTCAAGTCCCAAAGCCGCAAAGCCCGCCGCCGCGCCTCAGAAACATGTCGCTCCTCAGTACACACCTCCCATGACTCACGAGGACGAGCTGCCGTTCACTCTCGGCTATGACGAGCGAGAACGTTCTCACACGCCGCCTTACATCTACTCGACATACCCGGCGCCAGATGAGATGCTCCTGCCTCCATACGGCAACACTCAGGCGTTCCACCCCATGACGACCGTGGACGGCTACCCGACCTACATTGCCAGCACTGTGCCATGCACTCTTCCATCCATGACACACTTCAGCGACGCCATCAAGCGGGAGACATACCCCACCGATGACTCCATGTCGCCGTACATGAACTATGGCTTCGTTCCTGGGATCGACATCAGCGCTCCCAACTTTTACGATCAGTCGAACCCTCATGTGAGTAATGCGCGCCATTGGTCTCACCGGAACCTTCGTAGCTGATCGGCCGCTCCAAAGACACCTCCACTTTCTCATTCATTCGATCACTCGGCCAACTGCTCCGAGTCGGGCTACGAATACCCAACAACCCCATTATCGCTTCCAGACTCGCCAAACATGATAGACCACTTCCAGCAGCAATAGATTGGGCTACAGCCACGGGAGGATTCCAGCTCACCCCGCGAGGGCCTTCCGGCGATGAGTTTACTTGACGGGGTAGTAGGATTTATGCACCTTCACTATGGGCAATAACGTGCCAGGAGGAGGCGCAATCAGCTGCGAGAATCAGGCGGAAGCGCTCTGCCTTGATTTTGGCTCGGCGCTGGCAACGACATAACGGATCACGGCTTGGTTTGGGGGTTCTTCATTACTTGATTTTTCCAGCGAAGCATCGGCGTCCACACATTTCATGCAGATACTCTCCCATACGAATCAGATTTTTGTACCATCTCATTTCCATGAATGCGTTCTTCTGTGATGACGTGAATATTGTCCGGCGCGACGCCTCAGACGGGCCTCAGCTGCCAAAAATGGTTTGAGGGGCACAGATTGTCGGCCTTGGGTCCTCGGCCTTCCTCCAGCGGGTACGGCAACCGGCGATGCCGCGCGGCCAGGTTGTTCCGCTCGGCGGCAGGGGATAGTGTGCCATTGGGTAAATGTGCAAGAATGGCTTTTTCCTGTGCATGGGCACAGCCCACTTGACGGGGAGCGCGCCCCAATCTGCGGCAAAGCGGAACCAGCAGCAGCAGCACCAGCGAAAAAGACGAGGCAGGCATCGCAATCCTCCTTCCTGCCACGAAAGCAACCAGGCAGCCAGAACAGGCGGACGGGCGAGGCGGGCAGAGCCAAGCTGCAAAACTGCTACTCTGCTGCAGAGTAGGCACTCCGTACATTGTGCACTTTTGCTGCTGCTGCTGCTGCTGCTGCTACTACTGCTGCTGCTACTGGTTCCACAACAGACAGAGAGGTTGCAGTTTTTCGTGTGAAAAAACAGAGACGAAGAGGAGTGCATACACGGGCTAGTTGACAGGTAGGAACCTAGTTGTGCAAAAGAAAGAAATCGCTGGCCTCCTCCTGTATGCCTGTCTTTGATCCTTTTTCCAGGCCCTAGGGCACTCCTTCTCCCGGCTTCTGGATCCTGCAATACTTTTTTGGTTCTTGAAGGGAAAAGAGGTCTCACAGCGGTCCGCCATCACAGACTTGTCTCTTGACTGTTCGTCTTGTTCAGCCTTTTTCGTCTCCTGTCCCACCCCAACCTACCCACCACTGCTTCCAGCCTACCGACACGTTGGAGCTACCACCACAGCAGCAGTGCAGCCCATGTCATCGGATATTTCCTCTTTCGGTGTGTATGCATGTGCATATGTGTGTGTGTGTGTGTGTGCGTGTGTGTGGCATTTTCCGATCCTCTCTTTCTCTCTCTCTCTCCCTGGCGGCCGGGCGGGCGGGTGAAAGGGCGCCACCAGCAGCACCATACACCAACACTCATCAGACAACAGCAAGCCGAGTCGGCTAGCCTGCCGTTCGGACCTGGGGGTTCGGGCTCGGGCTCGCTCTGGACAGCTTCAGCTCCTGGACGGAGACAGCCGCGCCGGTTGTTTAGTCTGAGGGAAGGAGGTGGAGGTAGAGGAGGAGGAGGAGGAGGAGGAGGGAGAGCAGGCGAGCAGGCCCCTGGCAGGCACGCAACTGGCGGGCTGGGGCCATCTAGCGGGCTGGGCTGCAGAAAGGTGGACGGGGGAAGGAGAGGACGGCCCCAGGTTCCAGGGCACCGATGGGACTGGTGGAGGAGGCTTGCTTTTACGACAGATACGGCGAAACTCGCGACACACTGACTGCTCTCTCCTTTGAACCCGCCCTCAAAGACCAGGTCCGGTGCGGTGCGGTGTCCAGCCCCAGATCCTGGGATTTTCCCACATCCCTCTGTGCCATGGACGTAGGCACCCTGTCCAGCAGGTCAGACCCCGAGGGTCCTGCTTCCGCCCGCGGGCGTTGTGAAGATTGGATTCCCTTTCTGGAAGTATCATTATCAATGCTGTCTTCTAAGCTAATTATGCGCTCTCCGGAAATCAATGGGACGTTTGTGATCTAGGCCACAGAAGGAAGACCCCCTTGGCCAGAAGCTTTCTCGTGTTGTACGGTCGATAGGGGCAGAACACGCCAAGTTCAGCGGTCACTCCCGTGGCATCCGGCTTCAAGCTGCTGGACCTTGGTCTTGAGGGACCTCTGGCGTTGTTTGCTTGGCGGGGATTGATCAGCTGGCTCGCAGAGATCACGATGCTTCGTGCGAACTTGTTCAACATGCTACAACCCCCCCTTTTGACCATGCATGAACGGAATCATGTATGAACAGACTCGGACGGATGTCATAAACCACCACTTCGGCACAACCAGCACTACCTGTCCAATTTTTAAGGCCAACTACGTCTACGCCGTGCCGCACGCGACTCACCTGCCTGCGAAGTGTGACCACAAGGGCGATAGTGGGACACCATAAAGCAAGACCATTTGTCAAGTGCTCTTCCCCAGAATGCTTGTTTCGGCAAGTACTGCTTCAAGTGCGATCTTCGCCAGGTTGCGCTCAGTTCTCAAGTCGCATGGTAAAAGGCGAAACCGCACAGGGGTTTCTGGATGGTCTTGCCGCAGGCACGCGCTGCGTGACCTCAGAGGAGGGAGTCCCGGTTGAACGCATTTCGTAGACACCGTGTGGAACATGAAGATCCTCGATACATTCGAGCAAGGTTACCCGAAGTCGAACAACGGTGCTCAGACGACATCATTGAGACGAGCAGAAGCCTCAATCCGAGTTGGTCTGCGGCGCACTCGCGACATAATTAGCTCTGTTAGTTGAAGAGCTGGGATTCTAGTCTGGCTCATCCCCGCAGCTCATGGATGTCTTCTCTGATGGGACTGGACTGCGAGCCGGCCTATTAGGAGCCGACGTAGACGAGGGAGATCCACGGTCTGCACCCATCAGGCCCCTGTCAATCATTGCTGCTGGGGTTGAGGCTCGGCATGAGGCCGGCCCCGAGTGTGGTCCGACCATTAGTTATTGACCCGAGGAGCACGTCCACTTCACCCTTTCCCCATATGGCGTGTGAGTCGGAAGTCTTGATCCCTGTCCATAAGGCTTTAGTGCTATGTAGGGAGTGGGTGGTATCATATCCGTAATCATTCGAGCTGCCATCAATCTCCTCACTCGTGCGTTGGGGCCCTGGAAAAATATGCGCTACCAGTACGTCCTCCGGAGTGGTAAGGGCCCGCGGATCGACCAGGCATGACCCCCTGGCAGTGGCGGACAGGAGTGTCCCGACTCTCCAGAGTCCAGCCTGCAGGGCAGCACATACGCGGTAATTGCCCGGTTTGGGCAACTCTGCCGTCCTGGGACAGGGCTGAGGCGGCCGCCGGGCGCCGGGCGCCCACACTGATAGGATGGCGCCAGCCCAGTCCACTGGTGGGAGTGCTGGCAAGAACCGGCGGTCCGTAAGGCCTCGATTTCGGGCATGTTGCCGTTCGTGGATCACAGAACAGAGATGCATGCAGCCGCGGGGGCCGACGCCATCGGGGCCTGCGCACATTACGTCGAGATGTGCGCGACGAACTGTGGTTGGCTGAAACCCGAGGGCGACGAGCCTGTTGAGAAGCGTGCTGCGATGACGCACTTCAGTTGATTCGGGACCGGCCACATGAGATGAGGTAGCGTTGAGGGTGGTGACCCGGACCAGGCAACAGCCAAGGGGCGCCGCAAGGTGCCATGGTCCCATGCCATGGCCGGAGCGACTGCAGGCCGAGCAGTGTTGGTTGTGGGAGCGGTACCCGGGATTGCGACTGTGACGAGGCGCCTGGACCCTGCGAGCGCGCCTGTTGCTGCAGTGAGATGGCTAATGTGTTGCCGGTGGTGGCTGCTTGTCAACGGCGCCCACGTGCCCCGCGTCAGCACCTTGAACGTGATCCATGGGCGGCGATGCTGGGCAGTCGAGGGCGGGAGATTGCGACGAGCGAGCCTGGAACTGGCACTAGGAGGGCGTATGTCTTCCGACTTTCCGGAGGGACTGAACGCTACGCTGTAACTATCCAACAATCAGGGAGGAAAGAACAACCCACCACCCACATTCCACCTTGGGGAGACTAGCACCGGTCAGACGAAAATAGAAACAATTGGGCAGACAATGGATGGGAAGGCGCGACCGCACGGCCGTCGCTGCCGTGAACGCGCAACGCTAGCACCAACAGCGCGATCCACTTTTGCTATCACCAGGGCCGGGTGGCCATCGGGTGGCCATGTCCTGTCTCTTGCAATGCGAAAGCTGCTCAAGGGCCCATGCCTGCAATGTGTTGATCCTGAGCCAAAAGGCTACCAGGCTGGCAGCGCCATCCTGTGATACCAAGTAAACTCGAAGACGATGTCGCAATGCCAGAATGTGCTCCGTAGCCCAGCACCGCTCCGCATGCGGTTAGCCTGCCAGATCGCGGCCGCCCGCATAGCGGAGCTCGACGACGACACCAGCTAATGCAAGACGTCAAGAACGAGTTCGGAAAGCTGCCCATCGACACCCCATCGATCCAGAGACTCCCCGCTCATCATGTCGACCGCTCTGCCCGACCACAGCACCCTTGACTATCTCTTTGGCGGCGACCGGTGAGTGTGCTGTGACCCTCCTGCACCACTCCAGTAGCACGACGGCCCAAGTGCTGACATCATCGCCATCTTGACAGCTCCTGGGATTTTGACTCATGGCAAGCCTCTGACGACCGCGTCCGCGGCGGCAAGAGCCAAAGCTACCTCGAGCCGGGCTCATCTCCACAGTCCAAGCAGCAGCACGCGCGCTTCCACGGGGACCTGGACATATCAACCCTCGGCGGCGCAGGCTTTGCCTCGCAGCGCACCAGCGACTCCAAGTCCTGGGACCTCTCGTCGCCACAGTACACCGGGCTGCGCGTACAAGTCGCCAAGGGCGACGGCAAGAAGTACACCCTGATCCTCAAGGACGAGGTGCTCCCAAGGCGGCCCGATGGACGGGAGCAGAGCACCGTGAGCTGGGAGTACGACTTCATCGGCGGCGAGTCTGGTGGTGTGCAGAGCGTGACGTGGGCCGACTTCAAGCCCACATATCGCGGCAAGGCGAAGCCCGATGCGGCACCCCTGGATCTGAAGAACATCAAGAGGATAAGCATTATGATGAGGAGGTAAGAAAGTTTTACGTCGCCTGCTTCGCAAAGCCGTGCTTTCAGGTCTTTCCACTTTACCCGTGATAGCATTCTCATCACTCCACGGCCGAGCCATTCTGACGCAGATACCTCATGTTTAGCTTCTTCGGCACGCAAGAGGGCGCATTCGATCTGGAACTAGTGTACATGGCGGCCATGCGATCCGCGGAGACGACCAGCACATCTGCAAGACACGCCACAGAGTCTGCAGCCATCTCACAGCCCCAATCTCGGGAAGAAGGCGTTAGCTGGCTCGGCTGGGTCCGCGGATGGTTCCGCGGCGTGCTGTAGCTGCTTCTGAGCAAGCATATCACCAGACCGGGAAGGCGGCTGACGCAGAGAAAGCAAAGTGTCAGAGACAACGTGCGTTTCAATGTAACATTATTCAACACGCCTAGGTATTCCGCGCATCGTGTCATGCTTGTCCGTTAATGAACGAAGTTTTACCCCAAGCGGCTCCAGACTCGCTCGTGTACACCTGCTAGGAGAAGCCAGATGAGCGTAACGAAACCGCCTCTGCCTGCTGCCTAGATACTCTCAACAGTGAGGACAACAGCTTTGGGATATACACATACCGCGGCTACCCCTAGGGGCATGGTGTGACGCCTAGTCCTTCATTGGACGTGCCGGTGTTACAGAGTCCATTGTCGTTGATATATGCGCGAAGACAGATTCCTATCTGGTGTAAACTGGGCATGCCAGATGAAGGTTGGAGAACAGTGCTTGCGACAATACCTACGACATAACCTAGTTTGGCTCTGCAGAGCGCGAGAAGGTTAATTTCCCCGGCAAATCCACGCGCATCCGGCCATGGGGAGCTTCGGCTCCCCATTAACACCATGCGGAGGACCTCGGCACGCCCTCATCGCTACACAAAAGACTTCAATATACGTGGCTTGCGAATATCGGTGGCAGTGTTTTGAATTACTTTTCGTGTTTCACATCCCGTCCCATACGGTGTTTGCCCACGCAGGGACCATCTATATACGCTTGTCGAATCGCTCCCTCCAATTGGCTGGATTCGTTCCGTCTCTCTATATCCACAAGTCCAGCCGCCACAGACATCAATCATCAACAACGGCTAATCAAACATTGTACAGTATGAAGCATTCGACTGATATGCAAGGAAAATGGGTGGAATGGCATGGCATGCCGCAACTCGCGCCGAAGTAAAAGCACCGTGAATGTATGTGTCTTCGAATGTCGACATCTTGAAAAATTGACAAGCCAAATAGAAGGGATAAAGGACTGATGAGCAAAGCAATGCTCGAATGAAACGCCTTCGAACGCCACTGATATATGTTCGCTCGGTCCCTAGCCTTTGGTGATTAAACGCAAAACGCCATATCGCTCAGCACTTGAGGTGGTAATTGAAGCGACCCGCAAAGAGACAGCCGTGAATCTCGACCGGGTCCGACTCAAAGAAGTGATGAGCGTTGCAGTGTACTGGTTGGAACGGCCATCGTAAGCTGACGTGGAGTCTGCGTGTTCTGACCATCGTCGATAGTCTCCGCAGCCAGAGCGCCAGATTGACCAATGTCGCAGACAGTTCATGAAGAAGTGACTGGTGTTTGGGAAGGGACGTCAACCTCCCCATCCACAGCGGTGACATCAAATTCGTCGCTTTCACTCATGGACCCGTACCCAGTGTCGGTATCAGTCTCGATACCCACAAGTCTGCGGCTGACAATGAGACATCTCTCAACAATCTGATGCTTCACATCTGTCTCGAGTGACGTGGCTTTGCCAGCCCAGATTCTGAGAGTGCCTGCCAAGCTTTCCAAGGTGCTGGCGCATTCTTCAGCGGCCGACTCGTGGTTCGACAACCGCTCCATAAGCTCATAAGCAGCAATGCAGCCGAGCATACCCATGTGTTCCGTGTTCATGCGTATTTGCCGGATCAAGTCGTACATGAATCTGTTTGGCTCATTGGGCCGCGAAAACTTCTCGAGATGTGCGATGGCCATCGCACACGAGAGCGACACACGAAGCTCGGCAGATATGACACCAAGCGCAGAGACTTGCTTGTCGTGTGCAGCGGGGTTATTTGTAGAGCCTACGCTGCCAGATGTGAGCAATGAGGGTGTGACGGGTCCGATAGCCTGAAGTGCTGCTACGATGTTGACACTCCGCTTCTCCTTGAAAATCAGAGCGCGAGCGACAAGTGCTCGGTTGGCGGCCACGGAACCAATAGGCGCCGTGCGGATAGCGAGAGAAATGGCGTCTTCCACAGCAATGGACTTGTCCGAGCTGTCGTCTTCGTGATCGAGCAAGACGTCTGCCAGAGCCCCGTGGAGTGTCATCGTTGACCACCACGCAGCGACTGCTTCCATCGGCGAGCGAATAGCACTGTCCTCAACGACGGTGTCCATACCGTCTGTGACACCTATCGCCTCGTGTTCGGTCGGGCGATTCCAGGCCAGATTGTGGGCGCGCTGAATGATAGTAGGATTGAGGACATCATCGCAGTCCTGCTCAAGAAGCGCAGCCAGATGGTCGGGGAGTTGATCCTCAGGAAGTTGTTGGCCATTGCGGTGCATCTGGTTGAGCATGCGGTGAAGTTGCTTAGCCTGGTTCCATTGAGCCCTGGCCAGTTTGGTCGCGATCGTGTCGACAAGGCCTACGTGGAAGCCCGAGAGCCCAATCTCCCACAGCAATACTCTGATGTGCAAAGCCTTGAGCATCAGACGAAACGGGGTGGATGGAAGAGTGCCCGAAGCCAGCAACGTCAATGTAAGGCGGCCTTTGCTGATCTCATCATCACCACCAGCAAGCTGAGCATCCAAGGCGATCGACCATGCCTGGACACGGGCAATCTCTTGCTCTTGTGTCAGTCCCGTCAACATCTTGTAGCCATGGATTCCAATCAGATTCCTCAGGCTTAGCTTGACAGTCTTCAGTCCAAGGGCAGCAGCTTCCAGGAAGAAGTTGTGGCGAGGCACCCAAACAGTCTGAATTGCCGTGAGCCATGCTTGCCGGCGTACGTGGATTGGGGAGGCGAGCTTGACAGCTTCCAGAGAAGGTGAATGCATCTTGCCAGATGCAAGCTTGGCCGGTTTCGGTCCAGTGATAGCAGGCATAACCGCCCACCACACGCAGCACAAGAGCAGTGCTACCTTGACGGCATGTAGAATAGACGACCCAGCGACGTGGTAGCCCATGAAGTCGATGTTGAGGGAGGAGGTCAGGACACGTAAAAGGTGGATGGGTAGTGCAAACAGGCCACGGCCCTCTGGCGTCTCGTTACTCTGCTCGTTCTCCCGCACAGCTTCCATAAGCATGAGGCCAGCCAACGAGCCAACCATGAGCTTCCCAAAGTAGGGGCCCGCATTCTGCCAGCCTCCCATTTGCATCTGCTGATGTTGTTGCTGCTGGATCTGCTGCTGGCGCATGACTGTCGGGTTGGGCTGAAACCGCTGTTGTGGCACCGGATAAGGATGGCCAGCCGCCATCTGCGCAGCGATAATCCGCTTCATATCCTCGGGGACAGCGATCATTCCTTGCGCGTCCTGGTGATTTGGAGCAGATGCTCTCCCGGTGGGTGACACAGCGAAGCCATTGGAGTCCTGTGGGTACTGCACTGGAGTCAAAGGTGGCTGCTGATGCTGCATAGGGCTAATTCCACCGTTCATGGCGCCTGCCATGAAGAGCTTCTCGAAGGCAGCGATACGCTGCTGCATGGCCGTATTATCCTCCAGCAATCTGGCATTGCGTTTCTCGAGATGGCGGATGTATTCAGTCGCCTTACTCAGTACCTGTAGCCAATAATTGTCAGCATGTTTCAAGGAATATCGGGTTTTGGTGGGACATACGGTCGCCTTGTTCAGTTTGTGCGCTGGAGTCAGTCCCTGAAGCTCCTCACGGTCGCCGGTGGTGTCCTCGCCCCTTGCACTTTTCGACATGATCCGCAAACTCGGCACACTGTCACGTAGAGCAGCGATTTTGTCGTTCAGGTTCGTCCGATATCGCTTCTCTATCATGTTATGTGCAGTCTTCTTGACGGGTTGGTGGTTTCCGAACTCGTCCTCGTCGTCCTCGTCCTCATCATCAGTCGATGACTTGCGCTTGCGATTCGCACCTTTCGTGCCATGTCCATCTGGCGACAGCGAAGTCGCAAAGGACTTGCCCATACCGCTAGCTGAGTCCGGGCTGGGCTCGCTCTTTGGCGGCGAGTTGTATGGCATATGCGAGGGCATGGCAATGCTTTGGAGCTTCTGACGCTGGGCGTGGGTAAGCATGGCGTTGTTGGCGCTGGAAGGTACGCCTCCAGTCAAAACGCTGATGTTGGAGGGCGCGACAGTGGCGGGCGGCAGATGAGTTGAGACAGGCGCGACGGTTGTCGGGATCGGCTGGGCGACGCCGCTGCTGGAATAGGGCGGAGTGCTAGTGCTTGCCTGCTGCGGTTGCTGCTGATGCTGCAACTGCGGCGGCTGCATAGACACTCCAGCAGCGTAGGATTGCTGGGGAGAGGGCTGCTGTTGTTGCTGTTGTTGTTGTTGCGGCTGCTGGGCGAGGTTCCACTGGTGATTGTAGAGGTCAGGGGCGTTGAAGGTGTCTGGAAAGGTCCAGGAGTGGTGGTTGGCAAATAGTTGATGGTCGTGGGCGAGGGAGGTGGGAGTGTCATCGCCCGAGGTGAGGGCATCGTAGTAAACGCCGTCGCGATCTCCGAGGCCGAAGAGGGCGGCGGGATCGTGTTGTGTCGTCATGATGGGAGGTGGTTCGATGCTCAGACGCAGGAGTGGTTCGACATTGGCGTGATGTGGATGGGCGGCGGAGGTTGCGTATTGGCTCAAGGGGGGATGCCCGCGCGGCTTCCCACCAGGAGGATCAGGATGCAGCGGTGGACACTGCTCTGGGATCACAGACGCTCCGGGCGTCGACAATGGGCGAAGGCGACGATGTTGGCGATGCGGTCTTGCGGCTTCGTTGGGCAGTGTCGAGGGGGTCGCACAGTCGAGCAAAGGCCTGGGGAGAGTCGATCAGAGAGGACGAGCCGGGGGTCGTATGAGGGAGCGGGCGGCACGGTCGAGAGATCAGGGAAGACACGCAGGTCAGGGCGAGTCTGCGCTGACTGGGTGGCAGGGCGGGTCCTGGGCCTGGCTCGACTTGTTTCGGGCGGTGGGTACTGGACAGCCCTCGGGTGAGCGCAGGCTGCCATTGGCACCCGCGGGCTAGTGCCCTGGCATCTGTGGGCACACAACCAACAACAACAACAACAACAACTCGAGATTGACGGGGGCAAGCTCGCACGCAGAGCGGCGGCGGCGGCGCCGGGCCTATCCCTCCCGCCTGGAGCAGCCCGCGAGTTCTGCCAATACCGGCACTGCGGCTGTCGTGATGGCACGGAATAGCCAACGCCCAAGCAGCATGAGCCAGGATCTGGGTCTGAGGAGGAGGCAGGGCGCTCAGGTGGAGCAGGGCAGGAAGGAACAGGCGGCCGGGACCCCACCTGCAGGTTGGAACCCGCCCACTGCCGCTGCGCGTCCGTGATTTGCCACGAGGCCGACCCGAGACACTTTGCGCGCTCGAGGGGCTTCGCAAGTGTGTCAACTCCAACCTTGAATTCGACTGGCACTTGGACGCGGCAGGGCCGCTCGGCAGCTGCGCAACAATATCCAACGCGCGATGACGGGATCCTCCAAACTGTAAATGCCCTTAAGGTATGCTTCGCCCTCCTCGCTGCAACCGCACTCGGCCGAGATGAGCCTGCTTTGCTGCGTTGACCATGGCGCTTGTCCACGATTCTGCTTCCATCGGCATCCACCGGCCAGGAGACACGAGCTGGCCGGCCTGACCCAGCTGAGGAAGCTGAAGGGCGGGCGGACTTCACAGACAGGCGATCGCCCGGAACCACGCAGCAGCAAGCATTCAGCAGAAGCAAAACCGCTTCAGACGATATGACGCCCAGGCGCCTGGCCTTGTGGCGTGGCCGGCTGTATACGAGCGAGTGTCGTCGGCGGACTCGCGTGTTCGGCATCCTGCCGTCTGAGACAAATGTGACGACCCAGCCCTGCCCTAGTGCGATAGAACGCTCAAGTCTCGACGGCTCCAGCGCCACTCCATGGCATCGTACGATACTGCGTCCCGACGGCCGCCGCCGCACGCAGCTCCACCGACATGGGTGCTCCTTACTCGCCAGCCATACGGATCCCCTCCCGGCCAACAGTCCACCTTTTCCCACAGCCTTTTCAATCAACAGCTGAGCACGGCGACTCAGACACAATCCGCGTTGCACAAAGTTGTGGTACCGGTAACTTAATGGATCCGTGAACATATGGTCCCTGGTCTAGACACGCACGTGCGGCCCTCCGGAGCTGTCAGAGCCGAATCACCGACTGGTATGCAACGACCCGTCACAGGAGACATTGGGGGAGCGGACGGCCACGAGGAATCTTGCCTGTGCAGATCAGCGCCACTTGACGCTGGAAAGTGCATTGGGGAAACAACCTTGCATGGATCGACGCACCTTGTATGCACCGCGTCGGCAATTGACCTCGAATGTGCATACCAGCCCAGGACCAGCTCTCTGCGCTCAAAGTTAACGTATGCTCTATTTGCTCTTTTCAGAAGAATGGGTCTGGTGAACTGCACTGTTCGACCGGCCTTTGACACCATTACTCCGTCACTCGATACATATTGAGCTCGGCTGATACCCACAACTTACCATGCTCGTCTATCTGCGGTACACGATCAAACTAGATACGTAGGTAGATGCATTGCACACGATCCGCCTGGTTGGGCGCGATCCGTTTTGTGCAACACTTGGTCAATATCCCCCCGGTCATTCTTGCAAGTTCTGCAGGCGTCCAACGATACTCAAACGGCGCGAGCGGACTACAATCCTTTACCATGGCATCGGGAACATGCCAGTCAAGCCGTCGCGCGTCTTTCCAAGAGGCACATCCCTATTGCATTCTTCATGGCATTCTCGGCGCCCGCGTGGCTGAAGTCCCGCTGATCATGGCTTCGATTCAGTACCGGGCACTTTGAGTGCTAGCCCTTTCCGGCAAGAATCACGGGCGTTTTCGCGACGCCCTAGATTCCAGTAACGGGATCAGTGTCGAGCCACAGTGAACCTTAAACGCCACAAAAGTCGGTTCTGGGAACGGAACCAGATAAGCATCTGACTTATGTGCGTTCACAAGATCGACAAGAGCAGCGGCTCAAGAACTTAGATGAGAAAGTGCAGATACTCACGAACTATGAACGACGAGACTCTCGACACGAAGCACGCCCAGCCTGGCCGGGGCAATCAAACGGCTTTTTCCAAAAATAGCCGCCCGAAATGGAGAATCAAAGTCAGCAGTGTGAGAAGTCGTACCTGATCAGGCCGACACAACAAGTCATAGACAATAATCGACCAGCGCGGGCGTCCCGCGTCACAACCTCATGGTCCTACTTTTGGTGAAACTTGTGGCTCTTACAGAGGCGTACGCATGTCAAAGTCCAAGAGATAGACTTCAGCGAGGATGCGCCCCGAGCCCACGAGCTTGTAATCCTCTGGTGCGGCTGCCAGTTAAACTGCAGCGGCCCGGACAACCGGGTGACCTTTGCAGGATCGGGCTTCCTGCTCGGAGGGCCAGCTGAAAAGAAGCAGTGGATTCGGGTCTAATGTGACAATATGGAGTACGAGTGCGGAAGCGAGCAGCAATGTCTCGCCTGCCATGTTTCAGCCTCGCTAGCGAATTCCTGCCAAGTAGGAGCGAAGGGAAAATCCTAAATCGCCGCACAATCTCTCAACCGCTTCTGACACGCAGGGCGGCCTCGCACCAAGGCGACGGGAAGGATGCCGTGCAGAACAAGAAGCAGAGCAAAGCATCAAAGGAGGCGGGGAAAGGCCGCTGCTCGCTGTGCAAAACCTGGAAAGCCAAGCCAAGACCCCCCCCCCCCCCCCCCCCCCCC